>CAKJTW010000110.1:0-1401965 GCA_917880005.1 Nanger dama | reverse complement strand
CTTTTCTAAAACCAGCTTGAACATCTGGAAGTTCACGGTTTACGTATTGCTGAGGCCTGGCTTGGAGAATTTTGAACATTAGTAGCATGTGAGATGAGTGCAATTGTGTGGTGGTTTGAGCATTCTTTGGCATTGCCTTTCTTTGGAATTGGAATGAAAACCGACCTTTTCCAGTCCTGTGGCCACTGCTGAGTGTTCCAAATTTGCTGGCATATTGAGTGCAGCACTTTCACAGCATCATCTTTCAGGATTTGAAATAGCTCCACTGGAATTCCATCACCTCCACTAGCTTTGTTCGTAGTGATGCTTTCTAAGGCCCACTTGACTTCACATTCCAAGATGTCTGGCTCTAGATGAGTGATCACATCATCATGATTATCTGGGTCGTGGAAGATCTTTTTGTACAGTTCTTCTGTGTATTCTTGCCACCTCTTCTTAATATCTTCTGCTTCTGTTAGGTCCAGACCATTTCTTTTATTGAGCCCATCTTTGCATGAAATGTTCCCTTGGTATGTTTACTTTTCTTGAAGAGATCTCTAGTCTTTCCCATTCTGTTGTTTTCCTCTATTTCTTTGCATTGATCACTGAAGAAAGGCTTTCTTATCTCTTCTTGCTATTCTTTGGAACTCTGCATTCAGATGCTTATATCTTTCCTTTTCTCCTTTGCTTTTCGCTTCTCTTCTTTTCACAGCTATTTGTAAGGCCTCCCCAGACAGCCATTTTGCTTTTTGCATTTCTTTTCCATGGGGACGATCTTGATCCCTGTCTCCTGTTCCTCCATTTGTGATTTGATTTTTTACCATCTTTGCTCTGTTTTCATGCTTAATTAACTGAGTTAATTCTATGATCATGTTACCTTTTCCTAAGTTTCCTTAACTTTCTTGTCTTCCTTTATTTTATCTTATTTTTTTTTTTTTTTTTTTTTTACCTTTAAATCCAAGTGCATGTTGACTTCTCTTACATTAGAGAATTTGCCTAAGAAATTTTCTGGTTTTTTTTGGTTATGTTTTATTCCAGTAGTTTTCAGGAAATGTCTTATTTACTTATGGTTTTATTGAGATGTCATTGACTATCAAAATTATATATATTAAGGAATACAACTTGATAGTTTGATATACATATATATTTTGATATAGTCACTACAATCCAGATAATTAAAACATCTGTTACTTGTTAGTGTATGTGTGTGTGTTACGATTTCAGATCTATCTTCTAAGCAAATTCCAAGTATATGTTATAATATTGTTAAATCACTGTGCTGTATGTTATATGGCCAAACATAGTCAACTTGTGTAACTAAAACTTTCGACCATTTGACCAGCATTACAGATTGGATTTTTTTATTCTATTTTTGCACAGTCTTCCCTCTGAATTTTATTTTATGTATTTTGTTTGGAGCATTAATATCCCATTTATTTTTCTTTCATCCTGATTATGTTTAACATGTGACCCTTGGATACAGTATGATTAATTTTCCTTGAGCATACCTGTTTGTCTTATGCTTTCAGTCTAGTTTGAGAAATGATTATGTTTTTAATTTACTTATGAAAGTGGCTATATAGCACAGAGATTGGGAAATCTTTTTAGAACTTCATTCACATGTGAGTTTGACACTTGCTTTAGTTTGAAACATATCTAGTGATAGGTTTTATTTCATTTAGCATGAATTCCTGGAGTCTGTACTTCTGTCAGAGAGAGCAGCTCCAGTGTTTAATTCACTGTTTCACTCTGCCTTTTTCACAATAGCATGCCATCCTTCTGGCTTTCAAGAAGGAGGAATTTGATCCCAACTGACATTCTTCAGTTTTTTATCATTCAGTTCACTCGCTCAGTTGTGTCCGACTCTTTGCGACCGCATGAATTGCAGCACGCCAGGCCTCCCTGTCCACCACTAACTCCCGGAGTTCAACCAAACTCATATCCATTGAGTTGGTGATGCCATCCAGCCATCTCATCCTCTGTCGTCCCCTTCTCCTCCTGCCCCCAATCCCTCCCAGCATCAGGGTCTTTTCCAATGAGTCACCTCTTCACATGAGGTGGCCAAAGTATTGGAGTTTCAGCTTTACTTCCAAAGAAATCCCAGGGTTGATCTCCTTTAGAATGGACTGCTTGGATCTCCTTGTAGTCCAAGGGACTCTCAAGAGTCTTCTCCAACACCACAGTTCAAAAGCATCAGTTCTTTTGAAGGCGCTCAGCCTTCTTCACAATCCAAATCACACATCCATACATGACCACAGGAAAAACCATAGCCTTGACTAGACGGACCTTAGTCGGCAAAGTAATGTCTCTGCTTTTGGATATGCTATGTAGGTTGGTCATAACTTTCCTTCCAAGGAGTAAGTGTCTTTCAATTTCATGGCTGCAGTCACCATCTGAAGTGATTTTGGAGCCCCCAAAAATAAAATCTGACACTGTTTCCACTGTTTCCTCATCTATTTCCCATGAAGTGATGGTACCAGATGTCATGATCTTCGTTTTCTGAATGTTGAACTTTAAGCCAGCTTTTTCACTCTCCTGTTTCATGTTCATCAAGAGGCTCTTTAGTTCCTCTTCACTTTCTGCCATAAGGGTAGTGTCATCTGCATATCTGAGGTTATTGATATTTCTCCCAGCAATCTTGATTCCAGCTTGTGTTTCTTCCAGCCCAGCGTTTCTCATGATGTACTCTGCATATAAGTTAAATAAGCAACACGACAATATACAGCCTTGACGTACTCCTTTTCCTATTTGGAACCAGTCTGTTGTTCCATGTCTAGTTCTAACTGTTGCTTCCTGACCTGCATACAGGTTTCTCAGGAGGCAGGTCAGGTGGTCTAGTATGCCCATCTCTTTCAGAATTTTCCACAGTTTGTTGTGATCCACACAGTCAAAGGCTTTGGCATAGTCAATAAAGCAGAAATAGATGTTTTTCTGGAACTCTCTTGCTTTTTCCATGATCCAGCGGATGTTGGCAATTTGCTCTCTGGTTCCTCTGCCTTTTTAAAACCAGCTTGAAGATCTGGAAGTTCACGGTTCATGTATTGCTGAAGCCTGGCTTGGAGAATTTTGAGCATTACTTTACTATCATTAGCTATATTTTATTCATAAAAACTGTACTCTCTAGCAAAACTTGACTGTTAATCAATATATATAAAGTTGAGGATGAAGTATATGTAGTTCAGTACTTTGTACCTAATTATAGCTTATTTGGTGTATGTTGAGGAAAATTGATTTGATTTGTACAGTAACTAAGACAGTATGTTACTGGCACAAAACCAGAAATGTAGATCAGTGGTACAGGGTAGAAAGACCAGAGATAAACCCATGCACTTATGGTCACCTAATCTATGGCAGAGGCAAGAATATACAATAGAGAAAAGACAGTCTCTTTAATAAGTAGTGCTGGGAAAACTGGACAGCTGCATGTAAAAGAATGAAATTAGAATACTCCCTAACACCATGCACAAAAGCAAAGTCAAAATGGAATAAAGACCTAAATGTAAGACTGGACACTATAAAACTTTTAGAGGAAAACGGGAAGAGCACTCATCTTTTGACCCATCTCCTTGAGTAGTGAAAATAAAAACAAAAATAAAGAAAAGGACCTAATTAAACTTAAAAGCTTTTGCACCACAGAGGAAACCATAAACAAGATGAAAAGTCAACTCTCAGAATGGGAAAAAATATTTCCAAACAAAGCAGTTGACAAGGAATTAATCTCCAGATATACAAATAGCTCATGGTGCTCAATACCAAAAAATAAAAATAAAAACAAATAACCCACTCAAAAATGGGCATAAAACCTAAATAGACATTTCACCAAAGAAGACATACAAATGGCCAAAAGGACATGAAATGATGTTCAGCATCACTAATTATTAGAGAAATGCAGATCAAAACTATACTGATGTATCACTTCACATGGATCAGCATGACCATAATCAAAAATGCTTCAAATAATGATGGAGATGGGGTGAAGAAAAAGGAACCATTTTGAACTATCAGTGGGAATGTAAATTGATACAGCCATGATGGAGAACAGTATGGAGGTTCCCTAAAAATCTAAAAGTAGAACTACCATATGACTCAGCAATACCACTACTGGACATATACCCTGAGAAAACCATAATTCAGAAAGATACATGCACCCCGATGTTCTTTGCAGCACTATTTACAATACCCAGGACATGGATGTAACCTTAATTCCATCTACTGATGAATAGATAAAGAAGATGTGGTACATATATTCAATGGAATATTACTCAGCTACAAAAAGGAATGAAATTGGGTCATTTGTGGAAATGTGGTTGAACCTAGAGACTATCATATACAGTGAAGTAAGTCAGAAAAAGACAAATGCCGTATGATGTCACTTGTATGTGGAATCTAAAATATGAACACAAAGCAACCTATCTACAGAACAGAAATAGACTCACAGACATGGAGAATACACTGTGGTTGCCAAGGGGAGAGGGCACAGGGGAGGCCTGGATTGGGAATTTGGGGCTATTAGCACCCTGTAGTAGCTGCAAACTATTATATATAGAATGGATGAATAACAAGGTCATATTGTATAACACAGGGAATTAATACATATGTGTATGTATAACTGAGTCACTTTGCCATATTCCAGAAGCTAACAACATTGTAAATCAATTGTATTTCAATAAAAAATTTCAATGGCAGGCCTATATTTACTCTATTTCACTTCTTACTATGGCCTATGGATTTGTTATATACACTGGATTATTATCCATTTGGGGAATAAATATTGAAATAAAAGTGTGGAAGTCATTCATTTTTTGTTCTGTGCCTTATACAACTGGTTTATATTATTAAATAAAGACTGTTAAATTTCTTAACATGGTCTGTTAAGAATCTGATGTGTCTGATGTGCCTTAGAATGAGCCTAATTTGAAACTCACTTTCTGTGTTTTTTGTTGTTGTTGTTGAAGGTAAACGAAATTGCCTTTATAAATACCCTTGAAGCCCAGAACAAACGCCATGATGTTTTATCAAAATTGAAGGAATATGAGCAGAGGCTTAATGAGTTACAGGAAGAACGTCAGAGAAGACAGGAAGAAAAGCAAGCACGTGATGAAGCTGTTCAGGTAGAGTTTTACTCATCAGGCATTTGTGAGCACTGTCCATTTCCTAGGCCCTGGGCATAGAAAAAGAAGTCAGTCCTAGACTCTGTTCCCAAGGGTGTATGGTTTAGTCCAGCATGGTTTGGAATCTGGAAGTCTGATAGCAAAGGCAGTGTGTACTTCTTCAGATAACGTTATCAGTGTCTTTGTCAATTTGAATCTCTAGTCTCAACCAGATGAAGAGCTAAATTGCTCTGGACAGATTATTATCTATTCTTTTCTAATTAGGTTGGGAAAGAATATGTTCCTTTCATCTATTAAAAATGGATTGTGTTTGAACCTGTGTATATAGCCTTAAGGAACTGGGCAATTTTAATACTTATAACAGGGAGCACCTGTCGTATACTGGGCAGTATCATCAGGTACTTAAACCTCTGTAGCATACGATAAGTCAGCTACCATTTTCAGAATGGGAAGAAAGGTTAACACGTAAACATGAGTGATTTTTTTTTAAACTATTTTAGATCTTCCTCAAGATCAAGTATGAATGCAGACTCATGCTTTATCTAGTATAACTAATATTTATTTGTTTACTCATTCAGTGATCATGTATGGAATTATTGCTGTTATCCATATGCTGAGCTTTGCTTGTGTGTGTGTTAGTCACTTAGTCGTGTTCAACTTTTCGCGACCCAAAGGGCTGTAGCCCGCCAGGCTCCTCCGTGTATGGGCTTTTCCAGGCAAGAATAGTGGAGTGGGTTGCCATTAGCTTTGCTTAAGGACATGAAAAGATACGTCTTTGATCACAATGCAGAGATGTGTATGTAAATAAATCTTAACCCATTAGGATAAGTGTAACAGTAAAACCGTTTTGGAAGCACAAAGGAGAACACATTACTCAAATTGAGACATGAGAAAGTCAAGAAAAAGCTTTCTGGAGATGATGCCTTAACCAAGATTTGAGTAATGAGATAGTTGCAAATGGTGGAAACAGGCATTCCATGCAGAGAAGGAGATACGAGCGAGTACAGCATGGAGAGTTATAGACTTGATCATGAAGAGCTTTGTTGTCACACCTATGGACACCTTATCTTCGACAAAGGAGGCAAGAATATACAATGGAGTAAAGACAGTCTCTTTAACAGGTGGTGCTGGGAAAACTGGTCAACCACTTGTAAAAGAATGAAACTAGACCCCTTTCTAACACCATACACAAAAATAAACTCAAAATGGATTAAAGATCTAAATGTAAGACCAGAAACTATAAAACTCCTAGAGGAGAACATAGGCAAAACACTCTCCGACATAAATCACAGCAGGATCCTCTATGATCCAACTCCCAGTATACTGGAAATAAAAGCAAAGATAAACAAATGGGATCTAATTAAAATTAAAAGCTTCTGCACAACAAAGGAAACTATAAGCAAGGTGAAAAGACAGCCTTCTGAATGGGAGAAAACAATAGCAAATGAAACAACTGACAAACAACTAATCTCAAAGATATATAAGCAACTTATACAGCTCAACTCCAGAAAAATAAATGATCCAATAAAAAAATGGGCCAAAGAACTAAATAGGCATTTCTCCAAAGAAGACATACGGATGGCTAACAAACACATGAAAAGATGCTCAACATCACTCATTATCAGAGAAATGCAAATCAAGACCACAATGAGGTACCATTTCACACCAGTCAGAATAGCTGCGATCCAAAGGTCTACAAGCAATAAATGCTGGAGAGGATGTGGAGAAAAGGGAACCCTCTTACACTGCTGGTGGGAATGCAAACTAGTACAGCCACTATGGAGAACAGTGTGGAGATTCCTTAAAAATTGCAAATAGAACTGCCTTATGACCCAGCAATCCCACTGCTGGGCATACACACCGAGGAAACCAGAATTGAAAGAGACACATGTACCCCAATGTTCATTGCAGCGCTGTTTATAATAGCCAGGACATGGAAGCAACCTAGATGTCCATCAGCAGATGAATGGATAAGAAAGCTGTGGTACATATACACTATGGAATACTACTCAGCCCTTAAAAAGAATAAATTTGACTCAGTTCTAATGAGATGGATGAAATTGGAACCAATTATACAGAGTGAAGTAAGCCAGAAAGAAAAACACCAATACAGTATACTGACACATATATATGGAATTTAGAAGACAGTAATGATGACCCTGTATGTGAGACAACCAAGAGACACAGAGGTATAGAGTGGACTTTTGGACTCTGAGGGAGAGGGAAAGGGTGGGATGGTTTGGGAGAATGGCAATGAAACATGTATATTTTCATGTAAGAAACGAAGCGCCAATCTATGTTCAATGTAGGATGCAGGATGCATGGGGCTGATGCACAGGATGATTCAAGTAGAAGATGTGGGGTGGGAGGTGGGAGGGGGCTTCGGCATTGGGAGATTGTGTTCACCTATGGCTGATTCGTGTCAATGTATGGCAAAACAAATACAGTATTGTAATTTAAAATAATAATAAATAATAAATAAATTAAAAAAATTAGAGATGTTATTAATATTTTATGCTTCTTTATCTCACTGGTAATTTTAGAAGATTAAAATATCAATGCAGCTTTCAAGTTTATTGATTACTTCATGCTAGCAAGCAGTCCCATATTCACCCAATCTCTGTTCAATTTGAGTTCAGGGTCTTATTTTAATCTTGAGTGCCAAGCTAACTTATGTTTAAAAGTACAGAATGTTACTATTAGAGAAAATTTAGCTTTTCCTATCAGAGGGACAGTACAAAGTTTCATTATTATCATTTAAAAGTTAAAGTTGTCCATTAATTAATATTCTTAGATGAAAAAAATGAAATAAGATATTTGAATTTTTAATCTGTGCCATCTCTTCAGCTTTATTGCTATTTTTCTTTCTGCAATGGGACCATTTTATACAAATAATCGTTTTGAAAATTGTGTTACTTTTGAATAAATATTATGCATTAGTAATTCAGAAATAGATAATGATCTTTGCCTTAATGGTAAATAATAGAACGCAGTGTGAAAATGTAATAGAAACCTGTATAGGCTATAGCAGTATCACAGAATAGGGAATAATTAGCTCTGTTGCTGAGAGGGGAATGTCAGGGAAAGTTCTCTGAATGAGGTGACTCCTTAGCTGGATTTTAGGGGAAAATATATGAGTAATATTGTATATTTTTTAATAGACTTCTGTGGTTACTTTTTCTACATTTATTTTGCAGATTTGAGAATACAGCAGTTATTTTCTGTTTAAAAATTACTCATTTCATAATTTGGAACACTTATTAAGGCTGAAAGGAAAGTAGATCTTTTCTGAAAGTAGTAAGGGATTTTTTGGTAGTCATTAACACATTTTTTGATTACTCAGAATTTTCTTTTTAAAATGTTGAAATATCTTGCGGATTTAATGTTCAATGGAAAATTTAAAACCTATATACATAAGTTTAATCTGTATACTGATAGTTGAAAATTTATTGGTTTTATATACATATATATGTATAATTAAAAAAATTTAATGTATAGTTATTACTAGATATGCTAGGCACTAAAGCCAAATGTATAAATACAGTAATAGTAAAATACTAACTCAGTGAAGAATTTAGAGAGGCCCCCATTTGCTTTAATTGTACTCTCAAAAACTTCCAAAATTAATTGTTAAAGGCAGTTGTGATTCTTGTTTTTTTGCAAGTGAAATACTAAGTTAATGCTACCATTGTATATCCTTAATTTGCCAGTTTTGTTATATAAATTATTGATAGATTAGTTTTAAGCGCAGTTTCCTTAGATAGTCTGCTTTGTCCTCTTGCCATAATCTTTTGATTTGCAGGCATAGAGGGCAGGGTTATAAAATCCGTTCTTTGGCCACCATAAACATATCCTTGACTGTGAAACAAAGTGTATGGGAGTCTGAGAGGTTTCAGAAGGCTTGAGAGGTAGATGTCTTTCCAGTTCAGCTGCTGTAGGTTTATACTTTATATTTGTAAGCTTTCAGATTTATGATGACTATTTTAAAACTTACGCTTCATTTGTTTAATAGGTATTTATCAAACTCCCGCTTTGTGCAAGATGCTTTTATGGAGTGCAGAGTTTCCTGTCTTTAGAAAACTTATATTTTAGAAAGGAAAATACTAGCTGAATTTACTAGTTTTACTCACAAGTACCAATTTTCTTTTCTAGTTATTAAAAACAGAAATTAGAGGATTGGGGTTTTTTTTTGAAATTCAATTATTTGTTAGTACAGTGTTGGAGTATTTCTTATATCCCTAAAAACATTCAACAAGTTTTATGTATGCATATAACTTACATTGCATATACACATAAAGTAACTGTTTTATATAATATTAGTATATTTAATTTATAAGACCAGCTTATAATTTTAAAAACTATATTCCATAAGATTTTTGTTTTATAAAATGTGAAATGAAAAGTTCTGGTTTAATTATACTTAAGCTTTATCTTTTTACATTTTAGTGTGGCAGTTGTGTTTTCAGATACATTGCAGATTAAAAAAAATACTTCAAGTAAATTTGATGTTAAGAGAAAACTTTATGTTTTACTCTTCGGTTTTTCAGATAATTAATAGCTAAACAAGTTGCTACATATTAACTTAGTAGTGAGAGGTAGGTGTAACATTAATCCATGAATAATATTTCAGAAAGTAAAGACTGTTTAAAATCTATTTGGATACCTTTACAAATCTGCAGTCTGTCAGATATACTCTTCTGAAATCAGTACATTTCCTGTAGCTCCCAGTCCCCTCTCCAAAAAGAAAAAAAAAAAAAAGAATTAGGTACCCTTTGGTGGTACTACTTTAAAAGGTTTTTTTCCCCTGCATACATACAGCTTCTTGTAGAGATAAAGTTACCATTGTGAGTTAAGTTAATTATTAGAATTATTTGCTTCTCTCCTCAGTGTTCTTGAGACAGAAACTGCTTTAGTGGCAGTCATTTACTGAACACTTTATGTTTTACTGAACACTTTGTTAGGTACTTACCTATATTAATAATTTAAATCTCACAGCAAATGGTGTGTCTCTTCAAGGTAAAATGACTTGCTCAAAGTTATCTAAGTAGTATTTACTAGAACCTAGATCAATGTGTTCTATTTATCATGAAGAGTTGTGGCCAGGGAGATGTTGTGTAAGCTACCTAGAGAATGGGGATGAGTTGAAAGAAATACATCGGTATATCTAGTAATATGGTGAAATATATACAGAAAGTATATCGCAGTATTTTAATGAAATATCTTCTACCTTAATAATGATTATAATAAATAATCACTGAGAATTTAGCATATGCCAACCCCTGTGGTAAGTGCTTTTCATATATTATCTCATACGTTCTTTACAGTATCCTTAAAAGTACTATTGTTATCTTTTGTCTTCTAGAAAACTAATTCAACTAGGCCAGAGTCACCCAACAGTAAATAATGGAATCAGGGAACAAAATTAGAGAGTCTAATGCAGTATCCACTCTCTTATCCACTATGCTATATTATAATGCCTCTTTCTCCTGGCCACGAACTTGTGGCCTGTGTGTGTGTGTGTGTGTGTGTGTGTGTGTGTGTGTGTGTACAATTGCTCAGTCATGTCTGACTCTTTGCAACTACCCCATGGACTGTAACCCATCAGGCTTCTCTGTCTATGGGGTTATCCCCTCAAGAATACTAGAGTGGGTTGTCATTTCCTCCTCCAGGGGATCTTCCCCACCCAGAGATCAAACCCGTATCTCCTGTGGCTGCTACCTTGGCAGGCAGATTCTTTACCACTGAGCCACCTGGGAAGCCCGGCTACAAGCTTTTCTTCAGTTAAGAAGAAAGCTTAGTTCAGAAATAAATTCTGTTAATTATGCTTTCTTCATCATATTCTGTTATTTCTACAACCATCTAAACACAAGGGTTTAGAAGTGATTAAACATAAAATATTTATCAGATTCTCACAGAATATAAATAATATAATATCTATTAAAATAACATTTATTCTTTATTTTTATTAATTTATTTTAATTGAAGGATAATTACAATATTGTGATGGTTTTTTCCATACACTGACATGAATCAGCCATGGGTGCACACGTGTTCCCCCATCGTGAACCCCCACCCCCGCCCCACCTCCATCCCCACCCCATCCCTCTGGGTTGTCTCAGAGCACTGACTTTGAGTTCTCTGCTTCATGCATTGAACTTGCACTGGACATCTATTTTACATATGGTAATAAACATATTTCAGTGCTTAAAATAACATTTATTCTTACAATTCTTATAATTATTTGTAGCACTAATAAATGACATGTGAAAGCCAGATATTATCGATACTTGGTTTTTGTTTAAGTTCTGAGAAACATAATGACAAGTCAGGTATTTGTCTGTCTATGTCCAAGCTATGTCACCTTTAATCATCTTCGTCTTACACATGATTCTAACATCTTTTAAAACACTTCTGATACTAGGAACGTAAGAGAGCTCTAGAAGCAGAGCGGCAGGCCCGTGTAGAAGAGCTGTTAATGAAGAGGAAAGAGCAGGAAGCCCGGATTGAACAGCAGAGGCAAGAAAAGGAAAAAGCCCGTGAAGATGCAGCCCGGGAGAGAGCCAGGTACTTCATTTGCTATCTTGATGTTTGGTCCTGACGAACGTTTCGTAGTAAGTGTATATCCAGATCAAATTTTGAAGCTATTTACTATCATGTAGATTTTTTAGAAATAGTCACGTATACAGAAATGTTTTACTGAATTTTGATTTCCAGGAATTAAGACACTATTTAAAATGGAAACCTTTTGAACATTCTGTTGGATGGGAAACTTGAGGTTGCAAGATATCTTCAGTTGTAAGAAACAGAATTTGATACTAGCTAACTTAAGTATCGGGAAGAAAAGTGACAGGAAGTTAGAGGAACAGGTTTGGACTTGGTCAGACATCGAAGGCTAGGTCACAGGAGCTACAGCAGTGGTCCTTTGATGGAAGCAATCCAGTTAGTACGTTGTCTTTCTCATTGTAATAAATGACACTTGTCCATTCCTACTTTTTAAAATCTCTTGTTTAAGATTCAAAGACCAGGACACTCAAAGCTGGTGCTCTGGGACAACCCAGAGGGATGGGGTGGGTGGAGGGTGGGAGGGGAGTTCAGGATGGGGAGACACGTGCACCCGTGGGTGATTCATGTCAGTGTATGACAAAAACCACCACACTATTGTAAAGAAATTATCCTCCAATTAAAATAAATTAATTTAAAAAAGGTTCAAAGACAAAGCATTTAATTGGCCAAATTGATTTGTGCTTTTTGATCTTGTTTATGAAATTTTTAATATCCTGTGTCATAAGATACTCTTCAAAATGTTACGGTTTTCAGTTTGATACACATTTAGGTTTTATATCCTTTTAAGGTAACTTTTAGATATAGTATGAAAAGAAAAGTCTAAATTTATTCATTTGCCTATGGTACTCATTTATCATAGCACCATTTGTTGAAGAGTCTAGCTTTTAACCATTGAACTGCCTTGCTACCTATTCACGATCAATTAATCATAGATATGACAGTTTATTTCTGGACTCTGTCCTGATGTCTCTTCTTACTTTAGCACCACACTGTTTTAACTACTGTAACTTTATATCAAGTTTTACAAACAAGTAATATAAGTATGCCAGTGTTGTTCTCTTTCAAAATTGCTTTCCAAATAGTTTTTAGGGTATGTTTACCATTTTCTTAAAAATAAAATGCTTCCAAGCAACTGCCTTGAATTTAAGATGATTGTTGTGGGGAGAATTGCCTCCTTTATAATATTGTGTATTATGATATGTGACTATGGTGTGTGTCTCTGTATCTGCTTTAATTTCTCTCAACAATATTTTGTAGTTTTTAGAAAATAGATCTTGTAATTCATTTCATTTCTTAAATTTAGTTCATTTCTTAAATCTATTAAGTACTTTTTTGAGGTCATTGAAAATGGAATTATTTTATTTCATTTTGGTAGTATTTTTGCTATTGTATAGAGATACAATCAATTTTTATCTATCTTATTTTATAGTTTTTTAATGATCTTGCCCAGTTTTCCTATGAGTGTTTTCCTATTAGTATTTTCTTTTTTGCTGTTGTTGTTCTTTGGGACATTTTCATAAAGGCTCATGTCATCTGCAAATAGCCCTTGCTTTACTTCTTACTTTGTAAAATAGATGCCTTTAATTTCTTTTTTTCTTGCCATATTTCACTGGTTTAATCCTCAGTACTTTGAATATTCTTTTGTTGTTTTTGATGAAAATTCAGCCATTAATCATACTGTTTTGCCACTGTATATGGTGATGGTTTGGGGGTTTGCTTTCTATTTCTTTTTTTATTTTGTTTTTTCACCAGTTTAATTATGATTTGTCTAGATTATTTTTCTTCATGATTATCCTACTCTATTACATTAGTGTTTTCATCAAATTTTGAAAGTATTTAGCCACTATTTCTTCAGATATTTAATTGTCATTTCTCTTCAGGTTCTTCTGAATTGTAGCAGTTTCTCAGACTTTCCATGGTTTTGATGACCTTGACAGTTCTGAATAGTGGTCAGGTATTTTGTAGCCTTTCCTCAATTAGGATTTGTCTGATGTTTTTCTCGTGGTTATGGTTTTGGGGAGGTGAATGTGAATTACCATTTTTCAAATGTCAAAAGTTCATGATATCACCTTATGTTTTCAGATTTTGTTAGTCTTTATCACCTGGCTAAGGTAGTTTTGTTGGATTTCTATACTGTATACTTTAAATTTCCAATATACTATCATCCTTGGAAGCAAGTCAGTAGGCACTGGCTAAGCTAAAGAGATGGGGAGTTATTCTCTACCTCCTTGAGAGAAGAATTCCTACATAAATTGTGTGCACTTCTTCTGTACAGGATATTTGTTCTCCTGTTTATTAAATTCCTGTTTTATATCAATACGTCAGTTGAACACCGGTATTATAGCATGTATTCTGTTACTCAAATTGGTTCATCCTTGGACATTGAGAGCTGTTTCATTTGACCCTCATTTGTCTTATATACACTTCATCATTTTGGTTTTTGAGTATATCCTTACTTCCTGGCACTGAAAGATGCTTCAAATTCATCTTATATTTTCCCTGCTGCACCCCTCGAATCAGCCATTTGTTTAAGGATTCCTAGTTTCTTTTGTTGTAAAGTTTTAAAAAAATCTTTCTCTATTGAGATTTTCTATCTGTTGAATCATTGTCATGATATTTTTTCCTTAGGTTGGCATACTATCTTTTAATTCTCAATAACGTATTTATAATAGCTGTTATAGTTCTTGTCTACTAAATCCAACATGAGGGTTCATTCAGAAAAAGCTTCATTTGACTGCTTTTTCCTAAGCATGGTCTTACTTCTTTGTACATCTCACAGTTTGTGATCGTTTCCTCTCCTGTTCTCTTTGTCTTTGGGAATATTAGCCTTTTCTATCCCTTTCATAATTTATAGATTTTTATGCAGGAAAAGAGATAAATGTAATTTTCAATATGCCATAATTAAATTACAGTTCCAATGAAGTGAAAGTGGAAGTTGCTCAGTTGTGTCTGACTCTTTGTGACACTGTGGACTACACAGTCCATGGAATTCTCCAGGCCAGAACGCTAGAGTAGATGGCCAATCCCTTCTCCAGTGGATCTTCCCAACCTAGGAATCAAACTGGGGTCTCCTGAATTGCAGGCATATTCTTTACCAACTGAGCTATCATGGACTGTACAGTCCCTAGGGTCACAAAGATTTGGACACAACTGAGTGGCTTTCACTTTCACAGTCCCAGAGCTAGTATTTAAACCCATTCCTGGGTCCAGAAGCCTATTCAGTCAGTTCAGTTCAGTTCAGTTCAGTCGCTCAGTTGTGTCCGACTCCTTGCGACTGCATGAATTGCAGCATGCCAGGCCTCCCTGTCCATCACCAACTCCTGGAGTTCACTCAGATTCATATCTAGCCTATTAGGTTGGTGCAAAAGTAATTGCAGTTTTGCATTGTTGAACTTTGCCCTTTGATACTGGAATACATTCTTAAATGTGGTTATGTTATACATCATTTTAATGCACATTCCTCACTTTATGGTTTTTTTGCTAATGACTTATTACTTGCTGTTTATTTTATATTTATTTTAGACCATAGAAGTGACGTTAGACAGAAAGTAAATTCAAGCAATTTTTTAATTCAAGTGCAAAATAGATTGTGAAGCAGTGGAGACACTTGCAACATCAACACATTTGTCCCAGAAACTGCTTAACAAATGTACAGTGCAATGGTGGTTCAAGAAGTTTTGCAATGGAGATTGAGAGCCTTGAAGATGAGGAGTGTAGTGGCAAGCTATCGGAAGTTGACAATGCCCAATTGAGAGACATTGTTGAAGCTGATCCTCTTACAACTACATGAGAAGTTGCTGAAGAATGCAGCATTAACCAATCTATGGTCATTTGGCATTTGAAGCAAATTGGAAAGGTGAAAAAGCTAAATAAGTGGGTGCCTTGTAAGGTGACCAAAAGTAAAAAAAAAAGTTTTGAAGTGTCTTCTTGTCTTATTCTGCACAACAGCAGCAAACTATTTCTTGATCAAATTGTGACGTGCAATGAAAAGGGATTTTATTCGATGATAGGCAACAACCCTCAGTGGTTGGACCGAGAAGAAGTTCCAGAGCACTTCCCAAAACCAAACTTGCACCAAAAAAGGTCATGGTCACTGCTTGGTGGTTTGTTGGTGGTCTGATCACTACAGCTTTCTGAGTCCCAGTGAAACAACTACATCTGAGCAGTATGCTCAGCACACTGATGAGACGACTGAAAACAGCAGTGCCTGCAGCTGGCACTAGTCAACAGAAAGGGCCCAGTTCTCCTCCATCCATGGTGACACCTGACTGCATGTTGCACAACCAAAGCTTCAAAAGGTGAACAAACTGGGCAATGAAGTTTAGCCTCATCTACATATTCCCCTGACCTCTTGTCAGCTGACTACCACTTCTTCAAACATCTCAACAACTTTTGCAGTGTAAACATTTCCACAAACAGAGAATGCAGAAAATGCTCTCCAGGAGTTCATCGAATCCCAAAGCACAGATTTTTGTACTACAGGAATAAACAAACTTGTTTCTCATTGGCAAAAATGTGTTGATTTTAATGGTTCATATTTTGATTAATAAAGATGGGTTTGAGCCTAGTTATAATTATTTAAAATTGATGGTCCAAAGCCACAATTACTTTTTCATCAACCTAATACTCATATAACTAACAATGTCGGTTGCTTCCCAAATGTTAGATGTGCAATAATATATCCAAGACTTAGTAGGCACTCTGAAAAAATAATTTTATTTTTGTATTTTTGTATTATTGTATTTTTTTAACCTCATGAAATTTGTTACTGTAAACATTGAGTTTATAATTTTTACTGTCTTCTTACAGAGACAGGGAAGAACGATTGGCAGCACTCACCGCTGCTCAACAAGAAGCTATGGAAGAGCTACAGAAAAAATCCAGCTCAAGGTAGGAATATCATATATTTTACTTTGACGTTTTAGAGCTGTCTTAACGTAGCATGAGATTAATGTTTTCTCTTTGTAATTAATTGTATAAAAATTGGATTAATTTGTGTTACCAATTTTTGGAGTTAAGTGGTTTGTCTATGATCATTTCCAACTCAACTATCTGAAAACAAATTATTTTAATAACAGAAAGCCATTGAGGGAAAAGATTTAAAGAATTTTAGCATTTCTTGGTTTCATTAAGTAATCTGTTAATGACTCGAGGACATTACTATTAAGCTTTTAATATTTATAGACCTCTAATAATTTAGAAATAAATTAAAATATTGTTTCAGTGCTTATGAATTGTATAATTATAGCTTGGGAGATGATGATAAGCTGATATTTTCTAGAAAGTCTTTGCCATTGGTAGTCTCTAGCAGTGTGAAAATTTTACATTATATCATAATTATTAACATGTTGGGGTTTCACAAGAGTAGTAAATTCCATAGAGTAAAGGATCCTATATTACTGTTTGTTAAATCTAATGCAGCAAATATTTACTGAATCTGGTGGTAGGCATAGGGATACAGAGATGAGTAAGACAGGGTTCTAAGTTTCAAGAAGCTTAGTGTGAGATTCAGATGCTAAGCAGACAATTTCTATATGGAAAAAGATAATCATGGAGTGTCATGAAAATACAGAGGAGGAAACACATAAGCTAACATGAAGGGTTTCAGAAATCAGGGAAATTTAGAGGATAATTTCTGAGCTGGATCTTGAAAGAAAGATGAGTTGAATAGATAAGATGGGTGGGATGGCACCCAGCCATATAAAATGATATGAGCATGAAGTCAAAGTCTGAAATAGTATTTTTGGGTTTGTTTATTCATTGTTTTCTGGGAAATTGTTGGAGATGATGTGGGTAGAGGTCTGTGTCATGATGGGCCTCTTCTGCTGAGGATAAGCTTGGTCTTTACGGTGGGGCAATATTTCCCATTGTATGTTCCACGAAGTGCTTCTCATGTATGTTATGGTCAAAAGGTGTGTAAAATGTTGCTCAGTAGAAGCTAGGTTTGTTACATCAGTGCAGAGTGACAAGCCTAGAGCCAGTAAGTAGCTTTAACTTACTATTTTCCAATGTTATTTGACCACAGAAACTCTTCTGCAAAATGCTTATTAATAACCCAGAGTGTAATTCCATGAAGTACCCTTTAGAAAATGTTACTATGCATGTAGGGGATGATAAAGGGCTTTATATGAATTCTTATCATCAGCGTCCAATATTGAATTAAGACATTCTATTATTTTAGAAAGTTTAATGGAAAACTGCTTTTTCAAGTTCTCAGTGTAATGAATAAATTTCATATTTTTACACTTTAATTTCATTTATAGCATGATGAAAGCATTAGAAGACATATGGAACAGATTGAACAAAGAAAAGAAAAAGCTGCCGAGTTAAGCAGTGGACGACATGCAAATACTGATTATGCCCCCAAATTAACCCCTTACGAAAGAAAGAAGCAGTGTTCTCTCTGCAATGTCCTGGTAGGTTGTCAGTATCAGTGTTGTGATGAGATGTTACAATTTATTACTAAAGTTTGTTAAACCATGGATATATATTCTCCAGTCTTAAAAGTCATACAAGGCATGTGCTGAGTACCATGGATTTCTTTAATGATTTTTATGCAAAGTAAGTATAGATAGTACAGAAACAATATCAGCTTTTAGGAGTAGCAATGCAAAGGACTGAAGCATGCAGTCACTGCTCAAATGGATGTTTACCTAATGATACTAATGATATTTTAGCCTAATGATACCTAGGTCAATATTTTGGGATATTAGGACCACAAAAGTAAAGCAACATTTTTCAGTGCTGAGACTTGCACCTTTATACTTAGAAGAAATGATATCCTGTTAAGGTTGGCTTTGAAGACATGCCCTTTTTATCATCTGTCTTCTAGAGGAGTCTTAGAATTGTATTCTAATGAAAACATTTTTAAGACTAATGTATAAATCGTAGTGTGATTGCAAGTTGTGTATAATATACTGGATAGAATGTATAATATTTTAAATAAAATATAATTAAATGTTCATTACATTGCTTTTATATTATGCTTTTAGATCTCTTCAGAGGTGTATCTTTTTAGTCATATTAAAGGAAAAAACACCAGCAAGCTGTGAGAGAAAATAGCAGCATCCAAGGGCGTGAACTTTCAGATGAAGAAGTGGTAAGCTTTACTTTGGTTTATTTACATGTATTTATTGAGTACCTTCTATATTCTCTTCTAATGTGAAGAAATGCATGTTCATAAGTATCTCTGTGAGTATCTAAAGCTGTATTCAGTAACTACTACAATATAATATGGGCTTCCCTGGTGGCTCAGTGGTAAAGAATCTGCCTGCCAGTGTAGGAGACGTGGGTTTGATACCTGAGTCAGAAAGAGTCCCTGGAGATGGAAATGGCAACCCTCTCAGTATTCTTGCATGGAAAATCCCATGGACAGAAGAAACCTGGCGGGCTGTAGTCCATGGGGTCACAAAGGAGTACTACATGACTTAGCACTAAACAACAGCAATATAGTATACAGATATCTTTATTTTAGTATATATATTAATAAGAAACATAGAAATAAGAATTTAATGCTGTTTATATAATTTCAGTGCATAAACGGGTTTATGGATATATACACTACCATGTGTGAAATAGCTAGCTTAGTGGGAACCTGCTATATAACACTGGAAGCTCAGCTTGGTGCTCTGTGATGACCGAGAGGGGGTGGGGTGGGGGTCAGATGGGACAGAGGTTCATGAGGGAGGGGATATATGTATATATATAGTTGATTCACTTCGTTGTACAGCAGAAACTAACACAACATTGTAAAAAAATTGTACTCCAATAAAAAAGAAAAAGATTAATAAAAGGTTTATGATATTTTGATATTTTAATAATTTAAGAGTTGTTCAGTGATACTCTATGTTTCTTAGAAAATAGCTAACAATATAAAAATCATAGAAATTGATAATTTTGTATCAATACAGTACATAGGGATTTTTGGAAATGCATTATTTATCTACCTATAAATACTGTTAACATGGAATTTAGATTTGTAGAAGTATTTTTATAAATGTTTTAATTTGACTGTTGTTGAGATATGGATAATACTACTAATCTCTTAATTTGTTGGTTCTGTATGTACTAAGCAAATTTCTAAAGGTACCCAAAGATGAGAAATTCATGTTTTTCAGTTATCTTTTAAGATATACAGGAAAGGTTATTATGGTTCTGTGAGGGCAGTACTTGTGTGTAGGTGCTTAACTTAAAAGTGAAAATATGTGTTAACTTTTTTGTTTTAATTATGGTATATATTAATAGAACACACAGATTTAAAGTATATAACTCAATGAATTTTTACATTTGTTCCACTCATGTCAGCATGTAAATTGTTTCTTGAATCCTGGAAGGCTCCTTCATCCCCTGTCCCAGTTGTGCCCACCCCACAAAGGTTAACTAGTCTCTGACTACCCTCAGATAGTCTTACACTGTTCTTGAGTTTCCTATAAATGATGTCATACAGTATATACCTTCTGTGCTTGGGCTTAACTTATCCTTACGTCTGTGAGATTTATGCCTAATGTTTATGTGAAGCTATAGATCATTCTCTTTCTTAGCTATTTGTCAGTGCCTTCCAGATAAAGACCTTCAGGAGCACGTCTGCAGTTGAGCAGAATTGGGTTTATTGATTTGTTACAAAAAGAGAAAGTGCACACTATGGGAAGTTGTAGAGTTTCTAATTAAGGTGTTGGAACGGACCTATTACTTTTCACTTTCATGCATTGGAGAAGGAAATGGCAACCCACTCCAGTGTTCTTGCCTGGAGAATCCCAGGGACGGCGGAGCCCTGGTGGGCTGCCGTCTATGGGGTCACACAGAGTCGGACACGACTGAAGCGACTTAGCAGCAGCAGGTAGGAGGAACAGAGCTGCTGTTTTCTAAGTTTCTGATATGACCAATGTTAGAGGAGAAATTACACCCGGTTAATTTGACTCACTCCTCCTAAGGATTTTTGCCCCTTGAGTTCCAACTGTTTTGACAGCTCTAAACCAAATTCTCTCTCCTCAGCTCAGTACGACTGCCACTTTCAGGTTTCACTGTTCTCTCATCCAAAAATTGGCATAAACACTTAGGGCAAAATCCAGAGTGAATGTGGAGCTCACCTCCTGTGCTTCCCTCCTATTTAGGAATCACGGTCTCAAGTTCTGGCTGTGTTGGCTGTTTTTAATGCCTTCAAGTAGATATTTTGTATATTATTTGCAGCTTTTGGAGTTCACTGTGCCAGTTCACTGTGGCTGAAATCAGAAGTCTTTAAATGTTTAATTTTTGTATATCCTTTGTTTGACATAATGCTTGTTGCATAGTAAGGCATTTAAGAAAAACTTACTGAAATAAGTTGAACTGTAAGGTTATACAGAATGGCTTTAAGTACCAAATAATAAAGGTGAAATAAAAATGGAACTAATCATCTATTTAGTTTACCAAAAATAATTTTTACCTTTTACTCAAAGTGGGTATTTTAAGTATTATGGAATTTTTTTTTTTTACTTGAATCATTCATGTGCTTGTCCCCATTCTCTACTTAACTTTGCTGTTTATAACTAGAGTCATGTGAATGTGTGTTCCACTTTTTAAAAATCCTAAATTGTATTGTTAATTAATTTTTTTTTTTTGGCTCTGCTGGGTCTTTGCTGCATGGGCTTTTCTGTAGTTGCAGTGAGCGAGGGCTACCCTTCATTGCAGTGCGCGGCCTTCTCATTGCAGTGGCATCTCTTGTTGCAGCTTTTGGACTGTAGAGCACAGGCTCATTAGTTGTGGTACACGGGCTAAGTTGCTCCACGCCATGTGAGATCTTCACGAGCAATGGATTGAATCCATATCTCCTGCATTGGCAGGTGGATTCTTCAACACTGAACCACCAGGGAAGCCCCATTAATTAGAATTTAATTAGTCTCTTTAAAGAAAATCTTCCACTTATAAAGATTATTTGTAACTAAGTTCTTTTAATAAAAAAGCTAAACATTCTATTTAAATTTACCAAAAATTCTAAAATTTTGTGCAGCACTGCTACTATGAAATCAAAATTTTATGTGTTTTTATCTCATTGAGAAAAATAGAGAAGGAAGGGATATTTAATTCATGCATTTACTTTGGAAGAAAAATATATAGTTTGTATAACTTTTTTAGCTACTAAAGCAAAGTTTGATGTTTAGCTGTTGTGGTTTGAGGTTTGATTGAAATATTCATTTTGTGTACTGTTTCAGTTTAGAAGTATTACATTTTCTTTAAGTTTTCGCTTCATTCATGTAGTTAGTTTTGGTAATAGCCCCTTTTTCCTCAAACCAAGTGTGCATATGAGTTACATGGTATATAAAGGCCATTTTATACTTACTCATACACGCATTTCATTTTTAATCAGTGAGGGTAACTATAGTAAACATACTTGTCCTACTTAAAGTTATTACTTGTCATCTGTGATGTCTTTATATTATATACACCTTATCTGTGACCCTTCTTCTTTGACATATAAGATTTTATTTATACCACCTCTGACCTAATAAAATTGGACCTTTGACCTTATGCACTTGACATATCAGATAACTTACTCTTGATCTCTGACACATTTTGTTTTAAGCCTGTTAAACATAATAGGTAGCTGCCCAGCAAGAAAGGCTTAATGTTTTGGGTTTTTATTGTAATTTGACCAGAAAATTTTTCTAGTGTTTCTTGAGACTTCACAAAAAAAGCTACTATATGTTCCATTTTTTTTGTCTTTCATCATCTTAGAATCCAAATGTTAAAAGAACGTGATTTCTAAAGGACAAAGAAACTGGTACTAGTTTAAATATATTCCAAAATTTAGTTTTTAACACAATACTAGAGAAATAGTAAAGTATTAGTTTTAATAAAACTCTGATTTCTTTTGTAGTCCTGTTTTCGCATTCTCTGAAGAAGCTGTCGTGGTTTTCACTGGACTTAAATAAAGTACATTTAATTCTATAAAGAGAGTGAAATTTAAAAGATTTTAAAACTTTTTAAAATTTATATACCTCTGTGTTTGTGAGACTCCTTGGCTTTAAAAGCATATAAATTACACTTGTTTGTCAACTCGTGTATTCATATATAGAGACAATAATAGTTTATTTTCATTTAATTACTGGAAAATATGAAAAGAACTTTTATGAAGGATCTTATTTATAATTTACTGGATGTTTACAATCAAGTGTGATTTTACTGTTCCTAAATTGTTATTTCTGCTTGGTAAACTGTACTAGATAGGTGATTGAATGAACATTTTAGGTAGTGAAAATAAAAAGATATCATTGTATTTAATAAAATGTAAGCCAGTCTCTTTGGCTCCAATGTGCCCACGATTGATGTGGAAGATGTAGTAGATGTCTCCCAGAATTGATGGCAGTCTGAGAAATAATAGTAAATACTTGTGTTTCTACAAAGCACAAGTATTTGCTATTACCTCTTTTTATAATCATGTTTAGGAAAACATCTGCCCTTCCACAGCAAATCAAGCCAAATTTAAAAACCTACAACTCATTTAGAAAGGACCTTCATTTTCCCCCTATACCTCAATAAGTACAATTATGTTTGAGAAATGATGTAAAAAGCATCTGCTGTTTCTTATAGGACATAGTTTCCATTGCTTTCACTTTTTCTTTAATAGGATCGGAAATTTTTTATAGTTGTTTATGTATATAATTCACACATACAAATAGCTGATTGTTAATATATTTATTTCTTCTAACTTTTAGAATTCTTATGGTAGTAAATTCACTCCCATTATACCTGATATGTGCAGGGAATACGTAGCTAGCTATAGCTGATTCAGTCTTCTTCGTTGATTCAAGGAAGAAATTTTAAGTAGACAGTCAATTTGTTTAAATCTTAGTTTGATCCAGTAATTTAAATAGTTTCCCTAGTTAGTACCCAGCTGCTTTTATAACAATCCTTAGTCCCAATCCTCTTGCTTGTCTCCTTAAAATGGCATCTGCGCATATCAGAGTAAGAGTATGGCTTATGTAACCCCATGTTAGGAGGAA
The DNA here is from genome assembly GCA_917880005.1 of Nanger dama. Lineage (NCBI taxonomy): Eukaryota > Metazoa > Chordata > Mammalia > Artiodactyla > Bovidae > Nanger > Nanger dama. The sequence continues at coordinate 1,378,333 of CAKJTW010000110.1, read as the reverse complement.
AAGTTGGGGTCTTACTACATAGTATCTTCTCTTTTCTGATTTCCAGTATGAGTTCCTAGTTTACCTGGTTACTTAGTGTACTCACGGCCACCGATCCTAAAGGGTAGTTCATGAGTTCCTGATCTTTTCTTTCCACTTGCACATGAATGGAGCATGAGCCATTTATTTGCCTCTTGCTGATCAGGCCACCCCTGGCGTTGCTCTGCCTTCATTTCTCTGAGACTTGACCATAGCCTCCATTCTGGCCCATGGCATGCCTACTGGCTTCTACCACCTAAGAACTAAGGGTGTTTGGGGAAAGCTTTTATTTTAATCAACACCGAATTAGGTTCTTTATCTGAAATTCTGTGGCCAGTGTTTTGGTTCCAAAGTAGTTATTCATAGAGGAGCAGGGAATGCCTGTCTATATCTGATCAAAGTTACTGCATTTTAGTAATAGTTATTCTGACAACTTGGCTTCTCTTGCATTTGGCAGGGTAGGCACATGTGCAGTATCAGGAAAATCACAAAGCTATAAAACAGAATTTTCACAGTCCTGTAATTTAGTTCACTCTCTCAAAAAATTTTTTTAAGTTATGAAGTATTTTAGCATCAGAAAGTAATGTAGTAAACCTCATATTCCTGCTTCCTAGATAATTAGGTAATAGCACCTCTTTTTTTCTTTATATTTGGAAGTATAGGGGAAAACATGAGAGTCAAAGTGTAGTGGTAGTTCCAGGTTCAGGAATAGGGCTTAAATCCTCATGTTCCACAATGAAAAAGTGAAAGTGAAAGTGAAAGTGAACTCACTCAGTCGGGTCCGACTCTTTGCCACCCCATGGACTGTATATAGCCTATAAGGCTCCTCCATCCATGGGATTTTCCAGGCAATGAAAAGTCAAGAGCTAATCGTAAAATTGAAAAATATAGAAATAGCAACACAAAATATATTAGTATAAAAGAAAAAAGATAAGCTAATGAGCTAAAATCTTTGCCTCTGGATTTGAGAAATAAGTGGGGAGACCAGTAGGAAGTTACTTTCTTTGAACTATTGACTGTGTTAATTATGTGTATTGGGTAACTTTGATAAAAGAAAAAGCATTTTAAAAAATTAAAGAAGAAATAGAACAACAGAGATGTGTCCATGTTGCTTGGAATACGTTTTTGTTCTTTTGGTTCAAGATTAAAATTAGATAAATGAATGTGTCTGCAAGCATAAGAGACCACGATAGTGAAGTTGAATATTTTGGCAAGTTACATCCTTAGTTCTTTATTATTTTAAACTGCTGCAATAAACTTTGATGCCATTATAAAAAGGAAAATACTGGATTCCATTTAATGCCACTTTGAGATTTGGTCAGGTAGGTGATGTATTCTTAATTTCAGGTTGGCTTTTTAGCTTTTTTGGTATTGTAGAACAAAAGAATTAAAGCATGTATAATTGACTTTTGCTAGGGTTTCATCTGTTCTAACCATACTATAAGATTTGGGGTACAAAGTAACCTTAGATTTATGCCAGTAACTAGTTCAGTGACTTGGCATTTTATGCTGAATAAAATTAAGACTTAAAACAAATTCTGTTTATTTTCTGATTTGGAGGTTTTTTTTTAAAAAACAACAATCTACAAGTTTTCATAAATGGCTCTTATCAAGGTAAAGAAGTTCCCTGGTTTTGTAAGATATTAAAAAAATAAGTAGGCATTAATTTTAATTGAAATTTTTCTTGATCTTTTGGAAAGGTCACATTTTCCTTTAGTTTTTTTTTTTTATGTGATATATTACAGTAATGACTTTTCCGATATTAAGCTTACTTGGTCTTGATTTAAAGATATATAGTTGAATCTGTTTTACAGATATTTAATTTAGATTTTCCTTTCTCAAGATTATATTAGCTTCATAATGTAAACTGGCTAGTTTTTCCTATTTCTTTTTTTTTTTTTTTGTACTCCAGGTTGCGTAAAATAGAAATAATCTTTATTTGAAGTCTTTTTTACTTTCGACTGGATAGAGATTTGCAGTTTTATAATTATTTTCTCCAAAGAATTGAGTAGATATCATTTGCTGTCTTTTGCTTCTCCTCTTACTGTGGTCAGTTTGTTCTTCATTATTCTTTTTCAAAATTGCCTTCGTTTTCCCTCTACTTTTCAATTTCTACATAACCTTTACTGTTAACTTGTTAAGAACATCCTGTTTGTGTTTTGATTAAGATTGCATCAAGGTAAGAGTAGACATCTTTTAAATATTCTTTCTAGAAAATTCCCTTATGGTGCGGTGGTTAAAATTTCACCTTCCAATGCAAGGGGCATAGATTGGATCTCTGGTCATGGAGCTAGAATCCCAAATGCCTCACAGCCAAAAAACTACAACATAAGACAGAAACAATATTTTAACAAACTCAATACTTTAAAAAATTCTTTCTTTCCATCCAGCCACATTGTTTGTCTACTCATCCATTATATTTGTATGTATGTATCATTTAATACTTTGGCCACCTGATGCAAAGAACTGACTCATTGGAAAAGACCCTGATGCTGGGAAAGATTGAAGGCAGGAGAAAGGGATGCCAGAGGATGAGATGGTTGGATGGTATCACCGACTTGATGGACATGAGTTTGAGCAAGCTCTGGGAGTTGGTGATGGAGAAGGAAGCCTATCGTGCTGCAGTCCATGGGGTCACAAAGAGTCGTACACGACTGAGAAACTGAACTAAACTGATCAGTAGTAAAGTACATAGTTTTCTTTATTTAAGCCTTAAGCTTTCTTGCTGGGCTTATTTTGTTTCTAAATAGTTACTGAATTTTACAAGTATTTTGAATTTCAGTTCTTCTTTTAAACAAAGATATTTCCAAGGTTACAAATTAGAGTGGTAGTAATGCTGTTTGTATGTATGCTTGTGTGTATTTAAAAGTATGAAGTGATTCATGAATTTGACTGTTAGATATTTTGCGTAGGGACTATGATGCCAAAAATGAGCACTACTTTTTGTTTTTAATTTCAACTTTTATTTCATTACGGTCATAGATTATGGCTTATATAGGTCCCACTTTGGGAAATTTATTGATTTTCTTTATATCTTCATACATTGTAAAATTTTAATAATTTTTTTCTCTTTGGATATATATATCAAATTTGTTCATTGTTATGAAAATAGTCCTACTTTTTTACACCTGTTTTTGTGCTCATTAATACCCTTTTCTCAAAAATGAAGACTGCCAGTATGCTATTGTTATTTATTCATGCTTCCTTCTATTCTTAAAGTCAATTTTTGCAATATATGTATCCTGGAGTTTACTATCATGGTCATAATTATTTATACATTTTTCATCTTACTGATCAATTATACCTTTAAAGAATATCAAACATCCCTATTTCTTATTTAATGCTTCCTAGATTTTTTTTTTTTTTGGTATCATCTTATTATGGCAAACCTAGTTTTGTTTAGGTTTTTGATATGTCCTTGTATATTCTTCCTCTTCCCTCCCCTTTATAGTTTTATTTTTGTATCTAGATCTATTACTAAAAAAAAAATATGCTTTTATTTTAGTGGTTTTTGGCTCTATAAAAAAGTACCATGCTGTATGTTATTTCTTTGGACTTAACTCTTTTCTATTCGATATTAGATTAATACAAATTGGGGATATCCTGCTGTTATAAGGCACTCGAGGTATAACTGTTATACCTTAAAATGCACTTACTTTAAGTTTACAGTTCAGTAACTTTTGGCATATTCATAACCCAAGATCAAAACAGTAAACATAATAGTCACCTCAAAAAGTTGCATCATGTGCTATATCTTTCCTGATTTTCTGCCTACTTCTGTTCTGTCAGAACAGAGAGGGATTTTGAGAGAGGGATATGGACTCTTATATTTTAATTGTTACTTTTTCCATTTCTTTTGACAGTTCAATCAGTTTTTGCTTCATATAGTTCTTATTAGGTTCATAAATGTTAATCATTGTTATGTTCACTTGATTAATTGACCCCTTTTTATTATCAAGTGACCTTTATTTCTAATAATACTCTTTGCTACCTTGTGTAATATTAGCATAGCCATTCCAGCTTTCTTTCTTACGCAGTGTTAGAGTAGTATATTCTTTTCTATCTTTTTACTGTAACCAAATATTTATATTTTTGCATGCATCCTTTGGTTAAACATTTAAAAGTTAATAGACAAAAAGGAAATGTTTATTCTGGTGCCGTTGACTATCATATGAGGATGCCTACTCTCTTAAGCCCTTGTCACCCCAGGCTGTGAAAGTCACTCAACTGGGAGGTCTGACGCTATGAACATTGTCTCTGATTTTGTATTGAAAAGGTGATATATTATTTGTGTTTGATGATAATATTGTTACTAGAATATTATTGAAATGATTTCTAAGGATGAGGCTTAATACTATGTATGTGAAACCTTAGAATTCTGCAAAGACATCTTTCATTATAAGCCTTGGTTCAAAACAGCTAAACCATTCTCTGTTGTAGTATTGAGCTCAGACCTCTCCCCATCTTCACAGCATAATAAATTAATAAGCTTGTTGAACTCTGGGCTTTTCTTTGAGTCATCTGTTAAACCTCAGATTAGATCAGAAAGGAACATCAGAATCTGAAAAAGAAGTCTTTACCTCATTTATCATCTCCACCTACCAGAAAACTGATGGAGTATTTGTAATTGTCACTGAGTGGCAGGGGGACAGATGGTGGACTATCATTCTATCACAAGATGGCCTTTTCTCTTTTACATGGTGTCTGTTTCACAGTATTTCATTAGCTTCATTTTTCTCATCCATCACTTCAAACAATATAATACATAGATTGTAATAGATAAAAACATAAGTGTATCCTACACCTGTAGAAAGGGACCTGGGAAGAGTTGAGTCTTTTGTATTATTAAAATAGCCTATCAAGTTTTATAGGTTGTCATTGTTGAATGTGTTTAATTTTTCAAAACAGTGCTGCCACAAAGGGCATTATTTTTATTTTTTTAAAGGCATTACATTTTAGATTTTCTTGAATTTACTGTTTGACTAAATTTAAAATTTTATTTAAATATAATGGAACTCTAAAACTTTTTAAAGCCTTTCTTCAGCACCTGCTTGTGCACTCTGAACTAGTCGAGGTGCCAGGGAAGCAGAGATAAATGTCATTTGAGCCTATCTCCTCATTTTGTGTTATCTCTGATAAATTTCATAGTTTCATGAATCTCTAAACACACTTATTTAAATATGAGTGAACTAATTCTTATATATCATGCTTTCACTTTTGAATCATGTTTGGATGATAATTATAGACATTTTGGTATGGCTAGTGCCATCCAACAGGTGAGTAATTATAAATCAACTTTCCTCTGAAATCTTTCTGGGGGATAACCTGCTGGAATGGCTTCATGGAAGAGTGTTATAAGCCAAAATAATAGTTTGCTACAGATTCTTTCTGTCTTATTCATAGTAAAACTCTGGCTCTTTAACGTATAGCTGTTAGCATAAGCCCTTGGCACACTTCATATTGAATTAAATGTTAATAAACTGAATGATGGGCTTCCCTGATGGCTCAGACAGTGAAGAATCTGCATACAATGCAGAAGACCCTGTTCAGTCCTTAGGTCGGAAGATCCCCTGGAGGAGGGCATGGCAACCCACCCTGGTATTCTTGCCTGGAGAATCCCATGGACAGAGGAGCCTGGCTGGCTACGGTCCACAGGGTTGCAAGGAGTTGGACACAACTGAGTGACTGATGCTTTCACTTTTTCACTTTCAAACTAAATGTTAATGAGCTAACCTGTCATTTATTATTTTCAATATACTGTGTCTGTGAGGGTGGTATTCAAGATATATGGTAAAGTGCTATCTAAAAATGCCATATTGTTTGTAGTTGAGTATGTTTTTACTTTTTCCCTTCTTTCAGCTGCTTCTCCTTTTTCTCCTGATTTTCCTTCTTCTTCCCTTCCCAAACACCTTCATCTCCCCAGTCTGCCATCTCTTCTTCACCTCTCATTTTTCTTACCATCATTCTCTAAAGAAGCAAGAAACCAAGTTCCTACCCTCCGGGCCCCCACACTTGCCCAGTTTTGTAGAAGACAGTGAGGAAATATTGTAAAATGCCTCATATTTATCTTACTTGTTGTCCCAGGCAGGCTTAAAAGAGTGGAGTGCCTCATAATATTTTAGGAATTTAAGAGAAAACATTATTTGTTTCTGAAATTGATTAATATCATTGGATTTTAGATTACAAGAGAAAGTACAGGATGAGGTTGAGAAAAATGTTTTTCCAAACAAAATGTTGAAAACCCTTGCGTTAATTTCTCATCTATTTAGATTTGTAACTTGGCATCCACCCTGTTCTTTTTTTATTCGCATCCTGCTCTTGAAAGTAAACTTTTGGCTCCAGAGAAATATGCCTTTTGAGCATGACATTGGATTTCTATAAAGAAACAGTTTTGATTTTCAAGTAAAAATACATTTGTATTACTGTAATGAAACTGTGGTTCTTTTTATTCAGATAAGACATATTTAAATCTTTTGATCTAAGAAGAGTAATATCCTTAAAAATTCTCAGTTCTACATTACAATATTTTTAAATAATGAGAAGCAAGTTGTTTTCTTCCATGTAGCATATTTTATGAAATGTATTTATTGTGAGGTATAACACTTGAGAGAGCTCTAAAAATTATAGTTTAATAAAATCCTATGTGTGTCATTTATATTTTCTTGCTCATCAACTATTTTTAGAACTTTGACATTGTTTCCCAAAGATCATGAACCTATCTATAGCTTAATTTTTTTCCTGTCTCTTTTAAAAAATAAAGAACCTTCAGGAGAAGTCTGATAGAATATCAAGGTCATAAACTTCATTATGAATTATTTCGTTGAATATAGTAAATTATGTTAGAAAGGCCAGTGCTTTGGTCTAGTATGCCATAAAAGGTAATTAAAAGAATAAGAAGGGTATAAACTTTGATGAGATCATCTGTATAGGTATTAGTTTCCTTATATGCATTGCTAATATTTCATATTACAGTAATGTTGTTTAAATAAGTCACAATTATGACTTTAAAACTAGATTTAAATATGTGTGTGTGTGGAGTTAGCCATACTTAATTAGATTTTGGACTTGAGACATTGATTTATTTTATTTTATTATTTTTTTAATTGCAGTGTAATTGCCTTACAGTGTTGTGTTTCTGCTGTACAACAAAGTGATCAACTATACATATACATTGATTTTTAGAATGTTAGAAAATGGGGGCTTTAGAATTTTTTGTTTAATGCTTTCATTTTACTAGTGAGGAAACTGAGGCTCAGAGAAGTGACTTAGCCATGAGTTGTAGAATTTATCCTGAGATAGCTCTCTTGACTCACAGTTCAGTGCTGTTTCCACGGCACCAATTTGCTTTTCTGTTCCTAAGGAAAAAGCAGTGTCTCTTACAAATGCATATGCAGAATTAGCAGTTAAATAGGATGGCCAGTGAAGACTCATTTCTGACTTGGTAGTGGTAGAGTAGTGCTTGCACTGAGCAGGACTCCATAAGGGTAGAAGTTGCGTTTTTAACTTCTTACAAGAAAGAAGGCTATGCAGAGGCCTTCAGGTGATTTTTGGTCCTGATAATTCATATTTTGGAAATGAGTCATAGACACATTTGAGACACACTGCATTCCAAAGTGTATACTCTGCTTTTCTTTGTGCCTGTGTGGTGTAATAATTAGGATTGTGAGTAGATACCAAAAGATGAGTGTATTTTTACATAGTTCTAGCTATTCTTTCTGTGGTACAAATGAGACTGTAGAAACTGTAACCATATACAAATCAATCCTCTTTAAATAACTTGCTTTGTCCTTACATTTCCTTATTAACATTAATTTTACAGTGATTAAAATATTAATATACATCAATTGTGGAAAAGAAAAACTGAGGTTTGCCTACTCTTAATATGTTGATCTAATTTTCTGCTCTTTCCTGTGAATATCTTAAACACTTGCTTATATATACAATGCATTACAAGGATTAAAATTTCAGTTTTTATTTACCATTACTAGTGCTTAAAACTAATCTAACCTTTCTAGTACCATATTAATGCATGTGCCATAATTTAGGTAATCAGTTCCCTACTGCTGATATTTTGTTGTAAATCTCACTGCAATGAATATATTTGTAGAGAAATATTATTATACCCTTATATTTCCTTATGGTAATTTTGTGGAAGTAAGTTATTCAAAGTTTATTTTTTTACTGAACATTTTATTAAATATTAAGTAGACTGGACTGTGAAACTGTTTGGTTGTTCATATTAGAATGGAGGCAGGAATATCAATCTCTTAAAAGCTCAATTTTTGGATGACCAGAACTATAGATAACTTTAAGCAAGCAATATTTCAGGTAAAAGGAGATGAAATTGCTGTATTGTCTTGTCTTAGCCAGTTCCTTGGGATTTTAAGAAAGGATGTCATCAAGGATTATTTTTTTGCAGGATACTGTCTCCCTCTGTCATTAAAATAGATGTCAAACTGGGAGTCCATTCTCTTCATCAATTGAGTAGTGCACAAACATGTAAATTTCATTATGAGACTAGTTCTTGGACGCTTGAGAGATAAGAATATTGTGATTTCATTTGCTACTATTGGCAAGCCAAACATATAATTTTAAAATTTATGTGTATAAATTATCTTTCCTTACAAGATTTTCTAAACTAATGGAGAATTTTCTAAACTGATGGAGAATTTAAAACATTTATAGACAGAATAAGATGACAAACCTCCATGTACTCATCACTCAGCCCTAATACTGATAAACTCATGATGCATCCTGCCTTATTGAACTTTTCCAATCACTTTGCCCAAACACTATTTTGACATCAGCTCTAAATATCATCTCATAAGAGCTATTTAAAATGATGTACTTTCTCCTTACACATTTACTATAAATGAGAAAATTCAAAATGCATCAGTCATCTAGTGACAGGTTTTAATATTTTGCCTTATTTTCTTATAGTCATTTTATGTACACATGCATACACATATAAAAATGCAAAGATATAAACATAATATAAATTTTTGCACATAATTGCATTAATTGGGAAAGACAAAAGGCTAACCTTCTGTAATAGTGACAAAAATACAATGATTCTTTTTTTTTTTTAACATAAATCTTTATTCCTCACAACAGAGTCCTGAGGTAAGCAGTTCTAAGTGGTCAGTGTGGCTTTGTGCCATGTAGTTTTTTCAGAGAGTTATCTTCTGTTGCTATCATCCCCTAATATAGTTCTAATATTCAGAGCTGTGTTACAGGCCCTTTTGTGTTCCAGTCTGCAGAAAGGGAAGAAAGTGACTGGGTCTTCAAACATTAAACATGTATTCATAGTTCACTGGTGAGAATTCAGTCACGTGGCTACCACTAGCTACAAGAAGAATGGGTGGCCTCCCCTGGTGGTCAGTGGTTAAGACTTCGCCTTCCAGTGCAGGGGGTGCAGGTTTGATCCCCGGTCAGGGAGCTAAGATCCCATATGCCTCATGGCCAAAAAAAAGCCAAGACATAGAAACAGGGTAGTGACAAATTCAATAAAAGACTTTAAAAATGGTCCATATTAAAAAAAAATCTTAAAAACAAAGAAAAATTGGGAAATCGCATCCCTAGCAGAAGAATTATGTGACTTGCTGAAGCTGTGGTACTGTGCAGTGTGTAGTGATTCCTCTATACTGCCTATTGCCCGCTCACGGGCAGGCAGATCTAGAGACTTGGTCAAACTAGGCATTCAGGCATTTGGAAAAACTGTATTTGGTGTGAGTTCTTTCATCAAGATGACCACAATGTCTCATAGACTTTCTTTTTGTGCACTGACATATTAGCTTTTGATGCTTTTAGCTTTTGATTTTAATGGATACCTAAATCCATTAATTCATAAATACGGGGCTATTCAAATTGTACATTTCACTTTCATGTATTATTTGGAATACATTTATAAAGATATTCTTTCCCTCATCTACTATTTGGTTACTGATTAGTAGGTTAAATTTTTAATTTTTACCTGTTTCCAGTATAATGAGTTCCCTATTATCCTAGGAAACAATTAGTTATTTTAAAATATATATCATTATAAACTCTGAAATTATTGATGGCTTTCCATCATTGAGAATTTTTCTTTTTTAAAGCTCAGATTATGCTGTCTGTTGGTCAGTGGCAGTCTCTTAGAGTTTGCTCCCAAGTTCTTTTGACATAAGCCTGGTAAAATTTGCTAGTTACCTTGCTACTTGATATGACAAGACGTTTAGTTTATAGTTAGCTGTTTCATTAAGATGTCTTGATTACTTTTACTGTGAAATGATATTTCAAGAACATAAAATATATGTGATGTGTGTGTGAGTATGTTATACACGAACATACACATGCATGCATGCTTGAATGTGTACTAAGTCACTTCAGTCATATCTGACTCTTTGTGACCCCATGGACTGTAGCCTGTGAGGCGCCTCTGTCTATGGGATTCTCCAGGCAAGCATACTGGGGTGGGTTGCCATGCCCTCCTCCAGATATACATACATTCATATGTTTATATAGCATACGTTTTGGAACCCAAGAAGAGAAGATGTGTCACTGTCTTCCACTTTGCCCCTTTTTGTTTGCCATGAAGTGATGGGACTGGCTGCCATGATCATAGGTTTTTGAATGTTGAGTTTTAAGCCGGCCATTTCACTCTCCTCTTTCACCTTTATCAAGAGGCTCTTTAGTTCCTCTTTACTTTCTGCCATGAGGGTGGTATCATTTGTATATTTGAGGTTGTTGATATTTCTTCTGGCAATCTTAATTCCAGTTTGTGCTTCATCCAGTCCAACATTTCACATGATGTACTCTGCATATAAATTAAATAAACAGAGTGACAACATACTCCTTTCCCAATTCTGAAGCAGTCTGTTGTTCCATGTCCAGTTCTAACTGTTGCTTCTTGACCTGCATACAGGTTTCTCAGGAGAAATGCTATCTCCTTTACTTCATCTGATATTATGTACACAGCAATCTTAGAATAACATTACTAATAATCCTACTGCCAATGTTAATTACTGAGAACAGGTTAAAATTCTGTTCATGTTTTCCTCATTCTCATCTTTTTAATAGTAATTCTATGAAAAGTCTGACATACAACCATTTTACAACTATATTTCCTTAGCTTTTAATCACTAGTCTTAGTTCTGTAAGTATATATGAAATATTTACCACTAGTTCTCATGTCTCTGTTTCTATGTTGATTTTCTGAGGCTTGTTCTATAGTAGATTCTTCAAGGAAGGTCTTATGAAAATAACATTCTCTTTAGATTTTTAAATGTTGATAACAATTTATCTGTGCTTTCTATACCTGAAAGCTTGTTTTACTGGGTATAAAATCCTTAATTCACATTTCTTCCTTTGACAATTCTAAATAAATTTATAGTAGTCCCCTCCCAACCTTGGAGGATATATTCCAAGACCCCAGTTCCAGTGGATGTCTGAAACCATGGGTAGTACTGAATGCTATATATACAGTTAATCCTTGAACAACACAGATTTTAATTATGTGAGGCCATTTATACATGAATTATTTTCAGTAAACACAGTACTACATGATTGTGGCTGGTTGCATCTATGAACATGAAAGGCCAACTGTAAGATTATGTGTAGATTTTTGACTCTGTGGGGATCAGCATGCCTAACTCTCATATTTTTCAAAGGTCAGCTGTATTATCTTTTTCCTATGCATAAATACCCATGATAAAGTTTAATTCATAAATTAGGCGAGTTAGAGAATATTGAAATTGCCAGTGTCACTATTCTCATGCTTAGAAGTCATTTTTAAATAAAATAGGATTACTTGAACACAAGCACTGCCATACTACAATCCATGTGATAACCTAGATGGGTACTATGTCACTAACGGGTGAGTAGCATATACAGTGTGGAAACACTGGAAGGGGAAGATTTACATCCAGGCCATGTAGTTGGGTAGTGTACGTTTTCATATTTCCCAGAACAGTACTCAATTTAAAACTTACGAGTTTATTTCTAGAATTTTCCATTTAATATTTTTAGACCATGTTTGACCACAGGTAATTAAAACCACAGAAAGTGAAACCAAGGATAAGAGGAAACTACTATACTTCATTTTGTTCTGGCATAAAATATTGCTGTCAAAAGGCCTGATAATAATCTAACTTTTTATAGATTTTATTTTTAGATTTTATAACATTATATGTTTTGCTATTAGCCACTCTGGGTCAGTATTTTCAGATATGTGGTGTACTCTTTCAACATTCAGTTATATTCTTTTTTAGGAAAGTTTTCTTGAATTATATTATAGTTCTCAACATTTGATTTGTTGCCTTGTTTTGGTTTTCTTTTTCAAGTGCTCCTGTTTGCTGTATCTTTGCCTATCTTTTGTATTTCCACTTACTCTCAAATCATTTTTATTTCTTTTGTTTTAAGTATTTTTCTCCCTTTTGTATTTTTAGTTGTCTGAGGAATTATTTGTTGTGTTTATTCACTCTTTTGTCTTCTATTTTATCTTCATTTCTTAAATGATATATTTTCTTTTGCCATCTTCACTGAGCTTTGTGACTTAAATTCTGAGTCTTTGAAATGGTGGTCTGTGTTAGAACATTTTCTGTATTTGTTTTAGCTTATTTTGAAATGGAAGGTTACATATTTATCTTTTCTGTGTATGCTTGGAGGGGGCGGTTTTCATTGTTCGTAGTGTTGATATTCTACTTATTTGTTTTTCTTTTAATAATTTTGTCTTATGATCTTGATACCTTTGTACTGCTTATTTTTATGTGGAATTTGTTTTATAAGACCTTTATAATGAGTTGTGATTCGGGGTGCCTTTTCTAACTTCTTAGAGCTCCTTCTATTGTTCTTGTAAAAATGCAGTGACTTGCTTTCTAAAATTCCCTAGTTCTGTTTGTATCCAGGCATTTCCTCCCTTTGTTTCTGTGATTCCTAGTTTGCTTAATTAAATTCCCTCTTTAGCAGTTTTCTTTGTGGCTTAGCTTTGAGAGGTCACAGGCTTAGCCTGGGCTTCCCAGGTGGTGCTAGTAGTGAAGAACCCACCTGCCAATTCAGGAGACATAAGAGATGCTGGTTCTGTCCGTGGCTTGGGAAGATCCCCAGGAGGAGGGCATGGCAACCCCCTCCAGTATTCTTGCCTGGAGAATCCCCATGGACAGAGGAGCCTGCTGGCCTACAGTCCATGGGGTCACAAAGAGTTGGACATGACTGAGCGACTGAGCAAGGCGTAGCCTTCACAGACTGTTCTGACCTTCTTAATGCAGGCACCTTTCACTCACCTGCCATTTCAGGGATCAAACCTCTCTCAGTTTTAGATGCTGTTCTCAGATTGGCCTGTTGAACTCTGCAATGAAAAATGATTTCCTTTTTAGAGTTCTGTTCTCAGGTTCATGATTCACTCTGACTGTTTTCCTCTGATTTCTCCTTCAGAGACACTGAAAGCCTGCTGATCTGGTGGTAGTTTGTCCTAACCCACTCCTGCTTGGAGCCTGTGGGGATACCTTGCCACTTACTTGTTGTAAATATTTGCTATGGGTTTTGATTTTGCTGTCCAGTTGCTCTTTCTGTTTTATATGGTGATTCAAAGAGAATCCATAACATTATTACCACCGCCAATCATCTTCCCAGAATCCTCATTATAAGTGTTATTAAGGCTAATACTTCACAAGTAGAAATGCATTATAATTTTCTAAACCACTTCTTAGTGTTGAAAACCTCCTTTGTGCATGTTCTCCCTCTTCAGAAACCATCTCAAAACCTTCCTGTGTAGTCTTCATTGTTTTAATAGAAATATAACAATTAATTATCCTGTGTCACATCCAACAGTGTGTCACCAAAAGGCAGTCTCTTACAGAAAGTGAAAACATAATGCAACCCACTAGAAGCAAATCTATGAAACCTTGAAAATTAGAAAAGAGACATATTTTAAGTCACATAAGATAAAATATAAACAAATGGTTAAGCATATAATACAAGTTTTTCGGCTAACAGATTGACCAATTTACAAAGCAAAACAGAAATACTAGGTACTGGCAAACCGCTTGTGGGAACTTATTCTCATTTTGATTTTTTTGGAATACATATGAAAAGCCTTAAAAATATGTGTAATCTGTAGCCCAGAAATTGCAGTTCTATGCTGTGATCATAAAGGAATAATTTAAATTTTTAATGCTTGTGTATTTGGCTGCATCAGATCCCAGTTGCAACATATGGGTGCTCAGTAGTTGTGACGCGTGGGCTCACCAGCTGCTGTGTGCGGGCTTAGTTGCCCCGCGCTGTGTGGGATCTTTTCCCAGCCAGGGATCACACCCATGTCCCCTCCATTGCAAGGTGGATTCCTAAGCAGTGAACACCAAGGAAGTCCCTAAAAGTTTAGCTATATTTGTTTCCCTAGTATTTATCATATTGAAAATAAAAATTTAAATGTTTAACAAAAAAGCATTTAGTAAAATTAGGTATACTGTAAATAATCAGTAGATTATGTTGTAGAACATTATTTCATGGAATGAATATATTTGCAATATTATATTGAAAAAACAGATTATAAAATATTATAAAGGTATATACATTTTAATAAAAATGTATGTGAATAAAAATGTCTGGATGATTACTCAGTTATTTTTAGGTGTTAAAATTAAAAGAGATTTTTATTTCTTAATTTTATTTATACTTTTATAATTAACATGTGTTGAGTTGTATTTTTAATTATTTTTAATTTGAGGCTGATTACAGTATTGTGGTGGTTTTTGCCATGTATCCATATGAATCAGCCACTGGTGTACATATGTCCCCCAATCCTGACCCCCTCCCACTTCCCTCCCCACCTCATCCCTCTGGGTTGTCCTGAGTACCTGCTTTGAGCGCCCTGCTTCATGCATCAAACTTGCACTGGTCATCTGTTTTCCATGTGATAATATGCAAGTTTCAGTGCTACTGTCTCAAATCATCCCACCCTCACCTTCTCCCACAGAGTCCGAAAGTCTCTTCTTTACATCTGTGTCTCTTTTGCTATCATATAAGGTCCTTGTTACTGTCTTTCTAAATTCCATATATATGCATTAATATACTATATTGCTGTTTCTCTTTCAGACTTAATTCACTGTTTATTTTTTATGATTAACGTGTTGAATTGTATTAAGAAAAAATTTAGTCAAACAGAAGTAGAAATATATACTCATTTGGTTTTAGTTTTGAGATTATTTTAAAAAGTTAATGAGAGTGTATGATGCATGCTGTGTGTGTGATTGTAATGTCTTTTAAAAAGATGCAGTTTTTGTTAATTCTGGATGGAATCCAAATTTTTCTATGTAATGTCTGCATTGTAGACCATTAATGGATTCTATTAGATATGTAAATAGCATTTGTGTGCAACTGAAAATAGTATAATTGTGCAACTGAAAATAGTATAATTAAGCATTTCACAAAATTAAAAATGTCATTTAAAATACTCCTTTTCCTTAGTGCAGTGATAGAAATTAGATGTCAGAGACTTAGCCCACTTGAGCAGTGTTAGAGGGAGGGAATGTGGAGTGGGAAAAAAGCTTGGTCTTGCGTGTGTGCATGCTAAGTTGCTTCAGTCAAGTCTGACTCTTTGCGACGCTGTGAGCTGTAACCTGCCAGGCTCCCCTGTCTATAAGATTCCTCAGGCAAGAATACTGGAGTGTGTTGCTATGCCCTCCTCCAGGGGATCCTCCAAACCCAGGGATGAAACCCACTCCTCTTATGTCTCCTGCATTGGCAGGCGAGTTCCCAGCACCACCTGGGAAGCCCTTTTGAACTTGAGTTTTATGATCATAAACATAATATTGAACCTTTTGAGCCTTTGGTAAACATCTGTAAAATATAAACATTTTCCCACCTTTCTATGGGGTTGTGAAGACTTTAGCCCTTTGCTGATCACAGCAAGTATTTAATAAATGATAACTTGCATGGTGGTTTTACATGATTTACTTTGTGTTATGTATCTTTAGGATATATGTTAAGGAAGTTTTGTTTATTTACTTATGTGATTGCTTTCATTTGACTTGAGACCTAGGTTATTTTCTCAGGTTGCATGTATATGTATATTATATATACTTATCACTTAAGTAATTGCCTTTGTTTAGTGCCGAAGTATAAAGATGTTGTATACAACAGGCCTAATTTATCAATGAAAATAATTACTTCCACTTTTGAAAATATTTTCTGCCTTTGGTTGGGGTGGTTTTGTTTTACTGTTTTGGTAAGTTTATGGTTTGAAAAGTTTCTGCTTTTCGTTGAAGTATGGTTGATTTACAGTGTTATATTAGTTTCAGTTGTTCAACACTGTGATTCACTATTTTTATAGATTATATTCATTTAAAGTTATTATAAAACACTGATTATATACCCTGTCTTGTACATTGCATCCTTGATTTTATTTATTTAATAATTAGTAGTTTGTACCTGGAGAAGGCAATGGCACCCCACTCCAGTACTCTTGCCTGGAAAATCCCATGGACGGAGGAGCCTGGTAGGCTACAGTCCATGAGGTCGCTAAGAGTCGGACACGACTGAGCCACTTCACTTTGACTTTTCACTTTGATGAGTTGGAGAAGGAAATGGCAACCCACTCCAGTGTTCTTGCCTGGAGAATCCCAGGGACAAGGGAGCCTGGTGGGCTGCCCTCTATGGGGTCGCACAGAGTCGGACACGACTAAAGCGACTTAGCAGCAACAGCAGCAGCAACAGTTTATACCTGTTAATCCTCTTCCATTATCTTGCTCCTCTCTTACCCCTCTTCCCAATGATAACCACTAGTTTGTTCTCTGTGACTATAAGTCTGTTTCTGTTTTATTATATCCATTTGTTTGCTTTATTTGGGGGATTCCATATACAAAAAAAAACAACCCATAGGATTTGGCTTTTTCCCTCTGACCTCACTAAGCATAGAAGTCTCCTAATAAGCACAACTCTATGGCTCAACTCATTTTCTAACCATATCTCTAAAGTACTGGCCAAAAATATAGACTCCATAATCATATTGCCTGGATTTAAATTAGGCTGTATCACTACTGTCTGCAAATCTGCTAATCGTCATGATCTTGACTTTCTAACTTTAGGAAAGTTATTTGATTCTGTGTCTGTTTCCTAATAGTTAAAATGAAAGTAATAACAATATATACCTTTTAGTATAGTTCAAAGGACTAAATCAGTGATCATATGTAAAGGACTTACCTCTGTGTACATTGTATAATAAGCCCTCAGAATACTACTTTTGCCCTTTTTATCAAGATATAATTGACAGAGAACATTTGTGTTAGACTTAGGTATGCACCATAATGTTTGATTTTATATGTGTGTGTATATATATATATGTCTGTATATAGTGAAATGATTTCCATAGTTTAGTTACAGTCTATGACCACTCAGAGTTACAATTTTTTTCTTGTAATGAGAACTTTTAAGATCTACTCTCTTAGCAACTTTCAAGTATACAATACAGTATTGTTAACTATATTCACTATGTTGTACATTACAATCTGAAGATTTACTTAATCTCATAACTGAAAGTTTGTATGTTTTGACCACTTTCATTCATTTGACCACAGATATTGTATTAGATCTTGTTACTTTCGTTTCATCATTCATTTAACCTATACTTACTGAGTGTCTACTGTATGCCAGGCACAGTACCAGACACCAAACCATCACTGAACAAAACAAAGTCAGTGCCCTCATGAAACTTATATTCTAGTGCAGGAAGTTACAGTGAATATTGATATCAGGCACTGATGATAGACAAGTCCTATGCAGAAAAATTAAAAGATGGCAAATAATAGAAGGTGTCATGTAAGGTTGGATGTTCATTTTAGCTGAGACCATGCAGGTACCTGGAGAAGAATATTCTTGGCTAAGGAAACAAGAGTCTTGAGGCAGTACCATTCCTGATGAATGTGAAGAACAACAACATCCTGAACTTCACTCCTATATCAGACTGTCTTCCTGGAACTCTCCACTTTTGTTTCCACCATAAGCATTTCCAAAATAACATTCTACGACAAAACTCTTATGCTCCTTGTATACATAAAATTTGCTGTTAGAGTGTTCAGTAACTTTGCACAACTGCTCAATCTATATATCAGTAAACCCTATCAGATCCACCGTTTAATATGCCCACTCCATCCACAGTGGAGTGAACAAAGGAGAGAGCAATGTCAGATGAGGTCAGAGAGGTTGATGATGTGGGGCTTAGTAGACCATGATAAGAACTGTGGATTTCACCCTGAATGTGATGAGAATGCAAGATTTTGATAAGTGGAATGATATGATGTTATTTATATATTTTTTAATTGCTGATTTTGTAAAGAAAAGATTTTGAGACCATAGAAGCTGGAAGGATATTTAAGAAGCTATTTCATAATCCAAATGAAAGCTATGAGGCCTTAGATTAAGTGATGGTGATGGAGGGAAGTGATTGGGTTGAGATTAATATGGGTATATTTGAAAGTAGAGCTGATAGGATTTACTGATGTATTAGATGTGAGCAGTTATGCAGATAGTGGCACCACTTACTAAACACTCTAAGGTCAATTTTTAATGTATATTAGCAGCATAAAAGCTATGTTGTAGAGTATTATTTTGGCAATGCTTATGTTGGAAATACTCCACTTAAGTGGAGATTTTCAGTAGATAGTTTGATATAGGAATAGAATTCAGGGGAGAAGTCTGGATTAGAGATAAAAATTGGGAATTGCCTCTGTGAATGATATTTCAAGTCACTGCACTTGATAAATAATTTTGAATAGAGAAGAAGGAAGTTAAAAGTCTGAGATGTTTAATATTTATCAGTCAAGAAAAGGAAAAGGATCCACCAAAGAAGACTTAAAAGGTACAGCTGGAGTTAGGAGGAGAGTGTGATATCTAAAAATCTAGTGTGTCAGGGAGGAAGAAGTGATCTACAGTTCTAATGATGTTGGAAATTTAAGGAGAGGGTCTGAAATAATTTCTAGGAGGGAGAATGTAGACAAAGTAGACTAAGGTTGCTCGATTGCCTGGCAGTTCTAGAGCCCATTTGAGGTGTAATGTTATAAAGTTAAACTGGAATCTTGTCACCATGGTTTGTAATTATAGCCATATTAATCTGCTCAGTTATGAGTACAAAGTAGAGAAAGAGTTAGATTGAAGGTTGAGATTTTTCCATGCAGATGTGAAAGAAGAATAGAGGGGGCAAGGGAGTTGTGTACATGCAGGAGAGTAATCATAATGCGGTGCCATAAAATCCAAGATGGCTAAGGAGGGAAATGGGGCCAAATGTGTGTACTTGAGCCAGACCAAATTTCTGCTGCCACTAGCCGCATTCTGCTTTCTCACCTCTGCCTGTTTTTTTGGAATGCCCTACTCCTTTCTCCTTCCTGCCACCTTTCGCAACTACCAGCCCAAACAAACACACACATATCCAATATCCGTATGTTCAAATTCAGTCCATCTTTCAAGGGATAGCAGACATGGTGCTTTCTTCTTAAAATCTTTCCTCCTTACCCCAAGTGATCTTGTTTCCCCTTTTGAGCTCCTATAGTACCAAGCTGGGTTTTATAGATTTGAGTATGGTACTTTACCTCTCCCATTGCAGTGTGGAGTTGCAGGGCACTTGAGTTTGTCCCTGTATCCTTAGCATTTAGCTCAGTTGATGTGCAGCAGAGTTTGACAGGTCAATGAAAGTCTCAAGTAAAATGATTTCTTCAGTGTTTACCAAAGCAATTTTTGAAGCCAGTATTTCATAGAGATTACTTTTACTTTGATCTGTGTATTCTTTTATAGTCACTATAGTCTGTAGCAGTGCTATGTTGTTTTTAATTATTATTTCATTTATTTATCTTGCAGGAGCACCTTTCCTTAAAGAAATATGTTATTGACATTGTGGTTGAAAGTACAGCTCCACCAGAGCCTTTGAAAGATGGAGAAGAGAGGCAGAAAAATAAGAAGAAAGCCAAAAGATAAAAGCACGGATGAACTTCAGGTACCATGAAAAGAAAAAGTGAAATTTTTAGTCTCAGTCATGTCTGACTCTTTGTGACCCTGTGGACTGTAGCTCACCAGACTCCTCTGTCCATGGAATTCTCCAGGCAAGAATACTGGAGTTGGTAGCCACTTTCATCTCTAGAGGATCTTCCTGATCTAGGGATCAAACCTGGGTGTCCTGCATTGCAGGTGTATTCTTTACTGGCCAAGCCACCAGGGAAGCCCTCAGGTACTATAAATATGCTCAAAAACAAAGAAAAAGTTTTAGTGGTGTAACATTTTTAATGTAAATCCAAGGAAGACTCTCTGCCCCTCCCCAAAAGTTTAAACTTGTTTGCTTCAAGAAAGCCTTGAAAATAATACTGATGAGCCTAATTTATTGCCACTTTCTTTGATTGAGAAAGAAAACTGAATATCGATCTAAAGCCCTTGCTTTCACCTGTTAAGAGCTCTTCTTATAATTGGATGCCAAAGCCCTGCCAAGCTTGTGCCTCCTTCAGCATACAATAGTATGTTTAAGTATGTGTAAACCAAGCCTATTTTTCTTTCCAACTATTGATTTTTAAATGAAGTATCAAAGGAAATCAATAGCAATCAACAAATAGAAGTCTGCTGGCTGTAGTGTCAAATCCCATGACTAGGTTTAATCAATTTGGTTGCCTGTCACAACAAGAGAAAGTTCAAGAAATATCTTGAAATGGAAAGTGAGTTGTCAGACCTGTAGTTTATCATCAGCCTCCAAAGTGACATCTGAGGATCAGACAGCTGTGTAGTACATCATTACCTCACAAGCTCTGAGCATCATCTGATGACTGATGAGTCTTGTTCTAGGACACAAGTGTAGTTCCTCCTTAGAAAATAATTCTTTGCTATTTGAAGAAAGGTTGT
Organism: Nanger dama; assembly: GCA_917880005.1. Taxonomy (NCBI): domain Eukaryota; kingdom Metazoa; phylum Chordata; class Mammalia; order Artiodactyla; family Bovidae; genus Nanger; species Nanger dama. The sequence continues at coordinate 1,357,468 of CAKJTW010000110.1, read as the reverse complement.
CTGAATATATTGTTGCACCTTTATTCCTAAATGGTTAGAAAAAGAGAAGCTTGACCTATGGGATTATAGAAATACAGGTCTAGAATAATGGTGAACAGGTACTGTCTCTCTGTGGTTTCTAATTTCAGATTGTAATTAAAAGAAGATGTCCATTTCATCTTACATAATCAGTGGAAACTTGAGAGTACTCATTCAAGCAAAGAATAGAAAAGGCTTTTTTGGTTGTTGTTTTTTTTTTTTCTTGGTAGTTCCTTGAAGTTTCTAAGAATAGTTTTACAGTATATACTTTAGGGTGTTACTGACCTTCGTTTCTAGTTTATGCTGAGAACTTGCTAACCTCCAGAAATGGTATTGAGTCCATTCTTTGGACCTCTTTTTCCTCTATGTACACATTCCTTTGGTTAGTTCACCAGGTGTTTGTCTTTAAATATTCTCCACCTGTTGATGACTACTAGTTTTATATCTCTTCAATTGTACTCAAATTTAGTGTGTCCAAAACAAGTTTCTGCTTTCTTCTCTGCATCTGCCCCTCCAAAACCTCTCCTTTCTAGTTTTCTCTATATTAATATCCAGGTAACTCTGTTCTAGTTGTGTATGTCAGAACCCCTGAAATTGTCCTTGACCTTTTTCTTTCTCCCACGTCTCATCCAGCCTAACTACACATCATGTTAGCTTTGCTGTAAAGTACATTCGGAGACTCTTTCTTTAGGATCACTGCCTCCCCCTCAATCAAGCCTCCATCATGTCTCACCTGGATTATTGCAGTGCTTCCCTGACTAGTCTCTTTGTTTCTGTCCTTGGCTTTCACAGTCTATTCTAAACGTGCTGGCCAGAGGGAACCTGTTAACATGTCAGATCATGTCACTTCTCTTCTCAAAGCCCCAGGGCTTTTACACTCCAGCTTTCCTCTTTCTGGACAGCTCTCCCACATATATCCATAAAGCTTAGCACTGTTACCCCCTTCAGGTCTTTGCTCAAATGTTAACCTTTTCAGTGAGGCTGTCCTTCAGGCCCTGATATATATATAGTGATGCTAAGTTATTAAAGGAACTCTTTAAATTATAGGAAAAATCCTATAATTCTGACACTGCTAATTTTTTGGCATATATGTATCCTTTTATGCTTACATACCTATATCAATAACATTTTTATTGCAGTATGATTTACATAAGTGAATGTAGAGATCTCTAATATAAGTTTGTTTTGTCAAACCTGCATACTCATATATAACCTGTAAGAGCCTTTGCATCGTTTCACAATGTCTTTGTGTCTCTTTCCAGTCAGTCTTTCACCACCCTTGGCTCTTGGTCACCACTAACCTGCTTTCTATCATCATAGGTTAGTTTTTCCTATTCTAGAAATACATACAAATGAAGCCTTTGTGGCTGACTTCTCTTACTAAGTACAATTGATCCTTGAACAATGAGAGTGTTAGGAGCACTGACTCTCCATTCAGTCAAAAAAATCCACACATAGCTTACATATGTGCTTGGTGCTCCGTATCTGCAGTTCCTCTGTTGGTTACACCTCCACATATATGATGGAGTCTTGATTGAGGCGGGGAGGTAGTGATGCTGGAGAAAGACAGTCTCTGAATGTACTTTACAGCAAAGCTAACATGATTTGCAGTTAGGCTGCATGATTTGCAGTTTAACCAACTGGGGATTGTGTAGTTCTGTGGTATTTACTCTTGAAAACAATCCAAGTATAAGTAGACCCATGTTGTTCAAGGGTCAGCTGTACACCATTTTTGAGATGTATCTGTGTTTTGACTTGTGTGTAGTTTGTTTTTTTTCATTGCTGAAATACCATTGTGTGCATATTCCATAAATTTTTATCTGTTCATCTGTTAAGAGACATTTGGGTTTTCACTTATTTGGCATTTGTAAATTAACCTTCTATCAAGTCTTTAGGTGTATTTACATTCTCCTTTCTCTTAGATAAATACTTAAAACTGAAATTCCACTTTTTTTTCACAGTGGTGGTACTATTTTACACTTCTGTGAGCAACCTGGGGAGTCCCAGTAGCTCAACGTTTGTCAATACTTGGTATTTTTAATTTTTAAAATTTTAATCTTAATTCCAGTGTGAGCATAGTTGTATCTCGTGATTGTAATTTGCACTTCCTTAGTGATTAATAATATATATTGACTATCTTTCCATGTAATTTTTCACCATTCATATCTTCCCTTATGATGTGTCTTTGAAGGTTTTTGCCCATTTTAAAAATTGAGTTGTTTGTCATTTTATCTTTGAGTTGTTTCTATATTCTAGATACATGTTCTTTGCCAGTTATGTGGAGCTTGGCTATACATTTTGTTAGCAATAGCTGTTGATAAACAAATGTATTTTTAATCATGATGATGTCTATTTTATCAATATGTACTTTTTAGGTCTTGTGCTTTCTGGGTTCTAAAAGATTTTTGTCTGACGAAAGGTTAAAAAACCTTTGTATTTTTTCCTAGAAGCCTTGTAATTTTAGTTTTGGCATTTAGATTTATGATCCAGCTCAAACAAATTAGTGGGTATGATATGAAGAATAGGTCCAAATTTATTTTTCTCTATAGCTAGCCAGTTGTTCCAACACTATCCACAGAAAAGATTTCCATTTCCATTACAATGTTTTAATACTTTGGTTAAAAAAATCTCCCCTATGTGAGTAAGTCTATTTCTGGACTCTCCTATTCTACCCTGTTTTTCTATTTTGACACCTAATAAAAAATATAAATCACCCCATGAAATCTAAATCTACTTCTGGTCTGTTTTCTTCCATTATTTTGTTCCTTTTCACACTGTCTTGATTACGGTAGCTTTGTAGTGGGTCTTAAAGCAATAGAAGTCTTCAAGTTTATTTTCTTTTGGAGTTTTGTTTTTCCAATGTCTTACATCTTCACAAAAATATTAAGATCAGTTTTTAGTATCTAAAATTAAAAAGTCTTTTGGGATTTTGATTGGCATTGCACTGATCTGTAGATAAGCTTAGGAAGAAAGGATATCCTGATAATTTTGGATCTTCCACTTCATGATGAGATATGTAATTTCTCTAGCAGTTTTTTTAAATTTTCAGTTTAAATGCTTTACAAATACTTCATTAAGTTTATCCCTAATATTTTAAGTTTCTGTTGCTATTGAAAATTATATTTGTAATATTTTTTGTTGTGAGCATATAGACAGAATTACTATTTGTATATTCACTAGATATTGGGACCTTTCCAAATAGACTTATGAGCTCAAATAGTTTTATAAATTTATAAGATTTCTTTATGTACATAAACATATCAGAATAAAATCAATTTTATTTATTTTTTTCTACTTAGTATAATGTTTATTTTTTTCTATTGTCTATTGCACTGTGTTGCACCTTCTACAAAATATGAAACAGAAGCTTTGGTGCTGATCTTAGGGAGAAAGCAGTAGGGTTTTCACTATTACATTATATTAGCTATAACATCATACCTTAAAATTTGTGTAGATGTCATTTCTCAGGCGGAGTGAGCTTTATTCTATTCTTAACTTCCTGAGTGTTTTTTTCGTAGATTGATATACTATATTCTCAAATGGCTTTTCTACATCTATTGAAATGCACTCTTTCATTTTATCAGTTTGGTGCATTATGTTGACTTGTTATAGCAGCTTTCAGCTCAGTTCAGTTCAGTCACTCAGCCGTGTCCAACTCTTTGCAACCCCATGAATCGCAGCACAACAGGCCTCCCTGTCCATCACCAACTCCCAGAGTTCACTCAGATTCATGTCCATTGAGTCAATGATGCCATCCAGCCATCTCATCCTCCGTCGTCCCTTTCTCCTCCTGCCCCGAGTCCCTCCTAGCATCAGAGTCTTTTCCAATGAGTCAGCTCTTTGCATAAGGTGGCCAAAGTACTGGAGTTTCAGGTTTAGCATCATTCCTTCCAAAGAAATCCCAGGGCTGATCTCCTTCAGAATTAGTGAGATATAATTTGCATCCTATTCCCATGTAGCTCTATACAGTCAACAAAAACAAGACCAGAAGCTGACTGTGGCTCAGATCATGAACTGCTTATTACCAAATTCAGACTTAAATTGAAGAAAGTAGGGAACACCGCTAGACCATTCAGGTATGACCTAAATCAAATCCCTTATGATTATACAGTGGAAGTGAGAAATAGATTTAAGGGCCTAGATCTGATAGAGTGCCTGATGAACTATGGAATGAGGTTCGTGACATTGTACAGGAGACAGGGATCAAGACCATCCCCATGGAAAAGAAATGCAAAAAAAGCAAAATGGGTGTCTGGGGAGGCCTTACAAATAGCTGTGAAAAGAAGAGAGGCGAAAAGCAAAGGAGAAAAGGAAAGATATAGGCATCTGAATGCAGAGTTCCAAAGAATAGCAAGAAGAGATAAGAAAGCCTTCTTCAGCGATCAATGCAAAGAAATAGAGGAAAAGAACAGAATGGGAAAGACTAGAGATCTCTTCAAGAAAATCAGAGATACCAAGGAACATTTCATGCAAAGATGGACTTGATAAAGGACAGAAATGGTATGGACCTAACAGAAGCAGAGATATTAAGAAGAGGTGGCAAGAATACATGGAAGAACTGTACAAAAAGATCTTCAAGACCCAGATAATCATGATGATCTGATCACTCATCTAGAGCCAGACATCTTGGAATGTGAAGTCAAGTGGGCCTTAGAAAGCATCACTACAAACAAAGCTAGTGGAGGTGATAGAATTCTAGTTGAGCTGTTTCAAATCCTGAAAGATGATGCTATGAAAGTGCTGCACTCAATATGCCAGCAAATTTGGAAAACTCAGCAGTAGCCACAGGGCTGGAAAAGGTCAGTTTTCATTCCAATTCCAAAGACAATGCAAAGAATGCTCAAACTACCACACAATTGCACTCATCTCACATGCTAGTAATGCCCAAAATTCTCCAAGCCAGACTTTAGCTGTACGTGAAGCGTGAACTTCCAGATGTTCAAGCTGGTTTTAGAAAAGGCAGAGGAACCAGAGATCAAATTGCTGATATCTGCTGGATCATGGAAAAAGCAAGAGAGTTCCAGAAAAACATCTATTTCTGCTTTGTTGACTATGCCAAAGCCTTTGACTGTGTGCATCACAATAAACTGTGGAAAATTCTGAAAGAGATAGGAATACCAGATCACCTAACCAGCTCTTGAGAAATCTGTATGCAGGGCAGGAAGCAACAGTGAGAACTGGACTGGTTCCAAACAGGAAAAGGAGTACTTCAAGGCTGTATATTGTCACCCTGCTTATTTAACTTCTATGCAGAGTACATCATGAGAAACGCTGGATTGGAAGAAACACAAGCTGGAATCAAGATTGCCAGGAGAAATATCAATAACCTCACATATGCAAATGACACCACCCTGATGGCAGAAAGTGAAGAGGAACTAAAAAGCCTCTTCATGAAAGTGAAAGAGGAGAGTGAAAAAGTTGGCTTAAAGCTCAACATTCAGAAAACGAAGATCATGGCATCTGGTCCCATCACTTCATGGGAAATCGATGGGGAAACAGTGGAAACAGTGTCAGACTTTATTTTGGGGGCTCCAAAATCACTGCAGATGGTGACTGCAGCCATGAAATTAGAAGATGCTTGGAAGAAAAGTTATGACCAACCTAGATAGCATATTCAAAAGCAGAGACGTCCGTTTAGTCGAGGCTATGGTTTTTCCAGTGGTCATGTATGGATGTGAGAGTTGGACTGTGAAGAAGACTGAGCGCCAAAGAATTGATGCTTTTGAACTGTGGTGTTGGAGAAGACTCTTGAGACTCCCTTGGACTGCAAGGAGATTCAACCAGTCCATTCTGAAGGAGATCAGCCCTGGGATTTCTTTGGAAGGAATGATGCTGAAGCTGAAACTCCAGTACTTTGGCCACCTCATGCGAAGAGTTGACTCATTGGAAAAGACTCTGATGCTGGGAGGGATTGGGGGCAGGAGGAGAAGGGGACGACGGAGGATGAGATGGCTGGATGGCATCATGGACTTGATGGACGTGAGACTGAGTGAACTCCGAGAGATGGTAATGAACAGGGAGGTCTTGTGATTCATGGGGTCGCAAAGAGTCAGACACGACTGAGCGACTGAACTGAACTGAACTAATTCCCATGTAGGGTATATAACTCTGTGCTGACTTTTGAGTGTTACGTCAACCTTATACTCTTTTAATAAACCCCATTTTCTCATTATATATAATTTTTTGTATATCGTTGGATTAAGTTTGCTAACTGTTTATAAAAGATTGGTACATTTATGCTCGTGATGTATGTCGATCTGTAGTTACAATATCTTTGGGTTTTGTAATCAAGAGAATGTTGGCTTGCTTAAGTGGGTTGAAAACTATTTGTGTCTGCAAGAGTTTCTGTAGGATTAGAATTAGTTTTTAAATTAAATTGTGTATATAATTCATCAGTGAAGTCATACTTTGTATTTCTTCTTCAGTTTTGGTATTTTGTATCTTTCAAGTAGTTTGTCCACTTCATCTCAGTTGTTGAATTTATTAACACAAAGTTGCATACATTATTCCATTATACTTCTGATTTCTAGTCCTGCACATAGGAAGCTTGGAAATCACCACTCACTCCATCCTAACAACAGGTAAAAATGTGAAAAAAGTGAAAAATCAGCTTTTCTTAGATGCATAAGATACATGAAGTAACAGTGTAGGATGCAACCTTCCGAATTAGATAGACAAATAAACAAATAGAGGAAATCACAACTTAATGAGAGAAGAAACCTCTGTGGAAATCAGTACTGGGGTAGGAAAACCTGAACTGTAATTGATGACTCTGCAGATGTTCAAGGTGGACGAATATGGGAGTGAAAACTACACAAGATCCCTACACTTCTGTGTACTTCACTTCCAAGAGCTTGATCGGGTTCTCAAAATAAGTATCACAGCAAAATGCTTTTGCTTCCATCAGGGAATAAGGAACTGTTTTGAAATATGCGAGAGAGTATTTTGTTCTTCTTAAAAATGTTTACCTTCCCACCATCACCCTGTTACCAATATGAGACTGAAATAAAATAATAGGGCAATACCACTGATGAACATAGACGCAAAAATCCTCAACAAAATTCTATCAAGCTGAATCCAACAATACATTAAAAGGAGATCGAGTGTGTTTAATCTCATGGATTTAAGGATTTTTAGCATCCCCAAATCAGTCAGTGTGATACAACATATTAACAAATTGAAGAGTAGAAATCATTATGATCATCTCAGTAGATGCAGAAAAAGCTTTTGCTAAAATCCAGCATCCATTTATGATAAAAAAAAAACGCTCTTCACAAAGTGGGCATAGAGGAAACCTACCTCAACATAATAAAGGCCACATATGACAAACCCATAACATCATACTCAGTGGTGAAAATCTGAAAGCATTTCCCTCTAATATCAGGAACAAGACAAGGGTGTCCATTCTTGCCATTTTTATTCAGCATAGTTTTGGAATTCCTAGCTATAGCAGTCAGAGAAGAAAAAGGAATCCAAAGTGGAAAAGAAGTAAAACTGTCAATGTTTGCAGATGACATCATACTATACATAGAGAAAGATGCTACCAGAAAACTACTAGAGTCCATCAGTGAATTTGATAAAGTTGCAGCATACACAGTTAATACACAGAAATCTATTGCTTTTCCATCCACTGACAATGAAAAATCAGAAAGAGAAATTAAAGAAACAATCCCATTTATCATTGCATCAAAAATAATACCTTGGAATAAATCTGGCTAAGGAGGCAAACTCTGAACAGCATAAGGCACTGATGAAAGAAATCAAAGATGACACAAGTAGATGGAAAGATATACCATGTTCTTGGATTGGAAGAGTCAATATTGTCAAAATGACGGTGCTTCCAAAGGCAATCTACAGATTCAGTGCAGTTCTTATAAAATTACCAGTAACATTTTTCACAGAACTAGAATAAAAAATTTAAAAATTTGCATTTTGATACAAAAGACCCTGAATAGACAAAGCAATCTTGAAAAAGAAAAATGGAGCTGTAGGAATCAGTCGCCTTCAGACTGTACTACATAGCTACAGTAATCAAGACAATATGGTACTGGCACAAAAACAAAAATAAGGTCAATGATGCAGGAAGGAAAAGTCCAGAGACAGTCTCATGCACCTGTGATCACCTAATCTATGACAAATGAAGCAAGAATATACAGTGGAGAAAAGATAGCCTCTTCAATAAATGTTTCTTGGAAAGCTAACCACTATATGTAAAAGAATGAAATAAAACACTCCCTAACACTATACACAAAACTAAATTCAAAATGGATAAAAGACCTAAATGTAGGACTTGACACTATAAAACTCCTAGAGAAAAACATAAGAAAAACACTTTTTGATGTAAATGGGACCTACTTAAAAGCTTTTGCACAACAAAGGAAAGCATAAACAAGAGGAAAAGACAGTCCACAGAATGGGAGAAAATATTTGCAAACAAACCAATGGACAAAAGATTAATCTCCAAAGTATACAAACAGCTCATGCAACTTAGTATCAGGAACTAACTAGACATTTTATCAAAGAAGACATACTGGTGGCCAAGATACACATGAAAAAGATGCTCAACATTACTAATTTTATTAGAGAAATGCAAATCAAAACTACAGGGAGGTATCACCTCAGACCAATCAGAATGGCCATCAGCAAAATATCTACAAACGATAGATGCTGGTGAGGGTGCAGAGAAAAGGAAACCCTCTTGCACTGTTGGTGGGAATGTAAATTGATATGCCACCATGGAGAGCAGTAATGTGCTGCTGCTGCTAAGTCACTTCAGTTGTGTCTGTGCGACCTCATAGACAACAGCCCACCAGGCTCCTCTGTCCCTGGGATTCTCCGGGCAAGAATACCGGAGTGGGTTGCCATTTCCTTCACCCAAACAGTAATGTAGTTTCCTTAAAAAGCTAAAAATAGAACTACCATATGACCTACTACCAATCCCACTACTGGACATATAACTGAGAAAGCCATAATTGAAAAAGACACATGTACCCCAGGGTTCACTGAAGCACTGTTTACAATAACCAGGATACGGAAAAAACCTAAATTTCCATTGACAGATGAATGGATAAAGAAGATGTGGTATATATATATAATGGAATTTTAATCAACCATAAAAAGAATGAAATTGGGTCATTTGTAGAGATGTGGACGGACCTAGAATATATCATACAAAATGAAATAAGTTAGAGGAAAACAAATATCATATAGTAACATGTATATGTGGAGTGAGAAATGGTACTGATGGACCTATTTGCAGGGCAGGATAGAAATGCAGATGTAGAGAACGAACATGTGAACACAGTTGGGGAGGGGGAGAGTGGGATGAATTGAGAGATTAAGTTTGACATAAATATACTACCATGTGTAAAATGGATAGGTAGTGAGAACATGATGTATAGAACACATATTTGATGTATAGAACACATGCTTGGTGTTCTGTGATGACTTGGATGGTGGAATGTGAGGGAAGGCAGGTCAAGAGGGAGAGTTTATGTGTATACAGATAGCTGATTCACTTCATTGTACAGCAGAGATTAACACAACATTGGAAAGCAAGTATACTTCAGTTAAAAAAAGAGAGAATGAAATAATGCTATTTGCAGCAACACAGATGGGCCTAGAGATTATCATACTAAGTGAGTGATGTAAGTCAGAGAAAGACCAATCTCATATATCACTTATATGTAGAATCTAAAAAATGATAAAGATGAACGTATTTCTGAAACAGAAAGGAACTCACAGACATAGAAAAGAAACAAGATTTTCAAATGAGGTAGTAATGGGGGATAGATTAGTAGTTTGAGATTAACGTTTATATAACTATTATATATAAAATAAACTACAAGGATCTACAGTATAGCACAGGGAACTGTACTGAATATCTTGTAATAACCAATAATGTAAAATAATCTGAAAAAGAAAAAATACATTTATATGTATCACTGAGTCATTTTGCTGTGCAAAATTATAGATTAACTATGAAGTGAAGTGAAGTGTAGTGAAGTCGCTCAGTTGTGTCCGACCCTCAGCGACCCCATGGATTGCAGCCTTCTAGACTCCTCCATCCATGGGATTTTCCAGGCAAGAGTGCTGAAGTGGATTGCCATTTCCTTCTCCAGGGATCTCCCCGACCCAGGAAACGAACCCTGGTCTCCCTCACTGCAGGCAGTTGCTTTACCGTCAGAGCCACCAGGGAAGCCCATAGATTAAGTATAATTCAATTTTTAAAAGAGTGAAAGTGAAAGTTGCCCAGTCATGTCCAGCTCTTTGCAACCCCATGGACTGTAGCCTGCCAGGCTCCTCTGTCCATGGAATTCTCTAAGCAAGAATAATGGAATGGGTTGCCATTCCCTTCTCCAGGGCATCTTCCTGACCCAGGGATCAAATCCACATCTCCTGCATTGCAGTCAGATTGTTTACTGTCTCAGCCATCAGGGAAGCCCATAAAAGAGGGTAGTGGCATTTTAGCTTACCCTGAGCATATCTCAGCAGAAGCTTTGAAGACAATCAACTGCATCCCTGTTACAGGTACCTAATACTGGAGAAGAACAGATCTTGTACTCAAAGAACCATAGCTGTTTTGACCTCTCTGATGGTTCTCTGAAAGGTTAGTTTTAAGAGTTTGTCCTTCTTTTGCCTAACTTGGGATTCTCCCAGAGCTGAGGAGGTTACCTGGGGATAATTGTCAAAAACAATTTGAAGGCAAATGTGTTGATGATGATACCTGGTGCAAGGAGGGCATGGCAAGCCACTCCAGTATTCTTGCCTGGAGAAGCCCATAGACAGAGGAGCCTGGCGGGCTACAGTCCATAGGATTGCAAAGAGTTGGACATGACTGAACGACTAAGCACAGCACAGAAGTACAAGTATATACAACTAGTATAAATAATCGACTAATAAAAACTTGCAGGGAGAGGTTGAGGATTAAGATGCTTTGGGAAACAAAGGCCTTGAAAATCTCATACTCTGAGAAATCTACAAGGCCACATGTATCCCCAGGGATGGGTACATGATTAGAAAAGACCCAAGACAACCCTGGAGTCTTTTCCCTACCTGACCATCAGGCTTTTATGCAAGCAGGAAGTGAGAGCTTAGATAGTGTTGTAATCTGCCTGACTGTGTCTTGTTGGCTTGCCACAACACAGTCACACAGCTCATCTGCAAATACTAGATTGGGACTTTTGGACTCTTTGTTGTTATTATTTATGGTATTCAAAGAAATCTCTTGGATCACTAGCTGATTCCTAAAATACTGGAACCAAGACTTTAGGGATCATAATGACAAAGAATATAAACTTTAGAATATTAGTTCAGAAAAGTCACTAAACAAATGTACAACAAGCAAAAACAAACCCTGAGAGGAAAGAGAATCTGATTTACAGAGTTGCCACATTATAATGCTTAAAATAAATGGTTAAAATATCTGCTTTTTTAATATGGCATTGATCTTTTTTTTTTAAACTTTAAAGATTTTATTTTGCATTGGAGTGTAGCCAGTTAACAATGTGGTGGTGGTTTCAGGTGAGCAGTGAAAGGGATCAGCCATACATATACATGTATCCATTCTCCCCCAAACCCCCTTTCCAACCAGACTGGCATGCAACATTGAGGAGAGTTCCATGTGCTATACAGTAGGTCTTTGTTGATTATCCATTTTAAACATAGAAGCGTGTTCCTAAGGAAAAGTTGCAAGGCATGCAAAGAAAAGGAAAATTGGCCCATACTTTGAGGGGGAGGAATTAATAGAAAGTGTCCTTGGGGAAGCCCAGACATTGGCCTTCCTAGACAAAGACTTTAAAAATTTAAAATGTACTCAGAGAGGTAAAGGAAACCATGTGGATGATATCTAACCAACTGGAAAAGGTTAATAATGAGATTTAAAAAAAATTTTAAGGAACTAATAAATTTTGTAGTTGTAAAGTACAAAAATTGAAATGAAAAATTACTTGAAGGGTTCATCAGGTTATTTGAGCAGGTAGAAGAAAGAATTGGTGACCTTGAAAACTATCAATTGAGATTATCCTTTCTATAGAAGAGGAAGAAAAAGAGTGGGTAAAAGTCAGAGACCTGTGGGACACTACCCAGCATACCAACATAAACTAAGGGGCATCCCAGAAGGAGAGTAGAGAGAGCAAAGGGCAGAGGACATTTGAAGAAATATATCTGAAAGTTTTCCAAATTTAATGAAGTATATGAATCTGCAAATCCAAGTTCAACAAACTCAAAGTAGAAGAAATGCAGAGATCCACCTTATGACACATAATCAAGCATTGGAAGCTAATGACAAAGAAAATCTTAAAAGAGAAACAATTCCTCATATATAAAATATCTGCAGTATAACAACAGCTCATTTCTATAGGAAAATGTAGAGGTCAGCAGCTAGTAGGATAAACATATTCAGTTTCCTGGTAGAAGAAAATTGACAACCAAGATTTCTATACTTGGCAAAATTTCAAAAATGAAGGAGAAATTCATACATTTTATGCTAAAGAAAAGCCAAGTGTTTGTCTCTAGTAGACCTGCACTACAAGACGCTCTAAAGGAAATCTTCAGAGATTGAAAAAAAAATGTAGACAGTAACCTGAATACACGCAAATAAATACAAAACACTATACAAATAACTATATAAGTCTGTGTAAATGTAGTATATTTGTAACTCCTCATTTTCCCATTTGAATTAAAAGTGAACTGCACAAAATAATAATTATAAACCCATGTTTATGGGCACACACTGTATAAAGCTGTGATTTATAATTTTAGCATAACAAATAAGTGCTATATTGTTGTTTAGTTGCTAAGTCGTGACTGACTCTTTCACGACCCCATGGACTATACTCCATCAGGCCCCTCTGTCCATTGGATTTCCCAGCCAAGTATTACGATTACGAAGTGGATTACGATTTCCTTCTCCAAGGGATCTTCATGACCCAGAGATTGAACCAAAATCTTCTGCTTGGCTGGCATCTTCTTTACCACTGAGCCACCTGGGAAGTCAAATACTATACAGGAACACTTTTGTATACTACTGAAACTAAGCTGATATTTATTCCAGCTAGATTGTTATGAAATAAGATGTTGATTATAATTCAAGTCACCTACGAAGAAAGCAAATAACTAAACATATATGTGTACGTATATATGCATGAAGAAATGAGAATGGAATGAAGATGGTGCATTTAACACAAGATAAGTGGAAGGAATGATGCTAAAGCTGAAACTCCAGTACTTTGGCCACCTCATGCGAAGAGTTGACTCATTGGAAAAGACTTTGATGCTGGGAGGGATTGGAGGCAGGAGAAGAAGGGGACGGCCGAGGATGAGATGGCTGGATGGCATCACTGACTCGATGAATGTGAGTCTGAGTGAACTCTGGGAGTTGGTGATGGACAAGGAGGCCTGGCATGCTGCCATTCATGGGGTTGCAAAGAGTTGGACACTACTGAGTGACTGAACTGAACTGAAAGCAGTAACGAAGGAAATGGGAGACAAAAGAGAGATTACATAAAATAGCAAAATGGCAGAAGTAAATCTGTCCTTATCAGTAATTATGTTAAATATAGGTGCATTAAATATAGGCGCTTCCCTGGTGGCTCAGACAGTAAAGAATCTGCAATGCAGGAAACTTGAGTTTGATCCCTGGGTCAGGAAGATTCCCTGGCTAAGGGAATGGCAACACACTCCAGTGTTCTTTCCTGGGAAATCCCATGGACAGAGGAGCCTGGCAGGCTAGAGTCCATGGGGTCACAAAGAGTCAGACATGACTGAGTGACTCATACTTTCACTTCAAAGACTCCAGTGAAAGATACAGGTTGGCGAATGAATTTTTTAAAATGATTTGACTGTATGCTATCTCCAAGGGACTCACTTAATATATAAGAACCCAGTTGGCTTAATGTGAAACAAAAGAAACAGATGCTTCATGAGAAGAATAACCTCTGCAAGATAATGTAGCTAAACTATATTAATATAATACAACATATACATTAAGACCAAAATTGTACAATAAAAGAAGGACGTTTTGTAGTGATAAAAGAATGAATCCATCAAAAATATGTAACAACCACAAACATATATGCATGTGAGAAAGCCACAAAATACATGAAGGGAAAACTGACAGAATTGAGGGGAGAAACAGGCTGTTCATCAGTAATAGTTGGAGATTAAAGCAACTGAAACTCTGTACTTTGCTGGTAGAAATACAAATTGGAATGACCCATTTGATAAACATTTTGTAAATTAGGGTTAAGCAGGTGCTTGTCATATAGCTCAGCAATCCTACTTCTATATTTAACTAAGAGAAATTAAGACATTTATCCATGCAGTGATTTGTCTACAAATGTTCATAGTAGGTTGTAGTCCCAAATTGGAAAGTAAGATATCCAACTTGCAGTGGATAAACAAATTATGGTGTCCAAAGAATGGAACACTGTAAAGCAGTGGAAAGAAATAAACTAATAATATATTCAGCATTATGAGAGACTCTAAAGAGATTTATTCTAAATGAATTATTTCAGACACAAGAGAGGATGTATGATTGTGCTGATTTGATATTCATAAAGCTTTAGGGGTAGAAAGTAGACAGCTGGTTGCTAGGAACGAAAGGGTAGGGGAAGGGGAAAAAGAGTTACTGCAAAAAAAAAAAAAACTCGAAACTTTGTGGGTGGTAGAAATGCTTTATATCATTATTGTGGTTTCATTTACATTGGTAGGCCCAATTGTGAAAACTCATCAAATTATAGATTTAAAACTTCAAGTATTTATTGTATGTAAATTATACCTCAATAAAGCTGACCCAATTAAAAGACGCTTACTCCTTGGAAGAAAAGTTATTACCAACCTAGATAGCATATTCAAAAGCAGAGACATTACTTTCCCGACTAAGGTCCGTCTAGTCAAGGCTATGGTTTTTCCTGTGGTCATGTATGGATGTGAGAGTTGGACTGTGAAGAAGGCTGAGTGCCAAAGAATTGATGCTTCTGAACTGTGGTGTTGGAGAAGACTCTTGAGAGTCCCTTGGTCTGCAAGGAGATCCAACCAGTCAATCCTAAAGGAGATCAGCCCTGGGATTTCTTTGGAAGGAATGATGGTAAAGCTGAAACTCCAGTACTTTGGCCACCTCATGTAAAGATTTGACTCATTGGAAAAAACTCTGATGCTAGGAGGGATTGGAGGCAAGAGGAGAAGGGGACGACAGAGGATGAGATGGCTGGATGGCATCATGGACTCGATGAACCTGAGTCTGAGTGAACTCTGGGAGTTGGTGATGGACAGGGAGGCCTGGCGTGCTGCGATTCATGGGCTCACAAAGAGTCGGACACGACTGAGCAACTGAACTGAACTGAACTGAAGAATGAAAAAAATTATAAAAACAAAAATGAACATTTTGGAACCAAAGCATGGGGATAGGGCAGAAAATATTTGAAGTAACAAGTTTTGTGGGTTTTTTTTTTTTTTTGAGTAAGAAGTGGAAATAAACTATTTGAAATTTGTGACATTGAGAAAATGAAACTTATGGGGATATAGTCAAAAAATTACTCAGAATGAAATTTTAACCTTTAGTTACTTTATCAAGTTGAAGTAGAAATGGTCTAAACAACTCAAGTATTAGAACAGTATTCATATCTCCTTCCTGGAAAATGGTATGGATTTATTTATTTTCATTTCACAAATATACATATGGCACTTACAATGTACTTTATCTTTATAAAGATAAAAACAAGTTAAATAGACGTTGATAAGATCTAACTCTTTGAGCGTATTGGTAACAAAAGAGCCTATGAAAAGGCTAGCCAAATGGAGTAAATAAATATCCCACATTATGACTGAGAAAAAATATAATCGTGGTAACAAGGAGACTAAAAGTGAGGAAATGTAGTATACAACATGACACTAATAAATTTAAAATATTAATAAAGTGAGTCATAATTTAATTATAACATTCAGTCTTATCTCTCATTATTCCCATCTTTCAATCTTTCGCTCCAGCCAAAGGGATCTGTACACAGTCCCTCAGTATAACTTGTGTTTCCCTCTGTGTCTTCATTATTGCTCACTTCCTGTTAATGGCATTTTCTTTTTGTGTATTCAGATGCTACCTATCTTTCAAGCAGGTACACTTTCCATTTCCTTGAGGAAACTCCCCTAGCATCTTAGGTGGTAATGAGCACTTGTGGCAGTTGGCATCTGTTACCTACTCAGCTTTGTAGAATTATGTGCCTTTTAATGCTGTATCTTCCTCTTCCTTGTGGAGAATAAATATCTTTAATAGCTCCACTATGTATATACCTCATCCCTGCTATATATAACTCTTATTATCTCCCATATTCTATCTAGTTTAGTTTATACAGAGTATGAACTTTGGAAATAAGTATTTAATTGATTGTTAAAAGTGAATCAAGATTCAAGTCAGGAAAAAGTGCTTAACTACCATTTTGGGTAGAGTTAGGATATCTTTGGATAGTATTATAATTTTCTAGTTAAGTGTGCACAAATGGGAGAATGTGTTCAGTCTTTTCCACTTGAAGCCTCAGATGAAGAAATGTTTTGATATAATAGACAACTTATTAAGCCTCAATTTCTTTTCTGTAAAATGAGGAAAAGACATTTTTAAGACTTCACAAGATAAGTGAGTGTATAGCTGTTATGCTATAATGCATTAAACCTTACATAATTGTAGTTTTTCCTGCTGTCGTATGAGGTCACAGTTGCAAGTACAGTGTGGATATTTCCCCATTTTGATATGCCTTAATATTTTGGCTGAGAGCAATGAGCACATTGAGAGTGCCCCTGGCTCAGGCAGTAAAGAATATGCCGGCAATGCAAGAGACTTGAGTTCAGTCCCTGGATTGGGAAGATCCCCTGGACAAGGGAATGGCAACCCACTCTAGCATTCTTGCCTGGAGATGGACAGAGGAGCCTGATGGGCTACAGTCTACGGGATCGCAGAGTCAGACATGACAGAGTGACTAACACTCACTTTCAGTGAGCACATCATAAAGAATCTGCCTGCAGTGCAGAAGACCCAGATTCAATCCCTGGATTGGGAAGATCTCCTGGAGAAGGGAATGGCAACCCACTCCAGTACTCTTGCCTGTAAAATCCTGTGTGCAGAGGAGCCTGGGGGCTATAGTACATGGGGTTGCAAAGAGTTGGACACGACTGAGTGATTAACACTTTCACTTTCAATGTGCACATGTAAGTTAAAACATACATAATTTAATGTTTAATTCTAATTTAGTTGTTTCTTCATTCCCAAGCATAACCTATGCTAGATTGATATTTTCTCTCATTAGGCCTATTGTAATTTGCATCTTTCAGGTTTTTATGAAGCAGTTGTTATTTTTTTCACCAGTCATCGCTGTCTGGATTGGTGTACATTGTGATTAGTTCTTTCACAGATCACTAATTAGAGACTAGACCCCCTTTGGATGAATGGTCAAAATTTAAATGTTGACCTCTGAAAGAGAAATTGAAAAATTAAATTATTGTTAATATATTGTAGAAGTGACATTTGCTGATTGTTGACCTATTGCTGGCTCTTAAGTGCTGGAACATGCAAGCTGGAGCATAGTTGAACAGTGACAGAGAAGCCTGTCATTAGATTTTTGCAGGCTTTTGGCATTTAGTCAGTATAAACAACAAAAGCAGAACAAAACAAATCTTTGAGTATCTGTTCATCATTTCCACTGCCTTTTAAAATTACTTCCAGACTTCAATGACTATCTTTACAAAGAAGAACTGTACCAAAAAGAACTTAATGACCCAGATAACCATGATGGTGTGATCACTCACCTATCAGACATCCTGGAGTGTGAAGTCAAGTGGGTCTCAAGAAGCAATACTGTGAACAAAGATATTGGAGGTGATAGAATTCCAGTTGAGTTATTTAAAATCCTAAAGGATGGTGCTGTAAAAGTGCTGCACTCAATATGTCAGCAAACTTGGAAAATGCAGCAGTGGCCACAGGACTGGAAAAAGTCAGTTTTCATTCCAAACCCAAAGAAGGGCAATGCCAAAGAATGTTCAAACTACTGCACAATTGCACTTATTTCACCTGCTAGTAAGGTAATGCTCAGAATCCTTCTGGTTAGGCTTCAGCAGTAACGTGAATCAAAAAATTCCAGATGTACAAGCTGGGTTTAGAAAAGGCAGAGGAACCAGACATCAAATTGCCAACATCTATTGGATCATAGAAGAAGCAAGGAAACTCAAAAACACGTCTGCTTCTGCTTCATTGACCCTCTAAAGCCTTTGACTGTGTGGATCACAACAAACTGGAAAATTATGAAAGAGGTGGGAATACCTGTCTTACTTGTCTCCTGAGAAACCTGTATACAGGTCAAGAAGCAACAGTTAGAACAGGACCTGGAACAACAAACAGATTCACAGTTGGGAAAGCAGTACATCAAGGCTGCATATTGTCACCCGGCTTATTTAACTTTATACAGAGACATCATGCGAAATGCTGGAGTGGATGAATCACAAGCTAGAAACAAGATTGCCAGGAGAACTATCTACAGCCTCACATATGCAGGTGATACCACCCTAAGGGCAGAAACAAAGAGGAGCTAAAGGGCCTTTTGATGAAGATAAAGAGGAGAGTGAAAAAGCTGTCTTAAAACTCAGCATTCAAAAAATGAAGATCATGTCATCCAGTCCCATCGCTTCATGGCAAATAGAGAAACAATGGAAAAAGTGGCAGATTTTATTTTCTTGGCCTCCAAAATCACTGTGGATAGTGACTGCAGCCTCAGAATGAAAAGACACTTGTTCCTTGCTAAGTGTCTCCTTGGAAAAAACTATATCAAACCTAGATGGCATATTAAAAATCAGAGACATCACTGTGCCAACAAAGGTCCCTATAGTCAAAGCTATGGTTTTTCCAGTAGTCATGTACAGATGTGAAAGTTGGACCATAAAGAAGGCTGAACACAGAAGAACTGATGCTTTTTAATTGTGCTGTTGGAGAAGACTTTTGAGAGTCCCCTGGACTTCAAGGAGATCAAACCAGTCAATCTTGAAGGAAATCAACCCTAAATATTCACTGGAAGGACTGATGCTGAAGCTCCAATACTTTGGCCACCTGATGCAAAGAGCCAACTCTTTGGAAAAGACCTTCATACTGGGAAAGATTGAGGGCAGAAGGAGAAGGGAGCGTCAGAGGCTGAGACGGTTGGATGGCATCACCAACTCAGTGGACAATGTGTTTTTGTAAACTCTGGGAGATGGTGAAGGACAGGGAAGTTTTGCGTGCTGCAGTCCATGGGGTCACAAAGAGTTGGACATGACTTAGCAACTGAACAACAACAACAGTAATTTTGCATTGAATACCTCTTGAGGTACATTGATATTCAGCCATCTCAGCCACCTTGTAGAAACTTAATATGGTTTCAAGTTTAATTATGATTTTCATTTTTTTGAAAAATAAGAACCATTCTGTACCAAATCCCTAACTCAGAAATGTTTTTATGATTTTCTATCCTGTGAGGAAATATGTATTTTTCAATCTTTTGGATCACATTTATAGTGTTGTAAAGAAGCAGTGTCACAAATGGAATTGTTAAAAATCAGCATAGTAATATTTTTAATACTGGGAGGGGAAAAACATAGCCAAAGTTTTATTTTGGTATAAAAATGAGCAACAAAATAGCTAACAGTGATAAAACTCTTCTCTCTCCAGGGCCAAGGAATATGAGAGTTTATTGGAAGCAAAAATTCTGGTTCAGACTCACCCTATAAAGCAAAGTGAGTATTTTAGCCTACATTTTTTTATTTGTCTCTTTAGTCTCTGCCTATAACAAAAGTTTGCCTGAACCATTATCATTCGCTTGTGGTCATAGACTTTTGTATCCGATACCTAGGATTTTATTCTTCTAACACCATATATCCAAATGGGGATGATTTTGCCAGAGGTCATTTGTCTGCATCTGGGGATATGTGATAATATTTTTGTTATCACAGATTGGAAAAACTGGTGCAGCTGTCATCAAGTGAGTAGAGGCCAGGGATGCTGTTACACATTTTTCCGTGTGTGAGATAGTCCTCCACAGCGAAAGAGTATCTCATTCTGAACATCAGTAGTGCTGAGGTAGAGAAACCCTATTGAACAAAGCAAGTTTTGCCAGGGCTGTACTGATTCTTACTCTGAGGAGATCTCGTTCAGGGATTGTTGCAGGGGCCACTTGACAGATAAGGATTTAGACTCCACCACTGGGTATAAGTATAATTGCTAGGTGTACTAGCTAAGGAAACAAAAACATCATCATTTTGTTTGTCTCAAATAGACTGCCAATAGCGGTGCAGCGAGAGAAGGGTACTCATAATACTGCTGTTGGGAGTGCAGATCGGTACAGTCTCACTGAAAGGCCATGTGAATCTGGAGCATAGGATGTTTTTTTACTTTTAAGACCTTTTATTCATTATATATACATGATTAAGTTCCAGTACTTAAAGTTTTATTTTTTAATTATAGTTGATTTACAATGTTATGTTAGTTTCTGATATACAGAAAAGTAATCCAGTTATTCATACATTGTTTTCAGATAGTTTATTAGAAGATACTGAATGTAGTTCCGTGTGCTGTACAGTAGGACATTGTTGTTTATTTTGTATAGTTTGCTGGTCCCAAACTCATCTAATTTATCCCCCCGCTACTTTGGACATCCACTTTAGACTTCATACTGCCCAGTGAAATAGTGAAAAATGTGTGCAAATATTTATATACAAAGAAAACTATTTTTGTTACTTTCAATCGTGAAAAACTCAAGAAACAACTTACATGCCACAGATGGAGGAATATCTATAAGCAGTTGTTGGTATAGATTATGCAATTTTTAATGTAGCTGTTATTTACATTTGTAATAGAAATATTCTTCCCTGTCAGAAATAAGACACCCATCAGGTAATACTTTATTACAGTTTTGGAGCTATTAGCCATTGTTATTTTAAAAGAAAAACAGAAGTATAAAATATTAAAGACATTAACAAAATTGTCAAGATTATGATCATACTGTATACCTGTAAAACCCAAGAGAATCAAATGAAGAGCTAGTCAAAACAAGAGAATCAATTCAGTAAGATGGCTGATTTCCAAATTTAAACTTTTAAGAATAAACAAGAAATATGAAGGCTCTACAAAAATAAAAGCATAAAATGCTAACAAGGGATATAAAAAATGACTAATAAAAGTTAAAAGACAAATTGTACTCTTGGATAGAAGACAAAGTATAGTAAATTCTCTTTAAATTCTCCTACAAATATGTGATTTCAATAAAGGAACAACTTTCTTAAAGCTAGAAATAGAAGCATTTTAAAGAACATATAGAAAAATAAAATTTCTAGGAAAAATTTTTAAAGAGGGGAAATGAAGTAGGATTCAGCTAACAGGTGGTTAAAATAGTTTTTCATTGCCATGTAAATAGTAATACAAATTAATGGACTTGGTTTTTAAAAACAATCTAGAAATGGATCCAAAATTTGAGGAAATTTAATATATGACACAATATAGTGTTGGCAGAGATGGCCAGAAATTGCTGAGCCATTCCTGAAGGCATGGCCCTTTGCAATATAACTTTGCCACCTCTCCATCAACGAGTGACTCTTATTAACCTTACTCTTGAATTTGGCCTTTTGACTTGTTCTGATCCCTAGTCTACTGCAGAAGCAGTATGTGACTTCTGAGCCTTAGCTTCAGAAGTCATGAAGCTTTTGCTCACAACTTTGCTTTCTTGTTCCCCTCTGACTGCCATGTAAGGAAGCTTGGGTCAGCCTTCCTGATGACAGATCACTTGGTCATGGTGAATAATCCTTTTAATATGCTGTTGAATTTGTTCAGCTTGTTCTGTTGAGGGTTTTTGCATCAGTGTTTTTGCATAGTGTTCATCAGTGATAGGGGATATCAGGCCTGATCTCTGCCTGTGATATCTCATTGGCCAAGGGAAGTCCTTTTTCAAGTCCTTAATCACTGTATGAGGAGGCTATTAAGTCATGGCTATGCATTGGAGAAGGAAATGGCAACTCTCTCCAGTGTTCTTGCCTGGAGAATCCCAGGGACCGGGGAGCCTGGCAGGCTGCTGTCTCTGGGGTCGCACAGAGTCAGACACGACTGGTGACTTAGCAGCAGCAGCAGCAGCAGCAGCAGCAAGATATACTTCAAGGAGGGCCTTTAATGTAATAGTCTGTTCTACAGCTTTCTCTGGATTCTCCCCTTACTTTACTAACTGCTGTTCTTCATTACCTGCTGCCTCATTGTTTCTTGTCTCTTTGACCTCTGACATTAGCATGCCTTTGTCCTGAGAGTTCAGGTAGAGAATTACTCTCTTGGTAATCTCATTTATTTTCATGACTTTAAACAACTAGTATCCGGACGGACTTTAAATTCATGTCTCCAATCCAGACCTGTCCCCAGAACTCTTGAATGCCTCAGGTGAACATGTGTCAAGGTAAACTCCTAAAATTTGTTTCCAAAATTTACCCCTCCTATTTTTGTTTATCTTAAGAAATGGCAGGTCCATCCTTACATTAAGTCATCTAAAAAACTTAATTATTGTAACTGATTGAAATAGGTAACCAAAAAGGAGATGAAAAGACATGTCTCCTTATAAAATTATTCTATTTAATAAATGAAAAGAACTTTCTCCAGTTTTCCTTCCCCCTTCCAGAAAAAATTCAATCCTATTACTCTTAGATGAGAGCACCACCAAGCAGCCATCTGCACTGGCTGGATGACTGGATGCAGCGGGGGCAGAGGGGCGGCTGTCAGAGCCTGAGTGGGCCGAGGAGGGGGCGGCCAGGAGGGAAGGCTCAGAGCCGAGCAGAGTACGGGGAGCTTCCGTGTGGGGTAGGACACCATGGCCTGGCATGGGGAATCAGAGCCCAGTGAGAAGGGCATAGCCATGGACTGTCATCCTTGCCCAGTCTGTCAGGGGAGCCTTGTAAAGGCTGTGAAACCCATGCATGGGTGAGAAGAGCAGAGGAGACTGGCGTGGGGAGTCAGAGCCAAGCAGGTAGATGATAGTGTATATAAACAAAGATGGGTGATAATGTTAGGTGGGTATGTTAGGATATATATGGGTGATATGTTGTTCACATAAGTAGATATATTAAGGACGTTGGAAGCCATATTGCTCACTGTTAGAGAAGAGAGTTCAAAAATACACTCAAGGAGAATAGAAAAATCCTGCAGTGATGAATTGGAAATTTCCAACATATATGTAGAAATAAATATAGATGTAAAGTGTAGGGATACACACACACACACATAACCTTGGAACAATGCAGAGTGGGGTTTAGAGGTACTGACCCTCTGAGCAGTCAAAAGTCTGCCTATAACTTTTACAGTCAACTCTTCTCTGAGGTTTTACATTCATGGATTCAACCAACCATGAATCCTGTGGTACACACATAGTGTAAAACATCTGTATAAATGGACCTATACAGTTCAAAGCCCTGTTGCTCAGGCATCATCTTTTTGTATATATAATTATATATATTTTATATATTTATATAAAATAATGTACACACATTTTCTAGATCTGTCCACTATGGGTGAGGGTCTGGGAACAGCAGCACCTTGATAGCATTGAGCACATCTAGTATGAAGTGTGAGGATGACATAGTTCCCTGAAAGGGTAGATGGGTTCTTTATCCACAAGAAAGGATGCTGGAGGCAACAATGCAAGATGTTCCATATAGGAGGCAATATATGCACACTGGCTTTTTTCATTTTATATGAGGATTTCTTAAACTCTTATATTTAGAAATATAGGCTTAGGCATATAACTTAAAAGTGGAAGGGGAACCTGTAGCCTTAAATTTAAACTGTGTACCTCTCAAATAGAGAAGGTTTAAAAGAAAAAGTGGAAGTTAATATATTTATGTCTTCCTGCCCATCACACTAAAGAACAATGTTATTTCCTAACATGGACCCAGTTTCCCTTCTTACACTTATAAATCTTCCCAATGATCCTAATGAACCTCCCCAAACTTTCCTGTGATAAAGTTAGGGCTCCTTACAGAGGAGCCCTTACATTTCACATTTACCAGTAACAGATTTGAACTGAGAATTGTTAAAATGTGTTCAAATTTTGAGAAGAAAATATCTGACGTTAAAAAATTCTCCACAAAGCCATTTACCTGTCAGATACTTCTCATGTTCTGGGCTAGGAATTACGAAGCCTTTAGTTTTTCTTTTCATGCTAGAAAAATTATCTGCCAGAATTTACACAAATAGCAGTTTCTGTATTAAAAAACTGCACTCTCTAAACAGCTCCTGTTCTTGCCCTGTAAGGAAACTATAACTTTGAGGAATTGAGGCCTGTGACATTCAATCATTATTTATAGTATGAATCAAAATCAAATGCTTTTTTTCTTGAGAGGAGCTGTGTTATTTGTGGTACTTGGTGGAGGCAGGAATGAAGCAGAGGTTTAGCTCAGGTTACCACAGCATCCCCTTCATCTGGCATTCTTCCTTGAAGGGTAGGTTCATATGAGTCCCAGATTTGATTTACCTCAGGGCGAAATATAAGCCTCTTGTATTCTGTGAATTAAAATGGTCCTTGTGCCTCTCTAAATACCCCTGGTTTTCAGTGGAATGTGAGCATTCTTGGTAAGAGTACTACTAGAGTCATATGCATCTGTTGCTATGGCTGGATATTTAGTTACATGGTGTGCAGGCTTTATTCAGCCAAGAGCTGAAGTGGCTACTTATCTGTCACACAATGGAGTTTGCTGCCAATATTCGTCCACATGATAAGGTCAGTTACTTTAATCGGATGGGACTCTAGCCCACATTCGATTAGGAGGAAAAGGACTATGCTGCTCTTAGTCTATTTTTGTATTTTTTGATATTCTCGAAATGTTAGATTGAGACTTTCTGTCAGCAAGTAGTAATAAGAGTTGATTATTTATTGATTATTTATTCAATGTCTACTTTAGTGAATAGTGTTAGGTACATTACATTAATTATCTCTAATCTTCAGAAGTTCTGAAGAAAAAATATATGTATATATAATCTCCACTTTTAAGTTGAAGAAATTGAGACTGAGTATTTAAATAACCTCCCACAGTTTACATAAAGCCAGAATTTAAGCATAGGTATTTCTGATTTTAGAGTTTGTATTTGTTCTGTGACTTATCAAAGTAAACTCCATATGGATAGTTTAGATTTAAACTGGAGTTCACAAGTGCCTTTTGAACTGCAGTTGCTATTGTATTCTTTGAGGAATTAAAGATTTTTACATAAATAGATGAAATTGTGTTCTAGGATATTATTCATTTGTGAATAAAATTTTCTTATGGAGATAAAGCATGAAATCTGAAGATGAAAGGCATAGGTTCCTAGTTCCAATAGTGCATTTACTAGCCATGAAGCCTTGGGAAAGTCACTTCATCTTCCTAAGCCCTAGCATTCAAGCAGGGATGGATAATGTTTTTCAGGGGACAAATAAGATCATGTACATGAAAGTATTTTGTAACATAGAGATTATGGGTATTATTAAGATTGGTATAAAGAAGAAATTTCTTCTTAGACCATATATCAGTACTTCTAGAGTGTACTTACATAACGGTGCTATGGATAAGATGGTGAATGGTTCTACAACAGCCCTCTCTGATAAGGTTAATATTGTGCTTCTGCACTGTTCAGTATGATAGCTTCTAGCCACATATGGCTGTTTAAATTATTAAAATTAAGTTAAATTAGTTCATACCGAAGCTCCTTCACTCTAGGGCCTTTGAGCCACAACTGCTGAGCATGTGTGCTACATGTATTAAAGTCCTAGAGACCCTGCTTAGGAAAAGGAGTACATCAAGGCTGTATATTGTCACCCTGCTTATTTAACTTATATGCAAAGTACATCATGAGAAATGCTGGGCTGGAAGAAGCACAAGCTGGAATCAAGATTGCCGGAAGAAATATCAATAACCTCAGATATGCAGATGACACCACCCTTATGGCAGAAAGTGAAGAGGAACTAAAAAGCCTCTTGATGAACGTGAAAGAGGAGAGTGAAAAAGTTGGCTTAAAGCTCAACATTCAGAAAACGAAGATCATGGCATCTGGTCCCATTACTTCATGGAAAATAGATGGGGAAACAGTGGAAACAGTGTCAGACTTTATTTTTGGGGGCTCCCAAATCACTGCAGATGGTGACTGCAGCCGTGAAATTAAAAGATGCTTACTCTTTGGAAGGAAAGTTATGACCAACCTAGATAGCATATTCAAAAGCAGAGACATTACTTTCCCGACTAAGGTCTGTCTAGTCAAGGCTATGGTTTTTCCTGTGGTCATGTATGGATGTGAGAGTTGGACTGTGAAGAAGGCTGAGTGCCAAAGAATTGATGCTTTTGAATTGTGGTATTGGAGAAGACTCTTGAGAGTCCCTTGGACTGCAAGGAGATCCAACCAGTCCATTCTGAAGGAGATCAGCCCTGGATTTCTTTGGAAGGAATGACGCTAGAGCTGAAACTCCAGTACTTTGGCCATCTCATGCGAAGAGTTGACTCATTGGAAAAGACTCTGATCTGGGAAGGACTGGAGGCAAGAGGAGAAGGGGATGACAGAGGATGAGATCGCTGGATGGCATCACTGACTCGATGGACATGAGTCTGAGTGAACTCCGGGAGTTGGTGATGGACAGGGAGGCCTGTTGTGCTGTGATTCATGGGGTCACAAAGAGTCAGACAGTACTGAGTGACTGAACTGAACTGTACTGAGAGACCCTGCTTAGAAACAAGAGAACCCACCACAAGCAGAAGCCACCGCAACTTGAGAGTAGCCCCCACTTGCTGCCACTAGAGGAAGCCTATACACAACGAAGACCCTGTACAACCAAAAAAATGAAATAAAATGGTTAATTTTTTTTTCTTAAGTCCTGCAGTCATACTAACTGTCTTTCAAGTGCACAATAGGTACATTTGGCCAGCAGCCAGGTATGGAACATTCCCATCATTACCAAAAATCCTGTTGTCAATCTCTGCGTGAGAGAGACTTGTGATTGTGACTTAAAGGAATAGATCAGAGAAAGCAGTGTTTGAGCTAGGAACTTAAGGAAGAATAGGATTTTTCTGGAGGTGGGGCAAGTGTTTCAGAAGGAATTAATAAAAGCATTTGCAAAGACACTGAAGCAGGGAAAGCAGGATTTAGATCCAGAAAGACCTCATGCATATAGAGCCAGTGTGGTAAGATTAGCCCTACATGGGAGGAATCAGTCTTCCTTGATTGTAATAGGAACAGTAAGGAGAGTGTGGGTGAAATGCTCACATGCTTATAGATTTTTGGCAGAAAGCGAGATTTCCTTGTTCCAGTAGCTTCCATTTTCTCTATGAAATGTAAAACCTTCTTATATGAAAGCAAAGGGGAGAAGGAAAAGAGTGGAATTATGAGTGGAGCAATATATGAAGAAGTCTTCATGGAAGAGTGCGAGAGTAAGCAGACTTGGACAAACTTACTAGTAAGATTCTGAAGCCATAGTCATACCAATCTTTTGTATGGTATGAGTTTTTCTCAGTATCAGAAATGGAAACAGCTGGCAGATGTTCACTAATCCAGCTAAATTAATGTTTGCAAGACACCGAGAGGGATGCCTGGCCCACTAAATAATCGTTGGTGATTGTTACCCTAACTGGGGGTTAGCTGTAGGAGTAACAGAACAACAGAGAGGGAATGTACCACACGTTTACAAGGAAGTGATTATAATGACGGCCAATGGAATCAGTCATAGCTAAAAATGGAAGTAGGGTAACAGGGAAATGGCATATAGGGGGAAACTGCAGAGATCTAGGATGGTGTCTGGTGAGTGTCTGTTGGTAGGATGCTCAGGCAGGTAACAGGATAGGAGAAGAAGTTTGCTCAAAGAATGAGGTCTGTGAAACAGAAGAAGTAAGGGCTTTAAAGAAACGTTAATGCAGTCCACTTACTAAAGAATCCTATGAAGTATGTGTTATTTTTGTGCGTGCTAAGTCACTTCAGTAGTGTCTAACTCTTTGCGACTCCATGGACTGTAGCCCGCCAGGCTTCTCTGTCCATGGGATTTTCCAGGAAAAACTACTGGAATGGATTGCCATGCCCTCCTCCAAGGGATCTTCCCAACCCAGGACTAAACTCACATCTCTTATGTCTCCTGCATTGGCAGGGGGACTCTTTCCCACTAGAGCCACCTGGGAAGCCCCAGGTGTGTTATGTGTTATTCTTGGTGAAAAGCAAGTAAAAACAAATGCTCTGTTGTCTAAATGACATCAGCAGTGACAGGAAATATCCAAATTGTTTATAAACTGGAACATGGGGAATTTGACATTCTGAGAATTTACAGTGCTTATAATTACCTTAAAGATTCACATCAAAATATGAAAACCTGCTCAGGCTCCTCTCCTCATTTTCTCTGCCATCATACTCTGACCTTTCCCCATCATCAAGTCTGTCCTAGTGTAAGAGTAATGCAGAAACTGATGGCAGCAACTGCTCCAGCTGATCCTGTGGATGGACAGTACTGTCCTCTAGGTCTGTTTTGTGTCACAAAGGCTAAATTGGTGTTTGTGATTATAGAGTAATACCCGCCTTAGGAGTGGTTTGTTTTTCTTTTCCTTAGGTACTCTATGAAGCAGCTTCTAATATAATAATGAAAGTAACTTTTGTTTAAAAGTGTTCTGGAAAATGAAATATTGTAGCCTAATTCATTCATGTCATTCTTCTCTTTTATTTTGTATCCAAGGCTTCAGCGGTTAGCCAAAGATCTTCTAAAACAACTACAAGTACAAGACAGTGGCTCATGGGCAAACAATAAGGTTTCTGCTTTAGATCGGACCCTTGGTGAGGTCGCTAGAATATTGGAAAAAGAGGTATGTAACTCATCTCTGGCCTCTGGCCATAATCTTTATGTTTCTTTCTTATTATGACGGGCCATGGGGACTACAAGGCAAACTCTAAGTATATGTGTTTTTTTGGTGTTTTCAAAAGCCAGTCAACTATTGGTGGATATATTTTTATTTTTGTTCTTATGATATTGAAATTGTTTTTAGTTGTGTTAACTGAAGTCCTCTATGGCAAAAATACATTCTTTACATTGTAGTTTTCTCAGTCATATTTTTCCTAACATGACATTCTATTTTAAATAGAATCAGAGTAATAAAGATATACAGTTTAATGGCAGAAAATATAAGACTTTGAATTACAAAGCTCATAAATCACAGATTTTCACAAAACACATTTCCTTCCTGTTTCCAATAGAAGATTTGATAGTTTTCTTTAATGACTTATAGTCATTAAATGTTTCAGTGACCGTTTAAAAAATCCTTAATTGTTTTAAAAGCATTTATTATTCACTATAGAAAATTTTAAAGGAACAAAGAAGAAATAAAACTCCCTGTAATATCCAGTATTGACATTTTATTGTGTTTTTTCTAATATTTTACTGTACATTTTTATAGTATTTTGTCTTGCTAATTTTATCTTAAATATTTTATCATGCCTTATAAATTCTTTTTAACTGAATGAAGGTATCACAATTTATATCACTTAAGTGGTTTCTAATTTTTTTGTTTAAGATGGTGTTCATCTTTGTTTATTAGCTGCAATTTTTGTTTTCATGGTTTCAACTGTATTGTGTTATATTTTATATATATGAAAAAAATGTAGTAATAAAAATTGCATGAATGCAGTGGGTTATGATCTCCTGACCAACCCGAGAACTAAGTTGATCCCAGTGTGTTTATTATTTATGGTTCCCATTGGATTCCTTCCTTACCCTATCCCCCTGCTTCTGCTCCCTTTCAGCAAATACTGTATAGAATTAAAGGCGCGTCCCTTCTTTGTTTTATAAAAATGATGTTATTGATTTATCACATAAATGTATATTTAATTAATATATTATTTTGTTTTGCTTGTATTTGACCTTTATAAAATATTACACTGCAGACTTCTTGATTTTTTTCAATCAAAATTATGGCTCTTAAGTTTTATTTAAGCTTATAAATGTAGCTATTTTTCATTTATTTTCTCTGTTGTACAGTGAGTACTACATTGTGTTAGTACATCAATTTTTTATATCATTCTCCTGACAAGAGATGTTCATTTCAGGATTTGATACGTGTGTGTGTGTGTGTGTGTGGGTGTGGGTGTGTGTGTGTAGGCAGGGGTGATTGGAGAGAGGGAGAGAGGTAGGTGGCCGTGCTGCTCAAACAATTTCTGTATTAGAACAATTCAAGAAGAATTTCTCTAAAGCAGGGAAGGAGCCTCAGACTTTAGTCTGCATCAGAATCACCTAGAGGACTTGTTAAAACACCTTGGATTTCTGATTCAGTAGCTCTGGAGTGGGTCCCAAGAATTTGTGTTTCCAGTAAGTTCCCAAGTGACATTGATGCTGCTAGTCCAAGGACTATACTTTGAGAGCTTGCTCTATTCTAGGCAATATGCCTCAGGGGCAGAATTACTGGGTTTTCAGTCATATGAATAATCAACTTTACAAGACAGTGCTCAGCTGCATTTTGGCATCAAACAACAACCCCTTTAGGAACTGAAAGCAGCATACTCACTGTGACATGGCCGCAGAGCCATGTGGAGTCAGTTCTTTTGTGTAACATGTCCTTTTCAAAGTATCAGGGCATTCAGAAACTGGTAGTTGTCCAGCATGTACTGGACGGAATGTTTAGAGGTTTTATATGCCTTAGGGAAATCTCTAATTATTTTAAAATTAGCAGATACTGATTGTTTTCTATTTGTTTTAGAAAAAGGGTACTTATAATTTGAAATAAAAGGCATTGCTTGAAGAATATACCGTGTAAACTTTATCTTAACAAATATTGTTTTAGATTGAAGTAGTCATAGAATATTTTAGGTAAAAGTAAAATGATCTTTGTAAGAAAGGTATTCAGTCTGAAAATCTAGGTAAAGTTATTTCATTCACAAAGGGGCAATTTACCAGAATACCACTGATTCCTTATAATTTGAGGGAGAAAAATGCTGTCTGGCTCCCAGTCTAAATGGTCTGTGTCAGGAACCTTGCTGTAAAACTGTCCTCAGAGTATACACGGCAGGACCACCTAAGAGTCTAAACTTACCTACAGTAAGATCCTTTTGCAGCTTTTAGGACTAAAATCCTTTTTACTTTGCCAAGACAGACACACTTTATGTGAAATCCTGTTCATAGAGTTATACTGACATTTCAGTGTAATTCAGCTGATGGTATTTATGATTTCAGTCTAGGAATTATAAATAGCCATTCCTTTTGTTTGGAGAACTGCCTGGAGTAACAAAATCATTAGCGTCAAAGCCAAGTACCCAGTGAAGAATTTGAAGACAGCCTAGAAGTGACAGGGGTGGGACGGGTGGAACTTGGGCAAGCGCGCACTGAGGAATGGTGAGAGATTAATCTTGAGGTCTTTGTCCTCTTAGTTTAGACCTCAACACGCTGATGCTTGCTGCTACTGCTTCGGCACAGTTTCCCTTAGATAATTTTCCTGAAGTTCTGAGAACTGTTTCAGGGCTGAAAGTGTGAAGCACAAAAGTACTCCTGTCACAAAAGGTATTTGGAGACTAAGGAGATCTGGGTATCCTAGTGCTTACTGTGCAACTCACGTTCCTTCTGGCTTCTTAGGTTCTCTGATTCCATTCAGAAATAAAACACTTGTAAGCTTTGTTGTGTGTGTTATACTTTTTAACAAACTGCACCACAAACCGCTGCTTCAAGTATGAAATCTAATAGGAGATTTTTCTCTTCACAAGGATTAAAGCCATCAAAGCCTACCCCCTGACATAATCATGAACTGTCTCACCTGCCCTCAGAGATTGCAAAGAAAATGCCTCAGCATAGTACAGAAGGTATAACCATAATCCAGCCCTGGAATAGATTTGCAGTCCAAATTCACATCACCCATACTATTTTAAATGTTGAATTGAGCGTAAAGCAGTCCCAGGTTGATTAGTAGCATCCCCTAGGAACCTGGCAGAAAGCAATGCAAATCCTAATCGGAAGAAGACACCTTTACCCTAGCCCTCAAGGCATTTCTGTGAAGTAATTTTATGAGAACAAGTGGCCACAGTCAGTCAAAACACAGTCACAAAAGTAGGTAAGTCATTATGAGTAAGCTCAAGCAGAAAGCAGAACTGCAAGACTTTATAAATACCAGTCATAGATCATAAAACTACATTTTATATGTTAGGAAATAAAAGACAGGATTGAAAATATCTACAGTTATGGACCTAGCAATAGTGATACAGGAGGTGATTCAGAATAGTCCTCTCACTGATGACAGTTAATAAAGCTTAACAAACTATACGCTGGTTCTGAACTGCTAATAGAGTAGTAAAGAATTACTGGTCCAAGATCTAGGAGCATGGCATTTTGGGGCTGGGTATAGTTGGTGATCCAAAAAGGTGGATGAGAAGCTTGAGTAGTACTTTTAATAATATTGCAGAACTGGTGGAGGAGAAACAGGAGCGTCTAGGACTATCAGTACTAACACAGTGGCAAAAAGTCTGTGTTTTGGGTTGAGACTTTAAAGGACTGAACGAAGAGAGAGGGTAAACAGAAAGTGTGCCAGTCATTGCACAGACTTCAGCTAAAGGTCAAACCATCTGGGTGGCTGAGAAAATCCTGATCATTGAAAAAAAAAAGGGAAGTGATCTGGAATTGCTAATACCTGCAGGTACCTAACCAAAGCAAATAGAAAATCTACTCTGAGAGAAGATATTATAATAATCAACCTAAGCATCAAATTATTTCAATAAAGTGATTTAAAAAAAATATTTTCTGGCAGAGAAAGATAGTTAAGCATATAAAAGGCAAGACAACATGGATAAAAATCAATAGGAAAAAAACAATAGGGACTCTATAACTATGCTTACTGTGTTCAAGGATACAAGTATTCATTTTTTTAAAAAGTATAGCTCATTTCAAAGAAAATAGAAATTTGAGAACTGAATGTTTTTGTAATTAAAATTACAAAAGCTGTAGATGAAATAACAGAATAAACCAACTGGAGAGAGAATTTGTGTACTGTAAAATAGGTCATAGGAAAGAATCCTGACTGAAGCATGGAGAGAAGATACGGAAAATACAGAGAAGAGTGTAAGAAGCAAATAATATATGGTGAAAATACCTAATATATGTATAGTTATTCAGAAGGAGAGAAGTAGAAACATTATTGAAGTAATTATCATTTAGAACTTTCTAAAACTTATAGATCAATCCACAGATTCATGAAACCAAATAAAATTCAAGCAGGGTAAATTAAAAAGAAATCCACAGTCCATAGACATCACAGTAAAATTGAAGAAAATCATAGTGCAAGCCAATCTCATTCATGAACTTGGATTCACATTTCCTAAGCAAATTTTGGCAAACCAAATCATGCAGTGTGTTAAATGACTAATATGTAACAACAAAGTTAGATTTATTCAAGATACGCAAGTTTAGATGATTGTTGGAAAATCAGTCATAGCTTATGTTAATGGAAGAAAAAGATCCTCTCAAAAGACGACAACTTGGAAGAAATGGACAAATTCTTAGAAAAGTACAATTTTCCAAAACTGAACCAGGAAGAAATAGAAAATCTTAACAGACCCATCACAAGCACGGAAATTGAAACTGTAATCAGAAATCTTCCAGCAAACAAAAGCCCAGGTCCAGACGGCTTCACAGCTGAATTCTACCAAAAATTCCGAGAAGAGCTAACACCTATCTTACTGAAGCTATTCCAGAAAATGGCAGAGGAAGGTAAACTTCCAAACTCATTCTATGAGGCCACCATCACCCTAATACCAAAACCTGACAAAGACAACACAAAAAAGAGAAACTACAGGCCAATATCACTGATGAACATAGATGCAAAAATCCTCAACAAAATCCTAGCAGTCAGAATCCAGCAACACATTAAAAAGATCATACACCATGACCAAGTGGGCTTTATCCCAGGGATGCAAGGATTCTTCAATATCTGCAAGTCAATCAATGTAATTCATCACATTAACAAACTGAGAAATAAAAATCATATGATTATCTCAATAGATGCAGAAAAAGCCTTTGACAAAATTCAGCATCCATTTATGATAACTCTCCAGAAAGCAGGAATAGAAGGAACATACCTCAACATAATAAAAGCTATATATGACAAACCCACAGCTCACATTATCCTCAATAGTGAAAAATTGAAACCATTTCCCCTAAAGTCAGGAATAAGACAAGGGTGTCCACTTTCACCACTACTCTTCAACATCGTACTGGAAGTTTTGGCCACAGCAATCAGAGCAGAAAAAGAAATACAAGGAATCCAAACTGGAAAAGAAGAAGTAAAACTCTCACTGTTTGCAGATGACATGATCCTCTACATAGAAAATCCTAAAGACTCGACCAGAAAACTACTAGAGCTAATCAATGAATATAGTAAAGTTGCAGGATATAAAATCAACACTCAGAAATCCCTTGCATTCCTATACACTAATAATGAGAAAGTAGAAAAAGAAGTGAAGGAAACAATTCCATTCACCATTGCAACGAAAAGAATAAAATACTTAGGAATATTCCTACCTAAAGAAACTAAAGACCTATATATTGAAAACTATAAAACACTGATGAAAGAAATCAAAGAGGACACTAATAGATGGAGAAATATACCATGTTCATGGCTTGGAAGAATCAATATAGTGAAAATGAGTATACTACCCAAAGCAATCTACAGATTCAATGCAATCCCTATAAAGCTACCAGCAGTATTTTTCTCAGAACTAGATCAAATAATCTCAAGATTTGTATGGAAATACAAAAAACCTCGAATAGCCAAAGCAATCTTGAGAAAGAAAAATGGAACTGGAGGAATCAACTTGCCTGACTTCAGGCTCTACTACAAAGCCACAGTCATTAAGACAGTATGGTACTGGCACAAAGACAGAAATATAGATCAATGGAACAAAATTGAAAGCCCTGAGATTAACCCACATATCTATGGACACCTTATCTTCGACAAAGGAGGCAGGAATATACAATGGAGTAAAGATAGTCTCTTTAACAGGTGGTGCTGGGAAAACTGGTCAACCACTTGTAAAAGAATGAAACTAGACCCCTTTCTAACACCATACACAAAAATAAACTCAAAATGGATTAAAGATCTAAATGTAAGACCAGAAACTATAAAACTCCTAGAGGAGAACATAGGCAAAACACTCTCTGACTTAAATCACAGCAGGATCCTCTATGATCCAACTCCCAGTATACTGGAAATAAAAGCAAAGATAAACAAATGGGATCTAATTAAAATGAAAAGCTTCTGCACAACAAAGGAAACTATAAGCAAGGTGAAAAGACAGCCTTCTGAATGGGAGAAAACAATAGCAAATGAAACAACTGACAAACAACTAGTCTCAAAGATATATAAGCAACTTATGCAGCTCAACTCCAGAAAAATAAATGATCCAATAAAAAAATGGGCCAAAGAACTAAATAGGCATTTCTCCAAAGAAGACATACGGATGGCTAACAAACACATGAAAAGATGTTCAACATCACTCATTATCAGAGAAACGCAAATCAAGACCACAATGAGGTACCATTTCACACCAGTCAGAATGGCTGCAATCCAAAAGTCTACAAGCAATAAATGCTGGAGAGAATGTGGAGAAAAGAGAACCCTCTTACACTGCTGGTGGGAATGCAAACTAGTACAGCCATTATGGAAAACAGTGTGGAGATTCCTTAAAAAATTGCAAATAGAACTGCCTTATGACCCAGCAATCCCACTGCTGGGCATACACACCGAGGAAACCAGAATTGAAAGAGACACATGTACCCCAATGTTCATTGCAGCGCTGTTTATAATAGCCAGGACATGGAAGCAACCTAGATGTCCATCAGCAGATGAATGGATAAGAAAGCTGTGGTACATATACACTATGGAATACTACTCAGCCCTTAAAAAGAATAAATTTGACTCAGTTCTAATGAGATGGATGAAATTGGAACCGATTATACAGAGTGAAGTAAGCCAGAAAGAAAAACACCAATACAGTATACTGACACATATATATGGAATTTAGAAGACACTAATGATGACCCTATATGTGAGACAACAAAGAGACACAGAGGTACAGAGTGGACTTTTGGACTCTGAGGGAGAGGGAAAGGGTGGGATGGTTTGGGAGAATGGCAATGAAGCATGTATATTTTCCTGTAAGAAATGAAACGCCAATCTATATTCAATGTAGGATGCAGGATGCATGGGGCTGATGCACTGGATGATTCAAGTAGAGGATGTGGGGTGGGAGGTGGGAGGGGGCTTCGGCATTGGCAGATTGTGTTCACCTATGGCTGATTCGTGTCAATGTATGGCAAAACAAATACAGTATTGTAATTAAAAAATAAATAAATTTAATTAAAAAAAAAAAGAAAATCAGTCATAGCTTATGTTAATGGAAGAAA
The DNA here is from genome assembly GCA_917880005.1 of Nanger dama. Classification (NCBI taxonomy): domain Eukaryota; kingdom Metazoa; phylum Chordata; class Mammalia; order Artiodactyla; family Bovidae; genus Nanger; species Nanger dama. Next base: position 1,321,046 of record CAKJTW010000110.1, on the reverse strand, counting down.
AAGATCATCTCAAAAGATGCAGTTAAAAAGCATTTGATAAAGTCATCACCAAAGCAATTCATGATGGTAAACCAGGAACAGAATGGAATTTCCTAATCTAACAAATTGTATCTGCCCCCTCCCCGCCAAAAAGTATAGCTGATATCATAAACTATTAAACAAGTTTAACAAAACAACTAGATACAAGGAGAGTATATAAAATTGTATTATGATGTCATCAAAAGAATTAAGTATGTAAGAGTAAACCTATCATGTTCATAGATTAGATTTTTTTTGTATATCTTATTTAAAGCTACAGAAATTAAGATGGTGTGCTGTTGGAGCAAACATGGAGAAAAAGAAAAATATAAACAGTCCTATTCTAATGTATATGCTTGATGCATGACATGTGAGGGATTTGTTTATGTATATATGGAAAAAGGAGGTGGGGTGAAGCATTAGGAGAAAGTATGGTCTATTTTGTGAATGATGCTGTGGTGATTAAATATCCTTATTTTTAAAAACTGAAACTTGACCTTAACTCACATCATAAACAAAAAATTCTAGATTGACCTAAATGTAAATGAAAAAATAAAATTAGGAAATAACAGAAGAATGTCTTTTTGACTTTGGGGTTTTGCCTAGATAAGAAAAGTACAAAAAGACATTAACCATAAAGGAAGGTGTTAATAAATTTGCATTAAAATAGGAACTTTTATTTAGCAAGAGACTCCAGGAAAGAAAAGAATAAAAAGAAACAGAATGGGAGAAGACATTTTTATGTACAACTCACAAAGAAGAGTATCCAGAGCATATAAGGAATTCCTACAAATTAATGAGGAAAGAAAAACCCCAACAACAACCGAATAGGAAAATGGTCAAGAGAATGGCATTCCAAAAGGAGAAATTTAAATAGCCAATAAATAAATGCAAAGATAGTCTCTTTTGGAGAAAGCAATGGCAACCCACTCCAGTACTCTTGCCTGGAAAATCACATGGGTGAAGGAGCCTGGTAGGCTGCAGTCCATGGGGTCTTGAAGAGTTGGACACTACTGAGCAACTTCACTTTCACTTTTCACTTTCATGCATTAGAGAAGGAAATGGCAACCCCTCCAGTGTTCTTGCCTGGAGAATCTGGGGGAAGCCTGGTGGGCTGTCATCTCGGGTCGCACAGAGTTGGACACGACTGACGTGACTTAGCAGCAGCAGCATCAGTCAATCTCTTTAATAATCATGAAAATCTATTAATTAATTAATTTATTTATTCTACTTTATAATACTGTATTTGTTTTGCCATACATTGACAAGAATCAGCCACAGGTGTACACGAGCTCCCAATCCTGACACCCCTCCCACCTCTCACCCCATATCATCTCTCTGGATCATCCCCGTGCACCAGCCCCATGCATCCTGTATCCTGTGTTGAACATAAACTGGCGCTTCATTTCTTACATGATAGTATACATGTTTCAATGCCATTCTCCCAAATCATTCCACCCTCTCCCTCTCCCTCAGAGGCTAAAAGTCTGTTCTATACATCTGTGTCTCCTTTGTTGTCTCACATACAGGGTCATCATTACTATCTTTCTAAATTCCATATATATGTGTCAGTATACTGTATTGGTGTTTTTCTTTCTGGCTTACTTCACTCTGTATAATCGGCTCCAGTTTCATCCATCTCATTAGAACTGAGTCAAATTTATTCTTTTTTAAGGGCTGAGTAATACTCCATTGTGAATATGTACCACAGCTTTCTTATCCATTCATCTGCTGATGGACATCTAGGTTGTTTCCATGTCCTGGCTATTATAAACAATGCTGCAATGAACATTGGGGTACATGTATCTCTTTCAATTCTGGTTTCCTCGGTGTGTATGCCCAGCAGTGGGATTGCTGGGTCATAAGGCAGTTCTATTTGCAATTTTTAAGGAATCTCCACACTGTTTTCCATAATGGCTGTACTAGTTTGCATTCCCACCAGCAGTGTAAGAGGGTTCCCTTTTCTCCTCATTCTCTCCAGCATTTATTGCCTGTAGACTTTTGGATCGCAGCCATTCTGACTGATGTGAAATGGTACCTCATTGTGGTCTTGATTTGCATTTCTCTGATAATGAGTGATGTTGAGCATCTTTTCATGTGTTTGTTAGCCATCCGCATTTCCCTAAAGTCAAGAACAAGACAAGGGTGCCCACTTTCACCACTACTATTCAATATAGTTCTCGAAGTTTTGGCCACAGCAATCAGAGCAGAAAAAGAAATAAAAAGGAATCCAAATTGGAAAAGAAGAAGTAAAACTCTCACTGTTTGCAGATGACATGATCCTCTACATAGAAGACCCTAAAGACTCGACTAGAAAACTCCTAGAGCTAATCAATGACTATAGTAAAGTTGCAGGATATAAAATCAACACTCAGAAATCCCTTGCATTCCTATACACAAATAATGAGGAAGTAGAAAAAAGAAGTTAAGGAAACAATTCCATTCACCATTGCAACGAAAAGAATAAAATACTTAGGAACAGACCTACCTAAAGAAACTAAAGACCTATATATTGAAAACTATAAAACACTGATGAAAGAAATCAAAGAGGACACTAATAGATGGAGAAATATACCATGTTCATGGATTGGAAGAATCAATATAGTGAAAATGAGTATACTACCCAAAGCAATCTATGGATTCAATGCAATCCCTATCAAGCTACCAGCAGTATTTTTCACAGAACTAGAACAAATAATTTCAAGATTTGTATGGAAATACAAAAAACCTCGAATAGCCAAAGCAATCTTGAGAAAGAAGAATGGAACCGGAGGAATCAACTTGCCTGACTTCAGGCTCTACTACAAAGCCACAGTCATTAAGACAGTATGGTACTGGCACAAAGACAGAAATATAGATCAATGGAACAAAATTGAAAGCCCTGAGAGAAATCCACACACCTATGGACACCTTATCTTTGACAAAGGAGGCAAGAATATCCAATGTAGTAAAGACAGTCTCTTTAACAAGTGGTGCTGGGAAAACTAGTCAACCACTTGTAAAAGAATGAAACTAAATCACTTTCTAACACCACACACAAAAATAAACTCAAAATGGATTAAAGATCTAAATGTAAGACCAGAAACTATAAAACTCCTAGAGGAGAACATAGGCAAAACACTCTCCGACATAAATCACAGCAGGATCCTCTATGATCCACCTCCCAGAATACTGGAAAAAAAGCAAAGATAAACAGATGGGATCTAATTAAAATTAAAAGCTTCTGCACAACAAAGGAAACTATAAGTAAGGTGAAAAGATAGCCTTTTGAATGGGAGAAAACAATAGCAAATGAAACAACTGACAAACAACTAATCTCAAAAATATACAAGCAACTTATGCAGCTCAACCCCAGAAAAATAAACAATCCAATCAAAAAATGGGCCAAAGAACTAAATAAGCATTTTTCCAAAGAAGACATACAGATGGCTAATCATGAAAATCTAAATTAAAACTTTGGTGTTATACTGTGAGTCACCTATCCGAATGGCAAAAAAAATTAAACACGGAAAATACCAAATATCAGCAAAGATCTAGAGCAATGGGAATGCTTATATGCTGTTTATGATAAGTTAGTGCTACCATTTTATTTTTTTAATTTTTATTGAATTTGGTTCATGTACAATGTTGTATTAGTTTCAGGTATACAGCAAAGTGAATTGGTTATATGTATACATATATCCACTCTTTTCCCTATGTAGATCATTACACAGTATTGAATAGAGTTCCCTGTGCAATACAATAGGTTCTTAAGTTACCTATTTTATGCATAGTAGTGTGTATATGTCTCTCCCAATTTGTCCCTCCTCTTTTCCCACTTGGTTACCTTAGGTTTGTTTTCTACATCTGTAACTCTATTTCTGTTTTGTAAATAAGTTCATTTGTACCATTTTTTCCTAATTCCACAAAAGTGATTTCTTAATGGTATTTGTCCTTCTCTGTCTGACTTATTTCACTCTGTACAACTTTCATTCCATACAACAGTCACTAGATCCATCTATGTTGCTGCAAATGGCATTATTTTGTTCTTATTCATGACTGCATGATACTCTGTTGTGTGTGTGTGTATATGTATGTGTGTGTGTGTGTGTGTATATATATACACATACCATATTTTTATCCATTCATCCTTCAGTGGATATTTAGGTTGCTTCCATGTCCTGGCTACTGTATAGTGCTGCAGTGAGCCTTGATGGGGTGTGTGTATCTTATCAAATCATAGTTTTCTCCAGATATATGCCCCGGATCAACAAAAGTTGAAGGCATACATATCATATTTTAATTCCAGGTCTATATCCGAGAGAAGCAGCAGTAACAGCATGTCCTGGCTACTGTAAATAGGGCTGCAATGAGCCTTGATGGGGTGTGTGTATCTTTTCAAATCATAGTTTTCTCCAGATATATGCCTAGGATCAACTAAAGTTGAAGGCATGCGTATCATATTTTACTTCCAGGTCTATATCCGAGAGAAACTAATGCATATATGCACAAGGAGACATGTGCACAAAAATTCAAAGGTGGTATCGTTTATAATTACCAAACATGGAAGATAACCCAAGTATCCTTCAACAGCTGAATATATAAATTATGGTAGCAACATGGATATGTCTCACAGTGTGCAGTGAGTGAAACAATTCACCAAAATATATTTATACACTATTGCAGTTCCAGTTCGGAGAAGGCAATGGCAACCCACACCAGCACTCTTGCCTGGAAAATCCCATGGACGAAGGAGCCTGGTAGGCTGCAGTCCATAGGGTCGCTAAGAGTTGGGACTGAGCGACTTTACTTTCACTTTTCACTTTAATGCATTGGAGAAGGAAATGGCAACCCACTCCTGTGTTCTTGCCTGGAGAATCCCAGGGTTGGGGGAGCCTGGTGGGCTGCCATCTCTGGGGTCGCACAGAGTCGGACACGACTGAAGCGACTTGGCGGCAGCAGCAGCAGTTCCAGTTATATGAACTTCCAAGAACAGACAAAGCTAACCTTGCTGTTTTGGAATGTATACCTAGGTGGCAAAACTATAAAGAAGATACAGGAAGTATTTCTCATAAAAACAGGATAATGATTGTCCAGAGAGGAGAGTGCTTGGTATGATCAGGGAGATTTACTGAAGGGGTTTCCAGATTCTTCTTTTTTCTTGACCAGATGATGATGTTATGCTCAAATTACTCTTCAAATTGTGTTATGTGTTTTCTTTTTTTCTTTTCTGGCTTTTTATATGTTATGTTTCACAATAAAAGTTACACTGAAAATTCAAGTTAAATTGCTTCAAAGACACTTTTGTTGCACAAATGTTTAATTATTTCAAATAAGAGTTTTTAAAACATTCTTATATGTGCAAAGGCACTCTCCTCATTCTTCCCATTGTATTAAATTTGTTCTAAGTAAATGTGATTTGTATTTGCATTGACTTTCTCAGTACTCTGCCACACTGAACATTACATTTAAGTTTGGATAGTAACAGCACCCCACAAGCTTTCTGTGGTTTATCAGTAACATGAGACATTTGTATGCTGTTACTATAAGTAAACAGTTTAAGCAGATGGATTGGACATGGATTTTGTCCAGTTGCCTTTCCTGACTTTTTAGAATCCTGCCAAATTTAAATAGGGATTCAGCTGTAAGTCTCTTCAACCTCAATAAGTAAACCACATAGCTGACAGCATTCATAATTTAACTGAATTGAGAGATGTCAAATCACAGTTGACTTTGTGATCACCTATAGCACACTCTGCCCTTCTTTGGTGCTTTTGAAGTTCATCCTGCAAAATTCCACCAACAAAAAACTATAGAAGATAGAAAAGTAGAAACTCTGCCTCACCCCATCCTCTTCTTTCCTTCTTTTCGCCAACTGAGGTTTGTGGCAATTCCATACATGCCTAGACTCAGAGAAGATAAACCACTAATCCCTAGGAGCTTTTTCACCCCAATTGTGTTCAGAAATCGTGTTCAGGTCCTGCTGGACACTGCCCCTTGTCCAAACCTCATGGTTGCGTCAGGTTGTACTTCTCTGATTTTCAGCTGGATCTCTTCAGTTGTGAGAAACTGGAAAACATTCACTTGTGGGATCCTTTCATTTCGATCCCCTCACTTACAGTGTTCTCACTTTATGGAGTTGTTTGCTCATAGCAGCTGCCTAATAACTGTGTGTCGCTTGTATGACACCCACATTTTGTCAGAAGGTGTCAAGTATATCATATGGCCCAAAGTGAAATGAAAATGTTTCTCATACCTTCTTCAACTAGCTTGTTTTAGTCAACTAAATGGAATTGTTATTTTAAGAATCATACTGATCTTTAATATGTACATGTTTTGTGGTTTTTTTAAAAAGAAACAGTGAAGGAAAGGGAAGAAGTGTTTGTATATTTTGTTTTAGGTGTGGTTATATACGTATGTCCAATTGCCAAAATTCATCAAACCAAATACTTAAATCTCTGCGTTTTATGTTAATTATCTCTCAGTTAAAAAAAAAAAAATTAGGTGATCATGACCGCAAAATAGTGTATATTATGTTTCAGATGATGAGGCTTGCCTTGATAAAAGCACACTACTTTAGTCATCTCATCTGAAATCACTTACTGTGGTTTCTTTATGAAAAGCCCTCTTTTAAAAGCAAATAAATTTGTTATAAAAATTCAGTTATGAATATTTGTACTGCTAATTTACAGCAACATTTTTATACAACTTGTGATGCTTTCTATTATGATTATGCAAATTATCTCTTTGTGGACTACTCTTCAATTCTTTTTAAGAACCTCTTCATAATATAACATAGAAATTTATGTAAAACAGACTTGCACAGAAAATTAATAATTATAACAGCAAAAAACCTGGTGACTACTCCTTGAGAAATATCATTGTCAGCATCTCAGAACCCTCCAACCCAGCTACTTTCTTTATATGTCTTAGTTCCTTTTTCACCTATTAATTTTTAATTACATACTGATAAATGTAATTGTGGAGAACTTTTGCATCTATATTAATAGCGTACTAGTCTGGAATTTCTTCTGATGTCTTTGTCTAGCTGTGATATCAGAGTGATACCAGCTTCATAGAATGAGATAAGAAGTGTTCCCTACTTCTGTTTTTTGGAGTAGTTTGAGAAGGACTGGTGTTAATTCTTCTTTAAATGTTTGGTAGAATTGACCAGTGAAACCATCTGGTTCTGAGTTTTTCTTTGTTGAGAGATTTTTGATTACTGATTCAATCTCTCTACTTGTTACAAATATATTTCAGTTTTCTATTTCTTCTTAAGTCAGTTTTAGTAGTTTACATATATCTAGGAATTTGTTCATTTCATCTGGGTTATCTAACTTATTGGCATATAATTGATCATAGTATGCTCTCATAATTCTTTTATATCTGTAAGGTCAGTAGTAATATCCCCACTTTCATTTCTGATTTTAGTTTTTTGAGTCTTCTCTTTTATCATTAGTTAGAAGTTTGTTAATTTTGTTGATCTTTTCAAAGAACCAATGTTAATTTTTCTCTTTGTTTTTCTATTCTTTATTTTATTGCCACTCTAATCTTTATTTCCTTTAGTTTAGGGTTATTAGCTTTAAGGTTAGTTTGCTTTTCTTCTTCTAGTTCCTTAAAGTTTAGACTTAAGTTATAGATTTGAGATCTTTGTTATTTTTAAAGCAGATATTTACATCTATAAATTTTTCTCTTAAACTTCACTTTCAGTGAATTTCATAATTTATATTGTATTCATTTTCATTTATTTCAAAACATTTTCTGATTTCCCTTGTGATTTCTTCTTTGACCCATTCATTGTGCACAATGTATTGTTTAATTTCCATGTATCTGTGAGTCCTTCAGACTTTCTTCTGTTACTGATTTCTGATTTCATTCTTTTGTGGTTAGAGAACACACTTTGTATAATTTCAATCTTTTAAAATTTATTTACATTTGTTTATGATCATTGTAGTGGAACAATTTTAAAAATAATTGAAAACCTAATATAATGGTGCCTTCCTCTGGAAATATTTTTATTTATTTTTGGTAGGTGCTAAGTATATTAATGTTTCCAGAATATCTTAATTCAAATTCAAGGCCAGAGGTTCCCTAGACCTCTTGTGGTGTCCTAACAAGCTGCAAGTATATGGATTGGCTGACTGTCTTCCATTTCAGGCTTATCATGAGGGTGAATCTTTTCAGTCTTGAGTGGAATGGTTAACTTGTGTCATTTTATAAATGTTTCTCATGAATTAGCAAAAGCAGCCTTGAGGGCTGTGCTTCTGTCTCTTGATTTTTACCTTTTCCCGGATATTCAACTTGCAGTTCTCTTTCTGGTAGCTTTAATTTGCGTAGAATAATTTTTAAAAATGTTTTATTCAGCCTTTTTGTTGTTTTTCAACAGGAGAGTTTATCTTATTGCTAGTTCCTCATTTTAGAATGAGATAGTCCTTCTAGTGTCATTATAAATTATACTTTAAAAAAATAAATTATACTTTTAAAATAAATTATAAACTGGAAGGATATTGAAGTCATGTCTGTAACATAAGCATTTTGGGAAATGGCTGTTAAATACTTAAGTTAGTTAGTTGTATAACTGAGGATCAGCTTGTTTCATATTAAGCTATGTTGCAAATATATGAAAACTGCTGTGTGTCCCCTTCCACTTAGAAAAGTATCACACAGAGGATTTAGTTTAAAAGAGAATGCTTTTACTGATGCATCAGTGAAGGTCCTTATTCAGAGAAGTATTTAGTTCATTGACCAGAACTGTAGAACATTAGAGTTGTTTATAACTAAATCCCAGCTACACATTTTTGGTGCTTATTTGTTGTTTCTCCTTAGAACTAAGGGCTTCCTTGATGGCTCAGTGGTAGAAAATATCCCTACCAATGCAGGAGACTCAAGTTCAATCCCTAGGTAGGGAAGGTTCCCCTGAGGAAGGAAATGGAAACTCATGCCAGTGTTCTTATCTGGGAAATCCCATAGACAGAGCAGCCAGACAGGCTACAGTCCTATGAGGTCACAAATAGTAAGATGTGACTTAGTGACTAAACAACAAAAACAGCTTAGAATTAGATAGAATGTGTTTTTTGTTGTTGTTGTTTTTAAGGAGAGCTAAGCATGGTATTGGAGAAGACTCTTGAGAGTCCCTTGGACTGCAAGGAGATCAACCAGTCCATTCTAAAGGATATCAGTCCTGGGTGTTCTTTGGAAGGATTGACGCTAAAGCTGAAACTCCAGTACTTTGGCCACCTCGTACGAAGAGTTGACTCATTGGAAAAGACTGTGATGCTGGGAGGGATTGGGGGCAGGAGGAGAAGGGGACGACAGAGGATGAGATGGCTGGATGGCATCACTGACTCGATGGACATGAGTTTGAGTGAACTCTGGGAGTTGGTGATGGACAGGGAGGCCTGGCGTGCAGCAATTCATGGGGTCGCAAAGAGTCAGACACGACTGACTGAACTGAACTGAACTGAAGCATGAGAAATCAAAACCAAGTTCACTACTTATCTTGCTAGGTAAATGCCAATATGCTGTCATTACCCACCTTTCCTTAGCTAAGGGAGGCTTCTCAAAGCTATTAGATACAAAAGTACCCTTCCCTGGAATGTCAGTTTTATACAAATATTAGAGACCAAAAAATCATTAAAAATTCTTTTACATGCAGGTTTTTGTGCAAAAGATCATGTGGCAAATAATTGATAATATTTAACCAAGCATGTGATTTATTACATTAGGCAAGAAATGTCATAAAAATGATATTTGAGAGCCAGAAGTAGGACCATGAGTTATTTAATCTATATTTATGTTGCTAAAAATGACAGTGCTGCTGCTAATATTAAGAAGAAATTATTAGATTTCTTTCTTCAGTAACAAAGTTCTTATTGAGTACATTGTTGTTATGATTTAAGGAGATATACAACACTGTATAAGAAACCCTTTCAGCCCAGCATATGATACGAGTGATTTTACCTCTCAATAAGATGTGCTCTTTGAAGTTTCTGCCTGTAGCATCCCAACAGTATTCCATCATGCTACCTCTCTGGCAGTGTTCTGCTCTTGGGCTCACCTTAGTGATTGATTGCTGGATGCAGTGAGTAAACACTTACTGTTTTTAACTACATTTGTAAAAGTCTGGGTTCTCGGAAATAGTGACACTAAAAAACGAGAAATTGCCCGTATAAGGACCTTGATACCAGCTATCTTCAGTTCAGCTCATTCTTTTTTTTTTTTTTTCTTCTTTAATAGACCCATGGCAAGTACCTTGTATGTAAGTAAGACAAGAAGAAAACTATTTTCCTCCTCAATAGTATGTAATATAAAACATTGCTTTCTAGTTAAAATAAGCATAGATGAGATCATGGAAAAGAATGCAAAATTTTTAAATTTTTGAAATAAAATTCTCAAGAAGATGTTTCTTGCTGGTACTAAGAATATATTCCCCCTTCCCTTCATGTCCCTGAAAACTCAATATTTTTCTGACATTAGAAATTCTTAAATGAACATTTTGGAGAAACTCTACCTTGTAATAAATTAACTCATCTAGGTCATCCACTATCCCATCCTTAGGAACTGTGGAGAAATAAAGGATTGTTGAAAGTTACATGTGATGTTGATGAAAATTACACCATCTGTGGGCAAATACTAAGAAAGCAGATGAGAGCAGTGTTGAAAGCATGGACCTAGAACCTGCTACCTGTTTACCTGGACAAATTAATTAAGCCACTTGGGCTTCAGTCTTCCTTATAAAGTAAAACGTATGATGTTGACATGTCCCAATGGATTGTGTGGCTGTTAAATGAAAGAATGTATGTTAAACTCATGGCAACAATTAGGCATTCAGTAGATGTTGATACAATATAACGCAGCTATTAAGACCACAGGCCTTGTAGGTATAAGCCTGAATTCAAATCACAAATCAGCCATGTAAATAGTAGCTCTGTGAGGTTAGCTAGATTATAACCTTTGTAGGAAACTTCATTTTCTTCCTTTCAAAAATATGAGTAGGATTACATATCTCTTTTGTGAGAATTAAAATTTAGTAGCAACATAATCAACTGTTATTTATTACGAGAATTAAAATATAGCATCTAAATTAATATAAACCATCATTTTTAATATTAAAGGAGAAAAACTATTAATAGAAACAGAAAAGACATAAATTAAAATTCAACAATTATTCTTAGCTGTTAACAATTTTAAAGATTTAATGTAAGAAGAGACTAGTTTAGCGTGGTTACCAACAAACTGCCAAAGAACATCATATCTAATAATGAAACATTGATTCACTGTCCTGGAGGTCATGGCCAGCTCAATATAACAAGAAAAAGCAGTGCTTATAACTACCTGATATGCACCAGGATAACCATGTGTATTGTTTGAAGTCATTTCTTCCTTTTGATTGGTTGATATCTGGTGAAATATGTTGCTAACATATCTGAACATGCCTGAGTACTCCATTATCTTATCCACACACAACCATATCCCCTGGCCAGCTCCCACGGCATGCCCCTGACAGCAATGAGAGGAGACTTCTGCAGATGGCTAACGAGCATCACAGAAAGCTGACTCAACTCTGAGGAACTAAGAAATCACCCAAATGTGAACATTCAGCACCAACCTCAGGAAAGCATTGGAAGGATTGATGATGAAGCTGAAGCTCCAATACTTCGGTCACGTGATACGAAGAGCCAACTCATTAGAAAAGACCCTCATGCTGGGAAAGATTGAAGGCAGGAGGAGAAGAGGATGACAGAGGACAAGATGTTTGGATGGCATCACTGACTCACTGGACATGAGTTTGAGCAAGCTCCAGGAATTAGTGAAGGACAGGGAGCCTGACGTGCTGCAGTCCATGGGGTCACAAAGGGTCGGACACAACTGAGTGATTGAACAGCAAGGGAAAGCAAAAGGGAGGCTGTCAGCACATGGACTGGCTTTGCAGGATCAAGAGAAGGCATATAATCTTTATAAGTTCCCTCACAAAAGGAACCAAAAGTGTGGAGCAAGTGTATTCATAGAAAAGTTCTGAGAAACCTTAGAATCACTAATAAAACTGACCAAGTTAATTTTTCCCCCAAAGCCAGACTTCTTTACTGTGATGGCTTCTTTAAATGATAATACAGTGATGCAAGACATGAAGGAAATATGATACAACCGAATGAACCCAATTTTCCAGCGACTCCAAAGAGATGGAGACCTAAAATTTAACCCAAGAAAGAATGAAAAGGAGTGAAGAAAACCTAACAAGAACCATGGTCTACCAGTAAGAAAAATAGTCTGCTCTATTGAGGACTTCTCTGGTGGCTCAGATAGTAAAGCGTCTGTCTACAATGCGGGAGACCTGGGTTCCCTCCCTGGGTCGGGAAGATCCCCTGGAGAAGGAAACGGCAACCCACTCCAGTACTATTGCCTGGAAAATCCCATGGACAGAGGAGCCTGGTAGGCTACGGTCCATGGGGTCGCAAAGAGTCAGACACGACTGAACGACTTCACTTTCTTTCTTTCTCTTGAAGTACAAGTAGGAGAAGAAAGGGTCTCTTGAGAAGGTTTATTTAAGGAAATAATGCCTGAGAACTTCACAGTTAAGGGAATTTGGAAAGAGTTTTATGTATCCAAATTCAAGTAACTCAAATTGCAATCCCAAATAATCTTAAAAGACACAAAATATAATACAACTGTTTAAAATCAAAGACAAAGAAAAATTTTAAGGCAGCTGAAGGAAAAAAAAGATCTTCACATACAAAAGACTGTTCCCCCCACCCTCAACAATAAGACCATCAGTGCATTACTGTCAAACAAGAATACTGTACCCAGCAAAGCTGTCCTTCAGAAATGAAGGTGAGATAAAGACTTTCCCAAATAAAACCTGAGGGAGTTCATCACATTATCCCTGCCTTATAAGAAGTGCTGCAAGGCATTTTTAAAGCTGAAATGAAAGAATGTGAATTAGTGACAAGAAAATAGAAAACTGCCTGATAATGTAATGAATGTTAATCACTTAAGTCTTGTATAAAACTTAAAGGACAAAAGTATCAGAAGTAACTACATTACTCTCTGATAAGAGACTATTATAAGTTGTTTTACATAAATTTCATGGTACCCAAGATGCAAAACCCCCAAAATGGTACATACCAAAGAGGAAGAAAAGATAAGGGAACTACAAAGTAGCCGGAATACACTAAAATCACTTTAGCAAGTCCTTACCCATCAAGAATTACTTTAAATGTAAACATTATCAATCAGAAAGCATAGAGTGGCTGAATGGATTTAAAAAAAAAAAGACTTCAGTATATGCGGCTGCAAGATTGAAAGCTTTCCCTCTAAGATAAGGAATAAGATAAGACTGCTTACTGTCACCACTTTTGTCCAACATAGTGCTGAAAGTCGTAACCAAATAAATTAGGCAAGAAAAAGAAATAAAAATGAATTCAGATCATAAAGGAGGAAGTAAAATTGTCTCTGTTGGCAGAAGATATAATCTCATATATAGAAAGTCTCAAGACTCTAAGAAAAACTGTTAGAACTAATAAAATCACTAAAGTTGGAGAATACAAGATGAATATGCAAAGATCTATAGTTTTTCTATATACTAACAAGGAAGTATTTGAAAAGGAAATAAAGGAATCCTATTTACAATAGCATGAAAAACAATAAAAAACTTAGGAATAAATTTAACCAACAAAATGAAAAGATCTGTATACCAAAACTATAAGAAACTGATGAAAGAAATTGAAGGCACAAATAAATGTGGGGGCGGGAGGTGGAATCTCATGTTCATGGATTAGAAAAATTAATATTGTGAAAAGTGTCTGTGTGGTACTTCCTTGCTGGTCCAGTGGTTAAGATTCCACCTGCCAATGTAGGGGACACTGATTTGATCCCTGGTCCAGGGAATAAGATGCCACATGCCACAAGGCAGCTGAACTTGTGTGCCACAACTACTGAAGCCCAGGCACCCTAGAGGCCATGCTCCACAATAGGAGAAGCCACCATAACAAGAAGCCCACTCACCAACAGAGAAAATTCCACGTGACACAACAAAGAGCTTGTGTGCCACAGTGAAGACCCAGTGCAGCCAAAAAAGAAATTCCATACTAACCAAAAACATCTGTAGATTGAATGCAATCCCTATGTAAAGCTATAGTAATCAAAAATAGTTTAGTGGGGGCTTAAAAACAAACACACAAACAAGTGGAATAAAATTGAGAGCCTAAAAGTAATACGTAAGAGTCAACTAATATTTGACAAGGAGGCCAAGAATAGTCAACAGGGATAAAGATAGTCTCTTCAAAAAGCAGTATTGGAGAAATTGGATAATCACATTCAAAAGAATTAACTCAAAGTAGAATGATGACTTAACATGTAAGGCCTGAAGATGTAAAACTTCCAGAAGAAAACAACAAGGGAAAGTTGCTTGACAGTGGTCTTGGTCATGATTTTTTGGATATGACCAAAATTAAAAGCAACAAAAGCAAAAATAAACAAGTCAGACTATATCCAACTTAAAGGCTTCTACGTAGCAAAAGGAACAAGCAACAAAATGAAAAGGCAACTTATGGAATGGCAGAAAATATTTGCAAACCATATATCTAATTAGGGGTTAATATCCAAAAAATATAAGAAACTCCTGCCACTCAATAGCAAATAATAATAATAATCTGATTTAAAAATGGGCAAATGTACCTAAAATTGATATTTCTAAGAGCACATGAAAAAGGCCAACAGGTTCTTGAAAAGATATATCATCAGCAGCAGGAAAATATAATCAGACTCACAATGAAATACCACCTCAGTCTGTTAAAATGGCTGTTACCAAAATGATAGCAATTACCAAAGGTTAGCAAGGATGTGGAAAATAGAACCTTATATACTATTGATAATAATATAAATTGATATAGATTGGTATAGGTATTAGGGAAAGCAGTATGGCGATTCCTCAAAAAATTAAAAATAAACCTACTATATGATCTAGCAGTCCCACTTGTGAGTGTATAGTAAAGAAACTGAAGCCAGTCTCTTAAAGAGATACCTGCACTCCTGTCTGTTTTGCAGTTTTATCCACAATAGCTAAGACACTTGCTGCTGTTCAGTTGCTAAGTCATGTCTGACTCTTTGCAACCGCGTGAACTGCAACGTGCCAGGCTTCCCTGTCCCTCACAATCTCCCAGAGTTTGCTCAGAATTATGTCATTGAGTTGGTGATGCTATCAAACCATCTCATCCTCTGCCACCCTCTTTTCCTTTTTCCTTCAGTCTTCCCCAACATCACGGTCTTTTCCAATGTTTTGCCTCTTCACATCAGGTGGGGAGAGTTTTGGAGCTTCAGCTTTAGCATCAAGAGTCAGTCCTTCCAAAGAATATTCAGGATTGATTTCCTTTAGGATTGTCTGGATTGACCTCCTTGCAGTCCAAGGAACTCTCAAGAGTCTTCTCTACCACCACAGTTTGAAGGCATCAATTCTTGGTGCTCAGTTTTCTTTGAGGTACAACTCTCAAACATCCATACATGATTGCTGGAAAAACCATAGCTTTGACTATACAGACCTTTGTCACCAAAGTGATGTCTTTATTTTTTAATATGCTGTCTAAGTTTGTGATAACTTTCTTTCCAAGGAGAGTGCGTCTTTTAATGACTGCAGTCACCTTCTGCAGTAATTTTGAAGCCCAAGAAAATAAAATTTGTCACTTTTCACTTTTTCCCCCATTTTGCCATGAAGTGATAGAACTGGATGCCATGATCTTAGTTTCTTGAATGTTGAGTTTTAAACCAGTTTTTTCATCCTTCTCTTTCACCCTCATCAAAAGGCTCTTTAGTTCCTCTTCACTTTCTGCCATTTCTTCACTTTCTGGTATCATCTGTATATCTGACGTTGTTGATATTTCTCCCGGCAATCTTGATTCCAGATTGTGATTCATCCAGCCCAGCAACTTGCATGATGTACTCTGCACATAAGTTAAATAGGGTGGCAAGATACAGCCTTATGCTGTAGGCAGTATGCTACTGGAGATCAGTGGAGAAATAACTCCAGAAAGAATGAAAGGATAGAGCCAAAGCAAAAACAATACCCAGCTGTGGATGTGACTGGTTATAGAAGCAAGGTATGATGCTGTACAGAGCAATATTGCATAGGAACCTGGACGGTTAAGTCCACGAATCAAGGCAAATTGGGGTGGTCAAACAGGAGATGGCAAGAGTGAATGTTGACATTCTAGGAATCAGCAAACTAAAATGGACTGGAATGGGTAAATTTAACTCAGATGACCATTATATTTACTACTGCGGACAGGAATCCCTTAGAAGAAATGGAATAGCCATCATGGTCAACAAAAGAGTCCAAATGGAGTACTTGGATACAATCTCAAAAACAACAGAATGATCTCTGTTCATTTCCAAGGCAAACCATTCAATATCACAGTAATCCAAGTCTATGCCCCAACCAGTAATGCTGAAGAAGCTGAAATTGAATGGTTCTATGAAGACCTACAAGACCTTTTAGAACTAACACCCCAAAAAGATGTTCTTTTCATTATAGGGGACTGGAATGCAAAAGTAGGAAGTCAGGAAACACCTGGAGTAACACAAATTTGGCCTTGGAGTATGGAGTGAAGCAGGGCAAAGGCTAATAGAGTTTTGCCAAGAGGACGCACTGGTCATAGCAAACACCCTCTTCCAACAACACAAGAGAAGACTCTACACATGGACGTCA
Source organism: Nanger dama (assembly GCA_917880005.1). Lineage (NCBI taxonomy): Eukaryota > Metazoa > Chordata > Mammalia > Artiodactyla > Bovidae > Nanger > Nanger dama. The sequence goes on along the minus strand of CAKJTW010000110.1, from coordinate 1,304,353 downwards.
CCAGATGGTCAACACCGAAATCAGATTGATTATATTCTATGCAGCCAAAGATGGAGAAGCTCTATACAGTCAGCAAAAACAAGACCGGGCGCTGACTGTGACTCAGAACATGAACTCCTTATTGCCAAATTCAGACTTAAATTGAAGAAAGTGGGGAAAACCGCTAGACCATTCAGGTATGACCTAAATCAAATCCCTTATGATTATACAGTAGAAGTGAGAAATAGATTGAAGGGACTAGATCTGATAGATAGAATGCCTGATGAACTATGGAATGAGGTTCGTGACATTGTACAGGAGACAGGGATCATGAAAAGAAAAGCAAAAAAGCAAAATGGCTGTCTGAGGAGGGCTTACAAATAACTGTGCAGAGAGTGAAAAGCAAAGGAGAAAAGGAGAGATATAAGCATCTGAATGCAGAGTTCCAGAGAATAGCAAGAAGAGATAAGAAAGCCTTCTTCAGCGACCAATGCAAAGAAATAGAGGAAAAGAACAGAATGGGAAAGACTAGAGATCTCGTCAAGAAAATTAGAGATACCCAGGGAACATTTAATGCAAAGATGGGCTCGATAAAGGACAGAAATGGTATGGACCTAACAGAAGCAGAAGATATTGAGAAGAGGTGGCAAGAATACACAGAAGAACTGTACAAAAAAGATCTTCACGACCCAGATAATCATGATGGTGTGATCACTCACCTAGAGCCAGACATCCACGAATGTGAAGTCAAGTGGGCCTTAGAAAGCATTACTATGGACAAAGGGAGTGGAGGTGATGGAATTCCAGTGGAGCTATTTCAAAGCCTGAAAGATGATGCTGTGAAAGTGCTGCACTCAATATGCCAGCAAATTTGGAACACTCAGCAGTGGCCACAGGACTGGAAAAGGTGAGTTTTCATTCCAATTCCAAAGAAAGGCAATGCTAAAGAATGCTCAAACTACCGCACAATTGCACTCATCTCACATGCTAGTAAAGTAATGCCCCAAATTCTCCAAGCCAGGCCTCAGCAATACGTGAGCCATGAACTTCCAGATGTTCAAGCTGGTTTTAGAAAAGGCAGAGGAACCAGAGATCAAATTGCCAACATCCGCTGGATCATGCAAAAAGCAAGAAAGTTCCAGAAAAACATCTATTTCTGCTTTATTGACTATGCCAAAGCCTTTGACTGTGTGGATCACAATAAACTGGAAAATTCTGAAAAGATGGGAATACCAGACCACCTGATCTGCCTCTTGAGAAATCTGTATGCAGGGCAGCAAGCAACAGTTAGAACTGGACATGGAACAACAGACTGGATCCAAATAGGAAAAGGAGTACGTCAAGGCTGTATATTGTCACCTTCTTTATTTAACTTATTTGCAGAGTACATCATGAGAAACGCTGGACTGGAAGAAACACAAGCTGGAATCAAGACTGCAGGGAGAAATATCAACAACCTCATATATGTAGATGACACGACCCTTATGGCAGAAAGTGAAGAGGAACTAAAAAGCCTCTTGATGAAAGTGAAAGTGGAGAGTGAAAAAGTTGGCTTAAAGCTCAACATTCAGAAAACGAAGATCATGGCATCCGGTCCCATCACTTCATGGGAAATAGATGGGGAAACAGTGGAAATAGTGTCAGACTTTATTTTTGGGGGCTCCAAAATCACTGCAGATGGTGATTGCAGCCATGAAATTAAAAGATGCTTACTCCTTGGAAGAAAAGTTATGACCAACCTAGATAGCATATTCAAAAGCAGAGACATTACTTTGCTGACTAAGGTCCATCTAGTCAAGGCTATGGTTTTTCCAGTAGTCATGTATGGATGTGAGAGTTGGACTGTGAAGAGAGCTGAGTGCCAAAGAATTGATACTTTTGAACTGTGGTGTTGGAAAAGACTCTTGAGAGTCCCTTGGACTGCAAGGAGATCAGTCCTGGGTGTTCTTTGGAACGAATGATGCTAGAGCTGAAACTCCAGTACTTTGGCCACCTCATGCGAAGAATTGACTCATTGGAAAAGACCCTGATGCTGGGAGGGATTGGGGGCAGGAGGAGAAGGGGACGACAGAGGATGAGATGGCTGGATGGCATCACCGATTTGATGGACGTGAATTTAAGTCAACTCCGGGAATTGGTGATGGACAGGGAGGCCTGGATGCTGCAATTCATGGAGTCGCAAAGAGTCGGACATGACCGAGTGACTGAACTGAACTGATACAGCCTTGACATACCCTACCCTCCCAGTTCTGAACCAGTCTGTTGTTCCATATCCAGTTCTAACTGTTGCTGCTTGACCTACAAGGTTTCTCAGGCGACAAATAAGGTGGTGTGGTATTCCCATTTCTTGAAGAATTTCCCACAGTTTGTTGTGATCCACAGAGTCATGGAAACAACTTAAATATCCATGAGCAAATTAGCAGATAAAGAAAATGTGGTGTGGAAATATGCAATGACTGTTACTCAACCTAGGATAAAAGGAAATCCTCGCATTTGTAACAGCATGTAAAGAGGACATTCTGTGTAAAATAAGTTAGAGAGAGTACAACAAATACTGTGTGGTCTCATGTATATGGAATCTAAAAATCAAATTTGTGGAATCAGAGAGTAGAATGGTGTTTGCCAGGGCCTGGGGGTTAAGGTAAATGGAAAGCTGTTGGTCAAAGAGTATAAACTTCAAGTTATAAGAGAAATGAGTTCTGGGATCCAATGTACAGTGTGGAGGCTGAATATATAATACTATACTGTATTATATATTTAAAAGTTACTAAGAGATTAAGTCTTAAAGGTCCCCAACTTCCCCTGCACATACACATACATAATGGTAAGTTTGTGAAATAATGGAGATGTTAATTACCCTTATTGTGATAATCATTTCATAAAATATTTGTGTATGAAATCAACATGTTATTTGATTAAACCAGATACCATAAATGTGTACAATGTTGTGTGTCAATTATATCTCAATAAAACTGACAGCTTTTGAAAAGATAGTCGCTGAGGGGGAAAAAGCAAAGAATTAAATGAGGGTTTTTATTATTATTGTTGTTCAGTCACTCAGTCATGTCTGACTCTTTGAGACCCCATGGACTGCAGCATGCCAGGCTTCCCTGTCCTTCACTATCTCCCACAGCTTGCATAAACTTATGTCCATTGAGTCAGTCATGCCATCCAATCATCTCGTCCTCTCTCGTCCCCCTTCTCCTGCCTTCTATCTTTCCCAGCATCAGGGTCTTTTCTAATGAGTCTTTGTATAAGATGTAGTAAATGTGTGGTGTTGGTACAACTACATAGTAGAAAATATTAGCCAGACACTATTTTACATATATAGGAGTGTGTATGTGTGTATAACACATAGATGTACACATATACATACATATACAAAGGGAATCTTGGTATTGTGACATAAATTGCATATTCAGTAGTAGAGATAGAATGGACCCTTCAGTAAGTGGGATCGGAACAATTATTTTTCCATATTAATCAATGAGTGGATGTATGTGTAAGTGAATTAAGTGATGGGATAAGACCACTATCTCACAAATTTGAATATTGTGTGAAAATTAATTCTAGGATAAGTTAAAGTCCTATATGTACAAAGGCAGAACTTTTTTAATTTAGAAAAATATAGTATATCTCCATGGGATTAGTTCAAAAGTAATATCTCAAAAGTATGTATAATTAGGTTATATGATTGACCATATTGATGTGAAAAACAAAATTTTTCACATAATAGCTTTGATAAAGTTATATGGTATGACTGAGTAGATATTTGCAACACATATAACCAGAAATCGGACTAGAAAAATGTATTAGTTTTCCTACAAATCAGTAGGAAAAGGTCAACCCATTAGGAAACTGAGTCATTAAAAATAAAAAGAAATCCAGATGCCCCTAAATATTTGGAAAGATGCTCAATGTCATTAATAATCAGATTTCTGTAAATTTAAACAAGTTACCATTTTACTCCCAATCTGATAAAAACTGAAAATGGAAAATACTATGTGTTTGAAAGCATATGGTGAAAGGAATACACTACTGATGGAGTATTAATTGATATGCTGCTTTGTAGAGCAGTTTGGCGAGATCTGGTAAAGGAGAAACTTTGCATGGCCCGTTTGACCTCCCCAGGATTCTCTTTGTAGTTTCATACTTTGGAGAAACTCCTGTACCTGGGTGCAGTGAGTTCTATACAAGGACACGTGTTCATCCTCATTTTAATAACAAAAGCCTGAAAATAACCTATGTGTCATAAATTGAGGAATGGCAGTAGTAGAATGAACAAGTTGCAGCTTTGTTGTATAATAGAATACTATGGAGCCTTTCATTATTTATTTAAGAAGCATTAATGGGCTTTCAGCTATGTACTAAACACTCTGGATACTGAAGACATGATGCTGACCAGCACAAAGTCTTTTAAGTCGTCACTTAATTTTGGGCCATTATAATAAATGGAGGCAAAGAGTACATTAACTTTGTGGAGTCATCACGCTTTATACTTATAATTTATGCACTTTTCTATATGTATCATTAAATGAAGCATTTACTTTTTAATTTTAAAAATATTTATTTATTCATTTATTTTGGGCTGCGCTGCATCTTTGTTGCTGTGTGTGGGTTTTCTCTGGTTTCCAGAGAGTGGGGCTACTGTTCCCTGGGGTGTGTAGGCTTCTCACTGCAGTGGCTTCTCTTTTCATGGAGCTTGGACTCTAGGGCTCTCAGGCTTCAGCTGTTGCTACTCAAGGGCTCTAGAGCACAGGCTCAGTAGTTATGGTCCATGAGCTTAGTTGCCCCCTGTAATATAGGATTTTAGTTCCTGGACCAAGGATTGAACCCGTGTCCCCTGCCATGGCAGTCTGATTCTTAACCATTGGACCATCAGAGAAGTCCCCAATTCAGTGCTTTTTGATGTATTTGCAGAGTTGTGTAACCATCACCACAAATGGTTTCAGATCTTTTCCATTACCCTTAAAAGAAACCTTGTACCCATTAGCAGTCACTCCCCTTTCCCCCTACCCCTTCCATCCCAGGCAACCACTTATCTACTTTCTGTCTATATAAATTTGCCAATTTCGGAAATTTCACATAAATGGAATCATACAGTTTGTTGACCTTTGTGACTGGCTTCTTAAACTTAATATAATATTGTCAAGGCCCATCCACATTGTAGCATGTATTAATATTCTGTCCTTTTTTGTTGCCATATAATATTGCATTCTATAGATATACCACATTTAATTTTGTTGATAAACATTTGAGTTGTTTTTACTTTGGGGCTATTATAAATAATGTTGGTATAAATATTCATGAGTAAGTTTTTGTGTGGCCATATGATTTCATTTTTAGGGGTGTTTGTATGTAGGAATAGAATTGCTTAGTTGTATACTATATTCTAGATTTAACTCTTTGAGAAACTGGCAGACTTTTCCAAATTGTCATTCCCACTAGCAACATACAAACATTCCAGTTCCTCCACATCCTTGTTAATTTCTGTCAGTAGATAGATACACAGACAAATGTAAATATCCTAGGGCGTGTGGAGTGGAATTTTGTGATTTTAATTTGCATTTCTCTGATAAGTAATAGTATCAAACATGTGTGTATGTATTGACTGTTCATATATATATTCTTTGAAGCAATGTCTATTCAAATCCTCTGTCCATTTTTAAGCCAGATTATTTATTATTGTTGAATTGTAAGTGTCCGTTATATATTCTGGATCTAAATCCCTTATCAGTAGTAGGACTTACAAGTATTATAATTTATCCCATTCTTTATGTTGTCTTTTCACTTTGTTATTGGTGTCCTTTGAAGCATAAAATTTTATTTTTTTATGAAGTTCAGATTCTGTTTTTTCTCTGGTTGTTTGTGGATTTCGTGTCTTAATTCAAAATCATGGCTGAGGTCTTAGTTTTCATGGCTGTCTTATGAATACAAGCCTTCCCAAAAGAGAAATTAGAAAATTGTCTTTCCAGCCTCTCTGACAGCTTGGCACAGGCATATGATCTTCTTCCAGTTAGAAGCACACATGCCAGATTTCGCATCAGAGTCTAAGGTGGTAAGAAAGAAAGACACTATCAAGAATTCGTTCCAGTAAGAGTATCAGGAGATACCTCCAGTTCTCAGATTTCAGCAGTGGCAGGATTAGCAGTAGTTCAGTTCCTTCTGTCCACAGTGCAAAGTACAGTGCTGTGCCCAGCAATTGCAGGCACAGTGTCTACGCTGAAAGTTCCCTCTTGCCATCCTGAAATGAATCTATTTTGTATGAGAATAGTAACTGCAAGTCTGTTTCCCATTACTTTAAGTGAGGGGGAAAAATCATATTTTAAACTCCCAATTCCTTAAACTATACTTAAACTATAAAGCACAGTAAAATGCATATATAAATGATAGACACTCACAATGTAAAATATCCAAAACATCATAACAATTAATATGATTGTTAGTATTTTGTTTTGTATCCAATAGCATGTTACATATTCCCTTTGTTTCCAGTCAGTGAATTTTTTGCAATATGTATATGTGCTCTGACATTTTATGAGTTCTGTTTGGGAGTGTAATTCAACTTGCATATCATTGTATTTAAAATGTACGAAGTTTGGATTATACATAAATTTTTCTGTGTATACATCAACTGAAAAGCTTGTAACTAAAGATAAATTCATTCTGTAAAGTTTGGATTTTAAAAACCAAGAGACATTGTACTAGGAGAATGTTATCCATAGAAACATTGTTCAGAGGCATGCCTGTTTTTGTTGAGCACTTGTAACATGCCAGGTACCCTGCAAGGGATATGATTCCTGTCTACAGACCTATATATTTTTTTTTTCTCATACTTCTTTTTTTTTTCTTTTTACTTTATTTTACTTTACAATACTGTATTGGTTTTGCCATACATCAATATGAATCTGCCATGGGGGTACACGTGTTCCCAATCCTGAACCCCCTCCCCACTTTAAATAAAACATGGTTGTGTTTTCTAACCCTGTCCTAAATACCCAAAAAGTTAGTATAGAGAGGGAAATAAGCAGAAATTCTTTCTTTAACCAGATAGGCTTTCCTACTCCTCTCACTTTATGAAAAATTATAAAACATCTCATCAGATGAGTTCTGGATTCTAATCCTACTCTGTTTGGGTATAACCCTAGGCAAGTCACTTCCCTAGGTGACAATTTCTTTGTAATATGAAAAGTAGAGTGAACTGGATCTCTAGGGTTCTGTCCAGCTCTAAAATTATCTGACATTTTGCTTCAAACACATATATGTAAGTCATATAAGCAGAAAATACTCAAATGAGTGGAGCACTTTTAGAGCTTCTCCCTTCTAGAATATTCAAATTTCCGTCAATAGCTTGTATCCTATAATTGCTTTCAGAAAAACCCCAGTGTTCCCCTTGTTTAGGAATGTCCTGATCTCAGGATAAGAAGACAGTGATCAAAAATTGTTTTTTGTCTATTTATTTTTTTAATTTATGTTACCAACAAGTATTAAGAAAAAGCGCATGAACCACAAAATTGATTATTAACTTTTCATCATATATGTTTCTAGGTGAAGGTCTGTAATAAGAAAAGGGCAATGAGAAGATAAATTTCACAGTGTTAATAGGCAAGTCCTCTCTGGAGTAGTTTTTCTTTTTCCAAGCATTACTCTGCCACTAGTGAAGTCTCATTATTTCTAAGTGTCCTAATCAATAAGGTCATGAAAGATTGATGTCAGGAGCTGTCACTGTGTTTATGACAAGAAGCATATAGAGTCATTTATAGGAGTGGGCAGTAATTCTCCTGTTAACTTGTAAGTCAGGGAATCAGTAAGCCCATCTTACATGTCTTTTGGTGGTGAAGAGAATCTCAGTGGTGTTCATCACTGACTGAGGATGAGGCCAATATTGTTAATTGAATTTCCCTAAAGAGAACAAAAACATACCATCATGTCAGGGGAAAGGGAGAAGTAGAAAATCCATACAAGTCTCTGATATGTATGAGTTGGTTGCATTGATTTTCCTCTGCTAATGGTATGGGATGGATACAGAATTGTCCTCAGAAAGTAAAAGGTTGATTACAACAGCTCTTTTCCACTTAAGACTTTTAGGAGACTACCAATGTTTCAAATAAAGTGTATTTTATTATACTTTTGAAGTAAAACATTTTAGTTTTATTTTATTAAAGTAATATGTATTGTAGAAAAAGTGTAACACTTAAACATCTTCTTATTTCTTATGAACATGCTTTTTAAGAACCACAGAGTTTTCTATCATATGAGAGTACTATCATTTTGTTGGTTAATCATCTGTTTTGAAGATCTTTAGGTTCACAAAGCCTTTTGGAAAGAAAAATAATCTTTATTTCTATAACATGTTCATTGTTAAAAACAAAATTAACTAATACAGAAACAGAATAGGTGAAAGCTCCTTCCTCTTTCCCTCCTTGGCCCTCTTCTCAGATTTAACAGCTGTTAACAGTTAGGAAAATATCCTTCCATATTTTTGGTTGCTTCATATTCTTATGCATATACGTGCATACACATTTTTTCTAGTTAAAAATCAAGCTACATGTATTGTTAGTCCTTTCTTTTCAGATAGTAGCATATTATCAATATTATTCCACATGAGCACATCATCTACCTGATTCTCACCATTTTAATTAGCTGGGCTTGTTTTTCAATTGAAAAAAAAAAATGGCAGCACATGGCTTTAGAAAAATTAAACCATCCAAAAGGGAATTCTGTGTAAAGGAAATTTCTCTTTACTTTACTCTGGAAATTCTTTTTAAAGACTGAATAGTATTCCATGGAATAGTTGTACCATTAACTTATTTAACCATTTCCCTATTGATAGACTTTTGTTTGGATTAGGGGGCGGGGAGTTTGCCTTTTCAAATAGTGCTTCAGTGTACATCCCTGTACATATGCCATCGTGGAGCTAGGCTTATATTCCAGGATGCATGCCTGTGTGCTAAGTCACTTTAATCATGTCCAACTCTTTCAGAGCCTATGGACTATAGCCATCCAGGCTCCTCTGTCCATGGGATTCTCTAGGCAAGAATACTGGAGTGGGTTGCCATGTCCTCCTCCAAGGGATCTTCCTGACCCAGGATAGATTTACTAGATATGGAACTGAAATTCTAATTTTTAAAAAAAGCTAATTATATATACTTCAGACATGTTAGAACCTGTTAGGTTGGTACAAATGTAATTGCAGTTTCAGACCATGAACATGAAAGTGAAAGTCACTCAGTCCTGTCTGACTCTTTGTGACCATGGAATACAGTCCATGGAATTCTCCAGGCCAGAATACTGGAGTGGGTAGCCTTTCCCTTCTCCAGGGTTTGTTCCCAACCCAGGGATTGAACCCAGGTCTCCTGCATTGTAGGTAGATTCTTTACCAGCTGAGCCACAAGGAAAGCCCTTTAGACCATGAATTTCATATAAATCTTTATAGCGAGGCTGAAACACATGTTTATTAATGAAAGTAGAAACTATTGCATGTTTGCCAAGGGGAATAAGTTTGTTTATTCCTGAAGTGTAAAAATCTATGCTTCCAGATTCGACGAACTCTTAGAAAGCATTTTCTGCCTCCTGCTTGTTGTAGAAGCGTTTCCCCTGTAAAAAGTTGTTGTCAAGATGCTTGGAGAAGTTGTATGCTCAAGATGCTCTTGATTGGTGAGAGGTCAGGTGAATATGGTGCCTGAGGCAAAACTTCATAGCCCAATTCATTCAACTTTTGAAGCATGGATTGTGCAATGTGTGGTCGATGGGGCACTGTCATGGAGAAGAATTGGGCCCTTTCTGTTGACCAGTGCCAACTGCAGGCATTGCAGTTTTTGGTGCATCTCATCTATTTGCTGAACATACTTCTCAGATGTAATGGTTTTTGAGGGGATTCAGAAAACTCTAGTGGATCAGGTCAGCAGCAGACCAACAAACTGTGACCATGTCTCTTTTTGTGGTGCAGGTTTGGCCTTGGGAAGTACTTTGGAACTTCTTCTTGGTCCAACCACCAAGCTGGTCATCACCAGTTGTCGTATACAATCCACTTTTTTTTGTTGCATGGGACAATCCGATTAAGAAATGGTTTGCTGTTGTTGCACAGAGTAAGAGAAGATGACAGTGAAATTTTTTTTTCAGTCGGCTCATGAGGCACCCACTTACTGAGGTTTTCTACCTTTCTAGTTTGCCTCAAGTGCTAAATGACTGTAGAATGGTCAACATTGAGTTCTTCATAAATTCTCATGTAGTTATAAGAGGATCAGCTTTGATGATTACTCTCAATCAGTCATTCTCAACTTCCAGTGGCCGGCCATTATTGCTCCTCATCTTCAAGAATCTCATCACGTTTGCAAAACTTCTTGAACCACCACCTCACTACACGTTCGTTAGCAGTTCCTGGGCCAAGTGCATTGTTGATATTGCAAGTTGTAGTCACAGATTTACAACCCATTTTTAACTCAAATAAGAAAATTACTTGAATTTTCTTTTTGTCTAACATTATTTCCCTAGTCTAAAGTAAATATAAACATCAAATAATAAATCATTAGCAACAAGCAAAGTGAGAAATGCATGTTAAAATGGTGTATAATCACATTTATTTAAGAATGTATTCCGATATCAAATGGCAAATTTCAACAGTGTGAAACCTCAATTACTTTTGCAACACCCTTATATACCTTCTTTGCCACAAGAAATATCAGTAACCTCCGATATGCAGATAACACCACCCTTATGGCAGAAGGTAAGGAGGAACTAAAGAGCCTCTTGATGAAAGTGAAAGAGGAGAGTGAAAAACTGGCTTAAAACTTAACACTAAAAAAGTAAGATCATGGTATCTGGTCCCATCACCTCATGGCAAGTAGATGGGGAAACAATGGAAATGGTGACAGACTTTATTTTCTTGGGCTCCAGAATCACTGCAGATGGTGACTGCAGCCATGAAATTAAAAGACGCTTGCTCCTTTTAAGAAAAGCTGTGACAAGCCTACATAGTATATTAAAAAGCAGATTCATTACTCTGCCGACAAAGGTCTGTCTAGTCAGAACTGTGGTTTTTCCAATAGTCGTGTATGGATGTGAAAGTTGAACCATAAAGAAATATGAGCACCAAAGAATTGATGGCTTTGAATTGTGGTATCGAAGAAGACTCTTGAGAGTCCCTTGGACGGCAAGGAAATCAAACCAGTCAATCCTAAAGGAAATCAGTCCTGAATATTAACTGGAGGGACTGATGCTGAAGCTGAAGCTCTAATACTCTGCCACCTGATACAAAGAACTGACTCATTAGAAAAGACCCTGATACTAGAAAAGATTGAAGGCAAGGGGACAGAGGACGAGGTGGTCAGATGGCATCGCCGACTCAGTGGACATGAGTTTGAGTAAGTTCCAGGAGATGGTGAAAGACAGGGAAGCCTGGCATGCTACAATCCATGGGGTCACAAGAGCCAGACACGACTGAGTGACTGAAGAGCAACAGGCTGTCATAAAAACTCCGTTGGCAAGATTTTAATCTTATAACTGTAAATATTATTTATTATAACCTTATAGTATATAATTATAAAATAATAGAATTTGGTTTGCAGTGCTATCTTAATTAGAAGATAACTTGAAGTCTTCTGGAGAACTGGACTGGACTTGGATAACTTTTCAGAAAGGCTGTACAGAGAAGTCACAACAATTATCTCCCATAGGATTGAAGAAATGGAAAAATGAGATTCAATTTTATAGAAAATTAGAGTTATAAATTTTATTCCATACTTTTCCACTTAAAGTTATTGAAAAACAGAAATTAAAGTAAATCAATTTTAAAATTCAGCTCCAATTAAAAACTATCCTTTAAAGAGACAGTTTCACCCTTTTTCTACTGGTTAAAACTGTCCTTTAGAGTAAAAGAAAAATTTACCCTTTTTCTACTGGTTTGTAGTTCTTTTGTCTCTCATATTACTTATTCTTGCCTCAAGTAAGTTGTGACAATACCTTCGGTGCATATTTTTCAAGACTGATGACAACACTTATGACCTCCCAAAGCTGCTCCCTTGGTGACCACTAATGGTTTATCCAGTGTCAAACAAGATCTTTGTTTTCTTGATTTTAGATAAATTTGCAGGCCACTGCTTCACCAGTCATGAAGTCAGTTGTTTACATTTCAACAAAATGTTTGTCGTAACTTTCAAATACAGAGGAACTGTAGACAGACGGTGTTTATCACGTTGTAGAGACTGTCAGAAATGGTTGGCCTCAACATAACTGAGTTGAGCTCAGTGTTTACATTTTCATCTGCAAACTGTCAAGCCTGCTCACTGGAGTGACCAACTGCAGCATAAGAAGATGAATAGCATAGCATTTCTTATACTGCTTCCCATATATTGGTCTGAAATAGTCTTTTTCCAAAAAGAAAAAAAAAAATGTGTTTTACAGATGATGGCTAAAGGATGAGAAGAAGCCATTCCAGTGTTAGAAATTTTAAGATTACTACTTTGGTTAATGACCCTCTTCCAAAAGTAAAATGTGGAAAGTCACATGTAGAATGTGTTTCCTATGGTGATATTTTCTTTCCTGTCATCTCTAAGTTCCATCAGAAAAATGTGCTGACAAGTAGACAGAGGAGGAGGTTTTAGAAAGGAGAAGTGGCCCTTTGCTTGCACTGTGGCCATGTCAACTATCACAGTCAATTAAAGCCTGTTTCTCAATTTTAGGCATTCACTCAGTCTTTTATTGAACAAGAATGGGGATGTATAAATAAATTTAATATTGTCTTAAGATATGTCCAGAGATCATATACATGTGTATAAATACTGACATACTGAATTTTTAACATTTAATTCCCGACTGACTGCATGCTGCTTCTTCCTCTGAAATACCTACTTCCTGAAGCCATCTCCTACTCATTCTTCAAAACTAATTTCAGTAATCTCCACTTTCAGGAACCTTATCCCAGTCCATTGTTTAGCTTTAAAATCCTTACTAACTTTCTTCATAGCTGCAAAATAAAGTTTGTCATTTCTGCCTCATAATATGATTACCTATTTTCTTGTTTGTCTCCCCTTCTAAAAAGTAAGGGCTATTTTATTTAACCAATGTGTCACTAGAGAAAAGTAGAGTGTTTGGCATACAGTAGGTGCTCAATAAATGTTGAATAATTTAATTTGGATATCATATTTCTGCTCTAGAACCCTGGCATTCATGGCCCCTCTCACTGGTTCTTTCCTTCCTCCTCCTTGAAGGCCCTCATCCCTTGCTAAACAGAACAGCGTTTTCTGTATTGAGCCTGCACCGGCTTTTCTTCCTGCATTTCCTTGCTTCTGCAGTAGGCCCTCATTTCTTCTGCTTATCTGGGTCTGTTGTTTTCTTCAGGACCCCATTCAAGATGCATTTCCTTTTGAAAACCTGTGATTAATTGATGCTATCCTTGATGCTTTCAAGAATACAGTGAAGAGTATAGGCCCTCAGATACTTAATGAAAAAGCAAATGAGTAATAGAAAAATCGAGGAATAGAAAGTCACCATTAGACTGCAGATTTAAAAGAGAAAAATATGGTAAACAAAAAGGAAAAGAAGTGATGGGAAAAATCACCTCAGTGGAGCTTGAGTATTAGTCATATAGTCATTTTACTGCCACTGTGATCATCTCCGGGATGAGGGAAAGCAGTGCCACAGAAATGACAAGCCTCAGCTTCTTGCTCCAGATGTGTCAATCCCGGATGCTTGTGCCGAGGAGTGACAAAACCTCTCAGCCTCAGTTTCTTTGCCTGTGAAACAGTAGTCTTAGGGTTCATCCAGCTCTCCAGTCTTAGACTCCTACAGATATCTGAAAGTAGTAAAACTGGTTTTGGGTGGAACTCTTTAAATTAAAACTCAGTAGTATTCCATTGTATATATGTACCACAGCTTTCTTCTCCAATCATCTGCTGATGGACATCTAGGTTGCTTCCATGTCCTGGCTATTATAAACAGCGCTGCAATGAACATTGGGGTACATGTGTCTCTTTCAATTCTGGTTTCCTCGGGTGTGTATGCCCAGCAGTGGGATTGCTGGGTCATAAGGCAGTTCTATTTGCAATTTTTAAGGAATCTCCACACTGTTTTCCATAATGGCTGTACTAGTTTGCATTCCCACCAGCAGTGTAAGAGGGTTCCCTTTTCTTCACATCCTCTCCAGCATTTATTGCTTGTAGACTTTTGGATCGCAGCCATTCTGACTGGTGTGAAATGGTACCTCATTGTGGTCTTGATTTGCATTTCTCTGATAATGAGTGATGTTGAGCATCTTTTCATGTGTTTGTTAGTCATCCGTATGTCTTCTTTGGAGAAATGCCTATTTAGTTCTTTGGCCCATTTTTTTATTGGATCATTTATTTTTCTGGAGTTGAGCTGCATAAGTTGCTTATATATCTTTGAGATTAGTTGTTTGTCAGTTGTTTCATTTGCTATTGTTTTCTCCCATTCAGAAGGCTGTCTTTCACCTTGCTTATAGTTTCCTTTGTTGTGCAGAAGCTTTTAATTTTAATTAGATCCCATTTGTTTATCTTTGCTTTTATTTCCAGTATAAGAAAGCTGTGGTACATATATACAATGGAATACTACTCAGCCCTTAAAAAGAATAAATTTGACTCAGTTCTAATGAGATGAATGAAATAGGAACCGATTATACAGAGTGAAGTAAGCCAGAAAGAAAAACACCAATACAGTATACTGACACATATATATGGAATTTAGAAGACAGTAATGATGACCCTATATGTGAGACAACAAAGAGACACAGAGGTATAGAGTGGACTTTTGGACTCTGAGGGAGAGGGAAAGGGTGGAATGGTTTGGGAGAATGGCAATGAAACATGTATATTTTCTTGTAAGAAACAAAGCGCCAATCTATGTTCAGTGTAGGATGCAGGATGCATGGGGCTGATGCACAGGATGATTCAAGTAGAGGATGTGGGGTGGGAGGTGGGAGAATTGGGAGATTGTGTTCACCTATGGCTGATTTGTGTCATTGTATGGCAAAACAAATACAGTATTGTATTTAAAAAAATAAATAAATTTAATAATAAATAAATAAATAAAAGAGGGGGAAAAAAAACTCAGTTAGCATATCTCTCAGGAACCATACTGTGGACGCTACTTCCCTGCTGAAAGAGTTGTACAGTCATGGCAAGCGGAGTTTTAAGTTATTATGTGACTCAAGAAGCGTTCGAGGATTTCAAGAAAATTGTTACATCATTCAAAGAGAATTTAAATGTAATTTTTCCTCTAATTGCCCCATAGCACAATTATAGAAATGTAGAATATGAATTAGAGTTTCCGGCAAGCATAGTTAGAAGTGAAGTGAAGTTGCTCAGTCGTGTCTGACTTTGCGACCCCGTGGACTGTAGCCAACCAGGCTCCTCCGTCCATGAGATTCTCCTGGCAAGAATACTGGAGC
Organism: Nanger dama; assembly: GCA_917880005.1. Taxonomy (NCBI): domain Eukaryota; kingdom Metazoa; phylum Chordata; class Mammalia; order Artiodactyla; family Bovidae; genus Nanger; species Nanger dama. The sequence goes on along the minus strand of CAKJTW010000110.1, from coordinate 1,288,971 downwards.
GGGTTGCCATTTCCTTCTCCAGGGGATTTTCCCGATCCAGGGATCGAACCTGGATCTCCCGCATTGCAGGCAGACGCTTTAACCTCTAAGCCACCAGGGGCATAGTCAGAAGGTAGTGGAATCTCAGAATGTACCGTCTCTCCAATCCCATATTAATAGTAATAATGCTTATATTTGTAGACTGCATCCTGGTTTCCAAACAGTCTTTCTTATTTCATTCCTCTTATAGTAGTTAGAGCAAAGCTAATGAGTCAGTAAGAGTTGGAATGAGGATAAGGAAACCAAGAGTACCATGGGGCTGGCAAGTGGAAGAAAACTTATGTTCTGTCTACTCCATCTTCGAGAAGATGTTTATTCTTGCTAGGGGATGCTTTTGATTATCTGTGTTTCTCTACCATGCCCTGATGCCAAAAAGACAAGGAATCTGCTGAGGAAAAGCACATGGACACCATCCAGACATCCAGTTTATTGACTTCACTAAAGATTGGTAGATGGGCCACAAGCTCTCTGTGGGGTGCTGAAGGCTTTCTTTACTCAGAGCAAAAGAAACTGGGAATGTAGAAGACATCTCTGGACAACATGATTAAATAAATGCAGACTGATAATACTTACTTGTGCCAGGTACACATATACTGTTCTTCCCTGGTGGCTCAGTGGTAAAGAATCCAGCTGCTGTTATAGGAGACACAGGTTCTATCCCTGGGTCGAGAAGATCCCCTGGAGAAGGAAATGGCAACCTACTCCAGGATTCTTGCCTTGGAAATCCAATGGACAGAGGAGCCTGGAGGGAGGGCTACAGTCCATGGGTTGTGAAAGAGTGAGACACAACTTAGCCAGCTGAACAACAACAAAACCAGTATAGTAACACATGTAATCCTCACAGCAGTCTAATTAATTTCCCCTTTTACAAATGAGGAAACTGAGGCACTTTTCCAAGGTCCCACAGTAAATAAGTGGTGAACCAGGAGTTGAAAACAAATGAATCCTACTGCCTGGGTCCATGCTATTAATCACTACCATGTACTGAGTAAAGCTGATATATCTTTAAGTGAGGTGGTGACATATTAAAGTAGGTTGACATATGTAGGAATGAAAAATAAATGCATTTGGAAAGTATTCAAAAATAGAATCAACATTGGCTATGAGGAGTATGAAAAGGAAAAGCTTAAGGTGAAGTGGATGATTCTGCCTTTTAGTATCAAGTTTATAAGACAAACAACAACAGATTCCACCTTGGACATGTACATGTGCTTGTGGTACATCCATGTGGTAAAATCTAGTGTGAAGTTAACTTTAAACACAAAGGGCTCAGAAGAGGCATCTAGGCTAAAGATAGAGATTTAGTATCATCAGCCCTGGATACAGTGAAAGAAATAGTAGGAATGGATGATAATCTGTAAAGTAATGAAAGGATAGAGTAGAGGAGAAAAACCTGGAAAAAAAAAAATTTACTGCAGAGTTTGGCAGACTAATGCCCATGGACCAAAGCTGGCCCACTGCCAGTTTTTTAATGGCCCACAAACTGCGAAGGCTTTTTGCATTTATGATTGCATTTTATGGATTTCCCTGGCGGCTCAGACGGTAAAGCATCTGTCTACAATATGCGGGAAACCCAGGTTCAATCCTTGGGTCAGGAGGATCCTCTGGAGAAGGAAATGGCAACCCAGTCCAGTACCCTTGCCTGGAAAATTGCGTAGAAGAGGAGCATGGTAGGCTAAAGTCCATGGGGTCTCAAAGAGTCGGACATGACTGAGCGACTTAACTTCACTATGATTGCATTATATGTGGGCTTTCCTGGTGGCTTAGTGGTAAAGAATCTGCCTGTCTAAACAGGAGATGCGGGTTCAATCCCTGCGTGGGGAAGATCCCTTGGAGAAGGAAATGGCAACCTATTCCAATATTCTTGCCTGGGAAATCCCATGGACAGAGGACCCTGGTGGGCTACAGTACAAGGAGCTGCAAAAGAATCAGATATAACTTGACAACTAAGCAACAGCATTTTATATTATAGTCTTATTTTTGCCTGTTGACCTGCAAAACTTAAAATATTACTATCTGGTCTGTTGAGAAAACTTTACTAATCCCTGATTGAAGCAAAAGAAAACAAACCTTCGATGATGACGATAAATGTTAGAGAAGGTGATGGAGAAAATCAGAAGACTAAAGAATCATGTAAGCTAAGAGGAAAGGCAGGTTTTTCAGACAGTCAGGGAAAAGTTGGAAATGTTGGCATAATAAGTTTATGTACTGGCACCTCTACATACCAGTAATAAAAGATATTTTTAAAATAAGAGGATGAAACCAGGTTGAAAGCAAAATTGGGATTTCTGTGGACCAGAAATGGAATGCATATAAACCAGCGTATTAAAAAGGCAGAAGTCACCATTCGATAGCGCTCTCGGTCGAGAGACCCTGGTGACCAGAAGGTGAGCTCCTGTGGGCTGAAAGGGGGTAAACATGCTATTCAAAGTCAGGTTCATAGCCTGAGGACAAAGCTTGGGCCAGGGACTTTTCCACTCCTGAAAGGTGGTTGAAGAAAAAAATGCTGCTGACCACTGGGAGAAACAGAACACACAGCCTCAAAACCAAGCCACCTGCCTGCTCAGTAGCAGGTCTGCAGTATCTCCAGGATCGCTACTGGAGTTCCAACCTCTGAATTGCCATTTAAGGTACCTTGGAACCATGGATGCCCAGGGGAAACAACTATGAAACTAGATAAGGGAGCATAAAGGGCTAGACATAATAAAACAAAGCTCCTATGCTTAAAAACAAATCAAAATTACAGACATGAGTAAATAAAAGGAAAGATGGCTGTGAAACAGATTTTTTAACGGAGCAAGAGTTTATAACAGATGAAACTAATTTTACAGACCTCTCTGAAAGAAATTTTGAAAGAAATATATTTAGTATGCTCAAGGAGGTAAATGAAAGTTCCCTTTTAAAATCAATAGGAAATGGATTCATGTCAATGTATGGCAAAACCAATACAGTATTGTAAAGTAAAATAAAGTAAAAATAAAATGTAAAAAAATAAAATCAATAGGAAAGCATGAAAAAATAAGCAGAAGTGAAATAGTAGTAATATGAGAAAGAACTAAAAAGAAATATAGGAAATAAGAATATAACTCTTGAAATGAAGAATATAACTTAATAGAGTAAAATATAAACTGAAATTAGACATGCAAAGAGTTAACCAGTAACTTGGGAGCTGGTAATAGTAACATACCCCAAACACAGAAGAAAAACAAAAGAGATGAAGGAATGATTAAGAATCATGATTGTAGACTGAGGATTTCCATAGCATCTATTGGGAGTTCTGAAAGGAAAAAATAGAAAAATAGAGTTAATATTTGACATTCAACACCTGAGAATTTTTAGGAATGGAAGAAAGGCATGAATTCACATTATAGGGAGACTCTAGATGATCAAAGAGAAGAAGAAAATATGTAAAACTACTAGAATAGAGACAGATTATCTGAAAAGTACAATTAGACCAAAACTTCTTGTCAGCTATGAGGCATGCCAAAAGTCAACAGAATGGTGTCTTCAGATGTGTAATATCAGCCAAGAATTTTATGCCCCATGAAACATGATTCAGGAATATAGGCAAATTGAAGACATTTTCAAACATTCAAAGGCAAATAAATAGAAGTAGTACAGGCTTTCACTAAAAGACAGTTAAACGATAGTTCAGCAGAAGGTGAGTTCAGAGAGAAGGCATGTGGTACATAAAAATGGTGAGCCTAGAAATTGTAAAAATGCATCAGCTTGCTTTTTTAACTATTTACTCTAATTACATTTAATTAAAATAGACATCTGTTAAGGGATGCCTATATTTTAAGTATGCATAGAAAATGTAACTTTATGAAAAAATAAATTCTATCTTGCAGTCATGTATTAGCTTAATATTAATATGTACCAGTAATTATATTTTTCATAAATTAAGGGTCCTTTGATGGGCTATTTGAATAGTCCAGGTCTCAGAAGATTTTCCCTTCATGTAAACCTAAAGTTTGCAGAAGCATTCACAGTTATTCTTGAGAACTTTCAGTGTTTGGTTGCAGTTCTTATTTCATTCCAGAGATCATACTCTCATGTATTAGTAAGTCTCTGAATGAATGATAAAAAAATCTCCAGAAACTGTTAAAAGTTGTCTTCAGTTCAGTTCAGTTCAGTCACTCAGTTGTGTCCGACTCTTTGCGACCCCATGAACTGCAGCACGCCAGGCCTCCCTGTCCAGCACCAACTCCCGGAGTTCACTCAGATTCTTGTCCATTGAGTCGGTGATGCCATCCAGCCATCTCATCCTCTGTCGTCCCCTTCTCCTCCTGCCCCCACTCCCTCTCAGCATCAGAGTCTTTTCCTTTGAGTCAACTCTTCACATGAGGTGGCCAAAGTACTGGAGTTTCAGCTCCAGCGTCATTCCTTCCAAAGAAATCCCAGGGCTGATCTCCTTCAGAATGTACTGGTTGGATCTCCTTGCAGTCCAAGGGACTCTCAAGAGTCGTCTCCAACACCACAGTTCAAAAGCATCAGTTCTTCGGTGCTCAGCCTTCTTCACAGTCCAGCTCTCACATCCATACATGACCACTGGGAAAACCATAGCCTGGACTAGACAGACCTTTGTTGGCAAAGTCATGTCTCTGCTTTTGAATATGCTATCTAGGTTGGTCATAACTTTTCTTCCAAGGAGTAAGCATCTTTTAATTTCATGGCTGCAGTCACCATCTGCAGTGGTTTTGGAGCCCAAAGAAATAAAGTCTGACACTGTTTCCACTGTTTCTCCATCTATTTCCCGTGAAGTGATGGGACCAGATGCCATAATCTTCGTTTTCTGAATGTTGAGCTTTAAGCCAGCCTTTTCACTCTCTTCTTTCACCTTCATCGAGAGGCTTTTTAGTTCTTCTTCACTTTCTGCCATAAGGGTGGTGTCATCTGCATATCTGAGGTTATTAAATATCCCCAAAAGTACAGAATGAACATTTCTCAGCAAAATGTGGAACTTTCCTAGTTTCCTATTTGTGAGTATCATGAAAATAATATGGTGGCAAAAATAACTGCCATAGGATGTAAATAATAATAAGTGAAAATATCTTAAAATATTCATAGGTATGTGGTGGTCTTGTTTCTAATGGAACCATTCATAAAAGCCTAGTAATCCAAGTGAAAATATCTTCCCAAGAAGACATGATCTCCCTCTTCTTTGAACTCTAAAACACTTTGTCTGCACCTCTCTTAGGACAAGTATCAATTTTTGCCTTGGCTTGCATTGACAGCTGCTTGTTCTTTTATCTCCTGTTACGCTAATCTTTTCAAGGTCTCTACCATCGCTCTCTCTCTCTTCCACAAGGTAGATGAGAAGTCTATACACACAGCACACACATGTTACAAGAGCAGTCACTTTGTGTATCTGAATTTTGTGGATTTTTTTTTTTTTTACTGTAACAACAAAGCATTTTATAGGAGTATGTTACTGCATGGTTTCTTGAAAAGCTGTGAAAATTTTACAAATTTGCTGGTAAAGTAAGTAAAGTTTCTATTTAAAATTTGGGCCATTAATATAAGAAAAGTTTGTGTAAAGCTAATTATGTTGATGTTTTGAAGGAACTTCAAACCATAGATGTATAAGAGTCTTATTTAAGTTGTGACAGTCATTTCAGTCTTATGAGAGTCAGGAATTGATGGCATGTAGGAGGTAGCGATGGCACCCCACTCTAGTACTCTTGTCTGGAAAATCCCATGGACGGAGGAGCCTGGTAGGCTGCAGTCCATGGGGTCGCTAAGAGTCAGGCAAGACAGCGACTTCACTTTCACTTTTCACTTTCATGCATTGGAAGGATATGGCAACCCACTCCAGTGTTCTTGCCTGGAGAATCCCAGGGACGGGGGAGCCTGGTGGGCTGCCGTCTGTGGGGTCACAGAGAGTCGAACACGACTGAAGCAACTTAGCAGCAGCAGCAGCGGGAGGTAGCTAAGGTAGAAAAGGTTATTTATGTTACCCTGGTCACACACAACAGTTGGGATTTTTGATAGTTGATTTATGCATGTTTTTTTTTTTTTACTAAGACACTAAAGTGGCAAGTATATCATCCTCTCCATAATATATGAGAACGTGCTGTAATTGTTATTTTTCTTGTACAAAGCATGTACTTACTTTTTAAAAATAAGTAGCAATTTCTCTTCTGTGTTCTCAAAACCCTCTGATTATACTTCTGCTATAGCATTAACTGTGGAATTATAGTGATTTGTTTTCCTGACATAGTATACTTTCCACCTCAGTACTGTCATTGGGTGCATACCCCTAGATTAATAAGGAAACACAGCCTTAAGTGACATGAAACTGTTTACTGAATGAATGAATGAGTTGACTAACTAGTTTGTTGTGGTGTTGTTCTATCACCCAGTAGTTTCTGACTCTTTCTGACCACACAGACTGCAGCACGCCAGGCCTCCTTGTCCCTCACCATCTCCCAGAGTTTGCCCAAGTTCATGTTCATTTCATCAGTGATGCCATCCTCTGACACTCTCCTCTCTTTCTGCCCTTGATTAGAACTGTAGTTTAATTCCTATGAAATACAGTTGTATATGGTTGCTTATGTTTTCTGAAGCACAGAGATTCTTAATCTCTTTGTTGATTATTAGTTGGTTCTATCAGATTCTCATAAAGGGTAATCAGTGAACATCCTGAAAACCAGTAACTCAGAATTTCTGGCTTCTGTGAGAGAGAGAGAAAGAAAGAGATTGAGAAAGAAAAACATGTCTGTCCATACCAGAACTTTAGGATCAAATTTTTGTCTGATTCTAGGTTTTCCTCATTTATTGTGCAAATATATATTTCTGATCTATTAATTAAGACTTTCTCCAGTCCTGTCAACTCAGTCTGAATCTTTTGTAAAGCAGAAAATACTTCTATAAATGTTCTAATTTGAATTTTATATACCACGTTTACTTAAAGCAATGTGCTACCCTTAGTAAAGGCAATGCTGCATGAGAATTAAGCTAACTGGCTATTCTGCAATTGCTGTAAATATTTCAAACCCAGTATTTCAGTAAATAGTGTGGTTTTTAATTAGACCATTTTGTTATTTTAAACAGCTTTATTAAGATACAATTCCCATTGGATGAAATTCACCCTTTCAACAATATAATTGGCTGTTTTTATATATTTGCAGAGTTGAGTATAATCTTTAGAACATTTTCATCACCCTGAAAAGAAACTTTAATCATCACTCTCTAATCTCCCCCATCCCCCTTAGCATTTTGTTAACATTTTCACTGGAAGTTTCCTGTCTTAATATAATGATCAATGGTTCACACTGCCTATGTGTGTATTTCAACCATCTTATTTTTCTATTTCAGGTTTTCACATCTTACTGCAAGCTATTAGTTTAATGAATTCCAGATTTAATCATTGAATATTATTATTTTATTCTTTCCTTTCAAGTAATAAAACTTAAAAATTAGCATACTGCTTGAGGAACAACTGTTGCTTTATTGACAGAATTAAAATCACATTTAACTGACTCAATACCAGTGAATCAGTGCATAATGATTAAATAGATATCTCTCCACCAAATTGAAGTTGGAATAAGTCATAGTGGGTGAATGTATCTCTTACAGTTTGGATTATGTGTATTCAATTCATACTTATTGGCCTAAGTTGTTCTTTATCATCGATTTAGACAAGTACAAGAAAATTAAAGTCAGTCATAAAGCATCTTGAATTTTTCAGAATAGGAAACCCCATGTGGATGATCCAGGTACTGCTTTTTGGACTCTTTGTTGACCATGATGGCTACTCCATTTCTTCTAAGGGATTCCTGCCCACAGTAGTAGATATAATGGTCATCTGAGTTAAATTCACCCATTCCAGTCCATTTTAGTTTGCTGATGCCTAAAATGTTGATGTTCACTCTTGCCATCTCCTGTTTGACCACTTCTGATTTGCCTTGATTCATGGACCTAATATTGCAGGTTCCTATGCAATATTGTTCTTCACAACATTGGATTTTACTTCCATCACCAGTCACATCCACAGATGGGTGGTGTTTTTCTCCACTGATCTCCAGTAGCATGTTGGGCACCTACCGTCCTGGGGAGTTCATCTTTCAGTGTCCTGTCTTTTTGCCTTTTCATACTCTTCATGTGGTTCTCATGGCAAGAGTACTGAAGTGGTTTGCCATTCCCTTCTCCAGTGGACCATGTTTTGTCAGAACTCTCCACCATGACCTGTCCATCTTAGGTGGCCCTACATGGCATGGCTCATGGTTTCATTGAGTTAGACAAGGCTTTGGCCCATGTGAGTAGATTGGTTAGTTTCCTGTGATTGTGGTTTTCATTCTTTCTTCCCTCTGATGGAGAAGGATAAGAGGCTTATGGAAGCTTCCTGATAGGAGAGACTGACTGAGGAGGAAACTGGGTCTTATTCTGATGGGTGGGGCCATGCTCAGTAAATCTCTGATCCAATTATCTGTTGATGGGCAGGGCTGTGTTCCCTCCCTGTTGTTTGACCTGAGGCCAGACTGTAGTGGAGGTAATGAAAATAATGGGGACCTCCTTCAAAAGTCCCATGCATGCACTGCTGCATTCAGTGCCCCCAACCCTGCAGCAGGCCACCACCGACCCACGCCTCCACTGGAGACTTCTGGACACTCACGGGCAAGTCTGGGTCAGTCTCTTGTGGGGTCATTGCAGAATGATTTCTGTTCTTTTCCAAGGCAAACCATTCACTATCACAGTAATCCAAGTCTGTGCCCGACCAGTAATGCTGAAGAAGCTGAAGTTGAATGGTTCTATGAAGACCTACAAGACTTTCTATAACTAACACCCAAAAAAGATGTCCTTTTCATAGGGGACTGGAATGCAAAAGTAGGAAGTCAAGAAACACCTGGAGTAACACGCAAATTTGGCGTTGGAATGCAGAATGAAGCAGGGCAAAGGCTAATAGAGTTTTGCCAAGAGAACTCACTGCTCATAGCAAACACCCTCTTCCAATGACACAAGAGAATACACTACACAGGGACATCACCAGATGGTCAATACCGAAACCAGATTGATTATATTCTTTGCAGCCAAAGATGAAGAAGCTCTATATGGTCAGTAAAAAACAAGACCAGGAGCTGGACAATAATAAAGGCTGAGCATTTTTTAGACTCAGTGCTTTTGAACTATGGTGTTGGAGAATACTCTTGAGAGTCCCTTGAACTGCAAGGAGATTCAACTAGTCTGTCCTAAAGGAAATCAGTCCTGAATATTCATTGGAAGGACTGATGCTGAAGCTGAAACTCCAATACTTTGGCCACCTGATGCAAAGAACTGACTCATTGGAAAAGACCCTGATGCTGAGTATGATTGAAGGCAAGAGGAGAAGGGGATAACAGAGGATGAGATGGTCAGATGGCATTACCAACTAGATGGACATGAGTGTGAGTAAGCTCTGGAAGTTGGTGAAGGACAGGGAAGCCTGGCATGCTGCAGTCCATGGGGCAAAGAGTCAGACACGAGTCAGACATGACTGAGCGACTGGACTGAACTGATGTGGATGATAAGCTATGTTGTATATTAATAGTCTGTTTTGATTAATAGAAGTGTTATATAAATCACTCCTCAGAAACATATGAAATGATCTTTTTATTTGTATCATTTACACTAAGTTCTTGCTAGCACAGAGCATTTCTGAATGAAAATCTCTGCAGAGAAGCAGTAAAATGCGTAATGTACTAATGAATAATACATTAACAGCCTTATAGTCAAGATCACTGATAAGCAATTGGTAGCCTACTGTCTGGGACACATTAGGTTGCTGACTCCATTTGATAGAGGACTTTTTGGACTTGTCTGCTATCTACATCTCAAGTGCCATAGAAACAAATTTAATAAATTCCTTATCTAATTTAAATGAGGATTTAGGTAAATTCATGAGTCTATGCTACTTCTTTCATGTCTTTGTATATGCTTTGTGTAACTTTTTGTATCCTTTGTATACACTTTGCATAAGTTGTATCACATATATATTCCTTCCTCACTGTATCATTAGGAACAGGAATGGATTACTAAAGTACATCTGTGAAGGGTTGACTTCTCTTATCACTTCAATTGGTAAAGTTACTTTTATATTTTGGTTTACTTAAAGCAATAAATTTAAGTTTGAGTAAAGCATTCACCAGTAAGAATTAAGTAGTACTTTATGATCTTACTTTCACTGAGTTTATAATCCTTACATATTTTTTAATAGAAGCTGATTATACCACTAGAATGCTAGACTGTAAACTTAAAGAATGGGCATGTCTGTTTTATCTGTCCGCAGCACCTAATGTAAGAACATAATGGTTGCTTGTTAAATGTTTGTTGAATAAATGAATGAAAGTGTCAAGCAACAGTGGGCAGCAAGAAAGTACTCTGCAGTTAAGAAAATAGTAACTACTCTAGGTATTTCAAAAAGAGATATGTTTAAAGTAAAGATTTCATCATAAAAATTATTGGACAGATTGGAGGAGCAAAAGAAGAGGGTGATGGTACCCAGAGAGTTGTAACTTGAGGAAGCTATTCCTGTCTACCTCCATGCCAGCCAGAACTGGAGCAGTAAAAGATGGGAAGGTAGAGTTGCCTACAACCTGTCAGTCCATAGCAGCCCCTGGCATTGCTGGATCTCTACCTCTGCTTTTTCAAAAGTGACATTTCTGATAAATAATAATGTAATACATTGTATGTATATACTGTATAGTGCAAATTCAAGTTCTGGTGTAATGTTTATTCGACATAGCCATCTGTGTAGAAGTGATCTGTATAGAACGTGATTCTTGTGCTGCCTGGGCATTTTGATATTTCATTTGTTTAGAGACTACAGTCTTTTGATTTATTCCTTTGTAAATTGGGAGGTGTTTTATTAGTATCAACACAGGAATGTACATTTATTTAAGTACCTACTCAGTGCTAAGCACTGTATTAAGTATTAGGAATATAAAAATTAATTTTTATTTTTTTAATTTTTTTGTACTTTTAAAAAAATTTATTTATTTTTTTAATTACAATGCTGTATTTGTTTTGCCATACATTGACACGAATCAGCCATAGGTGAACACAATCTCCCAATGCCGAAGCCCCCTCCCACCTCCCACCCCACATCCTCTACTTGAATCATCCTGTGCATCAGCCCCATGCATCCTGCATCCTACACTGAACATAGATTGGCGCTTCGTTTACAAGAAAATATACATGTTTCATTGCCATTCTCCCAAACCATCCCACCCTTTCCCTCTCCCTCAGAGTCCAAAAGTCCACTCCGTACCTCTGTGTCTCTTTGTTGTCTCACATATAGGGTCATCATTAGTGTCTTCTAAATTCCATATATATGTGTCAGGATACTGTATTGGTGTTTTTCTTTCTGGCTTACTTCACTCTGTATAATTGGTTCCAATTTCATCCATCTCATTAGAACTGAGTCAAATTTATTCTTTTTAAGGGCTGAGTAGTATTCCATAGTGTATATGTACCACAGCTTTCTTATCCAATCATCTGCTGATGGACATCTAGGTTGCTTCCATGTCCTGGCTATTATAAACAGCGCTGCATTGAACATTGGGGTACATGTGTCTCTTTCGATTCTGGTTTCCTCGGTGTGTATACCCAGCAGTGGGATTGCTGGGTCATAAGGCAGTTCTATTTGCAATTTTTTAAGGAATCTCCACACTGTTTTCCATAATGGCTGTACTAGTTTGCATTCCCACCAGCAGTGTAAGAGGGTTCCCTTTTCTCCACATCCTCTCCAGCATTTATTGCTTGTAGACTTTTGGATCGCAGCCATTCTGACTGGTGTGAAATGGTACCTCATTGTGGTCTTGATTTGCATTTCTCTGATAATGAGTGATGTTGAACATCTTTTCATGTGTTTGTTAGCCATCCGTATGTCTTCTTTGGAGAAATGCCTATTTAGTTCTTTGGCCCATTTTTTATTGGATCATTTATTTTTCTGGAGTTGAGCTGCATAAGTTGCTTATATATCTTTGAGATTAGTTGTTTGTCAGTTGTTTCATTTGCTATTGTTTTCTCCCATTCAGAAGGCTGTCTTTTCACCTTGCTTATAGTTTCCTTTGTTGTGCAGAAGCTTTTAATTTTAATTAGATCCCATTTGTCTATCTTTGCTTTTATAATATATAAGTAAGTATACCTGACATAACACTTGTATTTTCATGTAAATATATTCAGACCATGTATGTACTCAATGGTTTAGACCTGCCATTTTACTTTAAATAGCACTAGTTTTTCGTCTCAAGTTGTACTATTCTTGAAGAAAAGGCAAGATGACATAACTGCGTATCTGATGCCGTCTACTGACTGTTAGGCAGTGCCACTCAGAGGCCATCTGAAATATGATAAATGTATTTCTCAGCAGACTAGAGAAAAGATGACTTGACAGAAACAGATTTACTTAATATAATGCACATTCTGAGAAGACATAATCATGTCTGTGAGTATGCAGTAGCTTACAAAGGTTAAATATATACTGCTTTCTGAAATTATAGATATACTTACTAGGGCTTAGAAAACATGAACATAAGATCATACAAAAATCTTACATTCTCATCTCTTCTTTGAACTGTTCTATGTTCAAAGTGTTCTAAATTGGCACCTATATGATGATGGCACAGGAATCCTTGTAAGTTCAAATTAAGGAAAAAGAAAAATAGGCTTTTTTGTTCAGAGGCACGGCAACCAATATATGATATCCATTGGAAGAAAAATTACCTTTCCTAGAAAAAAAGCAGTATATCTTCATTTCTTCCTTCCCCTCCTCCTTCATATTTTACTCCTTTTTCTTTTGCATGAAATTAATGTTATTGAACAAAGATGGCTGATTAATGATAAATGCAGTTAAAAAAAAAATCTGTCCAGCTTTCAGTCCTCTATATAAATACCCTATTGACGCCACTGTTCCATTTAGCAGGACTATGTATTAAAAGTTACAGTGGTGTTTGAAAGTGTTTTTCACTTGGCATTATGGAAGGGAGGCACAAGACCTCTCCCTCTCCTGCCATGTATGAACCGTGCGTCCTGTGACTGCCACATATTCACTACCTTGAAAACCATTACATTCTTTTTATGCCTCCTTTGCACTATTGATAGACTCTAAGCTTTTTTGTAGGGTGTGCTAGACCAGTTTGTATCCTTTCTGCTTCATATGTAGAAGATGATTGGTAAATTGATTCTTCTTTCTCCCACTTTCAATCAGTAGCCAAGGCTGTTGTTGCTTTTACTTGTAAATATAGGTTTTAGCCAGCCATCTTACCTCTCTGTTTGAATTGTCACTGATGGTGTTGACTCCTGAATCATTTTTCTTAGTTTTTTTTGTTTTTTCTGTTTTTTTCTTAACCCACTCCAGTCTAGCCATGATATAGGTTCTACCATGTGCTTTCAAAAGTGGAGGGGGTGGGGTTGGAAAGTGTGTCTGTCACTCTGCTTTAAAACCGTTCGGCAGCTCTCTGTTGCTTTAGAATAAGATTTAGATTCTCTGTCTTTGAATACAAGGTCCTCTGAAAAGTTTGTTCTCTCCCTACACCTCAGACATCATCTCTCAACATTTCCCCATCACATCACACTCTTAACCCTTTTCAGCAGCTTATTATCCCTTGAGTAGGCTTTCTACCCTCTAATTTCCATACATCTCATCCCCTAGAACACCTCACTGTCTCCCATTCAGTGCATTTGCCTCCCTCAACCATACATACACACATCCACCCCAACCCTGTAATCAAATACTTCTGCCTGGATGACTTCTTTTGAGGTTCACCTCTGGTATCGCCTCCCTGTCATTCTGATCTTCACCCAAGCAGGTTATGTACTTAACTGTGTAAGCCCAAGGTGTACCCTGTACCTCCATCATACTGTTCAGTCGCTAAGTTGTGTCTGGCTCTTTGCGACCTCATTGACTGTAGCCCGCCAGGCTCCACTGTCTGTGGAATTTCCCAGGCAAGAATACTGGAATGGATTCCTATTTCCTTCTCCAGGGGATCTTCCCAACCCAGGGATGGAACCCGCGTCTTTTGCATTGGCAGGCAGATCCTTTAACACTGAGCCACCAGGGAAGCCCCATACCATCATCATACACAAGACTCACCACCCTATGTCACATTCATCTGTTTTTGAGTCTTTCTCAGTAGAATGTGAGGTCCTTGAAGATAGGTCTTGATCTTCTGGGCCTCTGTATTTCTGCCATTTAGCAAACATGCAGATAGCTGACAGGCAATAAATGTTTGTTCAAATAAACTGAATGGTTTGTTGGCTTGTCTTCTCATCCATTCCTTGCCGTAAGTCAAGCAGGTGCCTGGACATTCAAGAAATGCCTGTCAGGGCCAAATAGCTTACTTTACGAAGTGGCCAATTTGGCAAATTTGGTAATACTAGGAAAGAGTTCTGGGAATTACCTCACAAAGTCAGTCTATTCAGAGGGAAAAATCGGTGTTATCTTGAAGAGTTGCAACAGTGACTTGTGTTTGCATTCATTTATATATCCCAGTTTTATTTCAGCTAAGGACGAAAGTAAGCTGGAGAATATTTTTATCTTTAAAAAGCCTATATATAATTTACATCATTTACTTCTCAAATACAAATCCAAAGTACAGACATTAGTTATCAGTTAAGTTTGATTCTTCGCTATCCTTCAATTTGGTCTTCTAAAGCACCAACTACAGTTCCTTATATATTCTGGGTATCAGATAGATTGTTTGTCGAATTAATATAACAAGCTTGTTTGTATATGTACCCAAGAAAATAAATTGTAAAATATACCATAAAAAGCTAGTAAAGTTATAAAGCACATAACATTTGCCAGACTACCCAAAATGGCACTTTAAATAAGGGAACATTTTCAAGTTCCCTCTTAATCCAAAATTCTTAGTTTCTATAGTTCTTTTCTGCCTGTTACCATTTACTCTTAGCTTCTTGAGTAATGGCTTCTGTTCAAAGCTTCAGTAACCTTATTCTCAAGAACAATATACACAATGGAGGGTTACTCAGCCCTTAAAAAGAATAAATTTGACTCAGTTCTAATGAGATGGATGAAACTGGAGCCGATTATACAGAGTGAAGTAAGCCAGAAAGAAAAACACCAATACAGTATACTGACACATATATATGGAATTTAGAAAGATAGTAATGATGACCCTGTATGTGAGACAACAAAAGAGACACAGAGGTATAGAATGGACTCTTGGACTCTGAGGGAGAGGGAGAGGGTGGGATGATTTGGGAGAATGGCATTGAAATAGGTATACTATCATATAAGAAACGAAGTGCCAGTCTATGTTCAATACAGGATACAGGATGCTTGGGGCTGGTGCACGGGATGATCCAGGGAGATGATATGGGGTGGGAGGTGGGAGGGGGCTTCGACATTGGGAGATCGTGTACACCTGTGGCTGATTCATGTCAATGTATGGCAAAACAAATACAGTATCGTAACGTAGAATAAAGTATTAAAAACAAGCAAACAAAAGAACAATATAGAGCCATTCCTTATCTGGAAATGTTTAGTTTATTATGTCTATAATGCTGTCTTCTTGTCTAGGGAAACCTCCTAGCACTAATCTGTATCATTGCACTCACCTTACAGACATTTTAGTTCAGTGAAACAGTTTTGTTTTTCAGTGCACAGTATGCAGAGAAGTAATATGATGTGATGGTTAAAGCTCAAGATTCTAAAATTAGACCTACCTGAATATGAGTCCTAGATCAGCCCTTAAAGTGAAGTGAAGTCACTCAGTCATGTCCAACTCTTTGTGACCCCATGGATGATCAGCCCTTACTAGTTATATCATCTTAACGAAGTTACTTATCTTCTCTGAGCTTTCGTTTCTCCATGTAAATAGGGATGGTGATTGTATGAACCTCATATGAGGCACTGCCTGCAAGGCAGCACTTAGGAGAATGCCTAGTGCATGTGTGTACACACTTTAAAATGTTAGTGGATTTTTCATGTGCCAAGCACAAGGAAAATAGCAGTAATTAAAGACAGATACAGGCCCTGCCCATATAGGCAATTGAACAGTTAATTATTATAAATGAGATTGATGGGTTTTTTTAGGACATATTAAGGAAATACCGAGTTGTTTATGGAAATAGTCAGAAGACTATAGCCTTGAGGCTTTTTGGAGGTGAGAAGGTAGACTCAGATAAAATAAAGATATTGAGAGAAATCATACGTTAGTGAAATTTTGAGATACCAGAAAGACTCTAGGATATGTCCTCTCAAGAACTTTAAGGGTCTGCTCTTATGGGTACTGGGGTTTCCCAAGTGGGCTTGGTTGTAAATAATTTGCCTGCCAATGCAGGAGACTCAAGAGACGCTGGTTCGATCCCTGGGTCAGGAAGATGCCTTGGAGTAAGGATATGGCAACTCACTGCAGTATTCTTGCCTGGGAAATCCCATGGGCAAAGGGGTTGCAAAGAGTCAGACACAACTGAGCACACACACACGTGCATGAATGAACTGGAAGGGAAATGTGAAGGCTGGAAAAAGCATAAGCCCTCAGCAGGTAGGAACTAATATTTGTTTGATGACGCTATATTTAAGAAGCAGGGATAATATAAAGAAAATAATGACAATTACTAATGTTTATGCAGATCAATTTATTTAATTCTCTTAATAACATTTCAAGGTAGGAATTATGTGGCTTCATTTGTAAGAACATGGAGGTATGGAGAGGATAAATAACTTGTCTGATGTTATGCTTCATAAGTGAAAGAACTGGGATTCACACCACAGCAGCATTAATCTATTGGCCATGCTAATAGTTTCTAAATGGTAAATATGACATGGTTTGCATCTAATTCATATACCATAAAATTCACCCTTTTAAAGTATACAGTTCAGTGGGTTTTAGTATATTAACAAGGTTGTACAGTCATCACCATTGTCTAATTCCATAACATCATCACTCCCATACCCCGTTTTCCCCTCCCCAGCCCCTGGCAACAACTAACCTACTTTTATCTCTATGGATTTGCCTATAGAATTAATTTTTGCAGTGACTTTATATCGAGGCCTTGTTAAACTTGCTTATTATTTTTTTAGAGCTTTTTTGTACACTCATCTGGATTTTCTACATAAATGTTCAAGTTGTCTGAGAAACGGAATATACAAATAGACAATAGCCAGCCCATCTGTAGCAGTGACCTACAACCCCTGGAGCTGTCAACCCAGAATGGTCAGAAGTTGATCAGTGACTGCCAGCTTCACTGGTTTTTGATCCTGCTTCTTTCTCAAGACCAGCCAGACAAAGATGAGTGTGTTCCTCAAGCCACCAATAAGATGCCCCCTTGTAGTTAACCTGCCTCTGGCTTCCCATGCCAAGAGCCTCCAAACGCTACATACTTGAAGCCATCTCTTTTCTTCTTTATAAAGCTTTCCCATCCCTCTGTCTGAGTTTGAGTCTCCGCCAAGTGCAAGTGGTTGACTGTCTGTTGTAGCAAACTCTGAATGAATAACCTCTGTTCTTTAAAAGTTAATCACACAGTCATGTCCCAACTCTTTGTGACCCCATGGGCGGTAGCCTGCCCAACTCCTCTGTTCATGGAATACCCCAGGCAAGAGTGCTAGAATGGGTGGCCATTTCCTTCTCCAGGGGATCTTCCCGAGCCAGGGATTGAACCTGGGTCTCCTGCACTGTAAGCAGATTCTTTACCAACTGTGCCACTAGAGAAGCCCTAGTTCCTTAAAAAACAAGTAAACACACACTATTTGTGCTGCAAGGAACTCACAATCTGAAATATCATTTCTACCCATCTTTCTCAAAGCCCTCTCCCTGTCCCTGCTGAAAAAGCCTCCTAGGTTGTACGCCTTTTAATGTTTACACATGAATGTCTCCAGAAGTATGGACTCATTTTAAGATCTTTACATTTCTTTTTTAACTGATGACTTTACTTTTCCATAATGGGAGGACATGGACTTGCGTGCTGACCTAAAACTAAAACACACCTCACACTAAAGGCTGTGTAAATATAAGTTGATCACCAAATTTCTCTTTAGATGAAATTGAGTATTCCTTGTGAAAAGAGATACATATATGCCTTTTTATAAAGAAATAACATTCTATAATGGTGTGGTATTCTCCAGACTTAATGAATCCTCTGAGTTTTGTTTGCCTTGAATAAACAGACTTTTAAACATCTTAGATCACCTTTAGGAAAGGTCTTATCTTATTCATGCTAGCTAAAAGTGGTACCTCAGAGCATCTCTAGTATAACAATTCAGTGGGGCAGCATTAACCCTTCAGGAGAAGACTCTTGAGAGTCCTTTGGACTGCAAGGAGATCCAACCAGTCCATTCTAAAGGAGATCAGCCCTGGGATTTCTTTGGAAGGAATGATGCTAAAGCTAAAACTCCAGTACTTTGGCCACCTCATACGAAGAGTTGACTCATTGAAAAAGACTCTGATGCTAGGAGGGATTGGGGGCAGGAGGAGAAGGGGACGACTGAGGATGAGATGGCTGGATGGCATCACGGACTCGATGAATGTGAGTCTGAGTGAACTCCGGGAGATGGTGATGGACAGGGAGGCCTGGCGTGCTGCAATTCATGGGGTCGCACAGAGTCGGACATGACTGAGCGACTGAAGTGAACTGAACTGAAACATGATCATACTTGCTTTAGCAAAGTCAAGAAGACCAGATACTCTGAAAAAGTCTTTCACACTGTTCGCTACATAAGAACATCTTGTTTGCAACATCTTAATGGGCAACAGAAGCTCTGTGTAGTAAAGCAGTTTTCATTTCATTTAACTAAAGTATGAAAAGGAAAAGTGAAAGTCGCTCAGTCGTGTCCAGCTCTTTGCAACCCCATGGACTGGTCCATGGAATTCCAGTCCAGAATACTGGAGTACCCATTCCCTTCTCCAGGGGATCTTCCCAACCCACGGATCAAACTCAGATCTCCCACATTGCAGATGGATTCTTTACCAGCTGAGCTACCAGGGAAGCCCACAAATACTGGAGTGGGTAGCCTGTCCGTTCTCCAGCAGATCTTCCTGACCCAGGAATCAAACTGGGGTCTCCTGCATTGCAGGCAGATTCTTTACCAGTTGAGCTACTCAGGAAGCTAACTTAAGTATAAATTAATACAGTCATCTTGAAGTTCAAAATCTGAAAAGCTGCTCATTTTTGCCTTCTTCCTTGCCATGTTTTGTATTGGATAGTCTCTTTAGTAACAGATTTAGCAGTGATTTTATCTCGTCTATTTTCCCTCTATACTTCAGATGCTAGAGAACCAGGAGGGGCTGAACCAGAGTGCAGACTCCAGATAATCCATCTGGGAAATGGATTGCCTGTGATCACTAGCTATTTCCCCCCTTTCATTTCCTTCAGACTAAATTAAGCAGACACGGTGCTTCCTAGCAGGATCATTTCTAAAATCAACTGTACTTGACTTTCCTAGTACCCTATCACAAGATTGTGTGGGTTTTTTTTTTTTAATTGAAGAATAATTGCTTTATAGAATTTTGTTGTTTTCTGTCTGCAAGGCTTTTAACCTTGCTACTTCTTGGGGAAGAAAGCTTGCAATAAATATCCTATCCTGGGCACAGGTAGAGAAGGCATGCTTTGAAGACTCTGAAGCAGTATCATGTCTTTGCTGGATTTCACTGATAATCAGAAAGGAAAGGGTTTTGAAAGCCAGCCCTCTGCCATAAAAAGTACTGAAGGCCAGTTGGGACTGGAGCTGCAGAGGGAGCCCATCCTGGGCCACCTGGGGTCTCTTCTAACCCTGGTCCCACATTCCCTTCCTCCTCACCCAGGGCCTGCTGCCCTCCTGCTGTGTGCACATTTCTTCCCATTTCCTGACAGTCTCAAGAACTTCGCCACCAGATAAAGTACTACTCATATTTCAGTCCTTCAGAATCTAGTTAGCTCTCATTTCCTTTTTTATTTACTTGTGATAGTCAGACTTGGCATTCCTTTACATTTTCTGAGTCTGGATTATTTCAAGAATTAAAAAAATTTTGTTTAGTTGCTAGTGAATGTTAATATAAGAGCTCAGGATTCCCTCTCTAATGCCAAAGTAACTTCACCATGTCTTCACAATAACATGGAGCTCAATGCAACGTGGGTTTCCAGATTTGATCCTGGAACAGGAAAAGGGCATCAATAGAAAAACTAGTGGAAATCCAAATGAGGTTGTAGTTTAGTTAATAGTATAGTGTAATTTCTTACACTATAAGTTTTGAAAAGTGTGCCATGATATTAATATGAGGGAAGGCTCAACTAAAGTATATAGGGACTCTCTACTGTCCTTGTAACTTTTTAATCTAAAACTATTTCAAAATAAAATATTCTTTGAAATTTTAAAATAGCATCAAGTCCAAGATGTTACAGAACTGGGATGTTTAGTGCTAAGTGTGCCAAAAGTCCAGCACATTCCTATAGTCACACACTAGATTTTCCAACAGCTTTCTTGATGTAAATACATTGTGCCCTTGGAAGTCAGATAAACCTCAGCTCGATCCCTGGCTCCGCCACTTGCTAGCTGTAAAAATTTAAGTAATTAACTGATTCCTCTATTTCATTAATGGGATGATGATTCAGACCTCATCATCATCGCATTATACAGGGATGTTTTGAGGGCTTAGATAAGGTAACAGCCTACCGCCTGCCACATAGTAAGCCCTTGAATTTGTCACTTTCAGCCCTCCACGTTGGCACTTTGAGAAAATTGCTCTCCCCCTCCCTTCTCTAGAACATAGAGGGCCTGGGTCATTACTTTCCTTGAGAACTGATGGGAGGGGATGAATGCCAGGTAGGGCAGGACATCAGCAAATTGCCCTTCACATTCCTGGCTTTTCCTCTCTAGACTTGTCCTTTTCAGGCAGACCTAACCCCAGGGCTGGCCTTGCCTTATCAACCATAGTTTCTAGCTTACCTGTATCCTTGCCTTGCCTTTCCCAGGCACATGAATGTTTCTAAGCCTTTTTCTTTGTCATTGTGGATTCATGGGTTTTCTTTCCTCTTAAGAGAATTTCTGATGTTGAAGCCCAGAAACCACCCTGTATAAACATCCCAACTGTCAAAGAGCTCACAGTCTACCTTGTGATTAAATAATCACTATGATCTACTTTACAATTAAATTTTAATAGAAAAATCAGTCAGGAAGTGCAAGTGTTACCATGGAGTGAGAACAGAGCCCTCTGGGAACACTCGTCTCCATTTCCCTGCCATCTCAGTGAACAAGAGCCTCTGCGCTCTCAAGGTCCTGCTCCTTGGGAGCTGCTGGACTGAAGGAGTTTGTCCTTGTTACTAACTCTTGTCTGTATCGCTCACTTGTCCCAAACAGATTCTCCTTGGTCTCATAGTCCTGAATTTCTTTTGCTTCCCAACTTTAAAGCATCTAGAATGGATTAGATGCAGGAACAAGGAAAACAAGGAACTGCTGTAGTTGAACTCTTCAGATTCTCCCATAAAGCACTGGGTAGCCTGGAAGTTGGGAATGGTGGGAGAATAAAGGAGCTGCACAAGGAACCTCTTATGTAGGTCCTTGACTGAGTCCATTGTCATTTAGTTTGATGGCATGATAACTCAGAAAACTGTTCACGTTGACCCGTGTTGTGTCCTGAAGACCTTGTCCTCTGTATGCATACGGCTTTTTGTACATCCCCTAGTCACAGTGCTTACTTCACAGCATTGCTTTGGTCTATGTTAGGTCTGGACATGGAACAACAGACTGGTTCCAGATAGGAAAAGGAGTACGTCAAGGCTGTGTATTGTCACCCTGCTTATTTAACTTATATGCAGAGTACATCATGAGAAACACTGGACTGGAAGAAACACAAGCTGGAATCAAGACTGCTGGGAGAAATATCAATAACCTCAGATATGCAGATGACACCACCCTTATGGTAGAAAGTGAAGAGGAACTAAAAGCCTCTTGATGAAAGTGAAAGAGGAGAGTGAAAAAGTTGGCTTAAAGCTCAACATTCAGAAAACAAGATCATGGCATCTGGTCCCATCACTCCATGGGAAATAGATGGAGAAACAATGGAAACAGTGTCAGACTTTATTTTGGGGGCTCCAAAATCACTGCAGATGGTGCTTAGAGCCATGAAATTAAAAGACGCTTACTCTTTGGAAGAAAAGTTATGACCAACCTAGATAGCATATTCAAAAGCAGAGACATTACTTTGCCGACTAAGGTCCGTCTAGTCAAGGCTATGGTTTTTCCAGTGGTCATGTATGGATGTGAGAGTTGGACTGTGAAGAAGGCTGAGCGCCAAAGAATTGATGCTTTTGAGCTGTGGTGTTGGAGAAGACTCTTGAGAGTCCCTTGGACTGCAAGGAGATCCAACCAGTCCATTCTGAAGGAGATCAGCCCTGGGATTTCTTTGGAAGGAATGACGCTAAAGCTGAAACTCCAGTACTTTGGCCACCTCATGCAAAGAGTTGACTCACTGGAAAAGACTCTCATGCTGGGAGGGATTGGGGGCAGGAGGAGAAGGGGACGACCGAGGATGAGATGGCTGGATAACATCACTGACTCGATGGATGTGAGTCTGAGTGACCTCTGGGAGTTGGTGATGGACAGGGAGGCCTGGCGTGCTGTGATTCATGGGGTCGCACAGAGTCGGACACGACTGAGCGACTGAACTGAACTGAACTGATGTTAGGTCTGTCCCTCACTGTGGCTGTGAGTGCTGGGCCTGACCCAGTGACTGCCACTTGGCAGCTTTGTGGAGTGTGAAGATGAGAGAAGATCAAAATAACTTTATTGTGAGTTTTGTTGGGTTGCAGTCATAAACTCTGTACACTAATCTTTGGTTGTCCATCTCACAACGGTTTAAAGAGAAGGAATGAGAGCCCTCAGGCCTTGTGTCCTGCTTTCATCCTTCAATTCCTGCACCACCCCCTCTCACTCACCCTGCCCTCGCCTCAGTCAGACAGATCAAACATGGCACAATTCAGCTCCCTCAGGGAGAGCCTTCCAAAGGGTCCATGTTCTGATTAGCATCACAAAGGAATGGTTCGTCTCATCTTGAGAAAGCTTTTCCAGCCTCTTTCAGCACCACTTACCTTATTACCCAGACCTTCAAACTGTGGCTTATGATTTTACACCACTTTTTGGCACCACAGTCCCACAAATTTATAATTTCCTTGTGATAATCTTAATCCCAGAAACTGATTCTTTCAGGTGTGAGTGTCTATAGCTGAAAAGCTGACCCAAACCTTTATGTAGATATAGGAATATGAAGAAGCCAACATTAGAAGGCTTAGGAGAGAAAAGTCATACACAGTAGAAGGAGTCTCAGTTCATTATGCTTGCTTCTTTGAAGCTGACAATAACCAGTGAAGATCGTAGTTGAGTAGAGATGATGTCCTTTAAGTGTCAGGAAACTTTTCCATATGGGAAAACAAGCATAAAAAAATTCACCCCACAATCTTTTTGTTTCTGTCAATTGGGCTGCTAAGTTCTGAATTTGTGGACTTGCCAAAACCTGCTTGTATTGTCTCTAAACAGGTCTTAAGGTACCACCAGATGCTGCAAACAAATCTAGCCTATCCTGCTAATGAACATGAAAACAGTTTTCCCCATCTGCTGCCTCTTTCTAAAAGGCTAGGAAGGCCTTCCTCTCTGATCACAAAGAACGTAATTACTGTCTATAGAGAAGTCAAGTACAAAGGCCACCAGCCTTTGCAGGCCACCAAAGATTAACAGCTGCCTCTCCTTTAATTGGGAGAGGTAATAACAGTTACTCTAGTCAATAATTGAATGGATTCCTAGGCCATGTAATTCAGATTGAAGCTGTCATTTTTTTGCTGGCCTTTAGCTAAGCTGGGTTATTAGAATAGAGCCTGTAAGCCTATTAGTCAGTTGTCAGGCTCACAGTGGGAGGGAGCAAAGGAAGGCAGAGCTATTAAGGTGTTATGTCAGGTATTGAATACACAAGTAAAGCCACAGGTTTCCACTTCAGAGGCTTTTTTTTTTTCTTGCTCAAATCAGAATGATGAAGCTCTTTATGAAAGTTCTGATTTCATAATTTCTATCTGAATGCAGAGTATTTGAAAAAGGGGTGGCAGAAAAAAGAAAAATACCTAGTTCACCTTTCTAGATGAGATGTTTTCAATCGGTTAACAGACTTTGCTTAGTGTCTGTAGTATGTGCATCTGAGTTGGACCCCGACTGAGAATGCAGAGGGAGGAGAGCTTAGGCTTCAGGTAGCACATGAACACAGAAAACCCTGGGATACCGTCAGATGTGAGAAGGGCAGTGAGAGAAGCACAGAGACAAAGACCTTTGACTTTAGTTGAGGGGATTTGGAAAAGCGTTATGAATGGTTTGATCTGGGTCTTAAAGGATTGAGAGATTGCTGTTTGAACATTACAAGTTGAGAAGGGGACAGGATGGATAGAGGGAATTTGTTGTTGTTCAGCCACTCAGTCGTGTCTTGACTCTTTGTGACCCCGTGGACTGCAGCACGCCCGGCTTCCCTATCTTTCACTGTTTCTTGGAGTTTGCTCAAACTCATGTCCATTGAGTCGGTGATGCCATCCAACCATCTTGTCCTCATTTTTAGTATATCTGCTTTTTCTAGACACTGAGAGGCATAGGAACAAGTATATAACTGTATTTGAGGAGCATCCAGCCTCACTGTGGCGTCCAGGTATATCGAGAGAGCAGTATATGGGAAGTACCACATGATTGGCACAAGGAGCTGGTGTGGTGGGAATGGAGAGGAAGAGGAAGGCTCTCTGCATCCTTTAGTCTATTTGAATTACTATGTGAAAGTGATCTTCATTTTTCATTTGCATAGAGTGTTTAATACCATATGCTTAAGAAGGTATTTTTCCCCTTGGTTTTAACATTTGAGGAACTCATCATTGAGCCAGTGTGATTTTTCCCTTTCTGTCATAGGCTATCAGAGAATTGCCTTGTCTACCTTAAGTACAGAGAGAGGGAGAGCTGTTCATTTGCACTGCGTTAGGCACTGAGATCCACTGGGAGATGTTCCTCCTTGTTGTGCTCACAGGCCTATATGTTGTGTTAAACTGTCATACCTCACGGGACATTTTTGCTGTTTGACAGAAGGCGTTCTGTTTATTCATCCTTTTGTTCAGCTACTCACCCATTAAGAATTTACCATTCATTTTCTATGTCAGCACTGGGGCTGCAGAGATAAGTCAGCTGCCACTCTTGAGCTTGCAAAAGAGAAATGGAGCCCTGAGAAGAGCGGAGATGATGGCATGAATAGGAGTTGGTGTGGGGCATGAGGGAGAAGTTAGGACACTGACCAGTATTTCCGTTTAATCATGCTCTGTAGAAGAGAATCCAAAAGTGGCTTGTTAGATCTGTAATCCAAAAGTGCATATAACCAGAACTGCCCTTGACTCTGGGGAGAAACTTGTGAGATTGTTTTTTTTCCCACAGTTGGTTTTGCTTTTTTTGCTTTATTTCTTTGAAAAGTTGCAAATGACAAATTAGAGCTTCAATTTTCAATAATACTTGAGTAAAAATTTGGCTTTCAGTGTCCTTTATGTTCCTGAAATCAGCTTATTTTTCCTGCTTAATGCCTATTAGAGCCCATGTCTTAGGTTTTTCGAGAGGTCACATCCATGTTGTTGGCATTGCATGAAAGACTTTGAGTTTATTTTGTTTTGTTTTTAAGGCATAGATGTGTACATTAAGATGGTCTGCTTTCCCTCAGTCCTTTCCCCCTCGCTTTTGCAGTGCTGACCCAGTTCCCGCCCCTTGTGGCAAGGTCTACAAGAACGCAGCGGTGCTGTTTTGTTTCTCTGTGGACAGCTTGGGTCGGTTGGTGCATCTGCCTGGCTTAAAGTATGACATACTTTGTTTTTGAGTTGAGAAGTATCAAAATATAGAGGCTTTATATTGAAACAGAGTATGAGTGGAGAATGTATTTCCTTAATGGCTATTAAAGAGCCTCAAGGTGAACATGTCTTTCAGTCTTGAAATCCTGAATTTCATTGTTTGGTCTTTTCCATCCTGGTGGAAGACTACTCCATTTGGCTACATGCAATAACAGGAATGGAAATTTTATCCTGGGTTCATACTAGAGCAATTGACTGCCTGTGTTTTCACAGTTAAAATTGTGTTAAAATACCTTTGTGAGTCTTCTTTTTCACAGCTGTCATTCAGCAACCACTGATGATGCGTTTGCTGAGTAAGTGTTGGGGATGTGATGATAAAACAGACATAGACCCCAACTGCAAGAAGCTCTCAATTTAGTGGGATACAAAGAAGAAAAGCTAGAGGGTCATCCTTTCGGAGACGGGATACCCCAAAAGCACAGAGGCCTGAACGAGCACGGGCCCTATGGGGAATTCTGTTGAGAGAGAGGTAGGAATGTGGCAGGAAAGGAGGCTGTTAGAGAGGGTTCAGATTCTGAAGAACTGTGTGAAAGAATTTGGGCTTCATTCAGTACACAGTGAGGAGGAAATCGTTCACATGTTCTACCCCCAGAGTAGTGTGATCACATTCACTCTTGATAATATTTTCATTGCATATAAAGGCATCCATAGCGGGACTACTGAAAATGGAGTCCACAGGCCAGCACCAGGGTGCTGTCACTAGAACATGGTGAGATAAGTGCACAAATCAAGAGGAATTTCATGACTTTCATCTAATGTTTTAAAATGTAGGCTCAAACTTAGTATATCTTTTTTCCCTCATTTGTATACTATTTCACAAAAGTATTGGTCACAATGGAGTGAAAATCTTAAAAACAAAGAAACAAACAAAACACCTGACTTGTGTTAGAGGGTTTGGGAAGCCCAGCCCTAGAGAATGGGGCTGCTGTGAGCCTGGATCCAGAGATGCTAATTGGGAGGTTGCTGCAGGGCCTCCAGCAAGAGACCAGGAGAGCCTGAATGGACATGGTAAGGTAGGCACGGACAGAGCGGGAAGAGTGAAGAGCTGTAGCAGGAGAGGAGCAGTTGGAACTGGGGCCCGAATCACTGGGCAAGCTGGCCAAGAGTCTAGAAGGGCAGATGTTCCGTTAAGAGTCTGCTGAAAGTTGGCCTCTTGCTCTGTGTGGGTTTTTTCAAGAATTACTTACTTATGTACGTATTGGCTGTGGTGGGCCTTTATTGCTGCACATGGGCTTTCTCTGGCTGTGGAGAGCATGGGCTACTCTCTAGTTGCAGTGTGCAGGCTTCTCATTGTGGTGGGCTCTCTTGTTGTGGAGCACAGGTTCTGGGCGCAAGGGCTTCAGCACTTGTGGCCCACGGGCTCCAGAGTGCTGGGTGAGTAGTTGTGGCAACGGGCTTAGTTGTCCTGCAGCATGTGGGGTCTTCCCAGAACAGGAATAGAACCTGTGTCCCTTGCATTGCAAGGCAAGTTCTTAACCACTGGACCACCAAGGAAGCATTATTATCAGCTCTTCCATCCCTGTTTTACAGTGACGTTTCCCTTACTTTTAATGTGGTTATTTTTAAAATATGATTAAATATTTTATCTATAATTCCTACCTGAGTATAGAAGAAAGGAGACGGACATACATGTTTACTTCCCTCTCGTAACTCAGCCCCTTTGCCGTTTTCCCTAGGCTTCAGATGCTACCCTAGGCTGCCCAGGCTGCCCTGGGCCTGGCTCTGATAAACTGCTTGTAGGATAACTCATCACTGCTTACTTAAATATTCGTATGTACTAGACGATCTCCTCTATACGACACTCTACAGCAGAGAAAGCCACCCTGTGGTAGCATTAATCAAATCAGTGGGTGCTTTAGGGAGGAAGGATTGGCTGTGGAAAGCGCATGAGGGGACTTTCTAAGGAAATGGAAACGTTCAGAACTTGTAAGCACTCGTCAGGTTTAGTTGGATGATATCCTTACGATCTCAAAAAAAAGCCAGTAAACAAAAGGTGTTAAACCTCATTCTTATCAGAGGAAGACAAACAAAAACTTCACTCAAATGCCAGTATTTACCCGTTGAAATGACTAAAGGTTAAAAAAAAAAAACCTGGAAAAATAAATAAAAACTGGTAAAGCCAAGTTTTGATGTGAATTTGGGATAACTGAAATCATCACTGCACTGCAGTGTGTACAGGAATTGTTGTGAATATCCTAGAAAGTTGTTGAGCCATAACTAATAACACTGGACCTGTGCATGCAACATGACCCAGTAGTTGCACCCTTAAGCATGTACTCAACACAACTACATGTCACATGTGCCCAAATACGTGTACAGAAATATTTAAAGCAGCATTATCCAGAGTTTCAAAGTAGGAACAACCCAAATGTCAATCAACAGTGAAACACTGAAACATTTAAATAAGGTGAGGTATATAATTAGATAAAGGAATACTATACAGCAAGGAAGATGAACTAAATATTGCTATAGGCAATAAAATTGATGAATTTAGGGGGAAATAATAGAGCAACAATATTAGAGAAATGCACATCAAAACTTCAATGAGGTATCACCTCACACCAGTCAGAATGATCATCATCAAAAAAGCTACACACACATACTGGAAAGGATATGGGAAAAGGGAACCCTACTGCACTGTTGGACGAAATGTGAATTGGTACAGCCAATGTGGAGAATAGTATGGAGATTCCTTAACAAGCTAGGACTAAAACTACCACATAACCCAGAAATCCCACTACTGGGCATATACCCTGAGAAAGCCAGAATTCAAAAAGTCTCATGTAGCCCAGTATTCATTGCTGCAGAGCAGGAGTAGAGATGCAGACATAGAGAGAGAACAGACGTGTGGTCCGTTCACACGAGTCATGGGGGAAGGAGACTGGGACAGATTGAGAGAAGAGCATGGACACGCATGCACTGCCTCGTGTGAAATAGCGAGCTAGTGGGGGCCTGCTCCCCAGCACAGGGAGCTGAGTGCCGTGCTCTGTGATGACCGAGAGGGACAGAACGGGGGCTGTGTGGGAGGGGGACCAAGAGGGAGGATGTGTAGCTGACCCTCGATAGAGGGCTGCAGAAACTAACACAACATTGTAAAACAATTTTTTAAAAGTCGAGCAAGAAAAAGTTAAATATTGTAGAATATGTGGAGTGTGAGCCTGTTTTTATAGAACTGAATAGAAGACAAAAGGAATCTATGATTTCAGAAATCAGGATAGCCTTCACATGTGGCAGAGAGGGAGAGAGAATGAGTAGGATGGGTATCAGGGGACTATGCCATGTTTCAGAGCTTTATTTTTTAACTTTGTAATTGTTACACGGTGTGTTCAGTTTGCCAGATAGTTATGATATGGCTATATGGTTGTGATTAGTGCAGTTTTATCTGTGTCTGTGATGTACTAATATAAAATTACTACTATTTTCTATTTATGTTGACATCCCAGCATAAGAAGAAAGAATGGTTACAGCATTATGGTTTTAAATAAATTACTGAGCACCTAATTTTTCAGTTTTCTGATTGTTCTATTGCAAGGAAACATTTTTTCATTAATAACATTAATTGTTAATCTTAAAAATTAAGGTTAAAATCTTATCTGGGACTTATAAGTGAAGTCTTATCTGGGATTCATGATGAACTTCTTATAGTCTGTTACTGTATTTTATTGTGTACCAAGAAGGAATAAATGAGTGATTAAGATATCATACTGTCCAACTCCAGACATGTTCTGGAACCAGTAATGCTAGTTCACGTAAAGCAGGCAGAGCATTGTGCTTTGAGTATCAGAAGAATCAGGCAGACATGTTGGGCAGAGCTTGTGAACAACCCCTATCTCTCTGCCAAGTACCCCCTTCCCACCGCCCCCCCGCCAAAAGTCCCTCAGTATTTCAAAGACATTTCAAGGCTTGATAACTGTGAGAATATTATTAAAACAAATGCAAGGTGGTGTTGTAATAGAGACATTGACTATTAGTTTGCTGGGACTGCCATAACTAAGTACCACAGAATGGGTGACTTAAATATAATAGAACTTCTTTCCTCAACAGCTCTGGAGGCTGAAGTCCAAGGTCAAGGTGTGGGTAGGTTTGCTTTTTCCTGAGGCCTCTCTCCTTGGTTTGTCAAACATACCTGCTTGCTGTGTCCTCACACAGGCTTTTCCTCTGTGCATCCTTGGTGCCTCTTCTCTGATAAGTTCACCAGTCATACTGCATTACTGCCTCACCCTACCAGCCTCATTTGAATTTAAATCGCCTCTTTAAATTTCTTATCCTCCAACACAGTTATATCCTGAGGTCCTGGGGTTGGGACTTCAACATAAGAACTCAGAAGAGGGTGGGGACACGATTCAGCCCACAGCAGGTTGCCATCCTATTTTTCACATATTTGACACAGTGATTCTGTGTATGTTTAAAAACTCTTGCCTTCCTCATGCCAGAGGAAGGCAAAGAACTTAGATATCCTATACACAAGAACTATATATAATTCAGAAATTGTCTAGAAAAAAATCATAGGTTGAGTTCTATTACTTAATATTCTCCCTAAAATAGCTGAAGTGGCTTAAAAAAAAAGAAAAGATGCAGCTAACTGCTTAGGTATTAAATTATCTAGTATTACTAAAGAGAAAAGTTCTAGCAAAGGAAATTTTTGTGGAAGTCAATTTGTCTTGTTAGGTGGTAATTAACATTACAGAAAGATCCAAGTTTTAAAAGTATTGTTAAAGAGTTATCTATAAAATGATTTTTTCCTATGCTTGGAGTGCCTCATCCTTTTCCCTTTCCTTTTGCCTGCCTCAAAACCTCCACTTTCCCAGAAAAGCCTGTGCTGACCTTTTCCCCAATATAGACTTAGTTTCCCCACTGTTCTCATAGAGCATCTTTCCTTCTTAAGAGTACTTGTTACAGTGGAAATTGTTATACGTATTTGATTAATATTGGTCTCATCCACTAAATTTTAAGCTTCACAGGGGACAGCAACCATGATGTTTTTTGTTCACTACTTTTGACCTGTAATTCCTAGCACTGAGTAAGCATTCAATAAGTGTTTATAGAATAATTGAACCAACAGAATATTTCACGCTACAACTAAGTATTTCGTTTGGTTATAATTTTATGTCTGGGAAATTGGGCTAATTTCTCTTTGTGTTTCTATTTAGAATGTAGCAGATCAGATTGCATTTCAAGCCGCTGGTGGATTAACAGCCCTTGAACACATTCTTCAAGTAGTGGTCCCAGTCACAAATGTGAACACTGTTTCACGAATTCCTCCTAAGTAAGTATAGTTTTTAATCTGTCTTTCACGTTTCATTTGTGAGTCATTTCTGCCTATGGTTTCCATATGGAGGAACCACAAGAAAATTGTATGTGTGTGCAGGTTTGAATAGCTAAAGCTTACATTCCCCATTAGGGAGAAAAACAGAGGTGCTTGACTTCACTTACAAAACTCAAATTGAGCCTAAAAGCCTTATGAAGGAAATTCCTTTGGTCTGTGACCTTTGCTAACCCCAAATCAAGAAGACCCAATGAACTTGTGAGACGTTCTAACCACTTAGCAAAATTTGAACAGAAATGAATACTAATAAGAGAAAACTAACTTTTGTACTGCATACAAAAAAAGGTGACTAAGTACATTAACAAAGGACTGAGCTGTGAAATTTGAAAAAGTCCCTAACATACAGGAAGAGCAGTCTGGGGCCAAGACTTCCGTAGTCTAGAGTACGAGCCAAATAGTTGGGAACTGAACTGTCATTTGGTCTTTAACTATAAACTGCTCTGTCCTAAGGATCATGTACCCCCTTTAGACACAAGATCTACTTTCTTATTATTTTCAGTTACCCTCTGGTCCCTGGCCACCAAGGATGTAGTAGCAGACAGCATTATTTTAGAAATATTGTATTCCTGAGCTGTAACATGCAAACTTTTTGGATATTTTGTGGAGACACTTGTAGAGTTTAAATAAAAGGTTTTGAGAAAAGTTCACTTATGTCACTGAGAAGCTTTTAAATATTTAATTAGCTCAGCTAAAGTGAGTGCTTCATCTGTCCGCTGGATACAACAGGGGAAAAAAATTCCTTGAGTATGTTATCTTTTTTTCTAAGAGACATTTGGTAAATGAGAAATAGCAGCAGCTTTGGAGTCAAACCAATCTGGGTTCCAGTTTTACCTCTGCCAGGTACTAGCTAGGAGATCTGGGACAAGTGCCTTAATCTTTTACATCTGTTTCCTCATTTGGTCAGACAGGGGTAATCATTTTCACCTCACAGCATGGGGATCAACTGAAGTGATAATCTATGTGAGAGTTCTTTGTTAACCTTAAAAATGAAAGTGAAAGTCACTCAGTCTGTCCGACTCTTTGCAACCCCGTAGCTGCCAGGCTCCTTTGTCCATGGAATTCTCCAGGCCAGAATACTAGAGTGAGCAGCCATTCCTTCTCCAGGGGATCTTCCCAGCCCAGGGATCGAACCCAGGTCTCCCACACTGCAGGCAGATTCTTTACCAGCTGAGCCACCAGGGAAGCTTATAAGCCTTAAAGTGTTTTATAAATGTTAGGTGACAGTTTTTAAAATAGCAGTCTTGCCTGGTTTAAGACAGTGCTATCAATTTGATGTGAGGTATTTCTGTGTACACACTTTGACACTGAGTTAGTTTGGGTTCTTTTGCTTTACTGACAAAGTAGAGATGAATGAAAGAAGGTGTAAGTACCCTGTAAAGTCAGAACATCTTTCTTTGGAGCAGAAAACTCTCCCATCGGGTAGTTACAGTGTACATATAGATGTTCTGTCCCCAAAGAGTGGCTGTGCCCTATCAGAGTGGACTTCACTGACAGTGTGATACTTGCATGTTGTCATCACTCAGTGTATGTCGATTGGCAGGGAGAGAGGAAGGAAGGAATCAAACACGATGTTTGAGATAAGAAAGGAAATGGTATTTGATTGTTTGGGACAGTGCTTTCCATAGCTGTTAATTCATAATGTTCACTGTAAATGCACTTGGTAGCGTTTGTTTTCTTTCTTTTTCTTTTGTTGTTTGCTGTGTTTTTCGGTAGGCTTCAACATGCGTGACACTGAGGTCCCTTGAAGGTAACCTAGATTAAATGCCTGTTCCCAAAAGCTGCCTTTGTCACTGTGGCAAAGGGCATGTTCTGGTGCTTGTCTGTGCCTCTCGTGTAGAAAACAGAAGAGGTTTTCCCCACAGTTCCTAACAGGACCTAACCAAGCCTTAGCACACATGCTTTGGGAAGGAGCCATGGAACCCTGAGAGTCCAGATCAGTGCTTCTCTGACGGCCACCAGCTGCCCAAGTGCCAGGACCCAGAATTATTCCTTCATCTCATCTGAGGCTAATAGATTTGTGTTTTCAACCAGGTACTGCTTACTGAGTGAGGTCAGCTTAAAAGGCTGTGGGCATCTAGCACTGACTCTAAGATTCCCCTGTCCTTAGCCCAGCTCAAGATCATGACTCTGCTTTCTAACCTAGCCTCCCTTCTTAGGGCGAACAGATTAAGGCTGAGAGAATTATGCTGCTTACTTAGAGACAGGAAAAAGAAATATCACAATTCTGTTAGATTTAAATGTAGACTCAAAGCACACTGGTGGGCATCAGTCAGTGATTTAATTCCAAAAGTATTCCTTTTCATATTCCTTCTAACAGCTTTCTGGCCTTGGGACTTCCATAGTTGCTGGGCTTGAGCTCCCAGCCCTCAACATCATGAGCTTTCTGCCACCTTATTAGCACATCTTGTTTTCTGCCTCCTGTGGCATTCCATGGTTCTTACCTAGAGCAACTGTTGTTGGTTTTGTTTTAACTATCCTTCATTAGTTCATTTTTCTCAGTGATAAACAAAAGGGGCTTTGAGAAAGTTCAGTCACTGTCTAGTGACATTATCATGTGGGTCATCTCGACAGTTACCATGTGGACCCCTATGACTGCAAACCCAATGTTTCACTCCCCCTGCAGCCCAGAGCTCTGTAAATGGATAAAGGAAGTCCCTGATCCTCTTTCCTCACCGTTTTGCCCATCTCCCTTTTTACTCCACGTAGTACCTCAGCAGCTGTCCTGTAATTATTGCTACGTAACTCCCTCTGGGTGAATATTTTGCTTTCAGCAGATTTTTTTAATGTGAAACTGAGGATTCTACCCACTTCTGAAAATTTTAATTTTTGAAATCTTTCTGAATCTTCACTGTGTTCCTTTTCTTTTTAGAACCAGAGAAAACTCATAAACTTCCTTGATTCCTACTCAGATTATTATTGATTAGGTCCAATTTGTTTATTTTTGTTTTTATTTGCATTACTGTAGGAGATGGATCCGAAAAGATACTTCTGCAGTATATGTCAAAGAGTGTTCTGCCTGTGTTTTCCTCTAGGAGGTTATATTATCCAGTCTTAGATTTAAGCCTTTAATCCATTTTGAGTTTATTTTTGTGTATGGTGTTAAGAGAATGTTCTAATTTTACTATTTTACATGTAGCTGTCCAGTTTTCCCAGTACCAGTTATTGAAGAGACTGTCTTTTCTTCATTGTATATTCTTGTCTCTTTTCTCGTAGATTAATTGATCTTAGGTGCATGGGTTTGTTTCTGGGCTTTCTGTCCTGTTGATCTATATTTCTGTCTCTGTGCCAGTACTATACTGCTTTGATTAGTGTGAAACTACAAAGTTTTGTAGTATTGTCTGAAGTCAAGGAGCCTGATTCCTCCAGCTCTGTTTTTCTTTCTCAAGATTTGCTTTAACTATTCAGAGCCTTTTGTGTTTCCATACAAATTTTAAAATTTTTCTTCTAGTTCTGTGAAAAATGTAATTTGATAGGGATTGCATTGAATCTGTATTTTACCTTGAGTACTATAGTCATTTTAACAATATTCTTCCAATCTAAGAACATGGTATACCTTTCCATTTGTTTCTGTCATTTTCAGATTCTTTCATCTGCATCTTACAGTTGTCTGGGCCTTTGCTTCCTTTGCTAGATTTATTCCTAGATATTTTATTCTTTTTGATGTGCTGGTAAATGAAATTATTTTTTAAATTCTTCTTTCTGATCTTTCTTTGTTAATATATAGAAATACAACAGATTTTTAAATATTAGTTTTTGTTCTGCAACTTTACTGAATTCATTGATGAGTTCTAGTAGTTTTCTGGTAGCATCTTTAGGATTTTCTACGTATCGTATCATGTCATATGCAGACACTGACAGTTTTATTTTTCTGTTCCAGTGTGGATTTTTATATTTCTTTTTCCTCTCTGATTGCTGTGGCTAGGACTTCTAAAACTATGTTGAATGAAAGTAGTGAGAGTGAGCCCCCTTGTCTTGTTTGATCTTAGAGGAAATGCTTTCAGCTTTTCACCATCGAGTGTGATGTTAGCTGTGTGTTTGTCATGTACAGTGGAATAGTCAGTTCAGTTCAGTTGCTCAGTCATATCTGAATCTTTGCAACTCCATGAACTGCAACACGCCAGGCTTACCTGTCCATCACCAACTCCTGGAGCCTACTTAAACTCATGTCCTTCACATCGGTGATGCCATCCAACCATCTCATCCTCTGTCATCCCCTTCTCCTCCTGCCCTCAATCTTTCCCAGCATCAGGGTCTTTTCAATGAGTTGGCTCTTCGCATCACATGGCCAAAGTATTGGAGTTTCAGCTTCAGCAGAATTTCATGGCTTGCTCCTTGGAAGAAAAGCAATGACTATGGTTTTTCCAGTAGTCATGTATGGATGTGAGAATTGGACTATAAACAAAGCTGAGCACTGAAAAATTGAAACTTTTGAAATGTAACGTTGGCGAAGACTCTTGAGAGTACCTTCGACTGTATGGAGACCCAACCAGTCCATCCTAAAGGAAATCAGTCCTGAATATTCATTGGAAAGACTGATGCTAAAGCTGAAATTCCAATACTTTGGCCACCTGATGTGAAGAACCGACTCATTGGAAAGGACCCTGATGCTGGGAAAGATTGAAGGCAGGAGGAGAAGGACGAGGATGAGATGGTTGGATGGCATCACCAACACAACGGACATGAGTTTGATTAGGCTCCAGGAATTGGTGATGGACTGGGAAGCCTGGTGTGCTGCAGTTCACGGGGTCACAGAGTCAGACACAATTGAGCAACTGAACTGAATATTCCATAAAAAAGAATGCAATAATGCCATTTGCAGCAATATGGATGAACTTAAAGATTATCCTATTAAGTGAAGTAAGCCAGACAAAGACAGTTATATTATATCACTTATATGTGAAATCCAAGGGAAAAAAAGATACAAATGCACTTATTTACAAAACAGAAATAGGCCCACAGACACCAACAGACAGTTCCCAAAGAGGAAAAGGGTAGGGGAGGGATAAGTTAATTAGGAGATTGGGATTAGCATGTCACACTAGTTTGTATGAAATACATACCATCAGGGACCTACTGTATGGCACAGGAAACTATACTCAGTATTTCATTATAACCTATAAGGGAAAAGAATCTGAAAAAGAAGATATATAGAGAGATTTATAGAGATACAGATATATAAATAAAACTACATCACTGTACTGTACACCTGAAACTAACATGACATTGTTATATTTAAATTACACACACACACACACACTTATTATTAAAAGGAATTGGCCAGGATGTGGTATTCTTAAGTCAACCTTTTTAACAAATGTGCTCCAATAAAACTGTTTTCAGTGCCAAGAAAGATCACCCTGAAACAAGGCAATTTTCATTTCGTGTTGTATCTACTTTTGGAATGACTCATGTTATTCTTCTTCCTAATTTTGATTGGAGAAAACAAATAACAAAATAATGAATGACATATTCTAAGCTTTTCTTTGGTTTAGGCTAATAACAATTGTTTAACATTGCTTTTTTTAAAATAGAAGTATAATTTATTTACAGTGTTGTGTTTCTGCTGTACAGCAAAGTGATTCTGTTATATATATATGTATATAAACATTTTGTATATTATTTTTTATTATGGTTTTATCACAAGATATTGACTGTAGTTCCCTGTGCTATTAGGACTCTGTCATTTATCCATTCTATATATACTAGTTTATCTCTTAACATAGCCCTTAATATTTGAAAATAAATGGCAGTTTGTCAGTTTCTTTGGTCATAAAGAATGCCCCGTATTATGTAAATAAGAAGATGGATCTGCTGTGACTAAGGTTGTGGCCTAAACTTTGTGTTGTGTTTTTGTAGTATATTTACATAGAGGCAGTGAATAGAAGTTATAGAGTTGACACAGCATTCCACATCTCCAGGCCCAAATATTGTTGTTCAGTCACTAAGTCATCTCCAACTCTTTGTGACCCCATGGACTGCAGCACACCAGTCTTCCCTGTCCTTCACTATCTCCTTGAGCTTGCTCAAACTCCTGTCCATTGAGTCAGCGATGCCATCCAGTCGTCTCATTCTCTGCTGCCCTCTTCTTCTGCCTTCAGCCTTTCCCAGCATCAGGGTCTTTTTCAATGAGTCAGCTCTTCACATCAGGTGGCCAAAGTATTGGAGCTTCAACTTCAGCGTCAGACTCTTTCCAGACAGCAGTAAATGTTCATATCTCATAAGGAAGCCAGCATATCTTTTGGGCCACCAAAAATCATCACAGGGCTATCTTTCCTAGGTCGCCTTTTACTTGCTTGGAATTCTTAGTCCTTGACAGATAGTTATGAACAATAAAGGGGGCCATGTAGTTAAGTTATTCTACTTAACTATTCTCGTCTCCAAGCTACTCTAGGTCGTCCTACTGCACAACTAATTAGCCCCTTTTTCTTCTCTATCAGCTTTGCTTCTCTTCCTCCATTGTCCCTCTGGACAGAATTTTTATATGGAAATAGTCTTATCAGCATGAAGCATTACATGGTATAATGAAGAATAGACAGACTCTGGAGTCAGATCTGAGCTTAAGTCTCTGCTTTTTAATTTGTAACTATGGTATCATGGGCCAAATAGTTATAACAGAGCCTTAATTAAATGGTAATGCTACTATGCAGGGTAGGACTTGTTGGCTGCTAAAAGTACATGTGTTCATTAAGTGCCCTGCACAAAGAAAGCACTTAGTTAATATCAATGGATTGGATTTCTTTTCTTTTTCTTTTATTTTTACGGTTGTTATTGTTTTGACTACACGTTACCCTCCTTAATTACTGAGCTTTAAATCCCTGTGTCTGTGTCACTTTGGGTTCTAAGAATCTATGATCTATTAATTTTACTTGGCCATTTGTTTTTTTCCACCCTAAGTCCAGACTTTATCCTGGTTAATTTTGGCCCAGCCTGTCAAGATTCTTTTTGGATCCCGATTTGGCTGCTTAATTTTTTTTTTTTTCTTAACACTGTGTCACATCTGAAGTTGATGTGTAAAAGATATGTATCTTTATCTAAATCATTG
Organism: Nanger dama; assembly: GCA_917880005.1. Classification (NCBI taxonomy): domain Eukaryota; kingdom Metazoa; phylum Chordata; class Mammalia; order Artiodactyla; family Bovidae; genus Nanger; species Nanger dama. The sequence continues at coordinate 1,250,743 of CAKJTW010000110.1, read as the reverse complement.
AAGAAATATCAAACAGGTTAGAGAATAGTCCAGTTTAGCCCTGTATTAATGTTCCCAGGTATTCTACTTATGTTATCTTTTTCTCAAAGGGACTCTAATTCCTTGGGATCAGAGACCACAGTAAATGCATTATTTGTTAATCATATGATGTCTTAATAAGTATCATTTCCATATACAAATGAATGAATTTTCTGAGACATGGAAGAAAAGCAGTAAGAGAACACACTATATCAAATACTTGACTCTGTGGACTTAAAATATGATTGCGTCTCAGTCCTAGATGAATAAGGGCCTGATTTAGACCAGTCTGTTAGCTCGACTTAAGGCAGTATTTTTGTATTCCATCTTTCAGTTTCTGTGAATCTTATATCTGTAACTGCTTTACTTGGAAGTTCAAAGGGGATGCTGGAACTGTATTCTTGGTTTTTGTCCTTATCACAGTTTTAAAATCAGAGCACCCCCATTTTAATCTCTGGTGAAAAATAAATTCTTCCCACTGCTGTGGCCTTTATAAACTCTACCCATCTATTCATGTCAAACAAATTAATTAAGTTCCCTTTTTCTTATTTAGAGTATATACATTTATCTATCCATAAATCAGTTTTAGGTAAAACAGTAGTCACAGAATACAGTAAAAGTAAATAAATTTAGAATGATGTGAGTTAGAGCTTGGCTGACTAGGAAGATCACAGATTTATTATCCAAAGTAAGATAAAAATAAACTTGTGCAGTCTATCGACTTGGCCATCCTGCATTTACTTGATTCTTTGAAGGTGATGAGGGGACAGAACTTAACATTTATTGAGCGCGCCCTCAGTGCCAGTCACAGGGCCGAGGCTTAGCATGGTTTCCCTGTTTACCCCTCACCGTCACCAGCAGGCAGATACGTGGCCATTGCCAGCATGAGGATTGCAAGCAGTCGTGTTTGGGACATGACCTCAACCTGAGAGAGAGCCATGATACCCTTTCTCAGAGAGTGTGTATTCTTTCCAGATGACAGAATGTTCAGAATTACTCTTCCATGATTATTGAGGTTTCATCCCTAGAAGCTTCTGTTCCTTTCTCTTGGTCTTGTGATACTCACAGGGTGGCAACTGATACAGTTCATTTACAGTGGAAAAGGTGTATCCTGGTGGATGCCAGAAGCAGGTAAATGATGTTGGGCTTCCAGTTCTGATACCCAGGGAAACTGTTCTCTAGGGATTCCCTTGACGGGTGGGTCATGGTGGTAAGGTCTGACAGAATGTGGTCCACTGGAGAAGAGAATGGCAAGCCACTTCAGTGTTCTTGCCTTGAGAACCCCATGAACAGTATGAAAAGGCAAAATGATAGGATACTGAAAGAGGAACTCCCCAGGTCAGTAGGTGCCCAACACATTACTGGAGATCAGTGGAGAAATAACTCCAGAAAGAATGAAAGGATAGAGCCAAAGCAAAAACAATACCCAGCTGTGGATGTGACTGGTGATAGAAGCAAGGTCCAGTGCTGTAAAGAGCAATATTACGTATGAACCTGGAATGTCAGGTCCATGAGTCAAGGCAAATTGGAAGTGGTCAAACAAGAGATGGCAAGAGTGAACATCGACATTCTAGGAATCAGCGAACTAAAATAGACTGGAATGGGTGAATTTAACTCAGATGATCATTATATCTACTACTGCGGGCAGGAATCCCTCAGAAGAAATGGAGTAGCCATCATGGTCAATAAAAGAGTCCCAAATGCAGTACTTGGATGCACTCTCAAAAACGACAGAATGATCTCTGTTCATTTCCAAGGCAAACCATTCAATATCACAGTAATCCAAGTCTATGCCCCAACCAGTAACACTGAAGAAGCTCAAGTTGAGCGGTGCTGTGAAGACCTACAAGACCTTTTAGAACTAACACCCAAAAAGATGTCCTTTTCATTATAGGGAACTGGAATGCCAAAGTAAGAAGTCTAGAAACACCTGGAATAACAGGCAAATTTGGCCTTGGAATGTAGAATGAAGCAGGGCAAAGACTAATAGAGTTTTGCCAAGAAAATGCACTGGTCATAGCAAACACCCTCTTCCAACAACACAAGAGAAGACTCTACACATGGACATCACCAGATGGTCAACACCGAAATCAGATTGATTACAGTCCTTGCAGCCAAAGATGGAGAAGCTCTATACAGTCAACAAAAAACAAGACCAGGAGCTGACTGTGGCTCAGATCATGAACTCCTTATTACCAAATTCAGACTTAAATTGAAGAAAGTAGGGAAAACCGCTAGACCATTCAAGTATGACCTAAATCAAATCCCTAATAATTATGCAGTGGAAGTGAGATATAGATTTAAGGGCCTAGATCTGATAGATAGAGTGCCTGATGAACTACGGAATGAGGTTCGTGACATTGTACAGGAGACAGGGATCAAGACCATCCCCATGGAAAAGAAATGCAAAAAGACAAAATGGCTGTCTGAGGAGGGCTTACAAATAGCTGTGAAAAGAAGAGAGGGGAGAAAAGGAAAGATATAAGCATCTGAATGCAGAGTTCCAAAGAATAGCAAGAAGAAATAAGAAAGCCTTCTTCAGCGATGAATGCAAAGAAATAGAGGAAAAGAACAGAATGGGAAGGACTAGAGATCTCTTCAAGAAAATTAGAGCTATTAAGGGAACATTTCATGCAAAGATGGGCTCAATAAAGGACAGAAATGGTATGGACCTAACAGAAGCAAAAGATATTGAGAAGAGGTGGCAAGAATACACAGAAGAACTGTACAAAAAGATCTTCAAGACCCAGATAATCACGATGATGTGATCACTCATCTAGAGCCAGACATCTTAGAATGTGAAGTCAAGTGGGCCTTAGAAATCATCACTACAAACAAAGTGAGTGGAGGTGATGGAATTCCAGTGGAGCTATTTCAAATCCTGAAAGATGATGCTGTGAAAGTGCTGCACTCAATATGCCAGCAAATTTGGAACACTCAGCAGTGGCCACAGGACTGGAAAAGGTCAGTTTTCATTCCAATTCCAAAGAAAGGCAATGCCAAAGAATGCTCAAACTACCACACAATTGCACTCATCTCACATGCTAGTAAAGTAATGCTCCAAATTCTCCAAGCCAGGCTTTAGCAATATGTGAACTGTGAACTTCCTGATGTTCAAGCTGGTTTTAGAAAAGGCAGAGGAACCAGAGATCAAATTGCCAACATCTGCTGGATCATGGAAAAAGCAAAAGAGTTCCAGAAAAAGATCTATTTCTGCTTTATTGACTATGCCAAAGCCTTTGACTGTGTGGATCACAATAAACTGTGGAATATTCTGAAAGAGATGGGAATACCAGACCACCTGACCTGCCTCTTGAGAAACCTGTATGCAGGTCAGGAAGCAACCATAAAACTGGACGTGGAACAACAGACTGGTTCCAAATAGGAAAAGAAGTACATCAAGGCTGTATATTGTCACCCTGCTTATTTAACTTCTATGCAGAGTACATCATGAGAAACGCTGGGCTGGAAGAAGCACAAGCTGGAATCAAGATTGCCGGGAGAAATATCAATAACCTCAGATATGCAGATGACACCACCCTTATGGCAGAAAGTGAAGAGGAGCTAAAAAGCCTCTTGATGAAAGTGAAAGAGGAGAGTGAAAAAGTTGGCTTAAAGCTCAACATTCAGAAAACTAAGATCATGGCATCCGGTCCCATCACTGCATGGCAAATAGATGGGGAAACAGTGGAAACAGTGTCAGACTTTATTTTGGGGGCTCCAAAATCACTGCAGATGATGACTGTAGCCATGAAATTAAAAGATGCTTACTCCTTGGAAGAAAAGTTATGACCAACCTAGATAGCATATTCAAAAGCAAAGACATTACTTTGCCGACTAAGGTCTGTCTAGTCAGGGCTGTGGTTTTTCCTGTGGTCATGTATGGATGTGAGAGTTGGACTGTGAAGAAGGCTGAGCGCCAAAGAATTGATGCTTTTGAACTGTGGTGTTGGAGAAGACTCTGGAGAGTCCCTCAGACTGCAGGGAGATCCAACCGGTCCATCCTAAAGATCAGTCATGGGATGTCTTTGGAAGGACTGATGCTAAAGCTGAAACTCCAGTACTTTGGCCACTTCATGTGAAGAGTTGACTCACTGGAAAAGACTCTGATGCTAGGAGGGACTGGGGGCAGGAGGAGAAGGGGACGACAGAGGATGAGACGGCTGGATGGCATCACTGATTCTATGGATGTGAGTCTGAGTGACCTCTGGGAGTTGGTGATGGACAGGGAGGCCTGTTGTGCTGTGATTCATGGGGTCACAAAGAGTCGGACACGACTGAGCGACTGAACTGAACTGAACTGTATGGACATAGGAATGAGATTGCCACATCCCAGAGCCATTAGAAATAGACCTTGTCCTTAGGGAACTTTTAGTAATGGAAAATGAAATGGGTTAAACTCTAAGTATCACTAATATAGCCTGCCTGTGTTACCTTTGTGGAACAGCCAGGCTGGTGATATACATAATCTCTTCATAAAAGGATGCTTTGCTACGTATCTGATGTCTGCAAACTTAGTTTCCTCCGATGCATGGCTTCATGTGCCAGGCCTGTAGCTTGCTGCTTACTCCCCCTCTCTTGCTTGACTGCCTTGTCTGTTCTCTTTGAAGCTCATCTACTGTTGGATCTTTGCTTTTTCTCTTCGGTTTGCAACACAGTCTAAACTGTTAATCCTGTCTTCACCATGAGTTTCCTTCCATGGTACCATTTATCTCTTTCTTGGCTTGTCATATTCACCTCAACTCCATTGCTGTTTGTTGTGTCCTCCCTTTTTATGGGTGTTATGATGTTACATGTTCTAGGCTTTACACCTATGCCTCTTCTAAGCTGCTGTATTTTATGCCATGAGATGTTTCCCTCAATGACCAGAGCTGGTTAAACCAAGACTGAACATTTGACTCAAAAGCAGCCAATCTTACAGTCTTAAAACTCAGCCCAAAAGGTAAACTGGGCCAGTCAAGATTGTCTCTCAGGAATTTGCAGTTGGAAAACCGTATAACTCCAACCCATTGTGTGTGTGTGTGTGTGTGTGTGTGTGTGTGTGTGTGTGTGTGTGTGTGTGTGTGTGTGTGTGTATGTTTAAATTTGAAAAATCATGCAGAGTAACTTCTGGGATGGTCATTACAGGGTTGTGTTCACTCCAAGTTTAGCAGGACTAATGGAGGCCAGTTGTGGGGGGAAGGAGGAGACTAGAGCTTCATGAGAGATGAGGGGGCTGGAAATGAGAGGAGGCCCAGTCCACAGAGCTGGCATTGTTCCTGCCCTCCTGAAGTCTGGTAGCTTATTTTCTCCTGGATTCACGTGAACGTTCCCAACAGCTTTACAGTAAATGCCTCTTTTTACTTGAAATATTTTGAGTGAATTTCTGTCCCTTCTAACCTAGATTCTCATACTTTCAAATACAAATATTAAAAGATTTGTTTAAACTCCAAATTGAGTTGAAAATATTGGACTATGTAATAGAGCCTTCCTTGCAACCTCATAGCAGTTTTTCTACAATCTTCCATATCAAGAAAGAATGAATGAATGCTCAAAGTTTAAAGCAGAAATAGAGAGAAAGCACATTCTACATGTTCTCTAGGGTATCATTCTTTATGAACATTAAATGTTTCTACAAGCTCAGACTGACTGAAGTTTCATTTTTCCTCCTAACCTTCATTTGGAAAACTTGTATAGAGAATTAAATACTTCAGACATTCTGTACCTGGATGCTAACGTAACATACTCTAGAGTGCAGATCTTACTTTCAGGATCAAAGATTAGACAACATATTATTCTTTAATAAAATACAAGAATTCTATAAGAACAAGTAACAATACTGCTCATGTTCTTTATAGTCCTCAAATGTTAACTTTCTTGGTAGCTCTTGGGTCACACAGATTGGTTTCCTCATTATTAAACTTATAATTAGGATTTAGTTTGAATCCCAGTAACATTGTCTTATTTTCATAAAAACTTAAAAATACATTTCTTAGCCTCTGTTTTCTCTGACTTGACCATAATGAACATAGTCCAGCTTTTTAATATAGAATACATTTGTTCATGATGATCTTGATCATTTCACTGGTTGTCTTCTGAAATTAGAACCAGTTGCTTTCATGCATTGGCAGAGGCAATGGTAACCCATTCCAGTGTTCTTGCCTGGAAGATCTCGGGGATCGGGGAGCCTGGTGGGCTGCTGTCTATGGGGTTGTATAGAGTCAGACACGACTGAAGCGACTTAGCAGCAGCAACAGCAGCAGCCTATTCTGAAGCTACGATTAAGATGTTTAGAAGGTGAGAAGACTGCAAGAGCAGTTACTCCCACCAGCTCCCCACTCAAATCCTGACAGCCTGATGCAGCTCAGAATGTTAATCCTATACTACAGAATAAAGCTTTATGATATTTTTAAGAACTGAGTAATTTGCCTTTAAGACTCAGTAGTGCAGTTTCAGCTGCTAGGCGAAAGATAAAACATTTGTAAAAAAAAAAACCAAACGATTTTTTGTTGCCATTTTTATAGTACTCAAAAGAAGAAAGAAAAGCATTGACTTATTTCAGTCTGAGCTTTTTAAAATTGCAGTTTTGTTCTTCTCAAGGAAAGCACACAGTATCTCCATATTACTGAACATCTGTCCCAACACATGACATAGTCATAACAGCTGATGCAAGTTTCAGAGCCCTGCCTCGTCCTATGCCTACCTCTGTCTTTCCCAATAAGAAATGCAAAACTTCGTTCTCGGTGGGCTGGTTATATTACCAGAATTACGCTGGTACATCCCAGATTCATGTTTTCTGGGAAAAAAACAGGAATTGCAAAAAGTTTGCAGTTTTAAACTTTTTTCTTAGCGACTCTATGTTAAGGCATTTTCTTTCCATGTAGAATGTTCTCAAGTAATAGTTCATTGGTTGAACATTTTTGGTTACCTGTTTACTTAACAAAATCTTTAACTTGGACTATCACTGTTAGATCACTTCCTGGGACGTTACTAACAACTTATTTGAGGCTCTAACTGTCTTGCTCTTTCCTTTACACTAATGCCTTCTCCAGGGAATCATTTTCATCAAGCCTATCCAATGATTCAGAGATCAGGTTGTTGCCCTACTAAAAATCAAAATTCATATAAATATTTCTCAGCATGACATTTGAGTTAATATAAATACAAATCTCTCTCCATTTTTCAAATTTATGCATTCCTGCAAAAACGATTGTAAAGCTAGTTTCTGTTAAGTGAATCCTATTTTCTTATTAATTTCCTTCATAAAATCAGCAGTGTATTTCTGTAAGGAAAATGTCAGTGACCTAAAGAGTTGATGTAGAATTTGTGGCCAAGTCCTCTGGGGTTCTAGACAGTGTAACACAGCAGTCTTGCTGAAAACACTCCGTAGCACTTTCAGAATTGTGAACTGTATAGGTCTTTGCTAACTCTGTAACCTCTTTTGTCTTGTCACCTTCTGAGACTTGGATTCTTGAGAAACACCTAAGTAGGATGAAGATTACAATGTCATATTTTGCAAATATATACACAGTCTAACACATAATGTATTTTAGTCTAAAACTTACCTCTGTGTTCAACCATACACTTTTGCTTATTTCATGTGCTAGCAAGATAATGCTCAAACTCATTCAAGCTAGGCTTCAACAGTACGTTAACTGAGAACTTCCAGATGTACAAGCTGGATTTAGAAAAGGCAGAGGAACCAGAGATCAAATTGCCAACATCCATTGGTTCATAGAAAAAGCAAGGGAATTCCAAAACCTTCTACCTCTGCTTCATTGACTCTGCTAACACCTTTGACTGTGTGGATCACTACAAACTGGAAAGTTCTGAAAGAGATGGGAATACCAGACTACCTGACCTGTCTCCTGAGAAACCCGTATGCAGATCAAGAAGCAACAGTTAGAACCGGACACGTAACAACAGACTGGTTCCAAACAGGGAAAGGAGTATGACAAGGCTGTGTATTGTCACCCTACTTATTTAACTTCTATACAAAGTACATCATTTGAAGTGCTGGGCTGAATGACTTGCAAGCTGGAATCAAGATTGCTGGGAGAAATATCAACAACCTCAGATATGCAGAGGATACTACTCTAATGGCATAAAGCGAAGAGGAACTAAAGAGCCTCTTGATGAAAGTGAAAGAGGTGAGTGAAAAAGCTGGCTTAAAATTCAGCATTCCGAAAGCAAATATCATGGCATCTGGTTCCATCATTTTATGGCAAATATATGGGGAAAAAGTGAAAACAGTGACATATTTTATTTTTTGGACTCCAAAATCACTATGGATGGTAACTGCAGCCAGGAAGTTAAAAGATGCTTGCTGCTTGGAAGAAAAGCTATGACAAACCTAGACAATGTTGTAAAAAGTAGAGGCATCACTTTGCTAATGAAGAGCCATATAGTCAAAGCTATGGTTTTTTCAATAGTCATGTATGAACATGAGCGTTGGACTATAAAAAAGGCAGAGCGCTGAAGAATTGATGCTTTTGGACTATGATGTTGCGAATTCCTTGGACATCAAGGAGATCAAACCAGTCAACCCTAAAGGAAATCAACCTTGAATATTAATTGGAAGGACTAATGCTGAAGCTGAAGCTCCAATACTTTGGCCACCTGATTCGAAGAGCAAATCTTTGGAAAAGACCCTGATGCTGGGAAAGATTGAGGGCAAGAGGAGAAGGGAGCGGCCAAGAATGAGATGGTTAGATGACATCATCAACTCAATGGCCATGAGTCTGAGCAAGTTCCAGAAGATGGTGAAGGACAAGGAAGCCTGGTGTGCTGCAGTCCATGGAGTTGCAAAGAGGCAGGCATGACTTCGTGACTGAACAACAATAAACATACTCACTTTCTCATTTGATTAGTTCTAGGACTCAAGCCGGCATCTGTATTTAGAATTAGAGACAAGGGACTATAATGCACTAATGAATTAAACCCAGCTGGGGTTTAGAATCGGAGCATTGGAGTTCAAATACCAGCTTTGCCAGTGTTTAATGTGAGACCTGTCTTTAAGAACTTATTGTGCTGTAGGATTTTTCATCTGGGGAATGGGGAAAAGATTTCTGTCTCGCAGAGTTGTTATGAAGGTGAAATGCTAACATATATGAAAGGGCTTTGTGAGTTGTCACACTCTAGCATGGGGTGCTAATGGCACTGGGCCACAATGCCCTGCCCTGCACGATGTGTAACATTCCTTGGCCCATTAAATACCTCTGGCCCCAGTCATCGTGACAACCAAATGTGTTATTACACATTTACACATGCGCCTGGGGGATTGGTACCATTGGTTGTGTGCTGAGCAGTAGAGTTGTGGAAATAAAACTGTGTCCATAACCATCAGCAGGCTCATTCATTAAAAAGTGAACTAAACAGGGGAAGAGGTAATTTGGTGCTATGTATAACTATACAAGTATGTGCCAAGTGCAGAGACAGTGAAAAGGATGGCGTCATTAACCGCCAGAGGAAGACAGAGTCTTTCCTATAGGTTTTAAAAGATAGATTCAGAATTTGTCAAATTAACAAGTCTTCCTCAGCAGAGAGCACAGCATGTGCAAGAACATGGAGACCTGAAATAACAGGGTACACTTTTTGGAAGGTGTAAACATTTTGATATTGTTAGGACACTGTCAGTACAGTATAAAAAATAATTAAGTTGGAGTGAATAGGACAAAATGACTAATTCAGGGAAAAGTGAACGATATTTATTCTTTATTTTTTTCACATTTTAAAAAAAGTTAATATCTTTTTCATTCCTCATCTTTCTGTTATTGTCTCATCTTTCTATTACCTTAATTTAAGCCCTCACTGCTTATGCTGTTTTACCCAAAGAGGAATTCACTCATTTAATATATACTTTTATTGCCATGTGGTTAGCACTTTGTTTAGTATTGTGGGTGAAGGATGAGTGAGAGATTGAGAAAACCTTTACAAGGAAGTTGTAATGAGTCCCTGCAAAACACTTGGCATTGTCAGAAATATAAGAGTAATAAAGCTATTTTATATTAATCAATATGTTACATTTATTTAACAGAGTCTTTGACACATGTTCATCAATTTGTCACATTATATAAATGAAGAAACTCGGCTTAAAAACACTGAATGATTTATCATCTCTTATCACATTGGCAGCTAGGACTGAGCATTCTAGTCTGGTGTTCTTCCTTCTCTATCTTATTGCCTACATGGTATCAACAAAGAGAGAGGTTTTCAGTCTGGTTAAGAGCCAAAGGGGGACAAGAAGAATGATCTACCAGAAGTTCAGAAAGATGAACCGAAACCACTTGTAACTGTTTGTATGTATGAGACAAAATATTCAGAGAAGATCTAGCAATGAAGTCCACAAAAGCAGTACAACATTTCTGTGTTACCTTCAATACCCTTTTCATGATTTAAATCAGGTGGTAAATAGAGAGTAAATTCATCGTAAGACTTATTTCCCATCAATACCAGATATAGAGGTGGAAACCACATACCACCTTATGTGTCTGCTGCACTACAGCCTCTCATTAAGTGTTAATCAAATGTTATTTTCTGGTGTGGGTGAAGTTTAGGATACAATCCATTGTTAATAAACAATTCCTTATTTCTAGGCAGGATTATTGTAATATAATTCTAAATAGCTATTTTTAGATCAAGATTTACTAAAAGTAAATGACTTTCCTCAAGATAATGAAAGTTTAAAAAGTTAATTTGAAAGCTTATTAGCCGTGTGTGTGTGTGTGTGTGTGTGTGTGTGTGTGGGGTGTTTTGTATGCTCAGTCGTGTCCAACTCTTTGTGACCCTATGGACTGTAGCCCATGAGGCTCCTCTGTCCGTGGGATTTTCCCAGCAAGAATACTGGAGTGGGTTGCCATAGTGATTGATAAACACTCTTCTCCATTTGACATATTGAGGCATTTTGTTTGTCTCAAAAGGCAGCACAGAAATGGTTACAGTTGACAGCTGTTATACCACTAATAAGATTAAAGTAAAGAAATTAGTTGTGTCGACTTTAATCTGCTATTTAACACTGCAAGCCACCTGGGGTCTTCTCCAGAGCCTACGTGTTTAATTGTGACTTTAAAATTATATAACCAGATCCTACTTAAGAACATATCTAAAGACTAGCTAATCATAACTGTCTTTTTATTAGACAAGACAGAGTTTAACACTAGCCTTCAAGTTAATGTTTTAATTTTATGCTCATCCTAATTTTTAAATGTATTTTTGTAATCTTTGCAACAAAACGCCATCTCAGTGGGAGGTTAATTTTAGGAAACGCAGGAAGTCTAATTAGGTTGTACTTAAAATATATGTGATTTCTCATTTAAAATTAGAGTATGTCTCTGTGGAATAATTAAACTGCTTATTCTAATTATACCAAATTCACCAGCTAAACAAGAACCTTTGAAATAACTCCTCTAGTTGAAGATTTCTTTCTCCTGCTCTGAGGCATCATTATACTTAGGAAAAATCCCTGAATTAAAAAATTCATTTTAGTGTGTTTAAAATGTTACATTGTAGAATACGATATGCAGTGCAGCAATCATTTGTAGTTGTTACATTGAGTTTTGATGCAAAGAGAGGTGTGGAGGGCGCATAATTCACATCTGTGTAGCAAAGACTGGTTGGGGGACAGCACTATTAGCATCCCTTCTCCACCCCAGTCTTGAGCTGTCTTTCATTTCCAGTTCCTGGAGGTTGGCTCCTCGGCTATCCTCACCCACCCTAAGTGTTCTAGTGTCAGAAAGGAGGGAGTCAGAGGTGGAGAAGGCTGTGTGAATTTATGCTAACCATCACAGTGCCAGCGGGGAAAAGTTTTCCTCTTTACCTGCAACTCTCACTGATTCAAATGTCCACTGCAAAAAAGTACCCCGAAATTCTGTCACAAATCCACCTTCTCTGTAGTCACAAAAATATCAAAACTGAATCATCTGTTGATTGTTAAATTTTCTGCATCATTCTTCTGTCCCCAGATTTCTTGCCAAAAAAACATTTTCTTCTTTTTTTAAAGTTTTATTTATTCTAGTGTTAGACGCTGGGTCTCTGATGCTGGCGGGCTTTCTCTTGTTGCAGAGATCAGGGGCTTCTCTTGTTGTGAAGCACAGGCTCTTGGGGGAGGGTGGCGGGCTTCAGTCGTTGCGGTTCCCGGGCTCTAGAGCACAGGCTTAGCAGTTGTGACCCACAGGCTTCGTTGTTCCACAGCAGTTGGCATCTTCCTGGACCAGGAATCAAACCCATGTCTTCTGCATCGGCAGGCTGAGCCTACCACTGAGCCACCAGGGAAGCCTGGAGAAGGCATTCTCTTATTAACCAAGACTTGCTCATCTAATTGTACTAGTTCAGTATTTGAATTTTGTTATTCTCCGTGTCAAAGAGAGGAAAGAGAACTGTTATGTAGAAGAGTCTGAAGGAAAAATCCTTTGAGTCCTGAAATATCAGTACGAAATTACAAGATACTTTCAGCTAGGGGGATGGGGTGGGGCTCCCACCCCTCTTCATTCTAATGATTGTTGAAAAGTAGAAAATGTGGCTAATGAATGTATTTGTATGTTCCACAGTTATTTCTTGTATGTTCTGCTTGAAACAAGGAAGACAGTTGTCTCTTCACGTAGACACGCCTTTGCCCAGCCAGCTGTGTGCTGCATGCTATGAGGACTCCACAAAGGATGAATCGGGCAGGGATCTGAACTAGAAGTCACTCAAGAGTAGTTGTATAGTAGAGTTTTGTATAGTAGTGCTTTGACACTAGTCTATTTTTAGCCTTCAGAACTGGTACATGCAGCTTTCACGTGGGCCAGTCCTACAGGGCCAGGCTCACATCACAGGTCCCATTGCGTGAGCAGCCACTTGCTTGGTGGGTGCAATTCAGTTCAGTCCAGTCGCTCAGTCATGTCCAATTCTTTGTGACCCCGTGAAGCACGCCAGGCCTCCCTGTCCATCACCGACTCCTGGAGTTTACCCAAACTCATCTCCATTAAGTCGGTGATGCCATCCAGCCATCTCATCCTCTGTCGTCCCCTTCTCCTCCTGCCCCCAGTCCCTCACAGCATCAGGGTCTTTTCCAGTGAGTCAACTCTTTGCAAGCATGTTAGAATTCTAGCTGCAGTTGCCTCTCCCTAGTTTCAGATAATTCTTTTTAATAGTATCTAAACAAATTGTTTTAGTTTGGAGCATTATAATGACAAAGCATAATTTGAAAATGGTGAATATAAACTATATATCATTTATTAGATGCTTAATGCAAACAAAATGTACTTGGAGATTATAATATGTTTGGGAGCTCTAGTTTTAATATTCATTTCACCTCTCCCTAGGAAACTGGTATTACTCCAGGTCTGTGTGTTCTGGTTCAGTCCAGATAATCTTTCCTTAAACAGTATCATTTGCTAACCATCCTCTGTGATTTGTAATATTCTGTCCTTTCCTACACTTATTCACATCAAGCCAGTTTTTTCCTTCCATGATGGCTGAAGCAATAATTTACAAAAATTCCCAGTTTCTCTTTGCAGCTGTATTGTTGTGACTCTCTTACTTGGCACAGGATTTTGCTCCACAGGAACATAAAGCCTTCATGTATATAAGTGATATGCCATCTATTATGAGTAAATGCTTAATGCAAACCAAAGGCATTTGGTAAATTATAATTTATAAGGGTTCTGGTTTTAAATTGCCAATGGCAGTTGTTTTTAAATGTCTGCTTTCTTGACACTGGTATCGGACATGGATTTGTGAACAGTGTTTTCTGAAGAGCCTGAGTCACTGTGAACCATGTAAGGTTATAAACTTATGTACTTCCTAAGGGATACTATCAAGCCCTCTTCAGCTGCAGCTCTCTAGGGCTTTTCTATTTAACTAGTCCATAACATCTTAGATACTAATCTTAATGTCTGAGGTATACTATACTTGTATTCAAATAATGTTCTTCTTGGATTAAAAAAAAACAAACAAACCACCTTCGTGAGGCCTTTTCTGTCCTCTGTTTTTCAGAGAAAACATTTTCAGTGAGAAGACCTACTGATAAAAGATTCACTCGTGTATTCATGATTATCTGGGGCAGACAGCCTTTATCTCCACCCCCAACCACAGTGTACTTTTGACGGAATGGACAGTAAGATTTTACTGTCTTCTCAGAAGATACTTTTAAAATCTGGGGCTTTCTGTTTGATGTTAAAAAGTGCCTCCAGTCATTTGGGTTTTAAATTACAAGGAAAGCTGCTTGGGCAGACCACCCAAGCTGGGTTCAAAGAAGTGATCGTTCTAAGACAGGTGCTCTTCAAATAGAGGTTGTCTTTCACACAAGTTCTACTGAGTGGACAAGTTTTTCCTGACCCCTGGGATTTTTATGCTCCCCTCGCCCATTTTTTCTCCTCAGAAACCAGTTTCTTTGTGGAAGTTTTCTTGGGAAAGTTTTGTAAGCATAAGACTATATAGATGTAACATTCCACACTTTACTAGAAATGCAGTGTTTTTAATGTAAAGCACAGAGGGCGTTAAGACAATAATCCCACACCCTGTGCCGTTTGCTTTTTCATGTGTAGATTTACTTATGCCCTGGGATATTCCACAAAAGAGTTTAGATAAGCTGTGTAGGGTTTTCATTGAGTAAGAAAAAGAGAGATTAGAAATCAAGACTATAAAAATGATAGATCAAAATCAAAGGGAAAAGAGGATATAATTATAGAACTATAAATTCCACATGTCATTCTAAATATAGTACCCTCATTTTTGAAACTTTGAGAGATCTACAGCTGTATATATTAGTCCCACTGTACAGCTGCAATACATAGAGCAGTGTGTTATTGGCTTTATATATTACAGAACTTACATAAATTATCAACTAGACTGGAAAACTGGGAAACACATCCTGTGTATATAGTTATAGTAAAGCTGGCGTTTCAAGCCAGGAGAGAGGGTGAATTATTCGAGACTTTCTTGGGTAGGAGAGGGAATTTAGGCTTCTGCTTCATGCCACACATCAAAATGAATTTTCAGTGATTTGATAGTAAATTATAAAACCATAACATTACCACACACAGCGATGATTAAGTAAGTGCAAATGGCTAGATACAAACATGTAGTTACCTCCTCTCATGGTAAAGGATCACTTTTTAAAGGAAAAGGAGACAGGAAGAGAAAATAAATCACAAAGAATTGTTTGACTACATAAAATTGTTTAGCTTCAGTATATTAAAAATGCCTTAAAAATAATGAGCAAAATTATTGGCAGTAGATAAAGTGAAAAAAATATTAACAACATGTATTAAGCCTTTGTTATAGATATATAATGAGAGAATCCTTATAAATCATTAAGAAAAAGAGAAAACTCTTCAATAAAAATTTTTAAACAGAGGATAAGAATAACGAAAAGATAAGTGTAAATAACTACTTATGTCATACCTTACCACACAATCAATTTCATGTCTTGTATTTAAATGTAAAATATATGAAAATACCAGAAGTATTTAAATTTAAATTGACCAGAAGTAAATTTAAAAGAATATTTTTGTAATGCTGAAGTAGGAAGGTTCTTCTAAGTCTGACACAGTATCCAGATATACTAAAGGGAAAGTTTGACAGATTTTATCAAATAAAAATGAAACCATTCTTTATGACAAAAAGCAAAAAATTTAGATAAGCAACAGACAGGAAAACTTATTTGCTGTAGATGATGATAAAAGGTTCATATCAGGACTTCCCTGGTGGTCCAGCAGTTAAGAATCTGCCTTGCAGTGCAGGGGACATGGGTTCAGTCTCTTGTTGGGAACTAAGACCTCACATGCCATGCCAGCACACTGCAAATACTGCAAAGCCCAAGTGTAGCCTTTACTGACCCCACACACCACAACTTGAGAGTCTGTGCACCACCACCAAGATCCCACATACTGTAATGAAGACCTATTGCAGCCAATAAACAAATAAAAAGGTTAATACCTTTGTTATTGGTAAAGTGCCTTATAAATCAATAAGAAAAAGACAACCCCCCATAGAAAAATGGGTAAAAGGTTCACAGTGATAATTAAAGAAAATGTAAATACACATTGCCAATAAGCACATGAAGTGAAAAGTCCTTAATCACACTAGCAATCAAAGAAATGCAACCTTTAACATTTTTAGCTGTCAGATCAGTAACAGATTTTAGAAATGAAAGTATCTGATGTTAGTGAAAGCATGGATGAACTTTTTCTAGGGGTATAAACTGATTTAAAATACTTTTTTTCTGGAGGGTAATTTGAATTTTGCAATGTCTTATCAGAAATCTTAAAGTAAATCTTCATATCCTTTGAACAGATTATCATTACTGAAAATTTATTCTCAGGAAGCAGAAGGATTTGTTCAGTACAGCTGTTGTGAACGTTGGTTGTGCAGTTGAGCACCTCCTGTATTTATGGAGTTCCCAGACACACAGTGTGGCCCTCCGTCTATAGTGCATGACCATACCAGGCGTCTGCTTCCCAGTACTCTGTGTCTAGGATATAAACTTGTGACCTAGGCTTCACAGCCCAGCATACGCACTCCAGACTTTTACTCTGAGGCTAATAAACTAAGAAGCAAGGGCATCCCAAACTCTATTCCTTTGACAATTGCAGGCAGCTGCGTCTGTTGTCCAAGGTCATAGTGTGAGTTCAAGCTGTGACATATGGTGCCCAGAGTTTGTTTTGTTTTGTTTTGTTTTAGCAGATCAGGTTCATGGTGTGTGATGTGGATATTGGTCCATGCAGTATAACTTTGATGCCTGTGTTTTCTAAATCCTATGATATACCCAAAGCTTGTCAGTTAATTTCCTTCCTGTTTAAATCAATCAGAGCTTTCTTCCCCTGGCTTATAACTAAGAACTCTGAATATTAAAACAGTGTTGCTTCATTATGTTGAAAATTGGATACAATAGTAAGGAAGTGATTGATGTAAGATTTTACATACATTGGATGATCCTCTTCCTTCTTTTAAAAACTACAGTATTTCTTAGGTTAAGCAGTTTAATCAGAAAAGGAATTGAAGAAATTGGATGCTTACAGATTTGTTGGAAAAGGTTGCAGACCTCTTTATTGACTCCAGAACAATACCACACGCATCCACTGGGGGCATCGCTCCTCTGAGGCCAAAAAAGCTAGGAAGGAAGGGAAAAGCTAATGCCACACACAACTTTCGCTCACACTCAGGAAACCACAATGGGTAAGGGAAGCTGCAGATGATTGATTAGGAAATTAAATCAAATAGTACAGGTTACCCCACTGGTTCTTGACACAGAGAATCTGGAAAAGGGAACCTGAGTCTGCTGCAGGGAAGCCTCACATTTCCAAACCTTGCTTGATGATAGCCAACGGCAAAAGATGGCCTTGGCTCACTTCACCCTCCAAATCTTGTGTGACACCATTTGTGTAGGGGAAAACTCTTGCATACGCACAGACTCCTGGAAGGATATGTGCGCTAGTAGCCGTGGTGATTTCTAAGGCAGGGAACTGAGGGGCTGAAGGACATAAGAGGGAGGCACTTTTCACCATACTTCCTGGTGTGTGTTGTACTAAGGTCATCACTCCGAGTCAGAAAGTTCCCAAGTTGAATTGTATTAGTGTTAAAGCTCAGGAGTTTTTACTGTACTCCAAGGGAACACACCCCCAGGTCTCTGAGGAGTATTTCAAGGCTCTTTGAGAGAACAGAGTAGGTCTCTGGGTCTACTTCTACTTCAGTCAGAGCAACTCTGATTTTATCTGTTCTTTGGTTTAAGCTTTTGAAAAAGATTTCATTAGCTTTTAAGCTTCTGAATAAGAAAGTAAGAAAGCTGCTTTTGTAAAAAAAAAAAATGAAGACTGGTGTTATGGAAGAATATTAAATATCATGTAGAAATATTCATTTTACACATATTAACTAAGTGAATATTTCTGAGATGAGAAGACTGGAAGTACAAGTACCAAATCACCTCTTCACAGTTTTTTACTGTTTGTTTGTGCTCTCTTTCTCACAGTTATTACAATTATCTTTAAAATTATTTTTATAATCACAATTACATCTTATTTTTTTAACTGAAAAGAAAAACACTCTTGCCACATCTAAATACGTTAGCTAATAAATGAATAGTGCTGAATTGCATTTGTGGTGGATTTGTTAGGTAGAACCTCTAACTGATGTGTCGTAAATGAGTTACACATAGGCCAAGATTTCCTGTACCGTCCTCAGGGGTTAAGTCAGGCTGGAGCTAAGCCTCCTCCTGCTCCCTTCAACTTAGAGTCCTTCATTGTTAATGCCAGTATACCATGTAAAAATTTACAAAGCATGGTGCTTTATTGTTCTGGAAATTGCACCTTTCATAGCATGCTTTAATTTGATTTGATTTTTAACTGCTTTAATTGTGACTTATTCATAACAAGAGTAATAAGATTAATAACTCTAATGAAGCCTATCATTATGAATTATTTAACCATGTGCCAGGCACCATCCTAAGTACTTTGCATCTATTATTTCATTTAATTCTGATGATGACCATGTGAAGCTTAGGTATTATTATCTCAGTTTTACAGATAAGAAATTGGATGCTAAGATATAAATGAGTAACTTGCTAAAACCTCAAATGACAGAACTAGGTTTCTAACCTAGTATCTTATTCCAGTATCTCTCCTCTTAACCAACATACTCTAATGCTCAAGTTTCAGGAACCTATCAATTATGTTGAAGCAAGTTCCACTATATCAGACAAACAGATGATTTCAACAGGGGCTGTCTTTACCATCTTTCTCCCACTAGAGCATCAGCTCCATGAAAACAGAGAGCTTGTCTGTCTTGTCTACCTAGCACAATGCCTGGAAAATCATAGGGAATTACATATTTGTTGAACAAATGAATACTTACATGTTGATTCTTAGACCCATGCTTCTCAACTCTGCCTGTGCATCAGAATTGCTCATAGAGCTTTTGAAACATGCAGAATGTCTAGAGCCCGCCCACTCCCACTAGCATCTCCAGGGGAGGAATTCAGGCAAGTCAGTATCTTTAAAAATATACAGATGATGCTAGTGCTCTGTCAAACTCTAGAGCCCCTATTCCAGAGCAGTGGTCTGGAATTTTGTTTAAAAAAGTGAAATTCGTTAAAACACACATTGCTGGACTCCACCCCCAAAGTTTCTAGTGTTTAGTAGATCTGGGGTGAAGTCTGAGAATTTGCATTTCTGAAGGTTCCCAGGTGATATTGATGCTACTGGTCCATGGTTCACACTTTAAGAATTATTGTTTTAGAGGATTGGTTGTAAGGGACTAAATCAAAACATTTGTACATAGGACTTAAGCAGGGGATTTAGTGAGGCCAGAATCAACATTGATCACTCAGGCAGTGCAGGTTAATTACAGTTTTCAAAGAACTCACAAGAATGCCTGTTGAGTTTGTTGCTCCAAAAGTTTCTTCGAAAAAAATGGGATATGATTTTTTTAATCCCAAGGAAAAAGAAAAACAAAAGCACATTTCCTTAATGGGTTTGACCCAAGACTGTTTGACTCTGTAGGTCCTGCCCTGCTGAGGCACTCTGGGTCTGTCCATACAATCTGAGCAGGTGTGGTGCTCACTCCCCAGACCTCTGCAGCTCTTGTCTCACAAGGGAAGACCTGTAGTTTCTCTTTGTGTGAGCTCCTTTCCTCCATCATCTGCCCTTGTCAACCAGGAGACCTGGCAACAGGTGCTTTGGCACTCTCTTATTTTCTGGATACTATTCAAAAATTCTAGATCCCCAAATTCCTGGGTAACATCTAATCTTAGATTATTAAGAGATTGTCAGTATACTGGTAAGTACATTTCCATTGCCTGCTGCTGCATTAATAAGAGGCAAGAATTAGTTTCTAATGAGCACTAGGCTGTGGATAAAAATGAAAAGCTTTTATATCTAGCTGATGGACCTTGCACCTAGTAATATTTGGCTTAGTTTTTAAAGAGTGATTTCTATCCCATGCTTGCTGCTTTTATACCATTCATTTTGTGCATTTCACATTGTTTAGAGAAGAACTGCACAAGTTTTATAAATGGTGTTTTTCTCCTTGTGTTAGGTCTCTTTGCAATGCAATCAATGTTTACAACCTCACCTGCAATAACTGTTCAGAAAACTGCACTGATGTTCTGTTTAGTAACAAGATTACCTTCTTAATGGACCTCCTCATACACCAGTTGACGGTATGTAATATTATTGCTTTGAATTAGAAGCAGTTAAGATTTGAAAAATATCCCCTATGGAGAAAACTAAAAGAAGCCATCTTATTTATTCTCTAGACTGAAAAAAAATGAAGATGATTGGGAGAGTAAAATAGGAACTGGCAGAAAAACCTCTTCTCCTAAGTCCCAGTATTTGGTGGATAACATACTTGGTAGCACTTGCTAAAATCACAGATTTCCACAGTTAGACTGGGACTTTCGAATGAGTTAAGCTCAAAGCCGTATCTCTGAGGTCATAGAAATTAGTGCTGTACAAGGGAAGAAAGTCTCATAACTTCTCGTGCCAGCTCAGTTTAAAGGGTCAGTTTATGGTTAACTTGGTTAGACACATAAAGAAAGGGAAGTAATGCCTCAGTGATGAGGCAGGGTGAATAGTGGAAGAAGATTTTAAAGAAACTGGAATTTTTTTAAAAAGGTCAATTTAAGAGACAGACTTTTGAGGGTTCTTAATGTATTTTTGAGGCAAGAAACTCCACTGTCAAAAGGGGCAAACCTGTTACACTTTTGAAATAGGAACAAGCAGCCAATTGTAGCCTTAAATTTTACTTCAGTTCACAGATGTTGAAAGAGGTAAGCTCAGTATAATATCCAAAGGTTTAGGTCTGTCAACTGCAGCCTCCAGAACACAGCCCCGGGACCAGAAGTTTCCTGGTCAAGTTTCTGAGCCCCTGAGGTATTGGCACAAAATCACTCTCAAGCTGCAAGTTTATAACACAGGAGATTTATTTTTCAGAACCGATTTATTTTACGCAGCACGTAGTTCTAATAGCTTTTCCCTAAACTGTTAGCCTTTTGCTCTCTTTCCTTCTCCATCTGCTTAATTTCTACATCCTGAGACCTTTACTAAGATATAATGGCACTTTCTTCATGAAACCTTCCCCAACCTGACCCTCTCCCCAAGTCCAGGTTAGGTGTTCTTCTCATATGCTCCTGTACATTAGGTCATTCATAGGATTAATCACATTGAATTGTAATTAACTGCTTACTTGTCCATTTCCCCTACTAGCCATAAAATCAGTGAGGACAGGAGGTGATTCATCACTTTCCCCAAGATCCTAAAACAGGGCCTGACACAGTAGCTTCAGCACATTGTTGATGAATATGTAAGTAAACACATGGATTCCCATATGTTTCAAGCTGAAAATCAGAAAGGAAATGATGAGGCTCTTACCCGCTCTTCTCATGACAAAGAGAAGGGACAGCAGTGAGAAAGGACAAAATCACAGACCTAGAACAATACAGTGCAATAAGGGTTGTTTATAGATGATATTGAGTCGTCACTTGAGGGCTAAGTTATGTATGGTTTATCTCTAAAATAAGGCATTGAAATACAGGTAATGAATTTTAGCAAAAATTTCTAACAGAAATATTTCAAAGCCAGGGACAAGGAGAAAGACTTAGCATTTGTTGTATGACCTTATATCCCAGATATTTTAATATATATTGCCTCATTTCATATTTAAAACAGAAAATCAGTGTTAGTATACTGCTTTACAAGTGAAGAAACTTGAGTCTGAGAAAGGTTGACTTGCCCAAGGCTACATGGATAGTTATGGAGTCAAGAGCCCAAGCTAGGTCTGTCAGACCTCAATTGAGGGACATTCTGCACAAAAATTGACTCATATTTTTCAAAAGTGTCAATGTCATGAAAGACATAGAAAAGTTGAAGAACTGTCACAGATTGGAGGAATCTGAGATCTGTCAATGAAACGTAACGTGGGAACCTAGACCAGAAAAAGGATGTTCATGAGAAAACTTGAAACTTCAAATAAGATCTGTAGAATAGTTAATTTTATTGGCTCAATGTTGATTTCTTGCTTTCGGTAATTATACCGTGGTTTTTCAGAATGTTAGGAGTAGGGATATGGGTGAAGAGAACTCTACTATTTTTGCGACATATCCTGTTTTTAAGTCTTCTTGCTTATTCCTTCACATTTCAAAGCCATTCTCTTCTGTTACTTTACCCTGTCCAAAGTATATAATTTCTATGGTTCCATTACCAATTTTAAATTATTTCAAAATAAGTGAGGGAAAAAACCAAAAACCTATGCTCTCCAATTGTTCCATGCCACATTATCTGAAAGAATATACTGTGTGAAACCTATTCTGTATTGGTAATGGAAGATACATAAATGTACTTTGAACAGAACAAGTAACAAAAGGAAATGGTGTTGGAAATGTGAAGGAAGGAGCAGGAAGACTTACAGATAAGATCTTCTATCCTAGCTCTTCATCCTTTTCTGATCAAAACCTGTTCTTATCATATAAGGTACTTTGTTTATTCTCTCACTTAATAATTATAAGTGCCTACTATTTCCAGTTGCAGAGAAGTGTAGGGTATGAGTCTAACCATCCAAGAAATTCCTGCTTTGGAGCAGGAACAGATATGTAAGTTGCACATAAAAATGGTGTGATGTCAGCCTGTATAGAGTATGGTGAAGCACAGAGAAAGGAGGTCAATAGCCTCTGCCTGGGACATCACAAAGCTAGACCTTAGCTCCTCATAATAGCTTTCATTTATTAAGTGCCTACCATGTGCCAGGAGCTTGTAAGTAGCTTGATCCTTTCCCTCTACTTTGAAAGCCCCAGTTTCCTTTGAATAATATTCCCTTACTTGTGACCTCAAGATTTCTTAACACTCGGAAAGCTTTTAATCTCCCAACCAATGAATTTCACCACATTCTGTGTTTATTTTGTTCAGTTTAGAACTTGAATCCTGGGACATTAGTTTGTCAAACACATTTATCCCTCCTTCCCTTAAACGTGGCACTTCCTGGTCTTTACTGTTCTTTTTGGCTTTTTATTCTCTGTCAATTCTAATACTGCTGTGATGGAGTTTGTGATAATTGAAAGCAGTGGGTATGTTTTCTAAGTTGGAGAGGTAGAGGTGGTGGTGGTGATTTTTACATTTCTGGAAAAAACTTGTGCATTTACATTTTTATTGCTACCTTGTTTTGATGTACATGTAACTGACATATGGATCACTAACTTCTAAGTACCCTTTCAGCAAAGGGTAGGAAACTGTCATCACACATTTTCCAGAAGGATTATAAAGAAGTATAAAAGAAGTTAATTAATTAAGATCTGGTAGAATTTATATGACAACTGATTATAGGGCAGTTCAGCCTTTCTTCAGCAAACTGAGACGGTTTAGAAGGCTTTTCTCCCCTAATCTAGCTGTTTGGAGTTTGTTTTAGCATTCTTGTATTGCATCTCAATTATGTGCAAAGCGTTGTACAGATGCCAGGATTACAGAGGTGAATTGGACACAGTTCCTTCATCCTAGAAGCCCACAGTTGAAGAATGAGCAACTTGCATGCATTAAAATTAAAGAAAAGCTGTGAGAAGTTCTGTAACATAGTCAGAGCTACAGAGTAGTACATACAGCCTAGGAAAATACCTGGCACATAAGGAAATGCCTATTAAATATTTGATGAATGAATGAATGAGTTATAACTTGGAGCACTGGAGAGACTTTTGGGGAGAATTTGGATTTGCCTATGCCTTGAAGGGTAGAAATTCTACAATTCTGGATTATGATTTTTACAAAAGCCAAATTAGCATGGGTGGCACTGAAAAAGTACGTGTTTTTTTCTTGCAGTATAGATTCAAAGTTGGATTTTTAGGATAAGGTCTTGAGGAATTTATTTGGAGCCCTATAAAAACAGTACATTTAGATAGGCATTATCTTCAAAAAGTATGAAAACTTTATGTTAAAGCAGATTTCAATAACTGAGTGTTAAGAATCTTCTCTGTGCCTGAATCATTACACTGCAGAGGAAAGTAGGCCTCTACCTTCAAAATGTCTCCTTGAAGAGACTAGACATGAACATTAGAAGGCAATAAAAAGACCAGTGAAAAGAGCAAACTGGAAAAATAGATAGTCCCGGTTCTCATTCCCAAAGAAACACTTAGAATTATATACAAACCAAAATACCGTTATGAACTGGATGACATAAATCAAAGCAAGATCCTCTATGACCCATCTCCTAGAGTAAAGGAAATAAAAACAAAATAAACAACTGGGACCTGATTAAACTTAAAAGCTTTTGCACAGCAAAGGAAACCAAAAGCAAGGTGAAAAGACAACCCTCAGAATGGGAGAAAATAATAGCAAATGAAACAACTGACAAAGGATTAATTTACAAAATATACAAGTAGCTCATACAGTTCAATACCAGAAAAGCAAATAACCCAATCAAAAAGTGGGTAAAAGACCTAAACAAACATTTCTCTAAAGAAGACATACAGATGGCTAAAATACACATGAAAAGATGTTCAACATCTCTCATTATTAGAGAAATGCAAATCAAAACTACAATGAGATATCACCTCACACCAGTCAGAACGGCCATCATCAAAAAGTCTACAGGCAATATATGCTGGAGAGTGTGTGGAGAAAAGGGAACCACTGCTGGAAATGTAAACTGATACAGCCACTATGGAAGACGGTATAAAGAGTCCTTAAGAAACTAGGAATAAAACCACCATATGACCCAGCAATCCCACTCCTAGGCATATACCCTGAGGAAACCAAAACTGAAAAGACACGTATCCCATTGTTCATTGCAGCACTATTTACAATAGCTAGAACATGGCAGCAACCTAGATGTCGATCAACAGATGAATGGATAAAGAAGTTGTGGTACATACACACAATGGAATATTACTCAGCCATAAAAAGGAATGCATCTGAGTCAGTTCTAATGAGGTAAATAAACCTAGAACCTATTATACAGAATGAAGTAAGTCAGAAAGAGAAAGATAAATATCACATTCTAATGCATACATACATACATATATAATATATAATATATATATTATATATATATGTATATATGGAATCTAGAAGAATGGTACTGACAGGGAAGCAGTGGAGAAACAGACATAGAGAATAGACTTATGGACATGGGGAGAGGGGAGGAGAGGGTGAGATGTATGGAAAGAGTAGTATGGAAACTTACATTACCATATGTGAAATAGATAGGAATTTGCTGTATGGCTCAGGAAACTCAAATAGGGGCTCTGTATCAACCTAGAGGGATGGAATGGGGAGGAAGATGGGAGGGAGGTTCAAAAGGGAATGGATATATGTATACCTGTGACTGATTCATGTTGAGGTTTGCCAGAAAACAACAAAATTCTGTAAAGCAATTATCCTTCAATAAAAAATAAATTAATTTTAAAAACACCATTATGAGAACTCCAGAAAACAGTTTAGATGTTACAGTACCCAAGGTGATCTCAAGGCTAGGAACAACCACACTGATGTGATTAAGAAAAACTATTCTGCTTTACTCACAATCTCTCCTCTCTTGAGTTGGCACAGCTTGGCAGTGGAAGGTGATACCCCAGCTCATGGTTCTCTGCTTTAAAGGGAGAGGAGTTGAGTGTGAGTCCAGCATTCTGGCTTTTTGGAGGGCTGCCCAAGGGACTTGTATCTGTCTCACCTGACTCATGGCACTGCCAGAAGCTGGCATACTTTGGATGTCTGGCAGCCCTTGAGAACAGCAGAAAGCAGGGCAGCTTGCTGCTGAGAATGAGAGAACCTGCAGTGCTACAGACAGACACCAGAGGGAGCAAGAGATTACGATCTCCTGAGAAAGAAACCAGCCAGGCCTTGTTTCTAATTGAGAAATTGCACATGCAGGTCCAGCGAAGTCCTGTCCCCTATAAAAATGTTTCATAGAACCTCTGACTCTCTAGTCAAGGAAATTGGTGTCTTCCCCTTTACAAAGCCAGTATGTACAGTCTAAAAGTGATACCTCTTTTTCAAATGTGCAGATGTCAACACAAAGTTACAAGACACACAAAGAAAAAGGGAAGCATGGCCCCTACAAAGAACAAGATAAATCTTCAGCCAACCCTAAAGAAGCGGGAATATGAATCATGTGACAAATATTCAAAATAATTATTCTAGAGATGTTCTGTGAGCTCAGAAAAATGATATATGAACAAAATGAAAATTAAAAAGAGATAGAAAATATAAAAGAACCAAATAGAAGTTTGGGGCTAAAGAATAAGTTATTGAACTGAAAAAACTAGAGGAATTCAAGATCAGCCTTGATCAAACAGAAGAAAGAATCATTGAACTAAAAGATAGGTAATTTGAAACTATCCAATCAGGAATAAAAATAAAAGGAATGAAAAAAAAGCCTAAGGGACTTATGCTATACTATATAGTAGACCAATATATATATTATGGTGGTCACAAAAGGAAAGAGAGAGAGAGACAAAGAGAAAATGGGGCAGAAAACTTATTTAATAAATAATGACCTAAAATTTCCCAATCTAGTGAAGGAAAGGGAATCCAATTTCAACAGCTCCAACAGGTCCTAACTTTGGTGAACCCAAGAAATCTCACATAGACATATTATACTCAATTATCAGAAGTCAAAGATAGAATTTTGAATGCAGCAAAAGGAAATCAACTTGTCACACACAGAAGAACTCTCATAAAACAATTAGTGTATTTCACACCAGAAAACCTACAGGCCAGAAGGGAGTGGGATGTTATAATCAAAATGATAAAAGAAAAAAATGCCAACCAAGAACACTACATCCAGCAAAACTATCCTTCAAAAATGAAAGAGAAATAAAAACTTTCCCAGATAAACAAAAGCTAAGGAAATTCATCACCACTACTAGACCTACTTGACAAGAAATTCTAAAAGGAGCCCTTAAAGTAGGAGGGGAAAAAAAAGACACTAAATAGCAACATGGAAGCATATGATAGTATAAAGCTCACTGATAAATGTAAATATAAAGACAGATACTGGATGCTGTAATACTGTAAATTGAAAGGAAAGTGAAGTTGCTCAGTCGTGTCTGACTCTTTATGACCCCATGGACTGTAGCCTACCAGGCTCTTCCATCCATGGGATTTTCCAGGCAAGAATACTGGAGTGGGTTGCCATTTCCTTCTCCAGGAGATCTTCCCAACCCAGGGATTGAACCTGGATCTCCTGCATTGTAGGCAGACGCTTTACCATCTGAGCCACCAGGGAAGTAATACCGTAATTGGGGGTAGGGTGGGGAGGTAAATCAGTGTTAATCCTGACATAGAAATTAAAAGACCAAGCTGTTAAAATAGCCATAAGTATAAAAGTATGTTAATGGATACATAATTTAAAATATGTACTTTGCAACATGAATAACATAAAATATTGAGGTGAGAGAAGTAAAAGTATAGCATATTAGTATGTGATTGATATTAGGTTATCAGGTTGAAATAGATTATCACAAATAATCACCACAAGGAAAAATACCTATAGAAGATACTCAGAAGAAAATGAGAAAGGAATCAAAGCATGTTATTACAAAGGAAGATGGTAGAAGAGGAATGAGAGGCAAAATAACTCTATAAGACATAAAATAATTAACAAAATGGCAATAGGTGTTCCTTCTCTATCAGTAATTACTTTCAATGTAAGTGGTTTACTCTCCAATAAAAAGGCACATGCTGGCTGAATGGATAAAAACACAAGATCCGACTATCTTTTGTCAACAACAGACTTACTTTAAGGGCACACATAAGCTGAAAGTGAAGAATTGAAAACAATAATTCACACAAATGGTAACGACAACAGAACAGAGGTAACCATACCTATAGCAGACAAAATAGAATTAAAAGTCAAAAACTCTCAGAAGAGATAAAGAAGGACATTAGATAGTAATAAAAGGTCAGTTTTTAAGGAAGGTATAACAATTGTAAATACACATGCACCCACCAGAGCACTCAAATATAAGAAGCAAGTACTGAGGAACTGAAGGAAGAAGATGACAATAGCTCAGGTAAAGTAGATTTCAATATCCCACTTTTAGTAGTGCGTAAACATCTAGAAAGCAGACCATTAAGTAAACAGAGGATTCGAACAATGTTGTAGGCTGCATGGACCTAATACACGTATATAAAATATTCCACCCACCAGCAGAATACACATTTTCTCAAGCACACACGGAACATTCTTCATGATGGATCACACAATAGGTCACAAAGCAAGTAAACAAATGTAAGATGACAGGTGTATTTTCTGACCACAGTGGAAGAGAAATTGAAATTAATAGCAGAAGGAAAACTGGAAAATTCACAAACATGTGGAAATTAAACAACTTGATGAAAAAACAGTGGATGAAAGAAGAAATTAAAAGAGAAACTAGATAGTATCTTTAAGACAAATTAAAACATGGCATACAAAACTTAGGGGGTACTGTAAAGGCAGTGCTGAGAGGGAAGTTCATAGCAATAAATACCTGAATTTAAAAGGAAGGAAGATCTCAATCAATTTAACTTTATACCTCAAGAAACTAGAGAAAGGAAAACTAAGCCCAGAGTTAGCAGAAAACGGAAATAATTAAAGATTAGAACAAACTGTCATAAAAACAGACACATAAACCAATAGATCAGAATAGAGAGCTTGGAAGTAAACCCACAAATATATAGCCAACTAAGATTTGACAAGACATAAAAAATATGAAAAGGAAAAGGTGGTCTCTCTAATAAATACTGTTGGATAATCTTCAGTAAACGCTGTTGGGAAATGGTGGCTATCCACATGCAAAATAATGTTGGACTCTTATTTTACACATACACAAAAATTAACTGCAAATGAACTTAAATGTAAAACCTGAACCCATAAATCTCCTAGAAGAAACATAAGAGTAAAGCTCCTTGACATTGCTCCTGGCAGTGATTTTTTTTTTTAATGATACGAGAAAGTACAGCAAAAGCAAAAATAAACAAATAGCACTACATTAAACTAAAAGGCTTCTGTACAGTAAAGGAAACAATCGACAAAATGAAAAGGAAAACTGCAGAAAGGGAGGAAATATTTGAAGATTATATATCTGATGAAGGGTTAATGACCTAAATACATAAATATAAAAATCAGAAACAAAGTAACAAGTATTGGCAAGAGTTTGGAGAAATGAGAACTCTTGTTTCCTGGTGGAAATGTGAAGTGGTGCACCTACTTTGGAAAACAATAATGACAGTTACCCAAGAAATTAAAAATAGAACTACCATATGGGATTACTTCTTGGTATTTACCCAAAAAGAATTGAAATCAGAACCTCTGAGATCCTTGCACTCTCATGTTCACTGTACCATTATTCATAATAACCAAGAGGGGGAGAGAATGGAAATTTCCATTGGCAGTTGAATAAAGAAAATTGTATGTGTATACACTGGAATATTATTCAGCCATAAAAAGAAATCCTTCCATATGTGACAACGTGGATAAACCTTGTGAAATAAGCCAGTCACAGAAGGGAAAATACTGTATGATTTTACTTATATGAGATATCTAAAGTAGTCAGACTCACTAAACTGAAAGTTGAGAGCTAGAATGAGGGCAAATGGAAAGTTGCTGTTCAGTGAGTATGGAGTTTCAGTTATGCAAGATGAAAAAGTTCTAGAGATCTGATTTACAACCATGTGCATGTATATAGACTATGAAATATACTTAAAATTGTTAGATGATAAATCTATGTTACATGTTTATTACCACCAAAAAAGACAAGTATGAGTACTGCTGAGTACTGTGGAAACAGATTGATTGATTTTTCAGTTCAGTTTAGTTCGGTCACTCAGTTGTGTCCGACTCTGCGAGCCCCTGAATTGCAGCACACCAGGCCTCCCTGTCCATCACCAACTCCCGGAGTTCACTCAAATTCACGTCCATCAAGTCGGTGATGCCATCTAGCCATCTCATCCTCTGTCATCCCCTTCTCCTCCTGCTCCCAATCCCTCCCAGCATCAGAGTCTTAATGTGGACAAATTCTACATAGGCCATATTACAGACTGGTAAATTGAATTATGGCAAAAGAGATCATACAACTACCTCGTGATAGACTCATGACCTGAATGCAAGTCTCCTGAGTTCTTGTCCAGGACGTTGCCTTCCTATAACCTAAATTGATGTGTCTTCTCTTTATTGAGTTGACAAATGAGATAAAGTAATATTTTTGTGACTTTAATTTTATCCATGTTTCATATTTTCACCGGGGTAATGTATACTGAAAAAGCATTTAATTAAAAGATTTATAATTTCTTGATGTTTCATTGTACTTTAAAAAGGCATTCAATATTTTATTAGCATTCTTATTTTTAATTCATAGTGGCCTGCTCCTCATGGAATATTTAAAGAATACTCTTATAAATAGTGTGTATATATTTTCTGGAGCCAAAGAAACTGTTAATTGAAAAGTGGTGTACAAACCTTAAATAATTGATATGATACTGTTGGATCAAAGAGACTATTGGTGAGCACTGCAGAAGATGACAAGAAAGCCCTGTATACTAACAAAGAAAATATAAGTGCAACCTTACAGCAAGAGGATTGTTTTTCACTGAGTCTGGTGCAGAGCCATATGGATGCCTATTTTATTTTCATTATAGCAGCAAAGGCCTGGAATTGGCCATTCACCACATTCTCTTCTTTGTACCAAGGAGCCAGAACATGGACTTCATAGTTAATTACATGGGAATAGAAATCCTTCAGCTCTCCACAAGTAACATTGGTCTTCCTGATGCAACTTGCATCTTGTTTCTCCTTTCCTCACTGTGTGGTACTTGCTCAACATGTCAAGGGCACCCTACCCAATTCTTCATCAATAATGTGAATTCTGTTTCTCATACACTATATATATATTATATGTATATATAATATATATATTTATTGATATAGAGTGTATCGGAACCAGAGAGGAGGCTTTCATAGTATCCAGTCTGGTCTAGTCCTCCTTGTCTTACATATGAGGACAATGGAACTCAAAAAAGGGAAGACTGGGAGATGTGTGGGCTAGGTATTTGCCCAAAATTTCAAAGCCTGTTTCCAGTAGAACTGGGATACAAATTCAGGTCTCCTAAATCCCAACCGAACTTTTTTCCACTACGTTACATGGCACACTGCTCATTTAAGTCTGGTGAGAACAGTTAAAGAATATTGCGACTGGTATAGAGCTTTACCCTTAAAGCTACATTCAAAATTGATCTAGTGAAAGAATATGGGTCAAATTATAACTCTTAAGTGCCATTCTACTGCAGTCACATGAATTCATATCATTATCATTATTGTTACTGTCACCTATAATCACGGAGGAATTGACACATCCAGCATCATAGTGGAGATTTTATCACACTGCTTTCAGACGGTGGGTAAAGCAAATAGAATTGTTAAATATGCACAGAACTGAAGAAAGCAATTAGCAAACTTGATACACATAGATAGAACCATATGTGAAACATTAGAGAATATAAATTTTTTATAAATACACATGGGAAATTTATAAGAATTGACTATGCACTAGGCCATAAAGCAAGTCTTAACATGCTTGAAAGAATCAGAATCATACAAATGATCCAGTTTTGCTTCCAATTTTATTGAGTAAGCTCCTACCAGAGTGCCCCTTCTGCAGATGACAGGAGGGGGAAAGGATGAAAAACCTACCTGAAGGTGGTACAGACCTAGCAAAAGCAGACAGTTTCTGATTGGAATAGACACTTGGAAGAAGGGAACAGCATTGAGTAAGTTTCCTGGTGGCTTTTAGCCTGAGGGCAATACCACAGGGCATGGCTAAAACTACCATAGAAAATCCACAGTCTTTCAGGCCTGAAGAACCAGAAGACAGAATCTGGGGCAAAAGTAACTGCGAGAATGTAGGGATGACATTCAAAAGGAGATAACCAGAAAGGAGGATTCCCTAGATTATTTATAAATATCTGAATGACCCTGGTACCATATGTTTGTGAGAGACTCCAAGTACTTCAGCTAAA
This sequence comes from Nanger dama, assembly GCA_917880005.1. Classification (NCBI taxonomy): domain Eukaryota; kingdom Metazoa; phylum Chordata; class Mammalia; order Artiodactyla; family Bovidae; genus Nanger; species Nanger dama. Next base: position 1,218,797 of record CAKJTW010000110.1, on the reverse strand, counting down.
GACAAACTGAACTGAGATTTCAACTGCTATCCATGAATAACGTTTTGTAGTTGAGTCCAGCAAAACCATATGCCTGCTTCTTTTTAAAAACCAAACTGAAAAATATAACTGAAGTCAGAAATTCACTGAATGAATTAATAAGTGATAATGATGAAAAATAGAAAAATGACATGAGACAAACACCACAGTAATACTTACTGCAGGAAAGAATCATCAGTGGATGCAAAAATTAGTGAGTAAAAGTATACTTAGGAAAAGGATATTTTTAAGTTTCAGAATAACTTTGAATTACAGAAAAGGAAAATAGAAAATTTGCGATAAAGAAATTTGGCAGATACTACCTTAACTGTGTGATCAAAACTAACATCGCTAAAAACAATATATCAACATCATTTACCCTCTAATATTATATTCTTAGAAGCTCACACTGTCATTCTGTGACATTTGATACTTTTGCAAAATATGTCATCTAAATATGAGAAAATATCAAACAGTTCCAAATTGAAGATGGTCTACAAGATAGTGGATTAAATCCAAAGATTGAAGAATTCACAGAGACTAGAGAGATGTGACAACTAAATTCAATATGGGATTCTGGATTGGATCATGAAGCCAAAAAAAAAAACGGACTTTACTGAGAAAAACTGGGAAAATTCTAATGAGGTCTGTGGATTGGCTCATTGTTTTATATCAGTGCTAATTTTCTGCTTTTAGTAATTGTGCTGTAATTATGTAGGGTATTAACATCAGGGAAGACTAGGAAAGGTGTAAAATTATTTACAAAATAAGTATAAATTTAAGAAAAAAAACAAACAGTTCACTGGTGGACCTAACAGAGTGGAAGTAACAGAGGAAAGATTATTGAACTTAAAGTTATATGAATAGGAATTAACCAGTCTGATCAGTGTGTGTGGTGGAGAGATTGAGAGAACAAAAGCAAACAGAAAGGAACTGAACCTTAGGGAATTGTCAGTTCAGTTCAGTCGCTCAGTCGTGTCCGACTCTTTGCGACCCCATGAATCACAGTGCGCCAGGCCTCCCTGTCCATCACCAACTCCCAGAGTTCACTGTGGGCCAGTATTAAACAGTGTAATATGTATATTGGATATCCGGAAGAGCAAAGAATGAAGCATTAAAATATTTTGAAACAATAATGTCTTAAGTTTTTTCCAAATTTGATGAAAGTCATAAATATAGAGATTCAATAATAAGTTCACCAGCCCCCCAAAAGGATAAATACAAAGATACTCATGTCAAACTACAAAAACAAGTATAATAAAAAGAGAAAATGTTGAAAGGTGCTGCACTGCATACAGACAAATAATGATTCAGGTAATACCTGACATCTGTCTCACCAGAGGCCAGAAGACAGTGAACATTTTTAAAACACTAAAAATTAGAAAAATTCAATCCATAATTTCTATATCCAGCACACACACAAAAAAATGCTTCAAGAATAAAGGTGAAATAAATACAGTTGACATTTTGAAATATATGCCTTAGACAGTTAGATGACAGAAGGTTTTACTATAGAAATGATAAAGTTCTTCAAACTGCAGAAAAATGACACCCAATGAAAATGATCATCTTTAAGAAGGAATGAAGGACTCTGGAAATGAAGATGTGTTGTTTTTTAAACAAAACTTTTAAATATACATGATTTGAACAAAATTTTTAGCGTTGTTGTTGTTTAGTTGCTCAGTTTTGTCTGACTCTTTACCACCCCATGGACTGTAGCCCACCAGGCTCTTCTGTCTGTTGGATTTCCAAGGCAGGAATACTGCTGGAGGGAGTTGCCATTTCCTTCTCCAGGAGATCTTCCCAACCCAGGGGTCTGACGCGTATCTCCTGCTTAGCAGGCAGATTATAATACGTTTAGGTGTACTGCATATAATGCATAGTATAACTATAATATAAAGGATGGAGAAATTCAGATTTAAACTGAATAAAAAATTCAGACTTAAACTGAAGAGGTAGGGAAAACCACTAGACCATTCAGGTGTGACCAATAAATTAAGGGATTAGATCTAATAGACAGATGCCTGAAGAACTGTGGACAGAGGTTCGTGACATAGTACAGGAGGAGGTGACAAAGACCATCTCTAAGAAAAAGAAAGGCAAAATGGTTATCTGAGGAGGCCTACGAATAGCTGAGGAAAAAAAGAGAAACAAAGGCAAAGGAGGAGAGGAAAGATATACCCATCTGAATGATGTAGAGTTCCAAAGAATAGCAAGCAGAGATAAGAAAGCCTCTCACTGATCAGTGCAAAGAAGTAGAGAAAAACAATAGAATGGGAAAGACTAGAGTTCTCTTCAAGAAAATTAGAGATACCAAGGGAACATTTCATGCAAAGATGGGCTCGATAAAGGACAGAAATGGTATGGACCTAACAGAAGCAGAAGATATTAAGAGGAGGTGGCAAGAATTAACTATACAAAAATATCTTAATGACCCAGATAACCACGATGGTGTGATCACTCACCTAGAGCCAGACATCTTAGAGTGTGAAGAAAAGTGGACCTTAGGAAGCATCACTACGAACAAATCTAGTGGAGGTAATGGAATTCCAGCTGAGCTATTCCAAATCCTGAAAGATGATGCTGTGAAAGTGCTGCACTTAATATGCCAACAAATTTGGAAAGCTCAGCAGTGGCCACAGGACTGGAAAAGGTCAGTTCTCATTCCAGTCGCAAAGAAAGGCAATGTCAAAGAATGTTCAAACTGCCATACAGTTGCACTCATTTCACATGCTAGCAAAGTAATGCTCAAAATTCTCCAAGCGAGGCTTCAATAGCACATGAACCATCAACTTCCAGATGTTCAAGCAGGATTTAGAAAAGGCAGAGGAACCAAGAGATCAAATTGCCAGCATCCACTGGATCATCGAAAAGCAAGAGAGTTCCAGAAAAACATCTACTTTTGCTTTATTGACTAAGCCAAAACCTCTGACTATATGGATCACAACAAACTGTGAAAAATTATTAAAAAGATGAGAATACCAAACCACCTTATCTGCCTCCTGAGAAGTCTGTATGCAAATCAAGAAGTAACAGAGCCAAACATGGAACAATGGACTGGTTCCAAATTGGGGAAGGAGTACATCAAGGATGTATATTGTCACCCTGCTTATTTAACTTTTATGCAGAGTACATCATGAGAAATGTCAGGCTGGATGGAGCACAAGCTGGAATCAGATTGCTGGGAGAAACATCAATAACCTCAGATATGCAAGTGACACCAACCTTATGGCAAAAAGTGAAGAGTAAGTAAAGAGCCTCTTTGTTAAAGGTTAAAGAGAAGAGTGAAAAAGCTAGCTTAAAACTCCACTTTCAATAAACGAAGATCATGGCATCTGGTCCCATCACTTCATGGCAAATAGATGAGGAAACAATGGAAACAGGGACAGACTTTATTTTCTGGGGCTCCAAAATCACTGCAGATGGTGACTGCAGCCATGAAATTAAAAGATGCTTCCTGCTTGGAAGAAAAGCTATGACCTACCTAGACAGCATATTAAAAAGCAGAGACATTACTCTGCTGACAAAGGTCCATCTAGTCAAAGCTCGGGTTTTTCCAATTGTCATGTATGGATCTGAGAGTTGGACAATAAAGAAGGCTGAGTGCCAATTTATTGATGCTTTTGAACTGTGGTGTTGGAAAATACTCTTGAGAGTCCCTTGGACGGCCAGGAGATTCAACCAGTCCATCCTAAAGGAAATCAGTCCTGAATAGTCAATGGAAGGACTGATGCTGAAAATGAAGCTCCTATACTTTGGCCACCTGATGAGAAGAGCCAACTCATTGTAAAAAAAACCCTGATGCTGGGAAAGATTGAAGGCAGGAGGAGAAGGGGACGGCAGAGGATGAGATGGTTGGATGGCATCACCGACTAAATGGACATTTGAGCAATCTCTGGGAGAGAGTGAAGGACAGGGAAACCAGGCGTGCTGCAGGGCGTCTCAGAGTTGGACATGACTGAGCGACTGAACAACAGCAATATAGCTGAAACATGTTTTAAATGCCTGGAGAGAAATTTTTAAAACATCTATTTAACTTGTGTTTTGAAAATTGCTTAAACAGGGTGACAACTATTCAGTGTATACTTTGTGCCAACTTGAATACACTGTGTTGTCATCTAACATAAAATGGGTGATCTCAGTGCTCAGACTGGAACCTGTAGTATTGTGGTGGTGGTGAAGTCGCTCAGTCGTGTCCGACTCTTTGCGACCCCGTGGACTGTAGCCTAGCAGGCTCCTCCGTCCATGGGAACCTGTAGTATTGTGGAAGTCCTATGATAGAAGGTTCTAGCTGCAGGGAGAAAACTAGTGCAGGTGAAAAGCACAGAGGCCATCACCAACAATTGCAAGGGAATAGTCCTGTTTCTTTGCATCTATCAAGTCTAGATGGGCTTCCCAGGTGGCTCAGTGGTAAAGAATCTGCCTGCCAACGCAGGAGACATGGATTTGACCCCTGGGTTGGAAAGATCCCCTGGAGAAGGAAATGGCAAACTACTCCAGTATTTTTGCCTGGGAAATCCCATGGACAGATGAGCCTGGCAGGCTACAGTCCACAATGTCAAAAGAGCTGGGCAGGACTGAGCGACTATGCAAGAGCATCAAGTCTAGATACAGTCTTGGTGGTTTTTGTTTGTGAGGAGGAAGAGAAGCCTGAAATAAACCTAACGAAGGTGAGAACCATACACATGCACATTTGTACACATACTCAGAAAGCAGAAAGAAGAGAGAAAATGGAAGAACCTGAAAGGAAGCCAAGTGGGACCCAAGAAGAGAAGGAAACGGAAACATGAGATCTAGGGAAGAGGATATAGAATGGAGGAAAACAGAGACAGCTAGTAGGTCAGGTGTAGGAGGTGAGCAGAAATTGTAAATACATGAAATGTAATACATGTAAATGAATACAGAGAAACTGTTTGGGCCTTTCTCAGCACCCTCTAATAGTTCAGTCTCTCTTCCTGTCTTCTTGAAGCTTACATCCCTACATCTTCATGTTTGTTCTTAGACACAGTAGGGCATCAAGCAGAAGGCCTTCTGGCTCTTCTAGTAAGTGAAAGAGAACAGGAATACTAGACATTAAAATGGCCATACACACAGCTAAGTTCCTGTTTCTCTGCCCTTTCCCAGTCCTCTTGGGGTTTTATGAGATGTTGGAAATAGACTAAAAGCATTCTTTATGTTTGGCCTCTGCTTTTGCTTAGTTCATTCTCACCTGTGAAAGCAGTCTGTTCAGAGAGAAAAAAGCAATAATATTAGGTCTCATTAACACCTCTGACTGCAGCAAATGAGAGTCTTAAAGTCGACCACACTTCAGTATGTAGTTTTGTTTCTTGAATGATAACTTGCTTTCTCTTGAATCTTGACAATATAATTGAACAAATCCTGATGCTTTTAAAAGTGTGGTTGAAGTTTAGCAGTTTCTCAGAAACATACTAGCCCTATGCGTGCATGCTAAGTCACTTCATATAGCCTACCAGGCTTCTCTGTCCACAGGATTCTCCAGAACAAGAATCCTGGAGTGGGTTGCCATGACTTCCATCAGGGGATCTTCCCAACCCAGGGATCGAACCCATGTCTCTTATGTCTCCTCATTGGCAGACACGTTCTTTACCACTAGCACCAGGTGGGAAGTCCCACATACCAGCAGTGTCTCTCCTTGCTATTTACCCAAGAAAAATGAAAACATTTCTTCACAAAAACAGTTTGTACAAGAATGACATTAGCAACTTTATTCATAAATAACTAAAATCCTTAAACAGCACACATATCTACCAACAGATGATAAGGATAGATATATTGTGGTATATCCATACAGTGGAATAATATCTAGCAATAAAAATGAATGGATTGATGATACACTGAACAGCATGAATGAATTATTCAGAAGAAAAAAGCCAGATTCAAAAGTCTACCTACTGTATGATTCCACTTATTTGAAGTTGTAGAAAATACAGAATAATCCATGGCACACAAAACAGATCAGTAGTTGCCTAGAATACTGAAGGTGTTGAAAGACATTGACTTCAGAGGAGCAAAGTGAACTTTTATCATGATGGTCTTACACAGGTACATACATCTGTGAAAACTTACTGAAAGATACACTTCAAATAGTGAAGTTTACAGTAAAATTTATCTTTAAAATGTGCCTTTGAAGATGTAGCAAAAGTCTCTCAGCTCATGAATCTAGGTAAAGAGTATAGGTCATTTTTTTAATATTCTTTGGCCTTTCTAACAGATTGACATGTTTCAAAACAAGAACTGTGAGATATGTGCCTTTGTCTCCATACAGAAGGGTCTTTAGTTTTTGGCACTAAGCTAGTACACCATCTTTATATGCTTTTATATCCATTTTCTCTTTTCTGTTGTTGATATGAATAACATAGAGGGAATGGCTCTTGATATCTCTCCTTGTTTTAAGCATATATAATTTATTCCGTTTACTTGTGTGCCTTCTTTAGGCAAAAATATGTTATACTAGGCATCACAAGAAATCAGAGACAGTATGGTGTGGAGCTTGCTTTCAAGAAATCATAGTCTTAATGCAAAAGTCAACAAGCTAGGACCTATAGGCCAAACCATCACTTGTTTGTAAATAAAGTTTTATTGAAATAATGCCACACTCATTTGTTGCATATGACTGTTTTCTCCCTACAATGGTAGAGTAGTTTTGATGGATACTGTATGACTGCAAAGCATAAAATATTTGCTCTCTATCCCTTTATAGAAAAAGTTTGCAATCCTCTAGTCTTGTAAAATGAGACACGAATGCCAAAGCAAAGAGTGCCATAAGCAGAGCAAAGAACTGGATGTTCTGAAGGTTCAGAGGAAGGAGAGATTCCTTCCTAAGAGGAAAGTTAGAGAAGGCCTCACTGAGGAATTGCTGGAAGCTGAACCTAACTAGAAATTAGGCAAGTGGGAATGGAGCAGGAGGCTTGGAAGGAATACTTGAATGGGCTCTTGAAAATCACCAGGTATAGAGAAAAAAATGTCCAATTCAGCATCCTTAGACCTGCTTGTCAACAAATCGTAAAATATCAAGAACTATAAAGATCTTCAAGGATTCTCTCATGCAGCGAGCCCTTTCAAGTTTCAGGTGAGAGAACAGACTTAAAAAGGTTAAATAACTCATGCAAGGTCACATACAAAGTCAATGGAGGGAGCTAGCCTAATACCCATTGCTTCTGCCTCCACACCTTGTGTTGGGCACCCTGAGGCACTTTGATAAGCACTGACTGAATTGAAATGACTTGCCTTCCTGAAAGAAGTCTCATCTAAGGTGTGGGCATGCAGATCAGACTGTCTAGAAGACTTTTGTCAAATCACACTTACTGTCCCTTCCTTTGAGGTTTACTGCGTGCAGTGAGAAATGTCATTGGGGATTTGTTTCCCAAATGAATGCTGTGAAAAAGGAAGACCAAAACCTGTTTTTTAATTGTGCACTTCACATATGGTTTCATAGATGTTTGATAGGTATTTTTAGGAAAACAAATGACATATTTCTGAAAACTACCTGTTGTTGCCTATAATTAACTTGGGAATATGTGGCTTCTGTGTTGGATCAGAATACCCATCCTGAGACTTTTGTATTTTTCTCTGTTTCATCCCTGCATGTGTTTTTGACCAAGTTGCCAAATTAAAATGCCAGCATCATCAGCTTTCTTGTATTACTATTGCTTTGTAGTTGCTAAGTCATGTCTGAGTCTTTGGGACCCTATGGACTTAGCCCTCCAGGCTTCTCTGTCCATGGGATTCTCCAGGCAAGAATACTGGGATGGGTTGCCATGTCCTCCTCCAGAGGATCTTCCCAACCCAGGGATCGAACCTATGTCTCCTACATTGGCAGGTGGATTCTTTACCTCTGAGCCACCAGGGAAGCCCTCCTGAAATTTAGCATGCCAAAAACTGGGCCTGTCCTCCCCCTTTACCATCCTGCTAAATAACACTACCATCTGTGCCAAAAACCTAGGGAATGTTTTAAAACCATACTTCCCCTTCACTCCTCTTCCTCCCCATTCACCAAATATGCAATTAATCAGATTATTCTGTAGCCCCCCGTCATCTCTCATTTGTAACAATACGGTAGCCGCCTTCCCTGCCTTCAGTTTTAAGCTCTACCTTAACACCACGTTATGACAAGAGTCCAGTGCCTAAAATGAATCCTTCTTTGGCTCACCCATCACCTTCAAGATTAAGAGCTGAAGTCCTTAATGAAGCATACCAGGCGTGTGATCCTATAGTCTCATTTCCTGCTGCTCTGGCTACACCCAGCGACCTGCAGCTCTCCGAGGGTCTGCATCTTCCAGGCCTCCTTTCACGCTGTATTCTTTTGTGTATTCTACTCCCCCCTCCCCCCCCACCACCACCCCACAAGCTCTTTTCACAAAGCTCTTCTCTTCAGAGAGACTCAGCTCAGGAGTTACCTCCCTTCCCATGGTGTTCCTTGTGCCAGTCCTCATGGAGATTACTCCTGGGGTTGTACTTACTACATGGAATTCTAATTATTCTTTACTTACCTATGAACTTTTGAAAGCAAGACTGCTTTTATTTCCATCTATTGAGCTTATCACAGAGCTCTAGGATGTAGTATGATGAAAATGTTTGATAAATGAACGAAAGAAAGAATCATAAGCTCATGTGCTTTAGAGAATTATAATGTCGTTTCAAATATAGTTGAAATGTAAATGACAGACATTTCCTTTTTCACGTGAATTTTTCTGCTTCATGATCTACATACAACTATTTCTGTAATCTAAGGGATTCCTCCAGAACTTAATCTCTTTTCTATAAAGTGGGTAACATGGCTCAGTGATTATCTGTAACATCTCTCTCCTCACATCTTTTATTTAAACCTATCTAAAGAGATTAACCCAAAACTCAGCTACCATTTCTATATGTACAAAATGTAAAGACCTATGGGAAAATACTCTGTACATGTATTTCCCTTAAGTTCTACCTTTAAAACTTTCATTAAGAGCAGCTTTGCAGCTTTTGCAGAATATGAAACATTGTCTTTGTATAGCTACTACAATGGGAGACAGTGTTTAAATGATTCATTAGTATTGGATGAAACCTGAATTTTCATTTATCTAATTGTAGTCACTTGTCAGAGTACTCTGAAAAGTGGTAATAAAAATTTCCTCACACTTGTTTAGTGCTTTCTAATTTTCAAACACTTTCACATGTCATCTTAATTAATCCTAACTACAGTACTGCAAAGTAGTTTAAGGCCCAGGCTTAGCAGTGAGACTGCTTGGATTGAAATCTTGAACTCTACCATAATACAATCTCTCTAAACCCTAGCTTTCTTATCTGAAAACAGGAGTAGCAATGCTGCTGTGTGGGGATACCATCTGGGTTCAGTTCAGTCACTCAGTTGTGTCCGACTTTGTGATTCCATGAACTGCAGCATGCCAGGCCTCCCCTGTCCATCACCAACTCCTGGAACCTACCCAAACTCATGTCCATTGAGTTGTGCGGCCATCCAGCCATCTCATCCTCTGTCGTCCCCTTCTCCTCCTGCCCTCAATCTTTCCCAGCATCAGGGTCTTTTCAAATAAGTCAGCTCTTCGCATCAGGTGGCCAAAGTATTGGAGTTTCAGCATCAATCCTTCCAATGAATATTCAGGGCTGATTTCCTTTAGGATAGATTGGTTGGATCTCCTTGCAGTCCAAGGGACCCTCAAGAGTCTTCTCCAACACCACAGTTCAAAAGCATCATTTCTTCAGTGCTCAGCTTTCTTCACAGTCCAACTCTTACATCCATACATGACAACTGGAAAAACCATAGCCTTGACTAGACGGACCTTTGTTGGTAAAGTAATGTCTCTGCTTTTTTAATATGCTGTATAGGTTTGGTCATAACTTTCCTTCCAAGGAGTAAGTGTCTCAATTTCATGGCTGCAGTTGCCATCTACACTGATTTTGGAGCCCAAGAAAATAAAGTCTATCTCTGTTTCCATTGTTTCCCCATCTGTTTGCCATGGAGTGATGGGACCAGATGCCATGATCTTAGTTTTCTGAATGTTGAGCTTTAAGCCAGCTTTTTCACTCTCCTCTTTCACTTTCACCAAGAGGCTCTTTAGTTCTTCACTTTCTGCCATAAGTGAAAGTGAAGTCGCTCAGTTATGTCCACCTCTTTCGATCCCATCAGCTGTTGCCTACCAGGCTTCTCTGTCCATGGGATCTTCCAGGCAAGAATACTGGAATGGGTTGCCATTTCCTTCTCCAGGAGATCTTCCCAACCCAGGGATTGAACCCAGGTATCCTGCATTGTAGGCAGACACTTTACCATCTGAGCCACCAGGAAGTCTTCTGCCATAAGGGTGGTGTGAAGGCTGCTTGACACCCTGCTTATATTGTCACCCTGCTTATTTAATTTCTGTGCAGAATACATCTGCATAGAATGTTATGCCCTTCTGCCATAAGGATGGTGTCATCTGCATATCTGAGGTTATTGATATTTCTCCCAGCAATCTTGATTCCAGCTTGTGCTTCCTCCAGCCCAGCATCTCTCATGATGTACTCTGCTGCTGCTGCTAAGTTGCTTCAGTTGTGTCCAACCCTGTGCGACCCCAGAGATGGCAGCCCACCAGGCTCCCCCGTCCCTGGGATTCTCCAGGCAAGAACATTGGAGTGGGTTGCCATTTCCTTCTCCAATGCATGAAAGTGAAAGTGAAGTCGTTCAGTCGTGTCTGACTCTTTGCGACCCCATGGACTGCAGCCCACCAGGCTCTTCCATCCATGGGATTTTCCAGGCAAGAGTACTGGCATGGAGTGCCATTGCCTTCTCCAGATGTACTCTGCATTGAAGTTAAATAAGCAGGGTGACAGTATATAGCCTTGTACTCCTTTTTCCTATTTGGAACCAGTCTGTTGTTCCATGTCCAGTTCTAACTGTTGCTTCCTGACCTGCATATAGGTTTCTCAAGAGGCAGGTCAAGTGGTCTGGTATTCCCATCTCTTTCAGAATTTTCCACAGTTTATTGTGATCCACACAGTCAAAGGCTTTAGCATAGTCAATAAAGCAGAAATAGATGTTTTTCTGGAACTCTCTTGCTTTTCGATGATCCAGTGGATGTTGGCAATTTGATCTCTGGTTCCTCTGCCTTTTCTAAAACCAGCTTGAACATCTGGGAGTTCACGGTTCACGTATTGCTGAAGCCTGGCTTGGATTAGTGAGATGAACTGAGTGAAGCCATTAGCATTGGTATCTCACATTGTTAAGTGCTCGTGTCAACTGCTATTATGCTCCCTACTGCCTCTTTCACTGCTTCTGTTACCACTGTGAGAAAAATCCCTACATAGTGACAGTGGCTATTACTCTCTGGAAGAATCAGAGGCCTTAAGAAGGGGTTAAGCACTCAGGCTGTGCCCTTCTACCATGGTGGTTTCAGAGAAGGCTGGGTGGAAAACTGGTATTTTAATTAGCCCCTCTCTTCCCACCAGGGAGCTTCCCAGGTGCCTCAGGTAAAGAATCCACCTGCCAAGCAGGAGATGTAGGTTCAGTCCCTGGGTCAAAAAGATCTCACGGAGAAGGAAATGGCAACACACTCCAGTACTCTTGCCTGGAAAATCCTGTGGACAGAGAAGTATGATAGGCTACCATCCATGGGGCCACAAAGAGTTGGACATGACTTAGAGACCACACAGCCTCCCACCAGGGTCAGTACAGACCATGCTGAGAGCTTGAATTTTCACCTCACCCAGAAACAGTGAGACTCCCTCTTTCTCTTTCTCACCAGAGTGGGATCAGAAAGGGCCAAATAGGATGCCAGGACTTAGCACCTTCCTCTAGTAACAAGTCCCACCACCTTTACACCTTCCAGTGGTAACCCTCCTGTGGATGCCATATGGGAGCAGTAACATCTGCCTCTCCCTCCCCAAACCAGCAAGCCAGTGGGTATCAGTGGAGAACTAAGTGAGGAGCCTGAACTCCTGTTCTCACCCAGCAATCACAGGCCGTCATTCTCCACCAGGCTGTCAATGAAGGCCCACCAGGCCACCTGCACTTCCGTCCCCTCCTGACAGTGACAAGGTGGAACCCCCGACCCCACACCAACACAGTCTCAGAAAAGGCCTTTTAAAATGCATGATTTCAGTAGGATCCTGAGTCTTAAAGTATAATACCCAAGACATCAAAGATACAATTTTAAAAATCAGTCATCCAACAAGAGCCTGAATGAGACATGATTTATTTAGTGGCTGAGCAACAACAACAGTTATAAATGTTATCACTGGAGGAAACTGGGACTTGTATATAGAACTACTCTGTACTTTTATTTTCAGTTTCTAATTATTTTTTTAAATTTCAGTTTCCAATTAATCTGTAGTTAAAAGAGTTTAAAAAATGCCAATTCACCCAGTTGTATTTCTTTGAGCTTCATAGTCCAAGATTCTTTCAACATCTTGCCTTGCTGCTCTGTGCTGTCTTACAAATCATCATAGGACCTGGTTAGATATGCAGGTATATGTAAGCCCAACATTCCGTTTATGATGCACATTTATTCTCCTCATTGTACCTCTTACTCTTTTCACTCCTGACACCTCCATCACAGCAAGTGAAATACTCTTTTCTGTTCTGTTTGACTTTTATTTAGGCTGTGTTGGTCTCTTGCCATTTACTAGGCTGTATTCCAGAAAGTCCTTTAAATGTCCACTAGAAATTAAATGACTTCAAAATACTTAATTCTTATGATTTAGAAATTCCACTTCTGGGTATGTATCCAGATACTAAAATAAGTATCTCGAAGAGATATCTGCACTCTTGTGTTCACTGCAGCATCATTCATAATAGCTAAATTGAAAAAAGTACCAAACTTAAGGGGACCGGCAGAAGTGGTACTGAGGAGGAGTTTTACAGCTAAAAGTCTTATATTAAAAAAAGAAGTATCTCAAATCAACAACATACTTTACAACTTGAAGAAATAGGAAAAGAACAACAAACTAAACTCAAAGGAAATAATACAGCTTACAGAAGAAAAAAGCTAAATAAAGAATGGGAAGACAGCATAGATAATAATGAAGCTAAAAGTTGATTTTTTTTTCAAAAGATTGACAGAGTTAATAAACCTTTAGTTATGTGGACTATTTTTTTAAGGAAAAGAAATAGAGGACTGAAATTACTAAAATCAGAAGTGAAAGTGAGGCCATTACTACCAATTCTATGGAAATGAAAAGGATTGTAAGAAAGTACAGTGAACAGTTGTACACCAAAAACTTGGATAACCTAGATGAAATGGATAAATTCCTAGAAGCACAAAATCTACCAAGACTAAATCATGGAGAAATAGAAAATCTGAGTAACCTATAACTAAGGAGATGGAATCTGCAATTTAAACTCTTAAAACAAAAGCCCTGTACCTGATGGTTTCACTGGCAAATTCTAGCAAACATTTAAATAACTACTATCTGTACTTCTCAAACTTAAAAAAGAGAAGGAACATTTCCTAACTTATTCTATGAGGCCAGCATGCCTTAATATGAAAGCCAGTCAGGACACTACAAAAAATAAAACTACAGACCAGTATCCCTTGTGAACATTGATGTAAAAATCCTTAAGAAAATACTACCAAACCAAATTCAGCAGCCTATTAAGAGGATTATACACCACTACCAAGTGCAGCTTATTCCTGGAATTCAAGCTTGGTTCAACATACAAAAACAAATCAGTGTATTACACCCCCTTGACAGAAGGAAGGAGCGAAATACACGTGATAATCTCAACTGCTACAGAAGAGCATTTGACAAAATACAGCACCATTTTGTGTCAAAAGAAAAACCATTGTATAAACTAGAAAGAGAAGGAATGTATCTTCACATAATAAAATTCATATATGAAAATCTATAGCAAACAATATACTCAGTGGTGAAAGACTAAAAGCTTTTCCCCTAAGATCAAAAACAGGCAGTATCCATACTCACTGCTTCGACTCCACTTAGTACTGAAGTTCTAGGCAGAGGAGTTAGGCAAGAAACAGAAATAAAAGTCATGCAAATTGAGAAGGAAGAAATGATCATTGTTTTTTTCCTGATATGATCTTATATGTAGAAAACCTTCAAGATTCCACACAAAAGAAAAAACCGTTAGAACTAGTATATGAATTCAGCAAAGCGGCAGGATACAGAGTCAACAAACAAATTTAACCACAAAACCTCAGTAATCCAATAGTGTGCGTGTGTGCATTCTCAGTCATGTCCAGCTCTTGGACCCCGTGAACTGTATTTCACCAGGCACCTCTGTCCACGGGATTTTCTAGGCAAGCATACTGGAGTGGGTGGCCATTTTCTTCTCCCGGGGATCTTCCTGACTCGGGAATCAAACCCACATCTCCTCTGTCTCCTGCATTGCCAGGCGGATTCTAAGACAAAAATGAATCAAGGAACTAAATATAAAACCTTAAAATAATAAAACCTGTGGAAAAACATAGGGCAAGGGTTTTCATGATGCTGGATTTGGCAGTGATTTCTTGTATGTGACACAAAAGGCACAGGTAACAAAAGAAAATAGGCATATTGGACCGAGTGATTTTTTTTTTTAATTTGTGCATCAAAAGACACTATGAATATAATAAAGAGGCAGCCTTCAGACTAGGAGAAAATCATTTGCAAATCATTTATCTGATAGGGGATTAATATCTAGCATATATAGAGACTCCTGCAACTCAGTAACAACAGCAGCAAAATAAAGCCCAATTAAAATATTGTCGAAAAACTTGGACATTTCTCCAAAGAAGATATGTGAATGAACAATAAGCGCATGAAAAGTTACTCAACATCATTAATCATTAGGGAAATGAAATACTACCTCATATTCATTGGTAAAGATGGCCATTGGCAAAAAGATTTAAAAAACAAATGGTTTGGTGAAGATATGGAGAAATTGGAACTCTTGTGCACTGCTGATGGGAATGTAAAATGGTCACAACCATTGTAGAAAATGGTGTTTTCTTTAAAGTGTCTAAAAGAACTAATTCTTGAAAAACCTAAAAATAAAATTACCATATGGTCCAGTAATTTTGCTTCTGAGTATATACCAAAAGACCTAGAATCTTAAAAAGATATGCATATATTCATAGCAGCATGATTCACAGTAGATAAAATGTGGAAACAAACCCAAATGCTCATCAATGAATGAGTGGATAAATAAAGTTGTGGTATATCCATACAGGGGAATGTTATTCAGCCTTCAACAGTTTAGAATCAAATTCTGCCATGCACGTCAGCATGCATGAACTCTGAGGATATTAAATGCTTAGTGAAAGAAGCCAGTCATGCAGACAAAATACTATGTGATTCCATTTATATGAGGTGCTTAGCGTAGACAAAATTATAAAGACAGAATCTTGAATGTTGGTTCCCAAAGGCCCTGGGAAGGAGACAATGGAGAGCTTTGTTTTGTGGGTATAAAGTTTGAGTTTTACAAGATGAAAGAATTAAGGGGATGGATGGTGGCGATAGTTGCACAGAAATGTGAATGTTTTTATCGCCACTGAACTGTGCACTTAAACGTAGTGAAGAGGGTAAATTTTGTGTTGCGTGTATTTTGCCACAACTTTTTAAAAGACATAAAAATGGGCTAAAAGAGTAGATGCCTCCTGATAATTGTCTCATATACCTTAGAAGGTGATATAGCCCAGCCTCTGGAATCAGACTACCTGTATACAAATTCTAACTCCATAATTAGCTAACTTCTAATTTTGAACCAATTTCTTTGCTTCTCTAAAACTCAATTTTCTCACCTATAATATGGGGATAAACAGTAGTACCATTTTCAAAGAATTTTGTGGTCTTTTAAAAATACTTGTTAAGTCCGTATATGAGGACCTGAGCATTAGTCACGAGGGGAAGAGCAGTGTATGAAGCGCATTTGTCTCCAGGCTTCACAGAGCTGCTGTCTTACCAGGTATGGGAAGTAGGCATCCTGCGATTAATTATGTGACTAGTGTTGTGACGCAGGCTAAAAGAATGTGTACAAGGTCCACTAGGAAAGCATAAACGGGAACTGACCAAGTAAGGAGGGTCAAGAAAGGCCTCCCAGAAGAAGTGACATGTATATTAAAATCCTGAGGCTTTAGTTTTTGCCTGTTAGCTAGGCAGAAAGGGAGGTGAGAGGATAATCTAGGCAGAGAGAATAGCTTCTGAGAGAGCCCTAGGGCGGAAAAGAGCTTGTGGAATTCAGGGAACCAAAGAAAGGCCACTGAGGCTAGATCCTCGTGAGCAAGAAGTGAAGGGAATCGATTTGGGCAAATGAAGTAGATTGGGGCCAAAGCTGGACTTTGTGGATTCAGTTAAGTTTCTGACTTTAGTCATAAATGTACACTCTGGAAAGATGTCAAGTACAATCAGAAATGGATTTGGGGGGGAACGAGTATGAATGCAGAGAAACCAATTAGATTATCAGAGTAGTCTGTAAGAAAGATTATGGTGACTTGGACTAGTATAAGTATGGCCATCAAAATGGAGTCAAGAAACATTCAGGATGTAGAATTGGGGTGTGTCTATCTGCTCAGTTACTTCAGTCGTGTCTGACTCTTTGCGACACACTGGACTATGTAGCCCTCCAGGCACCTCTGTGCATGGGATTCTCCAGGCAAGAATACTGGAGTGGGTTGCCATGCCCTCCTCCAGAGGATCTTCCCAACCCAGGGATCGAACCCACATCTCTTGCATCTTCTGCATCACAGGCAGATTCTTTACCACTGAGCCACTGGGGAAGACCTTAAAGTTCGTAGGTTTTGGTAATGGCAGGTTAAAGCGTCTGCCTCCAATGTGGGAGACCTGGGTTCGATCCCTGGGTCGGGAAGATCCCTTGGAGAAGGAAATGACAATCCACTCCAGTATTCTTGCCTGGAGAATCCCATGGACAGAGAAGCCTAGTAGGTTACAGTCCACAGGGTCGCAAAGAGTCGGACATGACTGAGCGACTTCACCTCACCTCACCTCATGTAGAGTAAAGGGGGCTTCCAGGTGGCACTAGTGATAAAGAACCTTCCTACCAATTCAGGAGACATAAGAGTTGCAGGTTCGATCCCTGGGTTGGGAAGATCCCCTGGAGGAGGGCATGGAAACCCACTATTTGTACTCCAGATAAATGGCTTTATTTGAATAATTTCATGATCATAAACTAGACCTACAGAATCATAGACTCTGAGAATAAAAAGAGGCCTTAGAGATTAACCACTCCATCCTCCTACTAGGAAAGGTACAGTGATGTTGGGATAAGTCACCATACATGAAATCAGGCGTTCTGATTTTGAGAAGCTGTGTTATCATTTGCTGACTTCACAAGCTTGTTCAAGTTGTTTTACCTTTCTGAGCCTCTGCTGTCTCACTTGCACAATAAGGATAATAACAGATATATTTGAGGGTTGCTGTAAACATTTAATGAATTAAAGTACCTCTCATCATCTTACTTCCAATAGACTCAGCAAATTTTAAAGCCAAATGCCCTTAATTTATGCAGAAAGATTGGAGACATACAGGTCATGTTGGTAACAATGGGAAAGGTAGAATGAGACCCTAGCCTCCTAGCTCTCAACACAGTAATCGCAACATATTAGTACTGCTCTGGAAATGCTTCTAGAACCTACTCATTCTTTCATTCCACAAACATCTAAAAGCACCAGGTACATAGCAGGCACCTTAATCTCAGAGACAAATAGCTTACAGTCCAATAGAAAAGACAGATTGTTATCGTTGTTAGTTACAAAATTGTGTCCGACTCTTTGCAACCCATGGACTGTAGCCCACCATGCTTCTCTGTCCATGGGATTTCCCCAGGCAAAAATACTGGAGTGGATGGCCATTTTCTTCTCTAGGGGATCGGACCCAGGTCTCCTGCATTAGCAGGTGAATTCTTCAGCACTCGGTCACTAGGAAAGCCCAGAAAAGACAGATAAGAGACATTTAAAATGCACTGCTGTTAGTGCTACAATAAAGCAGAATGTGCACGGGGTATTTGGAGACTGCAGGGAAGCACATGACTTGTGTTGGCAGGTGGGGGAAATAGAAGACATACCCCATAGAGTGCAGCAACTGAAGCAGGCGTAAGAAAGAGGTGAAGAAGCAGAAGACTCCATGGAGAAGGGGGTAATGGGCAAATTCCTTTCTGCCTTCTACTCGCTTTATAGATTCATCCAGGGTGACTGCATACTGTACATTTTTTATTTTTAAGTGCTGGTTTTATTTTTAACTTGTGAATAAGTTACAATAATATCTTTCTAATTGAAAATCAGTGTCGAAGTGCATTCAACAAGATATTTTTCTAACACCTTCTACATAGCCAGCGGGCTTCCCAAGTGACTCAGTGGGTAAAGAATCCACCTGCCAATGCAGGAGATGCAGGTTCAATCCCTGGATAGAGAAGACCCCCTGGAGAAGGAAATGGCAACTCATTCTGGTATTCTTGCCTGGAAATCCCATAGACAGAGGAGCCTGGGGGCTACAGTCCATGGGGTCACAGTCAGACATAGCTTAGCGACCAAGCACCCATACATGTAACCAGTGTTGTTTTAGGCGCCAAGAACAGAAAGAAAGTGAAGTCGCTTAGTCGCATCCGACTCTGCGACCCCATGGACTGTAGCCTGCCAGGCTCCTCCATCAGTGGAATTTTTCAGGCAAGAGTACTGGAGTGGGTTACCATGCCCTCCTCCAGGGGATCTTCCTGACCCAGGGATCGAACCTGGGTCTCCGCGTTGCAGGCAGACGCTTTACCATCTGAGCCACCAGGGAAGCCCAGGAAGTTGTTTTAGGTGCCAGGAACAGAGCAGTGAACAAAGCAATATCTCACCCTCGTGGAGTTTATATTCTAGCTTTGAGGGAGAGGAAAGACCAATACACGGTAGTTTAGAAGGTGACCATTGCGGTGGGAGAAAAATAAAGCTTGAGGAAACAGGAAAGGGAACTGGGTTTGCGGGAGACGGCTGTGACTTTTAAAGAGGTAGTCTGGGAAGGCTTATGGATAAGGTGGCATTTGAATAGAGAACTAGCAGAAGAGGGGGAGTGAGTCATGAGGATGCCTGGCAGAGGAGTATTCAGGCGGAAGAGGTAATAGAGCAAGAGCCAGCAGAGTGAAGCACCTGAGTTCAGAAAGATCACTGAAGAAGTATATCAGCAAGGGGCTCTTTGGCCATTATGCATTTTTGGACTTTAACTTTACAGAAGATAAGAAGCCAGGGATTCTTTTGAGTAGAAGAATGATATGATTCAACATTAATAACAAAGAAATTTCCAACCATCAAGACCGCTAAGGCATGTACTATAGAGTTTGCTAAAATTATTTTATGTAGGATTTTGACTGCATAAAATATATAAACAGTCTGAAAGGCATAAATGTATTAAAAATACAAATGTATTGGGGATATCCTCTAATACTGTCTTAATATTGTTTATGGAATTTAAAAAGACAACGTTGAAAAACTATTAGCCATTCCTATGTAATTTCTTTTCGTGCTTTCAAGCCAAGTAAATCATCAGGGTAAATATCTTTCATGACTTCTACTTTTATAACATAGCATGTCATAATGTACCATGAGCGTAGATGTTTTACAAAATATCAGTGGTGCAAAGACTGTTGTGTCTGAAGACAGTTTAGCTAAACCTAAGGAAGTAAAATGGTGCCAACAACGTAGAAACCTGTGTCTGATGCTGGAGTCCTTCCACATTTTTTTGCCTTTCTTGTTTTTTTTCTCCTTATACTCTGACACTGACTTGGTAGGAGCTTTCTAAACAATCTCCTGTTGGTTCTTAGTGAGTTTAATTCATATTCCAACCATTGTGAACACACTGTACAACTTAAAAATGCTTAAACCCAACTTCACAATACTGAAAATTAGTTGGATAGTATTACCGCTGATTACCAAGTTAATTTTGTCTTTCATGGAATCATATTACACAGGGATAGATTTATACTACTAATAAAAGCATCTTTCTGGATTGCAAAAAGAATGTAGGAAGTTTTTGAAACATGGTAGGAGGTATTGGCAGAAAAAAAGAATATGAGCTCGTCTTTTAAAAGTGATAGTGACTTTTAATTTAATTTTGCTAAAACACTTTGCTTCAGGGCTTGGCCCTATAAATATTGGGTTTCTCCTTGGAGTAGGTTTAGAGAACAGTACTTATTCCAGCCCTGATGGTTTCTTTCTTTTCAGGAAAGTCTCTTTCTCCCCTGGACCATGATTTCCTCAACTATAAAATGAAACTATCAGATTCTAAGTTTCTTTCTAAATCTAAAACTATATGAAATAGATGCAGATTTTGAGAGGGCCAAATGTTTTTTGAGAGGAAGGAAAAATTTAATAAGCATATGTACATGAAATCAACTTATAGTTTGCTGCTACTGTGAGAGTAAGATAATGACCACACCAGTGTATCCTAAAGAAATATACTAAAGGAAATACCTTGCATCCATTGAAGAGAAACTGTGGCTTCTAAATTTCTGCCTCAGAAGTGACAAATTGAGAGGAGCCGAAAGCTACATAGCTCTGATTTTTCCCAGGCCAAGCCTGGCGCATTCTGGCAGGTGGTAAAGTCACACGCAGGGCTGCATGCTGGGAAGGTAACCTTCCCCTGCCCTCCACAGACCACCCACCCCAGGATGGAATGTTTTCCAGACTCAGGTAAACCAGGTGTGCAATAGACAGTGTGCAGGGGGAGGGGTGAATGTTGCCAAAACACCTTTCCTAAAGGACAGACCCCTGAACTTGCAGTGTGCCCTTGGCCCAGCAGCAGTATTAGAAGGAAGTTCAAACTCAAGTGTTAGTGTATAAGCATATATCAGAACTCTAGATATGCATTTCATCTACTAAGTGTCCCAGAAGAGCAGGCTGTTAATGAGTTACTTTACCTCTGGCAAGTAACTGTGATACCCAGCTAGACAAAAGAGCAGTACAGAGTACTGCTCTGAATAGAATATCCTTTACAGTGTAGATACCTTCTCCTTAAAGTTTCTCTTTATCAAGTCTCATTCTTGAAGACTAGAAAGAAGCTTTTGTCTAACTGAAGATAAGTCCTTTCATACCTTAATTCAGGCAGTTTTGAAATTCTTTCCTAGATGAAACATCAGTTTCCCATGAAAACACTGCAGTAAAATGATTTTAAACCAGCAGAAGAAAAATCTATATAGAAGGATGGGGTAAGCTTCTGTGATTTTGAGTAAAGTGATGTCCTGATGAGACAAAGTCTTCACCAAAGGTTACAAGCAAAAGAAAACTATTCTCAACAGTGAAAGGATCCATGTTAAATGAGGAAATTAGAGAGCAACAGATGTGGGGGGAAATCTGATGAGGTGAGGGGCTTAGACTGTTGAAAAATAAGAAATCAGGGTGAGAAAAATAAAACTGTTCAGTACAGTGAGGGCCTTTGGACTCAGGTCCCTGGTCCCAGGGTTCACCATGACAAGCCCTAACAAGGGAGGCTTGGCTCCTAAGGAGGAGGAGAGCTCCTTGGCTCCTGCAGACCACAAGGGTTCTTCATATACTTGGCAAATTGTTAGAGACATTTTCCCATTTCTGTTTACTTAATAAGAAACTGGTAAAATGGTGTTTCTAAAATTAAGCAGAAATCCTTAATTAAAAAGAAAAATCAAAAGTTGTCAGCTGTGGACAAAGAATATAAAAATAGTGTAAACATATATCTGATTTACTTGACCTTGATTGAGCTTATTTTAGGGGGTGGATGAAGAAGTGACATTTGGTCCCTGCACCACATTTATGGTTTCTGAATAAGAGGCTAGTATATTTCATTCATAATTATTCCAACAATCTTTAAATAAAGTATTTTCATGCTCTTTGGTCACGAGTAAAGTTCTTATTAATTAAGAACTTTTAATGGAAAAGACATCAGAAAGGCCGTGTTTGACCCATGATCAGTTTTCACCTCCTTCCACTAGAGACAGTTTCTCCAGAATTCTCAGAAAAAGAGATGGCCAGTGGAAGTTGGTATGGGGTGAGAGAAAGCACGTGGCTTTAGAGTCTAACAAACTCAGGTTTCAATCCCAGCTCTTTAACTATAGCTGTGAAACTTGGATGTGTTGACTGCTGTCTCTGACCTTTGAGATGTTAATCTGCAAAAATTAAATGTGATGGTATAAGTGAAGTGAAGGTGAAGTGAAGTCACTCAGTCGTGTCCAACTCTTTGCGACCCCATGGACTGTAACCTACCAGGCTCCTCCATCCGTGGGATTTTACAGGCAAGAATATTGGAGTGGGTTGCCATTCTCCAAATGGTATGGTATAAGGAAAATGCTTAAGTGCTTGGCATAGAATAAAGCCCTAAGAAATGTTAGTTTTCATCATTTTTCTCTGCACCACCCCCAAATAAGTTGTGGCTCATAATTTAGCGTTTTTTTTTAATACCTTAAGGTTGTCATTTTGATCATAAACAGGTATACTGTTTTTAGTAAATAATAATTTCAGTGCAAAAAAAAATGAGTCCAATAAAAGCAATGAGTCTCAGACTGCAAAGCCTTTAGCATTCTTATATCTGTTTTTACCTTGAGCTTCAAAAATAGTACCATGTTTTGCTTCCCTGATAGCTTAGTTGGTAAAGAATCCACCTGCAATGCAGGAGTCCCTGATTTGATTCCTGGGTCAGGAAGATCCGCTGGAAAAGGGATAGGCTACCCATATCCAGTATTCTTGGGCTTCCCTTGTGGCTCAGCTGGTGAAGAATCCACCTGCAATGCAGGAGAGCTAGGTTCTGTCCCTGGGTTGGGAAGATCCCCTGGAAAAGGGAAAGGCTACCCACTCTAGTATTCTGGCGTGGAGAATTTCATGAACTGTATAGTCCATGGAGTTGCAAAGAGTCGGACACAACCGAGTGACTTTCACTTTCACTTTGCTACCTCTAAAATGGCCACCACTTCTTCATATCGTTCTTTCTGTTCTACTATAAACCAATAAACCACAGCTTGCTACACTTATTTGTAAAATCAGAGTCTACAGGGTCTAAATGACCTTACAGTAAGCAGAGAATCTCTGTGTCTTTGACCATGGATATACTGGATATTCAAATGTTAGATGAGCAGGTAATTGAATAAATGACATTAATTTTGGTATCTCAGAAGTCTTTAATATCTTCATGATTCTCAACTATATTTTTAAAAGATCTGATTACCGGGTTAAAATGCTTCCAGAAAAGGGAAAGGTTGCTAAGAGCACTGTATAGTGTTTTATTTGAAATATTTAGTATCAGTACAAGGTTTTTGAAATGAAAGGAATATGAAAATTTGTGATGTATGAAGAACCCTGACATTACCCACAAATGTGTTTCTCGTATTCTTTCTGTAGTTAAAAGGAAAGTTGTGCCTTTATGGTGATTTGCTGAGTTGTAAATGTGAAGTATTTAGCTAAAGTCGTGTGACTTGCTAGAGGAGGAACTGGAACTTGAACACAAAGCCATCTGATTCCACGTTTAAACTTTCTTCCTCCCCATCTATGGCCTGTTGTCTCTGCCCCTTTCTTGGTAGCAAGGTCTTCAGGAGCCTCTGCTCCTGGGAAGAGTGAACCCTTAAGTAGCCAATATCACATGCCAAAGCACAGAGTTCCCAGCCTGGTAATTACATATCTAGCCACCGTGCTTCCAGTCATCCTTCTCTGTGAGAGCTGCTGTTCACACCCAGTTGTATTTACTCCTGGTAATAGTAGGAATCATCGTAAGAGTAGCAGCTGCTACTTCTTTTTGGATGTAGCAGATGACACTTCTGTGGGACTTCTGTGAGCCAGACACTGTGCTGAGGCTTTACATATGTTGATTCATTGGATACTGTAATTATCTTCATGTAACAGTTGAGGAAACTGAGACGCAGAAAGGTTAAGGAACATGTCTAAGATCATATAGCTGGGGCTGGAACCCAAGCCCAAGTTCTGACTCCTTGTCCAGCTTTTAATAGCCATATTACTTCCTGTAAACTATAAGTAAACAGCTCAATATGACCCTGTCTATTAGGGGAAATTCTGGGGAAATACTCTTATATTTTACCATTTTGTAATAAGAAATGCAAATTTTTTTCCTCGTAGAGAAATTGAAATTAGATGTTTTAAAAATCTACTTTGACAAGAAACAGTGCTGTTGTGGGAAGGGGGACACCTTCCAGGGCCCAAGAGTGGCCTCTTGTCTAACACTCAGGAATGAGCTGTCCGAGGAGACATGTGCTGACAAAACAGGAGACTTTATTGGGAAGGGACACCCAAGTGAAGAGCAGGAGGGTAAGGGAACCCAGGAGGACTGCTCTGCCAAGTGGCTCGCAGTCTCGGCTTTTATGGTGGTGGGATTAGTCTCTGGGTTGTCTCTGGCCAGTCAATCTGACTCAGAGTCCTTCCTAATGACACACGCATTGCTCAGCCAAGATAGATGCCAACAAGAAGGATTCTGGGAGGTGGCTGGACACGTGGTGTCTCTTTTTGGCCTTTCCTGAACTCTTCTGGTTAGTGCTGGCTTATTAGTTCCATGCTCCTTACCAGGACCTCCTGTTGTAAAATAACTCACACGCATGGTTACTATGGTGCCTGACCAGGATGGATGGTTTCAGTCAGTGTGTGCTTCCCATAACAGTGCTATCAGTTAACCAGTTGGCTTGTTTTCTGAGTTTATACAAACTTTTAATACTTTATTCAGTTGAATAAGTAATATTTATTGAGTGTTTATTATATGCTTAGGATGAGCTAAGCATTTTATGTTATTAGCTCATTTAGTCCTCACAAGAACCCTCTGTTTTCAGTAACGTCATTATCCCTGTTTTATGAGAAAATTGAAAATTGGAAGTAGCTACCTGCCCAAGGACACCTAGCTACTAGGGGCAAAATTGAGATTTGAACTGAAAGTCTGACTTTAGAACCAGTACTCAAGCATTCAAATAGCACTTCTAGAATTTCAAAATTATTTATGATTCCAGAAATTTTCCGTATCATCTCTCTGTTCACTTTTGGTGGTTTTATTGAAATACAATACTGTATTTTTTCCATCTAGGTTTATGTTCCAGATGAAAATAATGCTATTTTGGGAAGAAATACAAATAAGCAAGTTTTCGAAGGCTTGACAACTGGACTTCTCAAAGTCAGTGCTGCGGTTTTTGGCTGCCTGATTGCCAATCGACCAGATGGAAACAGCCAGCCAACTACACCAAAAATATCAACACAGGAAATGAAAAGCAAACCCTCACAAGGTGATGCTTTTAACAGTCGAGTTCAGGACCTCATCAGGTAAGTTTCTAGATTTCTTAAAACTTGTTTGTTTAAAAAAATAATTTTAAGTCTCAGGGCCCATGTGATGGCAGTTGTTTTCACACCATCCACAAACTCCTGATAGAAAATATACCACATTTTGTAGAGAGAAGGAAAATCCTATTAAGGAAAAGCAGTATAGTTAAAGCTCGTCTGTCATTCTTGATATTTAATATTCAATATTAGAATAGGTAGTTTCTAAGCTTTTTATAACTGTTTTTGCTGTCAACTTTTTCCAACTCAAAGAATTTCTAAGAATTCCCCTATCTCAG
This sequence comes from Nanger dama, assembly GCA_917880005.1. Classification (NCBI taxonomy): domain Eukaryota; kingdom Metazoa; phylum Chordata; class Mammalia; order Artiodactyla; family Bovidae; genus Nanger; species Nanger dama. The sequence continues at coordinate 1,193,293 of CAKJTW010000110.1, read as the reverse complement.
GTCATCTCTGCTTATAAATTTGGTTCAGATTTTAAGTACTCGTTAATAGCTATCATTAACTGTAGCACCCATTATTAGTGATGTATTGTGTTGTTGTTTAGTTGCTAAGTTGTGTCTAACTCTTTGCAACCCCATGGACTGCAATATGGCATGCTTCATTGTCCTTCACTATATCCCAGAGTTTGCTCAAACTCGTGCATTGAGTTGGTAACCTCATTTTATCAGAACTCTCCACTATGACAAAGAACTCTCGACTCCCGGTGTGGAAAGGAGGCATCTTTTAGGGGCTTCCCAGGTGGCACTAGTAGTAAAGAACCAGCCTGCCACTGCTGGGGATGCCAGAGACAAGGGTTCAGTCCCTGGGTTGGGAAGATTTCCTGGAGGAGGGCATGGCAACCCACTCCAGTATTCTTGCCTAGAGAATCCCACAGACAAAGGAGCCTGGCGGGCTACAGTCCATAGGGTCACAAAAGTCTGACACAACTGAAGTGAGTTAGCACTCACACAGAAAGTGTAGAAACTCTGGAGGACAGTGATATCCTCTGGATCCTCTGTAGTTTTGCCCCAGGTGATGCTATTGGTAAAGAAGCTGCCTGCAATGCAGGAGACATAATGAGATGTGGGTTTCATCCCTGGGTTGGGAAGATCCCCTGGAGAAGGATTTGGCAACATACTCCCTTATTCTTGCCTGGAGAATCCCATGGACAGAAGAGCCTGGTGGGCTACAGTCCATAGGATCACAAAGAACTGGACACGACTGAAGCGACTTAGCTTGCACACACTCCACTATGACCCATCATCTTTGGTGCCCCTGCAAGGCATGGCTTATAGCTTTGTTGAGTTACGCAAGGCTGTGATCCATGAAGGAGAGTAAGGTATTGTAGTAGAGGCTTTACAGCCCTGTAAGTGTAAGATTTCTAATTCAGACTTTGTTCAGTTCAGTCGCTCAGTTGTGTCCAACTCCTTGCGTCCCCATGGACTGCAGCATGCCAGGCCTCCCTGTCCATCACCAACTCCTGGAGTTTCCTCAAACTCATGCCCATTGAGTCAGTGATGCCATCCAACCATCTCATCCTCTGTCATCCCATTCTCCTCCCACCTTCAGTCTTTCCTAGCATCAGGGTCTTAGCAAATGAGTCATTTCTTTGCATCAGGTGGCCAAAGTACTGGAGTTTCGGCTTCAGCATCAGTCCTTCCAATGAATACTCAGGACTGATTTCCTTTAGGATGGACTGGTTGGACCTCCTTGCAGTCCAAGGGACTCTCAAGAGTCTTCTCTAACACCACAGTTCAAAAGCATCAATTCTGGAAAAACCATAGCCTTAACTAGATGGACTTTTGTTGGCAAAGTAATGTCTCTGCTTTTAATATGCTATCTAGGTTGGTCATAACTTTTCTTCCAAGGAGTAAGTGTCTTTTAATTTCATGGCTGAAGTCATCATCTGCAGTGATTTTGGAGTCCCCCAAAATAAACTTTGTTACTGTTTCCATTGTTTTCCCACCTATTTGCTATGAAGTGATGGGACCAGATGCCATGATCTTAGTTTTCTGAATGTTGAACTTTAAGCCAACTTTTTCACTCTGCTCTTTTGCTTTCATCGAGAGGCTCCTTAGTTTCTCTTCTCTTTCTCCCATAAGGGTGGTGTCATCTGCATATCTGAGGTGATTGATATTTCTCCCAGCAATCTTGATTCCAGTTTGTGCTTCATCCAACCTAGCGTTTCTCGTGATGTGCTCTGCATATAAGTTAAATAAGCAGGATGACAATATACAGCCTTGACGTACTCCTTTTTTTTTTTTTGGAACCAGTCTTTGTAGGTAAGGAAATTGCTCAGCGGGGTTAAAGGTTATGTAATGAATAAGTTTAAAATTTAAGTAGGAGAATTGAGACTGGAACTCAGGTCTATCTGGACTTCCAACAGCTGTATATTTTCCACTACACAAACATGGCAATTTTTAACACCTGTTCAAGGTCAACCCTGCTTCCTTCCACGGTCACCTTTTCTCCAGGGAAATTTATTCCTACTCTGACATTCAAATTCTTTTTCCCTAGTGAATCTGCAATCAGATAGGACATTTAATTTCCCAACAAGATTCCATCTGGTGTTAATCAATTACCTGTCCCACCTAGCAGAAACTCCTCTGTGATCTGCACTGATCTCTGACTCCCAAAACCCATGCAATTTGTTACTCTTTGAAGCTTATAGTAGGTTAATAGGAGAAAGAGAATGCCCTCTTCTGCATTTGCTTCTTTCTCAGTTCATAAATTTCATCTGGGCTCTTGTAGTGCTTTCTTGGAAACAGTTGTTTCATTCAGGATCTTTCTTACCCTTGATTACTTTGTTAACTTGTCCCTTGCAGCCGCCTGCCCTCTCTCCCCAAGCATATTTATTGCTCGAGAGTACTAGGCAGGCCCTTTGGGTCCACAAACCATTTATCATGTAGCACTTGACTTTGACCCTCCCTGCCCTTTCTCTCTGTTGCTTGATCTCATTCAATTTCCCCATGTCCTTTTGGTCTGTAGAACCTGGCCCTCCCTGCTGATAAATGCCCAGCATCCTCCCTTGGGCTACTGTGTGATGCAGCAGCCCTGCATTCTTGTCATCCAGACAACTCAGCTACATACCTCGGCTACAATGAGGCAAAAGGCCCAGCCAAGTGCTTTAGTGCAATTCCATTGGACCTTCCAAAGGAGAAAGTACCTACATTTTTACGCTTGTTATTATAGTTACCAGATCCTTCATTAAGAAAAACGGTTATTGAGGGGGGAAAGATAACAGTGATGATCTGCCAAACCAAATAATTCATGTAACTTAAAATTAGGCAATTACAGTGCTTCAGAGCAAAACGATGTCACTCTTTATCTGGCTTGAACCACTTTTGATAAATATTATTTTCTTGTAGATAATGCATTGTTAGCTGGCTTGATGATCCCTGTGTGTAGGACCACAAACTTTATCTCAGATCTTCCTAGTGAAGCAAGCAGAATATGTATAAATAGTTTCATGCTTTCTTTCTCACCTTCTCAAATATGAACTGACAAGAAATCTCAGTCCACTCCCTGCTACAACCTGGGCCTTTTTTGTCAGTTTATAAATCTCTAGCATTGTAAAGTTGTGAGGGAAGGGTTCCAATACAGTTTTTGGCACTGTTCTCTTGCTTGTACCACTAAAGTAGAGCTGGAAAAGGGTACATCACTCTGATGTATGTCTCTTTTCTCTCCTTATCTGGCATGGAAGAGGCAAGGGGGTGTCTAACCGAGATGTGGTAATAACAGTATTTATTCTCCTTATTTTAGATGATTCAGTCCAGTTTCTACCCCTAAGGGGTAGAGGTGGAAAAAGGTACATCACTCTGACGTATGTCTCTTTTCTCTCCTTATCTGGCATAGAAGAGGCAAAGGGGTGTCTAACCGAGATGTGGTAATAACAGTATTTATTCTCTTTATTTTAGATGATTCAGTCCAGTTTCTACCCCTAAGGGATCCTCAGAAATATCTATCACCTCAAAATATGGCCACTTGTACTTACTTTATGCCAGACACTTTACAATGTCCTGGGATACAAAAACAAATTTTTAAAAAACCTTTAACAGAATATCCAAATAATATCTTTTGGCTATAAAACATTCAAAATTTTTTGTAAGATGCAAATGTTGGTAATTTCAAGTGTTTAACATAGTTCTAGGAAAGCAGTATTGGGTATAGGATAGAAGCAGATTACAATGTGAAAAAACACTGGTTTGAAATTTGCCCAGGAAATGCATCAGTCCTGAAGCTCTGCAATTCGGGTTTTTCCTGGCTTTATTGAGATATGGGTGGACATATATAACATTGTGTAAGTTTAAGATGTACAACGTGATGATTTGTTACACATATATACAGGGCAAAATGATTACCCCAGTAACTGTTAGTTAATACCTCCATCACCTTACATAATTACCTTTTGTGTGTATGTGTGTATATTGAAACATTTAAGAGCTACTGTTTAGCAACTTTCAAGTATGTAGTGCATTACTGTAGCTTTTAGTCACTATGCTGTCTGTTATATTCCTAGAGCTTACTCATCTTATAAATGTAAGTTTGTACCCTTTAACCAATATCTCCCCTTTTCCCCTACCCACTCCCAGCATTGGGCAGCAACCATTCTACTGTTTCTGAGAATCCAGCTCTTTCAGATTCCACACAATATTTGCCCTTTAACTGTCTGACTTATTTCACTTAGCATAATGCCTTCAAGGGCAACCCATATTGTTATAAATTGCAGGATTTCCTTATTTCTGATGGCTGAATAATATTTCATTTTATACACACACACACCACTTTGCAGGTGTTCTCAGCTGTGTGCAACTCTATGGAATTTTCCAGGCAAAATTACTGGAATCAGTTGCCATTTCCTCCTCCACCCAGGGACCAAACCAATATCTATTGCATCTCCTGCATTGGTAAGCGGATTCCTTACCACTGAGCCATCTGTGTGTGTGTACTTAGTCGCTCAGTTGTGTCCAACTGTTCACAGCCTCATGGACTCTAGCCTGCCAGGCTCCTTTGTCCATGCAGATTCTCCAGGCAAGAATACTGGAGTGGGTTGCCATCCCCTCCTCCAGGGGATCTTCCCAACCCAGGGATCGAACCCAGGTCACCCACATTGCAGGCAGATTCTTTACCATCTAAGCCAACAGGGAGGCCCATGAATACTGGAGTGGGTAGCCTCCAGGGTATCTTCCTGCATCGCAGGTGCATTCTTTACCAGCTGAGCCACCTGGGAAGCCCTGTATACAACTTTACCGCTTTTCTTTATCCATTCATCTGAAGATGGACACTTAGCTACTCTGGATAATGCTGCAGTGAACAGGAGAGTGCAAGTGTCTCTTTAAGATAGTGAGTGATTTCCTTCACAATAGTACCCAGAAGTGGAATTGATAGATCATATAGTGTTTCTGTTTGTAATCTCTTGAGGAATGCCACACTGTTTTTCATCGTGACTATACAAATACACTTTCCCACCAGCAGTGTACAAAGTTTCACTTTTCTCTCTACATCCTGCCAACATTATTTCCTGCTTTTTAGGATTTCTTTTTGTTTGTTTTTTATAATACCTAATACCATCCTAACATGTATTAGAGAGTATGTCATTGTGGTTTTGATTTGTATATCCCTGATGATTAATAATGTTGAACATCTTTTCCTATATCTGCTAAAATGTCTATTCAGGTGTTTTGACTATTTTTAATTGAATTATTTGTATTTTTACCATTGGTCTGTAGGAGTTCGTACAACAATTTGGAAAACATAGACAATCACAATGCATTTTTTAATATACAAGCATTGTCTTTAATCCCACCACCCAAAGATAATCCCTGGTTTTAATTTTGGTTTTGGTGTACATATATGTGGTTATTTTATGAAAACAAATTGTAATACTTATACATACTTATTATGTCATACTTTTTTCATTTCTTTTGTTTCAAATCAACAGAAACTTGCAAATGAATTTCTACTGGCTTTCCAAGTATTTAATTATGTGGCAATGATTTGCTTCATGCATGTGTGCTAAGTCATTTCAGTCATGTCCAACTCTTTGTGACCCTATGGACTGCAGCCTCACGCCTCTGTCCACAGGAACTCTCCAGGCAAGAATACTGGCGTAGGTTGCCATGCCCTCCTCCAGGGGATCTTCCAGACCCAGGGAACAAACCCACACTTCTTATATCTCCTGCATTGGCAGGCCACTTCTTACCACTAATGCTACCTGGGAAGCCCAAGGTGATTTGCTTCAGGTGACCTATTACTTAAATAGATTTATTCCAGTATTTACTATTGTAGATAACACTGTAAAGAATATCTTTCCCCATAATTGATTATTGTTTTCCATTAAACTTTGAGAAGTATAATTTAGGGTCAAAAACATGTATTAAGGATTTTGATCCAAATTGCCAAATTGTCCTACATACAGAGATCAAATTGCCAACATCTGCTGGATCATAGAAAAAGGAAGAGAGTTCCAGAAAAACATCTATTTCTGCTTTATTGACGATTCCAAAGCCTTTGACTGTGTGGACCACAATAAAATGTGGAAAATTCTGAAAGAGATGGGAATATTAGACCACCTGACCTGCATCTTGAGAAACCTGTATGCAGGTCAGGAAGCAACAGTTAGAACTGGACATGGAACAACAGACTGGTTCCAAATAGGAAAAGGAGTACATCAAGGCTGTATATTGTCACCCTGCTTATTTAACTTATATGCAGAGTACATCCTGAGAAACGCTGGGCTGGAAGAAGCACAAGCTGGAATCAAGATTGCTGGGAGAAATATCAATCACCTCAGATATGCAGATGACACCACCCTTATGGCAGAAAGTGAAGAGGAACTAAAGAGCCTCTTGATAAAAGTGAAAGAGGAGAGTGAAAAAGCTGGCTTAAAGCTCAACATTCAGAAAACTAAGATCATGGCATCCAGTCCCATCACTTGATGGGAATTAGATGGGGAAACAGTGGAAACAGTGTCAGACTTTATTTTTCTGGGCTCCAAAATCACTGCAGATGGTGACTGCAGCCATGAAATTAAAAGACGCTTACTCCTTGGGAGAAAAGTTATGACCAACCTAGGTAGCATATTCAAAAGCAGAGACATTACTTTGTCGACTAATGTCCGTCTAGTCAAGGCTATGGTTTTTCCAGTGGTCATGTATGGATGTGAGAGTTGGACTGTGAAGAAAGCTGATCGCCGAAGAATTGATGCTTTTGAACTGTGGTGTTGGAGAAGACTCTTGAGAGTCCCTTGGATTGCCAGGAGATCCAACCAGTCCATTCTAAAGGAGATCAGTCCTGGGATTTCTTTGGAAGAACGGATGCTAAAGCTGAAACTCCAATACTTTGTCCAGCTCATGCAAAGAGTGGACTCATTGGAAAAGACCCTGATGCTGGGAGGGATCGGGGGCAGGAGGAGAAGGAGACGACAGAGGATGAGATGGCTGGATGGCATCACCGACTCGATGGACATGAGTTTGAGTGAACTCCGAGAGTTGGTGATAGACAGGGAGGCCTGGCGTGCTGCGATTTATGGGGTCACAAAGAGTGGGACACGACTGAGTGAGTGAACTGAACTGAGAGATTACATATGAATATGTCCTTGTACCTTCAGCCAAGACAGTGTTGAATAGCATCATTCTTTTGAGTCTTAGCCAGACTGACAGGTGAAAATATTTCATTTCTTTATATTAGTAATGATACTGCACATTTTTAAAAGTTCATTGGCCATTTTAATAGGACTTTCTGGTGGCTCGGATAGTCATTTGTTAGTTGCCTATTCATGTACTTGCCCATTTTCCTATTGGAGGTATTGACTTTTTAGTTGTAAAAGCTCTTGGTACATGATAAGATCTTTAGGCACCTGCATGAGGAACAACCATATGAAGAGGTAGGAAGAAGACAGCCATCTGGAAACCAAAAAGAGCAACCTCAGAGGAATCCAACCCTGCTGGCACCTTAATCTTGGCTTTTGGCCTCCAGAACTTTTCTGAGATACGGGTGGAATATACTAAAGAACAGCCAACCATCTTGTACTATGAAATGGATTCCAGTGCTGTAGATGATACTCCTGTTTGTCAGGATCAGTGTTGATTCCCTGTGGCAAGTGCTCCATTTACAAGGTCTTCATTCATTGAGAACTTATTGTGCCATCAAACAGATGGCCTCACTAGAAGCCCAGATAGTAACTATCCATAGATAAGAACCACTGTGAAAACTCAGAATAACGAAAGTGGGTAGGCCTGAAGCATCTCCTACTGGACCTCAGAGACCAAGAAGTACCTCATTAGAAGGGTAAGAGGAGCAGCTGCACACTGTGCTCCCACAGGCCAGCCCAGTGCTATATGCAGGCCCCCCCACACAAACCTGTGGTTTCTCCAGTACTAAGAAGGAGCCCAAATGGACAGCTAGCTCCCCCAGCATTGTGGGACACTTCCACTTTGGTCTCACCTAACAAAGATTACTGGAGGAATCTGCAGGGCTTGACCACGGGGGAGCAAATAGAACGGGGAGTATGGTGCTTCAGCACTCAGATCTTGCTGGACTGTGCTCCTGGCTACCGTGGTGCCCAAGCAGAGATCCCAGGCAGCAGCTCTGCCCATATATGAAGTTGAGCTGTAGCCCCATCTGGTCAGGGAATTCAGTTGGCAGTTCTGCTGCCCCAGGCTATACCAGCTGTAGAGCTTGTTTTACCATGCAACCTGGGCAGGAAAGCAGGTCATCATCTGTGCCCTCTTGCTCAGCATTGCCTTCATTTCTGACCATCCAGGAAGATCAGCTATGGAACCTAGGTAGCTGCAAAGTCCAAACTACAACCCTGTTCAGGCAAGGAGTCAAGCCAGCAGCCTTGTCCAACTATTGAGCTCAGCTTCTGACCCCACATAACCAGGAAGACTGAACAGTAACCTTGGGAAACCTCAGAACCCAGCTATGGTCCCATACTCAACTACAGAGCATAGCCTGCAGCCCCACCCTATAATGGAGCCCAGATAAAATTTTTTCTCAACCACAGAGACAGTTTCTAGACCCACCCATCTATGATATACAACTGGAGACTGCTCCCAGCCAGAGAGGCCAGCCAGCAATCTTGCTCAATATCAGAGCACAGCCAGCAGCCTGATCAAGAAGCCCAGCCTATGGCACAGCCTTTCAGAATATTGAAGAAAAACTTCCAACCAAGAATGCTGTACTCAGCAATGCTGTCCTTCTGGAATGAAGGAGAAATAAAGACTTTCTCAAACAAAGAAAGCAGAGGAAGGTCATCACCACTAGACCTCCCTTACAAGAAATACTATAAGGCATTCTTCAGGTTTAAAGAAAAAGGTGATAATTAATAAGATTAAAACATATGGATGTGTAATACTCACTGGTAATGCTAACTATATAATCAAAATCAGATCTCTGGTATTGGTGATACATAAAATTCACTTACAAGCTAGTTTGAAAGTTAAAAATCAAATGTAATAGATATAACCATAACCACAGAAATTTGTTATTGAATGAACACTATAAAAACATGTAAACTGTAACATGAATAACCTGAAATATGAGGAAGGAGAAGTAAAAGTACAGTTGACTTTTAAACAACACAGGTCTGAAATGTGCATGTCGACTTACATGCAAGTTTTTATTTTAATAAATACTATAGTACTACACAGTCTGTAGTTGGTTGAGTCTGCAGGTGCAGAACCAAGGGTATGGAGTGCCAATGATGGTACTTGAGTTTCTGTGAATTTTGGTATCCACAGCAGGTCCTGGGACCAATCCCCCACAGATACTGAGGGACAACTGCATAAATTTTCTGTATGCTGTCAAACTTACCAACTTAAAGCAGAATGTAATATGCACCACAGCTTCCTTACCCATCATTCATCTGCCAGTGGACATCTAGGTTGCTTCCATGTCCTGGCTATTGTAAACAGTGCTGCAGTGAACACTGGGGTTCATGTGCCTCATTCAAGGCAGTGAAAGAGACACAGGTGTAGAGAACAGACTTTTGGACTACATGGGAGAAGGTGAGGGTGGGATGATATGAGACAATAGCACTGAAAAATGTATGTTACTATATGTGAAACAGATGACCAGTGCAAGTTTGATACATGAAGCGGGGCACTCAAAGTCAGTGCTCTGGGACCACCCAGAGGGATGGGGTGGGGAGGGAGGTGGGAGGGGGTTCAGGATGGGGGACACATATGCTCCCGTGGCTGATTCATGTCAGTGTATGGCAAAAAACGCCTCAATATTGTAAATTATTCTCCAATTAAAATTAATTAAAAAACAGAATGCAAGAAATACATTTCCCAAAGAAAAACCTATAGTAGATACACTTAGTATAAAGAAGTCCCAGAAAGTCTTCAGATCACAAAAGAAGACAGCAAGAGAGGGAACACAGGTCAAGGGGGCCAAAACACAAAAAATAATTAGTGAAATATCAATAGTAAGTCCTTTGCAGCCAGTAATTACTTTAAGGGTAAATGGATTAAATTCTCCAATCAAAAGACACAGAGTGGCTGAAGGATAAAAACAATATCCAACAACATGCTAACTGTAAGAGACTCATTTTAGCTTTAAAGACACAAAGACTGAGAGCAAAGGGGTGTAAGTATTTCAGAGAAGTGGTAACCAGAAGAAAGGAAGGGTAGCTATATTTATATCAACAAAAATAGGTTTTAAGCTACAAATGGTTAAAAGAGACAAAGAAGATCATTATATAATGGGAGCGGGGTCAATCCACCAAAGATATGACAGTAAGTATTTATGCATCCAACGTTGGAGCCCCAAGATACATAAAACTGATATTAACAGAGCTAAATGGAGAACAACAATACAGTAATATGTGGGGACATTAATATCCCATTCTCGACGATAAATTCCTAGAGAAGGAAATGACAGCCCACTCCAGTATTCTTGCCTGGGAAACCCCATGGACAAGGAGCCAGGCAGGCTGCAGTCCACGAGGCTACAAAAAGTCAGACACAACTTAGCAACTACACAGCAACAAGAAACACCCAGCAATAATAGATAGATCTTCCAGACAGGGAATCAGTAAGGAAACAGCAGATTTAAACAGCACTTAGGCCGAAAGGACCTAACAGACATATCTAGAGCACTCCATCCAACAACAGCAAAATATATATTGCTCTCAAACACACATGGAACATTTTCAAGGATGAATCCTATGCTATGCCACAAAAGAAGTCTCAACAATCCAAAAACAGAAATTATATCAAGTATCTTCTCTGATCAGTGGTGTGAAACTAGAAAACAGTAATATTTTGTAATCAATACATAGATCATCACATTGTATACCTTAAACTTAAAGGATGTGTATATTAACTGTATCTCAATAAACCTGGGGAATAAAACATTAACCCTTATCTTACAGGTTTCATATGCTCTTTCAGTTTGTCATTATTCTCTTCAAAAATATTTAAATTTTCTCTGAGTTTATGTAGTGTATCAACCTACACCTTACAAAATTATCAATACCCATGTACCAACTTGACATCATTTTTCAGTAACTGATAACATTTTTCCATATTGTCTTAGATCTTCTTTCATACTGGTAAGAAACCAAATGTGGCAGGTACAGCTAATTCCCCATCTACATTCCTTTCCCTTGCACAGTGATTTATCTCTTGAGAGAGAGTTAGAGTATGTCTGTATAGTTCCCATGCATTTTTTATATTATTTGTATATATATATGTGTATAGTATATATATTTTTCTATATATTCATATAGTAAATAAACAAACATTTCTGTTTTTGTATGTGTTTAAAATTTACATAAATGCTATCATATAATTCTCTCAATTTCTATTTTCACATAACATGTTGAGATTTATTTATGTTGATGCATATAATTCTGATTAATTCATTTTAACTGCTCTAGACATTTTTTTAATGAATAAATTCCCAGTTTGTACACCTATTTGAGGTCAGTAGTTTCTATTTTTTCACTATTTTAAGCAATGACACAGTGAATATCCTTGTATAAGCTTCTTTTGCACCTATATGCGAGTTTCTCAAGTGCATATTCCTACAGTAAGAATTTGGAATCCTATGATAAATCCATGTTCAACTTTACCAAGTAACATCAAATTGTTCTCCAAAGAGTACACTTCCCATTAGTAAAGGATAGGAATCCCATTTCCTCATATCCTTATCAGTGTTTTCTGTTAACATACTTAGTGATTTTTAAGCCCTTTTATCAGTCTAATATTTGTGAAATGGTATTTTGTGTTGTGTGAATTTTTCATTGTATTTATGACTAGTAAGTATGCATGCATCTGTTTTTAAAATACTGCCATTATTACTACTAGTAACAATAAAACTAATAATAAGATATATCAAATTCTTTCATGTATTAGCTTATCAGTCATTTATCACATGAACCTTCTACTAACACTGTTATATCAAGAAGAAAACAGACTAAGAAGGGCAAGGTAATTTGCCTATGGTCATCCAGTAACTTGTGGGACTAGGGTTCAATATGTCAATATGTCATTTTCCTTTATAATAAGATAATAGGGCTGGTGATCATCATTTCATATTTCCCCATTTTAAAACTGTGGGAGATGCTCAGTAACCAGATGAATATATTTCCCAACATAAAAAGAGAAAGGGAACATTATTTTATGTCTTGTAAATAGTAAACTTAAAAGAGGTTACCAACATAAATTATTCATCAGACTCTCCTTCCTTTTACCAAAGAAGTGTATTAGTAAATGAATAGTGATAGGGAGTTTAGCGCACTTACAAGCAGAAGCATCAGTTCCTTTGCACATATCACTGAAAGATTGTATGTGCTCATTTTCAGAACTGCTGTATTCAGACTCCTTCACTTTTCATATATGTGAATGCAGTAGCACTGAATTGGTATAAAATCTCTAAGCTAAGGCTGATATATGTACAAGGTACTTTATAGTCTTCAGATATTTGCAATTATTTCTGCTTGTGGACTAAGAACTACTATTGTTGATCTAGGTTAATAAACAGTTCTAGAAAACTGTTTAATAGACTGAAAAGATGAGAGTAACTTCTTCAGTGATATTGTCAACTCTCAGAACTGGTACTTTTCATAACAGAGGGCAATTGGATTCTTGCTGCTTGTTATACTCTTAATAGTGATAAGGTTTTAAAAAGTAGAGAATCTACAGTGGCATTGGAAGTTTAGGTTATAACAAGAGTGCCTGAGTAACATCATCCTGAATCCTTGCATTCTAGTGAATTTAGCTCCTAGTACTTTAAGAAGTATTCCTTTTCAAGAGTATAGAGAGCCTTATAAATCATTTCAGTTATTGTCAGACTCTAGACTGGTGAGAATGATCAGATAATCACTTTCCTGAAGAAAATAACATTAGAGTAGCCACCAGAAGTAAACAGAACCATTCATTGAAATAACTGATTATTCAGGGATAAATCTAAGGAAATAGTTGCTTAAGATGTTGTACCCAAACCTGTGTTGTCTTTGCTCGTTAGAAAGGCCTAAGCCTGTGTTTATTAAGGTTTCTCTTTGAAGGTGAGGGCTTCCCTGGTGGCTCAGCCAGTAAAGAATCTGCCTGCAATGCGAGAGACCTGGATTCAATCCTTGGGTTGGGAAGATGCCTGGAGAGAACGGCTACTCACTCTAGTGTTCTGGCCTGGAGAATTCCATGGACAGAGGAGCCTGGGAGGCTACCGTCCATGGAGTCGCAGAGTCGGACACAACTGAGCAGCTTTCACTTTCACTTTTTGAAAGGAAAGATATTACCAGGCTATGCACATTGATAATGCATATTTGTCCCCACATCTAGCTACGTGGTGAACACTGGTCTGATCGACAAGCTTTGTGGCTGCTTCCTCTCGGTGCAAGGCCCCGTGGATGAGAATCCCAAGATGGCCGTGTTCCTGCAGCATGCCGCAGGGCTCTTACAGGGAATGTGCACGCTCTGCTTTGCCGTCACCGGAAGGTAAGGCCTCTACACGATGTCAGTCTGGACTCAACTTTTGAAACATCTCTTGGACTTTGCTAGGGATGTACACGGTCATCTCTGCCTCTTTTCCTGTTTGTGCTACCTCTGTCCTTATTGGCTTCCCGTACTGAGACTTGTCTAGTGTTTCTCATTTTCCTGGCTACAAGCTCCTATCGGGGCCTATTTTTCTTGTTGGTGTTATTAACTTATCTATAATTTCTGTAAGAGACCATCCAGTCCCTCTTCCACTGAGATCCAGAGGAATCAAGTGATTTTCCTTGCGTCAGGAGGTCAGTAACAAAGCCTAGACCAATCAATTTCAGATCCTCAGCATAACAAGGCACAGCACAGGGTGCCGTGACCATCACACGCTTTCAGTTACAGCCTGCCAGGTTCTTTATTTTCCCCTGTGTTCCTTCTTCCAAGGTATCTCTGTGAATAAGGGAGGAGCCATCCAAAAACAATAACTCAGTGAAGTCACTCGTGCCCCATGGGCATGGTTATAGCCAGTGTATCAGGAACTACTAGTAGCCTGGCTGGCTCTCTAAACCCCCACCCCATCCTGTGGACTGTCCTCAAAAGCAGTCATTTTCTAACAGAGACAGTAACCACCTCGTGTTCTTTTCTCTACCCACATACCAAGTTAAGAATTGTTTACAATAGTGACTCAGTGTTTCTGACAGGAATGTGACATATCCCTCAGACATATTAAGGATATTCAGTAAAATAATTTTCTTACAATTAAAATCTAAACAGCAGTGCGTACCAATTTTATATATATATATATATATATATATATATATATATATATACATAAAAAAATATATACTGTGCTTAGTTGCTCAGTCGTGTCTGACTCTGTGACCCCATGGACTGTAGCCGGCCATGCTCCTCTTTATCCATAGGGATTCTCCAGGTAAGAATACTGGAGTAGGTTGCCAGGCCTTCCTCCAGGGGAATCTTCTCAACCCAGGGATCGAACCCAGGTCTCCCGCATTGCAGGCAGATTCTTTACCCTCTGAGCCACCAGGGAAGCCCAAGAATACTGGAATGAGTAGCCTATCCCTTCTCCAGGGGATCTTCCCCACCCAGGAATCAAACCTGGGTGTCCAGCTGAGCTACCAGAGAAGCCCATATATATATCTGTGTATACATATATGTATATGTAGGGATTTATCAAGAAAGAAACTATTTGAAGCTAATGAAGTCTAACTACTTAAAGAAATCTTATACAGCCATATTCAGTGTACCACAGTGCTAATGTCTCTATTCAGAATATTTTAAAAGAGAATTTGTTTTCAGAAATTAACTTCCTCAACATTTGTTGGTCTGTTGTACATAGGACCTTGATAACCACTTCTTCTTTCTCATTCTTACCCAGTCCCTCCAGCCCCAGCCACATTTCTAGGAAGAGTAAGACTGAGTGTTGAGGAAGTCAAGCATGGCCTTTAGTCACTATTACACTTAGTCTGTTCCCTCTAAAAATGTAGCCAGAGCCTACCTTCCAGGGACTTGATGAGCACTCAGGAAGGGGCTGTTTGTAGGTCTGTGACCCAGGTAAGTTCTGGCAGCAACAGTAACGGGGACCCATCCAGGGCGTTGGCACCTGCCAGCTTAGAGGCTGCCATGCGGCCCAACTCGCCCTGTGCAGTAGCCTGGCCACTCTAGGAGGGATCCTCTCACCCAGAAGCCCCTTCCAACACTGGCTCTTTCATGTACATGCCATTATAAACCTGCCAGCATCTCACGTCTTTGTCATCTTTACTCTTCCCTTGAATCCAAGTGAATATCACACACATAAACATTTCCATATATGAGTTGTTGTGTAGTTTGTGGGCATCCGCGTTCCCTACACATGGATTCAGTCACTTGAAATCTGTGGGACTTGAAAGAAGCTTAAAGGTCATTCATAGCCACTCACAGGGAAAGCAGCTGAGCTAAAATAATTTGAATTAGGACCCAAGGTTCCTCCACTGGTGTTCCCTCTTACACACATGCCTTTATATTATTCAGAATATGGGAGCATACATTTTGTTTCTTTTAAGACTTTCTCAAGTACATATGTGGAGGACAGCATCCTCTTTTCTTTAACACACACAAACATGTCCTTGTTTACTAGACATTGACTGAACATCTTCCCTGGGCCAGACTCCAAGCTAAGTACTGAAGCTCCTTAAGGAGCCCAGAGTCTGTCAGAGGGTCACACTTGTACATTAACAGCTACAGTGTAATAGCTGCAGCAGATGAGAGGGTGCAAAGCAAAGGAGAGAAAGCCCTTCCAGAGGAGGTCAAGAAGGGCTTCAGTGACCTAAATCATAAAGGATCCAGAAAACACGTGGAGTAGAGAGTTCGTTTGGGAGAAAGGGCATCAGGGTACTGCATGATCTAGCAGGTGTTATTGGTGCCTGCAGCCTATTAGGCGGTCACCTGCCAGTGACTTCCTGTATTTCACTACCTGGGGATGTTCTCTGGACAAGTAGCTGTTTGCTAGAAGTACAGGAGAATTAACACCCAGGAATCACTCTCCAACAATAAATTAGTGGATAACATTCCAACTCCACCAACCCTCAATGGGACAATCCTGAAGTGTGTTCCTTACAATCTCTCCAAGGGGCCCCTTGGAGAGTGGTAACCTGTTCATTAACACATACTTGATTGACTTTTCTCCCTGCCCTCTTTTCCCTCTCTACTTCTCACAGGTAAACTTCATACAACCATATCTTTGTTTCAGGGTCTGTTTTGGGGACAACCCAAACTAAGAGTTATGGATATAGAAGACATTGTCTCATGTTCAGTTTGATGTGATTTATAGTAGGGTGGCTGTGAAGGGTGGCAGGAGATTAGATATTCATTGAGCTCCATAAATGTTCACATTTCTGGTATAGGATGATCACTCCTGAAGAATATGGAAATGGCTGGAATGGCTTGAGACTAGTAGGCTTGAGCCCACTAGAAGGAGTAGGCTTTTTATTTTATTTTTTTAATTTATTCATTTCAATTGGACACTAATTACTTTACAGTATTGTAGTGGTTTTGCCATACATTGACATGAATCAGCCATGGGTGTACATGTGTTCTCCATCCTGAACCCCCCCTCCCCCCTCCCTCCCCATCCTATCCCTCAGGGTCATCCCAGTGCACCAGCCCCGGGCACCCTGTCTCATGCATCAAACCTGGATTGGTGATCTGTTTCACATATGATAATATACATATTTCAATGCTATTCTCTCAAATCATCCCACCCTTGCCTTGCTGCTGCTGGTAAGTCACTTCAGTCGTGTCCAACTCTGTGCAACCCCATAGACAGCAGCCCACCAGGCTTCCCCGTCCCTGAGATTCTCCAGGCAAGAACACTGGAGTGGGTTGCCATTTCCTTCTCCAATGCATGAAAGTGAAAAGTGAAAGGGAAGTCGCTCAGTCGTGTCCAACTCTTCGCAACCCCATGGACTGCAGGCATGGATTTGCCAGGCAAGAGTACTGGAGTGGGGTGCCATTGCCTTCTCTGACCCTTGCCTTAGGAGTAGGCTTTTTAAATGTTGAGAACCCATGGAGACAGTGAAAACAGAGAGGAACAGATACAGTAAGGACACAGAATAAATGTAAGTGAGATGACATAAAGCTTGATAACATGGGAGGATAAAAAGAAATGAGGAATCCAGAATGACTCCCAGGTTTCTGATGAAATTTTTGAGCGGTAGATGAGATGGTCTCCAAATTATAGGATATACACCACCATTTTCCGTGATTCTAGACATGCCTGAGATTATCCAAGCAGACCAGAGTGTGAGTGTGTGTGCATGTAGGTGTGTGTGTGTGAAGTTTATATATAAAATGATAGTCCATATGTCTGTGTCTGTGTGTGTATGGGCTTCCCAGGTGACACTGCTGGTGAAGAACCTGCCTGCCAGTGCAGGAGACACAGGAGATGTGGGTTCAATCCTTGGGTCGGGAAGATCCCCTGAAGGGCAGGGCATGGCAACCCATTCCAGTATTCTTGCCTGGAAAATCCCATGGACAGGGCAGCTTGGCAGGCTACAGTCCATGGGGTCGCCAAGTGTCCAACACAACTGAAGCAACTTAGCATGCATACACACACACGTGTGTTGTGTGTATGCTCATAAAATGAAGTATAATTATTTATATGTACATATACAACTAGATTTTAAATAAGACAGTGATTAACCCTTAGTAATTTTTTGTTGTTGTTGTTCAATCACTAAGTCATGTCTGACTCTGCAACCCCATGAACTGCAGCACACCAGGCTTCCCTGTCCTTCACTATCTCTCTGAGTTTGATCAAACTCGTGTCCATTGAGTCAGTGATACCATCCAACTATCTCATCCTCTGTCACCCCCTTCTCTTTTGCCTTAAATCTTTCCCAGCATCAGGGACTTTTCCAGTGAATCAGCTCTTCGCATCAGATGGCCAAAGTATTGGAGCTTCAGCTTCAGCACCACTTCTTATACTGAAATTCCAGGTTTATTTCCTGTAGGATTGACTAGTTTGATCTCCTTGCTGTCCAAGGGACTCTCAAGAGTTCTCCAGCACCACAATTTGAAAGCATCAATTCTTTGGCAGTCAACCTTCTTCAGGGTCCAACTGCCACATCCATACATGACTCCTGGAAAAACCATAGCTTTGACTATGTGGACCTTTGTCAGCAAAGTGATGTTTCTAGTAGTTTTTAAGAATTCTTAATCTATTGTTTCCCAGTATAATTTCCTTCCCCAACCTCAGTTACTCAGCAGATTTCTATTAGTAGGCCTTCTTACGAAAGCAGGTCCAGGTAGTTCCCTGGCTCAATTTACCTAAGAAATTCTTGGCAGTATCAGTATAATCTGCTTCTGAGACAGAGAGAAGAATGATCTCTCAGGCTTTTCTTCCTCTTGTCTTTCCATCTTTCAACGTTTCCTGAGCACTGCCGAGCTATAGGAGTACAGGGAGTTTTCCCGTCTCTTCTGATTTGTTTTCCTCTAATAGTTACAGGCACTTCCCGGGTGGCTCAGATGGTAGAGCATCTGGCTACAATGTGGGAGACCTGGGTTCGATCCCTGGGTCGGGAAGAGCATTTTGTACTACTTCCCGTATCTTCATAGAAATTGTATTTCTAAATCGTGAACTACAGTGGCCTGTTGAAAGCACTTCAACATGGTTTCAGCACACGATCATAGCCGTGCCTGGGGAGAAAGGTAGCGTGGCGGTGGTTCTATTGGAGTAATTTACATAATTCTTGTTTGGGCTGTGTGGAGAAGCCAGCCAGAGCCAGAGTGTCAAGCAAGGCTTGTCCTCAAAGCCCTTTTGTGACCAACAGGAATAAGAGACAAAGGGGAGCCAGAGAAGCCTTCAAAAATTGCCTCTTGTGAACTGGCAGACCTGAGATAATTACGGACACTGATGGATAGCACAGGGCTTTGAGTAAACACTCTGCAGTCTGCCAATGGCCGGCCTTTGTGGTGGTGATTATAGCAGGTCTGCCTTTGCTCTCCCCTCCTATTGTGCCCTTAATCTTCTAATTTTTTCCTAGGTTTTGTGAAAGACAATTTAGGTGTCAGAATGTACTCTGTTAATCTCTGCTTCAGTGTAGGTGGGGGAAGTACTAACTGATTATTTTTGTACCAGGCCTTGGTTTTAGACAATAACTTCCATTTCTTTAGCTAAAATTGAAATTGCGATCTTCAGGTGAAAAGGATTGATTTTATATTAGGAATATGTCAGAATTTTAATATGGGAATTTTTCACCAGCTTTAATTTCTTGATCACTTCAACAAACTTCAACAATCTGTAATACAACTTTCTGAAATGCCTGTTTAGCCTTTACTGTTGTCAGTTTTCCACTCTTGGGCCTACAAGTAGTAAAGAAAAGAGGATAGCTTTCAAATCTTGGGGCAGTGACTCAACTGCCATAATTGGCTGAGGCTCCCTGCGTCGCCCTTAAGGTGCTGGCTCCTTGGCTGAACTAATGGGATCAGAACCATAATGAGTAATTACACATTGCAACCAACACAGGTTTTTCACTTAGTCAGCAATCATTTCTAAATTCATAACTATGCAAAGTCGTATAGCAGGTGGGCCAAGAAGTAGTGGGATTCAAAGTGCAAGAGTTTACAGTCTTTATGACCGCACAGATGAAAGAGAGAAACTTGTAAAAACTAGCTAATTCTGATTGGTTGGAAAAGACTGTTCTGAATTCTACAATATTTTTGCATAAAAAGAAATCTGTTAATATGTGTATTTGTGGTTTTCCACTTTTACATTTGTAAACGACACTGGAAAAACAGATTCTAGCCAAGGTCCCTAGAAACCTGGGTCTTAAAAAATAAGAATGATTTGTAATTTAGCCCATTAATTATGTGGATATAAATGAGTGCTTCTCAAGTGTTTAAGGGTGCTTGAAAACCATTTGTTCAAGCAAAGGTAAACTTTAACTCTGCCTGCCTGAATTATTCATTCATTCATTAGACAAATATTTATATAGTGCTTGCTCTGTGCCAGGCCCCGTGCTAGACTTGGGAGAAAACAAAAATGACTCAGACATTGATCATATCCTCAAGGAGCTGGTAAGCTAGTAAAGAAGAAGTGTATACAAATATCTGTGGTATAAGGTAGAGAGCAATACAGAAGATAGGAGATAACATAGAGAAGGCACTCAACATGCTGCTTGGCACATAGTAATTGCTTGATACATATTGGATTATCATGTCATCATTGACAGAGTTCAGAGGAGGGAGAGGCCACTCAGTTGCAGGAATCAGCTGTTTTCTAGAGCAACTAAAATTTAATCTGGGCCTTGAAAGTTAAAAAGGATTGGAACATTTAGAGTTGAGAAAACCCTAGCCAAAGAAAATGGCATAAGCAAAAACATCAAAGCAAAAAATATGAAGAATGAACCGAGTACGTGCTTTTAGCTGGATTTTGTGATGTATGTAGTGGTGATTTTAGTACCTCCCAGGCTGTTATGATGTTCAAGTGAGATAATAAATATAAAAATACTGTGTGAGATATAAAATGACCTGCTGAATGTGGTGGTGACAGTGGGGTCACTAAAATCCTTTGATCAGGGGATTTCCCTGGCGGTCCAGTGGTTAAGACTCCACGTTCCCAATGCAGGGGGCATCAGCTTGATCCTGGTCAGGAAACTATTAATAGATCCTATATGCCACAGTAAGAGTTCACAACTAGGACTTCCCTGGTGACTCAGTAAAGAATGAGCCCACAATGTGGAAGACCTGGGTTCGATCCCTGGGTTGGGAAGATCCCATGGAGAAGGGAATGGCAACCCCACTCCAGTATTCTTACCTTGGAGAATCCCACAGATAGAGGAGCCTGGTGGGCTACAGTGCATGGGGTCGCAAAGAATCGGACACGACTGAGCGACTAAAACACAACAAAACACAAGAGTTCACATGCTACAGCTAAAAATCCCGCATGCCGCCAAGTGAATAAATAAATCTTTTTAAAAAGCCTTTAATTGGGGCAGTGACCTGCTAAGGACCATGCAGGGGAGCAGTCACAGAAAGTGGGAAAGCCTGTTAACACTCATCTGGGCGAGAGACGAGAGGAATGGAAAAGAAGAGTCTTTTTGAGTCCCTCATGGTTTCTCTTTTCATGTATGGTATCACCGGTGTCCCAGGCATCAGACTCCAGACGTCACCTCTGTCTTCCTCATCTGTCTTCCTTGTGACCCAGCTCTAACCTGCTGTCGTGTTCCACTGACTGGAAGGAACCTTACAGTCACCTGATCCCAGTCTCTGGTTCCAATTTGTATCTCTTCAGTAATCTTTCTCAGTTTATATTCGAGTATCTTCATTGACAGGGAACTGGGGAGCCTGTTCAGTCATTGGGCAGTTTTAACGCTTTAAAAGCCTCTCCTTATGCCAGGCTGTAATGTGTCCCCCTAACGCTACCTGCTGGTACTAGTCTCGCTTACTGCTTGGCAACGTTCAGACTGTTCTAACCCCACCCTTCTCCGGCCTCACCCTACTACACACTCTCCTTTGCTTTTCTTCTTGTTCCAGTTACTGTGGCTATGTAATAGATTAACCCCAAACTTACTGACACGGGACCACAGTCTGTTCATCTCACAGCTTCTGTGTGTCAGGAATTCCATCAGACGCAGGGAGAATGGCTTTCTTTGTTTCACGGGGTCTGGGCCTCAGTTGGGAGGTGGAGCCTGGAGGTTGGGATCATCTCTGTGCTTGTTCACACACGTCTGCTCTCACCTGCATCCTCTCCTCTCTGCACGCTCCTGCTCACTGTTTGCTAGGGGCCTTTCCCTGTGGTCTCTCTGCACAGGCCAACTTGGGCTTCCTCACAGCATGGTGACAGGTTCAAAGGAGGAGCATCAAAAGGAGAGAGCCAAGTAGAAACCATGTCATGTTTTATGAGCTAGGTCAGGGGTCATGCAGTATCCCACCCCTGAGTTCTCTTCAGCAAAGCAGCAACAGAGTCCCACCCAGCTTCAAAGGGAAGAGAAGTAGACTTCATCTCTTTGTGGGGAATAGAAAGGTTCCAGAAGAGCATATGATTCCAGAAATACTGCTGTGGCCATATTTGAAACGTGCAGGCTGCCACTTTCCGGCCTGCCCTGGAGACCCGGTGTTCCCCAGCGTCCTGTTCTCATCTGTCCTCCTTCCTCTTTGCACTCTCATGCCTGCTGTTATCACCCTTCTCTTGGTGTCTTTAGTCACTGCCCTCAGAAAAAAGGCTTGTTAGTACTGGGAGATGGGAAATGAAGTAAATACAATAGAACTAAGCGAGTGGAACTAAAGGAAATAACATTTGTTGAACACCATTTACGTGCCCAGGTGAAGGGCACGTCATGAGGTATCTCCCAGCAACCCTCACACTGTCCAGGGGTCATTACAGCCTCTAGACTCACAAGGAAGAGTGGCCGTCCTCATCCTTCAGGTTTGGAAAGTGAGAAGAATACAGGACTCTCTGGACTGTCTCTATATTCACAATTAAGCAAGTGTTATTAGAGAGATTTCTAAGAGATCTATCCCAGCTGGTAATAAAGCCGTAGTTGACTTGTAAGGACAGGAGGCTTATCACCTCATTGCTACGATTCACACTGTGTGTCTACTGTGTGCTAGGCACTATCCCGGGCAAAGGGGCTGTCTGGGCCTGGCCCACAGGGCCAGCATTTAGGGGCAGCCTTCACTGGCTGCGACTCCAGAGGGGACAGGATATGATGAAGGAAGCCTGTCAGTATGTATGCAGGCTCACCAGGCGCAGCATTGCAGAATCTGTCTGGGGGCACACTTGCAGCTGAGCCCACACTGATTCCAGGACTCTGGGGATCAGGGTCTCAAGAGGAAGATCCTTTTATAGAGTTGTGCTGAAGAGCATGGGTTTGGGAGTCAGAAATATGAATGCTGGTCCTGCTCTCCTAGCTCTGTGACAAGTGACAGATTCTTTAGCTTCTCAATGCCTGTTTCCTCACATTATAAACAAGAATTTGCTAATTCTTCTTCAAAGTGTGGGTCAAGGAAGGGGGCAGACAGAGACTAACATGTCTTTCAGCCTGACCTCCTGCCCAAGGTAGCTTTTATATATGTATTTATTATACCCCGCCCTGTTCCAAAAAGAATTGAGTTGGGTTACAGAGTATGTGTGTCTTTTTATTCACATGTGAAATAGATCGCCAGTCCAGGTTTGATGCATGAGGCAGGGTGCTCAGGGCTGGTGCACTGGGATGACCCTGAGGGATGGGATGGAGAGGGAGGTAAGAGGGAGGGTCAGGATGGGGAACACATGTACACCCATGGCTGATTCATGTGAATGTAGGGCAAAAACCACCACAATATTGTAAAGTAATTAGCCTCCAATTAAAAATTTAAAAAATAATTTTAAAAAATGAAACAATTATAATAAAAGATAATAGGGAAAAGTAAGTTAAGCCAGAAGCTAGTAAAATTAAGGCATGAACTGTATTCATAAACAAGGCCGTGATAGACATTTCCTCTTGGAATTCCTACTTGTAATTTCTTCCAGGAACTGATATTTAATATGTCAGATTCTAAGCTCATTGGCTTTCATCCAAAGTTGGCTTTTTTTTTCCTCCTGATTACCTTATGCTTCTCATGATTCTAGTCATATGAACAGATTTTAGGACCCCAAACCTTTATTATTTTTAACTTCTGTCTTTTGCAATCCAATCCTATCCTATCTAATTGAATAAAAATTAAAATTAAAAAATACTTGCTTTAGAAATGTGAGAAGGCCCCTACTATTTATACCTATGACTTGATATCTGTCTACTTCTAATTCACTATATCTTTGTCCTGAGTATGTCTTCAAATGTAAAGATTCCCTTAAGGAGAGAGACTAAATATCCTAGCAGCTCCCCTCTGGGCACCTAGCACCTAGGCTAGAAACAGAATAAGAAGCTGGGAAATAGCCATGACTGGCAGTGTTAGCAAAAACCAGTGTGTACTAAGGACCTACGCCAGGGCTCCACTTTCTGCACCCATTCTTAACATATAAAGAGTTGCCCATGTCTCACGCCCTTCTCCCCATAAGGTAAGAAGGAGCCATCCAAGTCCTTCATGCCTTCGGTATACCTTGCTGAAACCAGTTCTCTCCCTCTCTCTGTCTCTGTCTCTCTCTCTTCCATTGCTTTAGCAAATCTTTATTAATTGCTATTTACTGTCCATTTATGTGCCAGACATTCATCAAGGTATTAGGGATCCAGTGGTGAACAAAATACTCACTCTATGGAGCTTGCAGTCTAACAGGAGAAAAAGATGACAAACCAGCAAATGAGTAAGATAATTTCAGCTAGTGATAGTGATACGAGAAGACAGAGCAGGGTAGTGCACCAGAGTGACCTGGGTACATGGAGTGGTCAGGGGAGGCTTCTCTGGGAAGGTGACACTGAAGCTAAGAAGGAGCCAACTCTGTAAAGACTGAAGGGAAGAGGATCCCAGTTGAGCAGAACAGGAAGCTGATGGCTCCCAACATCTGAAGTGGGTGTGTACCAGAAGCAGAGAAGGCAGTGTGCTGGAATGTGATGAGCAAGAGTGTGCTAGATGAAGTCAGAGAGTAAGGGCCAAGAGATGAGAACAGAGAGTGGAAGTCTGGCTTTTATTACAAGTGTGGTAGGAAACCACTGGAGGGTTTTAAGCAGGAGAGCAGCATGATCTGACTGTTTTAAAAGTAGTGGACTTTTACTCTGTGTAGAATGAATTGTAGGGGAGAGAGTGGAAGCAGGAAAGATGGGTTAGGATTGCACATCACGCAACCCAGATATGACATTGTGCCCTCCCAGCTACTCACCCAGAAGAAATTGCTTTCTTTTGGCAACACAGCAGAGCCTCTGACAGAGCTCCTTCAGCCTAACTGCCAAATACTAAAGATTAGAGAAACCCCAAAAATGCCAACTAAACTAGCTAAAATCAGCACTTTTGGCTGATTTTGCAAACCGTCTTGTCCCATCTGAGAAGCACTCTGGCACAGCAACCCTAGCATGTAGGTCCAAGATCTAGGAGCATATGCTGTTGTCTGTCATCCAGAGCCTGCCACCTGCTCACCTCATGGGCTCCTCCCTGCCCTTTCTCCATTTGTCTTTGGTTGTCCCCAGACTGTCCTGAGCTCGTCACCATTTTATTTTGAACTTTCTCGGGCCTCCATTCAGATCTCTGCCAGAGACCAGTTTCTTCCGAAGGGCCTCCCCCTTTACCGTCCATTCTCGCTGGTGTCCTCCTGGTCTCACCCTTACTCCAGCGTGTTTTAGTTTGTTGATCCCAGACCACAAGAATGGCTGCCTACCTGTTTTCATCGTCCAGCACTTCTCTTCCCAAACGGGTTTCCTTCTCAAAAGTTCCTCTTTGAATGAAATTGAAATTCATAACCAGATGAAACTCTTCCCAAGTATAAACCAGTCTCCCCTATCTAATATTCTCACTCTTTAATTGCCCATATATTTTTCTTCTTCTCTAACCAAATGTCCAGACAATCTTATAGCATTTACACATGTATCTTTTCCACTTTGAGCTTTCTCTTGCTCTCATAAATCCACTAAGTCATCCTCATTCCCTTCTGCAGGGCTACAAATTAGATGTACATTAAACAAGTTATTTTCTCCCTGTAGCATATACATAACATAGTGAGTGGGAGAGGGGGAGACTATAATTTTCAAAGTAGATTCACGTCTGTTATAACAGCCCAGAACTGAACAGAATCTTAGACATCATCCTGTCCAATGCCCAGCCGAAGTTCTGATGCCACAGCCCTCTGCCACTTCAGTGAATGGGTTCCTCTACTGATTGCAGAATAGTTAAGAAAGTACTACCTCATCAACAGCCCGTTTAACACTTGAGTGTTCTAATTGTTAGAAAGTTTTTTGTAAGTTTAATATCGACTTTTGGGTAACATCTCTCCTCTGGGATCGTAAATAACAGTCTAATACCTCTTCACTTTGAAGATAACCGTTATAGCCCCCAGTTCTGAAATAAATTTCCCACTTGCTTCAGATTTTCCTCAGATGACATTGTTTCATATACTTTTACCACAGAAATCACTTTCCTTGGGAGCTCTGTGATGCACCGGTGTCCTGAACGTGCCGCTGCACCCAGATCAAGAGCCGGTGCTCCCAGCGTGGCCGTGCAGCGCAATGCCGCAGGCTAAGCCTTCCTTGCTGCACTTACTGTGCTCCTGTTAGCTCAGTCAAAGCTGAACTGTATTCGTTGGTAATCAGGCAAGACTGTTTCTTCATTTCTATACAACTAATATGCTAAGTCTTTTTTTCCCCAGTTACTGTTGAAAACCATATTCCAGTCCCCTGCCATCCTAAACATATGCAGTTAGTTTTTATAATCTAAAAATAGTATTTAGTAGTCATTTCTATAAATTTTACCTTAGTCCTTATTTTTAATTACATGTTTTTATTTATTACTTCCTTCTCCTTGACACCATCTTCAGTTTGCTGCTAGAGCATCACACTTCCTTGCTTTTCCCCTACCCCACTGGTGTCTGTTTTTCAGTTTTCTTTACTGATTTAGTCTCTTCTTCCCAACTTCTACATGTTGGAATACCCAACAGCTCAATTCTCAGGCTAATTTATGTTCAGCCACTAAATAAGCTGGCTTTAAATACCATCTGTGTGTTGATGACTCCCCAAACATCTCAAGCCCAGATCATTCCTCTGAATTCAGACTTGTGTATTTATTCACTTATTCAACAAATGTCTACTGAGTGGCTCCTCTATGTCAGATACTGTTCTAAGCCTTGGGGATAAGATATACAGAATTCCCTACCCTTGGGAAGCTCATTAATCCAACTTCCAATCCAGTATCTTCACTTATGTTTAATAGGTACCTTGAATTTAACATGTTTACAGCTAAGCTCCTCATTGTCCTCCCCAGACATTCTCTATCCACTGTCTTCCCTGTCTCTGTAAATAGCTGCCACATTGGCTGAAAATCAGAGCCATTTTGCACTCCTCTTTTTCTCATATTTATGTCCAATCTATCAGGAAATCATTTTGCCTTTCCTTTCTGAAGATTTTCAGAATCTACTCACTTCATACCACATCCATGGCTACCATCCTGGTTTATCCACCATGATTTCTCACTTAGATGATTGAAACAGTCTCCTAATTGGCCTCTCTGCTTCTGCCTTGACTCTTCTAAAAACTTTAACCAATTATCTCTAATGATTATATTTAAGCCAGAGTCATACTGCATCACCCCTCTGCTCAAAACTTTACAATGACTTTCTGTCTCATGCAGGTAAACCCTTATAATGTCCTTACAATGGTCTGCAAGCCCCTACCTGATCTTTTTCCTGTTTCTTCTCTGACCTCTTCCACCATTGTTCTTCTGCTTGCTCAACCAGGTATAGCCACACTGGCCTCATTGCCGTTTCTTGAATATGTCATGCATGCTCCTGGCTCCCTTGGGACTTGATACTCCTCTCCCTAAAACACCCTTATTCCAGGTATCCACATGGTTTCCTTCCTCATTTTCTGTAGAATTCTGATTACGTAACACTTTGGAAAGGACTTCCCCAACCACTGTGTATAAAATAGCATCACACACACACCCTACATCTTCATTCCCTTCATATCTGCTGCTCCTTTATAGCACTTAGCACACCTGACATACTATATTTATTTGTTCATTGTATCTTCTGTACTAAAAGGTAAGCTTTATGAGAAAAAGAACATAGATTTTACTACTGAATCCTAGTGCCTATAAAAGTGCTTGCCACAAAATAGGTCCTCAAAATATTTGTTGAATAAATGAATTATGAATGAATAGGTCCATTGTGGTAGGCAGAATAATGCCCCTCCAGAACCCTCCAGAATATTCTACCCCAAAGCAAAATACACATTCTTCTCGAGTGTACATGTGACATTTTAACAGGTAGAATACATGTTAGGCCACTAATTAAGTCTCAGTAGACTAGACATCATACAAAATCTCTTCTCTGACCATAACAGCGTGAAGTAAGAAATCAATAATAGGAATAAAGCTAGAAGACTCACAGATTTGTGGAAATTAAACAAAACACTCATAAACAACAAATAGTTCAAGGAATAAATCACAAGGGAGCTTTGAAAATACTTAGGAATGAAAACAAAAACATAGCATATCAAAACTTAAAGCCTAAATTGACTTACAAAATGGCAATAGAGTAGCTGAATGGATACAGAACTAAAACCCACACATATACTGTTTACAAGAAACTCACTTCAGATCTAAAAATACACACAGAGAGTAAGTGAGAAAAAATACACACAGAGAGTAAGTGAGAAATTGGATGAAGGTCTTCCATGCAAGTGGAAATCAAAAGATAAATGAGGTAGAAATACTCATATTAAACAATATAGACTTTAAAACAGACTGTAATAAGAGACAGAGGAATAGTACACTGATCAAGGATCAATCCAAGAAGATATGACAATTGTAAGTATACATGCATGAATAGGTATACATGCAAACGTAGTACATAAAGCAAATTTTAAAAGACAAAAGGGGGCTTCCCTGATGGTCAGTTGATTAAGAATTCACCTGCCAGGACAGAGGACATAGGTTCGATCCCTGGTCTGAGAAGATCCCACATGCCATGAGCAACTGAGCCCATGAAGCGCCACACTGAGCCTGTATGCCACAACTACTGAAGCCCACGTACCCAAGAGCCCACGCGTCACAACAGGAACAAAGGCACCGCAATGGGAAGCCCACTCATTGCAACTAGGACCCAGAGCAGCCAAACATCTTAAAATAAATAAAGATTAAAGACATATAGGGAGAAATTGACAATACCACAGTAATAGTCAGAAACTTTAATACCACACTTACATCGATGGACAGTTCATCCAGACCAAAAATCAGTAAAAAAATACTAGCCTTAAATGATACATAGACCATATGGACTTAACAGATATATTTAAGAGTCCATCCAAAAGCAGCAGAGTACACATTCTTTTAAAGTGCACATGGAACATTCTCCAGGATAGACTGCCTGCTAGGCCATAAAATAAGTCTCAGTAAATTTAAGAAAATTGAAATCATATTAAGCATCTTTTTCAACCACAGCTCCATGAAACTAGAAATCAATTACAAGAAAAAAACTGTAAAAATTACAAATAGGTAAGGCCAAACAGTGCTACAAAACTGCCAGTTACAATAAGCAAAACATTATGTCACTGCTACAAAAACAGACACAGCTCAATGAAACAAAAATCAACCCACACACTTCTGGTCAATTAATCTATGATAAAAGAAGCAAGAATATTCAAGGGTGAAAAAACAGCCTCTTAAATAAATGGTGTGCTGAAAACTGGACAGCTGCATGTTAAAGAATGAAATTAGAGCATTTTTCCACATAATATGCAAAAACTCAAAATGAATTAAAGACTTGTCTAAATGTGAAACCCAAAACCATCAAACTCCTAGAAGAAAACAAGCAGAATACTCTGACATAATTCCAATATATTGGGGATCTGACTCATGAGGCAAAGAAAATAAAAACAAAAATAAGCAAGTAAGATCTAATTAAACTTCAAAGCTTTTGCACATAATGGAAACCACTGACAAAATGAAAAGACAACGTTTTGAATGGGAGAAAAGTTTTGCAATTCATATGACAGATAAGGGGTTAATATCCAAAATATATAACTACCTCATACAACTAAATGTGAAAAAAACAACCATATTAAAAAATGGACAGAAGACGTAAAGGACATTTTTCTTAAAGAAGACATACAGATGGCCAACAAGCACATGGAAATATTGTCAGCGTTGCTAATCATCAGAGAAATGCAAATCAAAACCACAATCAAATGAAGCTAGAGCACATCTTCTTAGCATACACAAAAATAAACTCAAAATATCATAAGAACTTAAATATAAGACACAAAACCATAAAACTCTTAGAAGAGAACATAAGCAAAACAGTCTCTGACATAAATCTTAACCAGTGTTTTCTTAGGTCAGTCTCCCAAAGCATTAGAAATAAAAGCAAAAGTAGACAGGTGGGACCCAATCAAACTTATAAGCTTTTGCACAGCAAAGGAAGCAATAAGACAAAACAGAAAGACATCCTGCAGACTGGCAGAAAATATTATCAAATGATGCAACCAACAAGGGCTCAAACAGCTCCTGCAGTTCAATAACAGAAAGACAACCCAACCCAATCAAAAACTGGGCAGAAGACCTAAATAGACATTTCTCTAAAGACATACAGATGACCAACAGGCACGTGAAAAGATGCTCATCATCACTAATTAATAGAGAAACACAAATCAATACTGCAATGACGTACCACCTCACACCAGTCGGAATGGCCATTATTTACAACTCTATAAATAATAAGTGCTGGAGAAGATATGGAGAAATGGAAATCCCCTTACACTGTTGGTGGGAATGTAAACTGGTACAGCCACTACAAAAACAGTATGAAGTTTCCTCAAAAAAACTAAAAATAGAGTTGCCATATGATCTAGCAGTCCCATCCCTGAGCATATACAGTACCCAGACAAAACTATCATTTGAAAAGATATATGCAGTCCTATATTCATAGCAGCACTATTTACAATAGACAAGACATGGAAACATCCTAAATGTCCATCAAAAGATGAATGGATAAAGAAGATGTGGTGTATACACACGCGCCTAGCAGCACGATACCTACCAAGATGAAATCACAAAGAAATAGAAAATCTGAATAGACATGTAACTAGTAAGGAGATTGAATCAGTAATCGAATGTCTCTAAAGGAAAATCCTGGACCCGATGGCTTCAGTGATGAATTTTACCAAACATGTAAAGAACTAGCACCAGTCCTGCTCAAAAATTTTCCAAAAAACTGAAGAGTAGAGACTTTTGTAACTTACTCTATGAAGCCAGCATTACCCTGATTCCAAAACCAGACAAAGACACGAGAGAGAAAAATCCAGATTGATATCCCTTTTGAACATTGATATAAAAACCCTCAACAGAATGCTACCACACCAAATTCAGCAGCATATTTAAGGGATTATACACCATGACCAAGTGGGATTTGTTCCTAGAGTGCAGTAATGGTTCCATATATGTACATCAATCATTTTAATAGATCACATTAACAGAATGCAGGTGGGGGAAGCATGGTCATCTCAATCTATACAGAAAAAACATTTGATAAATTTCAACACTTTCATGAAAAGAAAATAATACTCAACAAACTAGGAATAGAAAGAAACTATCTCCACATAATACAAGCTTATTGGGCTTCCCTGGTGGCTCAGAGGTGAAAGCATCTGCCTCCAATGCAGGCGACCCGGGTTCAATCCCTGAGTCAGGAAGATCCCCTGGAGAAGGAAATGTAACCCACTCCAGTATTCTTGCCTGGAAAATCCCATGGACGGAGAAGCCTGGTAGGCTACAGTCCATGGTGTCGCAAAGAGTCAGACACGACTGAGCAACTTCACTTTCTTTTCCTCTAATATCAGGATAAGGCAAGGATGCCCACTTCTGCCACTTCTATTCAACATACTACTGGAAGTT
This sequence comes from Nanger dama, assembly GCA_917880005.1. Classification (NCBI taxonomy): domain Eukaryota; kingdom Metazoa; phylum Chordata; class Mammalia; order Artiodactyla; family Bovidae; genus Nanger; species Nanger dama. Next base: position 1,161,814 of record CAKJTW010000110.1, on the reverse strand, counting down.
TGAGCCAAAGCAGTTAGATGAGAAAAAGATATAAAAGGCATGGAAATTGGAAGGGAAGGAGTACAAATTTTCTGTTTGCAGATGATACGATCTTATGTGTAGAAAACCCTAAAGATTCCACACCAAAAAAAACCTGTTAAGATTAATTGAATTTACTAAACAACAATACAAAGCTCACAAGAATTAGTTGCATTTCTGTAACAGTGAATAATCTGAAAAGGAAATGATGAAAATTCCATTTATAATAGCATCAAAAAGAATAAAATACTTAGGAATTAACTGAGAAGATGAAAGACTTGTGCAATGAAAAGTACAAAACATTACCAAAAGAAATTAAAGAAGGCATAAATTGGAAACACATCCCATCTTCATGGATTACAAAGCTTGTCGTTAATACACAAAGCAGTCTCTAGATTACTTGCAGTCTCTATCAAAATCCCAAAGACTCTCTTTTGCAGAAATAGAAAAGCCCATCCTTAAATTCATATGGAATCTCAAGGAATCTCATGGAATCTCACATAACCAAAACAGTTTTGAAAACGAACAAAGTGGGAAGACTCACACTTCCTGATTTCAAAATTTACTACAATGCTACAGTAACAAAATAGTGTGGTAATGGCATGAATACAGACATATGTAACAGTGGGAATAGGAGAGAGCCCAAACGTAAACCCTTGCATGTACAGTCAAATGATTTTTGACAAAGGTTCCAAAACCATTGAATAGAAAAGGACAGTCTTTTAACTGGATATCCATAAGCAAAACAATGAAGCTGGGCACTTACCCAGCATCTTAATTTAAGATAGATCAGAGACCTAAATGTAAGACATGGAATGATAAACACCTTGAAGAAAAGACAGGGCAAAAACTTCCTGACATTGGGTTTAGCAAGGATTCTTTGGATATGACACCAGATGCACTGGCAATAAAAGAAAAAGTAGACAAACTGGATTGCATGAAAATTTTTTTATTTGTGCATCAAAAGAATATCAATAGAGTAAGGAAGCAACCCAGAGAATGGAAGGAAACATTTGCAAGTCATATGTCAGTTATATGATAACTAATATACAGGAACTATGGAAAACTCCTAAAACTCAACAACAGCAAAATAACCACATTTTTTAAATGGGCAAAGAACTTGAATAGAGATTTCTCCAAAGAAGTAGTACAAATTGGTCAATAAATATGTGACAAGGTGCTCAACATCTTTATAGGGAAATGCAGATCAAAACTACAATTAGGTATCACTTCACACCCATTGAAATGGCTACTATAAAAAAAAGTACCAAGTTTTGGTGAGGATGTGGAGAAACTGAAACCCTTGTGCATCATTGGTGGGAATGTAAAATGGCATAGCTGCTGTGGAAGATATTATGGCGGTTCCTTAAAAATTAAAAGAATTACCATATGATTAAGGAATTACACTTCTGTTTATATATCCAAAAGAATTGAAAACGGGGTTTTGAAGATGTTTATACACCCAGGTTCATAGCAGCATTTTTCACGATAGCTAAAATGGAAGCAACCCAAGTGTCCATCAGTGGATGATTGATAAACTAAATATGATGTATACATATACATATAATGGAATAATGCACAGCCTTAAAAAGAAGGAAATTCTACTTTATGCACAGTGTGGATGAACTTTGTGGACATTATACTAAGTAAAATAAGCCAGTCACAAAAAGACAAATAATATATTAATGATTCTACTTATCTTATGTATATAGAGATCAGAATTATGGACACAAAGTAGAATGGTGGTTGCCAGGGGAGAAGGAATGGAGAGTTATTATTCAATGAGTTTAGGGTTTCAGTTTTACATAATGAATGAGTTATGGAGATGGTTGGTAGTGATGGTTGTATAACACTATGAATGTATGTAATACCATTAAATTGTACACTTAAAAACAGTTAAGATGGTAGACTTTATGTGTATTTTGCCACAATGGAAAAAAATTGGGGATGGGGGTAGTTAGTAGCTCTGCCAAAGGTATCTGCATCCTAATCCTCAGAACCTATAAATGTGTTATCTCACATGGCAGAAGGAACTTTGCAAAAATGATTAAGTTAAATATTTTGAGAGAGAGTGTAGTCTTGATTACCCAGGTGGGCCCAGTGTAATCATACAGATCCTTATAAGTGAGAAGGAAGCAGGAAAGTCAGTGTTAAGAGAGGGATTTGAAGATGCTGTGCTGCTGACTTTGAAAATGGAAGAAAGGGCCAGGAACCAAGGAATGCACTGTACTATAGAAGCTGTAAAAGGCAAGGAAAAAAATTCTCTCCTACCGCCTCCAAAAGGAACAAAGCTCTGGTAACACTTTGATTTTAGCCTCAGTTCAGTTCAGTTCAATTCAGTTCAGTCACTCAGTCGTGTCTGACTCTTTGCGACCCCATGAATCGCAGCATGCCAGGCTTCCCTGTCCATCACCAACTCCCGGAGTTCATTCAAACTCACGTCTATCGAGTCAGTGATGCCATCCAGCCATCTCATCCTCTGTCGTCCCCTTCTCCTCCTGCCCCCAGTCCCTCCCAGCATCAGAGTCTTTTCCAATGAGTCAACTCTTCACATGAGGTGGCCAAAGTACTGGAGTTTCAGCTTTAGCATCATTCCTTCCAAAGAAATCCCAGGGCTGATCTCCTTCAGAATGGACTGGTTGGATCTCCTTGCAGTCCAAGGGACTCTCAAGAGTCTTCTCCAACACCACAGTTCAAAAGCATCAAATCTTCAGCACTCAGCTTTCTTCACAGTCAAACTCTCACATCTATACATGACCACTGGAAAAAACCATAGCCTTGACTAGATGGACTTTTGTTGGCAAAGTAATATCTCTGCTTTTCAATATGCCATCCAGGTTGGTCATAACTTTTCTTCCAGGGAGTAAGCGTCTTTTAATTTCATGGCTACAGTCACCATCTGCAGTGATTTTGGAACCCAAACAAATAAAGTCTGACACTGTTTCCACTGTTTCCCCATCTATTTCCCATGAAGTGATGGGACCAGATGCCATGATCTTAGTTTTCTGAATGTTGAGCTTTAAGCCAACTTTTCCACTCTCCTCTTTCACTTTTATCAAGAGGCTTTTTAGTTCCTCTTCACTTTCTGCCATCAGGGTGGTGTCATCTGCATATCTGAGGTTATTGATATTTCTCCCTACAATCTTGATTCTAGCTTGTGCTTCTTCCAGCCCAGCATTTCTCATGATATACTCTTCATAGAAGTTAAATAAGCAGGGTGACAATATACAGACTTGACGTACTCCTTTTCTTATTTGGAACCAGTCTGTTGTTCCATGTCCAGTTCTGTTTCTTCCTGACCTGCACATAGGTTTCTCAAGAGGCAGGTCTTGATTTTAGCCTAGTGAGGCTTATTTTGGATTTTTGATTCCCAGAATTTTAAGAGGATAAATTTGTGTTGTTTTTCAACAACTGCTTGCATGCATACCTACTCGGTCGCTCAGTCTTGTCCAGCTGGACTCCATGGATTGTAGCCCACTAGGCTTCTCTGTCCACGGAATATTCCAGGCAAAAATGCTGGAGTGGATTGCCATTTCCTACTCCATGGGATCTTCCTGACCCAGGAATCAAATTCACATCTCCTGTACTGGAAAGCAGATTCTTTACCACTGCGCCACCTGGGAAACCCTTTGAACAGCTAGTTTGTGATAATTTATTCCAGCAGTGATAGGAAACTGATACATATACCTGCCTACTTGTTCTTCAGTCACTAAGTCGTGTCCGACTCTTTGTGACCCTATGGACTGCTGCATGCCAGGCTTCCTTGTCCTCTACTCTTACCCAGAGTTTGCTTAAATTCATGTTCATTGAGTCAGTGATGCTATCTTACCATCTTATCCTCTGTCACCCTCTTCTCCTTTTGCTTTCAGTCTTTCCCAGCATCAGGGTCTCTACCAGTGAGTCAGCAGCTTGTCGCATCAGGTGGCCAAAGTATTGGAGCTTCAGCTTCAGCATTAGTCCTTCCAGTGAGTATTCAGGGTTGATTTCCTTTATGATTGACTGGTTTGATCTCCATACTGTCCAAGGGACTCTCAAGAGTCTTCTTAGGCACCATAGTTCGAAAGCATCACATCTTTGGTGCTAGGCCTTCTTTATGGTCCAACTCTCATATCTGTATGTGACTACTGGAAAAACCATAGCTTTGACTATTTAGACCTTTGTCAACAAAGTCATGTCTTTGTTTTTTAATATGCTGTCTAGGTTTGTCATAGCTTTCCTTCCAAGGGTGGCTCAGAGGTTAAAGAGTCTTCCTGCAGTGTGGGAGACCTGGGTTCGATCCCTGGGTCAGGAAGGTCCCCTGGAGAAGGAAATGGTAACCCACTCCAGTATTCTTGCCTGGATAATCCCATGGACAGAGGAGCCTGGTGGGCTACAGTCCACGGGGTCGCAAAGAGTCGGACATGACTGAGCAACTTCACTTTCTTCACTTCACTTTCCATCTAAGGAGGAAGCATCTTTTGATTTCATACCTTCAGTCACCATCCACAGTGATTTTGGAGCTCAAGAAAATAAAATCTGTCACTGTTTCCACTGTTTCCCCTTCTATTTTCTATGAAGTGATGGGACTGGGTGCTATGATCTTATTTTTCTGAATTTTGTGTTTTAAGCCAGCTTTTTCACTTTTCTGTTTCCCTTTCATCAAGAGGCTTTTTCATTCCTCTTCACTTTCTGCCATTTGAGTGGTATCATCTGTATATTTCAGTTTGTTGATATTTCTCCCGGCAATCTTGATTCCAGCTTGTGCATCATCCAGCCTGGTGTTTCACACGATGTACTCTGCATATAAGCTAAAAATAAGCAGAATGACAATACAGAGCCTTGACGTACTCCTTTCCCAATTTTGAACCAGTCAGTTCTTCCATATAACGTTCTAACTGTTGCTTCTTGACCTACATACATGCTTCACGGGAGTCAGATAAGATGATCTTGTATTCCCATCTCTTTAAGAATTTTCCACAGTTTGTTATGATCTATGCAAAGGCTTTTGTGTAGTCAGTGAAGCAGAAGTAGATGTTTTCTGGAATTCCTTTGCTTTCTCTATGATCCAAAGGATGTTAGCAATTTGCTCTCTTTCTTCTGCCTTTCCTAAACCCAGCTTGTACATCTAGAAGTTCTTAGTTCACATACTGCTTAAGCCTAGTGTGAAGTATTTTGAACATAACCTTGTTAGCATATAAAATGAGCACAGTTGTATGGTAGTTTGTGCATTCTTTGGCATTGCCTTTCTTTGGGATTGGAATGAAAACTTTTCCAGTTCTGTGGCCACTGCTGAGTTTTCCAAATTTGCTGACATATTGAATGACATAGAGGATAGTATGAAAAGGCCCCTGTTAGATTATAACTTTCTGTAAGGCAAGGGCCTGGTCTTCCTTGACTTTGCATCACAGGTGGTCATTGTTCCTGGAGCACAGGTACTTTGGCTTTTTAAGCAAAGAGTATATGACAGATAATCATGTCCCTTTTGCTCACCACAGAGTCTGATGAATGATGATATTCTTGGATACAGGTCTACTTTCTCAGACTATCCCAGTACATAAGAGCCCACAGCTGGAATACCTCTCTAAGAAATAATTCACTTTTCTTTGAACAGTGAAGTTCACATTCATCATTGGGCGGGACAGTGACTTAACTCCATCCATCCACCCCAAGCCCTATGCAAACCTTTGGGCAGAGTATTCTGGGTTCAAAGACTAAAATGGGAGGTTCTAACAAGAGACCTCAGGGATTCTAGATCTAAAGAAGGGAGCAAAGGCCAAATCTCAGAAGCTCAGAGAGCTGTCTAGAAGATCACCAACACTGAAGGGCGTCAGGGTGGTTGTTACCAAACCAGAAATCTGAGACCAGAGATACAAGAACCAAGATACCAACAAGCCAAGAACAAGTGGGGAAGAGGGGGTTATAGTGCCTGCAACTCTCACAGCTGCCTTTTGAGCCAAATAGGACCTAATACATAGTGGTTTAAAATCTCAAAGTTGGAATGGATGGCACTTGATTCATACCCACACAAGTTACTGCTTTTTTTTTTTCCTCGCTATACTCTCCTTTAAAGCAAAGTAGGGTTTTCAAGAACTGTGTAGGAGTACTGATGGCCCAGTTTAATGAACAGAAATGAGTATACCTAATTTTAGAGACCAAACAAAAACACTTTAAAATCCAGTAAAATTAAGAAGATCTTAGGGTGTAACATACAAAATTTCAGATCTGATTTTTCATATCTTCCATGTCTTTTGAAAAGAAAACTTTATAACCTGCGCCTGATATGAATAAGGCCTTTTATTTTTTATTGTAAACATTTAGGCTTAAAGTGATTATAACTGACATTTAAGACCAACAGGAGCCAGTGGCCTGTTCGTGGACAAATTATCTGTATTTCAGACTAAATCAAAAGTAAACATTCTCTAAAGTCCTTTCAGGTCCACATTTGTCCTGTGGAAGTCAAATGAAGTCAACAAGCCCTCTCTCTCCCCTCCACTCTGTATATTCTATAGTCTCAGTTTGAAATGAATCATCCTTTCCACAAAGCAATATTATATACATTTTGAACCATTTCCACATCTGAGTTCTTGAATGCTAATTTAATTGATTTTTCTGAGTCAGCATTTTTATTTCATCAGAAGAATATTGGAAAAGATCCTAAGCTATGTTGTTTTATAGTTTCATGTTTTCCTAATGGCTGGGGGCGGTCAGGGTGGGGTGGGGAAGGGGGTGGAGAGAAATTACTATGATCCTCACTTGCTGCCTTTTTAAAAAATTTGTTCTTTTGAAGAAATAGTAGCAGTGAAGTCATGTCATTTCATAAATGCTTGCAAAGATTAACTATTACAAAGTATTCTAAATGATAATGCTATATCCCTGAATATCTGCATTTGAATATGATGCTAATCAGGTTAAAAACAGCAGAGGCAGTAAGAGGGAGGTCGCCATGCTGAATCACAGAGCAAATCGCAGAAAAAACTCTTGTCACCAGCCATGATGTCACTCAGCTCCAAGCTTCTGAAAGCCTATTAGAAACTAACTTTAGGGAGAAATGTCTTCTGACTTGTCATTGGTTCTAAAAGGCATTGGTTAAACAAACACAGACCCCTTTTTGGAATCTATATAATAAACTCAGGCACATTAATCTCCACTTGGAGAGATTAATCTCTACTCAGTCTTTAGTCAGGGTCTGACCCCTAACTCTTAGGGCTAGAATGGAAGGAAGGGCAAACTGAACTGACATTAGTTAACAATTTGTGTAAAGGTTCAAATATATCTCTAAGCAAATAAATAACATTTCTTAACTTTCCGTTTTTATTGAGTCCCATCAGACAGAAAGTGTCCCTCTATGATGATACAGAATTACATTACAATCTGTGTAATTTGTTTAACAGTGTTCAGTTTATCCCAAGATTTTATTTAAGACATGGAGATAAAGAAGAGGTCACCTATTTGGTGACCTAGATGTTTTGGTGTTTGGACAAAGTACCACCTTTAAAGGGTCAGAATTTTTGGTGGTACCCCTGCCTTTGCCACTGACAAATATTTATGACTTCAAACGTCTCACTGAATCTCTGAGGATCTCAACTGTGTCATGCGTGCAATAGGAGAACCATACATTCTGCACCAACTATGAAGAACTAGGAATGAGGCAGGGTGGAAGGTGTGAGTGTAGTTAGCAGGTCCTGCCATGCGGATTGGATGGTAGTATTTCATAAGAGCTGCTTTCTTGAGAAGAGACAAGTGTCAGAGTCATGCCACGTTCTTAGCAATACCAGAAATAGTGCACATTCAGGAGGTGCTTACTATGGTTATGAATAAAACTCTGATGAAACTAGCAAATCAGAATGAGTCAAATAACCCCCTTTAGGGATAAGTTATGGAGTAGAAAACCAGACAAGATACTAGAAGCTTGCCAGCCAGCACTTTCAAATTTGTGGTTACTTAGAGGCATCTCTTCTGTGCTTCTGGGCAGGTGTACGAGATAAGCATAGGTCTTCAGTGCCTCGCTCCCCTTCTAGATTCCTGTTGAAAGGAACGATAACAGTAGAAAAGGGAAGGTCAGGAGGAACCTGAGTTAGTGTTGGAAGTAGGGAAGGGCATCAACCTGTGACAGAAACGTAAAGATGTGTTGTCCCATGAAGAAAGGTGACTGAGCTACTGGGAACAACACTGAGAGACCTGAGCACTTGTGCAGTGGGTAGAGCACGTGGCTGCCACAGCTACCGACCTTCCCTCTCCGATTCAGGCCCTGGGAGGAAAAGTGAGGCCTTCTTTCCAGGCACTTCTGCGCAGAAATCTCCCTCCATTCCATCAGCTCTGACAGTGACGCGTGCCATCCCCAAACCTTGCTGAACCATCAGAGAAATAGAATGTACCCCTTACCTTAGACCCATTCACCCTTGTGCCAGAGCAAATAGGGATGGGGCTCCACCTGAAGCATGCTGGCCGTGAGAAGGGGAGAGAGAACCTGGGTGTGGTTTCTAGGGGCGAAAAGGGGGTGAATGGTTGCTTGCCAGATACACTTATTAAACTGTAGGCTCGTGGTCACTAGAGAGTTCATGTATACCTGAGTTCAAGAGTGAGACAAATTTAACAAACCCTTACCAATGAAATGGATGTGAACTTGGGCAAACTCCAGGAGACGGTGAGGGACAGGGAGGCCTGGCGTGCTGCAGTCTGTGGGATCACAAAGAGTCAGGCACGACTTGGCGACTGAACAACACTTCCCACTGACTTGAGGAATCGTTTGCCTCTACCACTGCTTCTTGCTTATCCAGAGCATTGCCCGCCATTGTTGCTAAGCTGACTCCAAGGTGGCTTGTATAAAGCCAATCCAGCACCAGCTTGTTCTTCGGAATCTGGCCCCTGCAACCTATCCTTCCAGTGCTCCTTGATGAGAGAACTGTGCCTTCAAAAGCAGTTGAAGTGTCTCCATGTCACAGTATACCAGCACACTGCTGGGTTTTTGAAGCCTCATGCTTTCCTGATAACTGCTTCCCCTGAGAAGACCCCCTTGTGTATCCAGAAAGCAAGCCATGGTGTTCCTGACTTCCGAGTCTCAGCAGCTCTCATGGACTCTGTCCAGTTCCTGCAGACCTGGAGTCTAAACACAGTGGGGCTGCCCAGACCGCAAAGGGCCCAGGGGCAACAGCGGCCTCAGCACTGGCCACAGCGTGCGCCCTTGCCAGTAGCGCAGCAGCCTGGCCTCCAGCTGGAGAAAAGGGCAGGCCACAGTGCACCGGGGCGGGGAAGGCTGCCTTTATTCCCTGAGGTTTCTTGTTACCTCCCTACACAGCTCACATGGTTTGCTTTTAACGGTCTGCTTGTCTTGTTCCGTTTGACCTGTAAAAATGCTAACATCCTTTAAGTAGATTTCTCTTAAAGAGTTGAATGTTTCTTTGTCAGGTCGTACAGCATATTTGACGATAATCGCCAGGATCCCACAGGGCTGGCAGCTGCTCTTCAGGCCACAGACCTGGCTGGAGTTCTGCACATGCTGTACTGTGTCCTCTTCCACGGCGCCATCTCAGACCCCAGTACTGCCAGTCCCAGGGAGAGCTGCGCTCAGAGCACAGTCCAAGTGGCCATCCAGAGTCTGCGTTTCTTCAACAGCTTTGCAGCTCTTGATCTGCCTGCTTTCCAGGTACCAGGAGTTGGTTAACCAACCGAGAGTTAATAATTTCATGTGGATATGATGAGAGGTTCTTCTCCTGGAGTGGAGTGGCAAGAATAGGCTACAATAATGGGAATTACAGTACATGCTATTTATTAAGCTACTATATTCTGGGAACTGTATTAAGTGCTCTGCATATGCTTGCTTATTTATTCTCATGACTACCCTCCAAAATATTATTATACCCATTTTACAGATGGGAAAACTGGCATTTAAGTAATTTCCCAGGGTTACACATAGCTGAGCCAGGACTGGTACCCATGGTTATATGATCCCTGTGCCACTCTGCTACTTACAAATCTTCTGTCTTGATTTCTTTAGAAACCCATTATCATCCTGTAAACATTTAAATATTAAGGAAAGTAATGGTTTCTTATATAAACAGAACCAAAATTAGATAAATTGTTCTGATTGATGACTTTCTATGGATGATTTAACTGACTGGTGTCCAATGTAAAGTGCATGTGTAGTTAAATGTGCAAACCCCTATAAATTAAGTTTTTATAGCTAAAGAAAGAAAAATTGCTTTGTGCTATAACTCCAGACTGTCAGCTTAGAGACAGATTTTTTTTCGTGTAGGAAATTTAATTTTCAAAAACACTGAACCTTTGGAACAGAGCAAGCCCCAAGGAGTAGACTTTCTCTTTCAGTTTATTAACTGTCAAGTGATTTCATTAAAAAGGAACAAACTTGGCAGATGATGAACCCATAATTTAGATGAATTACTTTGCTTAAAGGGAAAAAGGTTACAGAGATACAAACGTATGAAAAGTGTGGGCTTTGGCCATGGCAAAATGGAAGAAACACTTCTGTTTTGTAGCTAGTGACAAATGTGTGATTCTTGTTCTCTTGACAGCTGGAAATTATGAGTCAGTTGTACCACTGGATTCAGTATCTTTCAGCTTTGTAGAGTTAGTTTATCCCTCCCAAGATCAGAAGTCTCTTCCTTGGGGTTAATGCTTTTCAGTTTTCAAAGCACTTAAACTAGCCTGAGTTGGTAACTACACAATATGTAAAGTTCCGAGAGGTTACAGCTGTACCTTTAATGAGAGAAAATGCCAGTGGCTTTGGCCTCTGGGTTGAACATAACATTTGTGTTTTATGAAGACTCAACCCCACTATTTCGTATCTGGAAACAGCTTGGAAATCAAGATATGCTCATTTTATGTCCTCAGAATATGGAGACCAACAGGCTACCCATCGGCTAGATCCAACTAGAATGATTTCTTTTGTTACCAGGGATTGTGAAAAGCAAATAAAAATAAAAAGTATTCCTCAGTTTCTGGTTTTATGGGTCTTCTGACCAGGATTTGTATTGCTGCAGGGGACTCCACTTCATACACGAGTGTTTCCATTAAGTGAGCCATTCCATCTGTCACTCTGCATGTCAGGGAGCCCTAGGTCCCTGCCCCACCCGCACACCTCCGTGAGCTCACAGCCTGTGCAGCCTCAGTCAGAAGGAGAACCACGCACCTCCCAGCTCTGCTCCCTCAGAGCCTTTAGGCACAATGGCCAATATTGTGAGAAAAATAAAAAATCTATTTCTGGAGCTCTTCATGCCAAACTAAGATAAAAACAAAGATTTCTCCTTTCCAGCTCCTTGCCTCATCGAGCCCAAAATATACCCCCTACTTGAACCACGTTTGCTTCAGCCTCAGGAAAGATACCAAGGTGACTCAGGAGTGTTACAGCCATTCTTAGAGTGAAATGCCCGCCTCCCGAGTGGAATGTCTTTTCTTGGCTGGTACCCAACAGTTCTTGTGCTTCTTTCTCCTCTGTCCTTCCTGTTAACTCTGTATTACTCTTAATCCTTCCCTGCTGTATCTTTTCTTGATCTCTTTCCTAACTCCCCTGTCTTCTTTTATTTTAGTCAATTTTGCCATCACTACTTCTCATTCTCTCCCCAGACACTGTTTCCAGGTTCCCTTTTCCCCTTAACCATGGGCCTGGAAAGCCTATGGGGCCTTTCCTCTTGGCTGCCATCCTTTTGGTGCTCAGAGTCCAGCACATGTTTTTCTCTTACTCTCAGACATCAGGATGTGCAGGGACCCAGATGCCTAGAATTGCTAGCCTCAGGGCCTTTAATACATCTACCAGTGATTACCTTATTACACCAGTTACTTTTATCCATTTGAAAACAAACTTAGTAGGGTATCAGCAACCATGTTATCACGATCATAGGTTCTGTGGGTCCGCAATTCCAGCAGGGCTTTTAACAATGGGAGTGGCTTGTCACTACTCCCCGATGTAGGGCTTCCACTGAGGGGCTCGAATCCTGGGGTGGAGAGTGTGGAGAGGAGGAGCAGGTTGACTCAGGTAGCTGGGAACTGAAATTAGCTGGAGGCTCCTTCACTCTCATATTTTATGCCCAGGAATCCTCAAAGACCAGGTTCACCAGGACTGCTGGCCATAGGCTCTACATATGGCTTCTCCACGTGACTTGGGCTTCTCAGAACATCATCGTGTCTGTGTTCTCAGTAGGAGTGTCCTGAAAGGAAACTTCTGGAAAACATGTGCTCCCCAAGGACCAGACAGAAGCTGTATGGCTTTTTATGACCTGGCCTCTGAAGTGGTATAGTTATATATCAGCCATACTCTATTGGTTACAGCTTTCCAGATTCAAGAGAAGACATAGGTCCCTTCTCTCAAAGGGAGGACTGGCAAAGATTTATAGTTGTTTTCTTAACCAACCACTGTAGTCTGTTTATCATGCTAAAGTAAAAACATCTTTCCACACAGACATTATTGATGTAGATAGACAGCTGATTAAGCGTGCAGTGCTCAAGTAAATGTGATACAAATATACAATATTTGCATTGTAAAGCAATGGATGAGTTGGGGAGAAAAGTATTTTTATGATAGATATGGTCAGAGAAGCTCATATTCTAGTTCATTAAGACAACTTCTTGTCAAAAGTGAGATTTTAGGAACTATGTTTATAATAAGCACAGGATCACCTCTCGGCCTTTTGGCTAAGATCAAGTATAACAAACACAGAAAAAGAGATTTTAGATACAATATGGGTCTGACCTCAGAAAAAATCTGGGAGACAATTTATGAAGTGCCCGGAAGGATCAACGGAACTGAAGAAAACTGAAATGAGATCCGTGGTCCGACCCTCTGAAAAGTTAGACAAGACAACGTGAGACATGTCAACAGGCTGAGTCCCAGTGCATCACAGCAGTGCGTCTCTTGTAGAGCTGTTACAGAGAAGCATCCTCATCAAGACCTCTGGGTCTGGAGTCATACTGACCTTACTTTGAGCCATCCCGCTATCAAGTTGTATGACCTTAGACGAGTCATATGAGTCCTTAAACTTCAGTTTCTTATTTTTAAAATAGAGGTTAAAAACACTTACCTCACAAGCCTGAGGTTTAAATGCGACTACATAAAGGCACTGTGCTAGCTAGCTTGCTCCTTGGAAGGAAAGCTGTGACAAACCCAGACAGCATATTAATAAGCAGAGACATCACTTTGCTGACAAAGGTCCATATAGTCAAAGCTATGGTTTTTCAGTAGTCATGTATGGATGTGAGCTGTTGTTCAGTTGCTCAGTTGTGTCCGACTCTGCAACCCCAAGGACTACAGCACGCCAGGCTTCCCTGTCCTTCACCATCTCCCAGAGTTTGCTCAAACTCATTGAGTCAGTGATATCATCCAAACATCTCGTCCTATGTCCTGCCCTTCTATCTTCAGTCTCTCCCAGCATCAGGTCTTTTCCTATGAATCAGTTCTTCGCATCAGGTGGCCAAAATATTGGAGCTTCAGCTTCAGCATCAGTCCTTCCAGTGAATATTCAGGGTTGATTTCTTTTAGGATTGACTGATTTGATCTCCTTGCAGTCCAAGGGACTCTCAAGAGTCTTCTCCAACACCACAGTTCAAAAGCATTAGTTCTTCAGCGCTCAGCCTTTTTTATGGTCCAGCTCTTACATCCATAAAAGACTACTGGCAAAACTGTAGCTTTGTTAACACAGACCTTTGTCAGCATAGTAATATAAGAGCTGGACCATGAGAAGACTGTTGAGAGTGTTGGAGAAGACTCTTGAGAGTCCCTTGGACTGCAAGGAGATCAAACCAGTCAATCCTAAAGGAAGTCAATCCTGAATATTCATTGAAAGGACTGATGCTGAAGCTCCAGTACTCTGGACACCTGATGCAAAGAGCCAGTTCATCGGAAGTGACCCTGATACTGGGAAAGATTGAAGGCAAGAGAAGAAGGGGATGGCAGAGGATGAGATGGTTAGATAGCGTCACCGACTTAATGGACACGAATTTGCACAAACTCCAGGAGATAGTAAAGGACAGAGGAGCCTCATGTGCTGCATCCCTTGGGGTTGCAAAGAGTCAGACATGACCTAATGACTGAACAACAGCAACAAAGCTAGCACATAGTAGGCCCTGTAGACTGACTCAAATTCCAAAGGGGTGAAGGATTTACCCAAACCATCTTGCAGGTGTTGAATCATAAGGTTAAGTATTGAGTGCCGCATTCCCACTGTTCCTGTACCTTTCTTCAGAGCCATAAACCTACGTAATTGTTTTGTGTGACAACGTGTGGCATAGCGGTAACAAAAGGTTATCCATTAGAATATTTTGTTAACTGGTTCCATTTCATTGTATACTAATAAGGCTGTCAAAATATTTTTCTCCCTTCAGCAAAGACTTTTATTTCACTCTGAATTCATATTGGCACAGATGGCCTTGAGATCCCGGATATTGTATATTGCATACTCTTTGACAGTTTTTACAATTGAAGGTGGTCTCAAGAAACAAATCAATGTACTGACTTGGCAATTAATTCTGGCTAAAAGGAAATATGGTTTCCTTGAAAAATTGGTTTAATTTTTATATTCAAACTTGCATGCCCCTTGACCTGCTCTTATCAGTAAAGGTTAAACAGAGGGCACTGGGTCACAGCAAGCTGGACACAACTAATTAAATAAGGGCTGAGCTGAGAAGGTGTCACTCCTTGATTTAAAGGATCAGGGCCCTCCTGAAGTCTCTTTGGGGCTTGAAAAACATTTTGTCTCAGTGCAATGAAACTGAGGCAGAAGGCACTCTTAAAATTTAGCAGTAATTTTGTTTCAACAGTACTAATTAAAAAGACTGTGTTTCACAACACTGTTAGGCAGAGTGAATTCATTGAAACTTCCAAGCTGCAACGTATCTGACCTGGTTCAAACCAGCCAAGACCTCTAATCAAGAGATGAGTTTAAAACGCTGCCATATCCCGCTTCATTCCAGTGTGGGCTGCGAGTGTATTCTGTGGGCTTCGCCTCTCCCCTTTGCCCTCCTGTCGCTCTGTCTGTTTGACATGTTTATTAAATAGAAGCTTCAGGCTGCACAGACAGACTCAGGCTCTCCTCCCGCGTTGCCCACCACGGGCAGCCCCTTGCCTGTCTTGAGAAAGGATCCCAGAAGCCTCGTAACCGAGGGGGCTTCATTGTTTGTTTTTTTGGGGGAGGTGTTTGTTGGGGATTTTTTACATTCTTTTGGGAGCTGTGGAGCTATTTGAATAACAACTAGCTATTTGAATACCAACTAATTATTTATATTTATTTTGTTTTTGAACTTAAGTAAATAATTAGAATTGTATTTTAATCCCTGCATATGGGGAAATATTTTTCTCCTTCAAAAAAAAGTATTGGAAGTTAGGTAAATGGTAGATTTGCAGGTGAATTTTAATATCTTTGAATTTTTCCAAGTTTTCTACAGTGAGACTGTGCAATGAGAAAAAAAATACTTCATTAAAAATGGGATAAATACTCATGCTTTAGGTGACTAACATCTTGATCCACATAGTTATAGGCATCTGGTCTGCTATGCTCTATTTTCTTTTTTTTTTTTTTCAGGTTAAGTGTTGCATTTATTACGGTCACTTATTAGAGCAAGAATCCTTGAACTGAGCTCTTAAGCACTGTGCTTTCGAAATTCCATATGCTTTCCTGGCAGCGTGGCACAGAGTGCACAGGGCCCAGCCTTGCTTTGTGATTTGCAGCCCGGGCTCTCCCTGGCTGCAGAGTTCTAACTGCTCCTTGTCTTTGTCAGTCTATCGTAGGGGCAGAGGGCTTGTCCCTTGCGTTCCGGCACATCGCCAGCTCCCTGCTGGGCCACTGCAGCCACGTCTCCTGTGAAAGCCTCCTTCATGAGGTCATCGTCTGTGTGGGCTACTTCACTGTCAACCACCCAGATAACCAGGTAAGGGGCCCAGGAACGTTCCTCAGACTTCCCCAGCCCTGAGAGTGTGAGGTATTGGAGTGAGAAAAGGCAGGCGAGCCTGCTGGAACCCATCTGTTGTGTGTGAGGCCCTTGAGGTAGGCTCCAGGGATATGTCTCTGGCTTCTTCTCTCTAGAAAGACGTGATCAGCCCTAGATCAGCACGAGGACCTCCTCTTAGAGCTATAAAAATAAAATATTTTTCATCAAATATTCTTGTTAAACCACAGAGAAGTGTCTCCTCCCTTACCATGTAGATTCTGATGCTTTATTCATTTTGTTTTTTTGTTTGGATGAAATAGATAACATCTTTCAACTTGCATCATTTTGCAAATAACATCAGAATCCATTGCTTTATGAAACTGTTCTTGGTCTTTGGCTTCTGCCGAGGTGCTTAAGAGAGTGCCAGATGGTGTTGGAGGGGAGCCTGAGAAGGCAGGGCTTGGGCCTTACCCGCTTGAATCGCCCAGAATACTTTTGCTTTTAACTGTTTTACTTGGTTTCTGAGCAAGATTTCGTTTGTAAATAGGGTTCTGTTGCCTTAAAATTTTGGGAAATCTGTTTTACAGATTTCATTTTAAAAATAACAATAATAAAATACTTTATTTCTCCTTATTTTAAAAAACAGAGTTATAGCATAACATATCCTGACAACCTAATTTATCTAAAGCTTCCTATTCAGCAACTCTAGTTGTGTGGATTATATCTGAGAAAAGGCCAGCAAACAACCCTCACTCCAAGTTTCCTAATTTTTTATTTTAGGCAACTCTGTAATGTATGTGCTTACTAGGTTTATTAGCCTGCAGTAATCTAGACCGGGAGAAGGTGATGGCACCCTACTCCAGTACTCTTGCCTGGAAAATTCCATGGACAGAGGAGCCCGTGTAGGCTGCAGTCCATGGGGTCACTAGGAGTCAGACACGACTGAGCGACTTCACTTTCACTTTCTGTTTTCATGCATTGGAGAAGGAAATGGCAACCCACTCCTGTGTTCTTGCTTGGAGAATCCAGGGATGGGGGAGCCTGGCGGGCTACCATCTATAGGGTCGCACAGAGTAAGACATGACTGAAGCGACTTAGCAGCAGCAGGAGCAGTAATCTAGACCAGGCCAGGAGAAGGACAGGAGATAGTTGTAGTGCCAGAGCCAAATACAAGGTGAGAACCTACACACTAAGCGCTGACAAAACTGCCTAGCTGATAAGGAGAAAGAAGAAAAGAAACAAGACAAACCCAAGAACTTAGCAGGTGTAGCCATCGGGGTTCACAGGGATGCTAACCCAGTATTTTATTTCCCCAGGTGATTGTTGATGCCCCCAGTGCTGACCCTGAGTGAGCATGGAGGCAAGATGTGTGTTGGGTACCTTGCCTCTAGGAAAGCTAAAGAGTGTGCAGGCCTTCCTGGAAAGATTCCCGTGATTAAAATACAGGAATGCGGGCCCTTCCCAGTGTCATACATAGAAACATTCCTCTTTTACAGACCTCGTTGCCTGGAGGGCAGGCCTTTCTCCTCTCCCACCACAGGAGCACTCACACACAGCACTCTCCCCAGCCAGCACCTCTGGATAGATGCTGTGTCCTTTCCACGGGCCAGGCCCCACAGGCTCACGAGGCTCTCACAAGCTACTCAAGGAGGAACATCTCCTGTTAGGTTATCTTTTCTTCATGTGTATCCATTTGACATACTAAACTGCATCTCATTTCCCTTCAAAAGTTTGTCTTTTGGTTACAAAAGTGTCCCTTCAGTTCAGTTCAGTCGCTCAGTTATGTCTGACTCTTTGCGACCCCATGAATGGCAGCACGCCCAGCCTCCCTGTCCATCACCAACTCCCAGAGTTCACTCAAACTCATCTCCATTGAGTTGGTGATGCCATCCAGCCATCTCATCCTCTGTCGTCCCCTTCTCTTACTGCCTTCAATCTTTCCCAGCATCAGGGTCTTTTCCAATGAGTCAACTCTTCACATGAGGTGGCCAAAGTACTGGAATTTCAGCTTCAGCATCAGTCCTTCCAGTGAACACCCAGGACTAATCTCCTTTAGGATGGACTGTTTGGATCTCCTTGCAATCTAAGGGACTCTCCAATGTCTTCTAACACCACAGTTCAAAAGCATCAATTCTTCGGCGCTCAGCTTTCTTCACAGTCCAACTCTCACATCCATGCATAACCATTGGAAAAACCATAGCTTTGACTAGACAGACCTTTGTTAGCAAAGTAATATCTCTGCATTTCAATATGCTATCTAGGTTGGTCATTTACTCATCATGAAAAAGATAAGCAAGGATAAAGAAGGAAGCAGAGTCCCAGTCATTCCTGATCTCACTGTTGAGATAGCCCTTGTTACCATTTTGGCAAGTTCCTTGCAGTCTCTTTTCTGTGAACATTTTGCCAGTTAATATTGTTGAGATATAATTGACATATAACGTTGTATTAGTTTTAAGTGTGTTATGGTTATGTTGCAAAATGATTAGCACAATAAATTTAATTAACAGTTATCACCTCACATAGTTAATTTTTTTTATTGTGATGAGAACGTTTAGATGTACTCTCTGCAACTTTCAAATATGCAATACAGTATTGCTAACTTTAGTCAGCATGCTGTATATTACATCCCCAGAACGTATTTATCTTATAACTGGAAGTTTGTACCTTTTGACGCCTTCACTCATTTCACCCACATTCTGTCCCTCTATGAACGTTTTTACCTAGCTGAGATCACATTGTATATACAGTCCTATCCTGCTTTATACACTTAACATTATATCAGAACCCTTCTTTGTGAGTGTCACTTTTAATAGCTGCATGACTTTATCTTATGTAGCCAGCCCATGGTTTACCTAACAGTTTCCTGCTCTATACCTGAGTCATTCACTGTTTCTCATGACACTACCTCCTGCCCTTGTAAAGACGTGAGTAATGTGTGTGTGTGGTGGTATTTCACTGTGCAGTTCTACAGCAGAAGGTTTAGTTCCTTCAGCGCCCTCATGTTTAGGGATGGTTTGAAACTCTTTGCTTAAATCAACTGTGTTGTGATGAATATACTGAACTGTGTGGGGTTTCAGAGAATCTTTCTGCTACTCCTCCCTTGCAGGTAAAACACATGCTCTAAGTATCTCTGGGCTCACCAGAGTCAATGAGAAATGGGGTCGGGGAAACTGGTGTTTGGAAATAGCATGTTAAAACCGACATGGACCTGATGGCAAAGTAATGCCTGGGCATGTTGGAACAAGAGAAAAGCAGATTCAGTGGGCAAGGGCAGCAGGCCATGCAGGGAGGAGACGGAGACCCTATGGCCTCTCAGTCAGGGAAGAAGATGCTATGGGGTTTAGAGATAATTGTGGAGACGTAAGTTCACTATGAGTAAGAAGTTAGAAAAGTTAAAAAAAAAAAAAAAAAAGGCCAGACCTCCTTTCTCAACACCTTGCCTCCCAGAAAGATTGACTCTTACCTGGACATCCACTTCTGATTTGATGGAAGGTCAGAGAAGTCAGTTCAGTCCTAATGCAATTGCTGAAACAGTAAAGTATCTGCCTACGATGCAGGAGATCTGGGTTCAATCCCTGAGTTGGGAAGATCCCCTGGAGAAGGGAATGGCAACCCACTCCAGTACTTTTGCTTGGAGAATCCCATGGACAGAAGAGCCTGGCAGTCTACAGTCCATGAGGTTGCAAAGAGTCAAACACGACTGAGAGACTAACACTAGGTATCAACTAGAGAAGAAATCAGAAATTGCTAGAAATGATAGTAATTGTCAACCACTGAGACACTGAACCTTAAGGAGATGCTGTTCCTAAGCATAACCTCTTATATTCGTAGACTTTTTGTTGTTCAGTCGCTCAGTCGTATCTGACTCTTTGCAACCCCGTGGACTGCAGCACATCAGGCTTCCCTGTCCTTCATCATCTCCCGGAGCTTACTCAGGCTCATGTCCATTGAATTGGTGATGCCATCCAAGAATTCTTTATACTACCCCTCCTATCTGTTGTCTCTTGGACCTTCCTCATTAGCACTTCACTAAGGCTGTAAGCAGAAGAATTATTCCTACCTCACAGACAGGTGAGGTATTGGGATTCAGCAAGGTGAAATAAGCCCCCTGAAATGACATAAAGAATTGGAGAAACAGGCTCAGAGAAGGAAAAGGAATTGCCCAGCAAGAATTCACAGAACCCAGTCTCCTGGTGGGCAGTCCTGATGCCCTTTCTGCCTCCCTTCTGTTATTATGAAAGTGAATTTATTTAACCTCATGCCACTTTCTTTAAATCTGAGAAATTTCAGAGGAGAAATTACGATGCTCAACTGATTTAATGTTTTTGTATCATCAGGCAGAAATCATGTTAATTTGCAGGCCTTTTTGTCCACAGAGGATCTTTTATTCCTTCCAGGGAAACAGCTTGTGTCTTTATAAGACAGGAGACCCTGAACTCTTGCTGCAACTGAAGGCTGTTTTATTAGGTAAACTGCTTTGCATAAAGGATTGGCACTTTTATTTGCCACCATTTAGTCTATTAACTGTAAGGACTGAGCCCCATGATACCAAGGATGACTTTAGAAGAGAAACCTGGATAATAAAAGCAATGCCCCATCCTTGATAGAACCAATCATCTGTTTCCTGTACGGTTGCAGTTTCTAATTAAAAAAATTTAATCAAAAGCTTCCTTGTATTTTATAGTACTTTCATGACTCTAAGTTCCTTCCCATTTAATTATTATAATGAACGTAATTAGTATGTGCTGTCAGGCCTTCACTTTATTTACATTTTATATTGGATAATTAAATGTGGTCTGATAATTAAATTAACTCAAATGACAGATGATTTGACTGCCTGCATATTACTGTATTGGGAATAAGCACCTTTGCATATTCATTTTAGTTAGTGACTGACTTTTTCATCTGGTAAGACCCCATAGATTCCCGCTATCAGAGCTGGAATCTCCTGTGATAGCTGAAAGGAGGAAGGATCCCATTGGCCCACCCTCCCCCATCAGCTTCTCTGAAGGGAGTCATGCAGACTGGGTCATCATCTGCTCGGCCATTGATTGTAGGGGGTCGAGGGGGGTGGTCAGAACTGGCCAGTCAGCTGGACAGCGAGGCTTGTGAAACTAGATTCCGCCCAAGCTGTGTGACACGCAGTTTCCAAGTCTTTTGTCGCTTAATGACTTAGTAAGAAAATCGAAAGGTAATCAACTAGACGTTCCTAAAATGCTGTGCTCACCTCAGACATTTCCCGGCAAACAAAAACAGGGGCAGTCTTCCAGCTGCATACCGCCTGCCCGTGAGGGACGCAGAGTTGTGTTTTAAGAGTGGCAGTTTCCCAGAGCTCCATTTTAGCTTTTAGAACTTTCAGAGGTGCCCTAATTCCTGCGCAAACATTCTTGCTTTGCTCCTTGTTTTTCTCAAAGGCAGATGGTCCTAGGTCACACCCATTTGGTAAACTCCTCCAGCCTCATCCAGGTCTAAGACTAGAGTGTGCTATGGTGGGCTCAGAGGGAAAACTCCAGCCTTCAAGGCCTTTCTGTTCTTCCAGTGTTGGCAGCCTATTCTTGAGCTGTCACACACACATTCAGCTTTCTGTATTTTCTTTGTGTGACAGATACAATTCCCTTTCACAAAATAATAATGTATCATGTCTTAAGAAGAGCCTAAGAACTTCAACAATGAAACTATCTTGGAATTACTCTCAGTATTTACAGCAACAAAGGAAGCTATGGGGTTTGTTCCCAAAAGTAGAACAGATAAACTTCCTAATTAAAAATAACTTCTGCCTAAAGATTTATTTCTCTGCATATAAGTTAGCATATTAAAAAGACATACGATGGCTAACAAACACATGAAAAGATGCTCAACATCACTTATTATCAGAGAAATGCAAATCAAGACCACAATGAGGTACCATTTCACACCAGTCAGAATGGCTGCTATCCAAAAGTCTACAAGCAATAAATGCTGGAGAGGATGTGGAGAAAAGGGAACCCTCTTACACTGCTGGTGGGAATGCAAACTAGTACAGCCACTATGGAAAACAGTGTGGAGATTCCTTAAAAAATTGCAAATAGAACTGCCTTATGATCCAGCAATCCCACTGCTGGGCATACACACTGAGGAAACCAGAATTGAAAGAGACACATGTACCCCAATGTTCATTGCAGCACTGTTTATAATAGCCAGGACATGGAAGCAACCTAGATGTCCATCAGCAGATGAATGGATAAGAAAGCTGTGGTCCATATACACAATGGAGTATTACTCAGCCCTTAAAAATAAGAATAAATTCAACTCAGTTCTAATGAGATGGATGAAATTGGAGCCGATTATACAGAGTGAAGTAAGCCAGAAAGAAAAACACCAATACAGTATACTGACACATATATACAGAATTTAGAAGGATAGTAATGATGACCCTCTATGTGAGACAACAAAAGAGGCTCAGAGGTATAGAACGGACTTTTGGACTCTGAGGGAGAGGAAGAGGGTGGGATGATTTGGGAGAATGGCATTGAAACATGTATACTATCTTGTAAGAACAAAGCATCAGTCTATGTTCAATACAAGATGCAAGATGCATGGGGCTGGTGCATGGGATGATTCAGGGAGATGATATGGGGTGGGAGGTGGGAGGGGGCTTTGGCATTGGGAGATCATGGACACCTGTGGCTGATTCATGTCAATGTATGGCAAAACAAATACAGTATTGTAATGTAGAATAAAGTATTTAAAAAAAGAAAAAAGTAGAGATATTACTTTGCTAACCAAGGTCCATCTAGTCAAGGCTATGGTTTTTCCAGTGGTCATGTATGGATGTGAGAGTTGGACTGTGAAGAAAGCTGAGCACCAAAGGATTGATGTATTTGAACTGTGGTGTTGGAGAAGACTCTGGAGAGTCCCTTAGACTGCAAGGAGATCCAACCAGTCCATCCTAAAGGAGATCAGTCCTGGGTGTTCTTTGGAAGGACTGATGCTGAAGCTGAAACTCCAGTACTTTGGCCACCTCATGCAAAGAGCTGACTCATTGGAAAAGACCCTGATGCTGGGAGGCATTGGGGGCAGGAGGAAAAGGGAACGACAGAGGATAAGATGGCTGGATGGCATCACTGACTCAATGGACGTGAGTCTGGGTGAACTCCGGGAGTTAGTGATGGACAGGGAGGCCTGGCGTGCTGCAGTTCATGGGGTCGCAGAGTTGGACACGACTGAGCGACTGAACTGAACTGAAAGATATATTTGGAGGCTTCCGGTGAGTGACCTGGCTGGTGTTAGAATGGAGAAATTTGGCAGTTAGTGATTTTGGCCACTTGTTGGAAAAGTCGCCAATATGACAGAATCCAAGCAAAAGATACCTTTGCGCCCCATCTCTTTGGTGCCCCATCTCGCTTTTCCCACACAAGAGTAGTTTGAAGTACCTCCTGCTCATAGCAAGTAACTTTTACTCCAAAACCACCTGGAAGGTTTGCAAGAAAATCCCTCCTTGGCTGAGTGGCTGCATTGCTAGGAAATTAACTGGAGTAATGGACGGGCTCCCCACGGGAGCCTCCTCTGAGTCCTCAGGTACACACCATCACCACTCAAGGCTGACACTGACCAGGTATAGCACTGGTCAGCACTCAGTGAAAGGGATGTTTTCCTCACCCACTCTGTACAGAATCTTGCCCTGATACATGGCTCACTGTACTCCCACCGTTCCCCCTGCCTGTGATTGATGCAGCAGTAGTTAAGATGGCGCATGATTAGATTCCCATCTTGAGTCACTCTGCACTTCAGGTTTTGAACTTGATCTCTGATGGCACTAAATGTCAGCTGTCACAGAGGATGAGAGCACAGGCTCTGAAGACAGCTGGCTTTGAAATCATTTAGTCTGCTCTTTCCTAGCACTGTGACCTTGGTTTGGTCAAGTTACTAAGTTGGGAGCCTCAGTTTCCTCATCTGTGAAATGGAGGGCATAATATCATTACTGCTCGTGTTGCTGAGTGAATTAAATGAGACAACACAGGCCCAGGCTCATAGTGAACGCTCAAGAAAGGCAGACCTTGCTGTCCCAGCGACCCTCTTAACCATCAGCTTTATGGCACTAGATAATACAGCTGAGTCAGCAGTAGGCTGAATTCATAATTCTGGCATGGTAAACTGAAAAAACATGGTTGTACAGATAATGGTGACTGAAGCCACAAAATTAAAAGACAGTTACTCCTTGGAATAAAAGCTCTGACAAACCTAGACAGTGTGTTAAAAAGCAGAGACATCATTTTTGCTGACAAAGATCCGTCCATTCAAAGCTGTGGTTTTTCCAGTAGTCATGTACGGATGTAAGAGTTGGACCATAAAGAAGGCTGAGCACTGAAGAATTGATGCTTTCGGATTGTGCTGGAGAAGACTCTTGAGAGTCCCTTGGACAGCAAAGAGATCAAACCACTCAATCCTAAAAGAAATCAACCCTGAATATTCATTGGAAGGACTGATGCCGAAGCCGAAGCTCCAATACTTCGGCCACCTGATACAAAGAGCCAACTCATTGGGAAAGACCCTGATGCTGGGAACGATTGAAGGCAGGAGGAGAAAGGGCTGACAGAGGATGAGATGGTTGGATGGCATCATCTCAGTAGACATGAGTTTAAGCAAACTCCAGGAGATGGTGAAGGACAGGGAATGGCATGCCACAGTCCATGAGATCTCAAAGAGTTGATATAACTTAGTGACTGAACAGCAGAAACGAACTATCCTCCTTTCACCTATCTTCTCAGTTTCTCAGTTTGGGGGAACTCAGGTTCAGAACACGCCAGTGAAATAACTGTCATGTATTCTAACATTGAAGCTTTGAAACTGAAAGCTCACCATAGTTTCCTCTCCACTCCACTGTAAAGGCTGGCAGCCCACTAAACTCCTTCCGCAGGGTCTGAGGTGAAGAGCGTAAGGAGGGACATTGTGAGGGCTTGGTTTAGCCGCACAGTGACATGAAGTTAATCCTCTGAGATCCATCCCAAGACTGGGCAGAGCAGCAGAAAACGCACAAGGGGAAGAAGCCACACAACCGTCAGCACTCCAGTCCCAGGGACCCAAACCAGGTCCTGTGAGCAAGGGCCAAGGCTGATCACCGCCGCCAGGCATGGGGGTATGTCCAGTCATCAGTCATCCTTGGCTCACTTGGAAGTCTCTACTGGTGTGGAAAATGAGGCCAGAAGGAATATTTGGTCAACGTTTAACTACTGACCAATCATAAAACTAACTTTTTCTGGGCCTGCCTTGGTGTTCAGACTTAAAGGGTACCTTTTTAAATCACTGAGATAGACTGTAAACACTTCTGTAACCACAGAGAAAATACCTCTTCTGACGTAGGAGATCTTACGTAAAAGCCCGACATCATAGAACAAACACTGGGACAGCGGTCAGGAGGTAAGTGCTTCTCAGAACTATGCAGCTGTGTGACCCTGAGCAAGTCACTGCCCTTCTCTGGGCTTCACTTTCCTGTCTGTCAAAAGAGTTAGGCTGGGTGCTCCCAAGGGCCCTTCCAGCTCTTGTAGAAGACAAATGTATAAGTCTAAGATGAAGTGAGAAGTTATGTCCTGGCCAATATAGGTGCTTGAATTTAATAATTTTCATTTCTAAATGTAGTCATCACAAATGTTCTAGCAGCCACGCTGGTCTCCTTGCTGTTCTGCAAACACACCTCTCAAAACTTTGTTCTTATTGCTTTCTACCTGGGAATGTTTGCCCCCAGAAATCAGCATGGTCTGGGGAGTGGCAGGGGCGGGGCGTGGGGGGCCAACTTTCAAAGGCTTTTTCTCAGCTATCGTGTTATCAGAGTGGCCTTTCCTGACCTTACGATCTAAAAATCAGCCCCATGGTTCCTGTTTGCACCTTTACCTAGCTGTATTTTTATTCATATACTTATTGCCCACCCCGACATTTATTTTGTCTGTCTCCCCTCTCCCACCCCACGCTACTAGTGTTAGTATGTCAAGATCAGAGTCTTTGTCTGCAGTGCCTACAGGAGTGTCTGGCACATAGTAATTACTTAATATTTGTTAAATGAATTATTGGGTGTTGAGATAATATACCTGTCCTACACATTATACTGCAGAAAAGGTTAAAATGGCCCCAGATTTTAAAGAATACAGCACTTCTGTTTTAGTGACCAAACCTCCTAAACTTACTTTTAGCTAAAAATTTAAGAGCCATTTCTTTGGCATGATAAGTTAGTTACATTTAAGTTTATTCTAAGAGAAACTTCTTGGTTTTGTTTTTGCTGGAGCCAGTAGTTCTGAGATCCAAAGGAAACTAGTGTGTTTAAGGTTTGGCAAATCCTGTATTTGAGAAAACAGCAGTGTGTGAGAGAAAACTTTGGAGGCAGACTTAAGTCCATGTCCTAGCACCCCCCTCACTTGAGTGATAAACTTGGGTAGGTTATCCTGAGTGTTGCTTCCCCCAAGCTATAACATAGAGCCAAGAAATTGCAATGATTAAATGTCATCCTCAAAACTTCCCTGATGGTCCAGCGGCTAAGACTCCACACTCCCAATGCAGGGGCCCCAAGTTCAATCCCTGCTCTGGGGACTAGATCCCACATGCCGCAACTAAGAGTTGGCATGCCACAACTAAAGATGCCGTGAAGATCCCACATGCCTCATGCTGCACCTAACACCCAGCACGGCCAAATAAATTATTTTTTAAATGTCATCTTTATTACGCAGATCCCAGGTTTAGCTGACTCTCAGCTGTAAGAGGGGATGTCTTTCAGATATTTGCTTGTCAAGTTGGTGGCATTGTCACAGCAAGTCTTTTGATATGTGTGTCCCACTCTGAAAGCATACACTGTTGGAAAATCTACACTTAAAGACCCCCAAGTCACCATGTCATTCATTTTAGTAGCAAGCTTCGGCGGAGTGCGGGGGGGGTGCGCTGGTTAAAATATTTTTCTCAAGTTTCTTCATGTGTGCGTAGTTCCTTTGGTATCGCGCACCTGGGTCTGCATACCTCGTCAAAGAACCTGGGGTGTAGGCGTTCTGTCCTGGTAGCCATGAGCTGGCCTCTGCGTCAAGGCCCAGGCAGTATGTTTTTGTAGCATGAGGAGATTGTGGGCTCTGGAACCAGGTGACCTACATTCTGGTCACAGCTGTACCCCTGTCTAGCTCTGTGATCCTGGTCAAAACCCCTACCTTCCTGGTGCCAGTTTCCTTAAATCAGGATAACACTGATAACACTTCATAGGGTTGTTGTGCAGATTAAATTAGGTCATGAGCATAGTGTAAAATTAGTTCATTCCCTGGACCTGAGCAAAGGTTACTTGTGGTATGATTGAAATGTCTGCCTTCCACACTCCCTGCTCTTCATGGGGAGATCATTGGCACATCCACTCGGTCAGCTCTGACACTCGATTCCACCTTAGATAGGCCATCTCTGCTGTCACAGCCCGTGTCCCCGTCTGTTGAGAAAACTGAAGAGAACTCTGTGTCTTCATGGGCCCAAAGGATGTAGAAGCACAAGGAGGTCCTCCTGGAGGGGTCTCTGGGCCACCACGCAACGCACTGCCCCAGCACAGCTGCCAAGGGAGGTCTGGGTGGGCCAGTCTGGCCCTGTCCAGCTGCCAGCTCCCTCCCCAAGGGGCATGCGTAGTTCAGCCGGACATACCTGACAGGTAATAAACGTATGCTTGTCTGGAAGGCAGTGGAGGAGAATCTCTGCTCACCATTTGGGGCTGCAGAAATAAGAAGGGAGACCTCACACCCAAATAACTCTCTTCTATATGGGCAACTGCTAAACTGAAAACACACCACAGAAATAACTCAGAGGTGCACTGAGATGGTGTTAGGAAAAGACACTGGAAAATGCCTCACATGAATCAATGTGAGCATTTAATGGACCTTAATTGGAACCTTATCCTACTGTACTTAGAGCAGAGAGATGAAAGCAGGAGAAATCTGAGAGACCATTTATTTCACTTGAGAAAGCAGTAAACTAAAACTACAAAAAGATTTGACTACTATTATATTTTTTATGATTAAATAAAATTGTCATAGACTGGTGCTGGCGAGCCCATAAGTGCACCGTGGAATGCATCCATGCTCTTTGGCTGCTGCTGGGATGTGATCAGAAAATCTATCAGGCTGTGCTCTGCATTTATTAACTCTGCCATTCTCACACCACCCAAAGGCTCTGTGGTGAGGAAGGCTTGACCCAAGTTCAAAATCAAAGTAGTTGAGAATATGAGGATAGCATATTTTGCGTGAAGACTTTTCATTCATTCTTAAGAAAAAAAAATATTCTAAGCTATTTTTACCATATTTAGATGCAGTGTCTGTGCAGGTATAATCACCAAATGTGCTTATGTGTAACCTTGTATCACAGGATTATGTTATATTATTTCTCCAAGCTCACAGGCCTTCAGAGATCATCTAGTCCAGCTCCCCTCATTGCCAGACAAGAGAAAGACTTGCTCAAGTCCCTGGAGCCAGGCCTCCTGATGCCAGATCTAGGACTTTTTGTGACCAGTCTTCTCCCTCCTCTCCCTACCCTCTACCTTGTGGTAGGTGGGACATAGATACTTCAAGTAAAAAAAAAAAAATCCAAAATAAAGAGGCCCCTCAAATGTATAACAGTATAGTGGGTCTGTATCATTTCCAAGGTCTGTGCTCTTTAGACAAAGTTCTTTCTCAAACATAAATTAAAATGAAAAGAGCACTTACCAGTATAGTCCCTGACAAATTATAGAATCAATGACTTTTAGGGTTAGCCAAGTGTTTAAGAGAATCTAGGCCAACCTTCTTGTGCTGCAAGATGTGTTCGAAGGGGATTTAGAACATGCTTCATTTAAAAGGTAACTCTTCTCACAAAACAGACAACATGAAAGAAGGAAAAAGAAGCTCTAACATGGAACATAGGCTGGAGGTGACTTACTCTTGGGGAAATGCCAGTATCATGAGCTTTGTGTCCACATGAGCGTTCATCATTCATTCCTTCTCTCAGTGAGCAGCTTTTACTGAATGTCCGCGCCATCTCTAACCAAGTGCTGGAGGATGCAAAAATTAACAGAGCCCCATCTTGCCCTTGTGAAGCCCGGAGCCTAGGAGCCATGCTGTCGGTGCTGAGACTCATTCCTTCCTTCCGCAGACATTTCACAAGCACCTGCAATGGTCTAGCCGCTGTTCTAGCCACCCAGGAGACCGAGAGAAGCAAAGTAGCCTAAGCCCCTGCTCTCAGGCTGCTGACACTCTGGGAGGAAAGGGAGAGACTACCAATAAGCAAACCTGAGCTTCATTCAGAGATATTTCACAGTGGAGGTGGTGCTGGAGCTGCTCTCTGGAGGTGGAATAGATTCTTACAGGTAGCAAGGTAGGAAAGACCTTCTGGGCCTAGGAAAGACCATGAGCGAAGGTGTGTGTGTGCGCTTAGTCACTCAGTCATGCCCAACCCTTTGTGACCCCACGGACTATAGCCCGCCAGACTCCTCTCCGCGGGATTCTCCAGGCGAGAATACTGGAGTGGGTAGCCATTCCCTTCTCCAGGGGATCTTTCTGAGATGTAAAATGGCCTGGCAGGTTTAGGGAGCGACAAGCTGTTCCTTCTGTCTGTAGCTTAGGTGGTAGTGGAGAGAATATGAGTTAAGGGTGAAGAAGCTGGCCGGGCCGAGGTCATGAAGAGACCTACGTGCAGTTGGGAGGTCTTAGGGGTTTATTCTCTCAGAGATGATGAGGCGCCCCTTATGTTACTAGCAGGGGGAGGAGATGTTCAAGCTGTGTCTGAAAGTCCGCTCAGCATGTAGAGAGTGGGGAGACAGGCCTCGGGACTTCTGCAGTGGAGCCCCAGGATGGGAGCTGGTGTCCCTGGTTCTGTGGCATTGTTCATCCCCACAGGAGCAGGGTGGTGTCTGAGGGGGGCACCTGCCCAGAAGCCTTCTTTGCACCCCCTCTGCCAGCAGTACTCAGCAAGCCACCTGTCACCCATACGAGGCAACAGACACACGTCAGGGGCCTTGTCCCCCAGGTTCCCTGGAGGGACACTGCAGGACAGCCACTCCCCCTCGCTGCGCGAGGAAAGCCCTCGTTTCTGTAGGATAGCCTGGTTTCCAAAGCCTCTGCAGGGCCCAGCCCCTAGATACTGGCTTTAACCTCTCCTCCTGCCCCTGACTGCTTCCCTGCCTCCTCGACCCTCGGCTGGTGCTAGACACCAGTGAATCCCTGAGACCACCAGGAAGAAGGCTAGTGCTCCAAGGGCCTGCCTCCCACACAGTCTGCCAAGATCTCTGCACTTAATCTCAGCCTTGAAATCTATCTTACAGCAGAAGCAAGTTTGGGAAGAGAGGAATGTGTTTGCAGTGCTAGCCAAGGGAATCTTTGTGTTTCTCTGCCCCGAATTCAGTTTGATTATATATGTGGACAGACTCTTCAGATTTTTCTCATGTGATATTTAAATAAAGCCATTTCAGTGCCTAGCCTACTCTACCCCCAAGGCATCAGATCAGAGTAACAAGGTGTGTGGGTGGGGGTGTTTGGGACATACCTTTTCCTTTATATGATTCGTAGAGGTCACTGGCCTCAAGGCCCCTCCTATCATATCTTTCCTCTCCTGGGCTTGGGCGTCAGGTGTGATGGGACTTGTCAACGAGCACTGTGAACAGAGGCTTGGCCTCTGCCCGGGCTGGGGCTGGAGGACTGCTGCCCCCTGCGTTCCAGCATTGTAGCAGGACCAGTTTCACAGGGGGAATGCAACAGCTACTTTGTTTCTGCTCTGCTAGAAAAATATTCTTTGTTCCAGTGATTTACAGGCCCTCTCGGCTGTCTCTTATAATGAGTTTAGATGTCTAGACACCTATTTTTTGCCCCTTTGTTGAGGACATCTTGTCTCTGACAAGAAAAGGGAAAAAGCAAACCAAGAATTCCTAGGCATAAAGAATTCTCCTTGGTGAGATTTAACTACTTGTGTCCGCTTCTGTGTGATCCCGTACTCCAGTCACCCTACCAGCCTGCCTGATGGAGGTGGTTTGGCCTTGGGCTTGACGGACCAGCTCTTGCTGTCCCTACCCATACCCCACCTGCGCTTGCTCTCCAGACTGTTGTACCAAGAGGCTGTTGGAGCCGATAGGGTGCTGCCTGAGGCACTCAGTCAGCTGTTCTTGTAAGTCCAAAGACAGCAACCCCAAGGACCTTGAAAGCCCTGGGAAGCATAGGCCCAGGGTTCTGGTGTGGTGGTGGGTATAGACAGGCCCCTGGAGTCAGGTTTCGACACCAAAGCTCAGTCCTCGTGGTTATAGAGCACCTGTGATTTGTCAGGCAGGGTAGGCACCATGCCACACACTGGGGACACAGCAGCGACTAGAAAGGACATGGCCCCTGTTCCCACAGTGTTGAAAACTGGAGACTCACATCAGCCTGTCTTTGCCTCAATAACTGCTCATGCTTCTGGAGCCAGACAGGGCATATGTGTATTTCTGTCTTCTGGTCCATGGCAGACATGGGACTGAGCGTCCAGTGACCTGAGCAGTTAGCAGCTTGCCAGAGAGGGCATTCTGAGGGGGAAAAAAGAACATAAAAATAAAATGCAAAGCCTTATCCTAAATAAGGGAGAAATTTAAGATCACTCTTAGATCATAGCAAAATTAGCGAGATTCACAGAGTGTAAGTAGATAAGCCAGAAAGTGACTACTTTCTATTTTGTTTCCTTGAATGTAGGTGAATTCTAGAAAGATGGAGATTTTGCTATAGGACACCATGGTTGTGTCTAAGATGCTTGGAAGGATGGTTGGATGGGTGGATTTTGAAAGGGGCCAAGAAACTGCCCCCACAGAACCTTTTTTCTAGTTTATTTCTATTATTTAGTGTTATGGTTTTGATATGGTCAGGAGGAGAGCTGTTCCCATATAAGTGAATTTTCAGAGGACTAAACTTATCTTTGGAGAAAGCGATGGCATCCCACTCCAGTAGTCTTGCCTGGAAAATCCCATGGATAGAAAAGCCTGGTAGGCTACAGTCCATGGGGTCGCAAAGAGTCGGACACAACTGAGCGACCTCACTGTCACTTTTCATTTTCATGCATTGGAAAAGGAAATGGCAGCCCACTCCAGTGTTTTTGCCTGGAGAATCCCAGGGATGGCAGAGCCTGGTGGGCTGCCGTCTATGGGGTTGCACAGAGTCAGACACGACTGAACTGACTTAGAAGCAGACTTGGCAGCAAACTTACCTTTAAAACACAATATTTATTTAACATTAACTACTTGTGTTCATTTTTTAAATTTTAGTCTATTTCTTAAGCTTAAATCATACTTAATATATATTTTTGATGCCTTAAGAAATGAATACCTACTATAGTATCAAGTACATGAGCATTATCATGTATGTGAAGCAAATTTTTAAGTATAGAGCACTAAGAGAAGGTCATGGGTTATAATATGTGTTACTACTACAGTACAGTAATGGCACTCAAGACCAACCATTTATACTAAATGATTCCATGCATCTTTCTCAATTCTTATTTCTTTTGGGATAATTTTAATTCCCACCCCCTCACTTATTAGTGTCAGCTGGTGCTTCTTTCTGTCTCCAGCAGTCTCCTAATGTGCTGATTCCAACCCACTTTTGTTAGACTTGCTTCTGAGATGTGAATTGGTAGGCTGAGCTGGAGCTTGCAGAACTTAGCTGTAAAGAATTGACGTGGGTTTTGTGGACAGACGGGGCACTCTGTGAGGGCAGGGATGTCTTTGACTCATTCACTGCCTCGCTCCCAAAGCCTTACATAGCACTCTGCCAGAGCAGATGCTCAGTAGTTTTGATGAATGAACTGGTTTGTCTGCTCAGCAGCCTGCTTGCTCACTTCCTGGTTCTTGGCTGCATTCCAGGTGGTCACAGTTGGAGGAAGGGGGCCTTCTGGGTGAGGAGAATCAGGCTGTTTTCCATTTACATAACATGATAGAGTCCCCAGAGGCCTTCCTAGCCACTCTCCTTGGGATCTTTGAAGTGACTACGGCAGTTGTCATTTCACAGATGTGAAAAACGCAGACTGCTCAGGCCAACTATATTTTTAGCCCAGATGCGTACCTACTCAGTAGCTTACCTCCACTTTCCTTTTTTTTGTTCCTGAAATTTAACTGTTGCGAAAAACTCTTCAGCTCATACCAAGGATTAGCATTATAAATATATCAGAGGTGATAGTGGTGGTTTCAAAAACAAGGCTGGGTCTGCAGACACGCAAAATCCAGAAGGCAGCTAATTACATCACTATCACAAGAGGGCCCTCATTTAGAAGTCGCATGTTCCAACACTTCACTCCTGAGAATCTAGCCCCATCACCAACCGTTCCTCTCTTTCAAGTTCTTATGTCTGATAGTTTGAGACAAACCCTTGGCACAGCCTAGCACATAGCCAAGAACTGGTTATTTGATATCTAGCCCAGCAGAATATAGGTTTTTGAAGAAAGGCCTTTTGTGTTGGTTTAATCCATGTATGTCAGTTGGTTTAGTCTGTTTAGAATGGCAGTATGTCATCCTCCTCTTCATCTGGGCTGGCAAAGTTGTGCGAGAAGCTGGCTGGCAGCCAGTCATTGGAACAAGCTCAGGGCTTGGCGACAGAGAGCCCCTCTGCCTAGGAAGGGGCAGCCCCCTGGGTGTGATAGCCTTGGATGGGCCTGAGGCAAGAGAGAAGCCAGCTCTCAGAGTCAGAAGAATTTTCCAGGCCCAGCTCCATAAATGACTGGCAAATGGACCTATAACAAGTCTCCCAAACTTTCTGAGTTTCAGAGTATAGCCATCCATGTCTGCCCCCTCAAAGGTGTTGAGAGACTCAGATGATGTAGATAGAGGGGCTTCATAGACTACTGAGTTCTGTCTCCGCCAGTGACAGGCTTTCTGCTGCACTGGATGTTGCTGAGGTTCTGTCGTGCTGCAGTCCATGGGGTCACAAAGAATCGGACATAACTTAGTGACTGAACGACAAGCAGCAACTGGCAGCGTGATGCCCTAGAAGATTTTGGATTCCTTCACATCAAGTGAGAGACCAGTGTCACCCCACTACCCACAAAGGAGGAGGGTTTTTACCAGACTTCTCCTTATAACCCGGCCAGGGAGCCCTGCCTGGGATGCTGAGAGTCTCAAGCCCAGTTTCCTTCTAGGGGAGCAGACGAATGATCACAGAATTCATTCTTTAGCGATGTCTTAGTTCAGGCTGCAGTAACAAAGTTCCATAGACTGGGTAGCTTGTAAAACAGTAGGAATTTGTTTCTCATTGTTCTGGAGGCTGGAAGTCCAAGGTCAGGGTTCTGGTGAGGGCCCTCTTCCAAGTTACAGACTACCAGGTTCTCATCGTATCCTCACAAGGCAGAAAGAGGACTAGAGGGCTCTCTGGGGTCTCTTTTATGAAGGTATTAATCTCATTCATGAGCGCTCCACCCTCATGATCTAATCACCTCCTGAAGGCCCCACCTCCTGATGTCATCACATGAGGATTAGGATTTCAACATAAGCATTGAGGGGGGCACACAAACCTTTAATCTATGACAAGGGACTAGCTGAGCAGACCTAAGACGATGTGAAATGGAGACCTGCTTCAGAAAATGGCATCTGTACCCCATGAGAGGAGATCTTGGTATGATCCTCCCGCAAGGCAAGGCACAGAAGAATGTGTGAACTAGGGGCCCTGTGTCACTTTGATTCACTCGTTCCAGTAACTCTGAGGTGCCCAGCCCTCTAGCAGAGCAGGGGAGGACAGAAAGGTAAAGGAAGCAGCTCCTGCCCTTCTGGAACCAGGAATTAGCTGCTCACACGATTCACAGTGTAAGAGATGCTGCCTTGCCTTTGGGTTGAAAAGCAGAGGCAATCTTTGGCCATGCTGCCTGGGAAGGCTTCCTGGGCTGAAGGATTTCCTTAAGTGCTTGGAGGGAAGCTCCTCCTGGGTCTGAATCAGGAGCCCACAACACCAGGCTTATTAGCTCTGGCCCTTCTTGCTCTGTTTTTCAGATTGACAGACCTGGCACAACAGCCCCAACACACATACACAGACTAAGCTGAAGACTTTTCTCTGTACCACTTACCTGTGTTTCTTGGATCACGCTTAGGCTAGGATTTTCTTTTCAGAGCTGTCAGAATGCACTTCCTACCCCGCCACCACAAGATCCTGGCTGGCATCCCCCGCCTGTTTGCACAGCTCTCTCTTGTGGAGGCAGGGCCAGGGAGAGGCCACGGCATGGCCTCCCAGGTGGCATGAAGCTTGCTGATGAGTGCTAGCCAGAGCAGGGCCCGCTGCTGCCAGGCGCCCTGTTCTGATGAGCACCCCTTAGGAGAGGCGGGGGCAGGATGACAGAAAGCACTGTTAGGCCTCACACACTGGGAGGGGACTTCTGATTCTGCGAGTGTAGGGAAGCCAGATCCGGCAGGAGGAGACTCAGCAGCAGAACTGGTGAGCTAACCAAAGGCTCCTAACTGACACTGCCTTTTACACTGTGATCTCAGACACTGTTTTTGTTTTGTTTGATCCTCATTCATGTAAATGCTGAAAGCTGCCATCCGCCTCCGTTTCATTGAAAGAACACTGTGGCTCAAACCAGTTTACCGACCAGAGCCAGGGCTACTTAACACCAAGCTCCCTTGAGCCTGCAGATTCATGCTTGTGGCCTCTGAGAGACAGCTGGCCCAGGCACTTGTAAAACACACATGGTTAGTGAGGAAAGCCCGCTAATGAAACTTCATGCTGGCCAGGGGTGACGAGGAATCAGACCTGAGCTGTGGACTGAATTGTATTCCGCCCAAATTCATGTGTTGAGCCCTAACCCCCAGTGTGACTATCCTTGGAGATAGGACTTTTAAGAGTTAATGAAGGTCAAATGAGGTCACGAGGGTGGGTCCTAATGCGATAGGATTGGTGGCCTCATGCACACTCACTAAGGACAGGCCACATGAGGACACAGTGATGTGTCTGTGCACACCAGGAAGAGCGCCCCACCAGAGCCCAGCAGTGCAGCGCTCTGACCTCAGACCGCCAGGCTTCCGAACTGTGCGGAGATAAACTGCTGTCATTTAAGCCACCTAGTCTAGGGCAGTCTGTGATGGCAGCCTGAGCAGGCAAAGACAGGCTGGCCCTGAATCGAGGCTGTTTCTTCTCTCCACGTGAAGTTCCTCCACCTACAATTCTAGGTGCTCAGATCTGATCTAACCTTGCAGATCCAACCCATCTCCTCAGTGCAGCCTTCCTCACCTTAGTGAGGAGTAATCTCTCCCTCCCATGGGATCCCCCAGTACCTGATCCTTCCCTCTTTGATGACCCAGGCTCCTTTGTATTATTGTCCTTGGTGGACATACCTTATCTCCCTGAGAGGTGAGGCTTGACTCCTCTCCATGTCCCCTTCAGCATTTGGCACAGGAGGCATTCAGTAAATGGCTACTGAATTTAGAGCTCTTTCTGGCTTCCTCAATTGGGGCACCCAGTTATACTTCACTTGGTAGGAAGTGCAAAGATTGGAACCAGAAAGCTTAGTGGGTGTCCGGGGATCAGCAGATGAAAGAATCAACATGTCCCACTTGTCTACTCCAGATTCTTTTATTTTTTTTTTTTTTTCCCAGATGTCTTTTTAGTGCCAGTATTCAGATCCTCCTGGCCCTCTTTCCAAGGCTATAGCACATGTTGGCAGCGTGCAACTTTCCTTTTCTAAAGCCCCTTCCCAGAATTGTAGATAGTTCCAAAAGAAAAGGAAGTGAGGGTCTCTTGCCCACTTCCTCTCTTACCGTCTCCCTGTTCCTTCTCCCAGCCCCCTTGTCAGTGAAGAAAAAGGTGGTGAGTGCCAAGGCACACAGGTGAAGATGCCTTTCTTCAGTGACCGTGGAGCTAACCCTGCTGGCCTTTGCCTAGAAGCCCAAAGGAGAATCCTCTCCAGAGGACGACCGAGAACGGGCCCAAGAAAGCCTTGCAGTGCTCCCTCATGTTCTGATACAGTCAAGTAGTTTCAGTGTGACTACTCTTAAATTCAAAATGCGGGAATCTAATTCTCAGTGAGAAAGAATATATTAAAGACCCAGAACTCTTGGTCATGTTCATTTTCTTTATTTGAGTGCTAGTGGCTCAGACAGTAAAGAATCTGCCTGCAGTTCAGGAGACGTGGATTCAATCCCTGGGTCGGGAAGATTCCCCTGGAGAACAGCCTCTAGTATTCTTGCCTGGAAAATTTCATGGGCAGAGGAGTCTGGCAAACTATAGTCCATGGGGTCACAAAGAGTCAGACACAACTGAGCGACTAACGCTAACACAGGTATGTTAACTTTGTGAAAAGTCAGGCTTTTAATTTAAAGGAGATATGTGTTCTGCTTCATTGAAAAGGATACTTAAAAAAACTTAAAACCCCAAACAACTGAGCAGTTTGCCTAGGTCACACAACTAGCTGGTGACTAGAGTAAAGGCCAGAACTCAGATCTCCTAGCTCTGTAGTTAGTATGTATTTTAGAATCACACCCAAGAGCAAGAGGCAAGTTCAGTTTCAGTCGCTTTTGATCTGAAAGTGAAGTCGCTCAGTCGTATCCGACTCTTTGCAACCCCACGGACTATAGTCTACCAGGCTCCCCCATCCATGGGATTTTCCAGGCAAGAATACTGGAGTGGGGTGCCATTTCCTTCACCAGGAGATCTTCCCGACCCAGGGACTGAACCCGGTTCTCCCACATTGTAGGCAAACGCTTTATCGTCTGAGCCACCAGGGAAGTCCTTTTGATCTGAAGTTGCCAGAAATTCTCTTGATTTCCTTGGAGTCCTAGTTTGCATCATGAAAATGGACAAAACGGTTGAGAGGAGGTTTCTCATTACTACTGAGGCCACACCAGCTCCCCACCTGTTTTCTGATGACTGTGGCCACTAAAGAAATCTACAGGCAGGTCACATCCTTCCTTGGTTCAGTGCTCAGGAACGAGGCTCTGTGAAAATATCCTTTAATGTTTGTGTTGACCAGTGTGCCCTGAAAGAAAGGGCAGGTGGCCTGGCCAGGCTCAGGGTGGTGCCACCTTAGGCCTTTGTCCAGACACAGGTGACAGATGAGTTACTGATGTAGTTGCAACTCCACGAGGAAGGCATATAGAGAGACATACTTATATCATATGGTAGGAGATTTCTCTTAGGTATGTTTCTTTCATTCAGCAAGACGTTCATGTCCTGTGATGGCTCCCTATTGACTTTCTACTGATTTTGGACAGCTTAAGCAGTCCCAAGTGACATTTGACTCCCCCTAGGGCCTGGGACTGAGTGACTGGATGAAATAAAACTAAGTCCTGCCTTCATCCCCTAACCTGTCAAAAGCCTCTCAGGCAACTCTCTCCTCGCCCCCAAGGCCCTGAGCATTGAGGGCAGGCTATTTGCATCCCCAGCCTTGCTTCCCTGCCCCTATAGGAAGTGCCTAACAGCTGACTGTTCATCTGTGCTCCTGACATCATGCCACTCCTTTGCGCCCGAGCCCGCCTACATTGTCCAGGAGTGGTCTCACCTCCTGAGCCTCAGTGCTACGGGTTGGCCCCTTCCAGGCTCTCCTAGTGCTGTCTCCCCGCAACGTCTGAAATGTGGTTTGAGGGACAGTGCTAACTAGATGTCCTCCTCTGGCTCACTGCCAAGCTAGGGGGATGCTCTCAGCACCCCTCATGGACCCCTTGCCTGTAATCTGGCCAAGTCCTGTCATGGGTGGTCCTGTGGGTAGAGCTCCTTACCCCCAGGCGCCCAAACTGCCAACCTCCATTCGTGTCATCTGCAGTCAGGAACTTAAAGATAGTGGCCTCCACAGGCCACTCACTACCCTGCTGGTGACCTCTGTGAACTCACTCAACAGGCGACTCACAGCCAGAGCTGTTCCCAGAAGGGACGGACCCCCAAAGGACTGACGCCCCCTCCCCAGCGAGGGTCAGGAGTCCAGGTGGAATGAGCTACTGTTAAGCTCGTATGTTCTGTGCTGATTTACCAGGAACCAGGACCATCTTTGAGTTTAACATTGTGCCTGTGCCAGCCAGACTGTCCAGTTTAATATCTTTTCAATTAGTGAGGCTTCCAGTAATAGCATTTTAACAGTGAAGTTCCAAAGAAAAAACTTGTCCTTAATTTTTGTCCAAAGGGGGAAAAGAGGCTTCTAATAATGGTATCATTATAAATTCTAAAGTGATGATCATTTGGCTGTGCGACAAAATTTGTAGCTAATAATTAAAATAAAGATTTAAGTAAATGCTTTATCAATAAAGTGGATGATAGGGGCACATTTTTCTCAGCCAGTGTCAGGGATGGCAGCCCATAGCCATGTGCTGAATTGTCACACTGCAAGTCTTTAAAATTCCTGCTGGATTTGAAGGTATTAACAAGTCCCTATCAACATTCTCTAAAGGTTTTTGATGTCATTTCAGCTATTGGACTAAAATATGTGAACTATTACTTTGTTGATTTTGTTCTTAAACCAAACTGCATTATCATCTGAGAGTGTGTTCTTAAAGTATTGTTAAAAGTACTTTGAAAACTTGTAAATCCCTATAATTTATGTTTCTCCTGCCTCTGCTGTTTCATTCTGTCCTTCTGGTTTTAATTTGAATGCAGTCCTGTCTGGGTGTGTACCTGTAAAATTGTGTTTTTCCAAGTACAATTTACAGTCTTGACCTTAGATTTTACAGTGTTCCTAACCTTCCGTGAGCTTCCTCCTATACCAAGAAGTGGGGCTTTGGGTCACCCAGCTCTTTTATATTAGAACAGTCTAATCAAGGTTACTTGAAACAGATCTGATTTTGACATTTCTTAGTTTATCGTATAGGCCTAGGGAGTAAGTTCGGAGGGCTTCCCTGCAAGCCCATTAATTGCCTTGCCCCATTTCTTAAAATGTACACAGTTGTAAACCTAGACTGCTTCAGGACAACAGTCTCGTTTATCTAAACAATTCTCCTTTTAGACTCAATGGCACTGATGGAAACACAGATAAGCAGTATGGATTGGAGGAAGGAACTTTTGGAGCTTTTTTTTTTTTTTTAGCTGAAACTGTTCCCATTCCCCTAGCAAACCCCCTTTTTCTTTCCAGGGGCTTCTCTGCATATGGAATAAATTGATCTGTGTTCAGTATATTCCGTGAGCTAGGGTAGGGGAAGACTGCAGTAGGAGGGTATAGGAGAGGGTATCGTTCTTCTGAGTGAGCTCTTGGCAGGTCTTAAGGAATATGGCTGTTGTGCTTTAAGGGGAAGAGTGAATGGTAAGGCCCTGTTAAAGCAGTGCGTATCCTGGACCCATTTCGTGGGCATCCTCTCTCCATGATGAATCCACGGTTCCTCATGGATTATAAGAATTTTTAAATAGATGTAGAACTTTTGGCAGCTTTTCCTTAAGTTAGGAAATGAGATTTCTTTCTTTTCTGCTCCTTTCAAATATCACTTAGATTAAGCTCTGATCAGGAGTTAGGAGTATTTTTTTTCCCTCCTTACACTTCTTCAGCATGTTTTCCATGATTCTTACTGGTACTGCTGGCTGAGGAAGTGGGACATGGGCCAGGCCAGGGCCCTATGGCAGCTGACCTGGGGTTCCGCCTCTGTCGTAGGTCATCGTGCAGTCCGGCCGCCACCCCACAGTACTGCAGAAGCTTTGCCAGCTGCCCTTCCAGTATTTCAGTGACCCACGGCTGATCAAAGTGCTGTTCCCATCACTTATCGCTGCTTGTTACAACAACCTTCAGAACAAGATCATTCTGGAGCAAGAGATGAGCTGTGTTCTACTGGCCACATTTATTCAGGTACCTTCTATATTTATGCCAAATTCTCTGACTGTGTGTGAAAGCTAATGCGACTGAAAAATAAAAGTGAACTAGCTGTTTACCCTTGCCATCCACACCACCCCAAAATTTCACCTATTTATGTGCTTGACTGTCATGATAGTAAAACTGAGGTTTGAGTATTGTATATAATTTCTGTTTGAAGGATTTCAAGAAAAGGTATTTTTCCAGTTAAGCTTGTACTAAGGAAATGTTTCTAAAAGACTTCTTTAAGGCTTTAACTGTTACTTCATCTTGCTTTTTGTCTATTTATAGGGAATAGATAATGACTGCTGAAGAAAGATTAAAACTGCAATTTATTTGTAAATTTTTAAATAAATATTCATATGTATATACACACAGTCAGTGTGTGTATAAGAAAAAAAAACATTTTGTTGCTTTTTCTCAAATCTAAAACTTTTAATTATGGCCTTATATTTTTCTGATCCGGTGAAATTCTGTAGGACTCGAATCAGAATCAGTACTGTAGCAAAGCAGTATTTCCACATCTAAATTAACCCAGTCAACGGACAATAGAGAATCAATTTGGTTATTCTTTAACATTTGCTAATAGCTAATCCTGTTATTTATTTTCTATCATTACACAATGACATTATTTGCTGAAAATCTTCCATTCTTTTTTCAAATGTTGCACCCTAAAGCCAATATGTTCTTGTTCCATGACGCACATATGCTTAATAGACAGTGTTTTCTGTTCATAATAATAATGAAACAGAAAGCAGAACTTTGTATTATTATTCCTTATTCTGGCTAACATACATGTATCACTTTTGAAAGGGCATAACAGCGCCCACCTGGTTGGGATGGCTAAAGGATCCCCCAAGCTTTCTTCACCTTAGAAGTGGTTTACATTTCTTAAACTATCCTCTATTAGATGATCAGCTAATAAACACACTAGATCAATTATGCTTAGAAATGTTTTGTTTTCAGCTTGTTTCTTTTTGAGTCTAGATTCCAGTTTCCAAAAAAAATTTTCAAAAATATTCAGATTTATAGGTAGGGTATATATATTCAAAAAAATCTTATAGTTAATAATTAAAATCTTAATGAAGTGTTATATAACCATCATATCAACATATAGGATTCTTCATATATTCTTACAGCCTTAGGATTAAACAGGAAATACGTTATAGAGAATTTTAAGACCGTGATCTTAAAATTCATTCTTTCATTCCACAGGTAAATTTTTAGTGCCTCTGGTGTGCTGAGCACTGCTCCAGGGACTGGAAATATAGCAGTGAACAACACAGATACAAATTCCTGCCTTGAAATTTAGAGTCGGGGGAGTCAAACAAAAAACAAATAAATTAGCAAAATAAATAGCATGTCAGATTGTGTTAAATGCTGTGGAGAAAACTAAGGCAAGAAAGGAAAGGGGGACAGGGACCTCCAGAGAGATGACATGCAGCTTTTTGTGGCCTGCACAAAGAGGCCTCAACCAAGACAGTGAGTATCGAGCAAAGACAATTTTGTAGCTGTACCATCTTAGTCCCTTACATTTTTTAAACTGCTTGGAAAACAATTTATAAAAATATAAATGGTATCAGAATCTAAAGTAAGGATCATATATAGTATTTTATCTGGTGTTGATATCAGAGTACTTCTAATTTGACTCCTCTCTATTATAGTTAATACACAATTAAATATAATTGAATATAAACTTAACACATTAACCATATATTTTAGCACAGATTTTATAAATAACTATGGAAATTTCTTATAATGCTTATTTGGGATAGGATGTTAAAAACAAGTTTGGTTTTTTTCTATAAATTATTGTGCCCAAGAGAATGAAAGTACACTGGACTTTCTTTTATATAATGATTCTTCAAGGTCCCCTGTGTTAGATTTTTAGTAGTCACTAGAAAATATTAAAAATAAGAGCTAGCAGTTTGTCCCAGGTTCCTGAAATTTAACATATTATAGATGACCTTTTTCATGTTCCATCGAAGAGTAAAATTGCTGGACTTTAAGATTTTAGCTACAGAATGGATGGACCTAAAGAATATTACACTACATGAAAGAAGTCAGAGAAAGACACTACCATGTGATTTCACTTATATATGAAATCCAAAAATGAGACAAACATAGCAAAACAGAAGCAAACTCACAAGTACAGAGCACTGGTGGTTTGGAAAGTGGGATGGGGAGGTGGGAAAATACGTGAAGGGAATTAAGAGGTACAGACTTTCAGCTATAAATTCAGTGTCATAGGAATTTAACGTACAGCGCAGGGAAAACAGTCAGTAATATAATAACATTGTATGGTGACAGCTGATAACTAGACATATCATGGTGACCGTTTTAAAATGTAGGTTAATATGGAATCACTGTGCTGCACACCTGAGACTGATATGATAGTGTATGTCAATTATACTTCAATTTTAAAAATTTAGCTACAGAATACATAAGGGCTTTTATACCTGTGGGTTTTGTTTAATGTTAAAAGTCTGTCAATATTTTAAGACAGTATTTGGCTAAAGTATTCAGTTTGTTAGCTATAAAACAAAGTTATACTTTCCACAGCAGGCAACAGCCTGGCCATTGGTGATACTTAGATTTGAGTCATGATTATTTGATTTAAATATGAGAAACTGAATTACATAACATCAGCTTCTTAAGCTTTTATATTTGGGCTCCAAAGTATTCACGGTAAAAATAGTTATCTCAGAATTCAGACACATTTTTAAAGCCACTCTCAGCAAAGTTCTCTGTTCATAGCATTGATATAAAAACACTTTTCTTGTTTCACACAGGATTTTGCACAGGCTTCAGGTCAGGCAGATAACCAGTCTTATCAGCCCAAAGGTATGTCTCTATTGAAATTAAATGTCATGTGTTTGTTAGCTGGACATTTCTCACTCCACCCTTTGCAACTGTCAAGAAATCAATTTATTTCATCACCTAAAATATTTGAAGTTCAGATACAAAGTATATTTTAGAGAATAAAGAAACTGATTTTGTCATCAAACATGAGTGTATCCAAGTATACAGAGAAATCCATGGAAAAGAGAAAAGCACAAAACATCTTTATATAATTTATACTCACCTCATGCAAGTTATAATAAATGGTGAATAATTACTAAAGAGCTACCTTGTAATAGAAGAGACAATCAGATCATTAATATTGGCCTACATTACTCATATAAATGCTGAAATTACATACATTTAGTTCCCTACCAGTGTTCAGAATAAAATTGTCATTGATAGTAGCCCATATGTTCCCATAAAATCCATCACTTGAATTTTTTATTTAAAATAAAAATTGTAAAATTGTTTTACATGAAGAAAGAGCACAGTTCAGGGGCCAAAAATTTACAAAAAAATGTTTTTCCCTGTAGTATTTCTGCTGAAGTGAGTCATGTGATCAGAGCTGAGATGTAGAAATTTCAAGTGCATTTTTACTTTTTAAATATTCTGCTACCCACACTGTAATTGAGAAGTGCAAGTTGCTCTTTGTCTGACTGTCATGTCAGTATCTCTGATTAATGAGACCTTCATCCAGATTTTCCCCAATTCTTCCATTAGTTTGATAGTCTTTAAAGTGGCCAGAGGTCTAGTCCCAGCAAGATCCTCTGGGGTACCCACTCAGTAGCCCTCACTGTAGGGGAGGAGGAGGTCACCCTAGGCAGGGGGTGTATGTGTGTCTCGCAGTTCTTTACAATGGACAGGTGCTGAAAAGTACATAAATGAGAATATAACTAAAACTGTAACAGTATCATGAGAAAATGTCATGTTTTATTGGCTCAGACACTCACAAGTAAACCGAAAGCTATACCCCTTTTTAGAAATTCAAGTCACCATCATAGCTGGCACCATTTGCCTAAGTCAGATTTAGTGTGCAAGTTCACTTCTGCCCTAACTCAGTCACAGCCTTTTTTTAAAGTTGTTGGAGGCTAGGAAAAAAATCATAATTTGTAATTGTAATTTGTTTCTATATCTTAAAAACAATGGTTTAAAATTTGAAAATGCCTAGAGAAATCTTCTTCTAATGTATTTATTTTTAATTGTACAGCAGTTTTGGGGGTTTGATTTTTTTTTCTTGGCCAGTAAGAAGTATAGACATTCTTTTCCTTCCTCTTCCTCCTGACATAAGGATGAGTCACCATTTGCTGCCTATCTGTCAGGCATGTCCCAGGGCTGCCTCTGTCTGCTTAGTTTCAACCTCTCTTTTCCAAAGGATCATCTTCTCTGACTCTCATGCTTTCCCCAGTTACTATGGGATTAATCTTCAAAACAGCAAATGGGGAACTGTTCTCTACTTTGCTT
The DNA here is from genome assembly GCA_917880005.1 of Nanger dama. NCBI lineage: Eukaryota > Metazoa > Chordata > Mammalia > Artiodactyla > Bovidae > Nanger > Nanger dama. The sequence goes on along the minus strand of CAKJTW010000110.1, from coordinate 1,116,934 downwards.
AGAAAAGTCATCGCTATACTGGTGACAGCTCATAATATGCTTACCTGATTTTAAAAAATGATGATGCCACACTAAGTTGCTAGTCTGCACCTGGACATCTGTTCCCCTATTGCTTAGAATGTCCCCATAAAATGTTTCAAGATGTTTTGAGTTCATTGTCCAGGTGAACCTCTAAATTCTTATATGAAGCAGCTCCTGACACACCACATTCTTACTGCTAAGGAAGAATCCGGGTTCCCAAATCCTTACTGCTGACCAGGAGACTGTTTCAGTAGCCAGTAAAGCGCCTGATAGTTCCCTCTGCTTTGTTGGGCAACTGAATGCCAGATTTGAGCATTTTTAAAGTTATGTTTAAACTAAAGTCATGTTTTAGATCAAACGGACTATTTTAGAAAACAACCATCAAGTTTATGTACAGATATAGCCTTTCCAGGCTAACTTAAGGATGGAATACACAACTCATTTTATTTTGTTCATACTTATTTTCCCTATTTTCTTACTCCAGAGTCCAAAAACGGTGTTTTTCATAATATTTCACCTAAAGGTTAATGTCTGAGTAGCTTAGAAGCATGAAATAGATTGTAATTAAAATATATATCATATATTTCATACTACAGATATAGATGAGTTACCTTTACTGAAATTTGCATCGTGGTTTATTTGATATGTATGTCTCCATTTTGGACTCAGATATCAAAGTAATTTTCATTTCTTAAATGTTGAAGACTTTAACTTGTTTACTATTCTCTTCTTTACCCCCTCAGGAAAATGCCTTGGTTCCCAAGACTATCTTGAACTGGCTAACAGATTTCCTCAGCAGGCCTGGGAAGAAGCTCGACAGTTTTTCTTAAAAAAAGAGAAAAAATAAAGGTTTTGGTTGGTTGTGTATTTGAGTACCCTCATTAATATTTTAAATTGTTCAAAACATTGTAACTACTCCTTAAGAAGTTCATTTTCACATGTTTATACTCTGTAGATATGGTATATACTTTACACTATTTATAAAGACTGTAGATACTTTAATGTTCTTTCTAATTCTGCGAGTTTATTTCATTTATGCACAATAGTTTGGAGTTTGGTAACTTACATCCTATGATAATATATACTTTGCATTTGTAATATGGGTGAAATTAGACAAAAGTTAGCAAGTCTGTTTTGTTCTTGTAATAAAATAACTTATTCTGTTTGCAGTGGTGACTTTTCTTGTGAAGGCAATGCAGATTTGAAAGAAAAACTAATTCCAACTCCGGAAGTATCTTAAAGACTTACTAAAAGTTAACCTGCTTTAAATTTCCCTTATTAGGTTTGAGCAGAAGATGTTTGTAACAGTTTTACATTCTAATTACATAATATGTTCTAGCAGCTATCTGAAATTAACTCAGAGCATTGTATTCATTTGTCTGCCTAAACTTTCCCAGCGGCCAATACCGAGAGTCTCCTATAGAAATAGGATTGCTGAACTGAAATTCTCCAAAATAAAAATTAGGGATCCAAAAAGATCAAACATAGTGAACCACCCTAAAGTATTTTCTCAAATAACTGCAATGAAGCCGAAGTAAAAATAAAACAAATGGTCATAAAGGTCCTGAATAGACGTTTTCACTCCTGTGCACGGCTCACAGCTGAACGGGAGGAGTGTCTGTCAGGAGATGATGACCTTTCCATATCTTGTTCTCATCGTTTTCCACCTTAAGCCGACGGTCAGTGCTAAGCCGTTCACTGAGTGACACTGGGAATTATTTCTGTCAGATAAGGATCAAACATTAGCAAGAAAAAAGATCTGATGGGGTTGGGGGTTGGGGGAGGTGGGACTGTCATTAATACTATAAAATTCAAGACTGGGGGCGGAGGGGATGGAAAATACAGAAGTACACCAGATTTTTAAAAGCAAACTTACCTCCTGTTCAAGACACTTATTTTTGGATCCTCCCAAGGCTGTCGAGTTATGTGTATGCTGTTTTTACTTCTTTGCAAATAGAAAATAAAGAGGTCCAATTTCAAACGAAAGAGAAAGAAAGCAAACGCAATCCCTGTGCGCTCTGTGCTCCTACCGCCCAGCCCCCGGGGTCTTCCGCGTGCTCGGGCTGCGCGGCCCGGCTGGGCTAGGGGCTCGTGGCGGGGAAACCCCTCCCGCTCCAGCGGAGCCCGCTCCCACGGCTTGGCGGAGACTCGGACCGGGGCGCCAGACCCAGGGCCCGGGGCCCTCGCCGCGGCGCGCGCGGAAGCACCTCCAGCCGCGGCCGGGCGGAGCGCCGCACAGCGGGAAGCCGAGGGGGCTCGGTCCTGGCGCCCGCACCTCCCTTCCAGCCGGCGGCCCGGGGCTCCTCCGTGGCCAGAGGGCCTGGGAGCCAGGTACCGGCGGCCGGCTTCTTGAGCGACCCGCCGCCGCCTGGGGCGCCCCATCCAGGCGAGGCGTCCCCAAATTCCGTTTTTCCCACATCTTGGGGCGTGGATGCAGAATCCTTGTAACTGAAATGAATAATCAAATATTTATAAGATTTCCTACAAGACGCTTCACAATAGAAATATGCTTATCTGGTCGGAAATTTGCCAAAAAGCCATAAATAATTGAGACAGCTGTGATTAACCTTCCAGAAACCATACCAGAATTCGCAATTAAACATTTAATTGAATGGTCTCATTTGGCCCGCCCCCCTGCCCCCCGTCCGGGAGTGGAGGAGGTTTGATTGAGACAAACCCTGGCCCCACCCGGCTGGGGAGCCTGCGAGGATGGGGCCCGGGGGTTCCTCGGGGGGTGACTCCCGACCTGCGCGGTTTCTGGAGGTCTCAAGTTCCCTACTTTACTATTGCGCGCTCCGCCGGGCCAGAATGATTGAAGTTCTAACTCCCCTGGGTTTTACGACTTATAAACTCTCCTGGGATGGGGAAAGAACAGTGCGCAGGTGAGCGCAGGCACATCTTGCTCCAGTCTACGGGGACGAGTGCCACCCACTGGCATTCTCCTGGGGGCGGGGGCCCTGTCCGCGGTCCCCCGAGGCTCAGGGGCCACAGGTGGACCCGCTGGGCCGAAGCGAAAAGCCTCGGCTGGGTCCAGCCTGTAAAACTGACGATGCGACTGGGCCCAGCCGGAGCGTAGGTAACCATTGCGCCCGGGCTTTAAAGCCCAGAATTGGCCGCCCGAGGCCCGAGAGCAGCGGCATTTGAACGCCCAACGCCGCTGCCCAACCGAACGTCCCGCTCTCGGCTGCAGCTCGCTGGCCCGGAGCTCTACGCGGTTAGTCCTTCCGAAGCCCAGCACGATCCGGCCCGTGGTTTCCTGCCGAGTTCCGGAGCCTCTCCCTCGCTCCAGGCAGTCGGGGGCGCTGTAAGCCTCGAACCTTGAACCTAGGTCCGGAACTCGCCTCCTCTACCATTTTTCCTTCCTTCCTTCCCCCAAGAAAGAAGCCACCTGGGCCAGTTCTTCCAGAGCTCCTTGCTAAGCTTTCTGAATTCTTGGGTCTCAATACTCTGGGAAGGGATTACTCCTCACTACCCCTCTTGTTGCACTTCCATCTCCCTGCTCCCACACCCGGAACCCAGAGGTCCGCCTTCCATATGATACCCCCGCCTTAAAGATCCTGTTTCCCACCGAGGAAGCTCTCTGTCTTTCTCAACTCCTGCCCCTCCGCTCACTCCGTGACCCACTCTCTCACCAGCCCTTGACCTTATCGACCGGGCGGTGCCCCGATCCAAACGATGGACTCACCTAGCACTCTAGCCTTTCGGGCGTGATTTCTGCGAGGCGCCAAACTTGTTTTATAAATTGAACCACTCCCCCACAGCACTCCACATCTGGTTCCCAATGGAGTGTTTCTCTGTGCCCTTTTTCGCTCCTATTACTGCTCTCAGCCTGACTCCATTTATCAGCATCTTCCATGCACAGTCTCCATCAACAAGGTGCTAGCCTGTAATTGGTCACACAGTCCTCCTTACTGCACTGAATGCCAGTATCTTGAGGAAAGTTTACCTTTACATCAATCAGACCCATATTTAAAAGCCTCTAATCTTCCCTACATCAGCTTAATAAACTCTGAATTTCCTGCTTTTATCACAAGTCCATTGGGACTCCGCTGCATATAGTTTATTATTCATTCATTGTTTCCCATCTCTAGCATGCTGCTATTAAGCAAATTCCCTTGCTCTCTTTGGTGAATACTTGTATGGGAAAACACAGCTAACTAAATGTGTGGCAGCTTATGCCCTCCCCTAGACAGCAGTGGCAGAATCTCACATTTTTTAAGAGAACAATGTTAGACAATGTCCTACTTAAACCTAGTCTTTGCAGCTCTGACAAAACTAAGCTTTAAAGCTATTTCATATTCAAAACTGAAAGGCTGATTTCTGTTACAAAACTCATTAAAAATTAAAGTTCGTTGGGAATACTGCCACAGGGACTCTGAATTTCCCAGAATTGTGTAGCCTTTCAATATGTATTAAATTTTGTGGTAGGGTAGCCATAAACCTCTCCATCTCTGGGAATCTCTTTCCTGCTTCAGTTACATAGAGCTACCCAAATTATTAGATAAATCTGCTGAGAAAATCTTATTCTAAGATGAATCTACTTAAATAACTAACTCCCATTTCCCACCTTATGGCCTCTATTGAACTGACTTTTTACTACACAACTGTGTATCTCACTTTAAAATTCAGTAAGCATAAAATACACTTGTAATTGTTACAGGTAATTTAATTTACAAGGAAATCCCTACTGTATTACAGAAGATGTTTAAAAATGACCTGGGAGCCAGTAAAATTGATATTTATTAATGTAACTAACCGACCATAGATCTGACACCTCACCAGGGACCATCATAATAAGGCTCTAGAGTCAAACTCTCCTCTTGGAAACCCACACATTAAACGATGTTCCCCTTTGGGTGGCTAGCAACAGTCTACAGGAGAAGAGCTTCTGATGTTTTATACCGCAGTACACACAGATACAGGGCTTTCCAGGTGTCTCCCTGGCAAAGAATCTGCCTGCCAATGCAGGAGACTCAGATTCGATCCCTGGGTCTGAAAGATCCCCTGGAGAAGGAAATGGCTACCCACACAGTATTGCCTGGAGAATCCCACAGACAGAGGAGCCTGGTATGCTATATAGTCCTTGGGGTCAAAGAGTCATATGCAATTTATCGACTAAACAACATCAACACATAGCTACAGGTATCCTAAATACACAGTAACCACTTTGATCAGAATAATTTCCCAGTATTCAAAAACAGACACACTTATAAATATCCAAAAAGGAATTAGATTTTTGATCTATGGATGGCCAAGGAAGAAGTGGCTGTAATTAGATAGGCAGATGTTTCCATCTGTAGCATTAAAATACTGCAATCTGTCAAAAGCAAAAATTCAAAGCTAATTAACAACCATAATGAAATTTTTCAAATTCAAGAACCTGTTATTTCCTTTTTGAAAAAGACAAAACCCAATATTCTGGATCAATCAAAAGTTTTCAAAAGTAAGACTTTTGAAAGTTTAGCCCCTATCCAGTGGCCAACCAGAAGGTAAAAGGAAATATCTGTATTTTTGTTTGGGAGGGAAGAATTTAAGTAAAGGGAACAAACCCTCAAAGACTCTAACCCTGATTATTAAAACCGTTTCTGGGCACTTGAGAGGTAAAGCTGGTCCTCATTAACCCTAAATATCTCTTCCTTTATCTCTAAGTTTGCAGCACCATTTCCTAAATCCTGAGGAAGGAGAATAGTCTCTTTAACGTCTGCACTAGCATCACCTTGACTTTCAGGAAGTAAAATATAAATGTGGCCCAATCTTCCCACCTCCTCCCATTTTCTCTCAGTAGTTGCCAGCTTTGCTGCTAGCCTCCCGTTACTAATGGAGGGTGGGGGGAAGGGGAGAAACTCGCTTTCAGAATTCCGCCATCAGCTCAGCTGAAACACCTACAGTGGCCTCTGGCCATCCAAGCAGCCCATGGCTTTTTAACAGCAGGCATCGACTTCTCTGTCCAACGACAAAAGATGCCCCCTCCGACACATTTTTCCTTACCAGGCCCTACCTGAGCTAAGATGGCAACAATTGTAAGGGCGTTGCCCTCTTTCAAAACAATTCCTGGACAAAGGATATACTTTTGGGTTTTTTTAACTTGGTAGGACAAGGAAACAAACCCAATGCCAGAGATTCTTCGAGAGTAGTGCAATCGCTGGTAGGCTGGCAGCTTTCTGAGTCCAAGTGAGGGCTGGTGTAGGAAAAGAATTATCCCAGGCTGCCAAAGGGTTAAATATTTGTGAAGGGTAAAACCTGAGCCTCCCGGTTTTTTTGTGTGCTTGCCCGGGGGCCTGCTAGAGATTCAGTATCTCCCGGTTATTTCCTGCGATCACTAAAGCCAGTTTTCAAGAAAACAAGTCACAGGGGTTTGAAATGTCACACCAAGTGACCTGGGCACGGCATATCCAGGGGCCATTCCCAGCCCCCTCCCACCCAAGCCAGCTCCCGCCCCCTGCATTTCGGGTCTGGAAAGAAAATAAACCAACGACACGCCAGACTGGTTCTGGGTGGACTTATTTTCCCTGGCAGCCGCGATCCTAGCGGGGGGCTTGTTGTGGCTCCTTCAGTGTATCGCTTGCAGGTGATGCCAAATTCAGATAAGGAGCCGCCGCCCGGCCTTCTCTTCTGTCTAGACGGGGGAATTAATAAATGCAGCGAGATTGATCACGTCGCGCATCCACTCTGGGGACAGCGCCGAGGATGAGCCGTCAAGGCCCCCCTTTTCGACCCCAGGGCCCGCGGGCTAGCCTCGTGGCTCGGTGGCAGGGCCCGCATGGCAGGCGAGCGAGGATTCTGGATGTGGAGGTTCGGGCATCCAGACCCGCGGGAAGAGAACCGCACGCATGTAGGGCCCGAGTGCACCGGGCTGAAAAGAGTCGGAGGACCTTGAAGAACTCCAGGTTGGGTTCGGCTCTGGGAGCTAAGGCAAGGTTGAGACGGAATCGCTTGCCCTAACAATCGGAACAGCCGACAATTGGAACATCGCAGGTTGAACGGTCACCCCGCTGTCCCGCGGGCTTCGGCGGCGAAAAGCCAGGGATGAGGAACGAGCAGGGGGCACGCCGGCTTCCAGAGGGCCTGGGCGCTCGAGCGCTTCGGAGGCCTCGCGGGGCCGCAAGGGGCGCACGGAGCGCAGACACCCAGCCCCGCCCACCTCACGACGCCCAATCCCCGCCGGGCCCGCCCCCGGGCGGCGCGGGAGCACGCGGGCCAGCGGTGCGCGAGGCACGGGCACGAGCCACGGGCCCTGAGAGGAGTGTCATTTTCGTTGAAAGAAGCTCCAAGCTGCAACCTGCCTTCGTCCATCCCTCCCGCTGCACCAACAGCACGCAGGAGCAGCATCACATAGGGTTATTATTTCTTTTTATTAAGATCAAAATATTTGTCCCACTATGAACTGGCTGTCCTCACAATAAATAACAATAACTTACGTTTTGTTCGGCAAAGGCTCACACACTCTGTCCTCCGTCGACTGATAATTTAAAACATTTTCAAGGAAAGTCTCGTTTCTACTTTTTTCCGGCAATCATGCGCTTTGGGGGATTGAGTGTCTGTTCCTTTGGATTGCCCCCCCGTCCTCTTCCCCGCTAGAAAGCGGACGAAGCCACCTGGAAGCGCGGGGCCCGGCCGGGGCAGGAGCCGTGCGCGGGCGAGGCTCGATGGGCGCCGGACCTACCCCGTGCGAGCTCCAGGCAAAGGTGGGTACGTGGACGAGGGGCGCCGCGGACCGAGGGAGAGGAGAGGGCAGAGCTAACGCTAGTCAACCCAAATTCTGGTTTTGTAAAAATAAAAGTCCTCGGAGCGGGGCTCTCCAGTCTGGTGAAAGCAGGTTGCGTCCAGGCGATTTTGGCTGTCCCGACCTCCTCTCTCAGTCCTTTCTCTCTTTAAATAACAACAATCATAATTACAAAGGCGAGAGAGTTTTCGGAGCTGGTATGGCCTGAGCATGGGTGAGTCTCATGCAGGGAGCATGCGAGGTCCGCGGGCTGGCGGGTAGGGGTCCCCCTCACGTCTCCACGGGACTCGGCACCATGCTGTTGGGGGTGTCCGGGAGCTGCGAGGACAGAGAGGTCACGTCGCTGCCGGAGGAGTTGCCTAGGGAGCCGGACTCAGAAAAGGAGACCTGGGGCAGGGGAGACACCGGGAAGGAGCGGGTGAAGACGTGCCCGAGCTGGTTTTCCTGGGCAAGGATACCTTAGGGTGCGTGCCCTTAGAGAAGTTGGCCCAGCCCCCCAGGCGCACGCAGGAGTATTAGGGCGGGCGGGGGCACGGGGTGGGTTAATCCCTCGACCTCTCCTCCCCGCTTTAATCCAGGGAGACCTGGTTTAGAACCAATTATGGGCCAGGTGCAGTTACAGCTACCAACCTCCCCCTTCTCCCAGCGCCTCTTCCCCTGAGAGCCCCCCCCACCCCTTCCCACCTTGGCTAAGTGACTAAATCTACCCCACCTCCCCCTCCCCGAGTCCCGCCGTCTGGGTCGGTAGAGCAGGTCCTCACCAGCTGCTGGAAGGCGGGTTGATCCAGGTCACTCTGGAGCGCGAACTCGCTGAGCGCTTTCCACGGCGGCTGGTACGTCTGCACCTCGACTGCACTGCCCTGCACGGCGCTCTCGTGGCGGATGGGGCTGCCTGCCACCAGGGGGCGTCCCGGTCAGTCCCTGGAGGCTCTGCGGAACAAGCAGAAGAGGGGAGGCAGAAGAGTTGGGTCTTGCGTTTCCCGCCGCCTTTGAGACCGGACCCCAGGCCCTGGCACATGATTTGGAGCCTGAAACTGTTTGGGGAGGCATGCACTTGTCTGCAGCAGCTGAGTGAGCCAGCCTTCTCCACTGGAAGACACCCCGGGCCCCAAAACAGCCACCACGGGACAGCCTCAGTGCTGGAAGCCAAGACCGCAAGGGAGCAAAACGCGAGGACTGCATTCCCACCCCATCTCCGGGTTTGCAGAGGGAAAGTGTTCAAACAGTCCCGCTGAGATGGACACAACCCGCCCCTACGTGCTGAAGCTCAAAACCAGGCTGTCTTGGGCTCCGAACTGAGCCCCGGACCCCAACTCCGATCTACCGCTGGGGCTGGGGAAGACCTGACCTCAGATACAATAATCAAGGTGCCTTCCAACCCCAAGGTAAGCCTCGCTCTGAAAGCACAGAAACACGCTATTTGGAGTAAACAGTTCCGCCCTGGATCTCCCGAGAGCCGGCCCAGAAAAGGGAACGCCGATGCGGCGGCGCGAACCCAAAGCTCCACCCGACCCGACCCTCCAGCTCCCCAACCCTCACCGTCTTGTCGTTGTGCTGCTGCTGCTGCAGTTGCTTCATGAGGATGGATTTCTTCTTGTCCTTGCACCGCTTGTTCTGGAACCAGACGCGGATGACCCGCGGGCTCAGGCCGGTCATCTCCACCAGCTGCTCCTTCATGAGCGCGTCGGGCCGCGGGTTGGCTGCGTAGCACGTCCGCAGAGTGTGCAGCTGCTTCTCGTTCAGCACGGTTCGCACGCGGGTTGTCTTCTCGGTCTGTTTGTGCACGTGCGGGCGCAGCGAGGGCTGCCGGCCGGATCCCGGGTCTGCGAGGGAGCGAGAGGTGAGCCAGCGGCCGCCACCCAATCCCCCAGCGCCCCACCCCGCGGCGGCCGAGCCCCGCGGGACCCGATCTCGTTGTCTTTTCTTCAGTTTATTTCGTTTTCTGGTTCGTCTGTTCTCCCTTTCCGTCTGTTCGCCCTACCCGGAGAAAGATGTGCACTTTCGTCCCTTCCCTAGTTCCTCCACCGGGCTCCCCGCCGCGATCCCCGCAGAGCAAGCACGGCCTGGGAGCTCCGAGCGAGGCCTGTGCGGGACAGAAGTGGCTGCACCCTGCTGTGCCTCCTCCGCTAACCCGACCCTCAGAATACCCACAAGGGTTCCGCGGGACTAGGGAAGCCCTCCGGAAGAGACGAAGTTTCAGAAGAAGAGGAAAGAGGCGCGCCTGGGACGCTGGAAGGGGAAGGGGCCCGAGCGCCGAGCTGCATCGGGACAAGGGGGCCTGTCTGCCTCTCCCGGGGGTCCCCGAAGAGACCGTCTCCCTGATTCTGGGGCCGCTCAGACAGGGCCAGACCGTGTGTCATTAAGACCTGGCCTGGGGTCAGGAGTGGGTCTCCCTGACCTGGAACAGTTCCGTTTTAGCAGCCCTTGGACTTCGGCCCCAGGATCTCCCTTTCTTAAGGCTCTAGTTTCCCTGTCCAGCGGCCGTTTTCCCGGCCGGCCCGCAACCGCTGGCACTCTCCTCCCACTTGGCCTTGGGTTCTCTCAACCCCAGGTTGGGTAGAGTCAGGTACTTAGTTAGGGCCCTGTTCCGGGGGCCGGAAACCTTCAACAAACAAAGGGGAGACCAGGGTTCACTCAACACTGGCATCACACCCCCATCTGAACCAGGTCTACCTACCCTTGGATACAAGTCACACTGTTTCAAATTATATCCCCTTCCAGGCATTTCTAGATCTGAATAAATTTTCACAAACAGCCCTTCTACCTCAACGTCTTCATTCTGTACTAAAGAGAGGGCCAGCAAAAAAGCTCGATCCCTTAGAGCACACAACACCCAGAGGCTCAGGCTGGTCTGCAGACTGACGCTTCAGGTCTGCGGCTACTCGCTGGTAACTGCTCAGCTGGAGCCGCCATTCCCACCGGCTCACCACACACTTAGGACCAGCCTCCGGCCACCTTCTGATTATGACCTAGAGCATCCCCTGGGGTGTTTGCCATTATCCCTGAATCCACTGTGCTTCCACTTCTTTCCCACCAAGAAACGTTTGGCTACATTGTTCATCAGACTGGGCCTCAAAAGAAAAACGCAGACATTTCGCTCTCTGTTGGCTGGTGAGCCTTCAGAGCTGTGCCAGTGTACTTCTGCCTGGCTGAGCCCAGCTCTAGGCTGGGAACTGTATTCCTTACACACATACCCCCAGGCAAACCTGTCTTTTCTCTCCGGCAACACACAGACAGCTTGAAATTCCCAGTACAAGGTCCGTAGAGTCACCACTTGAGATACCCCGTTGTCATTTACCTTCCTCCTCCTCCTACTACCGTGTCCCACACATTCCTGAGAACACAGATCTCCACAATTCCGAACACTCATATACACGATACCGGCTCACGTTTACCCACACGCAATTTTCCCGGTCACACACGGACATACACTCCGTCACGTTCCCAGCAGAGTTCTGCACTCACCCAGAAACCCCCACAAGGCTGGCAAACGGAAACACACCCAAGTGACAAGTTTTCGTCCGAGCACAAGCACCCGTCTAAGAACACACACACACCCCGGAGCTGGCGGCGCAGTGCCGCCGGCTTACCTGGCAGATGCAGGCCGCGGGCGCCGGGAAGCACGCCGGGGCTGCGCGGGCTGCCGGCCGCCGCGCGCTCGAGCAGGAGGCCGTGGTCGGCGCGGCAGAGCAGCTCGTGCTCCCGCAGCGAGAACTCGTCTCCGGGCAGCAGCTGGCGGCTGCACACTGAGCAGCGGAAACACTCGATGTGGTACACGCTGTCCCGCGCCCGCATCACCAGGTCACTGCTGCTGAAGCCCACCTGGCACTTGGCGCACTTGATGCCGAAGAGCCTGCGGGCCCAAGGCACGGGCGTTGTCAGCTTAGGGCCTGTGGCCGGCCTCGCCTGCCGCGCTGCTGCCCGCCCAGGGCACACGCGCCCTGGAGGCTTTGTGGTCGCGAGGGTGGCTGCGGGGACCAGCCCTCGGGGGTTCCCAGGCCGGGAGACGAGTGGCGGCGCGCGTTCGGGGCGGGGGCATGCAGGCTGCCTGCCATTCTCGAGCCCCGGCCCCGGCGGGCAGTGGCGCAGCCCGGACACTTGCGGGCCTCACCTGACGTAGTCCCGCTTGCAGTAGGTCTTCCCGTCTCTCACGAAGCACGTGCACGTCTCGTCCAGGTACTGGCTGCACTCGGCGCACTTGAGGCAGGCGGCGTGCCACTCGAGGTCTGGCGACACCCGCAGGATAAACTGATCGTGGATCTGACTCCCGCAGCCCACGCACATGGCCGTCCCGGGCTTCTCTGCCGGGGAAGGGCGCGGAGCCCGCGTCAGGCCTGGCTGCCCGGACCCCGGCCGAGGCCGCCCCAGCCCCAACCCAACCCGCTCGCTCTCTTTCAAGAATGGGGACCACAAGATAAAAAGGAAATGGGCTTTGCAAAGGTCCAGATAATTGGAAACAAACAAACAAACAAAAAAACGAAAAACACAATCTTCTGAATCTATGAAGGCTTTTAGTCTCTCCCCACCCCTTCCTCAGTTTTTGGTTTTTGGTGTTTTTTTTTTTTGTTTTTTTTTACGATATTACATTCACTTGGACACAGGCGTTTTATTGATATCTCCTGTAACTAAAAGCTAAGATGTAAGTGAGAAGAAAGGGTAAATAGACATTAGCCCTGCGGACGCCACCCCATCATACTGAACGGTGATGTTCCGGCATTTCCGTCCGCACACTCCCTCTCTCCGCGACTCCCTCCTATCCCAACCCAGGCACATCAGCTTTAAGCAGAGTCTCTGCTCATCCTCTTTGACATTTTTTAGCTTAAACATCCCAGATCAAGCTAAAGATCAAGCTCCTTATTTGAAAGGCCGAAGACAAGCAAAAAAAAAAAAAAAAAAAACCCACATCCCTAAATCAAACTATTGCCCTAGCGCAAAACAGAAGCAGATTTCACAGCCCGAGGTCAGCCTAGCAGGCTTGAGAAAGAATGTTTAATTATAAACTAAAACAACAGGATTCCAAAGGATAAGCGGTCCTGCAAGAAAATCTATTCGTTTTGATTTTTTCTCTCAGTGTCCTGTCAAATAGAAGCCACTTGTAGAATCCGCTAAACATTCTTCTGCATTAGAAATATTGCATATTAAGCGCACACACACACCACACACATATACAGAGAAAGACTTACTCTTGGAATGATCCCCCATAGTACCTAGAAAAGGATAGTGAAAAATAATATCCACCATGCAGAAAAGAGATGTGCGCAAAGCGTGCGGCCAGGGGCAGAAGGACGAGGGTCGTGCGCCCAGCCTCGGCTCTTTGCTAACTAACTCCTCCGCCCCGCGGAGTTGAAGGAGCGATTCCGCACCGGCCCGCACGCAGCATGACGTCAGCACGCACTCGCCCGCGGCCGGAGCTGAGGGCGGAACCTGTGGCGTCACGAAGCTTCCCCAGAACCGCGGGGTATGCGGGGGAGGTGTTAGGGACTTGGGGGCTGATAGGCGGGGTGGGTGGAAGGCGGGAGTGACAGGGGATTGGCTGGAAGGAAATGAGCCAACCCTGATTGGCCCAGAGTGAACAATGGAGCGCGGCCCCCTCCCCGGAAACCTACAAGGATCCTCATTCGGCCCCCGGTCGGGCTATCCCAGCTGGATCTTGCGTCACTGCTGAGCTGTCTCCGCGACCGCCGCAGCTCTTAGCTTCCTCTTAAGACTTGCGGGACGGTCTCCCCAGGCGTGCTCGAGCAGGGTGATGAATACCTGGGGGAGTAAAGGGCGGAGATGTCTCTTTTAAATGCTCCTTTCTTTCATTAACAACAACAAAAAAATTCACTCTCTTATGAGGAAAGCTGGGGAGAAGGTGGTCTGTTTGGACAAGACTTCACCGTCCAGGCGGTGAGCGTTCTTCTCTCAGACGCCTTTGTTCTCAGGGTCCAAGCTAGAGAGAGAGGTTAAGGGTTTGGGTAAACTCTGTTTAGACGTTCTCCACCCGTCCGCCTACGGAAAACTTCTCCGAGTTGGAGCGTTAGGTGGATAGCACCAGAACGCAGAATCCGAAGACCCTCGCCGGATCCAGACTCCAGCCTTGACTTGCATTTGGGGCGGGGGTGTAATTTGACACGGACTCCTCATTCTTTCCCACACTCGAATAGCACGGCTCCTTCTAGGAACAAAACTGGGGTCGAATGTGTGTCTCACTTCCAGAATAAACGATATTTATAAACTCTTCTGTTTTATTTCACAAACGAACTGCAATGCAAATAATTAGAAACAAATGTGGTGCGCAGGATGATTTACTATCTGTGCAGTGGCTTGACGTTCCTTAGAAAACCTGCGACTTCTGAGCAAAGTCTAGGCATTTCTTTCTTTCAAAGAAATTGCTGTGGGTTTTGTCTGAAAGGGTTCAAAGACGGGCCCATGAATTATAAATCACACTTACCCAAACAAGGTTGGCTGTTGTTGTTTTTCCCATTAAAAGGTGTACCAAGAACTTGGTGTACGCTTGAGTGGGGCGCAGATGGGCTCCTAGGCTTTATAAACTGTCTCCACGGGAATCTCAGATCCGGCCCACGTCGGCCTGAGGGCACCGTGGAGCTCCGCGGCCCTTCTGCTAAAAACGTAAGGCTTGTCGGCCTCACGCTCTGGACTGCTTGCCGGGAAATGGGTGCAGTCAAGTACGCAGGGAGAGGCTTTGCTGAGAGCTGGAGCTAGACCCTCAGCGCACACTGAACTCACTCCCCGAGGACGGTCGCCGCGAGCGCCCCTCCGCCGGCCAGCGCGGTGCTGAGCTCTTCACGTGGTAGCCCCGTCGGGCTTGTAAGACTTTTAACCACCGCCACTACCTTTGGAACTTCTGGTCTTCTCACTGGCCGGTTTTTCAGCACAGCTTACCAGCTGCTGTGCCCACATGCCATTTCTTGAGTCTTTGGCCACTTAGCGCCCCAAACAGCACTCACCCTCAGTGTATGTGGAGCACGTCGGGGTGGGGAGAGTGCTGCGTCTGAATGACTTGCCTATGAAAATAAACGGGCTTAAGGAACGAGGGGGCGGGTATGGGTGGATATGGCTGGCTGCAGGGGGCCACTCTGTGACCTCAGGCGTGTTATTTTACTTCTCTGACCGTCAGTTTCCTCATCTGTAAAATGGGGTCGGTCAGTTCAGTCGCTCAGTGGTTTGCGACTCTTTGCGACCTCATGAATTGCGCAGCACGCCAGGCCTCCCTGTCCATCACCACCTCCCGGAGTTCACCCAAACTCATGTCCATCGAGTCGGTGATGCCATCCAGCCATCTCATCCTGTGCTGTCCCCTTCTCTTCCTGCCCCCAGTCCCTCCCAGCATCAGGATCTTTTCCAATGAGTCAACTCTTCACATGAGGTGGCCAAAGTACTGGCGTTTCAGCTTTAGCATCATTCCTTCCAAAGAACATCCAGGGCTGATCTCTTTTAGAATGGACTGGTTGGATCTCCTTGCAGACCAAGGGATTCTCAAGAGTCTTCTCTAACACCACAGTTCAAAAGCATCAATTCTTTGGCGCTCAGCTTTCTTCACAGTCCAACTCTCACAGCCATACATGACCACTGGAAAAACCATAGCCTTGACTAGACGGACCTTAGTTGGCAAAGTAATGTCTCTGCTTTTGAATATGCTATCTAGGTTGGTCATAACTTTCCTTCCAAGGAATAAGTGTCTTTTAATTTCATGGCTACAGTCACTATCTGCAGTGATTTTGGAGCCCCAAAAAATAAAGTCTGACACTGTTTCCACTGTTTCCCCATCTATTTCCCATAAAGTGATGAGACCAGATGCCATGATCTTCTTTTTCTGAATTGTGAGCTTTAAGCCAACTTTTCCATTCTCCTCTTTCACTTTAATCAAGAGGCTTTTAGTTCCTCTTCACTTTCTGCCATAAGGGTGGTGTCATCTGCATATCTGAGGTGATTGATATTTCTCCCAGCAATCTTGATTCCAGCTTGTGTTTCTTCCAGCCCAGCGTTTCTCATGATGTACTCTGCATAGAAGTTAAATAAGCAGGGTGACAATATACAGCCTTGACATACTCCTTTTCCTATTTGGAACCAGTCTGTTGTTCCATGTCCAGTTCTAACTGTTGCTTCCTGACCTGCATACAGATTTCTCAAGAGGCAGGTCAGGTGGTCTGGTATGGCCATCTCTTTTAGAATTTTCCACAGTTTATTGTGATCCACACAGTCAAAGGTTTTGGCATAGTCAGTAAAGCAGAAATAGATGTTTTTCTGAAACTCTCTTGCTTTTTCAATGATCCAGCGGATGTTGACAATTTGATCTCTAGTTCCTCTGCCTTTTCTAAAATCAGCTTGAACATCTGGAAGTTCACGGTTCACATATTGCTGGAGCCTGGCTTCGAGAATGTTGAGCTTGTGAGATGAGTGCAATTGTGTGGTAGTTTGAGCATTCTTTGGGATTGGAATGAAAACTGACCTTTTCTAGTCCTGTGGCCACTGCTGAGTTTTCCAAATTTGCTGGCATATTGAGTGCAGCACTTTCACAGCATATCTTTCAGGATTTGAAATAGCTCAACTGGAATTCCATCACCTCCACTAGCTTTGTTCGTAGTAATGCTTTCTAAGGCCCACTTGACTTCACATTCCAGGATATCTGGCTCTAGGTGAGTGATTACACCATCATGATTATCTGGGTCATGAAGCTCTCTTTTGTACTGTTCTTCTGTGTATTCTTGCCACCTCTTCTTAATATCTTCTGCTTCTGTTAGGTCCATACCATTTCTATCCTTTATTGAGCCCATCTTTGCATGAAATGTTCCCTTGGTAAAATGGGATAGGGGGTAAAAATAGTATCTACCTCTACTGTTGTGAGAATTATTCTCTAGAAGTTTAGAACAATATCTGGCACATAGTGCCGCCGCCGCTGCTAAGTTGCTTCAGTCGTGTCTGACTCTGTGCGACCCCATAGACGGAAGCCCACCAGGCTCCCCCTATCCCTGGGATTCTCCAGGCAAGAGCACTAGAGTGGGTTGCCACCTCCTTCTCCAATGCATGAAAGTGAAAAGTGAAAGGGAAGTGCAATAGTGGTAAATATGACTCTTATCATTATGGCTTTATATTTGGAGTCTGTGTGTACACTGTGCCTTCCCTGTTCCCGGTGCCTGCCTGCCTCTGGGTGTAGAGGGGAAGTCAATCTGTGTGTATGTGTCATCTGATGGTTTATTTTTGCATTTCCATGTATGCTTGTTCTGTGTGTCGTTTCTGTGGGGATGGAGGCTAGGAAAGTGTGGTCTGAGTGAAGAGCCTATGTACAGATGATGTCTGTGTAGTTGGACACAGTCTCAGAACTGGGAGGCGATATGTGGTAGGTACCCTTCTGTAGTGAACTGAAAAAGGTGCTCTTGGCTGCTTTTCCTCCCTCCCCTACGGCTCTGGGCCTGGCCAGACTTTCAGCACCCAACTAGGAGCAAGCAAATCAATTAACTCAATGGCTCAAGCAGCCAGGAGGGGGGCGGCTCTGGGCTGGAATCCTAGATCTAGACTGTTAATCTCTTGGGCCAAGAGAAATTCCTCCTACAACCCAGAAAAACCAATTATTTGAGACCTTATTAGGGAAGGGGGTGTTTTGGGGGCCGTGGGCAGGGGTGGGAAGGAGGGGAGGTGTTGAGGGGGCAGTAGGGTGAGTAGTTGATCTCTCCTGGGATATCAGGTAGCCGGATCGTAAACCAGTATTTCTTTCAGTCTCCATCATGTGCTGCTGCTGCTACTGCTGCTAAGTCGCTTCAGTCGTGTCCGACTCTGTGCAACCCCATGGACTGCAGCCCACCAGGCTCCTCTGTCCTTGGGATTCTCCAGGCAAGAGTGCTGGAGTGGGTTATGTGCTAAGGCCCTGTTATTAGCCTATTAGGTCTTTACAGCAGTGTGATGAGGTGGGTGGGCCTCCCAGGGGGCTCTAGTGGTAAAGAACCCACCTGCCAGTGCAGGATGACACAGGAGAAGTGGGTCCAATCCCTGGGTCAGGAAAATCTCCTGGAGGCGGGTGTGGCAACCCACTCCAGTATTTCTGCCTGGAGAATCCCATGGACAGAGGAGCCTGGTGGGCTACAGTCCATGGGGTCATAAAGAGTCAGACATGACCGAAGTGACTTAGCACACATGCATGTGATGAGGTGGGTAGTGTTAGATACCTTCAATCCCCGAGGAAGCTGAAACTTAGGGAGGTTACATGATTGCTTCTGGTCACAGAATAACTCAGAACTGGCATTCACAGCAGGTCTGCCTGGCTCCAGAGGCTTCGCTGCTTTCACTGTGGTCAAAGACCCACATGAGTGTGGTTCCATCTGTCACCAGCTTCACTTCTCTGCAGCTAGAAAATCAAGGACTGTTTTCAAGACCCCTCCACCTAGGTTTCCTGGGTCACAGACATCCTTGAGAGACAGCACAGGAGTGAGAAAAGCAAAAATCCTTTTCCCCTGGCACAGCCACAAAGTGCCATTGATCTGACCCTGCCTTGGGTATCTGCTTTCCAGATACTCCCACTGTCCCCCTTCTCCATGTCCCAGACTACAGAACACAGGAGATTTGGGGGCCTTCCATTTCTGGGCTTTAGAGCACTCTTTGCCCTTACAGGGAATAGCAGCTTGAGCTCCAGAGCTCTATATATTCCGTAAAACTAGCCCCGGCTATGACCCTCCTCCTGGGAAGATTCTGGAAGCATAGAGAAGTCTCTCTAGATTCCTTTTCCCCAGACCTCCCCCACCTCACCATTGCTGCCTTAAACTCTACTCACAGTTCCCCTAAAAGATAGGCTTACTGTTCGGAAATCCTTGAGAAAGCACAGAGCAGTGCTCACTCACAATACAGGGACAGCCGCTCCTACCCGGAAAACAAAACCTGAAAGAAAGGGAAGAAAGGAATCTGGGGCCTGGGAGCAGATCACAAAGCAGGTTTTATTATCTTACAGTTTTGCTTAGTCGAGCCTCCCTTCTTTCCTTCTAGAACTTCCGAACGAAAAAGCGGCAAGACCGTTTGGAAACTTTCTCTTTCAGGACTTTGTCTGACAGAGAAAAAGCTACAGGCCGGAGAGGTGGTCATCCTTGCCTGGCCTCCTCCTCCTTGAGCACAGAGCTCACAGACAGCTCCTACAGGCCTGTACATGCACACACACTCGTTTCCTTCCCCATTACCTGCCTTCCTGTTCTTACCCACTCAGGAGACATTTACCTGCTGCGAGATATTTTATCTCCTATTCATCATCATGGAACCACATATATGGGGGAAGAATGTGGGGCTTAACCTTCATGTTCAGAATCATCCTCATCATAGCTAACATACAGGACTCTAACTTGGACCTACCTTCACACACAGGACTGCCAGTGTGTCACAACAATTCTAGGAAGGAGTTACTATTGTTAAAATTATCCCTGTGTCTGGGACTTCCCTGGTGGTCAAATGATTAAGAATCCACCTTTCAATGCAGGGGATGTGGATTTGATCCCTGCTTAGGAACCTAAGATTCCACATGCCACAGAGCAACTAAATCTACACACAGCAACTACTGAGCCCCCATGCCACAGCTAGAGAGTCCGTGTGCTGCAACGGAAGATCCTGCAGGACGCAGGAAAACCTTGCATGCTGCAACTAAGATCCAGTACAGCCAAGTAGATAAAAGTTATCCCTGTTTCACAGATGAAGACCTTGAGGCTTGGAGATATTAGGTAATTTGTTCCAGGTTTCGTAGCCAGTGGAGCCAGGGTTTGAACCAGACTCTCTGCCCCCTGACTTGCTGGTAGTATCACTACACTATATGGCCTCCAAATCACTCACACAGGGCATGTCACAGACACACTGTCCACCCAACACAAAGGAAGCCATTGCTAGTGATGGGAACGTTAACCCCCAGTGAGTATCAGAGAGGAAACTGAAGGCCAGTGACCATCTTCCAGCAAATAAGTGAGAGAAATGGAGCTAGAAGCCAGGCCCCTTGACCCGGGCCAGAGGTCTTCCTGCTGGAGTTCTTTGGGATGGGATTTCTCTTTGCCCACCTGAGGATGTGGGCTCTTCTCTTGCTCCTGCCTCCATCCCCTTCCCAGCCCACACCTTTGTCTCCAAAGGCAGCTGCAGACATTGTACAGAGGAGGCCAGAAGGGGGTCTCACCATATCATCACCACCATAGGCTTCTGAGAGCTTGACTTT
Organism: Nanger dama; assembly: GCA_917880005.1. NCBI lineage: Eukaryota > Metazoa > Chordata > Mammalia > Artiodactyla > Bovidae > Nanger > Nanger dama. The sequence goes on along the minus strand of CAKJTW010000110.1, from coordinate 1,097,018 downwards.
GGGGGAGTTGGGCACCATGTTTCAGACAGCAGCTCAGGCCTGGGAAGAGCAAGAAACTTGGCAAATCAGAGTCAGATTCCAGGCCTCCTGATATCCAGACCCATCCTCTCTCCCCAGGCTCTCTTGCCTGACCCCCACCAGCTTCCTCTGAGCAAACAGGCACCCAGTGACAGGGGGCGGGCCCATCCCTCCCTAACATTCACTGAACACTTGCTTCTGGCCAGGCCTTGGGCTAAGTCATCTTAAGAGGTCTCATTTAAAGTTCCCAACAACCCCCAGGGCTTCCCTAGTGGCTCAGATGGTAAAGCGTCTGTCTGCAATGCAGGAGATCCGGGTTCGATCCCCGGGTTGGGAAGATTCCCTTGGAGAAGGAAATGGCAGCCCACTCCAGTATTCTTGCCTGGAAAATCTCATGGACCGTGGAGCCTGGTAGGTTATCATCCATGGGGTCGCAAAGAGTCAGACACGACTGAGGGACTTCTCTTTACTTCAACAACCCCAAGGACAGGCTGGATTACATAATATGTGGATACCAGTGCAAAATGAAATGTGGTCTCCCTTGCTCAAAAATTAGTAAGAATTTCAAGATGGCAGTGTCAAAACGTGAAACCAAGGATGGAGCCCCACAGGGTGCATCTCATGAAGCTGACTCTACATCTGAGGTGTTGACGCAGGTCTTTTTACCATCTTTCAGCAGCTCCGAAACAAATAAATTAATAACCTAAATGAGTTAATACATCTAGTAAGAGGTGAGACTGAAACTTAAACCCACTAGTCCATGAAACTAGTTATCAACTTTCACTATGTGAGTCTGTCCAGATGGGATGAACTTACTTGTTGGTTACTTTGTTTATAGTGGACATGTGACAAAGGTCATTCTGTGTTAAGAAACCCAGTCTATAGCACTCTTGTCCTTGGGGGAATCAATACGACCATTATAGAAGGATGAGAAAAAGTAGCCCTTTAAAAAACAAAACCAGCTGGGAGCTTTTGTTTCTTTCCAAAGCACACCCTCATAGCTGCAGGGGATAACCTGCCAAGCTTACATCCCAGGAGGGGAAGGGAAGGGAAGTGAAATGAAGTCGCTCAGTCGTGTCCGACTCTTTGCAACACCATGGACATAGCCTATCAGGCTCCTCTGTCCATGGGGTTTTCCCAGGCAAGAGTACTGGAGTGGGTTGCCATTTCCTTCTCCAGGAGATCGTCCCTACCCAGGGATCGAACCCAGGTCTCCCGCATTGTGGGCAGACGCTTTATCCTCTAAGACACCGGGAGGGGAGGAAATCATAGAAAAGACCCATGCTGATGGCTTTAGGGACAGTTGTGTTTTTCCTGTCTTTCCAGAAGGGAATCCCCAGCTGGCTCAGGTGGCCTGGATGTGGTTCTGAGCAGTCTGGCCCCAGGCACTGGCATTCCTGGGTGACTTCTGTCAGCCAGCAGCCTCACAGGGTCTACCTTCTAGAGTGTGGTTTCATCCTATCACTATCCCTCCCTTTGCCAAGATCAGGATACTGAGCAAAGTGAGAAAGAAAGGGAGAGAAGGAAAGAGGGAAAGACTGAGCTCCAAAAGGAATAGAATCACCAAACCAAGATTGGGTGGTTTTGCAGAAAGGCTGGCCTCTTACCAAATGGTCCAGGCTAAGGTTAGGGCCCCTGGTTGGACACGGTGCCTTCACTGAAACAAGGCTAAGGAGGAGAGGATGATGAAGGGAGGCGACACAGTCTCTCCTTGACCAAACTTTAGCCAGGCTTCTCTGAGCCCTTTCTCAACTAGACCTCAGTCTTAGCCTGTAGATTTGAGCAAAACACTAACATAGTCTCTCACATCTCAAGTCCACATCCCTAGGGTCACCCCAGCCCCACTTAAAGTGGCTACCTGAAAATACTCAAGACTGCTGAAAGAATTTACTTTTGTTCCAACCAACACCTGAAGATAGGGCCAGCCTCCTATCTTCCAGCCTTTTGCAATTTTTCACCTCACTGATTCTTATGAGCCCTCCTTACTCCCTCACTCTCCCTTTAAGATGTCTGGTCACCTCTGTACAAATTGCAGTTGAGTTCAGTTCATGAGACTCTTCTCCCTGATGCAAAAGATATCATTAGTTAAAATCTGTCCTCACCACTTTACCTCATGTCTGACTTTGTTCACCTTTGACTTATGATCAGCACTGGGAAGAGAGCTACCAAACCTGGAACAGTAACACCAGGGAGGAGCACAGAATGGGATGGCTGGAGAGACTTCTTGGAGCCTGTGGCATCTTATCTGAGCCCTGTAGGATGAGTGCCAAGAAGAAAAGGATCAGGAAAGTCTGCTTGGAAGAGGAAATGGTCTCAAAGATAGAGAGAGGAGATGAATGACTCAAATGCATTTGGGGGAAAAGTGAGCAGCTGGGAGAGGGAGAATGACCCAGGACAGTGACACGAGCAAAGACAGGAGACAGGAAAGACCCTGTAGCCACCTAAGGCAGGTCCACGTGGCTGGACTTCCGTGGAGGAGTCAGCAAGAGTGAAAGACTGAAAGGAAGCTCGTGTCAGACTGTGTGTAGCCTCAAACGTCCACTGTGGAGTCTCAGGGATTCTCTTGGCCAAAGGGAACCTCCATGATCCTGTTGCCTGGCTGGAGTGATTCAGATGGAAAACAGCAAGAGCGTAGTGTGCTATGGAAAGAGTGGGTGCATCAAGCAAGGCAAGAGAAAACAAGGATGTGAGTCGGGGGCGAGGGGGTAGGGGGCCAGGAGATGCAGGAAGAGATCCTTTGGATGGACAGCTCCTCTCTCCATCTAGAAACCTAGAAAGAGCAGGTTGGCAGCAGGCTAGTTTGGGGAGAGTTGGCTGGTGATCAGTTCCTTGGCAACCATTTCCATGGGATAAAGGGAAGCATTTCTATCTGTAGTCCCGAAGAATGAAGAAAAGAATACCACTCATTTGTAACTTGCTTGTTAAAGATATTGAAAAATAACACCTGGTTTGAGATACAGATGCCAATACTCTGGGCAACAGTCCTGTTATGTGGGCTCTATCCTTCCTGGGGTTGCCTTTCTCTGCTGTGCTCCCGTACCAGAGGTTTGAGAATGTGGGCACCGGAATTGGTTTGCCCTGACTCGTTTGGTCCTAGCATTTCCCTTGAGTAGCATTTCTAGATGCAAATAAGAGGAACATCAGCTATCAGAGTTCAGTTTGACTTGCCAGCAGGAAATGGAATATTGTAAAGTCCTCCATCCTGCACAGATGTGTGGATGTGTGTGGGGTGGGGGAGGAGGCGGTTTTCAGACTTTGGGGGCCAGTTACAGCCCCTTTATCAACCTTAGATGCTTACCTTTATGATACTAAAACAAGCAGAAAATAAAATATCATATATCTTCAATATGAGGATGTCTCTTCAGAAAGTTGTTGTCCTGATCTTTTAAAGGTTTTGAAGGATGTCTTTAATTTTTTTCAACATAGGTTTGTAAAAGCTAATTGTGTGTGTGTTTCTCATAACAAAGACTATGGATTGGGGATTCTGTGGTCTGTTCATCACCTGGAAACAAAATAGGAGACATCAATGACACCAAGTGCTTGGCTCTGTTCAAAGCCCATGAACTGACAGTTTTTCAAAAGAATCTACAGAGGATACTCTTTCACCAGAAAACATCTTCTGGAGGCTAGAGTTACTAGCAAATTCCAAAAATAGATAATGAGTGAGATGATAGAATCTGGGTTGTCACCTCTTGTCCAATGGGATTATCCAGGGTCTAATCTCGGACAGATTGTGATTAATGTGATTCTGGATGGGGCATTAATCCGATTCAGGAGGGAATCCAGGCAGATTTTCATCTGCACCTAGTTTGTAATGGCTTTGGAGGCAGCAGAAAAGCAGCTTGTACTAGATTTTGCCGCATCACTGTGATGAGGTCTATTTTGATCGACTTGAGTTATGGACAATATAAATTATTTATAGCCACTTTAGACATGCCTTACACTTGTAGAGACCTTCAGAACAAAATAATAACACCCCTCTTGCTGTTGTAGGAATCTCATTCAGCTGAATCCTGGTGCCCACAAATTGTAAAAAGCGAGGAAGAGAAGAAATTTAAAGGCTGGTAACTTCAGCATCAAGTGCTCACTGAACATTACAAGGGGTCAGAGGTTGCAGGGAGGCAGACCAGTGCAGGAGGCTGGGCTACACTGGGTGGTCCAGGCCCTGGAGGGATTCACTCTAGATGGGGAATGGAGAGATGGACCCACACTCAGGAAGGCAAAGGCAGCCACGGAGGCAGTGAGGCTCAGACAAGCCGAGCACGGAGGAGAATTCCCCACGAGCCAAACAGTATTTGTGAAGGAGGTAGAATTTGAGCAGAGTCTTTAAGGACGAGAAAACTCCGAATGTGAGTGAGGAGAAAGTGTGGGAGCAAAGGCTGGATGCAGGTCTGTGCTGGGCACGGAAGTGAGGCCTGCTGGGGCTAGGGGTCAGGGATGGTGGCGGGTGGCGCTATCATACACCGAGCAGCCTGTCTATGCTGGGAACTGTCCTTCAGCTGTCTCACTCGGTCCTCGTGTATCAGCAGGGCGCTTTGGGCTAAAACAGGCCCAGGTGAAAGGGGCACAAACAGAAAATGAACTGTGGCTCAAAGAACAAGCACAGAGGCAGGACAGACCTCGAGTTAGATGACCCAGGCATTCAAAGGTCTCATCAGCATGGTCTTTCGGTGTCTCTGCCCTGCTATCCACAGACTCAGATTCATTCTGAGGGTGCTTCTTATGGTCACACAAGAACTGCCAAAATACACATGTCTCCTTGACGGTGACCAATGGGAGAAGCCGGCTTCCTGGGGTTCTCATCAAAGAGCAAGAAAGCTTCTTATCACAATCCCCTGGAAAACCTCTTTTTGTTTCACTGGCCCAACTTATCTTAGATTTGTCCTTTCCTGAACCAATTACTGCAAGGAATTTGGGATTCTCTTGTTGGTTTAGACTAATCAGCATAGGTACATATATCCCACGAGAGGGTACTGATAATTGTTTAAGAATTGATTCTCACAGAATGCTTTCTTTGATTTTTGCCAGACTCTTACTGATTTATGGTTGCACAAGTAAGTTAAAAATCTTATAATCTAGTAAATAAACAATTATCAAAATATACTAGTTAGTATGTCTTAAATGAAAATATTTAAAACCCTGTCATTAATCCAACAAGACACGTGGAAGATGTACACCACTAAACCTATCTTGACAAGGTCATGAAAAAGACACACAGTTCTAAACATGTTCTGGTATGGAAATATGGGAAGTCAATTCTATAATCTATATGTGTATAAATCTATAAATATATCTCAGTGTGCCACAGATACAATTAAATTGCCAGTGGAATTTGACAAAACAATTCCAAAGATAAAATGAAAGAAGAAATGTTTGAGAATCATGAGGAAAGTTTATGAAAGAAGAGAAATGAAGGGTGATTTTTTTTCCTGCTATACTCAAGTGCATCGTAGAGTTCTAACAATGAAAATAGTTTGATACTAAAGCAGAACAGGATAGACCTAATGTAACACATGGAAAGGCCAAATTTACACTTTTGATCTGATATAAATTCAGTTGAAAAGCAAATGATTATTCAGTAGATATCGTTTTTTACGTTTGAAAGCAGTGAAATTTGGGCTTTTGTGCACCACCGTTTACCAAAGACCTCTTCAGATGGATTAAAGATTTAAATGTAATGATGAAACCACAAAAGTACTAGACTGAATGTATGTGACTCATGCTGTCACTTTGGGATGAGAATGGATTTTCCAAGTGGCACCACAAAGGGAAAGACCAATGGATTTGACCACATGAAAATGCAATGGCTGTTTATTATTTATGACAGACAAAGGGGTTGTTGAGATCTTTAAAACAAAAACTATTAAGAACCCAAATAAGAAAATGATGAATGCAGAAACATGAGCTAGAAAGAAGGAAAAACCATGGTTAATAACACATGGAAAATTTGTAGTCTTATTAGTTGTATTAGCACACAACTCAGTGGCTTAAGACAACACCCATTTATTACGTAAGAGTTTCTGTAACTCAGAAGTGTGGGCATGGCTTACCTAGGTTTTCTGCTCAGGGCCTTACAGGGCTGAAATCTAGATGATGGCCAGACTGCATTCTCATGTAGAGGTGTGGCAGGGAAGGAGAAACTTCTGAACTCCCATATTGGTGATGGAATTCATTTCCTTGCAGCTCATTTCATGATGATTTACTTCTTAAAAGTCAGTGACAGTTTCTACTGCTCTGAGTCTCTCTAACTTCAGCAAGCCCTTTTAAAGGGCTCACCTAATTAGGTAAGGCCCACCGAGGACAATCTCCATTTTGATTAACTGAAAATCAATTGATTAGGGACTTTAATTACATCTGCAAGATCCTTTTACTTTTGCCATATTCTGTTCATTAGAAACAAGTCACAGGTATTCATGGGGACTGAATTATACAAGGGTTTGGATCACTGTGGATTACTACCATATTAGTAACTAAAGCATCATATAGCAAAAGTATTTTTAAAAATTTATTTATTTTTGGCTGCACTGGCTCTTCATTGCTTAGCTTGTTGGATAGAGTGTCAAGGATACAACATTCTGAAAAGACACAACAATCTGAGATGCAGGTTGGTGAATTTTGTCAAAGCCTTAAAACTGTAATCTCCTTGATCAAGCAAATCCTCTGCCAGAAATTATTCTGCAGAAATACTTATGGATAATGTATACAAAGACTTAATCATGAGGTTGTACGTGGCAGCTTTATTTATAATACAGGAAACTTGGAGGAAAAAAGGAAAATGAGCCAAAGTAAAAGAATGGTTAAATAAACTGTGGTAGATCCATATGATGGAAGTGCACTGGATCAGACTATTTTGGAGTCTGGGCTCCAGAGCCAGGCTTCCCTGGTCAGAAAGACTCCACTACTTAGCAGCTCTGTAAAATGGGTGTATATCTTAAACTCTCTAAGCCTCAGTTACAAAGAGGAAATAATAATAATACCCACTTTACAAGGTTGCTTGTGGATTAAGTGGCTCATATATGTAAATGCTTACCCCAGGAGCTAGACAAAGTCAGCACTTAATTGTATAGGAAGAGGAGGATAGGATATTATGAAATTACCATACAACTTATACAAAATGTTAAAAGTTAAATGATAAACTCAGATATTTATTTTCACTTGAGAAGTGAGACTATAGAGGATTACTATTTTCTTCTTTGTGAGTTTTTACACTTACCAATTGTCCTGCACCTATATACTTATGACTTTACAGGGAAAATATCCTAACTGATATTTTTTAAAAAGAAAGGAAAAGTGAGAGCCCCAAAAGACAGGGGAAGGCTCCAAGGGTGAGGTGGGGATTGAACTGTTCTTGTATGACAGTGGTTCTCAAACATTTGGAATTCAAGAACCAAGGAAAAACCAGTAGGGACATCCCACAGGACTGCCACTATTCCATGATGCCAGGTGACACAATAAAAATATTCCAGTCTCGGGCACTTCTCTTCTCAGCCTCTTGTCCGCAGAGGGAGCAGAATGTCCATGGAAGTCCCCCAGGCAGCCTCTGCAAAGGAGCAGAAGGAAATGAAAAATAAACTGAGTAGTCCAGAGAAAGCTGAAGAAGCTAAAGTTAGAAGCAAGGTATTCTCATCTGGGACAAAATCCTGGAGGTTCAGATTTTTAAGTAAACGATTGCATAAAGGGTAAAAATATTTTGATTCTGGGAAATAGATGGGGAAACAGTGGAAACAGTGTCAGATTTTATTTTGGGGGCTCCAAAATCACTGCAGATGGTGACTGCAGCCATGAAATTAAAAGATGCTTAGTCCTTGGAAGGAAAGTTATGACCAACCTAGACAGCCTATTCAAAAGCAGAGATATTACTTTGCCGACTAAGGTCCGTCTGGTCAAGGCTATGGTTTTTCCAGTGGTCATGTATGGATGTGAGTTGGACTGTGAAGAAAGCTGAGCGCCGAAGAATTGATGCTTTTGAACTGTGGTGTTGGAGAAGACTCTTGAGAGTCCCTTGGACTGCAAGGAGATCCAACCAGCCCATTCTAAAAGAGATCAGCCCTGGGTGTTCTTTGGAAGGAATGATGCTAAAGCTGAAACGCCAGTACTTTGGCCACCTCATGTGAAGAGTTGACTCATTGGAAAAGATCCTGATGCTGGGAGGGACTGGGGGCAGGAAGAGAAGGGGACAGCACAGGATGAGATGGCTGGATGGCATCACCGACTTGATGGACATGAGTTTGGGTGAACTCCGGGAGGTGGTGATGGACAGGGAGGCCTGGCGTGCTGCGATTCATGGGGTCGCAAAGAGTCGGACACAGCTGAGCAACTGAACTGAACTGAAAGCAAAAATGAAGAGCAAGCAACTTCCTACTGCAACCCCAAATAAGACAGAGGTCATTGGTGACCACATCCCACTCCACAGGACCTTCCTCAATGGAAACCATCTCTTGTTGCTAGCAAGCTGGCTGGCTGATTAAAAAGAGCTGAACCACATGAATCTTCTAATTCCCATTATTTCTCCTTAATACGTTACTCCTCTGCTTTTTATTTCCTTTTACTCATTAAGTCATTTGAGAGTGATGGCTTTGCAGGTAGCAGTACTGTGTGTTGCTACTGTAAGGGAATATACATGTGTAGAGTTTTTGACTAGTTTAACAGTGCACTGATGAAAAGAACATGTTAGAGCAACATAATCTACTTGAAAATAATTGTATATATTACCTAACTCCTAGTGTAGGGCTGGATCCAACAAGTAACAAGTTTTGCAGTTTTAATGTTGACTTTCTTTAATATATTTTAATTATAACTTCATATATTACTCTTAAGATCCCCTGGAGAAGGAAATGGCAGCCCACTCCAGTATTCTTGCCTGGGAAATCCCATGGACAGAGGAGCCTGGCGGGCTACAGTCCATGAGGTCACAAAGAGTCAGACACGACTCAGAGACTACCACACACACACACACATATTACTCTTATTTCACATAACCTCTACTGTTAATTTCTTCTGGATTTTCCTTTTGGGTTTTGTAAAACAGAAGTTTAAGACCACAAGTTAGAAGAAAGATCACATGTTTCAAATACAAATAGATGGGGCTCTAAAAGATTTATATCCTGTGCTTGAACTTGAATGGCCTTAAATCTGTTTCAGCTTTAACAATAGAATTTTACTTGGGCAATATCTGCCCATTCTGGTGTAACTTATGTGACTCTGTTGCTTACTAACAGCTGTTGTTGAAGCTAGTGTTCTTGTTCAGTTAGATAGTGTTCAGAACGAAGTGTGCATGTGCACCGACTGTTGAATTCACTTCTATGCCATTTTTGTAAATACAATAGTTTTGCACAAACTCTTACAATTCTCTGTATTACTTTCACATATTAAAGAGTAGATAATGTGCCAACCAGAAGCACAAGTGTTCCTACAAAAGACTCTGTATATCATTAGAGCTTTTGTATAGAAAGAGTAGTTTATAGTCTTGGGGTTATAGAATACCACACTGAAATCTTTGCTCAGTCTGCCATAGACTTATGCTTTTTCATTTGTTACTAGTACCCATGCCATTCAGTGGCCTTGTGCAAATATGATACATTGCTTAGGCATATCTTTTGTCCTACACAGAACATTTCATTTTGACCTTTATGAAAATTACTATTTATATAATTTATATAAACATTTTTAATATAGAAAATTTTTACTTCCACAGTCAATTTGGGGGACACTAGGATAAAATATTTTGCCTCTTGTGGCCCCCCCCCTTTTTTCTTGCTTCTTTGACTCAACATTGTGTTGAGCTGTGCCATTCAGTCTGTTTAGAAACATAAGTGTCTATATCTTTACTCTTGAAATTTGCTCTGCTGAATGCTGTAGTTTCTAACCCAATAATGACATTTTCCTTATAATTTCTCAGTTGTTAATTAACCACTCTTAATCCTGTGTTATTACTAATTGATACTTGTTTAAATAAAAGGAAATTTTTAATAAAACAAGTTATTTGAGAAGACTGACCCAGGAATCTAGTCAGGATGAGCTGAATTTTAAGTGAGTATAATGAGCTAAGTGAATTAGACTTGTGACAATTAGAGCAATTTACATGATAGGTGGAACAGATAATACATATTTAGATATTTTGCTTTTATAGATGTCATTTTAATAAAATGTAAATTTAAGTATATGTGTGGTTTGTCTAGTTAGTAAGAACTTAACAGATTGCTGGGACAAATTTACTGGTGTTTTAAGAGCTCTTCCCATATACTATGATGCTGTAGCATGATGCTGAGTATCCGTTGCCTGAGATGATAGTGCTTTTTTCTTCATCTTTGACTTGTGCAAGGCCTCCACCTCTTTTGGATCCAGACATCTTTTCTGGATCTTGGGTTCATTAGATACCTGCTTTTCTTTAACCCCTAAGCACCACAGATGGTGCGTTGAGCATAGCACCTGCACGTGAAGGCTGCCTAGCACCCTGAGGAAAGCTTGCTGCTTATCTTCCTGCTCCACCCACTCCCAAAGCAGAAAACAACAAAATCAACAATGTGCTTATGTGTTACTATAAGGATTGGTGGTGGTTTAGTCACTAAGTCGTGTCTGACTCTTGCGACCCCATGAACTGTAGCCCACCAGGCTCCTCTGTCCACAGGATTTTCCAGGCGAGAGTACTGGAGTGGGCTGTGCCATTTCCATCTTCAATGATAAGGATTCAGTTCAGTTCAGTCGCTCAGTTGTGTCCGACTCTTTGCGACCCCATGAACCGCAGCACGCCAGGCCTCCCTGTCCATCACCAACTCCCGGAGTTTACCTAAACTCATGTCCATTGATTCAGTGATGCAATCCAACCATCTATCTTCTTTTGTTCCCTTCTCTTCCTGCCCTCAGTCTTTCCCAACATCAGGGTCTTTTCAAATGAGTCAGCTCTTCATGTCAAGTGGCCAAAGTATTGGAGTTTCAGCTTCAACATCAGTCCTTCCAATGAACACCCAGGATAGACTGGTTGGATCTCCTTGCAGTCCAAGGGACTCTCAAGAGTCTTCTCCAACACCACAGTTCAAAAGCATCAATTCTTTGGTGCTCAGCTTTCTTTATAGTCCAACTCTCACATCCATACATGACCACTGGAAAAACCACAGCCTTGACTAGATGGACTTTCGTTGACAAAGTAATGTCTCTGCTTTTGAATATGCTATCCAGGTTGGTCATAACTTTCCTTCCAAGGAGTAAGCGTCTTTTACTTTCATGGCTGCAGTCACCATCTGCAGTGATTTTGGAGCCCCCCAAAATAAAGTCAGCCACTGTTTCCACTGTTTCCCCATCTATTTGCCATGGAGTGATGGGACCGGATGCCATGATCTTAGTTTTCTGAATGTTGAGCATTAAGCCACCTATTTCACTCTCCTCTTTCACTTGCATCAAGTGGCTCTTTAGTTCTTTCTTCGTCACTTTCTGCCATAAGGGCGGGTCATCTGCATATCTGATGTTATTGATATTTCTCCTAGCAATCTTGATTCCAGCTTGTACTTCTTCCAGTCCAGCGTTTCTTATGAAGGATGTACCCTGTATATAAGTTAAATAAGCAGGGTGACAATATATAGCTTTGATATACTCCTTTTCCTATTTGGAACCAGTCTGTTTTTCCATGTCCAGTTCTAACTATTGCTTCCTGACCTGCATACGAGCTTCTCAAGAGGCAGGTCAGGTGGTCTGGTATGCCCATCTCTTTCATAATTTTCCACAGTTTATTGTGATCCACACAGTCAAAGGCTTTGACATAGTCAATAAAGCAGAAATAGATGCTTTTCAGGAACTCTCTTGCTTTTTGATGATCCAGTGGAAATAGATTTGTAATGAGAGTAAGTAGGTTATTCAAAAGCAAGTATAATCAATGTAGGATTGATTTAAGAATTACAAAATACCCAAAGTAGAATTTCAGTAATATCTAGTGGGGTTTGGGTTTTGTTTTGTTTTTAATGACTATTTGCAAGTTATCACTGTTAAATTCACACACATCAGATTAATCTGAAAAACCATGTAATTCTTGGTTATGGTAGGACTCCTGTTATGGTTTGCAACAAGTGATGTAATCTCTGCCTGAGTTTTAGTTTGTAAAATAAATAATAATATCAACCTACCTCAAAACTTGTTGAGGATCTGTGAAATACTGAGTAAGTGCCCCAAATAAAATATTGTCTTTTTATTTAAAAAAATTCCACTGTCTCCTACTGTAATTTTATAAAAGAGGTAACATATTAACACCAATAAAGAAAAGCCTATTCTCAGAATAAATAGTCATTCCCACTGAGCCTTGTGAAAAACTAATTAGACTGTTCTTATTTTTCTCTGCAAAAGGCCAAATACTTTTTCTTTGGCTGAAGATTGGGAGCCACTGGAGTAGCATCTTGGCGATGAGGAGGGTGCACCATCAGGCATGTGGCAGCAACGTAGGGAGACAGGAATGAATCCAAAATGTGGGGACTTTGGAAGGTCTGGCCCCTGCTCGGCCCCAAAGTTCTCACTGCAGTTTCATGGTGTGTGCGGTTAAGTGCAGAGACTCCTAGGGGCCTCATGATTCTTTAGTTCTTATGGGCATGCTAGGGATTCCCTAATGGGGATTGCCTGAAACCCCCTTTATAAGCACTGAAAATTCAGCTGTGAATAGGACAACTATAATCCCTGCCATTTCTTGTGGAGGAGGAGACTCTGGGACAAGTGTTTTTCATTAAATCTTTGAGCTCAGAGATGGTATCAATCTCCTCTCCTGCATCCTCCACAGGCCTGGCAGAGGACAGCAGGCTCAGCCAAGAGCTACTGAACCACAGAATTTTCGGTGACCTGAAAAGCCTGGTCGAAGGCATTAGAGGGAATGACAGCCATCCAATGAGACTTCAGTTGGTGTTTCTCAGACACCTCCAGGCTCTTCTGCATCAGCAAAAGTTCCAGTGTCCATTTCTTTCCATGGGTATATTGGAAAGGTATGCATGTTTTATTAAACTTGGAATCAGACTTCAATATTTATGTATAATCTCAAGCTTCACTTTAGCCTTATGAAGGCTGGTGAGATGCAAGGCTAATTTGATAATGGAGGTAAATTCCTTTGCTATTAATCCTATGAATCATACATGTCTCCTCTAAGAGCCTGAAATATGAATATTTTAGCACAGGTAAAATATCAGGAGAGTCACAGCTCCCTAATTATAATAAACTGGGAGGTCAGAGTGCCTTCTATTAATAGAAGAAGATGCTAGGCTCAAGGTCATATAGTACATACAGTATCTATATATACATTAGATTAAACACCAACAAAATTGACAGTGGGTGAATCATTGCCAAAGCGAGCTCACACCTTAGTTGCTTTCACATAGAGATAAGGAGCCCAGAGTTTTAGAACCTTACTTATTAGTTTGCCAAGGAAAATAACTAAGTTTGCTGGACTCTGAACACCATCAATTTGCCTAGTACACCTTTTTCTCACAGACAGTTATAATGACTGTCTTTACTTCTGCTCAGATCCCTAATGTAAATTCTCAGGCTCTAAACCAAAAATTGCGGAGTTCTCCAACTCATAATAGTTACATCTGGGGGGTTTCTCTAGAGGGATAGTGGTTGTACCTCTGACTATCAAGATTTCCTTTCATGACATTTTTGTTTCTGTTCTTTCTCTTGAGGGGAAAATATATTTCTTGAGCACTTACTATGAGCCTCTACAATGAGAGTCCTTGGGGCAAGGACAATGTCTATTTTATACCTCTTGGGCCTAGAAGGGCTAATAAATGGCTGTTGAATTACTAGTGTCCAGGTGTGCCGGCTGGGTGCTCCATCCACAGGTGGTACCCAGCCTCCATGATGGTCTGCAGTGATGCCTGCCTCCTGTTCTTTTCACCCTGGTGCTGTCCTCTCCCACTTTGTATCAGGGTTGGTTAGTGTGATCAGAATATGCAGTCATGATGGTACATCACTGTCGAATTTAGGTTGTAAGAGTACAGTGTATGTCTTGGCATACACTCTATCTGTCTCTATCTTATCCTCTGATCACTGACTTTGGGAGAGCCCATGTGGATAGGTTCCCATGGTGATAGATGGAAGCCTCTTGCCATATGCGTGAACTTGGAGGCAAATCCTCCAAACTCATGCAATCTACAGAGAATGCATCCCTGGCCAATAATTTGAGTACAATCTTGTGAGAGATTCTATACCAGAACCACTGCTAAACTCCAGGATTTCTAATCCTCTGAAACTGTGTAAGATAATGAATTGTTTCAAGGTGCTAAATTTGGTGGGGCGTGGGGTGAGGATTTGTTACACAGCAATAGATAACTAATATCTAATTCAAAATCTAATAATAGATAACATAAAATCCTGCATGTTTCTTACAAAAATCCTTTAAGGCATTAGCAGCATTCTGCTAATGAGGACGGGCTCCCAGGCGGCACAGTGGTAAAGAATCTGCCTGCCAATGCAGGAGATGAAAGAGGCGCAGGTTCGATCCCTGAATCAAGAAGCTCCTCTGCAGCAGGGAATGGCAACCCACTCCAGTATTCTTACCTGGGAAATCCCATGCACAGAGGAACCTGGTAAGCTACAGTCCACGGAGTCCCAAAAAGTCAGACACGATTGAGCGCGCGCACACACACACACACACACACACACACACACACATGCACTAATGAAGACACAAAGGATCAGTGATATTAAAGAATTTGTCTAAGACATCTCAGCCAAATGAGGGGGAAAGTGGATACAAATTCAAGCAAGACACTTGCTCTCTCTCAGAAAACAAAAACATCGCGTCTCTTGACCAAATAATCTTACCATTAAAGTCTGTCACTCTGCTATCACTTGGGATTTCAACATCTGGTAATAATAAGAGTGGTGATTATTAAAAATATACCGACGGAAGCTGTTTGCATAACCCGTAAATGTTCGAGGTTTCATGGTCATGATTTTCAAATAGAAAAATGACCACTCATGGGAAGGAACAGATACACAGAAAGGAGAATCTGAAAGTGGCACAGTTAAAATCATCTGCATGTATTTTTAGCACCAGGAAAGAAGTCTTGCTGGCAGAGACTGCTAAAAAGGGGAGGTCCATTTCCACGTGCTATATTTAGAAAGGCAGAATATCATTGCAGAATAATTGCTTGTTGGAAGCACAAGTGAGCCTTAAAACTATAAAGCAGTTTTTAAGACTACAGGCCCATTTCTATGTGATCCCTATTGAAGCAGAGGAGGGGACCACCCAAAAGCAGTACTCTCAGTGTACCAATCTTATCAGCCTCTAAATTTTAAGTGAAAAAGTGGGTCTGCTGTGTATATGCAGCTTCAAGACAAATCCCTGGGGTTGTTCCTTCTAAACCAGACTGCTGCCCCTAAAACACTCCTGGAGAGAAATTCTGGAGCAGCCCTGGAAAGCAGTGAATTAAAGCCATCTAGATGAAGAGCAGAGAGAACTGAAGAGTGTTGAGCATAATAAATCAAGGTGTAAAGCGGCAGTTCTCGTTTGTGGAGTCTTGAAACACTGGTGGGTCCAGGTTGGTGTGTGCAAGGTGCTACAAGACCTTGTAATCATTAGTGGTTGAATTACTGGCTTTTGTCAGATGTTTGTTTTTTTTTAATTTTAATTTTCCTTATATGGACCATTTTTAAAGTCTTTTGAATTTGTTATAATATTGCTTCTAGTTTATGTTTTTTTTCTGGGCCCCAAGACAAGAGGGATCTTAACTCTCCAACCAGGGATGGAGCCTGCGCCCCCTGCACTGGAAGGTGAAGTCTTAATCTCTGGACCACCAAGAAAGTTCCTAAACGTTTTTTTTTTTTTTTAAACAGGAAATAAATGAGAGGACTTCTCATAATGTCCCTCATCCTTATATCCTAATGATGTGTGTGTGAATCTGTATACTGTACAATTTACATATTTAAAGTGTACAGTGTGATGTTTTTAGTACATTCATAGAGCTGCATGATCATCACTTCCCTCACATGTAGACATTTTCATTCCCCTCTCCCTAAACTCCATACCCATTAGCAATCACCTCCCTCAGCTGCCCTCAGCCATAGGCAACCACTAATCCACTTTCTATCTCTATAGATTTCCCTATTCAGGACATTTTATATACATCGAACCATATAATACATGGTCTTCCGTGACAGGCTTCTTTCACTTAGCATAATATTTTCAGGGTTCATATATGCTGTACTGTGTCAGTATTCTATTCCTTTTTACTACTGAATAATAGTCTCTTGTATGGATAGATCACATTTTATTTATCCATTCATCAATTGGTGGACATTTGGGTTGCTTTCAGTTTGGGGCTCTTACGAATTATGTTGCTATGAGCATTTATGTACAAGATTCGTGTGAATATGTTTTTATTTCTCTTGGGCATATACCTAGGAATGAAATATCTAGGTCACATGGCAATATGATAAACATTTCAAACAATTGCCAAATTGTTAACCAAACCGGCAACATCATTTATGAGGGTTCCTCTGTCAATGTGTGAGGTTTCCAATTTCCCCCACAACCTCATCAGCACTTGTTCTTATCTGTCTTTTTATGATAATCAATCTAGTGTGGTTGAAGTGGAATCTCATTGTTGTTTGGATTTGCCTTTCCTTGATGACCAATATTGAGTGTTTTTTCATGTGCTTATTGGCGCTTGAAGACATTTGTATATAGTCTTTGAGAAAAAGTTTATTCAGATCCTTTGCCTGTTTTAAAAACTGGGTTGCCTTTTTGAGTTGGAAGAGTTCTTTATATAGTCTGGGTACAAATACTTTATCAGATATATAACTTGCAAATATTTCTCCCATTCTCTGGGATGTCTTTTCGGTTCCTTGTTGGTGTCCTTTGAAGCACAAAACTTTTAAGGATTGATGAAGTCCAATTTATCAATGTTTTCTTTTGTTGCTTATGCTTTTGATGTCATATCTAAGAAGGCTTTACCTAACCCAAGATCATGAAGATTTATTTTTATTTTTTTCCAAGAGTATCATTGTTTTAACTATTACATTTAGGTCGATGGTCCATTTCTTTAAAATTCTGAGCAAAATGAAATGATGAGATTAAAACAAATTTTTTATTGGAGTATAGTTGTTCTACAGTGTTGTGTTGGTTTCCGCTGTATGAATAGAACAGGTTTTAATTTAATATAATACACCATCATTTGCTGTTTTAAAAACCTCTTATCATATTGGGATAAGCAGTTGACCCAAAATAAAACTGCACATTATCTAGAAAAATACCAATATTAAAAACATGTAAGAACCACTGGCAGACAGCCAAAGCACAATGTTTACATTAGGATATTAATTATATTGTAATTTATTAACAAATAAAGTATTGATTTTAAATGTGTTTAAATTAAGCCTGTTATTCACAAAATTAGAAAAATACCAAAGCAACTCCAAGAAAAGAAGAGAAGGATTAATGCGGAAAAATGAAATATTAATTCTTAGGAAATACAAAAATGTTAGAGCTATTTTAATTTTCAAAGAATTTATACTTTTTGTGAGTGGCATTAAAGACATAAAAGAGAGTTTGCTGAAATCCAAGAACATAAAGTAGAAAAATGGATGAAATGTTTATCTTTCAAGGATAATACAATTTAACAAAATAGGCTTTATAAGAGGTGACAATTAACAATAAGAATTGAAAATAATAGTGAAAACCCCTTATAATGCCTTACATTAATATGATGTCAGAGACTAATCCTCCAAAATGTTTGAGGAACTGATAAGTCAGGTACCATTTAAGTATTCCATGTATGGAGAAGAGAAGAAATGCTTGCATATTGCCTCTATCCAGAGTAAAAATAAGATCTGAGATTCAACTAAATCTTTTCAAAATGGCTTAAGAGATGGCTTTTGTACTCCTTACTCATATACTTAGAGGTGAATATCTTGCCATGCTGTTCATAAGTTGGTGCTCCTTTGATTTATTTGTCATTGTTGTTGCTCAGTCGCTAAGTCTTGTCTGTGTCTTTGTGACCCCATGGGCTGCAGCACACCAGGATTCCCTGTCCATCACCACCTTCCGAATCCTGCTCAAACTCATGTCCATTGAGTCGGTGATATTGTCCAACCATCTCATCCTCTGCCGCCCCTTTTCCTCCTGTCCTCAATCTCTCCTAGCATCAGCTTTTTTTTCCAGTAAGTCAGCTCTTCGCATCAGATGGCCAAAACTATTAGCGTTTCAGCTTCAGCATCAGTCCTTCCAAAGAATATTCAGGGTTGATCTGTTTTAGGATTGATGGTTTGATTTTCTTGCCATCCAAGGGACTCTTGAGAGCTTTTAAAGCCTTTGATTTATACGGGCTAACAAAAAAAAAGATGATGCTACACTCAATATGCCAGCACATTTGGAAAACTCAGCAGTGGCCACAGGACTAGAAAAGGTCAGTTTTCATTCCAATCCCAAAGAAAGGCGATGCCAAAGAATGCCCAAACTACCACATAGTTGCACTCATCACACACACTAGTAAAGTAATGCTCAACATTATCCAAGCCAGGCTTCAGCAATACGTGAACCGTGAACTTCCAGATGTTCAAGCTGGTTTTAGAAAAGGCAGAGGAACCAGAGATCAAATTGCCAACATCCGCTGGATCATGGAAAAAGCAAGAGAGTTCCAGAAAAACATCTATTTCTGCTTTATTGACTATGGCAAAGCCTTTGACTGTGTGGATCACAATAAACTGTGGAAAATTCTGAAAGAGATGAGCATACGAGACCACCTGACCTGCCTCTTGAGAAGCTTGTATGCAGGTCAGGAAGCAACTGTTAGAAATGGACATGGAACAACAGACTAGTTCCAAATAGGAAAAGGAGTACGTCAAGGCTGTATATTGTCACCCTGCTTATTTAACTTCTGTGCAGAGTACATCATGAGAAACGCTGGACTGGAGGAAGCACAAGAAGGAATCAAGATTGTTGGGAGAAATATCAATAAACTCAGATATGCAAATGACACCACCCTTATGGCAGAAAGTGAAGAAGAACTAAAAAGCCTCTTGCTGAATGCAAAAGAGGAGAGTGAAAAAGTTGGTTTAAAGCTCAACACTCAGAAAACTAAGATCATGGCACCCGGTCCCATTACTCCATGGCAAATAGATGGGGAAACAGTGGAAACAGTGGCTGACTTTATTTTTCTGGGCTCCAAATCACTGCAGATGGTGACTGTAGCCATGAAATTAAAAGACACTTATTCCTTGGAAGGAAAGTTATGACCAACCTAGATAGCATATTCAGAAGGGGAGACATTACTTTGCCAACAAATGTCCATCTAGTCAAGGCTGTGGTTTTTCCAGCAATCATGTGTGTATATGAGAGTTGGACTATAAAGAAAGCTGAGCACCGAAGAATTGATGCTTTTGAACTGTGGTGTTGGAGAAGACTCTTGAGAGTCTCTTGGACTGCAAGGAAATCCAACCAGTCCATCTTAAAGGAAATCAGTCCTGGGTGTTCATTGGAAGGACTGATGTTGAAGCTGAAACTCCAATACTTTGGCCACCTGATGTGAAGAGCTGACTCATTTGAAAAGACCCTGATGCTTGGAAAGGTAGAGGGCAGGAGGGAACGGGGACGACAGAGGATGAGATGGTTGGATGGCATCACTGACTCAATGGACATGGGTTTGAGTGGACTCGGGAGTTGGTGATGAACAGGGAGGCCTAGCGTGCTGCCATTCATGGGGTCGCAAAGAGCTGGACACGACTGAGTGACTGAACTGAACAAAAAATTTCTGTCCAGTTGACAACTATATCATCTAGCTAAACACCACCTCACCCCAGTCACAGCTCCCTACAAACTACTCTAGGTGGACTGGTCACCATTTGACTCTTCAGTTACAGGGCCTAGTCAGGGTCTTCCAGAACCCCTAAGACCTTATGCACACCATCTCTCCATGGCCCATTTTGAGTTAATATTTGCATATGGTGTGAGGAAGGGCTCTAACTTCATTCTTTGCATGTGGAAACCTCACAGCAAGAAAGTTGCTTTTTCAAGGAGAAGCAAAAGAATGACCTTTTTGATGCCTGACCTTTCAGTATAACATTTAAAATTCAAATTATTTGGTTCTAACTTTCCCTGGCACCCCAAACTCCTTCCTTCCTTTTATCTCCTTGACTTTTTTCCTTTCCTTCTTCTTTCTATTTTGTTCTTTTTTTTCCTCCTTTCATGATTGCTGCCAACTTCTTGTTTTTTCTTCAGACAATCAATGTATATTTAATGAGAACCTGTTGAATGCCTAGCATTTCACCATATGATGGAGGAGATATGAATATGACAAGACATGGAATCTATCTTAAAAGAGTATACAGTTCATTTGGGGTGGTGAGTGTCTCATGTATTACATACTAAACAATAACATAAGGTCAGTAACAATCTATGGTTCAAACCGGACCCAGGAGCATGGTGCAATTTTTGTATTATGGCAACACAGCAAAGGCCACAAATAATGGAATGTAACAGAGATGTGGAAATCAGAATGCAATAACACACGGCTGGTGGGAACATAAAATGAGGTAGTCACTTTGGAAAATAGCCTGGCCATTTCTTAAATGGATAAACAAAGTTACAAATTCTAATCCTAAGTATATACCAAGTCACAAAAGGCAGCAGATTTTATGATTTCATTTATACAAAGTGTCCATAATAGGCAAATTCTGTTCAGTTCAGTCACTTAGTCATGTCCGACTCTTTGCGACCCCATGAACCGCAGTACACCAGGCCTCCCTGTCCATCACCAACTCCCGAGTCCACCCAAACTCATGTCCATCGAGTCAGTGATGCCATCCAACCATCGCATCCTCTGTGGACCCCTTCTCCTCCTGCCCTCAACCTTTCCCAGCATCAGGGTCTTTTCAAATGAGTCAGCTCTTTGCATCAGGTGGCCAAAATTTTGGAATTTCAGCGTCAACATCGGTCCTTCCAATGAACACCCAGGACTGATCTCCTTTAGGATAGACTGGTTGGATTTCCTTGCAGTCCAAGGGACGCTCAAGAGTCTTCTCCAACACCACAGTTCAAAAGCATCAATTCTTTGGTGCTCAGCTTTCTTTATAGTCCAACTCTCACATCCATATATGACCACTGGAAAAAACATAGCCTTGACTAGATGGACCTTTGTTGGCAAAGTAATGTCTCTCCTTTTGAATATGCTATCTAGGTTTGTCATAACTTTCCTTCCAAGGAGTGTCTTTTAATTTCATGTCTGCAGTCACCATCTGCAGTGATTTTGGAGCCCAGAAAAATAAAGTCAGCCACTGTTTCCCCATCTATTTGCCATGAATTGATGGGACCAGATGCCATGATCTTCGTTTTCTGAATGTTGAGCTTTAAGCCAGCTTTTTCATTCTCCTCTTTCACCTTCAAGAGGCTCTTTAGTTCTTCTTCACTTTCTGCCATCAGGGTGGTGTCATCTGCATATCTGAGGTGATTGTTATTTCTCCTGGCAATCCTGATTCCAGCTTGTGTTTCTTCCAGCCCAGTGTTTCTCATGATGTACTCTGCATATAAATTAAATAAGCAGGGTGACAATATACAGCCTTGACATACTCCTTTTCCTATTTGGAACTAGTCTGTTGTTCCATGTCCATTTCTAACGGTTGCTTCCTGACCTGCATACAGGTTTCTCAAGAGGCAGGTCAGGTGGTCTGGTATTCCCTTCTCTTTCAGGATTTTCCACAGTTTATTGTGATCCACATAGTCAAAAGCTTTGGCATAGCCAATAAAGCAGAAATAGACAGTTTTCTGGAAATCTCTTGCTTTTTCAATGCAAGACATTGAAATAATAGGCAAATTCATAGACAAAAAGTGGATCAGTCATTTCTCAGTGCTGGTGGTTTTGGGTAATTAGAATTTGATAGCCTAAGACTATGAGGTTTCTTTTGGAAGTGACAAAAATATTCTAAATTTAACTGTGGCTTGTACAACTCTGTGAATATGCTAAAAATTTTATATACATGAAATGGTATATAATTATATCTCAAGAAAGCTGTTGTTAAAATCAAGACAAACCAAAAGAGCAGCAATAAAGACCCAGCATAGCCAAAATAAATAATTAAAATTATTTTTAAAAATATCCAAATCAAGCATTGACAATCATGTGCACCAGCTTGGTTCTGTTAATCATTTTGCTGTTTGGCTTCCACGTAAGTTAAGCAAAAAAACCTTCTTGATGATGTTTCTGCATGCAGTTCTCTACTTAAATATAACAAAACATTTTGTTCTTAAAAACAAATTGTGATGGGTGATGAAAAGTAGATACTGCACAGTAATGTGGAGCAGAAGGGTCATGGGGCAAGTGAAATGAACCACCATCAACTACACCAAAGGCCGGTCTTCAGCCAAAGAATGTGATGTTGTGTATATGGTGGGACTGGAAGGGAGTCCTCTGTTATGATCTCCTTTTGGAAAACCAAAAGGTTACTTCCAACGAGTACTGCACCCTATTAAATCAGCTGAAGGCATCACTTGACAAAAAGTGTCCAAAATTAGTCAGCAGAAAATGCACAGTCTTCCATTAGGATAAGCAAGACCGCATATTTAATGACCAGGGAAAAACCATTCCAACTTTGCTGGGAAGTTCTGACTCATTAACCTTATTCACCAGACATGCCCCTTCAGATGTCCACTTATTTCAGTCTTTAAAAATTCTCTTAATGGAAAAAAATCCAATTCCCTGAAAGACTGTTAAAGGCACAGAACAGTTCTTTGCTCAAAAAGATAAAAAGCTTTGGGAAGATGGAATTATGAAGTTGCCTGAAAAATGACAGAGGGTAGTGGAAAAAGGGCTTCCCAGATGGCGCAGTGGTGAAGCATCTGCAGGAGACATAACAGATGGAGGTTTGATCTCTGGGTTGGAAAGATCCCCTGGAGGAGGAAATGGCAACCCCACTCCAGTATTCTTGCCTGGAATACCACGGGCAGAGGAGCCTGGGCATCTCCTCTGTCCATGGGGTCACAGAGAGCCAGACACAACTGAATGATTGAACACACACACATGAGGAGTAAAGCAAAATGGTGAGTATGTTGTTCAATAAAGTTCTTGATGACAATGAAAAATGTGTCTTTTATTTGCACTAAAAAAACCAAAGGAACTTTTTGGTCAGTCCAATAAATTGGAGAGCCAAGCAGAGTCCAGATCAAGGAGGGCTCTGCAGAGCTTTGGAGTATTGCCCCAGCATGATGGAAGCAGTCATGAAATGTGCTTTATGTTTTAAGAGGATCACTGTTCTGAAAATTGCCTTTGAAGGCAAGGGCAGAAACCCAGAGACTAGTTAGGAGGCTGCTTCAATAACCCCAGGATGAGATGACAGTGGCTTAGACTAGAGTGGAAGCAGAAGGCTAAAGCCTAAGAATTTACTGATGGATTGAATGTAGGTTGTAAGTCAGATTACAAAAAGAAATGTTGCAATTTATATTGGCATCAACATCCTGATTGTAAATTGTATACGCAGCGGGTTCAATCTGGTGACCTGCCTTATGTGTGAATAGATGAATATTAATCACCTTTGTTGTTGTTCAGCCTCTGAGTCATGTCCAACTCTTTCCTATCCCATTGAGTGCATGCAACATGCCAGGCTTCCCTGTCCTCCACTACCTCTTGGAGTTTGCTCAGGTTCATGTCAGCTGAGTCAGTGATGCCATCCAACTGTCTCATCCTCTGCCACCCTCTTCTCCTCCTGCCTTCAATCTTTCCCAGCATCAGGGTCTTTTCTAATGAGTTGGTTCTTCACAGCAGGTGGCCAAAGTAATGGAACTTCAGCTTAAGCATCAGTCCTTTCAATGAATATTGAAGGTTGATCTCCTTTAGGATTGACTGGTTTGATCTCTTGCAGTACAAGAGACTCTCAAGAGTCTTCTCCAGCACCACAACTTGAAAGCATCAATTCTTTGGCAGTCAACCTTCTTTATGGTCCAACTCGGAGAAGGCAATGGTAACCTGATCCAGTACTCTTGCCTGGAAAATCCCATGGGTGGAGGAGCCTGGTAGGCTGCAATCCATGGGGTTGCGAAGAGTGGGACATGACTGAATGACTTCACTTTCACTTTTCACTTTCATGCATTGGAGAAGGAAATGGCAACCCCTCCAGTGTTCTTGCCTGGAGAATCCTAGGGACAAGGGAGCCTAGTGGGCTGCTGTCTATGGGGTTGCACAGAGTCGGACATGACTGAAGTGACTTAGCAGCTGCAGCAGCATGGTCCAACTTTCACATCCATACGTGACTACTGGAAGAACCATAGGTTTCATTATATGGACCTTTGTTGGCAAAGCTATGTCTCTGCTTTTAGTATGTCTAAGTTTGCCATAATTTATCTTCCAAGAAGCAAGCATTTTCAAATTTCATGGCTGCTGTCACCATCCACAGTGATTTCAGAGCCCAAGAGAATAAAATCTGTCACCGCTTCTACTTTTTCTCCTATTTGCCATGAAGTGATGGGACTGGTTGCTATGACCATGGTTTTGAATGTTGAGTTTCAAGTCAAATTTTTCACTGTCCTCTTTCACTCTGAAGAAAGTAGGGGAAACCACTAGACCATATGACCTAAATGAAATCCCTTATGATTATACAGTGGAAGTGAGAAATAGATTGAAGGGACTAGATCTGATAGATAGAGTGCCTGATGAACTATGGAATGAGGTTCGTGACATTGTACAGGAGACAGGGATCAAGACCATCCCCATGGAAAAGAAATGCAAAAAAGCAAAATGGCTGTCTGAGGAGGCCTTACAAATAGCTGAGAAAAGAAGAGAAGTGAAAAGGAAAGATATTCCCATTTGAATGCAGAGTTCCAAAGAATAGCAAGGAGAGATAAGAAAGCCTTCCTCAGTGATCAATGCAAAGAAATAGAGGAAAAGAACAGAATGGGGAAGACTAGAGATCTCTTCAAGAAAATTAGAGATACCAAGGGAACATTTCATGCAAAGATGGGCTCGATAAAGGACAGAAATGGTATGGACCTAACAGAAGCAGAAGATATTAAGAAGAGATGGCAAGAATTCACAGAAGAACTGTACAAAAAGAGAGCTTCACGATCCAGATAATCACGATGGTGTGATCACTCACCTAGAGCCAGACATCCTGTAATGTGAAGTCAAGTGGGCCTTAGAAAGCATCACTACAAACAAAGCTAGTGGAAGTGATGGAATTCCAGTTGAGCTATGTCAAATCCTGAAAGATGATGCTGTGAAAGTGTTGCACTCAATATGCCAGCAAATTTGGAAAACTCAGCAGTGGCCACAGGACTGGAAAAGGTCAGTTTTCATCCCAGTCCCAAAGAAAGGCAGTGTCAAAGAATGCTCAAACTACCTCACAATTGCACTCATCTCACACGCTAGTAAAGTAATGCTCAAAATTCTCCAAGCCAGGCTTCAGCAATACATGAACTGTGAACTTCCAGATGTTCAAGCTGGTTTTAGAAAAGGCAGAATTTGAACCAGAGATCAAATTGCCAACATCTGCTGGATCATGGAAAAAGTAAGAGAGTTCCAGAAAAACATCTATTTCTGCTTTATTGACTATGCCAAAGCCTTTGACTGTGTGGATCACAATAAACTGTGGGAAATTCTGAAAGAGATGGGCATACCAGACTACCTGATCTGCCTCTTAAGAAACCTGTATGCACGTCAGGAAGCAACCGTTAGAACTAGACATGGAACAACAGACTAGTTCCAAATAGGAAAAGAAGTATGTCAAGGCTGTATATTGTCACCCTGCTTATTTAACTTCTATGCAGAGTACCTCATGAGAAACACTGGGCTGGAAGAAGCACAAACTGGAATCAAGATTGCCGGGAGAAATATCAATCACCTCAGATATGCAGATGACACCACCCTTATGACAGAAAGTGAAGAGGAACTAAAAGCCTCTTGCTGAATGCGAAAGAGGAGAGTGAAAAAGTTGGTTTAATGCTCAACATTCAGAAAACGAAGATCATGGCATCTGGTCCCATCACTTCATGGGAAATAGATGGGGAAACAGTGGAAAGAGTGTCAGAATTTAGTTTTGGGGGCTCCAAAATCACTGCAGATGGTGATTGTAGCAATGAAATTAAAAACGCTTACTCCTTGGAAGAAAAGTTATGACCAAGCTAGACAGCATATTCAAAAGCAGAGACATTACTTTGCCAACAAAGGTCTGTCTAGTTAAGGCTATGGTTTTTCCAGTGTTCATGTATGGATGTGAGAGTTGGACTGTGAAGAAAGCTGAGCGCTGAAGAATTGATGCTTTTGAACTGTGGTGTTGGAGACTCTTGAGAGTCCCTCAGACTGCAAGGAGATCCAACCAGTCTATCCTAAAGGAGATCAATCCTGGGTGTTCTTTGGAAGGAATGATGCTAGAGCTGAAACTCCATATACTTTGGCCACCTCATGCAAAGAGTTGAGTCACTGGAAAAGACTCTGATGCTGGGAGGGTTTGGGGGCAGGAGGTGAAGGGGATGACAGAGGATGAGATGGCTGGATGGCATCACCGATTTGATGCACATGAGTTTGAGTGAACTCCGGGAGTTGGTAATGGCCTGGCTGCTGCGAATCGTCGGGTGGCAAAGAGTCGGACATGACTGAGCGACTGAACTGAACTGAACTGATGGGACTGGTTGCTCTGATCTTGGTTTCTTGAATGTTGAGTTTTAAGTCAAATTTTTTCACTGTCCTCTTTAACTTTCATCATGAGACTCTTTAGTTCCTCTTTCCTTTCTGCCATTGTTATTGTTGTTCAGTAGCCCAGTCGTTTCCAACTCTTTGCAAACTCATGGGCTACAGCACACCAGGCCTCTCTGTCCCTCAGCAACTTCTGAAGTTTGCCCAAGTTCACGTCCATTGCATCAGCGATGCCATCCAGGCATCTCATCCTCTGCCACCCTCTTCTCCTTCTGCCCTCAGTCTTTCCCAGCATCAGGGAATTTTCCATTGTGTCAGCTATTCACATCAGATGACCAGAATGCTGGAGTTTCAGCTTCAGCTTCAGTCCTGCCACTAGAGTGGTATCATCTGCATATCTGAGATTGTTGATATTTCTCCTGGCAAACTTGATTCCAGCTTGTGAGTCATCCAGCCTGGCATTTCACGTAATATACTCTGCATATAAGTTAAATAAACAGGGTGACAATATATACTGCCTTGTCATACTTCTTTCTGTTTGGAACCAGTCAGTTGTTCCATGTTCAGTTCTAACAGTTGCTTCTTGACCTGAATACAGGTTTCTCAGGAGACTGGAAGGTAGTCTAATATTCCTATCTTTTGAAGAATTTTCAGTTTGTCATGATCTACACAGTTACAGTCAAAGGCTTTCTTGTAGTCAGTGAAGCAGAAGTAGATGTTCTTCTAGAATTCCTTTGTTTTCTCTATGATCCAACAAATGTTGGCAATTTGATTGCTGGTTCCTCTGCCTTTTCTAAATCCAGCTTGTATATCTGGAAGTTCTTAGTTCATGTACTGCTGAAGCCTAGCTTGAAGGATTTTGAGCATAACCTTGCTAGCATGGGAAATGAACACCAATGTCCAATAGTTTGAGCATTCTTTTGCACTGCCCTTCTTTGGGATTGGAATGAAAACTGATCTTTTCCAGTCCTGTGGCCACTGCTGAGTTTTCCAGATTTGCTGACATATTGAGTGCAACACTTTGACAGAATCATCTTTTAGTATTTTAAATAGCTCAGCTGGAATTCGGTCACCTCTATCATCTTTGTTAGCAATAATGCTTCCTGAGGTCCACTTGACTTCACACTCCAGGATGTCTGACTCTAAATGAGTGACCATACTACTGTGGTTGTAAATTGTATGAGCAGAGGATTCAATCTGGTAACCTGCTGTATGTGTGTGTGGATGGGTGCCGGGGTCCAGCCCCGGTGGATCCAGGGTGATTCGAAGGTGGAGACGGAATTGGCATCCTAGGAAAAAACTTACATAATTACAGATATATAGAGAGATTAGAAACGGATAGTGTAGTAGGAAAATTAGTGGAGAAAAGACGCTGAATAACTTGGTTTACGTGGAATGCCAATCACCACCTACGTAGGCCACAGGCATCTTTCCATTCTCCCAAAGGAGAGGAGGCACTGAGGCCTCCCCGGTCCAATCTTAGAAGCCCAGGCAAAATTAGCAGGCTTGGTGAGTACCCTCCTACCAGATGGGGATTCAGCCAGAAAAACGGGAAGCAAAAAGAAATGACATGGGGAATCAGTCTTTCCAGAAACTGATCTGATTTCTTTATTTTTCAGGTTTGTTTATATACTTTTTGTTATACATAGGGATGAATACAGAGTCACGCAGGGGTCAGCAGACCTGACCCTTGTCACAATCAGGTACTTCATATAAAAATTATACAAAGGTCTTATGGGTTTTACATCATCTTCTGGCCATGAGGCCTGCTGACATTTTATGGCCCTTTCTGATACCGGTCAGTTAACCAGAAAGCTTATTTTTTCCAGGGGTGATTTTTTCTTAAATTAGGCGCCACCCTCCAAATAAAGTTGCATTCCTATAGGGTGAGGGTGTAGTGAGTTACAACTAAAAAGGAATTTACTTAACCTAAGGTTAACATGATTAATCTTAAAGGTTAATACTTAATTTCTCCTATATGCTAGTTATATTCATTATAAGGGCAGGGAATATGGAGATTTAGCAGTAAACATCAGCCCAACAAATGAAAACCTTTCACCAATGTTCCCTTTAAGATCTATTTAGTCTTAAGATAGTGGTAAAGTTACATTTTTACCTAGCAAGGACAGTGATTTATAACAAAGTACAGTGATCTATAACAAAAGAGAAAATTCATTAACTCAAAAAGTCTAGTATTGCTAACATCAAAACTACTATATTTCCTTTTTTATATTCCAAATACATTGATTAATATATTCCCAGGTGCCTAAGGATATGGAGGCCTGGTGGCAATCATTGACTCAACAATGAGAAAAGCCCTATGCTAATTAAGATTCTCAAAATACTCCACACTCTCTGTGCTGTTTATGGTTGAGAGGTAGTGAACAATCATGTGCTAGTGGCAGGAGTATGGATAATCCTGTCACACAAGCTAGTTTGTCAGCAGAGAGGCTTGACCTGAGACACCCTTGTCCCACCCCAGGGCAGGGAATTAGCAGTAATTATTGGCATGACAAATGAAAAAACCCTTCACCAATATAATTTCTAATCAACCCACTATACTATACTAATAATTTTCTAACTTTTCAAAGGAGTCTGTATTTAGAAAGTTTTAAAGCATCTCGTGCCTCTCATGGTTGGAAGGCTGTAAACAATCACATGTGGCCAGATGAACCCACTTAGGCAGGCTGGAGGACCTTTAGAGGAGTTTGTAAGTCGAAACACTCTTGTCACACCTAGGAATTTTTATTAACTGGAGCTGCAAGTTAACTCCTCCGAGAGAAATGGTTATGGGGAAGAGCTCCCCCATAAAGTCAGAGGTGTAGGTGAGAGCATAAAACAGACTCTGGTTTTGGGGGTAGATGCTCGGGAACAGGGGGTTTCCTGAGGCTTGATCACGCCTTTGTGTATGCCAAGCCTCCTTCCTCATGACCTTTGCCATGGGCAGAGTTCCTCATGCTGGCTCCCTGCAGATGGGTTTTAATCAGCTTTATTGAGGTGAAATTCACATACAATGAAATTCACCAATTTGAAATGTTCTGTTTTTTTGAATTTTGATAAATGTAGACAGACATTATATATAGACAATACTATATATATACCACATTATGTGTGTGTATATATATATATATATGTATGTGTATATATATATATATATATGTATGTATACATATATACATACACACCACAGTCAAAATACAGAACACTTTCATCTCACTGATAAGTTCCCTCATGCCCATTTGCCTTTAGTCTCCACCCTGTATTCCAGCTCTTGGAAACCACTTATCTGCTTTTTGTCCCTTTAGTTTTGCCTTTCACAGACTGCTGTATAAATGGAATCATATGTCTTTTGTGTCTGACTTCTGTCACTTAGCATAATGTTTTGATATTCACTCATGTTGCTGTGTGTATCAGTAGTATATCTTTTTTATTGTGTTACAAAGAAATCTGATAGATCATACTTAGCTTGGGTTCGAGAAGGCAATGGCACCCAACTCCAGTACTCTTGCCTGGAAAATCCCATGGACAGAGGAGCTTGGTAGGCTGTAGTCTGTGGGGTCACTGAGATGGACATGACTGAGCGACTTCACTTTCACTTTTCACTTTCATGCATTGGAGAAGGAAATGGCAACCCACTCCAGTGTTCTTGCCTGGAGAATCCCAGGGACAGGGGAGCATGGTGGGCTGCCGTCTCTGGGGTCGCACAGAGTCAGACACGACTGAAGTGACTTAGCAGCAGCAGCATGGGTTACCATAAAACACCACAGACTAGGGGCTTAAACAACAGAAATATATTTTCTCACAGTTTTGGAAGTCCAAGGTCAAGGTGCCATGGTGGTAGGGTTTTGCAAAGCCTGGCTGGCAGACAGCTGCCTTCTCTCTCTGTCCTCAAATGGGAGAGAAAGGAGGGATGCAGTAATTTCACAACCAGTTCCCACCTCCATGACCTCCTCTGAACCATATTATCTTTCAAAGGTCCTATCTTCAAATCTATCAAACTGGGGTTCAATATATAAATTTGGGGGAACACAATTCAGTCCATAGCAGAGTGTAATACAATAGACCATGATTTGTTAATTCATTCACCAATTAATAGGCATTTAATGGGTTATTTCTCATTTGGGGATGTGATAATAAGCTGTTATAAACATTATTGAGTACAATTTCAATCTAGTTCCTGAGTTAAAAATCACGATAAATCCTTACCACTTCTAAACTGTCAAAGTGCTATGTAGTACAACAAGTTGAAATATTCAGCTTCTATTTCAGACCGAAAAAAAAAAAAAAATTACAGAACTGACGTTCCAGTGTTTGGGAACTTGAATAGAATTTGTATCCTACTGTTGTGTGAAAATTGTATAAATCTTAATTATGTTGAATTGGTTCATAGTGCTTTTCAGGTCTACTATATCCTCTTACTTTTCTATCTATTCATTCTATTAATTTTTGACAGTTGATATTGAAATGCCAACTAAAAACCTTAATTTATCTACTTAAAAATTGTAATATATAGTGGAACTAGATGCAGCTTTGTTCTGTATTTTCCAAGTCTCCTGTAATTGTGTTATCACACTTACATAACTTAAAAAATAAGAAAAAAAGAATAAACAATCACAGAATTGATAAGAGTCCATGAGAGTGAATGAATTTCACCAGTGACGTGGAGACAATGATAAATGATAGATTCAAAATATTTTCAGTGAAATATCTGCTGACAAATAATACAGTGAATAACTACAGGAACACCTTATATTTTCATAAATTTTTAAATTTGTCTAAGCCTTTTTCTGCTTCACACATGTTTCTGCCACCATAAGCTGTAACACATCATAGCAGATTTTACTTCGGCTTGTTCTGATTTGTTTACTCACCTTTTTAGGAACGAGTCTGTTCATTCAAACGATTCACAGAGGCCTTTTGTAGTCATTTCAAACTTGGCTCTGACTCCTTGAATAAATAAGACAAACTGAATATTATCATTAATAATACCTGTTTACTCATCCAAAGCTAAGGAAGACTACTTGTAATAATTTACCTTGGTTTTTAATTGATTATTGAAGTTGTTTTTCATGCCCTCATTTCTTCTACCCCCAAATCTAACTGTAGTAAGCCAGCTAATTTTCTTAGGACACATTTTGTCAGCTGGTACAATCAAGCCAAATTTAATTAACTCAATATCAGTAAAACAGTTTTCTGTGGTTGGTTAACAAATGAGCCACTCAGAAATTTACTTTGGTTGCAGATGTGTTTTCATTCTTTACACTTGTGAAGAAATTCTGATGTAATGAGCTATTCAGTTTTAAATACTGCAGATGATGCATTCCATTTTTAATTTTCTATTTTTTCTGATGATTGTTCTCCTGTGGGTTGACAGTAATGTGGTTAGTCTGTTAATGTTGATATATACTGTATTCTTTTAGCATGGCAATAGTGTTCTTGCATAATAAACAATGCTTTACCATCTAATTCAATAACAGAATAATTCACATTCCACTGGATTGTTGTTCAGGTTGCATGTCTGCCCAGTTTTCCCCTCTGTCTTATTCTTTCTGGTTCATCCTTTACACAGATGTGGATCTTAAGGGCACCCCCCTCCCAACAGTCGTCAGGTACTTTAAACTTGTCTCAGAGCCTGCTTCCAAAAGAAACAGGAATGTGTTTCTATTGCAAGTGGAGTGGGCCGAGAAAGCAGGAGATGAGATGCAGGTTTGGAGCCGTATTGCTCTTTGCCAGACCAGTCCTGAGGCCCCTCTCACTGCCGGTGGCTGGAATGCAGATAACCCTTTGCATAAGGTAGTGGTGCAATTGTTACAGCTTTCACTGGTGGTGAACTGGGATGCTTTGCTTGTGAAAGGGAATATGCTAGGCACTTGAGAGAAAGCGGGGAAATAGTTACTATGAGACAATGGCATTGGGTGGCAATTGATAAGCTCTACTGATGCCCTAGAAAAAAATATTAAAAAATTGGAGTGATTAACAGGCAATTTAAAACCTGTGTAAAAGTTGGAGGGCTTCCTTGGCAGCATACAATGAAGCAACCTTTTAAGACTCTAAAGGATTCTCACCATTTTTCCAATCAATTCATCAGTATTATCCCTGAAGACACCAGACTAACCCAGTGGGTGACAGTGGACCACCCCAAACCCACCCGAGGAGCAGTCCTCCTGCAGCCACCACACCAGTTTGGGTATCTTAGCTGGAGCAAAAGAACACAGGTGCACTTTATGTGGACATTGCTTTGGTGAATCAGTTCTTTTGTATGCTTCTGAAAGTAGATCAGAAATGGTATGCATTCACATGGAACATCAATGTTACACATTTATAACTTTACTCCAGAGCTATCCTAATTTTCAGCTTCTATAGTAAGACAGCCTAAGAGATCAAGACCATTTAGACACCCTGCAAAACATCACACTGCTCCGTTACATCGATGACATCTCACTAACTCAGTCAGATGGACAAAAGGTGGCTAGCTCAGGGAAGAAAAAAAGACTTTATATCAGATCCAGGCTGTAGTCCTAGCAGTACTGCTATTTGGCCCTTTATGCTTCCATAGCTGGTATTAATGTTGCATCTGCATCTTGAATCACAGACCTTTATATGGTGCTGTGCCCCTGTAAGAAGAACATGTAAGTCCAGGAAACGAAGGATGGAAGCAGGAGGGACCTACTTTACCATCACTCTTGTGAGCTCTTGAGGAGCTTCCAGGCCTCGCAGCCCAGAGTATTTACTTACTTCCCGGAGTATTTACTTCCAATGAAGTATTTAGCTACAGATGCTACTTGGGCATTCTGGGCACCTTGTATGCAAGGACCAGCAGGCTAGAAGCAGAGTCATCATCCTAGCCAAGAGTGACCCACTTGGGTTCTTCTCAGTACTCTCTTGCCCAGTTGTGACAATAAATGGACAAATGCAACTACCCTGGGCTAAGAAGGGCCAGTGGTCAGGGCTTGGATCAGCAGGCAGACCACTGAGCCCAGAGGAGGTGCCAGCTGAGGGTAGAGGAACTTGGCATGGCTGACGAGGAAGGAGACAGTGAGTACCAGGTGTGGCCCCCAGAGAGCTGCCGCAGCTGGGGCTGTAATTCATCCCACTAACGCTCCTCTTTTAAGTTTTCACCAGGAATCCTAGAGAAGCTGCTCCTGAAACTGGCCTGCGGGGAGGAAAGAGGTGAGGTACGGTGTTTTTTCAAATAGACTGGAGGTTGACTGTGGAGACTGCTGGGTTTGACTGTGGCAACTCCTTTCTCCCTCTCCTCACCTTTCCTTTCTTCCCTTTTCTCTTTGGACAAACATTTCTACAACCACTCAGTAAACATGAACCAGATACCAAAAACCATTGACTGGGTCTTGCCACAAAAGCAGCTCATAACTGAGGGGGAAAGACAGACACCCAAATATCTACCAGGGAAGTCCTCTAAGATAGATGTTTCAGTGCACATGTTTTTCGGTGGTTGCTGACCGGCTTGTGAACAGAGAACTGGCCACCACTCCATGAGCAGCTCTGGGCAGTCATCACAGACCTGGGCAGTTTTCTGCCTTTCCCCTGGTTTTGGTTCTGCTCTGCCAGGAACCACCTTGTCCCCATGGACATTGCGCGCCTCTGCTGGGCACAGCTGCTGCTGATTCACTGGAGCCTGGGTGGTGCCAAAGCTGCCCCAGCAAGGGTGGAGGTGGGATGGGGGTGGGGAAGCCTCTCTTCTCTTTTGTGTTTTGCTTTGTCATGGGTGTGAAGGCAGGGAAGGAGGTTGGTTTATGTACCAATTTTTCCACATCATTTTTAGTAAAATACTCTTTTCAGTTTTTACTTAAAGCACCCTGCCCTCTTCTTTCCACTTCCAAAGGACTGTCCAATTGTGAAACTGGGTTGGGAGGCAATGCAATGATACAAGGAGTACTAAGTGGCAGCTCCTACATGCGGACTCCCAGAGAGGGTCCATAGCTCCAGCCCACCACGTGGGTGCAGACGTGTTCTAAGTAGATGTAACTGATGTTCAAGTTATGGTCATAGAACCAGGAGAGTAAAGAAGAAGAAAGGGTTCATTCACCCTGGAGGGTTGGGGAAGGCCTTACAGAAGAAATGCCTGTGAGCTGAATGTTTAAGGTGTCATAGGAATCTGCCAGGTGGAGAAGTCTTGCCAGGTCCAGACAGAGGCAAGAACAAGCAAAGCATAGGGCCTGCGAATGTTTGTTGGCTCAGAGTTCTTGCTCCAGGGAATTTATATTCCCATGCAAGGAGATTAGCAAGAAACACAAAAGAAGAGAAACGTGTATGCTCTTAGGTGGTGATAAATGCCAACAAGGAAAGAAAAGGAGATGGCAGAGAGTGCAGAGGGAGGGGGGCTGTTTTCTGTAAAGTGGCAAAGGTCGATCTTTTGGAAAATGTGGCTATTGAACAGAGACCTGAATGAAGTGAGAAACAGAGCCACGTGAGGAGCATTTCAGCCAGAGGGAACAATGCAAGTGCAAAGGCCAGAGATGGGAGCTGCTTGGGGTGTTCAAGGAGCAGCAGAGTGTAGGGGGCGCATAGTGACAGGGGGCAGTGGAGAGGAGGGCTTTGAGCAGAGGACATGATTAATCTGCTGCTTGGAGAGGAGACTTCAGGAGGCATAGGTATAAACAGAAACACCAGTCAGGGGTTTCCTGCCATGATCCAGGGGAGAGACGATCGGGGCCTGAGGGAAGGCAGCCGTGGTGGAGGAATAAAGATATGTTGGTGGAACTTGTTGGAATTTGTACATCTTTTGAAGGTAGAGCCAGTGGGATTTGTTGGTAGTCTCAACAAGGCTGGAAAGGTAGTTTGTTACAAAATTCAGTTCAGTTCAATCAGTCGTGTCTGACTCTTTGCGACCCCATGAATTGCAGCACACCAGGCCTTCCTGTTCATCACCATCTCCCGGAGTTCACTCAGACTCACGTCCATCAAGTCCGTGATGCCATCCAGCCATCTCATCCTCGGTCGTCCCCTTCTCCTCTTGCCCCCAGTCCCTCCCAGCATCAGAGTCTTTTCCAATGAGTCAACTCTTCGCATGAGGTGGCCAAAGTACTGGAGTTTCAGCTTCAGCATCATTCTTTCCAAAGAGATCCCAGGGTTGATCTCCTTCAGAATGGACTGGCTGGATCTCCTTGCAGTCCAAGAGACTCTCAAGAGCCTTCTTCAACACCACAGTTCAAAAGCATCAATTCTTCGACGCTCAGCCTTCTTCACAGTCCAACTCTCACATCCATACATGACCACTGGAAAAACCACAGCCTTGACTAGACGGACCTTAGTCGGCAAAGTAATGTCTCTGCTTTTGAATATACTATCTAGGTTGGTCATAACTTTTCTTCCAAAGAGTAAGTGTCTTTTAATTTCATGGCTGCAACCACCATCTGCAGTAATTTTGGAGCCCCCAAAAATAAAGTCTGACAGTTTCCACTGTTTCCCCATCTATTTCCCATTGGAGACTAATAATTTCTGAACGTATCACTCCCCTGCTTAAAGTTCACACTCTTTAGCAAGCCACTCATTGATTTGCTGATTCATCCAACAAATAGTGATTGAATACCTCCTATAAGACAGGCTCTGTGCAATGTGTGAAGAACACATTAATGAAAACAAATAGGACAGACTCTGCCTTTACAGGTCTTACAGACAGACAGGTAACCAGGCTGTTACAACCCATGTGACAACTGCCCCCGTATACAGGGGAAGTAGTATAGGTGAAAATAGGGGCACATGGAAGAGACATTTAATTCAGAGTTACTCATGGTGTGGGGGTGGGGGAGAGGAAAGTCCAAGTTGAAATATCAAGAATGAATAGGTGTAAATATTAAACAGTTGAAGGAAAAAAGGGGAGAAGAAGGAGGAAGAGAGTAGGGAGGTGAAGGGTATAGGGTATTGGAGGATGTACAGGAAGTTCTCTATGGCCATGCAAGATGGAAAGGGGGTAAAGAAGAAGGGATCGGCTCACACAAGGCGTATACCTCACATTAAGGGGGTTGCATTTTATTCTAAAAGCAATGGGGAGCCACTGAAGTGTACTCAGCAGGGGAATCCATCACTGGCTTATCCTTTTGAAAGAGCCCTTTGGTTGCTGTGTGAGATGGATCGAAGGGCAGGGAAGCCTGGAAACAGGGAGAACAGTAAAGAAGCAACTGAGGCGGTGTAAACACAGATTAGGCTAGAGGAGAGTCCTGGGTGGATTTGAGAGCTGTTTGGGGAGTAGAATCGGTAGAATTTACAGACTGATAGGGTAGAAAAGGAAGGAAGGAACAAGTCAAGTGTGACCCTCAGGTTCTGGCTTGAGCCATTGGGTGGAGATGGAAAGCTTTGCCTGAGAAACAGAATACAGGCTGAGAATGAAGTCTGGATGGGAATGCCCAGTCAGTGGGAATGTGTGGGTCTGAGGTGCTGAGAAACATGCTGAGGAGCTGCCCAGTAGCCAAGTGGATAAATGGATCAGGAGAGATTTAGCAGTCATGGGCCCTGAAGCCAAGGTGTGGCTGGGCCTGAGTAGGGAGAGAAGAGGGCTTGGGTGGGGCCGCCATGTTACACCCCAATCCAAAACATTTCCCAATCTGCCTCCTTCTATAGGCAGCACACAGCAGCCTGCCCCTTGTTCTGGGATCTTCCTGTCCTGCTCCTTCCTCCTTTGGGCTCCCTGTTTGTTCTCCTTCTAGAACCCAGCTCAAACATCACCAATTCCAGGAATCATTCCTTTCGTAATAGTAATGATACGTTTTCCTACAGAGTCTGGTGAAGTCAACCTTTCACGCATCCTTTTATTATATTGCCCTGACCTGAAAAATGTGTTTAGCATACTGCAGGTCTTCGCACCAATATCTGTAAACAAATGAA
Source organism: Nanger dama (assembly GCA_917880005.1). NCBI lineage: Eukaryota > Metazoa > Chordata > Mammalia > Artiodactyla > Bovidae > Nanger > Nanger dama. The sequence continues at coordinate 1,059,576 of CAKJTW010000110.1, read as the reverse complement.
CAAACACACTAATAATTGGAGCTTGAGCGGGGGACTTAGTCGAGAGGACTGGGAAGCCAGGACAGTGACGTCATCAGTCCAATGTAACTGGACACTGCACCCTAGGACCCGCAGGCAGTCTGAGCTACTGTCGCCCGCTCTTCCCCCGCTCTGCCCCCTTCCTCTCCTTATTTTACGCACCTCCACTTTTGTCCCACTCGCACGTCCAGCCCCTAACTTTCAGCCCTCCCCATTGGTTGCGCGACCGCCCAATCGGCGGGCAGAAACCTTAAGCTCGCGCTCTCTCCGCCCGCCTCGGGGGAGGGGGCGCCTGCTCTCGTTCCCGCGTCTCGCGAGCGTTGCAGTGACTCGCTGAGGGTTTGCAGTTCCGTCTACTCTCGGCTGTCGTGAGGCGAACCGGTGCAGGGACTATGTTCCGAGCTGCGGCTCCTGGGCAGCTCCGGCGGGCGGTGAGTCCGGGCGGGGAGGGCCGAGCCCGGTGACGGCCCGGCCTTAATCTGCTGTTCCTGTGAAGGTCTGGGCGAAGGTCACCGCCATCCCCAGACCTAGCTGGCCCTCGCGCTGGCAGGCCCAGGTTGAGCTGGGGCTCGGGTTCAAAGTTTTGGGGCCTGCCCTTGCCTCCTTCCGGGTCGCCCGCTGGGGGTCGAGGTCAGAGCTCAGAGTACCGAACCTACGTCCCGCTGCCCCTCCGCGGCCTCTTCGCAGCCCTTCTCCAGCCCTCCAGCTTTCCTCTTTGCACTGCTGGGCCGCCAGGTTTTCCACCTTTGGCGGAGAGCGAGCATCTGCGTCCCCGGCGAATCTTTACCCGAGGGAGGAAAATGTCGCCGCTGGGATGCCTTCTTCTAAAAAATAAAAACTTGAGTTCAATTTCGAAGGTGTCGTTTCTGGAAAGAATTAAAACATTCTCCCTGGGCGCCTTATGGCTGCTCTAATCCACTCACTGTCACGTACGGGGGGCGAGGGCCGATGTGGTTTCGGAAACTTGGTCTGCTCTCTGGTGAATGGGACAGTGGTGAGTTTAGGTGATTATATTGACAACTTTGGCCAATTTGCTTTTTTTTTTTAATCCAGCAGATTGTTGGTTAAGTAGCTGGGGAACTATTGGTAGGGCTAGGTTTTTGATGCTTTTATTAGTTACAACTCATGAGTTTACCACATTTTTCTATTATGAGAAAGACTGATAGAAAATATGTTTTTGTCTAACGCTCTGGGATACTAGTATTTGGAGATTGACCAGTTACAAGTCAAGTAACAATTTATATTGTAGATTCTGAAGGTTTTCTAATTTACAGTTAGGTTAAGTGACAAGATTGCTAAACTTGGGTCAGAAACTTTCCGGTCGTTTTGTCCTTTTTACAGTTTTTCTCGTGCACGCATATTTTCTTATATCCCGCTGGGACTTTCTCCATAGTTAGCAATCTTTCTAGATATCTGTAGGTCCTTTTCTTGTGTATTCTTTGTTTCATTAAAAAAAAAACAACAACAAAACACCAACCCTCTGTTCCCCGCCCCCCTCATACACACAGAGTTCAAACACATATCCTTCAGGTCAGCCTTCAGTCTTTCTCCTAGATATTTTCCGCAGCGGATCCAGACATAAACAAGTTAAAGTCATCGATTTGGAAAAAGTTCCAGGTATGAGAGAGACACTCTTAATGTATACAGTAATGAGAAGGTAGTTTTATGGACAGGTTAGAAGTCTGGCCTGAGAGAAATAGTTGTGGAGGGGGCATTTGGGAGTCAGTTATTCTATAGTTATTGACTCAGTTATTTGACTTCCCTGGTAGTTCAGATGGTAAGGAGTCTGCCTGCAATGCAGGAGACCTGGGTTCTATCCCTGGATCAGTAAGATCCCCTGGAGAAGGAAATGGCAACCCACTCCAGTATTCTTGCATGGAGGATCCCATGGACAGAGCTGGCGGGCTACAGTCCACAGGGTCACAAAGGGTCGGACAGAACTGAGCAACTTCAACAGAAAAAAAAAGGAACGACTAACTTAAGTAATCACTATAAACACAGTTTGCCAATATACATGGACAGTATTTCCAAATCTTTACTGTGGTTTGCCAAAGACTTTGACCTTTATGACTTATTTTCAGAATTTGAAGTCATGCTAAGCAAAGTAACTCCTCAGAAGTCATTGGAAACATCTGAGAGATTTGAATTTCAAGGATATAGGAAAATAGCGGGAACACTTATAGAATGAATACATAAATACACACATATTTAGCTTTAAAAATTTAGAAATTTCAGAAAAGTTTCAAGAACAGCACAAAGAAATCTCAAAACCCTTTGCTGAATTTCACCAGCTGTTAACAGTTTGGCACATTGGCTTTATTTCTCTTCATATATACAGCCTGTTATTTTTCTGAACCATTTGAGATTATATTGCAGACATGCCCTTTACTCCTAAAACTTTTATTGTATTTTCTATGAACAAGGAATATGCACCTTTCATAACCACAGTTCAGTTCAGTTCAGTTGCTCAGTCCTGTCCGACTCTTTGCGACCCCATGGACTGCAGCACACCAGGCCTCCCTGTCAACTCCTGGAGTTTACTCAAACTCATGTCGGTGATGCCATTCAACCATCTCATCCTCTGTCGTCCCCTTCTCCTCACGCCTTCAATGTTTCCCAGCATCAGGGTCTTTTCCAGTTAGTCAGTTCTTTGCATCAGGTGGCCAAATTGGAGTTTCAGCTTCAGCATCAGTCCTTCCAATGAATATTCAGGACTGATCTCCTTTAGGATGGACTGGTTAGATCTCCTTGCTGTTCAAAGGATTCTCAAAAGAGTCTTCTCCAACACCACAGTTCAAAAGCATCAATTCTTTGGCACAGTATAATTGGCAAAATCAGCAAGTTTAACAATGATACAATACTATGCATTATCTGGTCTATAGATATTATTCACGTATTACCAGTTGTTAATCATTTGTAGCAGTATTTTTTGTATTGTTTTTAAATTGAAGTATAACTGATTTACAGTGTTCATTTCTGCTGTATAGCAAAGTGATTCAGTTATACATATATATACATTCTTTTTTATATTCTTTTCCACTATGGTTTATCTTAGGATATTAACTATAGTTCCCTGATCTCAGCAGTAGGACCTCGGGGTTTATTCATTTCTGTATGTACCAGTTTACTTCTGTAGCATATTTCTTACTCTGGTCTAGGATAGTCCAGAATCAGGCCTTGCATTTAATTCTCATGTCTCTTCAGTCTTGTTAGAAAGCTCCTCAGCCTTTCTTTGGCTTTGACGACAATGGCATTTTTGAAGGCTCCAGGCCTTCTATTTTGTTGATTGTCCCCCATTTACGTTTGTCTGATGTTTCCTCTGATTAGTTTCAGGTTATGTATTTTTGACAGGAGTTTTACAGAAGTGGTATTGTGTTCTCAGTGGATTATACTGGGAAGCTCATAATGTTGGTTTATTCCATTGTTGATGGTGTTAATTACTTGGCTAAAGTGTTATTCAGCAGGTTTCTCTGCTGTCAAATTACTACTCTTCCGTTTGTGATTTTTAACTAATTTATGGGGATATACATTGAGACTATAACTCTTCTGTTTCTCATCAGCCTTTCACTCACTAGTCTTACCTGGTGATGCTTCTTGCCTGATAAATGATTACTGTGATGTAAAATGGTGGTTTTTCTAATTCCATTGTCTCTTCTACATTTATTAGCCTTGTATTATTATTTATGAACTCATGGAACCATGCTTCATTCAGTAAGTTATAATCCATTCAGTTCAGTTCAGTCGTTTAGTCGTGTCTGACTCTTTGCAACCCCATGAATCGCAGCACACCAGGCCTCCCTGTTCATCACCATCTCCCGGAGTTCACTCAGACGCACATCCATCGAGTCGGTGATGCCATCCGGCCATCTCATCCTCTGTCGTCCCCTTCACCTCCTGCCCTCAGTCCCTCCCAGCATCAGAGTCTTTTCCAGTGAGTCAACTCTTCGCATGAGGTAGCCAAAGTACTGGAGTTTCAGCTCTAGCAGCATTCCTTCCAAAGAAATCCCAGGGTTGATCTCCTTCAGAATGGACTGGCTGGATCTCCTTGCAGTCCAAGGGACTCTCAAGAGTCTTCTCCAACACCACAGTTCAAAAGCATCAATTCTTCGACGCTCAGCCTTCTTCACAGTCCAACTCTCACATCCATACATGACCACTGGAAAAACCATAGCCTTGACTAGACGGACCTTTGTTGGCAAAGTAATGTCTCTGCTTTTGAATATGCTATCTAGGTTGGTCATAACTTTTCTTCCAAGGAGTAAGCGTCTTTTAATTTCATGGCTGCAGTCACCATCTGCAGTGATTTTGGAGCCCCCAAAATAAAGTGTGACACTGTTTCCACTGTTTCCCCATCTATTTCCCATAATCCGTTACCACTGTTAAATGTTTTGGTGGTCAAGTTGTGCCAAATTTCTGAAGTGCAAGTCCCTTCAGTCTGACCTGTTTACTATCACTTATGATACTCTAAAGTCAAAATGCCTTATCTGACTCCGTACTCTAGAAATTAAAAAAAAATTGTTCTGTAGTTAACTGAATAAATTTAGAAAGATACATTTCTACAGTCTTATTTTTTAATAATAGATTAATCTACTAAAAGATTTAAAAGATTAAGCTGTTAACATGACAAGGTGAATAGAGCTAACACTACTAAACTATGTATTTAAAATTGGCTGAGATGGTAAATTTTATATTTGTTTTTCATTGCAGTCAGTGAAAAAGAAAAGAGATACCTTAAGCTGTTAGAATGTAAGCTAAATGACTCACATGGTATCTAAGTTACGTTTCCATTTTGGCTTTTCTGTGGCCTTGAGCAAAGTCCTTCATCTTTGGAGGAGGCTCCTCAGTATTACCTGTTAATGAAAGTGTTTTCCAGCCAAAACAAAGAGCTGAGGAGCACACTAAGGAAAATAAGTAGTTAATATTCTTGCAAGAATATTAATCTGAATTATTAGTATTATTTTATTCATTTGCATTTAAGATTGATTTGTTAACTAGTAAGATACCAAAGGGACTGCCCTGGTGGCTCATTTGGTAAAGAATCTGCCCACAGTGCAGATCCTGGGTTCCATCCCTGGGTTGGAAAGATTACCCTGGAGAAAGGAATGGCTACCTGCTCCAGTATTCTTGTCTGGGAAACTCCATGGACAGAGGAGCCTGGTGGGTTACAGTCCATAGGGGTCGCAAAGAGTTGGACATGACTGAACGACATACTTTCAAGATACCAAAGAGATATTTTAGACATAGAGTACACTTTCAAGGTTATTTGAATCTGCCTATTGCTATATTCATTCCCAGACAGGGAGGCATATCTATTATGATTCAGAAGCTATGAAACTGGTATGAAGGAACATGACAATTTTCAGAGTCCATGGTTTATCATTGATGAATGAGCTTGAACTCTGTAATTCACATGCAGATTTTAATTTCTTTTGAAGGAAGAGAGAAAGCCAACTTTGATGTGGTACTGAAAGATTTATTGCATGAGGTGAATTAAATAAAATTATGCTGCTGCCAATGTGTCTACTTTAAGCGTCTTGTCTGTTTTTAAAGAGAAGTAAATTGACTGTGTTTTTAATAATATAGTCAATGTCATATGACATTTCTAGTCATGATTAAAAGCTACCGTATTTTATTACTAAAGAGGTTAAAGTAATTTAAAGTTCAGAAATGTAATATACATGTTTAAATTACAAAAGTTACGTTAAAATAGGGATGAGTAACTAATTATATATTATTTGTCTTTTTCAGTAGAAGTTGAAAGATTTTATAGTTTGTACCTGCTTTTTAATTTTTGAGTTAAACAAAAAGACCTCTGCCCATTTACCATAACCCCACTTAGTGTTCAAAGGTGCTGAGGGAGGTAGATTATGTTTATTCTTACTACTTTATGTTTTGAGTAGGTTTGTAAGGGTAAAGTAGGGAGTTAGGGTCCCAACTTTTTTCTTCCAATTCCTGTTGTAGTTCACTACAAGAACATACAGTTAAAGGGGGCTTCCCAGGCTCAACAGTAAAAAATTCTGGCCGCAATGTGGGAGACATGAGTTTGATCCTGGGTCAGGAAAATTCCCTGGAGAAGGAAATGGCAACCCACTCCAGCAAGAATGCTGGGATAATCCCATGGACAGAGGAGCCTGGCAGGTTAGAGTCATGGGGTTGCAAAAGAGTTGTACATGACTTTTTATCAGCAACAGCAATCCTTGGTTGCTCCTGAAAGAACAGAAAAACAAGCAGGATCAAAAGTGTTAAGGCTGAATAAGAGGACAGAAATGTGTTGATTGAACTTTAGCTATCCAAGGTTGATGGTGACTTTGAAGAGATTGGATTCAGTGTTGAGTGGAAGTGAAAGCCAGTTTGCTGTGAGTAAAGGTTCAGAAGGAGTGAGGTGAGGCAGCAGAGTTTGTGTGTAAGGACTTTGTTTTCAAGAAGTCTAGCCTTGAAAGGTTGCAGAGATGATAATCTCTTTAAGCCCTATCCTTGAAAGGAATACTGTCTCATAAAGGCCAGTCAACTTAATAAGGATATGCAGCTGGTATGTGAAAGAAAACTTCACTTTACTACTTGGAACTAAGTCTAGTCAGTAAGTTCAGATAAGTTCCCTAAAAATATGATGGAGTGGGAAGACTTCCCTGGTGGTTCAGTGGCTAAGAATCCACCTGCCAATGCAAGGGACACTGGTTTGGTCCCTAGTCTGGGAGGATCCCATATGCCACAGGGCAGCTGAGCCTGTCCTCTCTAGAGCCTGTGCTACTGGAGAGAAGCCACTACAATGAGAAGCCTGTACCCTGCAACAAAGTTTCCCCTGCTCACCACAGCTGGAGAAAGCCGGCTGCAGCAGCGACGGCCAAGCGCAGCCAAAAATCAGTGAAGAAAAAAAAAGTATGATAGGGTATCTCTTGTGACTTAGCACCTTTGTGTACTGTTCTTGGTAGGTACACATATTAAAGTACTTAGATAAGTAAGTTATCAATGACAGAAAAATGGTTGCTTTTTAGTTTTGATCATTTAGGAGGGAACCTCTCTTAGTTACTAAACATTCACAGAATGCCCACTATGTATCAAACTCAAAGATAGATACTGAGTTCACAACTGAGAGTGAGACAGACCTGCTGCTGCTGCTGCTAAGTCGCTTCAGTCGTGTCCAACTCTGTGCGACCCCATAGACAGCAGCCCACCAGGCTCCTCCGTCCCTGGGATTCTCCAGGCAAGAACACTGGAGTGGGTTGCCATTTCTTTCTCCAATGCGTGAAAGTGAAGTCGCTCAGTTGTGTCCGACTCTTAGTGACCCCATAGACGGCAGCCCACCAGGTTCCTCTGTCCCTGGCATTCTCCAGGCAAGAACACTGGAGTGGGTTGCCATTTCCTTCTCCAGTACATGAAAGTGAAAAGTGAAAGTAAAGTTGTTGAGTCGTGTCCGACTCATCGAGACCCCATGGACTGCAGCCCACCAGGCTCCTCCATCCATGGGATTTTCTAGGCAAGAGTACTGGAGTGGGTCGCCATTGCCTTCTCCTGAGACAGACCTAGTCCCTCCCCAGTGCCTTGCAAACAGACTGGGGAAGACAGACATTTACACATTATCTTAAGAGTGATCATGAAAGGTGTATAGGGTCTTTGGGGAATATGTATTGGGGGAGAGAATTAATATAGTTAGGGAGCTGGAGAAACCTGTGAAAGTACTTTGTGAACTTAGGTGAACTACAACTGTTGTTAGTGGGTAATGAAGTAATAGTAAGGGTAAGGATTTTCTTTAGGTAACAAGGTCACTTCATTTTTGAGTTTTGTCTATCTTAACTCACCTGTTTACCTTTGTTTTAATTCAGTACATACTGTATGTGCTCTTTTTTAAAAAGAAAATTTTAGAAGTATTTTAAAGTCTTTATTGAATTTGTTACAATACTGCTTCTGTTTTATGTTATGTTTTTTGGCCTCAAGACATGTGGGATCTTAGTCCTCTGACCAGGGATCCAGTCTGCACCCTGAATCTTAACCGCTGAACCACCAGGGAGCTCTTATATGATACATATCTTGCCTTTTAAACATGGTATTGTTTCCAGGATTGAATTTGAAACAGAAATAAAAGTGCATTAGTCACATTAGTTTGATTATTAAAACAAATAAAAGCGCATCTAAAGTCTGCAGCCCCCTTGCTTCAATTCTGGGCAAGTTTGGTGGGCCATCCTAGTTCTGGGGTTCCCCTGTGAGATCAGCTGAGAACTTTTTAGTGGCTGCATTGCAGTATTGCAGTTCAGCTTCTTCCACTGCCTGGTTATATTTCCTTGATGCCTCATGGGGAGCCAAGAGTGCTCCCCAGTAAACTTCTTTCACACACACACACACACACACACACACACACACACACCCCGGTTGATGACCAAAAATGGATGGTGGCACCAGTCTGCATTAATTAATTTAAGTAGCAGTGTTTTGAAGAGATTGAGATTCTTTTCTGAGCAGCTATCTTACTGCATATTTCAACAGTTACCTTTAAATGCTGAAGATTTGGCTTCTTTTGTCCTCATAAAAAAGAGGGCCCTGAAGCCTACAGATGCAGTGGATCACAAGGTAATACAACTTGCACTTAAAAACCTTTTCAGTAAGGGGACTTGTACTTTTTGAATCTTTTTGTGATATGCTACACCACTTGTGTTTAAAATAGGATTTTAGCGTTGTAGGATTTTTAGAGCTGGAAAAGAGGCCTTTGAAGTCATCTTTGTGACCAAGTTCTATTATTTTTAGCAGGAGAATATTTGCTAGGTGAAATATAGGAATGGCCCATATATAAAACAGCTAAATATGGTAATGCTTTGAGAACTGTTAATTACAAACCTCAGTTCTGAGCCCAGCTACCTGGACTTTAACCTGGTTCTTTTCTTAGGTCTGTAGCCATTAAGGTCCAGTTCCTCCATATGTAAACTCAAGGTAGTTAATAGTACCACATCATAAAGGATTTTTGAGTTTTAAATAGAATTTAATCTTAGTAGAGAGCTTTGATCCCTGAGTTGGGAAGATCCCCTGGAGAAAGAAAGAGCTACCCACTCTGGTATTCTTGCCTGGAGAATTCTTTGGACAGAGAAGCCTGGCAGGCTGTAGCCCATGGGGTCGCAAAGAGTCAGACACGACTGAGCAACTTTCTCTTTCCTTTCTTTTTCAGAGGGCTCAATAATATTAGTTTGGTTAATTTGGTTAAAGCAAAGTGAGGGACCATTCTGGCAGCCCTGCCTGCCTGGTGCTCACTTTATTCTGTGTGTTGGTTCCAGCGGTGCCTTCCTGGGTGGAGTATAGTTTGAAAACCTTCAGTTTAGTTTGTCTCCTTCAATTTGAAGATGAAGAAACTGGCCTCTGGTTTAAGGAATAACATTTTAAAGGCCAGAGACCAATTTCTTCTGCTGCAGGCTACACACAGCTATTATTGCTGAATTAAGCTACATAAGCATGTTTAGGTTCTACGGCTTCTCTTGAGGTGGTATGTGAGAACAGAAGGTAGAATATTGAATTAGAAAAAACCTTAGTGAATTAAAGAAACCTTAATATTAAACTATAAAGGAGTCAGTTGGTAAAGTAATGTGAAGTGTCTTAGGATATATGTAGTATTTAGTCAAGACTGGTCAGATAGATGGACTGAGTAGTTTCTTATATATTCTTTTGTTGTTTATTCTTGAAAATTTTTTGAATAGCCTTTTAAGAAGAATATGCAGTGTTCCCTTGGAAGTTCTGAAAAGCTTGACAATTCCATAGGAAACTACCCAATTTATCTTATTATAGAACTATAATTTATAGCAAATATGGGCCTTCTGCCACCAAATCCTGGATTTATTCTTTAAATGGTGATGAAAAGCTCATAAATTTTATAGTAAATGATATGTGAAGCATAATCAAAAATATGGTGTCTGATATATATTGGTAATAAATAGTTTGTTACTGGCAATTCTTGTTAAATGTGATTTGAAGCATAAATTATGCCATTGGATCCTAATTATACAGTTCTTTACTGTGTGCTCTTCTGATTAAAATAGAAGTACCATGTAATTCTACAGATGTATATCGGAAAATACATTGTTCTAGACAATGAGGATACAAAAATGAACAGGAATGGTGTTTGCCTTCTAAGAACTTTCATGCCATCGCAGGAATTGTGATTGCTACAACTTTTCTGGAAAACATTTTCCATCAATCAGTGTTAAAAGCCTTGAAAGAATGTCTATCTCTTGATCTAACATTCCTGGGTTTTGTCATAAGAAGTGAATCTTAAGATGTGCATGAAGATTTCTAACCTTAACCATAAAAATTCTCACCTCCTGTTTTTTTTTTAATTATAAAAACATAAAAGCTATACAAACAGAGACTTGATTCAGCAAAAAGAGAAGTCTCCTTTTCTCCCCCTTCGAATCCCAGGGACGGGGGAGCCAGGTGGGCTTCCGTCTATGGGGTCGCACAGAGTCGGACGAGACTGAAGCGACTTAGCAGTAGCAGCAGCAGTCTGCTCCCTTTGAGGAAAAAGATAAATGTCATTCACTAGTAAGCAATGTAGCAATGCTGTCCTCTGGCAAATTCTTCCCTATCTTCTTCCCATCCTCACCCTGTGGCTTTGGAAGTGTTTCTACCCCTGAATGCTTGCCCTGGAATCTATGGCCCTCAGCTCTGGGATTGGTTCATCAAGGACTGAGGAGGCTTAGAGGGCTGAGGAGAAGGGACGGGTTGCAGTTGTAGAGGTAGGAAGCTTAGGGGAAAAGGGGCCCCTTTCTTGTCGAAGGTTGTACAGAATCTGGCTTAGTCATCTATGAAAGCAGAGCAGCTGAGGTAACCTGGCCAAGTTCCAGTCTGAACTTTTAGTCTTACTGGACTAAAAGGATATCTCATCTGTTGAGGAAGATTGCAGAGAGCTATGAGAAGGGTCATCTCTGAATTGTTTATAATCATAAAAAATGTCTTGTAACCTAAATGATTATGGAAACTAGTTGAACTGGTATGCCTAAGTATTAATAAAAAGATAAAAGTGAAGGTGTTAGTTGCTCAGTAGTGCCCAACTCTTTATGATCCCATGGTCCATGGAATTCTCCAGGCAAGAATACTAGAGTGAGTTGCCATTCCCTTCTCAAGGGGATCTTCCTGACCCAGGAATTGAACCCAAGTCTCCTGCATTGCAGGCATATTCTTTACCATCTGAGCTATCAGGATATGTACAAAATAGTAAACAAAAAATATGTATTCTGTTGATTTAGTTGCATGACCAGCATTGTAGTCCTGTGCCTGGCTTCCCTTCATTGATAACCTCCGTATAAAATTCAAGCTCTGCGTACATTTTATATTAGGCTTTCTTCATTCCCACTCCAGATCAGAAGATTATTGCTGAGTTCAAACCACTGAACCATGACCCGTGATCATCAGTGCCTCTTTTTCTCATTGCCATTTTCCACAAGGACAGTTTGCAGATTTTCTCCTTTCCTCAGGCCTGTGCTGTGCTTCCTCCTCCTTTCACATGTCAGAACACCTAAGCTTTCCTTCCATTCTTCCTCTTGATTGTCCCTGATCTGCAGCTGCCAACATTTTGGCTGGGAAACTATCATTAATTGGAAACTATTCTGTCTTGTAACTGTGTGTGAACAAGTCTTATTTCCCTTGAAAACTTTGAGTGCAGGGACCATTCTTGTTCATCTTTGTGTTTCTGGTGTTTGAAATTATTTCAAATGACCATGAATTACATGTTGGTTTTTCAATAGGCCACAGTACCTCTGGAAGGATTTTAACTGGTTCCAGGATACAGCCCCAAAGCTTTTTTGAATTCGAAAGCATATTTAAACAATTGAAACTTTAGCAAAGTTGCTGCAGTGTTGTATTGTAAAGACAGATTTACATTATCAGTTATTTTGGTATTAAATTCATTTTACCTGAAGTGGTAGAACTTTAGTAGTTGATTACATTATCATTATTCCTGTATATACTCTGCTCTTTAGTAGTATTGACTGCAAGTGAATGTAATTGATAGTTGATACCTAGTTGGAGAATGTGTTCTAATGATTTTAAATTCAGATACATATATCAGTTTCTTTTTGAACATAGATTAGTGGGAAAGTTGTTTGGAAATAATAAAAGGTTTTTTTCTAACAGTAGAATACTAATTTGTATTTTCTATTTTTATTAGGCAGGAATATCAGTAATAGAGTGATAGATAAAAATAGCCCAATTTTGCTATTGAGCAAGTATTTATAAATACATTTATAGAACTGAGTATTGCATACACTTCTCTTTAAACCACACCTGCTTACCAATTGGAGCAAAACAAAAATTATACTGCAACATTATTTTCCTTTTTTTTTTCCTCTTTTTAGACCTCATTGCTACGATTTCAGAGTACGCTGGTGATAGCTGAGCATGCAAATGATACCCTTGCACCCATTACATTAAATACCATCACTGCAGCCAAACATCTTGGAGGTGAAGTGTCCTGTTTAGTAGCTGGAACCAAATGTGACAAGGTGAGACATCTTTAGGGTCAACCATAGCAAATAAAATTGCCATCAAGAGATAGGGAATGATGGCAACAGAGTTATAATGAGGACTGTAACCCAAACTGGGCCCTAAACCTCATTAAATGGTTCACAACCATTACTGTGTGTGAAAAGGAAACAAAAAGATTTGCTCACTAGCCATTTTGTCTTATGAAATGAGGTGGAATACTTGACTTCGTTCCGCTGGCCCCGTCTTGTGCCATCAGGTGCCAAGCAGAGAGGTAATATTTGAGTCCCCTTAGAGGTTAATTGGAAAGGCGATGGCACCCCACTCTAGTACTCTAGCCTGGAAAGTCCCATGGACCGAGGAGCCTGGTGGGTTGCAATCCATGGGTTCTTGAAGAGTCGGACACAACTGAGCGACTTCACTTTCACTGTTCACTTTCATACATTGGAGAAGGAAATGGCAACCCACTCCAGTGTTTTTGCCTGGAGAATCCCAGGGATGGGGGAGCTGGGTGGGCTGCCGTCTGTGGGGTCGCACAGAGTCGGACACAACTCATGTGACTTAGCAGCAGCAGCAGCAACAGAGGTTAATAGCCAATCCCTTTTTAGTACTGATGAATATACTTGCTGCTACTGCTACTGCTAAGTCAGTTCAGTTGTGTCTGACTCTGTGCAACCCCATAGATGGCAGCCCAGCAGGCTCCCCCGTCCTTGGGATTCTCCAGGCAAGAACACTGGAGTGAGTTGCCATTTCCTTCTCCAATGCGTGAAAGTGAAAAGTGAAACTGAAGTCGCTCAGTCGTGTCCAACTCTTAGTGACCCCATGGACTGCAGCCTACCAGGCTCCTTCGTCCATGGGATTTTCCAGGCAAGAGTACTGGAGTGGGTTGCCATTGCCTTCTCCGGAATATACTTGCTAATTGCTTTTAATTCCTGAAAGGAGTAAATCTGGAAAAAGTATCATGGGTGTTAATTTTTACTTGGTGTAAGAATTCAAATGCAAGGACTTTCCCAAAACTACAGCTGGTACCAGAAGATGTTCTTTGTTTGGGTGTTGACATAAGACAATGACAGCTTTGTAAACTAACCCCCTGAAAAGGAACTCTAATGAGGTTTGCAGAGTCTGTACCTTTGGACTTTAGTGTAGCTGAAATTGTGCTGTCGTTAAGCTTAAGCACCTTGAGCCACGAGTTGCCTCTCTCACCATACAGGATCTGCCCGTTGTGTAGTTGGGAGCTTGGACCTCAGGGGAAGAAACCCAGGAGAGAGATTGCTACTTTTTAGACAATTTAATTTATTTTTTGTTACATGGCATTGATGCAGAGCATGTGATATAACATAGGTTCAGTTACTGTTGTTTTGGCCAATTTCTTACATGAAATTGGTATCTTAAAATAATGTATTCAACCAGGTGTATGTTTATGTGGATTTCTTTACCTAAATCCTGCTAACAACTGTTGACTCTTGCATAGTTATAAAAGATAGCTAAGCTATCTTTTTGGTTCCCCTACTTTCAGATATACAAGTTCTGGATTTGTTTTTTTTTTTAACTGTGATTTCAATTAATCTAATATAACTTGGAAAATATATCATAGACAGCAAGTAACTTTTCTGTGTAGTGCCTGAAATAAGAGATGGATTTGACAGTACAATATCCCCTGCCAGTGAATACCTGATTCAGAAGAGTTGCTTTTGTACTGCCTTCTTTTTTGAGTGAATATTGTTGGAACCTTGCCCTCCTTTGAGGGAGGGCAGAAGGCGTGGCCTTTATGTGTGCTCATCAGTGAATCAGCAAGAGGTAAGCAAGAAGACGGTAGACCAGAATATTCTGATTGCCATGTTTCTGCTAAAACAGAAACCGGTCATGCTGTACTTAGAGATTTAAAAGAAGGAATTCTAATGGCTTTCTGTATACAGAAAATCTGACTGGTCAAAGAGCTTTCCCAGAACCCCATCCTGATTCTAAACAAGAGAAAAGAATTAAGATAGAAAGTATTTTGCTTCATTATAGATAAATCCATGCGGATGGGCAGGAACTCGGGTCGACAGCGGACTGTTTTCTCTACAGTTTTCTAAGGTTCTCTATGGTTTCCTCTATGGCCCAGAATCACTGATTTTAATATCAGCAGAAATCATTATTGTCAGATAAAGTGCAGTGGCTTGCATAGCAGAGTGGTTAAGTCTTGCTCTGTAGTTCTCGGAACCTTAAGTCTGAAATGTCTGAAAGGTATTGGCTGTGTCATTATTATGAGCAAAAAACCTAACCATTTCTAAAATGATGGACTTATATTTGTATTGAGCAAAAGGGAAGAGCACGATATACAATTACATTTGAGTGGAGAGCTAAGTTGATTTTGGTTTATCAATTTGTACTTTTTTCAAGGCAAGAATTTTTGTTTAGGGTCAGTAGACCATAAGATCAATTGGCTTAAGATTTTCTTTGTTAAATAATTTTCTTTTATTCCTAAGAAGCCCCTTTTCTCATAAGAACAGTTTTTACAGTGGCCACTAAGATTTTATAGTCCGTTGAATCTGTAATGGTGGTTCTATTAGTATTTTTCTGTTAGATGGATAATTAAAAACTTTTATTCATAGGTGGCACAAGATCTCTGCAAAGTAGCAGGTGTAGCGAAAGTTCTGGTGGCTCAGCATGACGCATACAAAGGCCTCCTTCCAGGTGAGCTTTTCCAGTGGAAAAAATTAATGCCTAAATTATGCTTGAAAACTGAATATGTGGAGAAGGAAATGGCAACCCACTCCGTTATCCTTGCCTGGAAAATCCCATGGACAGAGGAGTCTGGTGGGCTACAGTTCTTGGGGTTGTAAAGAATCAGACACAACTGAGTATCTGAGCATATTAGGTGAGGACCCCTAAACTTCCCTCTCTATTACTGGGTGGGTGTTCACCTGTTTCTGCACATTTCAGCATGAACCTGGCACAAGAGAGACTGCTTCAGACTGAGACTGCCCGTCTGCTCCCCCCGCAGGTGTGTGGGAGCCTGGGGCTTCTTACGGGGAAGTGATGCTCTTGGTTATGGGAGTTGGACTCCTTTGGTGCTGCCTTGACCCAAGGATGGTTAGGGAGGGAAGTGCAGCATCAAATTAAGGGTGCAGTGGCTGGCTAATAGCTTTCTTATAGATCAGTAATCAATTAGAATTAAAAACCGAGAAACAAAAAGAAGAAAAAAATAACATTAAAAACCCAATGCCATTTACATTAGCACCAAGAAAGAAGAAGAAACAAAATATTTAGGTATAAATCTAACAAAATATGTACAAGATCTCTGAGGGAAAACTACAAAGCTCTAGGTCTGTACATACAATGGAACATTTAGCCTTAAAAAAAGAATTCTGAAACATGCTGCAATGTAAGTGAATCTTGAAGACACTAAGCTACGTGCAATAATCCAGGGGCAAAGGACAAATGCTGTAGGATTCCATGTATATGAGAAACCAAGAGTAGTCAGATTCACAGAGACAGAAGGTAGAATGGTTATTGCCAAGGATGCGAGGGAGGGAATGGAAAGTTACTGTCTAATGGGTTGCAAGTTCACTTTGAGAAGTTGAAATTCTGGACATGAATGGTGGTGTTGGTACAACGTGCATGTCTGTAACGCTACTGAACTGTATATTTTAAAACATTGAATTTCATCTTATGTATATTTTCTCACAATAAAAACAAAAGGACCAAGAAAATATTATGAAATGTGTTTATCAAATGTGTTTAATTCTCAGAGGAACTGACACCATTGATTTTGGCAACTCAGAAGCAGTTTAATCACACACACATCTGTGCTGGAGCATCTGCCTTTGGAAAGGTGAGAAGATTGAGAATGTGGAATCTGATGTCACTAGTTGGAAGGGTTAGATTTCGTGGTGCTGAAAATGTACAACAGACTTTGTTTAGATAGCTAATTCTGGCTTTTAGAATTAATGTAATAGTTTTGATAAAATTTATTCTTTCAAGATTTTGATATAACTTCTCTTAAAATGCTATCTCCAGGCTTTCAGCTATGGTCATAGAGACAACTTTGTTCTTTTGAGACTTTGTCATAATTTTTTATAATGCCACTTCCAGATTTTCAGATTTTGTCATGGAGAAAGCTCTATTTTTTAAATGTATTTTTCTTAAATAACAATGTGGAACTGTCTCATTGTCTGAACGCCATTTGAATTAGTAACCCATTATAAGAAATGGATTTGCTTTGGTGACTGGTGGATATTTAGAAAGGCCAAGAGATTTGGAAAGGGCTGTGTAGTGGTTGAAGACATCCTTAGGGTAGAGAGAAGTGTAATCTGATCGCATGCATTGTGATATGTCTGAATGTGCTATGAGATGGGTAGTGGTCTGCATGAGTTATTTACCTTCCTGAAATTTGTTTTCTGATATGTAACATGATGTGTTTTGGCCAGGTGATGTCTACAGTCTATCAGTTAGAACTATTAAAAGATGGAATGGGTTTTCTCTGTAGCAGTTTTCACTTTTCTTGGAAATGGTTACGTCAGAGGCTTGACATCCAGCTACTGTATTTTGGGATGCTGCAGATCAGCATTGACTAAAAGATCATTGGGGCTCTTTCCATCTATGAGGGTTTTGTTTCTGTGTTAGATGATTCAAACGATTTCGTGAGTCTTAAGTTTCTGTGATGACAGTTCACCTAAAAAATAGTTAAACCAAGAAAGGGTAGTTGTTGTAGCTGATTCCCTAGATTTTAATACTCTGGCTTTGATTGCTGTATGGGTGTTTTGAGAACAAAGGTCTCATAACAGTATTATAGCTGGTGCTGCAGCTTCTGAATGGATTTGGAATGAGGGAGAGCCCATCAGGTGAAGCTAAACAATTTGCTCTATAGTAGTTCTTACTGATTGTCTTTTTAAGATACCACAGCTTTATACTGGCAATCTAGAATTTTAAAACTGTCATCTTTTTGTGCATCAAAAGAACACTGTTAGTTATTACCTCTTCTTCCGTGAAACCATGTGGTATAGCCTGTTAGAGAGTGTCGAGAGGTATCTATTTACCATCCATCCTTTCAGGACATTGAGACGTGTGCCTTGAAGTACTGTGATAAATTTTGTTTTCAAGATGTGCTAAAGTGAAACAAGGAATAGTAGAAGTACAAAATATTAAATTTCAAGGAATTAAAAAAAAACTCTAAAGCTTTAGAAAGAAATACAGTCTGAATATCATAAAATTTGTGTGAGAATCTGCTCAGCCGGGTGATAATATTCCAGTCGTATTTCCTGAACAGTTAGAAAAAGGTGCCTCAAGGAAAGAGTTACTTACTGAAGCAGGCTTTAAATGCTGATAAATTTGGTTTGTTTTAAAAGCAGGTATCTTCTAAACCTCTTATTTACCAAGTTAGAACTATGTTTAATGGCATTTTAATTATTTTCCCAAGCCCTTTATTTCCTATAAAATCGTAATTTTTTTCTGATTGTGGATTTATAAACTATGGTACTTTTCTGTTATTATGGTTCAAAGGAAATTGCTATATAATATAGGTAACAATAGACTGAATATTAGAAAATCTTTACAGTTGGAGGATGTAGCAGGAGGAAATTTGACTCCAGCTTTCAATACTTGTTGGCATCAATTTATATAGAACTGCTTATTAGATACAGGGTAGAGAGATGAGAAGTGGAGACACACAGCCTCTGCTCTTAGGGTGCTTATAAACTTAGTTGAAGGTTATGTAATATGTCTATTAAAACTTTTAAAACAAAACACATGTTAGTGCCAATAATGGTACATGCATGTGAGGTGATGCAGAATAAAGGAGTGATTAGAGGATGGTCCTGAGAGAGTTCTTAGAGGAACAGAGAGGATTTGGGGATGGAATGAGGAGAGGAACTTGAGTGCTGTTACAATGAAAGTTCACCTGCTGGAGCTGGTTTCATGTGCTGAGTTTAGGAGATGCCGTAGAGCAAGCTCTGTGTAGAAAGCAGTGGGGACTTACCCTTTCTCTCTGTGTGATGAAAGCAGCAGTGCACTTTTAAAACTGCACTTAGATGAGGTCATCACCGAAGAGAACCTTTGCATCTAGAAACATGCATATTCATTCTTCACTAACTGATTCTGTTTTAGAGCCCAAGAAATTTAGAATAAAAGCACAGAGATTCTCTTCCTCTTACTGTGAGATGAAGTAACTAAGCCCTGGGGTTACTGGGGCCTGCCCAATGATCCCTGCTAGTGGGAGCAAAGTTGCCACATGTATATATTCCAGAGATTTATATGCATATACAGAGAAAGCATATACATGTGTGTGTGTGTATATAGATATCTATATATACACACATATATATATATATAGAGAGAGAGAGAGAGAGAAAGGCTGTGCTTTACTTTTCTCATTTTTTAAATTATATGGATTTACTATAATTTGTAAACCTATGCCCTGTTGATGGACACTTCGGTTAGTTTTTATTTTTTTAAATGCAACGTCACTTTTTAAAAAGGTGTACATGTCTGATTTGGAATTTTTTCTTTCATGTACGTTAAGTAAACATATAAGGATGTTCTTTTTAGTATTTGAGAATTTTACTACTCTAATTATTTTTCTATCTTATCTAAATTCAGTAACCTATAACTGTCACAC
Organism: Nanger dama; assembly: GCA_917880005.1. NCBI lineage: Eukaryota > Metazoa > Chordata > Mammalia > Artiodactyla > Bovidae > Nanger > Nanger dama. The sequence continues at coordinate 1,040,507 of CAKJTW010000110.1, read as the reverse complement.
TTTGTAAATGATGATCATTAAAGCAAATATCATATCTCATAATTCAACATACTGAGTTAAGGTAGTTTACTGCTATAAACTCATAAAACTCTTAATGTAGTTAGAGTAATGATTGATTCGTACTTATGTTCAAAGACTATCCAAAAGGTTGTGCTTGAAGTTGTCATGTGTCTAAAGATGCATGTGAAATATAAAATATTCAAAATAAAGTTTCTATAGAATTTGTTTTTAGAGAATGTTATTGCCAATATTTTATAGCCATCCATCAGCATGTATGTATGTAACTCACTACTTATTTTGCTTTTAGAACCTTTTGCCCAGAATAGCAGCCAAACTTGATGTTGCCCCTATTTCTGACATCATTGCAATCAAATCACCTGACACATTTGTGAGAACCATTTATGCAGGTGAGCACCCAAGGAAAACAGTTAATCAGTATGTTAAATTTTTGAAAATTCTAAAAGCAGAAATTAATCTTGAAGATAGTATTTTGAAGCATGCATCATCCTAAAGCTTCCTGAAGAATATCTTAGTGTTAGATCTATCTCAGTGTTAGAATTGCTGCTGGACCGTGATATGACATTATCTCTGATAGATTTAAAATACACTTTTTTTCCTTCCTGGTCATTCCATGTACAGAGTGAGATTTTTCCAGTGATCAATAAAATTAGGTTTCTTTTTAGTATATTTTATAAGTGGCTCTTGGAAAAGAAAACTTTCTGTTTTTAAAAAATAATTTCAGTCTTCTTTGCTACTTCTATTTCATTTCTATCTGCATTAAGAAATTCATTTGTGTCTTTTTAGTCGATTGATCTTTTGCTAAGCACACTGGTCTCTGGTGGGGCTGGAGAAAGCAATGAACTCTGATTTTTCTGATTGAACTCAAATCAAACCTCTCATCTTTAGTAGTATTTAAAGGGAAGTATTTGGTAATAGTTTAGATCACTGTTAATGTAATTGCTAATCCATAAGAAATGTCTCAAATCCTTTAAAAGCAGGGTGCATCACACTTTCTGTCCTTTATGCCCTTACCGTGTTTTCACTTATTTTCTTCCCTTAGCAGGCATAGTAGCTTTGTCTTTATTAAGTTACTGCAGCTCATGTTGTTAAGTTACTGATCATGTTGTTTTGGAGAAAAAAAGCTTTTGTTTATATTCCTTTTAGGAAGAATGTACCTGATTAGTGTGACAGCCTTTTCCAGTTTGTTTCTTCCATGCAGGTCAGCACTTGTTCTATTTTTAAAGACATCCAAAGTTACACAGAGTGCCACTGATACGTTTCTTCAATGTTATAGTCTTTTTGCTATATTTAGTAAAGGTAGGAAAAAACCTAACTGGTCTACAGTTATTTTTTCCTTAGCTTTGTGAAGTAAATTCTGAACCTCAAAGGAATACTTGAGGGTTTTTTTGCCTTTCATGGTTGTTTTTAAAAATAAATGTGTATTTCAGGAAACGCTATATGTACAGTGAAGTGTGATGAGAAAGTGAAGGTATTTTCTGTCCGAGGAACATCTTTTGAAGCTGCAGCAACAAGTGGAGGTAGTGCCAGTTCAGAAAAGGGTGAGTGTTCATTTGTATTTGTTTTAGTTTCTTATTTTTGGTTCAGACATTATATTAGAATAAGAGATTGCTTCTAGTTAAATCTCTAATGCAGGGTGTTTGAGAGCTCCATTTAAATAAATGATATTCCCAAGTTTAACCAAAAGTAAGAAATATTTATATTATTTTTTGTACTGTGATAGTTAGTTTGGTATATATCAAAGGGGTAGGGATGGGGTGCATAAAGATTAATTTGTTATATTGATGTAAGGATTTTTTACTCTCCTCTCATTGTTTATTATAAAAGAGCTTCAATATAATGGAATACTGTAATAATAGTAAACTTATGGAAGATGTTAACACTTTAATATATATAGTATCTTATTAAACCCCATAAAGAAAGGGTTATTCAGTCTTATAAGTAGACTCAGAGAATTAAATGACTTCTCAAAAGTCATATAGCTAATACGATGAAGGCTGGAATCCAGTCCCTTTAAGTCTTTCCAAAAATCAGAGAGAATGAAATTAGTAGCAAAAAATAAGAAATCACACTAACAAAATTAAATTTCCTCTGACTAATTCTGTGTGTATTTCTCTTAAAAAATTATTTTTACTGTAGTACTTGAACTCATACTGTTTGTTTTGTTATACATAGCATCAAGCACTTCCCCAGTGGGAATATCAGAATGGCTTGACCAGAAATTAACAAAAGCGATCGACCAGAGCTCACAGGTGCCAAAGTGGTGGTGTCTGGTGGTAAGTCGAATATTGTAATTTTAAAAAATGATGTAAACTTAAAATACTTTGCTTTTATTAATACTTAATTTTAATGGAGCACAGGTGTTTTTTTCAAATGTAAGAACCAAGTTGTGAGTATTAGTCCTATTTTACCTATTAGGATAATGAAATCTTGAGTTTAATAGTTTGGATTTCTGTTGCAAATCTGTTTCATTGGCACCAGGGGAGCATGGTACAACTCTCAACTCCATCGCTTTGCAGCTTGGTATCTTAGTCATGCTGACTGCCTCCTGTGTCATTCTGAAGAGTATGGTTAACTTCTGAAGCAGAGAAAGGACTGGCTGGAATCTCAAGGCTGTGTTGGGTGACCCTTAGCATGCTCTATTTTAAAAGTCTTTCAGCACAGTCCAAGTCTCTATGGATAACTCTTTTGAAGTTTTTTTCACATTTAATATGAAAACTGTTAATATTGCATAGGGCTTGCTTTTTTTTTTTATATCATACTTCTTATTTAAAAACAAACAAAAAACCCCAAGAAACAAACAGAAAGACCTATATTTCATATCATGCTGCCTTTTTAAAACAGTGACTGCTATGATTGAAAAATCTTTCCAAACTAAACATCAAATGAAATAATTAAGCTTCCAAACAACCTCTTATTGCAAGTGGCATTGAGAGGAAATAATTTATATTTCAGAAAGGCATATCTGACTAGTTTATTCACTTATTTTCTTCAATAAATGTTTATTAGGTATATGTTCTCTGCCAGGCCCATTGCAAAGTGCTGGAGAAATAAAGAGGAAAAACGGATTATTCTTGCTCTTAAGTAATTTAAAGACAGTGGAATGTCTTTCAGTTGTTCAGTTAAGTATTGCTAAATATAGCAGTGACCAAGATAGGTTTGAATCTTCTGTTTAAAGAGTTTTTGTTCTAGTGGGGAAGACTGATTTTAAAGACTGATTATACTAGTAGTTAACTAGTTAGTTAATTACAGAATTACAGTAGTGTTAAATGCTTTATTGGAAAAGTGCAAGAGTATCATTAGAGAACTTAGGGAAAGGCTTTATAGAGAGGATGGCAGTTGTATAATAAGATTCACTCATGTATATGAAGTTCAAAATTTTTACAGAATGGAGTTTATATTTGGTTAATTCTTTTTTTTTTTCATCTTCTTAAATGAGGTCGGGGTTTGAAGAGTGGAGAGAACTTTAAGTTGTTGTATGATCTGGCAGATCAACTACATGCTGCAGGTAAGTTTATTTTCCTTACTAGAAAAATATTCCCATTTCATTGGAAATATTTTTATTCATTATTTCACTTGTATATAAGTCACTCAAAGCTGCAGATTCTTTGCTTTCTCTGGTTTTCAACTTTTCTGTCTGAAACAGTTTTTCTTAATCTCCATGTAAATGGTGTAGCCTTCAGTGAAGAAAAGTTGTTCTTGTTTTTTATTATTTATATGATACTTTTACCATTTGCCAAATTTTAGTATTTTTCCATTAAAAAAATTAAATGTCCACTTCATTGCCTATTTCAGACTCAGGATTGCCCTTGTTTTTCTTTTTATTGCTGGTCCAACATAAATCTCTCATACAAATAGAAATTAACATTTAAAAAATTTATAGGGAAGATCTTGTTATTAAAAGTATATTAAGAATGGAATGATGGTTTTGGAAAAAAATAAGAACATTAAAAATATTTTAGTTTTTATATATACAACTATTAATGAGTGTATTTTTAATGTCTAGTTTGTTCTCCCCCTTTTGAGAGTTTCGTGTATAACTTTCTGGCTTTTATGCTTTATATTACCTAATATATGTACCCATAGAAATAGTTACAGCTTTGTCTGAATAAAGATGTAATCTTGACTCTATAATCAGATGATGGTATTTGACTGAGGATATTTCATTTATTCATTCACTGAATAAATATTTATTGAGTGTCTGCTATATGGCAGGCACTATTTTAGAGCTAGGCAAAAAACAATGAATAAAATGAGCAAAATGATTCAAAGTTCTAGAGGCCAGCCTTGCAGCCACGTCACTCAAGGTTCTGTCACTGTCTTTGTATCATCTTTTCCTCTTTATCTGTGTCATGTCTCCTTCTACATCCCTCTTAACAGGGATATATGTGATAACATTTAAAAATCACCTAGATAATCCAGGAGAAGTGCCTTCTCCCAATATCCTTAACTTTATATCATATCTGCTGCCACACAGGTAATATTCACAAGTTCTGGGAACTAGAAAGTGAATATATCTTTGGAAGGGCCATTTTGCTGCTTACCACAGACAGTAAACATAGTAAATAATAAAATAGTATGTTAGGGGCTTCCTAGGTGACTCAGTGGTAGAAGAGTCTGCCTGCCAGTGCAGGAGATGTGGATGTGGGTTCGATCCCTGGGTCAGGAAGATCCCCTGAAGGAGGTAATGGCAACCCACTCCAGTATTATTGCCTGAAGAATCTCATGGACAGAGGAGCCTGGCAGGCTGCAGTCCGTGGGATTGCAAAAGAGTCAGACATGCCTTAGTGACTAAACAACAATGAATGCACTGGGAAACCAAAAAGTAATCCACATAACTTGCTTTATTATGGTGGTTTGAAACTGAACCACCAGTATCTCTGAGGTATGCCTGTATACAGAAGGGTGTGTGTAGGGTATATGCAAATACCGTTCCATTTTATATGAGGGATTTGAGCATCCTTGGATTTTGGTGTCCTTGGAAGGGTTCTGAAACTAATCCCTTGTGGATACCAAGGAATGATACTAAGTTTTGAGATGTCTAATAACAGACACCCTAATAGAGTTGTCAGTTAAGCAGTTGGTATAGGAATGTGGAGTTTGAAAGTTTGGACTGGAGATAGAAATTTGGGAATCAATTGCAAATTTAGTTGGTATTTGAAACTGTGAGACTGGATGAATTCACCAAGAGTGTAGATGTAAAAGAAGTCCTAGGACTAAGCCCTGGATGCTGCGAGATTAGGAGGTAGGGGAGAAGAGGAGAATGAAGACCAAAGACAAATGGAAAAGTAAGGCAGGAAAACCAGGATGGAGAGTGTGATGTTCTGGAATCTAAGTGAAGTGTCTCAGTAAAGGAAAGCATGATCACCTGTGTGAAATGCTGCCCATGGGTCAGGAAGATGAGGACTGAAAAGTGCCTCATTGATCAGCCACATAAAGGTCGTTAGTGACTTTGAGCATTTTAGTAATGGTGGTGGTGGGGGCAAAAACCTGATTGGAGTGTTTAAAAGTAGTTACATGGTTGTATTCACTTCATGATCAGTCGTCAAAGCTGATCATGAGCTGAGTTCATTTGTGATTTGTGTGCTTTTCTTGTATGTGTGTCATATTTTAATTAAAAAGTTTTTAGAAGTAGAATGGGAGGCCCGGCAATGGAGACAGTGAATGCAAATGACTCTTTAGAGGCTTCTAACCATATGGTAGAGCAGAAAAATAGACAGTAGCTAGAGGGGGGCAGGACCAACAGAGGAACTTTTAAAGATTAGAAGATAATAGCATGCTTTATATGCCAGTGGGAATGCTCCAGTTAAGAGGGAAAGGTTAATCATACATGAGAGGAGAGTTATTGGAGTGATGTTCTTGAGTCAGTGGGAGAGTGTGAACACAGCTGCAAATTGATGGGTGAATGTGTTAACTGGAGCAGGTTTCAGTTTTTAGTAAAATTGAAAGCAGAACGTTAAAAGAATATTGAAAGTTTGAAGAGAGAGGAAAGATACAAAATTACAGTGTAGGACAGTCTGAGAGAAATAAGGCCTATTTATTTAAAGTACAAAACAGTTAACATGGCTGAATATTAGTGTTTTTCTCCAGTCATGCTGAACAGGACAGGTATGCAAAGGGGAGAAAGACTGCTTAGTCAGTAACCAGAGACGGAGGTTTTCCACCATCTGGAAATAAGATGATATAAGAGGAGGGCAAGGAAATTGAAGGCATATGCAAAGGAGTGCTTAGAGTCATTGATAATAGAAACTGAATTGGGTAAAGAAAGAAGAGAGAACATAAGGGGAGAGAGGGACGGTGGAAAGAATTATAGACCTCAGTGGGTTCAGAAGGTTGTTGGAGTAAGGGACTAAAAGGGGTCAGCTGGAATGGGGAAGTCACAGAGAGATTTTGGAAATCGAGATTGTCGATGATATTGGCAGGAGACAGAGTGAGGATATGACCATGGGTGTGGCTGAGGTAGCATGAAGGGTAAGATGACTGGAGAACTGCTCAAAGAACTGAGGAGCCAGGATGTCAGAGTCTTCAAGAGTTAAAATAAGACTAATATTGAGAGAGTAACAAAGACCCAGAAACTGAAAATCCTAGAGAAATGAAGGGAATTGACCTGCTGGTTAATAGATGACACAGGCAATATACGAGTGACATTATCCGATGACATGAGATTCAAAATTGAAGGCTTTTAAGGAGAAAGGAGGGAAAACTTTTGAGAGTGGCAGTGAGGGCCTGGAGTACCACCTTGAGGCGCACTGGTATGAGGATGGTGGCAGACAAAGCAGCATCTGCTGGAGAGGCTTGGAGAGGGTAAAAAAAAAAGTCTTTTTAAAAAAAATTAAAAAAAAACGTTATCAGTGAATGTCCCCAACAAATTGAATAATAGAGCTTTAAAAAATGACAACTATTTTTTTCTTAGTTGGTGCTTCTCGTGCTGCTGTTGATGCTGGCTTTGTTCCCAATGACTTGCAAGTTGGACAGACAGGAAAAATAGTGGCACCAGTAAGTATTGCGGTAAAATATGCCATGCAAAATTCTGTGGGGATAAGAACTATATATATTTGTGGAACAATCATCTCAGTGAAGTGTACCTAAGCAGTTATCCTTTATCCTGGTGAATGCGTCCTCACAGGGCTATGGATTTCTTGGCCTCAGTAAAAAGTATAGCAGGTCTTAAATCCAGCAGTGTTTGTCAAAGTTTTTAAAGCAGTAGAATACTTTGTCAAATTTGTGTCACAACAATAAACATGAAATTGAGAGAAGCATCATTTTATTATGTAGATTTTATAAGTTCATCTTAGCATTTATTTACCATAGTGCCTATGTATTATAAAATCTGTACACGAAACTGATAAATCTATGTTAATGAACACCAACTTTCAAAATCAGGAGCTGTGAATTGACAGCTGTAGTCTGACATCTTCCTGAACACCTAGTTTATTTCTGTATTATGTCTAGTTGCATGAAATTCAGTAAATTCTATAAATTCAGGAATTCTGATTCCATTCTTATCCATATTAGATCCATTAATTCTTCAGTTAAAACTATTCAAAACTTAGGAATATATTGGTTTCAAAGTTGCATTACTAACAATATTGAGTGATTGTTCACGTTTCTTAGATGATACAAGTTTTCAGTGGGTAGAATTCTTAGCCAGCTTAAATCTTTATTGTGTGGAGGAAAATGAGTTTTTAAATGTATTTCAAAATATACTTTTAATGTATTTCAAAATAAGATATTAAGTCATATCCATTAAAAATCTCATATCTCATCAGATGTTCATTTAAAATTTCAAAATAATAAAAAAATTTAAGTCTTGTCTTTGAAGTTTGTTTGAAGAGAGTTCAGTCTTTTGCCCATTTAAAATTGGGTTCTTTGTCTTTTGTTGCTTCTTTATTCATTTTCATTTGAAGAGCAGAAATTTTTATTTTTATAAGATCTAATTAATTATTGATGGTTGTTAATGCTTTTTGTGTTATTCAGCTTATTTGAACTCAGATAAGATCTCAGAATCTAAAATATGTACTAAAACTGTAAACAAAGTTAGAAAAACCATGTGACCTGTTTGCTTGTGATTCTACATTTGTCAGGCTGTGGGAACATTTATTGAGCAGATAAATTTGAACCTTCCCTGACATTTAATGAGGAATGGCAAAGAGGTATTTTTGGTGGAAATCTTGTTTGTCCTAGTTTACATGAATAAACATCTTTAGATTTGAATTTATTTACCAAAAATGAAGCCCACAACCTTTCTAATCAATAATCTTCTACAGCAAAGTATGGTGGGAGACAGGCTTTTATTTACATTGACTTTTCAGGAACAATATACTTGTTATTAAGTAGCATGGCAGAATGAAAGAAAAGGACCAGTGGCATCCTTACTTGTATTGTAGATAAATGTCATGCAGTCAGCTTTCTTCAACATTACTGTCATGACTAGGATTACTAAAAATATTTCATAAGGAATTTAAAACATATTAAAGTCTTTGATGGGCTTCCCTGCTGGCTCAGATGGTAAAACGTCTGCCTGCAATGTGAGAGACCCAGGTTCAATCCTTTCTTCAGGAAGATCCCCTGGAGAAGGAAATGGCAACCCACTCCAGTACTCTTGCCTGGAAAATTCCAAGGACAGAGGAGCCTGGTAGGCTACAGTCCATAGGGTCGCAAAGAGTCGGACACGACTGAGCAACTTCACTTACTTCACTTCAAAGTCTTTGAAGACTTTCTTTAACATGAATCCTGTATTCCATGGAGATTCTGGCTCATTAACTCTGAGTTAGACTTCAGTGTGTATGTGTGTGTTTGTGTGTCTGTCTCTGTGTGTATTATTTGTGTATGTGTTTGTGTATATCTTTCTTTTAAGACACTAAATCTTTTTGAGCTGATTTCAAGTTTACAGAAAACTTTCAAGTACAAAGTAAAAACCTTTATTTTTGTGGACTGTTTGAGAGTAAGTTGCTGAGATGATTCTCCATCATTTCCAAATATGTGGGACATTCTCTTATAAAACCACAATACAACTTTTAAAATCAGGACATTGGCACCAGTACATTAATACCCTGTGATCATTAGACCCTGTTCAGGTTTTGCCAGTTGTCCTAATAATGTCCTGTATGTATAGCAAAGGGTTGTCATTTGTAATCAAATGTTGCATATGGCTGTCACGTGTCCTTCCATCTCAAACAGTTCCTGTCTTATTTTGACTTTCATAAACCTTGACACTTTTGAAAATTATAGGACAGCTATTTTATAGAGTAGAATGTCCCTTATTTTGGGTTTGTCTATTGTCTCCTCACCGTTCAATTTAGAGTATATTTTCGTCTTTGACAGGAATATCCCCAAAGTGATATTTCACCCTATCAAGTGGTACATAGTTTCATTGTGTCTTATTAGGTTTTCATTTTGACTGTTTGATTAAGGTGATATTTGTCAAGCTTCTGCATTGTAAAGCTGTTTTTCCCTTTGTAATGAATAAATCTTTTATAAGGAGGTACTTTGAAATGATGTGAATATTCCAGTTCTCGAACTTTCAATTTATTCATTTACATTTATTTTCTTAAACGCGAACATTGAATATTTATTTATAATAGTACTTATTGTCCCTTTTATGTTCAGTGGGTGAAAATATGTTGTTATTATTTTTGTTGATATACAAATTATTCCGCATTTGGCCAGTGAGAAGCCCTTCTGGGGGCTTCTGTGTCTTAACATGTTCCCATCATTCTTTGGGGCCTTACTTACTGATAGAATAAGATATTCTAGGCTTTTTGTCGGAGAAGGCAATGGCAACCCACTCCAGTACTCTTGCCTGGGAAATCCCATGGATGGAGGAGCACTGGTAGGCTACAGTCCATGGGGTCGTGAAGAGTCGGACACGACTGAGCAACTTCACTTTCACTTTTCACTTTCCTACACTGGAGAAGGAAATGGCAACCCACTCCAGTGTTCTTGCCTGGAGAATCCCAGGGATGGGGAGCCTGCTGGGCTGCCGTCTATGGGATCACACAGAGGTGGACATGACTGACGTGACTTAGCAGCAGCAGGCTTTTTGTACCTTTGCTATCCCAGCCCTGGCATCAGCCTTTTCTCCAGAGAGTCCTGGTTCCTTTTAGTGAAAGAACAGAATGAAGCTGACATCTGAATTTAATTGTGCCTGTTGCTGTTTGGATATTGCTATTCTCAGGACACCTCAGTGAAAAAAGTTAGGGAGTGTGTGTAGGTATGTATGTGTAGGCAGATACACAGACTTATGTATTCATAATAATACATTGCTTGATTTTTAAATGTTAAACCACCTTGAGTTGCTGTGATAAATCTTACTTGATCATGATACAGAACCTTTTTAATGCATTACTGGCTTTCATTGACTGATGCTTTGCTAAGGAGTCTGGGGTCTGTCTTTATCAAAATAACCTGTAATTTTCCTCCTCATCCCCAATATCTTTGTTTAATTTTGGTATTGGCATTATGCTGCCTTCATGAAATGAGTTAAAAGATATTCTCTCCTGGTATATTTTTGAATGAGTTTGTGTAAGATTGGTTTGTGTTTGTGTCTTTCTTAAATGTTTGATAGAACTCACCACTGAAGCCATCTGAGCTTTCAGTTTTCTTTGTTGGAGCATTTGACAGTTAACTCAGTTACTTTAATAGATTTAGGGCTATTCAGATTTTCTATTTTTTTGAGTCTGTTTTGCTAAGTGATGTATTTAAAGGAATTGGTTCAGTTCTCTTAAGTTATCAAATATATTGGATAAAGTTGTTTATAATCTTGCCCTGTTTCCTTTCATTGTTTGTAAAATCTGGTGTGACAGCTCCTTCTAAATTTTGCAGTTCGTGTCTTCTGTTTTTTGTTTCCCTTTCCTACATCAGCCCAGTGAGAAATTTATAATATTAAACATTTCTAATGATTTAGCTCTCTAAAATAACAAGTTTATTGAGATACAATTCATTTACCATATAGTTTATCTAATTATTTAATTCAGTGACTTTTAGTTTGTTTACAGAATTGTATAAACATTGCCTGTCAGTTTTACTACATTTTCATCACCTCCAAAAGAACCTGCACACCTATTTTCTTTCCAGCTCCCCAGTCCAAGGCAGTCGGTTGTGTTTGACTCTTTGTGACTCTGTGGACTGTAGCCCACCAGGCTCCGCTGTTCATGGGATTTCCCAGGCAAGAATACTGGAGTGGGTTGCCATTTCCCTCTCAAAAGCATCTGCCCAACTCAGGGATAGAACTTAGGTCTCCTGCATTGCAGGCGAATTCTTTATCCATCTGAGCCACCAGGGAAGCTCTTTCTGTCTATATAGATTTACCTATTGTGGACATATACGTAAGAGGAATCATAGAATATATGGTCTTTTATGGCTTTTTAAAAAAAATAGCATAATATTTTCATTTATTCATACTATAAATTACTTTTTATTGCCATATAGTATTCCATTATATGGATATACCACATTTTATGTATCCATTCATCATCTGATGGAAATTTGGGCTGTTTACTTTTTGGCTGTTATGAATAATCCAGATAGGAATATTCATATACAGGTTTTTGTGTGGACATATGCTTTCATTTCTCTTGTGTGGGCATATGCTTTCATTTCTCTTGGATACACAGAAGTAGACTTGCTGGTTCATATGATAGCTTTATGTTTAACCTTTTGAGGAACTGTTTTCCGGAGCAGCTGTACCAAAAATGAACCAATTCTTAACCTTGTTAATTTTTCTCATTGTTTTCTTTTTATTGATTTTGCTCTTAATTTCCTTCCTTCTTCTTACTTTGGCTTTACCTTGCACTTAAGAGAGAACTTTGCTTCATTAATTTTGTATTTTGCTTTTTAAAATGTAAATGTTAAAGATATAGATTTTTCAGTATTAAAATTCATTGAATCTTATTTTATGGCCTGGCAAATGCTGTGTTGTGGTGAATATACCTTGTGCACCTGAAGAGAATGTATATCCTGCCATTAGACACTGTAGAAATACTTAAAAATATGGCAGCAGAGATATGTCTGAGAAAATTTTGAAAACACAGGAAAAAACGGACAAAGCTTTGATGAACTGTGGGACAACTTTAGGAGGTCTATTATGTGTGTAATTTGGAGGAGAAAAACTCAGATCTCAGATGCTCAACAAATACCAAGAATAGGAAACAGGAAGAAAACTACAGGGCATGTAACAGATTGCTTAAAGAATGATTAAAAGAAAAAATATTTTTTTCAGGAAAGAAGTCATTTTATTTTTAGCACATTTGCTTTGGAGGGAGAACCAGTTAATTGGAAAGAGTGCCTAATTTAACCAACATCAGATCTCTCTGCTGCATTCCCTGTTGAAACTTTTCTTTTTCAAAGTTTTTTCTTATTAAGGTTCTTACAGAATATTGAGCAGAGTTCCCTGTGCTATAAAGTAGATCCCTGGGTAATCTGTTTTAAATATATCAGTGCGTGTATGTCACTTCTAATCTGTCCCTCCCCACCACCCTCTCCCGCTGGTAACAGTAAGTTTGCTCTCTTAAGTCCATGAGTCTATTTCTGTTTTATAAATAAGTATGTTTGTGCCTTTTCTTATTTTTAAGATTCTGAATGTAAGTAATATCCTATGATTTTTGTCTTTCTCTGTCTGCCTTACTTTACTCTTTCATATTCTTTATAGGTTATCACAGAATGTTGAGTATAGTTCCCTGTGCTATAGAACAGGCCTTTGTTGCTTATCCATCCTATGACAGTTTGCATCTGCTAACCCTGGACTCTCAGCCTTTCCCTGCCTCACCCCTTGTCCCTTGGCACCACGAATCTGTTCTCTATGTCTGTGAGTCCATTTCTGTTTCATAGACATGTTCATTTGTATGATTTTTCAGACTCCACATATAAGAAATATCACATCATAATTGTCTTTCTCTTTCTGACTTAACTTTGCTTAGTATGATACTCTATCCATGTTGCTGCAAATGGTATTGTTTCATTCCTTTTAATGACCTGAGTAATATTCCATTGTAGGGCTTCCCAGGTGGGTCAGTGAGAGATGCAGGAGACACAGGTCCAATCCTTGGATTGGGAAGATTCCCTGGAGTAGAAAATGCCAACCCACTGCAGTATTCTTGCCTGGAAAATTTCACGGATAGAGGCCTGGCGGGCTACAGTCCATGGGGTTGCAAGGGTATTGGACATGACTGAGCATGTACGCAATATTCCATTCCTTACATGTACCCCATCTTCTTTATCCACTCCTCTGCTGTTGGACAGTAGGTTGCTCCCATGTCTTGACTATAATAAATAGTGCTGCAGTGAACATTGGGAGGCCTGTATCTTTCAGAATATTGGTTTCCTCCAGATATATGCTCAGGAGTGGGCTTGCTGGATCATGTGGTAGATCTAGTTTTAGTTTTTTAAAGAATGTATAGTGGCTGTTCCAATTTATATTCCCATCAATAGTATAGGAGGGTTCCTTTTTTTTTTTTAATACCCTCTCCACCATTTATTGTTTGTAGAATTTTTAATGATGGCCATTCTGACTGGTGTGAGGTGATACCTCATTATAGTTTCAATGTGCATTTCCCTAATAATTAATGATGTTGAGCATCTTTTCCTGTGCCTTTTGGCCTTCTGTGTGTCATAAATTTTAGTTTCCAGATTCACTGACTTTATAACTTTCTCCAGTTAATGATCAGCAAGCACCTTTTATTACTTTAAGTGAAAACAAAATGAAGACCTGAAATCTTATAATCAAGAATTGTTTTCTGGCAGACAAGCAAAGTTGTTTCATCTGTGTTTATGGTTGATATAATTATATTCAAAACCCATAAATAAGGTATATCCACTTCATTACTGATAAAAAGAAATTCTTAAAAGCAGTGAGAGAAAAGTATAAATGAACTCAATATTCCAGTCAAAAAGCAGAGATCGCCAGATGTATAAAAAGCAGGACTCAACTGTATGCTGCCTATAAGAAATACATTTAGACAGAAAAAGATAACCCATACTAATAGTAAACATAAGGACTCTGGGTTGTCTTTATTAATATCAGATAAAGCAAACTTCAAGACAGTGAGTACTGCCAAACATAAACAGGGCCATAAATTGATGAAAGAATCAATTTATCAATAAGACAGACAGTCATGAATGTGTAAGTACCCAATAACAGAAATTCAAAATACATCAAGCAAAATCTGACAACTAAAGTGAAGAATAAACAAATTTATTATCCTAGCTGGAGGTTTTGGTACTATACCTAATATACCAAATACTATAGTATTTGGTACTATACCAATAATTGATGGAGTACTAGACCAAAAATCCAGTTAGGATAAAGAAGATCTACATCAGGGAGAACAAGCTATCTGTAAATCACACAGCAAGTATTTTTGGTTTTATTGGCCATAGAGTGTCTGTCGTAACTACTTAACTCTTCTGTTGTAGAGCAGGAGCAGCCATAGACTTGTAAATAAATTAATGAGTTGTATTCCATTAAAACTTTATATACAGAAACAGGTGGCAGTCCAGGTTTGGCCTATTGACTTTGCATTTATAGAACACTGAGCCACCTTTTTTTTTTCTATTATTCTAGGACTCCAGTGGCTCATATTTTAGATATCTTTATATTCTTCTGTAGATTATTTAAGTTTTGTTCATTCCTTTTCATCTTTTTTCCCTCTGTTCTTCAGACTGAATAATTTTCATTGACTTACCTTGAGGATTACTGACTCTTCTATAAGTTCTGATATGCTATTAAACCCAGCTAGGAAATTTCTTATTTTGTATTTTTTAGTTCTAGATTTTCATTTGGTTCTTTTATAGTTTCATTTCTCTGCTGAGGTTTCTTATCTGTTCAAACATTATAGGTATCTTTCTTTACATCCTTGACCATACTTGTAATAGCTGTTTTTAAATCTTTGTGTACTAAATCCAAGTTCTTGGTTATTTCAGGGTTGATATCCTTTGATTGTAGTTTTCACATTTTCCTGTTTCATTATGTGTGTAGTACAATGGTTCTCAACTTTTTGTCTTGGGACTCCTTTTAAAATTTGTTGAGGGCCCTCAAAGAGCTTTTGTTTATTTGTTTCATAGGCAGTGATGTTTATTGTATTAGAGATACAAACTTATAAATTTTTAAAATGTTTATTCATTTGAGAAAATTTTTAAAGTTTATTCATTTGAAATTAAGTTATTTAATTAATTTTATTATTAATTTTTATTAGAGTATAGTTACTTTGCAGTGTTGTATTAATTTCTACTGGACAGCAAAGTGAATCAGCAATATATGTACACATATTCTCCTCCTTTTGGATTTCTTTCCCATTTTGGTAACCACAGAGCATCAAGTAGAGTTCCCCATGCTATATAGCAGGTTCTCATTAGTCATTTATTTTAAACGTATTTTCAATAGTGTATATATGTCAACCTCAGTCTCCCAAACCCTCCCACTAACACCACTTTCCTGCATGATATCCATATATTTATTTTCACGTCTGTTTCTCTACTTCTGCTTTGCAAATGTGGTCATCCATATTTTTCTAGATTCCACATATATGTGTTAATATATGATACTTTTTTTTTTCCAGCTTACTTCACTGTGTGTGACACTTGTTAAGTCATCCACATTTCTACAAATGACCCAATTTCATTCCTTTTATGGCTGAGTAACATTCCATCGTATATATGTATGACATCTTCTTTATATTTTCCTCTGTTGATAGACATATAGGTTGCTACCATGTCCTGGTTATTGTAAATAGTACTGCAGTGAACATCAGAGTGCATGTGTGTTGAATTTTGGTTTACTCTGGATATATGCCCAGTAAGGGGATTGCAGGTCATATGGTAGGTCTATTTTTATTATTTTAAAAAATGTTTTTCTCTATTTAATTGTGTATCTACATGAGATGATGATGTTCACTAAACTATTGTGATAATCATTTCATGATGTATGTAAGTCAAATCATTATACTGTACAACTTAAACTTATATAGTCAATTATATTTGAATATAACTTAATGAAAATGCTAGTAAAGTAATGATCAAAATTCTCCAAGCCAGGCTTCAGCAATATGTGAATTGCAAACTTCCAGATGTTCAAGCTGGTTTTAGAAAAGGCAGAGGAACCAGAGATCAAATTGCCAACATCTGCTGGATCATGGAAAAAGCAAGAGAGTTCCAGAAAAACATCTGTTTCTGCTTTATTGACTATGCCAAAGCCTTTGACTGTGTGGATCACAATAAACTGTGGAAAATTCTGAAAGAGATGGGCATACCAGACCACATGACCTGCCTCCTGAGAAACCTATATGCAGGTCAGGAAGCAACCGTTAGAACTGAACATGGAACAACAGACTGGTTCCAAATAGGAAAAGGAGTTCGTCAAGGCTGTATGTTGTCACCCTGCTTGTTTAACTTCTATGCAGAGTACATCATGAGAAACGCTGGACTGGAAGAAACACAAGCTGGAATCAAGACTGCAGGGAGAAATATCAATAACCTCAGATATGCAGATGACACCACCCTTATGGCAGAAAGTAAAGAGGAACTAAAGCCTCTTGCTGAAAGTGAAAGTGGAGAGTGAAAAAGTTGGCTTAAGGCTCAACATTCAGAAAACAAAGATCATGGCATTTGGTCCCATCACTTCATGGGAAATAGATGGGGAAACAGTGGAAACAGTGTCAGACTTTATTTTTTTGGCTCCAAAGTAACTGCAGATGGTGATTGTAGCCATGAAATTAAAAGACGCTTACTCCTTGAAAGGAAAGTTATGACCAAGCTAGAGAGCATATTCAAAATCAGAGACATTACTTTGCCAACAAAAGTGTATCTAGTCAAGGCTATGGTTTTTCCAGTGGTCATGTATGGATGTGAGAGTTGAACTGTGAAGAAGGCTGAGCGGCGAAGAATTGATGCTTTTGAACTGTGGTGTTGGAGAAGACTTTCAAGTCCCTTGGACTGCAAGGAGATCCAACTAGTCCATTCTAAAGGAGATCAGTCCTGGGTGTTCTTTGGAAGGAATGATGCTAAAGCTGAAACTCCAGTACTTTGGCCACCTCATGCGAAGAGTTGACTCATTGGAAAAGACTCTGATGCTGGGAGGGACTGGGGGCAGGAGGAGAAAGGGACGACAGAGGATGAGATGGCTGGATGGCATCACTGACTTGATGGACGTGAGTTGGAGTGCACTCCGGGAGCTGGTGATGGACAGGGAGGCCTGGTGTGCTGCAGTTCATGGGGTTGCAAACAGTCTGACACGACTGAGCAACTGAACTGTACTAAAATGAATCAAAACAAAGATAGCTAGATTTAAGAAAAAAATTAATATAGTTACTAAATGACCCAGATAACCAAGATGGTGTGGTCACTCATCTAGGGCCAGATATCCTGGAGTGTGAAGTCAAGTGTATCTTAGGAAGTATTACTATGAACAAAGCTAGCACAGGTAATAGAATTCCAGTTGAGCTATTTCAGATCCTAAAAGGTGATGCTGTGAAAGTGCTGTACTGAATATGTCAGCAAATTTGGAAAACTCAGCAGTGAGCACAGGATTAGAAAAGGTCAGTTTTCATTCCAGTCCCAAAGAAGGGCAATGCTAGAGACCGTTCAATTGTGCTCATTTCACATGCTAGTAAAAAAAAAAAAAAAAGTGTGTGTGCTCAGTTGCATCCAACTTTTGCAGCCCCGGGGACTGTAGCCCACTGAGCTTCTCTGTCCATAGGATTTTCCAGGGAAGAATACTGGAAGGGTTGCCATTTCCTTCTCCTTACTTGGTAGTAAGGTTATGCTTAAAATCCTTTAAGCTAGGCTTCAGCAGCTTGTGAACTGAGAACTTCCAGAAGTATTACCTGGGTTTAGAAAAGGCAGAGAAACCAGAGATCAAATTACCAAGACTCACTGGACCATGGAAAAAAGTAAAGAAGTTCCAGAAAAATATCTACTTCTCCTTCATTGACTATGCTAAAGCCTTTGACTGTGTGGATCACAACAAACTGTGGAAAATTCTTAAAGAGATAGGAGTACCAGACTGCCTTATCCATCCCCTATGAAACTTGTATGCAGGTCAAAAAGCAACAGGTAGAACTGGAGTTCATCAAGGAGTACATCAAGGCTGTATATTGTCACCCTGTTTATTTAACTTTAAGCAGAGTACTTCATGCGAAATACCAGGCTGGATGAATCACGGGCTGAAATCAAGATTGCTGGGGAAAATATCAGCAACCTCAGATATGCAAATGATACCTCTGTAATGGCATGAAGTGAAGAGGAACTTAAGAGCCTTGTGATAACGGTGAAAGAAAAGAGTGAAAAGGCTGGTTTGAAACTCAACATTCAAAAAACTAAGATCATAGCATCTGGTCCCATCACTTCATGGCAAATAGAATGGAAAAAGTGGAAGCAGTTACAAATTTTATTTTCTTGGACTCCAAAATCCCTGTGGATGGTAATTGCAACCATGAAATTAAAAGACGCTTCCTCCTTTTGCTTCTTGAAGAAAAGCCATGAAAGACCTAGACAGCATGTTAAAAAACAGAGACATCACTTTGCCAACAAAGGTCTGTAGCCAAAGAAATGATGCTTACAAACTGTGGTGCTGGAAAGACTCTTGAGAGTTCCTTGGACTGCAAGAAGAGCAAACCAGTGAATCCTAAAGGAAATCAACCTGGAAGGTTCATTGGAAGGACTGATGCTGAAGCTGAAGCTCAAGATCCAATACTTTGGCCACCTGATGTGAAGAGCCGACTCATAGGAAAAGTCCCTACTGCTGGGAAAGATTGAAGGCAGGAGGAGAAGGGGATGACAGAGGTTGAGGTGGTTAGATGACATCACCAACTCAATGGACATGAAATGGAGAAAACTCTGGGAGATAATGGAGGACTGAGAAGCCTGGTGTACTGTAGTCCATGGGGTCTCAAAGAGTTGGACACAACTCAGTGACAGAACAACAGCAAGTCCAGTCTTCCACGCACCATGTATTGAAGAGATTGTCCTTTCCACATTGTATGTTCTTGGCTCCTTTGTCATATATTAATTGACCATGTGTGAATGGGTATATTTCTCGGTTCTCTTGTATTTTTATGTCAGTACCATACTATTTTGATTACTGTAGCTTTGTTCAGCTCAGTTGCTCAGTCGCTCATTCGTGTCAGACTCTTTGTGACCCCATGAGTCAGCACGCCAGGCCTCCCTGTCCATCACCAACACCCAGAGTTCACTCAAACTCACGTCCATCAAGTCAGTGATGCCATCCAGCCATCTCATCCTCTGTCGTCCCCTTCTCTTCCTGCCCCCAATCCCTCCCAGCATCAGGGTCTTTTCCAATGAGTCAGCTCTTCACATGAGGTCGCCAAAGTACTGGAGTTTCAGCAACAGTCCTTCCAAAGAACATTCAAGACTGATCTCCTTTAGGATGGACTAACCAGTCCAAGGGACTCTCAAGAGTCTTCTCGAACACCACAGTTCAAAAGCATCAATTCTTCACCGCTCAGCTTTCTTCAGAGTCCAACTTTCACATCCATACATGACCACTGGAAAAACCATAGCCTTGAATAGACAGACCTTGGTTGGCAAAGTAATGTCTCTGATTTTGAATATGCTGTCTAGCTTGGTCATAACTTTCCTTCCAAGGAGTAAGCATCTTTTAATTTCATGGCTACAATCACCATCTGCAGTGATTTTGGAGCCCCCCAAAAAAGTCTGACACTGTTTCCCCATCTATTTCCCATGAAGTGATGGGACCAGATGCCATGATTTTAGTTTTCTGAATGTTGCGCTTTAAGCCAACTTTTTCACTCTTCACTTTCATTAAGAGGCTTTTTAGTTTCTCTTCACTTTCTGCTATAAGGGTGGTGTCATCTGCATATCTGAAGTTATTGACATTTCTCCTGGCAATCTTGATTCCAGCTTGTGCTTCTTCCAGCCCAGCATTTCTCATGATGTACTCGGCATAGAAGTTAAATAAGCAGGGTGACAATATACAGCCTTGACGAACTCCTTTTCCTATTTGGAACCAGTCTGTTGTTCCATGTTCAATTCTAATGGTTGCTTCCTGACCTGCATATAGGTTTCTCAGGAGGCAGGTCACGTGGTCTGGTATGCCCATCTCTTTCAGAATTTTCCACAGTTTATTGTGATCCACACAGTCAAAGGCTTTGGCATAGTCAATAAAGCAGAGACAGATGTTTTTCTGGAACTCTCTTGCTTTTTCCATGATCCAGCAGATGTTGGTAATTTGATCTCTGGTTCCTCTGCCTTTTCTAAAACCAGCTTGAACATCTGGAAGTTTGCAATTCACATATTGCTAAAGCCTGGCTTGGAGAATTTTGAACATTACTTTAATAGTGTGTGAGATGAATACAGTTGTGTGGTAGTTTGAGCATTCTTTGGCATTGCCTTTCTTTGGGATTGTGATAAAAATTGACCTTTTCCAGTCCTGTGGCCCCTGCTGAGTTTTCCAAATTTGCTGGCATATTGAGTGCAACACTTTGACAGCATTATCTTTCAGGATTTGAAATAGCTCAACGGGAATTCCATCACCTCCACTAGCTTTGTTTGTAGTATTGCTTTCTAAGGCCCACTTGACTTCACATTCCAGGATGTCTGGCTCTAGGTGAGTCATCACACCATCGTGATTATCTAGATCATGAAGCTCTTTTTGTACAGTTCTTCTGTGAATTCTTGCCACCTCTTCTTAATATCTTCTGCTTCTGTTAGGTCCATAGCATTTCTGTCCTTTATCGAGCCCATCTTTGCATGAAATGTTCCCTTAGTATCTCTAATTTTCTTGAAGAGATCTCTAGTCTTTCCCATTCTATTGTTTTCCTCTATTTCTTTGCATTGATCGCTGAGGAAGGCTTTCTTATTTCTCCTTGCTATTCTTTGGTACTCTGCATTCAGTGGGAATATCTTTCCTTTTCTCCTTTGCTTTTCACTTCTCTTATTTTCACAGCTATTTGTAAGGCCTCCTCAGACAGCCATTTTGCTTTTTTGCATTTCTTTTCAGTAGGGATGGTCTTGATCCCTGTCCCCTGTACAATGTTATGAACCTCCATCCATAGTTCATCAGGCACTCTATCAGATCTAGTTCCTTAAATCTATTTCTCATTTCTGTATGATAAGGGATTTGATTTAGGTCATACCTGAATGGTTTAGTGGTTTTCCCCCACTTTCTTCAATTTAAGTCTGAATTTGGCAATAAGGAGTTCACGATCTGAGCCATAGTCAGTGCCTGGTGTTGTTTTTGCTGACTGTATAGAGCTTCTCCATCTTTGGCTGCAAAGAATATAATCAGTCTGATTTTGGTGTTGACCATCTGGTGATGTCCAGATGTAGAGTCTTCTCTTGTGTTGTTGGAAGAGGTGTTTGCTATGACCAGTGCGTTCTCTTGGCAAAACTCTATTAGCCTTTGCCCTGCTTCATTCCATACTCCAAGGCCAAAATTTACCTGTTACTCCAGGTGTTTCTTGACTTCCTACTTTTGCATTCCAGTCCCCTATAATGAACAGCACATCTTTTTTGCATGTTAGTTCTAAAAGGTCTTGTAGGTCTTCACAGAACCATTCAACTTCAGCTTCTTCAGCATTACTGGTTGGGGCATAGGCTTGGATTACCATGATATTGAATGGTTTGCCTTGGAAACGAACAGAGATCATTCTGTCGTTTTTGAGACTGCATTTAAGTACTGCATTTCGCACTCTTTTGTTGACCATGATGGCCACTCCATTTCTTCTGAGGGATTTCTGCCAGCAGTGGTAGATAAAATGGTCATCTGAGTTAAATTCACCCATTCCAGTCCATTTTAGCTCGCTGATTCCTAGAATGTCAACATTCACTCTTGCCATCTCCTATTTGACCACTTCCAATTTGCCTTGATTCATGGACGCGACATTCCTGGTTCCTATGCAATATTGCTCTTTACAGCATCGGACCTTGCTTCTGTTACCAGTCGCATCCACAACTGGGTATTGTTTTTGCTTTGGCTCCATCCCTTCATTCTTTTTGGAGTTACTTCTCCACTGATCTCCAGTAGCATATTGGGCACCTACTGACCCGGGAGTTCCCTTTGAGTATCCTATCATTTTGCCTTTTCATACTGTTCATGGGGTTCTCAAGGCAAGAATACTGAAGTGGTTTGCCATTCCCTTCTCCAGTGGATCACATTCTGTCAGACCTCTCCACCATGACCCGTCCATCTTGGGTGGCCCCCATGGCATGGCTTAGTTTCATTGAGTTAGACAAGGCTGTGGTTCATGTGATCAGATTGGCTAATTTTCTCTGATTATGGTTTCAGTATGTCTGCCCTCTGATGCACTCTCACAACACCTATCATCTTACTTGGGTTTCTCTTACCTTGGGTGTGGGGTATCTCTTAACGGCTGCTCCAGCGGAGCGCAGCCGCTGCTCCTTACCTTGGACAAGGGGTATCTCCTTTGGCCACCCCTCCTGACCTTAAACATGGAGTAGCTCCTCTCAGCCCCCCTTTTCCCCCACAGCTGCAGCTCCTTGGAGGTGGGGTTGCTCCTCTCGGCCACCTCCCCTGACCTCAGGCGCTCTTCTCGGCCACTGCCCTGATCTTGGGCCTGTGGTAGCTCTTCTCGGCCACTGCCCCTGACCTCGGATGTGGGGTAGCTCCTCTTGGCTGCCGCCCCTGACCTCGGTTGTGGGGTAGCCCGTCTCAGCCACTGCCCCTGACCTTGGATGTGGGGTAGCTCTTCTCGGCCGCTGCCCCTGATCTCGGACATGGGGTTCAATTCAGTTCAGTTCAGTCGATTAGCTGTGTCGGACTCTTTGCAACCCCATGAATCACAGCACACCAGGCCTCCCTGTCCATCACCAACACCTGGAGTCCACTCAAACTCACCTCCATCGAGTCAGGGATGCCATCCAGCCATCTCATCTGCTGTCGCCCCCCTTCTCCTGCCCCCAATCCCTCCCAGCATGAGAGTCTTTTCCAATGAGTCAGCTCTTTGCATGATTTGGCCAAAGTACTGGAGTTTCAGCTTTAGCATCATTCCTTCCAAAGAACACCCAGGACTGATCTCCTTTAGAATGGACTGGTTGGATCGCCTTGCAGTCCAAGGGACTCTCAAGAGTCTTCTTCAACACCACAGTTCAGAAGCATCAATTCTTCGGCACTCAGCCTTCTTCACAGTCCAACTCTCACATCCATACATGACCACTGTAGCTCCTTTTTAAATTCTGTTATGTATTTCTGATATGGTGCCTCCAGGTTTTTAATCTTTCAAGATAACCTTAATTATTCAAGGTCTTTTTTGATTCCATATACATTTTAGGATTGTTTGCTTTATTTCTGTGAAAAATGCTGTTGGAGTTTTGTTAGGAATTGCATTGTATGTGTACATTGCTTTTGGTCGTATGGATGTTTTAACAATATTAATTCTTTTAATCCATGAGCACAGAGTATCTTTCCATTTATTTGTATCTTCATCATTTTCTTTCATCAGTGTCATAGATTTCCATGTACAAGTCTTTTACTTCCTTATGTTAAATACATCCCTAGGAATTTTATTCTTTTTGATGCAATTTTAAATGGGGTATTTTTCTTAATTTTACTTACTGATAGTTTGTTGTTAGTGTATAAAAACACAATGTTTCTGTGTGTTGATTTTGTATCTTGCAACTTTACTGAATTCACTTATTAGTACTAACAATTTTTGGTGGTATCTTTACAGTTTTCTCCCTATAATACCATATTGCCTGCAATTAGAGACAGTTTTCCTTCTTTCATTCCAAGGAATGCCTTTGGATGCCTTTTATTTCTTTTTCTTGCCTAATTGCTCTGGTGTGGACTTTTAATACTATGTCAAATGAGAGTGATGAGAGTGTATATCCTTGTCTTTTCCCTAATCTTAGAAGAAAAGCTTTCAACTTTTCATGGTTGAATATGATGTTACCTGTGGGCTGTCATATGTAACCTTTATTATAAAGGTGAAGTGAAGTGAAAGTCACTCAGTCGTGTCTGACTGTTTGCAACCCCATGGACTGTACAGTCCATGGAATTCTGGAATACTGGAGTGGATTGCCTATCCCTTCTCCAGGGGATCTTCCCAACCCAGGGATCAAACCCAGGTCTTCCTCATTGCAGGCAGATTCTTTTTTTTATTTTTTTATCGCCACTTATTTATTTTCAAGTTTTATTTATTTATTTTTTGGCTGTGGCGGGTCTTCTTTGCTGCACGAGGGTTTCTCTAGTTGTCTCAAGCAGGGGCTACTCTTGGTTGTGGTGCAAGGGCTTCTCATTGAGGTGGCTGCTGCTGCAAAGCACAGGCTGTAGGCTCAAAGGCTTCAGTAGTTGCAGCAGCCAGACTCAGGAGCTGTGGCACACAGGCTTAGTTGCCCCGTAGCATGTGGGATCTTCCCAGACCAGTGATTGAACCGGTGTCCTTTGCCTTGTGAAGCAGATTCTTAACCCACTGAACCACGAGGGAATCCCTGCAGGCAGATTCTTTATGAGCTTAGCCACAAGGGAGGCCCTATTATAAAGGTATATTCGCTCTATACCCACTTTGTTGACTGTGTGTTCTTTATACTATTTTTAGTCAGTTTTGTTTGTGAGATTCATTCATTTAATGAAGGTAGCAGTTTTCATTTGTGTTTCATTAATGTATGGCATTCTACTTTATAAATATATCATACTTCCACCATTTTTCCATTAATGGATGTTTATTTAGATGGTCTATAATTTCTTGCTATTACAAGTAGTGTTGCTGCGAAAATTCTTAAAAATGTTTCCTTGTATGTTCGTGTTTCCCTAGAGAAGTATGCGTAAGAGTGAAATTGCTTAATTACATATAGTAAATGTCTAGCTTTATCAGATATTAACATACTGTTTTCCAAAGTGGTTATTTACACTTATCAACAGTTTATAAAATTTACCTTTGTTATCATCCTTGCTGTATTTTGGTATTTTCAATTTTTTTTAACATCTTTTGCAGTTGTAGAGGTAAATGATAGCTCCAAAGATAGGTAATGGTGGTGATTACACAACAAGGCAAACATATTTAATGCCACGGAACACTTACCAATGATTAAAATGGTAAATTTTATGTTAGATATATTTTACTACAATTTTTAAAAAGTTTTCCTAGTCTGATGGGCATAAAATCTCACTGTGCTTTTAAATTTGCTTTTCCCTGATTGTGAGTAAGGAATCTCTCATTCATGTTTTCCCCCTCTGAATTTCTTGTTCATATCTTTTTGCCTACTTTTTGCCTATCTTCTTAACAATTTTGGAAGTTCTTATATGTATTCTGAATATTAATCTTTTGTTAGTTATGTATATTACATATATTTTCTCTCAATTATGACTGTCTTCTTCATTTTTGAATCTTTTTTTAATAAACAGAAGCTTTTAATTTTAATGTGGTTGAACATTTTTTCCTTTTGATATATACTTTTCTTGGTCTTTTATTTAAAAGGATCTCTGCTAAGAGAGGGTTAACAATATTAACCTGTATTTTTTTCTTAAAAGTTTTATTAAAGTTTTGCTTTTAATATTTCACACCCAGTTAATCTACTTGATTTAATTGTTTGTTTGGTATGAAGTAACTATTTAATATTTCTTCATGTAGCTAATCATTTATTACTCATTTTCTTCTGCCCCAGACCTTTTACATATCAAGTTTACATATATGCAGAAGTCTCTTTCTGGATTCTATGTTTTGTCTGTCAGTTGTTTATCATTTTACCAAAATTGCTTCTAGAGCTTTGTAATAAAATTACCTACCTAGGCAATACCCATCTCCTCCATTCTTCTCCAGAGCTGTCTCAGCTATTCTTGACTCTCTGTCATTTCCCACAGTTTTAGAATTAATTTGTCAAGCTCCTTATTTGGAATGTTGATTGACAAATGTCCTTTTCTCTTATTTTCAAGGGAATTCTAGTGTTTCACCACTAGGAATGCTGCTAAAGCACTTTCCTACAATAGACAGTGTCATATCATGCTTAAAAATGGTTAGCAGTCCAGACTTTGTGGCCAGGTTGCCTGAATCCATTTCTTAGTGTTACCACTTGCTTGCTGTGTGACCTTGGACAGATCATTTAGCTTCTCTGTACCATCGTTTTTTCAGCTGTGTAATGGCAGTGCTAACAGTCTGTACTTCATATGGTAGTTCTGAAGATTTAATGCACTAGTCATATGGTAGTTCTGAAGATTTAATGCACTAGTCTGTGTCAAACACTTAAAACTGTGCCTGGCATATAGTATGAGTACTGTGAATTAATACGCTATTTATAATTGCGAATTAGTATTATAAATCTAGTTTGTTAGAGGTGTTTTGTTTTGAAATCATGAACAGGTATTGAATTCTTTAACTGTTATCTGATAATTTCATTGGATTTTGTTAGGGCATTAATTAACATGTATTGAGCTTAATGGAGTGTCAGATTTATGCTGTGACTAGAATTTAATAAATATGGCTTTTTTAGCCTTGACATAGTTGGTAGTAGTTCCCATTTAACTTTTTTTTTCTGGATTACCTTTTAGAAGCCCCATTGATGACTTTACCTATCTCACCATTCAAATGTATAAACATATTGCAGTCATTAAAGAGTTTCTGTCATGTCCTGCCAGAGAAATTTGTTTTTTCACTTAGTGTAAGTAGATTACTTTGTCTGTATTTTGATATTTTACTAACAGATTAGTGGTTCATTTATAATTCTAAGACTTGATGAATACCTACTAGATAAAGCAGTTTTGGGGAGAATTTACTAAGACAGGAAATTTTTTCTGAGTTCTTTTGAAGAAAATTCACTAATGTTGAAAAGTCTGTGTATGAACAGACTTTATGGGAGTCATTTGTACACAGCTGGGACTGAATTTATGGACTGCTTTTCTGACTTGCTAAAAAGCTAAAGAGTGACAACCCCTTTCATACTGCATTATCCAGCTTGGCTTTTAACTCTAAGAAAATGGTGTTCGCAAATTGATGCTCTGTTCCTTTGGGGTTGGTATAGAAGCATTAGATTGTACTAAAATATTCATATGTGAGTGCATTTAGCTGAAAGCAATTGATGTTCTGTTCCCAAGAGGACCAAGAGAAATGCTGTATGGACCTGTAGTACAGAAAACACCCTAAGCATGCTCCTTAAAGGTAATTACATGGCCTGGATGATCAAAGCCCTTACAGCAGAGCTTAAAGTGACAAAGGAGAAGTTGAGCTAACAAACTGTGGTTTGGATGTATAGATAGTTTGCTTGAGCAATAACTAAAAACTTATTTGCTAAAAGTTAGTTGTAATTGTATCTGTGAGTTCTAATTGTGTCTTTGCTTCATTTTCTTAACTAATTTTTATTAGATTGTTTTCTCTAAATATTTATTCCAAGAGGACCAGTGTCAGTCAAGTTTTCTTATCCATTACCCTTTAGTATGTAAAATTAATTTTTTAAGTTTTGGAGAGTCTGTTGAATTTTTATGTATATATTAGAACTTTTATAAAAGATTCCACTGATATAAATTGACGTGCCTTGTAGATGATCAATCTAATTTAACAGCTGGTATGAAAATCAGTAAGAGTAGCCATCTTGGTGTGGCAATTTGAATAAAACTGTTCTAAATTTCTATTCTTATTCTAACTGTATTTTTGATTCTTTCATATAAAAGCTAATGTTTTTCCTTATGTATTGCTTCAGATAAGATAATCATGCACATTAATGTCAGAGAAAATAAGACACTGTACTAGAAGGAAATGTTTATTCAATGATAGCTGATCATTTAGCTTATGTAAGTCAATCCTCATGTTTATTTTAGAGCCAAAGATATGAGTACTAAGATCTTGTATAAAAGAACATTTTAGTAATTTAATTTAATATATTTATATATTAATATTAACTACAGTTAGTCTGAGAAGGAATTTGGGAAATGGATTAGGGGCAGGGAATGTTTTCCATTTCCTTAAAGTGAAGTTACTTAGATGGTCTCTAGTAAGGTTGGATGAATAGTAAATTTACTCTTCTCTTAGAAGCATGGGTAGAAGTAGCATATGCATTGCCCTTTTTCTCTCTGCGAAATATGCCAGACCTATGTCCTGAGGTTATAGATTTGGGCGTGAAACCTTCAGCTCCCTCCCTGTCCTCCTACTTTGCCCCGTGCCCGGGGCTCCAAGCTGAGCTAACTGAAAGCCAGAGAACCCCCTCAGAACAACTACTTTGGTCTCAGTGGAAATCCAAACTGAGATTCAAACTGCTTTGGTCTCAATGGAAACCCAAACAGATTCAAACAGCTTTGGTCTCAATGGAAATCCATGCTGAGTTTCAAACTGCCCATGTGGAGGCCCCAAAACTCCTGTCTCAGTACCACCTCAGACTACTCTGGTTTCAGTAGAAACTCAGACCATCGAAGTTAGAGATGAGATGGAGGACAGGAGACAAAGAGAAAAAGAAAAACAGGTTTCTCCAGTCTATCCCTGGGATCATATGTGCAGAACAGCCAGAGAGACTGAGGAACAGCCACATAAGCTGTTACCTCTTTATGAAACACCCACCGGGAGAAATAATCAGTCCATGAGAGTTAGTAAGCCTTTTTCTTATCAAGAAATACAAAGAATCAAGGAGGATCTGGGAGACTATTTAGAGGACCCAGAAAAATATTAGAGCTTTTAAAGGTGTTACTCTGCTTTATGACCTTACTTGGAAGGATGTGATGTATATCTTGGGACAACGCTGACTCCCGACTCAAAGACTCGAGTTTTGGGGAAAGCGGTTGCTTACGGAGATAAATAGGAGAAGGCAATGGCACCCCACTCCAGTACTCTTGCCTGGAGAATCCCATGGATGGAGGAGCCTGGTAGGCTGCAGTCCATGGGGTTACGGAGAGTTGGACACGACTGAGCGACTTCACTTTCACTTAGAAGCATTTACCTTTTCTACCTTATTAGCTCTGCTCAGATTCTTAGAGCTTTAAAAGGTGGTTCATGGAGTTTTTGTGTAATTTGGGCTAAGCTCATAGAGAACTCAAGTTGCTTTTTTTCAGAACAGTTTTAGATTTACAGAAAAATGGCAAAAATAGTACAGAGAGTTCCCATAAGTCTTTTACCTGGTTTCCCATATTGTTATTTTCTAGTGTTGTTGGAACTGTTTATGGGCTTCTTGATGGCTCAGCTGGTAACGAATCCGCCAGCAATGCGGGAGACCTGGATTCGATCCCTGGGTTGGAAAGGTCCACTGGAGAAGGCAAAGGCTATCTACTCCAGTATTCTGGCCTGGAGAATTTTGATAGTTATTAAAAGACAGGATTCTAGAATTAAGTGTTTTGAAGATGGAGAATGGTATAAAGGATTCTGTCAAGGAAACTACTTCCTGATGACTTTATTGTGGTAAAAATCTGATGAAATTTGCCACCATATTTAAGTGTATAATTCAGAGACATCAATTATATTCAGACTGTTGTACAACCATAACCTCTGTTTATACTCCAAATTTTTCATCACCCCAAAAAGAAACTCTGTAACCATTAAGCAGTAGTTCTCCATTTCTTCCAACCTCAGGCTCTGGTAATCCCTAATCTACTTTATATCTCTATGAGTTCACTATGCTGGATATTTTAAGAGTGAATCATATACAATATTTGTCCTTTTGTGAGTGTCTTCTTTTAGCATATTTTCAGGTTTAATCCTTATTGTAGCATATGTCAGAACATCATTCTTTTTATGGCTGGAAAATATTTTAATAATATTCCATGAATGTTTTTGTTTATTTATCTATTGATAGATACTTTGGTCATTTTTGTTTTTACCTTTTGGCTATTGTGAATAATGCTGCTTTGAACATTCGCATATAATTATCTGTTAAGTTCCTGCTTTAAATTCTTTTTGTGTGGTAAAGTTAGGCCTGGGATTGCTGGGCCACATGATAAGTCTTTGTTTAGCTTTTTGAAGAGCCTCCAAACTGTTTTTCTCTAGTTGCTATGTAGCTTTCATGAGCTTCTTGGCATAGAAACTATCTTTATTATTTTAGATTAAATAATCATCAAGAAAGGCTATGCACAAACAATGACCTTCTTAGTAATTTTGTGAATGAGGTAACTTGGTGAGTGAAAAGTATAGTACTTTGAAGTCAGGTTCTATTGCCAGCTTGGTTCTTCAGGCCTCTATTTTTTATCGATGACATAGATCCTGTGCATAGAATTAGATATTGTGCATTGAATTGTGGTGCTGGAGAAGACTCTTGAGAGTCCCTTGGACAGCAAGGAGATCAAACCAGTCAATCCTAAAGGAAATCAGCCCTGAATATTCATTGGAAGGACAGATGCTGAAGCTGAAGCTTCGGTACTTCAGCCATCTGATACAAATAGCTGACTCACTGGAAAAGAACCCAATGCTAGGAAAGATTGAGGGCAACAAAGGATGAAAGGGGGCGACAGAGGATGAAATGGTTGGATGGTATCACCGACTCATTGGACATGAATTTGAGGAAACTCTGGGAGATGTCAAAGGACAAGGAAGCCTGGTGGGCTGCAGTCCATGGGGTCACAAAGAGTTGGACATGAATTAGCAGCTGAACAATAACAACAAATGCATAGATAACCTTCATTTCAGTTCAGTCGCTCAGTCGTGCCCAACTCTTTGTGACCCCATGAATCACAGCACGCCAGGCCTCCCTGTCCATCACCAACTACTGGAGTTCACTCAGACTCATGTCCATCGAGTCGGTGATGCCATCCAGCCATCTCATCCTCTGTCGTCCCCTTTTTCTCCTGCCACCAATCCCTCCCAGCATCAGAGTCTTTTCCAATGAGTCAACTCTTCGCATGAGGTGGCCAAAGTACTGGAGTTTCAGCTTTAGCACCAGTCCTTCCAAAGAACACCCAGGGCTGATCTCCTTTAGAATGGACTAGTTGGACTAGTTGGATCTCCTTGCAGTCCAAGGGACTCTCAAGAGTCTTCTCCAACACTGCAGTTCAAAAACATCAATTCTTCGGCACTCAGCTTTCTATCCTTACTGTTACAAAATTCTGTATAGGTATATATAATTTAGCTGTTAGATCAATTAAACCTTACTGATGAAAAATTTTATACTTAAACTTTTTATTTGATTGCTAAAAATGTAAGGCTTTATAATACACTAATTATATAAGTAATTTGATGTTGTACACTCAAATATTTTAGTGTAATTTAATCATCTGAGTAGTTTTATATTATACCTAGGAATTCCCTGGTCATCCAGTGATGAGTACTCTGCACTTTCGCTACAGGGGGCACAGGTTCAATCTCTGGTTGGGGAACTAATCTCACAAGCTGTGGGGCATGGCCTACACACGCACACACACACACATACTTGACTGCTTTCTGTCATTCTAGGTGTCCTTGAAGAAAGTCTTCCCGCACACACATGCACACACACACAAACACACACACACACTTGACTGCTTTCCGTTACTCTAAGTGTCCTTGAAGAAAGTCTTCCTGCAATAGAAAATCTGTGCATTTAGTATAGAAGCTAATTACCTAAATGCTAAACATTTATGTGCAAAATAGTTAAGTATTTAAAGTTATATTTTATTGTAAAAATACTTTCTTAAGAAAACTTATGTCAGATTCTATGCATCATGTAATCAAATCCTACATTTAAAAACAGTATTTAAAGACCAAGAGCTGAAATTTCACCTTTTTGGTTTACATTTAAACTTTTGAATTCTAAATCACAATATAATTAGTTACTATCCTTTAAAAAAAATCCTTTTAACTTTGTATTTGAGAAACTGGGTTACTAAACTTATACTTGGAACAAAAATAATAAGGTATGTGATGAAGCAATATGGGCTTTCCTTTTAACTTTGTATTTGAGAAACTGGGTTATTAAACTTATACTTGGAACAAAAATAATAAGGTATGTGATGAAGCAATATGGGCTTTCTAGGCGGCTCAGTGGTAAAGATTCTACCTGCCAGTGTGGGAGATGCAGGTTTGATCCCTGGGTCAGGTAGATCCCCTGGAGGAGGAAATGGCAACCCACTGCAGCATTCTTGCCTGGAAAATCCCATGGACAGAGGTGCCTGATGGGCCATAGTCCAGAGTCCCAAAGAGTTAGACATGACTGGGTGACTGAGTGCACAAGCGCAATGAAACCTATGCTAGAAGTATAAATTACCACTTGCTTTGGTCATATTGTAACTAGACTGGTCATGAAGATGACATTTAATTGGCTTCTCCAGGGGGAAAGGTGGGCCAATAAAAAGAATATAGAGGAACTCCTATCTGTGGATGAATTTAGGATTTTAAAACACCTTGGACTAAAAACCCAAGCTATGTA
Organism: Nanger dama; assembly: GCA_917880005.1. Lineage (NCBI taxonomy): Eukaryota > Metazoa > Chordata > Mammalia > Artiodactyla > Bovidae > Nanger > Nanger dama. Next base: position 1,008,254 of record CAKJTW010000110.1, on the reverse strand, counting down.
TTCTCTGCCTAATAAGTACCAAGTCCATCTGCTGAGCCATGGAATATCTATTCATATGAGAAACCTACAGAGGTTTCTTTCAAATGAGTTTTCTGACTTTGTTTCTAGACCTTTCCATTAAAGTTATTAGAACCAGATATTGACTTCATCGAAAGCCAGGTGAAAGTTTTCGTCCAAAGTGTTAGTTTTCTGTATAGGTTACATAAGCTAAACATCAAAGACATCAACAAACAAATGGTTTCCAAGTCTTGCCTCTTCCGTGAGTCCGTCTTCTTGATGGCCTTGTAGCCAGTGCATTTGTGTGAAACATTTGTATTAGAGGCATTTCAGTTGATGGGCAACTAACTGGTCATTAGATAAATCAAAGGCTGTAGTTTATGTCCTAATTCAGGATGAGGAACTCAGAAATAAGCTATCAACCGATACCTCTACTAACATGGGATAAAAACTAATGTTGCTGCTGCTGCTAAGTTGCTTCAGTCGTGTCTGACTCTGTGCGACCCCATAGATGGCAGCCCACCAGGCTCCCTCATCCCTGGGATTCTCCAGGCAAGAACACTGGAGCGGGTTGCCATTTCCTTCTCCAATGCATGAAAGTGAAAGTGAAGTCGTTCAGTCGTGTCCGACTCCCAGCAACCCCATGGACTGCAGCCCACCAGGCTCCTCCATCCATGGGATTTTCCAGGCAAAAGTACTGGAGTGAGGTGCCATAAAGTTTATACATTTTTTTACATATAACCTTATGTTAGCTATTCATCTCATCTTTTTAGTGATTTTTCTCCATGATAAATATATTTACTGGAGTTTTAATAAACTAGTGACTTCAGTTAAAGGGTATTGATAGTACTGTCACAATATTGAGTTATTTGTGATGTAGTAGAAGTACTGAACTTAAAATCAAAGGTTAAGAAGCCTGCCTTTTACGAGTTGTGTGTAACTTTGAATGACTCATCAAGCCTCCTTGAGCCTGTGCTTTCTGTTCTATAAAATGAGAAAAATTTCCACCCCTTAGAGTTATTGTCATAGTTAGGTGAGATAATGTATATAAAGTAGAGTATAGTTACTGGCATATTATAGACAATTCATGTAGTTGTGATGATTAACATGCCATCTCAAATACTGATACAATCTGTATGACTGGGTGAGCATTAAATATTTACTTTTATATAAGTTACAGGAGCATTATCTGATGATTGAGACATACCTTCAGCTTCATAGCAGGAGTATGCATAAAGTTCTGTATTCATATGAAAGTCAGTTGAGGCATACGCCTGTCTGAGAATTTCATAATACAGGCAGAGAGCTGTTTGAGAGAAGAGCCACAGTTGTGCTTTGCATTTTGGGGCCTCTTCCAAAAGAGAAGAGACTTAAAAACAATTTGGCAAACGGAGAAAATAGTTTGGCCTTTCAAATGAGTAGCAGGATGAAATATAGCAATATTAATGCACAAGAGACTTGCAGTAATTAGAAAATATAGTTCGGTTAATCTACTTCTCAAAGAGACATTCATTATTTCCTATGATGAATTACATTTAACTCCTAACCTGGCATTTGTCCTGGGTATTTGTGTTGTGTTTTAGCTGTTGTAACAGTTGCTGTTTAAGGTTATGCCTCTGTAGTTTCTGAGTAAACAATGTTGAGAGAGCGTGTGCCATTCTGTAAAATTTGTTTCATCCGAGGCAGTCTTAGGGTATTGTTTTTAAGCACATACATAGGATTGCTGAATTCTAGTTTTTAATAGAACTACTTATATGATGTCTTTAAACTTTTTATCTTCAAATAAATGTAGCTTTTTACATTCCTTCCCTAATCTGGAAAGCGAGACTTGGTAGAAAAGGAATTTTAAACCTGATTTTTAAAGAGGCAAAGAAATACTGGCTTGGTTTTTCTGCTCTGAAAGCTCCATATTTAACCACTCTTCTCATAGTCATATTTTTATATAAACATAAAAGTAAACATTTAAATCTTTCGTTTCTACTTTGTTTAAGCAGTACTGAAGTTGCTGCAGGCAGAATACTGTTCCAATTGTAGGAAAAAAGATGTAATAATTTCAACTTGCTGTATTAATTTTGTATGACAAATTTGATATGTCTTGGTAGCTGTCTCTGGGCTATGTATACCTGTATGAAGATTATGTTAGAATTTTGTGAAGAAACTCACCTCAACTTCCTAGGCCAGCCAGCACTGTCTAGAAAGTTGGGCTGAATTCAAACTTCACAGCTAGTACTAAGTGGCCCCCCAAATCACTAAGAATATCAGTAAAAAAATCTTCCCAATACATTATCCCAGAAGAATTGTATCAAGTTAAATAAATAGCAGCTTCTCTTGTGATATTGAGTTACTATCACAATAGTAAACTACCCAAGTAGTTTAAAGTGGGATCTATGTGGCAGTTGGTTGTCTAATGCCTTCTGGTTCAAAGATTTAGTGATCATTCAATAATAATAATAATAGCATTAATAGTAATGGCTCATATTTTGAGCACTTCACATGCATTGTGTTATTTAATAATCCCAACAATCCTGTTAGCTGCAGGTGTTTAATTTAAAAATAACATTTTTAAAATGTAGGTAGATATGTTGTTTCTTTAGACATAGTGCTGTGGCACACTTAATAGGCTACAGTGTAGTGTAAACATAACTTTTATATACACTAGGAAACCAAAAGCTTCTTGTGACTTGTTTTTGCACTGCTCGCTTTATTGCAGTAGTCTGGAATGCGCAAAATCTCCAGGGCGTGCCCGTATGCTTTTTTGAGAAGTGCAAGCCTTTCGGGATAGAGTCTTCAGGTTTTTCTAAAATTTTAAGAAAGAGTATCTTACTAGAGAACAAAATTTGATAATCAGTTTCAGAGTATAAATTTACTGTTTTAAACCGGCCATTTTCATCTCCTTTGGGTTTTCTTATAATGGTCGACCATACCTGAAAATTGGTGGATTTGAGTCATCTCTGTGTTTCTCTATTGACTGCTCCCTTAGTTAATCTTTAGCCTTGTCATTCTGCTGACTTTCCTTTTATGATCTTCTGAGCCCGTAAAAGCAAAGCTAACACAAGATACTATGTCATTCTGTCTTGAGGTCTTACTGTCATGCTCTGCAGTACCTCACAGAGCTTGCAAGAAGGCTCTTCTTTGCTTTGGTTTTTGTTTGTTTGTTCTGTCAGTACCTCACGGATTGTGGAATCTTAGTTCCCTGACCAGGGATTGAATCTGGTCTCTCGACTGTGAAAGTACAATCCTAACCACTGGACCTCCAGGGAATTCCCTTCTTTAGCTTGTTCTTAAACTATCTTGGATCTTTGGCTGTCTAGCACGGTGGTAACCATGAAGTTACATGTGGATATTGGGCACTCGAAATGTGGCTAGATTTCATTGAGATTATATTATTAAAATTGGTTTCACCTATTTCATTTCACTTTAATGAGGCTAATAGAAAATTTCAAAGTATGTGGCTTACAATATTTTTATATTATATATCTCTTTTGGATTTAATAATGTTAGGCAAAAATCACAACGTGCGAGTAAGAAACACTTTTCTCCTTAGCATCTGCACCAGGATCTTCTGGAGAGCAGGACCCAGAAATGTATACTCTTGGAATTCCAGATTTCCTGCCCAAGATTTGAGTGAAGCAGGAGAGTGATGTTAGCAAATACTTTTAGAAGAAAGCAGCCAAAACCCAAATCATGCATCAGAGAATACTCTTGACCATGTTGCTTCCCCAGGTTGGTTAGATTTCTGTAAAAGTGTTAAGATTTCATTTCAGTCTTTCAATTCTCAGACATACAGATTTGTCATCATGCTCGGACTAGTAAAACCTCTTCTAAAAGCGTGTTTTGTTTGAAGGACTAAGGAGCAGGAACAGATGGGTTAGGCTGTAAAAGTAGACTCCTGTTTGGCAGAGGACAGAAATTACTCCAGAGAACCGTCATCCCCCAAACTGCTTCCTGCTGCTAAAGGCCATTCCGCTTCTTGCTGGCAGGAACAGAAAGTAAGGGGTTGCATAAGAGACCAGAGCTCTGTCACACCCGGATTTTTACGATCTTACCTTAACCTATGTTGTTTGACTGTGAGCTTGTTGAGTGCGTACCACAGGGGATTCTTGCTGTCCTGTACTTATGCTAGTCCATACAACTCTTTTGTATGAATAAGGGAAAAAACTCCTTTCTCAAGTTACGTTACTGCCATCTGTTGGAAAATTATTGTAATAAAAATGCAGATCTATAATGACTATGATATGAATAATGCCTCCCTCCAGAGTTGTTCAGTATGCAGCCCGCTCAGCTGTATATGGTAGCCCTGGGACCACCCCAGGAGTCCACTAGTCACTGAGTGGGCTGAGAAAATCAGTGTTTGAATAAATCTCAGTTCTTGAGTGGTACACCAGTGTCTTGGGAAACCCGATACTGTGCTAAGGATTGCAGCCTTACAATCCCAGTTATTCAGATGAGCAAGCTGAGGCACAGAGAGGTTAAAACAGTTGGCTCACGGTCAAAGGTCTGTTAAGTGGCCAAGCTGGCATTTATTTCAGCATAGGCAGTGAGATTCCAGAGCCTAGGTTCTAAACTTCTAAAGGACAGTGATAAACTCCTCTTGCAAACCTCTGTTAACCACACTGGATGCAGCAGTCTCCAAGCCCTATTCCTGTGTTTATCTGAGCACACTCTGAGGTAGTGTAGATAGACATCTGCTCCTGAATTCTTTGGATGAGGCTACAGCTGTAGTCTTTTTTAGGTCTTGGCAAAGAAAGAAGGATTTGTCCGAACTTGTTTGACGTAGATGCTGCCCCTTCTTTACCAACCCTGTGGCTTTACTTCCCACCCATCCTCTCCATCCTTGAATTGCAGGATAATTAACCCAGACTGCTACCAGCTGTGTCCTTCATCCTAGTTTCTTACTCTTGTAGGTTTCTTTCCCTTTGTTTCTTTCCCTTTCTTTTCCTTACTAGAACTTTATCTCCAGGACTACCCCTCCTTCCTTTTCTGTCTGTTCATTTCTTTAATCCCACCTTTTTTGAACCCTTAATTGTTGTTCCTTCCTCCAACATCACCTCTCATTTTCGCTCCAAGTTTTCTTTACCTACCATCCGATTTATAAAGAAAGTGCCTCAGGGCAGGGATTGCCTTGTTATGTTGTGAAGCAGTGTCTAAGTGCTCCATAAATTAGCATCTGTGGAGGGTTTTGCACATACTAATTATTATTATTGAAATACAGAAATGCTTTGTGAACCATGAGGAAGCTTCCTATGACTGTAGTCTAATTGCCTGTACACATTTTCTGAAAAAGAAGAAAAAAAGCCTCAAGCCTCTCTTCCTGTCTTAAAGAGCCATCAGATCTCAGAACAGCAGCCAGAATCTCAGGACTCATTCAGGGCTGTTGTTTCAAAGCTTTTTTATTTATTCAGAGAACCATGTTTGTGCGATAGTAAAATAAGTTCTTGTTGGTCAGGAACAGGTCAGAATTTACCTGTTTGGAGAATTTATGCTTTTAGAAAGGTGGGAATGACCCTGGAACCACCTTTGGTTTCCTTTGGCCCAGAATCTGTTGTTTCTTTACTGACATTTATGATTAAAGCCAGCAGTAGTCATTTCTCAGGAGGTTTAATGATATAAATTTCATTTATATCATATTTATGTTGATGTTTAGTGCCAGAGTGAATCAGCATTTTTATTAGCATTTTATAATGCAGATGGAGAGGCTTTTAAGACTTGCTGAATTTTAATGTAGACATGTATGTCAGAAAGACCCTTTTATATAGAACTATTGATCCTTTCCAATATATGGTTTGAGAACATACTTCAAGTGTGGTTAGCGAGACAGTGTCTATCTAAATAACTTACTTTAAAAATCTTTACATTTACATTTCGGCCTGGTTTTCCTGAACGTAGGATTTAGTAAGTATACTGTGATTAATAATTTAATGAATGTTCTCTCCTAAAAGAAATGCTGGTCAGAATAAATTGAATGATGTTAAAATTATCAATTGAAGTTACCTGTAAAGTCTTCAGTGGAAAATACTGGTGCTTTTTCAAAATAGTAGTGCTTGTTTATTAGTCATACAAGTGTCATTGTCTGATAAGAGTATAATAACAAGGCCTTACTGTATTATCCAAAGGTGTATGGCCATAATTGATGTTTAAGATAAAATCATGGGATTGCTTTTTATCCTCACCCCATACATTTTGCTTTCTGCAGTAGTGTACTCCCCACCCTAAGACACAGTCTCTTTAGGCCTAAGTGCTCTTTCCTATTTTCAGGCTTCTGATGATTAACTAATGAGCAGGTTGAATTGAAAAGCAAACCCAGCTTACTGTAGATTTTTAGATGATTAACTCACATTGGGGGCTAGGTTGTATCCTTTCCAGAGTACTTGAGGGTATCCTACTGCTCTAGAAGTGGTGGACACTTCATGCCTTTAAAGATAAGTCCCAGAGATACGCTATCAACGTGCTGGGTCAAGTTACAGGTTTCAAGCTGTTCACGAGCTGAGGATCATCTGTTGTACTGGTCCTCAGCTCTGTGCATGTTAGAGCATCCTGAGGAGCCTTCTTAGAAAGGTCCACTATTGAAGAGTTTAAAGAGAAGCTCCAGTGCTCATGAATTAGATTATGGGCCATGCAGAAGACAGAGTGGGACCACCTGACATTGTCATTGACTTTGAAGTATTTGCCCTGTAATAAAACTGTGTGACAGAGCCACCTTCAGTACCTTCCACACTGCTCGTATCGAGGAGAGACAATACTGTCAGTCGTGACGGAACTGTAGTGTCAGTCTGGTTACATGGTAAGGGGCACCCCTACCCAAGCCAGGGCTTGTTCAGTTTATGTGTGGGGAAAGCTTTTCAGCTGAAGCTTTAATTATCCATAATAGAGCAACGAAGCGTTTTTAATTAAGCACTTATTAAATCAGTTTTCCATGCTGATAGTTAATTTTTAGATAAAGGTACAGAGAGCAGTCATCATCCCCTTTATAATTAGTTGAAGCAGAGGGGTAGGAAGAGGTGCAACTATCATCCACATTTACTGGGAAGCTGCAGTGCAGGGAACCCGTTTATTAGGCATTAGAAATACAAAGGTTCATTCTGTGCCTGTGAGAAATCTGTTATTTTTAATTAAGGAGATGTGTGTGTGTGTGTGTGTGTGTGTGTGTGGTGTGTGACCCTTGAGACTGATTTGTATATTTGCTTTTTCTAAATGTGAAGCTTAATAAATATACTCTGATTACTACTTCAACAAATATCCATGAGAAGCAAATAGCTGAGTCAAAGTATACTTAATATGAAATGTGTATATATTGTGAATGGCTCCATGCAGGGTGGTGAGTTGAAGAGCTGTATCCAAATGAGTAGCACAGACAGAAAGTACAGCCTCACAGCAAATTGTGAGATTAAGTGAAACAGTTGATATGAAATGTTTAGCACAGTGGTCGACACACAGTTAATGCTCAAAAAAAAATCCCAATATTATTGTTCTACCACTACTTTATGAATTCAGAGCTAAGTGTGGACTATGGGTTAGGGAGATCAGGGAAGGAGGAAAGCATAATTTAAATAATACATAGTGCATCTGTTTTATTTAAAATATTTCTTGCATAAGACTTGGGTTGGTTACAGCAAGTACTTTGGAAGGTGTAATATATAAATGCATATTAATGATATGGCCTCTTTTGTTTCAGGAACTTTATATTGCTGTAGGAATATCTGGAGCCATCCAGCATTTAGCTGGGATGAAAGACAGCAAGGTAACTACACAACAGTGATGATACTGAGAGGAAAAGTTTTCGTATTTTAAAATTTAGATTTCACTGATACGCTTCCATGTAGTTATAGTGTGTGTAGTGGAACCGTTCACATTAACACAAACCTAGGAATTGAAAGGTATATACACCACTGTACCCTGCCTGAAGATGCACCACTGGTGGGAGAGGCAGTGTCTATCATGGAAAGAGATGTGAACCTGAATCCCAGCTCCCCTGCAAACTTACCACCTGACATGTCTTTTTTGTACCTTAGTTCTTTGTCTGCCAAATGCACGTGTTGGAAGATCTCTTTCAGCTCTGACAATCCGTGGATAGAAAATATGGGGGTGAAAACAACTTGATGAGGTTCTGACCATCTAGTTTATGATGTACTGATACCTGGTTCTATGTCTCACCCTAGTTCCCTAACAGTCCCACCATCATACATCAGCAATGCCCGTCTTCTTGGGTTGTTACTAAATTGTAACTGACACATTTTGGATTGGAGCATCTCAGAACCTTAGTCATTGTCAAAAATGCAGCATATAGAGGAGCCACTTGATTTTAACTTGCTGCTTGAATTCTGTCTAGAAGTCCTGTGTGATGACTCTGTGAACATACATTTCAGAATATGACACATTAATTCATGCATAACAATGCACAGTTTGCATTATGAACTTAGTCTTTCATGAAGTCAGAGATGCCTCTGACACTCCTGCTTTTATTCATTCAGATGGAAGTTTGATAGAAAAGGTAATAAAACTTTTAATAGGTTTAACTTCTAACTTGAAAAGATGCATGCACTACCTCCTTGTAACCTCTAAATGAGTTGGCCCAAAACCAGTCAGATTTCACAGTTGGATGGCAGGTTTCTTCACTGAGCTCTGAAAGCAGCAGTGCCAATGGGGAAAATGTTATTGCTGCATTAGAGGGAAAAAAAAAAGCAATAAACACCAACAACCTTCAAAAATAGTTTTAGCTGGGCCTGTTCAGACATATCTAGAATTTTGCTTCTCTCTCTGCCTGCCTAAAGATCTTGGTGGAAGTTCTTGTTCATGCCAGCAGGGCTGGACTGGAGGAGAAATGGACTAGATGGTATATGTCAAAGCAAAAAGGGAATAATTGAATTAAGGAGACCCATGTTGGGGAATAATCTGTAAGAATAAACTTGAGCCAATAATTTGTCTGTCTGTTCAGTCAACAAATATTTACTAAGTCTATGTACTTTGCACAGATGCTGGAGTTGCCTAAATGAAAACGACATAACTCTCTCTTGTGGGAGACGCACCAGTCTTAGTTCTGGCCAAGTTTTAAAATGGAGGATTGGGACTTCCTGGTGGTCCAGTAGTTAAGAATTTGCTTTCCAGTGCAGGGGATGTGGATTTGAGCCCTAGACAGGGAACTAAAATCCCGTATGCTGCAGGGCAACTAAGCCTATGTGCCACAACTACAGAGCCCAGCTGCCACAACTAAGACCTGACACAGCCATAGATAAAGTGATTGGTTTAAGTCTGATAGTTCAGTTCAGTCGCTCAGTCGTGTCAGACTCTTTGCAACCCCATAGACTGCAGCACGCCAGGCTCCCCTATCCATCACCAGCTCCCGGAGCCTGCTCTGCATATAAACTGTATATATATATGTGGTTGAATACAGTCTGTGCTTTAAAATGTCCATAAGGAAGAAGAGTATTAATTTATAAGGACATAGTAAAAGAGCCCTAGAGTACAAGCAAGATTTTACCATAATTATTTACAGTTGATATTTCAGGAATATTCTTTCAGTAATCTGAGAATTCTGTAACTGGCCGAAATCTTTTTCTTAAATACTGTGGTGGTTCTTTGCCCACAATTGCAGGCTCTTTCTTTAAAAATAACTTTTATATAGTGGGATGAAAAAGCTTTCAGATGATTAAACTGTCAGATGTTTGACTAGGTGGCCTCCAGGAAATCATTAACCATCGTTAATTAAATAAATCTCTGCTAGTAGCTGTGAAGCAGGCTGCTTATTCCCAGAAGGGAAAGACCACGATGCAAATCAATGCCTATGATTCAAAATGTTTGTCCTTCTGACTAGATTTGAGGTGTATATTGAAACCATGCTATATTATAGTCTTTGACCACACTTTAATATATATGGCATGTTTCTCTGGATCAGTGGTTACCTGGACTGCAGTGTGTGCCAATTTCAGATATTCTGGAATATTCAGGTCTTGGGGCCCTTTTAGAGGAATTTACACATATATCATATAGACTATATTTTAAGTTAGACTATATCAAAATACTTGAAAGGGGTGTCTTGCCTGTTTTCATGAGATGGAGTAATAGGCAGGGAAGTACTTAATTTTACTTTCAAAGATTCAAAAATTATCATTTTTTAATTAAAATAACACCATGTTAGAGTCAAAAGTCTAATCTTACTTTAATTGGAATGGCGTTAGAAGCATCTGTGGGGATAACCAAACTATTTGTAATATATAAAGAAATCTGTTATTAATAGAATAATTGTGTAAACATAACACGTTTTTAGTGAGTTTCTCCGTAATCTGTTACTGATCTATCATTATAATCCTTTACATTTAAAGATTTTATGGGAGTTAAGAGGAACTTGTGGTAGTTTTTGTAGGAGACGTAGTACTTTGTTACATTTATTTGCTGCATACATAAGGACTTAAACTTTTTGTTTTAAATATTCATCTTTACTTAATAGGCCAACTAGACAATTCTTTCTCACAGTAGACCCAGGATAGTAATTTAAAAATGCTAAATGGAATGCAGTATATAGAGAATAAATAGTTTGAGCTTTAAAGCCTATGAATTAGGATATGGCTTTGTTCCTTTTTAAAGTTGAAATCTAACATTTATAATCACAAGTTTAAAACATATATTAATAGGTGGGAAAATACTGATCACTTTATAAGTGAAATAAGCTGAGAATTGATTCTAATAATATCTATCTCATGATTTGACAAAGTTGACTTCTGTCTTGTGGAATAAAGCACACCAAATATAAAATGGATGAATGAACTTTTTATCGGTGGTTTTTATTCAGTATATCTAAAATTTTTCAATGACCTACAAAAATTTCCTGTTATATTTGGTTGGTTTGGTTTAAGTCAGATTATTAATTTATATACATAAAATTCACATTTTTAGTATACTGCATTAAAACATTCTCCTGTATGGTAAAATATATATAACATAAAGTTTACCATCTTAATCATTTTTAAGTGTAAAATTAGCTATGTACACACTGACAGTGGTATTAAATGCATTCATAATGTTGTGCACCCATCATCACTATCCAACTCTACAATTCTTTTCATGTTTTAAAACTGAAACTCTATACACATTAAATGGTATTTTCCCAGTGTCCCACCTCATAGTCCATATACTGACAACCACAATTTTACCTTTTGTTTCTATGATTTTGACTATTCTAAGTACATTTTAAGTGGAATCATCATTTGGTATTTGTCTTTTTGTGACTGGTTCATTTTACTTAGCATAATGTCCTCAAGATTCATCCATGTTGTAGCATATGTCAGAATTTTCTTCCTGTTTAAGCTAATAATATTCCATTATATGTGTGTGTGTGTGTGTGTGTGTGTGTGTGTGTGTGTGTGTGTACATACACACCACATTTTGCTTATCCATTGATGGACTCTTGAGTTGCTTCCAAGTTTTAGCATTTGTGAATCCTTTGCTCTGAACACAGGTGTATAAATATGTTTTCAAGGCCCTGTTTTCAGTCCTTTTGGGTATACATCCAGAATTAGAATTTCTGGATCACATGGTAATTCTATTTTTAATATTTTTGAGGGACTACTATAATGTTTTCCACGGCAGCTGTACCATTTTACATTCCCACCAGCAATGCACAGGGGTTTTAGTTTTCCACACCCTTTTCAGCACTGGTATGGGTTTTTTGTTTTTTTTTTTTTGGACAGTAGCCATCCTATTAGATCTGAGATGGTATCTCATTGTAGTTTTGATTTGCATTTCCTCAGTGATCAACGATGTTGAGCATTTTTTCATGTGCTTACTGGCCACTTGGATATCTTCTTTGGAGAAGTGGCTTTTAAAGCCATTTGCCCAGTTTTTGAATTGGATAGTTTTTTTGTTGTTGAGTTTAGTAATAATTTAGTAGTTTTTAAAAAATATATTCCATATATTAATTCTTTATCAGATATATGATTTGCAAGTATTTTCTCTCATTCTCTAGGTTACCTTTTTACTCTGTTGATAGCCTTTAGAGCCACAGAATTTTTAAATTTCCATGAAGTTCAATTTGTCTGTTTTTTTTTGTTGTTGTTGCCTATACCTTTCATGTCATATTCAAGAAATCATTGCCAAAACCATCATCGTGAAGCTTTTGCTCTATGTTTTTCATCTGAGCGTTTTGTAATTTTAGGTCTAATGTTTAAATCTTTGATCTGTTATGGGTTAGTTTTTGTAAATGGCGTTAGATAAGAGGGCAACTTCATTCATTTGTATGTAGATACCTGGTTTTCCCAACACCGCTATCCTTTCTCCATCGTATGATCTTGACACCCTTGTCAAAAATCATTTGACTGTATATGTGAGGGTTTATTTCTGGGCTTCCTCTTCTGTTTCATTGGTCTATAAGTCCCACTTGAGGTTTCTTGAGAGTCCATATGAATTTTAGGGTGAGTTTTTCCATTTCTGCAAAAGTTGCTATAAGAACAGTTCTGATGGATATAGGATTATCGGTCGACAGTTTTTTTCTTTTACCACTTTGAATGTATCAGCTCACTGCCTTCTCACTTCCAAAGCTGGTAATGTAAAATCTGCTGATAGTCTTGAGGATCCCTTGTGTGTAGCAAATCAATTCACTGTTTTCAAGATTCTCTTTTTATCTTCAGCTTTTGAAACTTTGATTGTGTGTCTTAGTGTGGAGTCTCTTTGAATTCATCTTACTTGAAGTTTGTTGAGTTTCTTGGATGTTTCTATTCGTGTCTGTAATCAGATTTGGGGAGTTGTCAGTCATTACCTCTTTAAATGCTCTCTCTGCCTTCTTCTCGGTCTTCTCCTTCTGGGGCCACCGTAAGATATTTTAGTCCTCCTAATGGTGGTCCACAGGTCCCTTAGGCTCTGTTCACTTTTCTTAAATCTTTTTCTTTCTGTTCTTCAAGCTTGAAAATTTCCATTGTCGTATCTTCCAATTTGCTGATTCATTCTCCTGCTTGATCGAATCTGCCTTTGGATCCCTCTAGTGAATTTTTCATTCACACTTTGTACTTCTCACCTTCAGAATTTCTTTGTGGTTTCTTTTTGCGTTTTCTCTTTATCACTATTTCCATTGCATTCACACATTGTTTTCTTGACCTTCTCCTCATCTCCTTTTAGTTTTTTTTTCCCCAACATCTTTAAGATGATTATGTTAAAGTCTTTGTCTAATAGATAGGCCAGTTTCTCTTCATATTTTTTTTTGAGTGGGCCATACTTCTTTTTTGCCTTGTGATTTTTTTTGTTGAAAACTGGTCATTTGAATCAATAACATAGTAGATTCTCCTGTTTCCCCAGAGTATGCTGGGTTTTTTGTTTTTGTTACTGTTTCGTTTATTGTTCTTTTGATTGTTGTACACTGTCTCTGCGCCAAGTGTTAACCTGAGTTATATAAATTGATGGGCTTCTGGAGTCTTTTCAGAGTCTGTGCCTTTCCCTTGCATGTATGGCCACTCTGTAGTTTTCCTCTGATACACGTTTGCTTTTGAATGTCCTAGTCATTAATGTCTGGCTCCCGCAGGGGGAAAATGAGAAAAATGAAGAGCACTGATCTTTTAAATCCCCTGGGAATAACTTTGACAGGTGAGGGAAAACAATGGTTGAGGTACTACAGCAGTAGCCACCCTCTTCTTTGTTTGCACCTTTGTGATCAGATGCAACACTGTGATCAAAGCACAGATCCCCAATATTTAGAGGACAAGGTTTCTTTTACCCACTCTGACTGCTATAAGCTGTATGCAGGCTGTTCCAGGAATATGTACACAGCAACCTGCCACCAGGAGTGAGAGATGGGAGTTTAGTAGCAACTGTTCTGCTAAGAGCTACAGTTTACCATTCAGGTCTTCCCCTGGAAGTTGCAAACCTTCAATAGATTCCAAAATTCCAAACTGGTTACATGAAAGATTCTGCCAGTTCAGTTGTGTAGGTGGGGAGACAGTTTCTCAGTGTTTCCTATTTGGCCATCTTCCCAGAATCCTCTTGGATTTGTTACTTATCTACAACATTTTTTCATAGGTTAAAAAGAATTTTTAAAAATAATGATATAGAACCTTTTTAAAATATTGCAGTTGGCCTGTGGTAGGGTTGGGAGATAATTTTTGTTATGTTCCTACCCAGAAACTTCTAAATTTACAATACCAGCACAAATTAAACTAATCTTATTTGGTAGACATTTTTAAGAATACAAATTTGTTGTTAAGGAAGTTAGAGTAGAACCATCAGACTGTGTGGTATGTTTTCTTAAAAAACTCTTTGCTTTTATTTCACAGACAATTGTGGCTATCAACAAAGACCCAGAAGCTCCAATTTTTCAAGTGGCAGATTATGGAATCGTTGCAGATCTATTTAAGGTAAGTTGGCCTTGAGAGTGACAGCTGTTATCTAGGTTGTCATTCAAGAACCTGCAGGAGCTGGTTAGGGAGGAAGCTGTCATAGGAAGACATTGTGTGAATGTGTATCTGTCTGTGTATGTATATGTTAATATATTTACACAATTTTGAACTACTTAAAGTGAAGAACTGTTCTGCTTAGTATATGATCTTTTTATGGAGCATTATATTAATAACTTTAAGAAGTCCCTATGATTCTTGGCTTATCATGTACTAAGTTAGTATACAATGTGAAATGACTCAAATAATTATAACCTAGAACCATATTTACTGGATACCTTAAAGAAATTCCCATCATAACCCCTCATTCAGAGATTATTTTCTAGTGATGCTATAGCTTTTCATGGGATGAGTGTGCTCTCAAGTCCACTTTATTGACTCAACAGGTATGCTCTGCTTGCTGTGTTTGAGAATCAAAGGCCTTCCTAATAGTGACAGCTGTAGGAAAGAACACTTATTTCTGGCTCCTCACACTCTTTAATTTTTTTGTATTCTTTCTGCCCTCCTACCACCCTTATGTTTGCCCTCTCAGTGAAAGAATTACTTCAGTGATATAGTTGAGCACCTGATACCCATTTGGCCACATTTAGAGGTCCTAGCTTATGCATGGGCTGACCTCTTTTTGTCCCTCAGGGCCTGTCTACAAGTTTCTGGGCCACCTTGTGCAGAAATCACTTAGGCAATGATTGAGGCTCTGAAAGTAGCATCCAACGCTAGGTTTACTAACCCGTCCCACAGAACTATAATGAGCTGCTGTGGGCCTTTATGGAGAGGCTGCACCCTGAGAACAGAACCAGGGGTGGTCTCCCCAGCAAGAGGACTGGCCCGTTGCCATGGCTTCTCTAGCGCTTGGTTGATCCAGATGTGCTCACGAGTGTGCTTGGAGAGCACGTCTTGTGTTTTGAAGTGTATGTTCATGCTCAGTGAATGATGGGCCCTTCAGATGCTCAGCGGTTCCTTGGTAGTGGCCCGGCCTGCCTGCCGAGACTGGAATGGGGCTGTTGCCTGGGTCAGCAAAGAGCATTTTTCCCTGTGGAAATCCTACCTGCCCCCCAGCCCCGGCCCTGCCCCACACGTAACCCAGCAGAGCCTCTATCTTGCATGGGAAAAATACAGCCCATCTTCTGTGGTCCTAGGGTTCTGTATCTGAAATACAGGGTTTAGGAAGGTTAGCTGCTCCCGTGACTGGCCCAGCTGTGTAAGAACTATGACTGTAGTTGCGGTCATTTAACCAAGATATTCCAGCAGGAGGAAAAGTTACTGTGAAAAAAATAGAAGATTTTTCTACTTCTGTGTAATAATACCTTTGTTCAAGTAGAAAATGTCTAGTTCCAGTGAGATACAGATAAAGGGATAAAGACCTTTAAATTTAAAAATGAAACTAATACTTGCTGAACCCCAGCCATCTCCTGTTGACATGTTTGCAAAGAGATAGCGAATGTAGTTGCCTTTTATTTTTCTTCAAGAGACTGTTTTAATAAATTTGTAAGTGATTTTTTTTCAGGCATGTTTTTCTGTCTGCTTGTGTGCTGTATTTTGCTGCCCACATACTTGATAAAAAGAATGAGGAACAGTCAGACATTTGTGATGTTCATACTGTGGACACCCGCCTTGAGGCAGGAGCATCTCTGCAGCAGTGTTGGATGCAGTGGTGTGCCTCTTGTATCAAAGGCAGCTCCTAGGTTTAACATGAGAGCGTGTGTGTGTGTGTGTGTGTGTGTCTGTTATGTGTGTCTATGCACACATTTGTCTCCATGCTCAAAGAGATATTGAGAGTTCTAGGACACTGAAAGTGGAAAAGGACCTCAAAAATCATCCAGAAAGCTAATTTCCAACTTGAGATTCTCAAGCTATTTTTGGTGTGTTAAGCACACTTTAAAAACTTTTTCTGAATTTCTTGAGATAACGTAGCTTTATAACATTATATAAGTTTCATGTGTACAACATTGTATTTCTACTTCTGTATACCCTACAGAGTGCTGACCACCAAAAATTTAGTCTTGCGCCATCACCATGTAGCCGATCACCTTTAGTGGCTGCGCGCTCCCCCAGCCCTTTCTGCTCTGGTAGCCACTACTTTGTTCTCTCATTCTGTGTGTTTATTTTTATTTGGTGTGTTCATTTACTGTGTTTTGGGAGGGGGTGTCTTTTATATTCCACATGAGTGAGATGTCTTTCTCCTTCTGATTTATTTCACGTGGCATAATCCCATCAGCGTCCATGCATGTTGTCACACATGGCAAAATACTGTTCCATTGTATACATATAGACCTCACCTTCTTTATCCATTCATCCATTGATGGCTGCTTATGTTGCTTCCATATTTTGGCTCTTGTAAATATGCTGCAACGGGCCTAAGCATCCCATTATATCTTTTCAAGTTAGTATTTTTGTATTCTATGGATTAAATACCCAAGAGTGGGGTAGCTGGTTCATCCTATTCTTAATTTTTTGAGGAATCTCCATACTGATTTCCAAAGTGGCTGTGGCAATTTACATTCCCACCAACAGTGCACCAGTGGTCCCTTTTCTCCACATCATCACCACCAACACTTGTTGTTTCTTGCCTTTATGATAACAGCCATTCTAACAGAAATGAGGTGACACCACATGGTGGTTTTCACTTGCAAGTCCCTAATAATTAATGATGTTGAACATCTTTTCATGTACCAGTTGCCTTTGTCTTCTTTGGAAAAATGTCTGTTCACCTCCTCTGCCCCATTGTTTAATTGGAGTGTTTGTTTTGTTGTTGAGGTATATGAGTTCTTTACCTATTTTGGATATTAACCCCTTATTGTATATATGATTTGCAGGCATCTTCTCTTATTTCATAGGTCATCTTTCCATTTTGTGGATGATTTCCTTTGTCATGCAGAAGCTTTTTAACTTGCCATATGTTTATTTTTGCTTTTGTTTGCCTGAGGAGACATATCTAGAAAGATGTTGCTAAGATTAATGTCAGAGAGCAAACTGTGTGTTTTCTTCTAGGAGTTCTGTGGTTTCAGGTCTTACATTCAAGTTTTTGATCCATTTTTGAATTGATTTTGTGTGTCACGTTTCATTTTTTTTGCCTATGACTGTCCAGTTTCTTCAGCACCATTTATTGAAGAAATTGTTCTTTCTCCAGTGCATGTTCTTTGTCTTTCATTGTAAATTAATTTTATTTCTGGGTTCTCTATTCTCTTCCATTTATTTATTTATTTTTCTGCCAGTACTATGCTATTTTGACTACTTTGACTTTGTAATATAGTTTGAAATCAGAGAGTGTGGTACCTTCAGCTTTGTTCTTTTTCCTCAGGATTGCTTTGGCTTTGTGGCAGGGCGCAGGGTGGCGGGGGGGGTCCTTTTATGGTTCCATGCAAATTATAGAATTTTTTTGTTCTACTTCTGTGAAAAACATCTGTAGATTGTTTTGGGCAGTATCAACATTTTAAAAGTGTTAATTTTCCCCATCTATGAGCATGGAATACCTTCACTTATTTATGTCTTCAGTTTCTGTCAACAGTGTCTTACAAAACAAAACAGTATCTTAAGGGTTTAGTGTACAGGTCTTTCACTTCTTTGGCTAAATATATTCTTGGGCATTTTATTCTTTTTGTTGTGATTGTAAACAGAATTGTTTTTTTAATTTCTCTCTGCTGGTTCATTGGTAACATGTAGAAATGCAACAGATTTTTGTGCGTTGATTTTGTGCCCTGCAGCTTTGCTGTATTCATTTATTATCTCTAACAGTTTTTTGGTGGCATCTTTAGAGTTTTCCATATGTCAAATTATGTCATCCACAAGTTTTTAGTGACATTTTTACTTCTTCCTTTCCAATTTGGATGCCTTTTATGTCTTTTTCTTACCTAACTGTTCTGGTTAGGACTTCCAATACTATTTTGAATAAGAGTGGTAAGAACAGGCATCTTTGTCTTGTTCCTGATTTTAGAAGTATAACTTTCGCCAAGCTTTTCACCACGAAGGGTGATGTTATTGGATTTGATATGTATGACCTTTATCATGTTGAAGCACATTCTTTCCATATCCACTTTATTGAGAATTTTTTATCATAAATGGATGTTGAATCTTGTCAAGTACTTTTTCTGCATCTACAGAGATGATCATATGGTTTTTATCCTTCATTTTGTTAATCTTGTGCATCACATTAACTGATTTGCGGATGTTGAACCACTCTTGCATTCACGGAATAAGTCCTATTTGATCATGGTGTGTGATCCTTCTAATGTATTGTTTGATTTGTTTTGCTAATAATTTTGTTGAGGATTTTTTTCATCTATATTCATCAGAGATATTGGCCTCCGATTCTCTCTCTCTTTTTTTTACATTGTCTTTGTCTGATTTTGGTATCAGGATGATGTTGGCCCCATAAAATGAGTTTGGAAATGTTCCATCTTCAATTTTTGGGATAGTTTGAGAAGGGTGGATATTAAATCTTTGAATGTCTAGTAGAATTCACTTGTGAGGCTGTTTGGTTCTGAACTTTTGTTTTCTGGGGAGCTTTTTGATTACTTTGAGCTTTTGATTCAATCTCTGTACTACTGATTGGTCTATTCTTATTCTCTATGTTCTTATGAGTTAGACTTAAAAATCTGATTCTACGAATTTGTCCATTTCTTCTAGGTTGTCCTATTTGTTGTTATATAGCTATTCATAATATTCTCTTATAAGCCTTTGTATTTCTGTGGTACCCATTGTTATTTATCCTCTTTTATTTGTCAGAGCCTTCTTTCTTTTTAGGTGAGTCTAGATTAAAGTTTGTCAATTTCATTTATCTTTTCAAAGCACCAGCTTTTAGTTTTGCCGATCTTCTCTATCATCTTTTTAGTCTCTATTTCATTCATTTCTGCTCTGATCTTTATTATTTCCTTCTTCTGCTGATTTGAGGCTTTGTTCTTTTATTTCTCCTTTGATTTTTTTCCATTGGCTCAATAGTTGTTCAGTGACATGTTGTTCATTCTCCATTTTTGGTGTGGTTTTTCCAGCTTTCTCTTAATTGATTTCTAGATTCTTACCACCATTATCAGTCTTGAGACTTGTTTTGTGTCCCAGCATACAGTCTGTCCTTGAGAAAAGTTCCATGTACACTTGAGAAGAATGTGTATTCTGCTGCGTTTGGATGGCATGTTCCGTACACATCTATCATATCAGGTCTAATGTTTCACTTAAGCCTGCTTTTCCTTATTGACTCTAAATTATCTATTGGTTGATGTAAGTGGAATCTCTTATTGTTACTGTGTGGTTGCCATTTTTTCTGTATAGGTCTGTTAACAGTTGTTTTATGTATTTTGATGCTCCTGTGTCAGGTGCATATATATTAGTAAATTGTATCTCCTTATGAATTGTCCTTTTTTCATTATATATTGTCCATTTTTGTCTTTTGTTAACTTTTCTGTCTTGCGGTCTTTTTGTCCGATATGAGTGTAGCCCTACTTGCTTTTTTTTGGGCTGCATTTGCTTGGAGTATCATCTTCCAATCTTCGATCCCTTAAGAAGCCCACATTTGACTATTGGGAGACTATCTGGAGTAAGACATAACTTTTATTTGCCTTTGGCAAGAATTAAGGCATAGTGTCTATCTCATGCTCCTCAGAAGTTCTGAAGCACAGTTATATATGCCTTTGATTAATACAAAGTGGTGAGAAAGGTAATCAGTCCTTAAAAATGCAGTCTTGGGGAAAACTAGTTAAGAAAATACGAAAAATTCTACTTGATGTACAGCCTCTCATTATTACTGTATGAGTAACAAGCAGGATGTGTTCTTCTTAAGGTGTCTGTGTCTCAGAGAGATGTGATTTAGGAAGTTGCTGAGAAAGTTGTTGGCACAACTAAGCCAGGTTCCTGCTCTGTTCTTTTTCTCATTACTATCTTTCTAGCTCATCAGTTACCACAAATGGTTGGTTCACCACTATTCCTGTACCTTAGATGAATTGCAGTAAATATGACCACGTCTTTTACAGACTCTGGCAACCAAGGCAGAACTAAACAGAAATCAAATTGTTTTCTCAGTTGAAATCAGAATTAAGTGTAACACAGATGAGTATTATAGTATTAGATTGGTACAGAAGTAATTGCGCTTTTGTATTGTTGAACTTGGCCCTTTGATATTGGGATGCATTCTCAATGTGGTTATGTTATACATCATTTTGATGCATATTTCTCGCTTCATGTTTTTTGCTAATGATTTATCACTTGCTGTGTATTTTATATTTAGTTTAGACTAGGGAAATGATGTTAGATAAAAAGCAAATTTGAGCAGTTTTCTTATTCAAGTTCAAAATGGGTCATAAAGCAATGGAGACAACTTGCAACATCAATGATGCATTTGGTCTAAGAACTGCTAATGAACATACATTGCAGTGGTGGTTCAAGACATTTTGCAAAGGAGATGGGAGCCTTGAAGATGAGGAACACAGTGGCCCAGCCATCAGAAGTTGACAGTGACCAACTGAGAGCAATTACCAAAGCTGATCCTCTTACAACTACACGAGAAGTTGCCGAAGAATTCAGTGTTGACCATTCCGTGGTCATTCGGCATTTGAAACAAATTGCAAAGGTGAAGAAACTTGATGAGAGGGTGCCAAAGTGTTGTCTTCTCTTATCCTATGCAACAGCAGTAAACTATCTTAATTAGATTGTGACATGCAATCAAAAGTGGATTTTATACAAAAACTGGTGATGGCTGGTTGAACAGAGAAGAAGATCCAAAGCACTGCTCAAAGCCAAACTTGCACCAAGAAAAGGTCATGGTCACTGGCAGTCTGCTGCTGATCTGATCCACTACAGCTTTCTGGATCCGGCCGAAAACATTACATCAGAAAAGTATGCTCAGCAGATCGGTGAGATGTACCAAAACTGCAACACCTGCCGCTGGCAGTGGTCAACAGAAAGGGCCCAGTTCTTCTCCATGACAACACCTGACCAAACGTCACACGATCAACGCTTCAAAAGTTGAACAAATTGGGCTATGAAATTTTGCCTCATCTGCCAGTCTCACCTGACGTCTTGCCAACTGACTACCACTTCTTCAAGCATCTTGACAACTTTTTGCAGGGAAAGTGTTTCAACAACCAGCAGGAGGCAGAAAATGCTTTCCAAGAATTTGTCAAATCCCAAAGCATGTACTTTTATGCTACAGGAGCAAACAAACTTATTTCTCATTGGCAAAAATGTGTTGATTGAATGGTTCCTATTTTGATTAATAAAGATGTGTTTGAGCCTAGTTATAATTTAAAATTCATGGTCAAAACCTGCAGTTACTTTTGCTCCAACCTAATAATTCTGACAGAAGAGCCAACAAGGTGGCACAGTGAATACACTTCTCACTGGAGCTACCTTCTATCTTTAAGAATAAAAATTTTAAGGTATAACAGCTTAAAAATATAATTATAAAGAAAATTATAAATCTATTTGGGATTAAGATCTTAAAATAACATCATAAATCAAATAATAGCTATGTAAAAGGACTTTTTTAGACCAAATTTTTGTTTAAAAATTTCAAACTGTATCACATATAACAAATATAGAAATAGCTATTGAACTAATAATTCCCTAAGGTATATTGCATGCACCAAATTTCATCATGTCTAGAGTAAAACTGTATATGCATAACATTTTATTTTCTTTTATTTATTTTTTCACTTTGCCCTTCAACAGTCTCATGAGTTAGGACGAATTTATTTTTTTTTCATATGACAGAAGTAACATGGTACAGTAATTACAAACTTCATTTCCTATTCTGTCTTGGGCATATACTAATTAAATTATCTTAGCAAACTTGCTTAATCTCTCTAAATTATAATGAGATTTAAGTGAGATTTACTGCACTTAGTTTAGTCTGTGTTAAATATTAGCCTACCTGTTTGTATTTTGTTCCATGCAAGTACATAGTAGGTGCTTAATAAATGGTGAATATCATAATCAGAGTTATAGGACAGAGGGAACCACCTGACTGGGTAGCTTTGTTAATTTTTAAAGATATAATAACTTTACTGAGCTATAATTCACATATCATAAAATGTGTGCTTTTAAAGGTACAGTTCAGTGTTGTTGTTTTCAGTATATTCATAGGGTTATGCATCCATCACTGCTCGCCTAGGTCTACTTTTTGTCTACTTGTGGAACATTCTCCCCACACTAAGCAGAAACCCCATACCTATTAGCAGTCACTCCCTATTCACATTCTCCCCAGCCGCTGGCAACAGCTCATCTCCTTTGCGTCTCTGTAGATTTGCCAGTCCTGGGTACAGAATCATGTAATACATGGTCTTTTTGCGGGTGGCTTCTTAACATAATGTTTTAAAGGTTCAGTGTTGTGGCAGCACTTTATTCCTTTTTATTGCCAAGTAACAGCCATTGTGTATATATGCCACAACTTGTTTATGCATTTGTCAATTGATGACCTTTTGAGTGTTTCCACTTTTTGACTGTTAGTTAATGCTGCCATGCACATTCATGTATGAGTTTTTGTGCACTGTTTCATCTTTTTTGGATACATATCTAGGAATGGAATTGCCTGTACACTTTCATAACTTTGTGTTTTACATTTTGAAGAACTGCCTACTATTTTACAAAGTGATTGACTCATTTTACATTCCTACCAAATAATATAAAAGGGCCCCATTTCTCCATACAGTTACTAGCACTTGTTATTATCTTTTATTATAGCCATCCTAATGGTTGTAAAGTGGTATCTCATTGTTATTTTGATTGACTTTTTTTTTTTTTTGATGACAAATCATATTGAGCCTTTTTTGTGTGTACTCTTTGGCCGTTTGTATGTCTTTAGAGAAATGTTTATCCATGTTCTTTATCGATTTTGTAATTGAGTTGTTTGTTTTTTTGTTGTTGAGTTGTAAGATTTCTTCATATTTTCTGGATGTTAAACCGTTATGAGACCCTTAGTATGTTTTCTAAATACTTTCTCCCATTTTGTCGGTTGTCTTTTCACTTTCTTAATAATATCCTTTGATGACAAAAGTTTTAAATTTTGATGAAGTCCATTTCATCTGTTTTTTGTTGCTTATGTTTTGGATGTCATATCCAGGAATCTGTTGTCATAACCGAAGGTCCTGATGATTTACCCCTATGTTTTCTTCTAAGAGTTTTATGTTGTTTATCTAGGTTTTTGATCCATCTTAAATTAATATTTGTGTATGGTGTGAGGTGAGGGCCCAACATCATTCTTTTGCATGTGGATATCCAGTTGTCTGTCTCTGTTGGAGAGACTGTTGTGTCCCCATTGATTAGACTTGACATAACTCCTATCTGTTTAAACCTTTTTCACCTCTCTCCAACATAGCCGTTCACTACAATCATTCTAGTCTCTTTAATGTCTCTGGAACTTACAGTGTTTATCTGTTTGCCTCCTCATTTTTTGCCCAGAATCTTTTTTTTTTTCTCCATGTTAAATGTTCTGATTTTTCCTAGTCCATACCAGACTTGACTTACCTCAGAATGCTTGAATTTGGAGCTTTTAATGCCATTCTCATCCTCTTACATTACAGTATAAGATGAGTAAATTTCTAATCAAGTGGTTCTTAGGCCTCTGTCTCTTCCCTCCTTGTGGCCAGGAATCAGGCCAGATCTTGTCTATTTCCCACAGTGCTTATCCTGAGGAAATACTAAATAAATGAGTGAAATATAGTTGTGCTGTGACTTATATCAGTACCTTGTCCTTTTGAGACATAAGTTCACTCTCATCTGGTCTTACTGAGTAGGGAGCTGCCTCTGCAGTGTCTAAAGTAGAAAAAAATAAGAATTTAGATCTTTCAGTGTGCTGAGGCCATTAGATACTCAGTAAACTGAGTTGGCATGTTTTCTTCCCTAACCAAGGCATTGTTTGGTATGCTTGGGAATTCCGAGATTGATCTAACAAAAATGATATGGAGCGTGGAGAGAGAAAGACCCCTCAACCCTTTTGGGGGAGTGTGGCAGGGGACTTTCTGTAAGATTTTTAAAAACCATGTTCTAAACCAAATTGATGTTTTATTTAAAAGAAGTTGGGCCCTAGCCCATTTTTCATGAAACTCTAGGCCCCGCATGAGGCTCGTTTAGCATGTCATCTGTGTGACTGGCATAAGCTCATGGTCTCTCCACCGAGGAAACTGGGGGAAGTGGTGCCAGCACTTAATGCTGCCCCTGAGCTAATGCCTGCTGGCTCCATGGTAAACATGGGCCTTTTAATAGGCTGGAGACAAAGTGACATTCGGAAGAAACAACATGTCGACAATTTCCTTAATAAATTTTGTACGAACACATTATTTCCACCTAATGGAAATGTAGCTCTCTTAAATAATTGAGAGGCTATATTCAGCAGTGGCGAGTTCAGCTGGGATCTTTCTGAGCTAGGGCAGTCGACAACCCCTTGGAAGCTGAGTAATTGATATTTCACACGAGTGGCTAGGCTAGTTTTCAGGCAGGCCCTGTGTGGCATTCTCCTGCAGTCCCCATATGTAGCCCTCCTCTGTGATCCAGGCTGTCACAAAGCAGCCCCCCATCGAAAGCTCCGGTTGCAGCCACTGAACTGCCCAGGCAAAGGGTTAGTAATGAATCTTTTCTCAAGTGGGAGCCAACTTGGTCAGTCTCCTTCACTGTGGTTTCTTGCTGTGTCTGCTGACCAGCCACTGCGTTAGCACAAGGCCTTGATTTTAGTAAAGAGCGATGATGGATGACGTCCAGTATGCAGCTCATTTTGATGTGCCAGGAGATGGTAATGTGTGCTGAGGAACAACTACAGTGTTTGTTAAATGAATGATGAATGAATGAATAAACAATGAGAAAACAAGTACCAGAGGAGGTTGACAGGAGTCGTAACTAAGCAGGAGACTCTGAAGGTAAGGCAGGACTGCAGTGAGGGAAGGAAGAGTGCCAGGAAACACAAAGGCCAAAAATATACACTGTTCTCAGCACAGACAAGAGAAATTGGACTTCCTGTTCTCAGGGGTGCCTGTCTGAGGCCTGGGGTTGTGTCACCAAGGCTTCCAGGCCATGAGTGGGCTTTTGGCTCTGCCATCCACATGTCCAGGGTGGGGATAGTTTCCCCATGGATGGGAAGAGAGACTGTGGGAAAACAGGGAGTTCCTCGGTAAGGCAGAGGGAGGGGGCGCTTTGTGCCTCCTGTACCTCCCTGGTGATTCACATTGTTACTTTTGGCCTTTTGTACTCCTTAAGGAGCTGTGACCTTATCACAATGAAGACTCAAATTGTTTAGTTATTATTATTATTATTTTTAATTTGCAGGTTGTTCCTGAAATGACTGAGCTATTGAAGAAGAAATGAGTCATGACCATGTCTGAAGAAGGAAAATTGTATCAAAGTATATTCAGCTGAAATCATAGAAATTCATGGCTAATATAACAATCATTGGAAAGTGTGGAGAGCTACATTTCATAATTTGAGGAAAATTTCTAACAGACACCAAATGCTTTTTTAATGGGGTTATTATTTCTTAATTATTTGTGGTTCTAAACAGTTATTTTTTGAAATTTTATAGCTCTGTAATACATAATAAAGCCTTTCCATAACTTAAAACTATTACCAGAAATATGCCTATCTTTTTAAAGAAAGAGAGAAAATTGAAAAAACAGGAGTGAAAATTATTATTTATTCTTTGCCTGTGTTTTTCATGGATGGCTCTGTATTTTATATAAAATTATAAACATGAATGTTCCCACCAGTCTAATCAACATAATCCAGTTGTTGAGACAAGGGAACTAGAGTGGTGAATTTAGAGTTAAAAAGCATGGCCACAAAGTGTGAATATTATCTTAAATATATTCCAGTCTCTAGAAAATGATAGCTAATGGGACAGAAGTGGACCAGCCTTAAACCTGAACCTGCTGAATGTATTTAGTTGACTGAAGTTGATTTAAGTTTCCATTTCATTTTAAGATCTTGGCAGTTTACAGTTCTTGGTGTCTATAAAGAAGAGGCAAGTGGAGAAGGGGCGGCATTGAGACAATATGGCCTCTTATGCTAAGAGATAGCTCAATACTGTTGTAAATGTTCAAAGTCTTGCTCAGAGATAGCTCTGGCTTGCTTTCTCCCTCCTGGGGGCTTCCTTTGGACTGTCTTAGAAAGCAGCCAGGCATGCTCGTAGGCCACGTGAGCGTGAGCTCTAGCACTCTCCCATGGTGCCCTGGGGCACGGGCTGAGGCTGAGAGTGTCACAGCGGCTGGGTGTTTGTGCAAGTGCAGCCCCAGGAACAGAGGCTGGGGAGGTCTTGGCCAAGACTGCAAGAAGGCGTGGGCAGGGATCTGAGGAGTCCGCTGGCGTGTTGAATGAAGAGCACTGCCACGCTGAAGCTGGCCCACAGGAGGTATAGTTGATGACAAGAAAGACGGCAGGGAAGAGATGGGAAGTGACTAGTGATCCACAAAGGGAGGGAGCAGAGGGCCCAGTTGGGCCCTTAGTGTGGCCAGCCTGGGGCTGATTAGTTGAACCCTTTTTTGTTGCGTTATAATCACTTGCTGTGAAACACCCTTTGAAGTTAAATGTCACTGACACTTCTGCCTTCTTGTAACGAAGTGAGAGGAGCAGCCAAGTAGTGCTCAGTGTTAGAACTGTAGGACCCTAGGATGCAGAGCTGAGGGCCGTCCGGCTCAGCCCCCCTTGCACAGAGAGGGATGCTGTGGCACAGAGAAACGTGAAAGAGCTGAAGTGACTTGCCCAAGGCCATGTAATCTGAGTTTCTCTTGCAGAAGTAACTCCTGTATCTTGTTGCTATCTCTGGGGCTCTTCCCAAGGAAGCTAACCTTGCTCGGAGCCTTTTCCATCTACTCTTCCTCCCTGTGGGATGCCATAACTGGGGGCACAGGAGAGAAGCAGAAGTGGTGGCTGCAGAGGTACGCCCACTGTATACAGGGTGTGCCAGCTCAGGGAGGTCCATCCCAAGGGGTATCTTGGTGTGGTTCTTAGCCTTGGGGTTGAACTGTTTGGTGTTTCTCCCTTTTCTCTCTCTCCTGTCACAACTGTCCTGCTCCAGTTTCAAGCAGCTATTCAGTTAATTTACTGGATACAATTCATCATCATCAAAATAGCATTAAGTAGAGGCTTCCCAGGTAGCTCTGTGGTAAAGAATCCACCTGCCAATGCAGGAGACCCGGGTTCGGGAAGAACCCCTGGAGAAAGAAATGGCAACCCACTCCAGTATTCTTGTCTGGAGAATCCCATGGACAGAGGAGCCTGATGGGCTATAGTCCATAAAGTCTCAAAGAGTCGGACACAACAGAGCAACTGAGTACACACATGGCGCTTACTATGTGTCACATACTAGACCCCTTCAGTCCTCACAACACCCATAAGGTAGATGCTATTCTTATCCCTGTTTTACAGATGAGGAAGCTGAGGCAAAAGAGGGTATGTAACTTGCCCAATTTCAGACAGCTTACAAACGAGAGCCATGATTTAGAACCAGGAAGTTTGGCTTCAGAGCAGCAGCTTCAGTGTGTGCTTCTGCCTCACCTCGGCTGGAAGAAGAGGGAGTGGCTGCATGGTACCCTCAGGTAAAGGGCACTCGGTGCCTGGCCCCAGGTGGCCGGGGCACCACTCAGGATCCTAGTGGAGGAGGAGAGTTGGTATCCTGGACTTGTCTTTCCAGCAGGAATTTGTTCAACTTAGAAGCCCCTTCAATTGCCCACTCAAAGTTTACCTTCCAAAGGGAGTTGTGTGAGACTGGGGCAAATTGTTAAAAACTACTGTCTGTGCCAGAAGGTACAATTTGACATGCCCCCCTTTTTTTTTTTAACTTACTTAATGTTCTGTGGGAAACCAAGCTGTCAGTTCCCTTGGCTTGAGGATTGAGCTGTAGCTCTGGGAGCAGTCTGGGCAAAAGTGTTAGAATAGCTTTCTTTGGGGATTGTGTGTATCCTTCCTGCCTTTCTCCCCTAAGACCTTTGAGGTCTTAGGTTAATGTCATACAGCCCCCAGGAATTTGGCTAATTTGTCAGAACACAAAGTCCCTGAGAGGGCAGGAGTACGCGTGTAGGAAGGCAGCCATGTGGGGACAGAGCTGATAGGTTCTTGAGGTTGTTTAGGTCAAGCAGACACTGGGAAAGACTGAAGGCAAAAGGAGAAGGGGGCGGCAGAGGATGAGATGGTAGGACAGCATCACTACTCATTGGACATGAATTTGAGCCAACTCTGGGAAAAAGTGATGGACAGAGGAGCCTGGCATGCTACAGTCCAGGGGTTTGCAAAGAGTCAGATGCCACCTAGCAACTGAACAATAAACAGCCTCCTTACTGTGGACAGTGAGGGCCCTGGTCTCAGCTCTCTGGCAGTTGAGGGGAAGACCAGCACTTGCCCTGATCTCTCAGCAGTACATCGGGACATATTCCCTTGTAGCCTCCCTGGCTCACCCAGCAGCTGTGCTGTGTGGGACTCTGGAGCAAACACCTGGGTGTCTGGTCCGGCCACTGCACTGCCGTGGCCTGTGGTCCTGATGGGGAGAGCAGCTTGCTGCTGGGCTCTGAGAATGCAGCTGTTAGAGGCACAGCCCCTGCCCTCAAGAACTGCAGCTAGTAAGGAAGAGGAGATGAGACCCAAGTGATTAGAAAAGCAGATAGCATGCAGTCAGCATGCACTGCACATACAGGAGGTCTCCTTCAGGGGGCCAGTTGCGGTTATTCCTCAGGGCGTGGAGGTGTTAACATGAACACGAGAGGCAGAAGTAGAACAGATGAGAGCTCGCATGCTTGAGGCAGTGACGGGCGGAAACACAGTGTCAGGAGAGGGGTTGAGGGTGGTAGGTAGTTAAGGCCAGATTGTGGAGGACATTGGCTGGTAGGCTGAGGAGTTTGTTGTTTTTCCTCATGGGTCAGTGGTTCTCAAACTTTGCCCTCAAGGAATACTCCTGTTTCAGGAACTGAGCCAGAGACGGTACTGTGAGAGCTCCTGATTTGCAGGAAAAATTAATAGAATTTCCCAATCTTTCTTGCATCCTTTTTCTAAAATTCCAACTGCTGCTATATCTGATCCTACTATAATCAGGTTCCAAAGTGAATGAACTGGTAACAAATGGATATTTAACTAAGGAGGTCAGCAGCCACTGGCCCTCCACAGCTTTTGTTAAGTGAACAGATGTTGGATACTTAAAAATGCTCTCTGCTGGTTGTTACCGTTCCTTGTGTATGTGTTAGAACTAACCATGTCAGTATATCCAGAATGTCCCACAAATAGCAGCATGATGTCCTGAGGCCCTGCCACCTGAACAGGTCTTTGGGAGCACCCTTCTGGCAACAGGAAAATAGATACTATACTAGCCTGTGTTGAGGAAGGCCTGTTGCTTGATCTAGAGGAATAACAAGCTGGTGAAGTGTTCAGGACAGACAGAGGAAGAAAAGATGGGAGCGATTAGGAGGCTGTTGCAGGAATCCTCTGGCCTTATGCCCTGACTAGGTTTGACTGAAAGCTCTTTGGGTACAGAATGGGTCCCCTGAGACTGTGGAAATGGGTCCAGTGCTGTGGGCGAGGCTGGCAGAGAGTGGGGCTCGTCCTCCCAGGATAGTGCAGGAGCCATGCTGCCGGCAGAGCCTGGGCGTGTCTGTACTGGGCTGGGAGGCTTTGAATGAAACCCCAGCTGTAAGTGCTGTGTGAAAGGGGGAGTCAGTTTGGTTCCATTTCACACTGTCTCTCTTGGGGGTGAGAGGGGGTTTTGTTTTTGGTCCGTGTAAAAGTGTGCTTAAGAGGCTGGGAAACCCAGAGAATAGTATTGATTATAACAGATGGATTTGGTTAGCTGTTGCTGAACAAAAGGATACTTGACTGATAACCTTGTTAAAAGCCCATTTAGGGTGATATATTGCTCCAACTTGTATAGCCCTAGGGTTTTAAAAATATTTTGTGGGGCACCCACATGGAGAAGAGTTGCCGATAGTCCTTGGTTTACAATAGCACTCTCATGCAAGCTACCTGCTCAGAGGTGGGAAGGATAGGAAACTGTGAAGTCAGGCTCTCAGGAGAGTGACCTGCCCCAGGCACAAAGCAGGGGGCAAAGCTGGACACAAACCAGAACCCTGGCAAACATTACTTGTTAAGAACCTACTAGGTGCATTATCTATCCTTCTCTAATACAACAGTCCCCAAAGTGGGTATCATCACCCCTACTTTCTGGAAGAAGAAATGGGCTGAGCAGAGGCAGTCGGTGAGATACGAAACCTGAGCTGACTCCAGGCCTGCAGAACTTGGCCTTTGCACCGGGCTGTCCCTCGGTATCTTCCAGCTTCTCTAGGACTCTCTCCTCTGGTTTGCATTGCCTCAAAACAGCAAACTTGTCACAGAAGCATGGAAGGGTAATGGGTGATAGAAATAGGAATTTATTGGGATGGAAGCTGGCGTTTACTTTCTTTGGTGCCCGGATTGGTTGAGTAGTCAGGCCATGGTGAGGTTTTCTCTGTCTGGGCTTCCCCATCTTTGCCGCCCACAACTGGTCATGTGGTTTTGGGCACTCAAGTCTGGCTTGGAGGGCTGTTTCCCTTCCCAGTGTGGGGGCTGCCTGGGGAACTGAGGTCTGGGACCTGGGCTGAGCACTGCGTGGGCTGCTCACCAGGACACTGGGGTTCTCACCCTGCTTCTAATATGGTCTCAGGGTGTGCCCTGGTCACATTCCTTCTCTCTTTTAGGCTTCATTTTCCTCATCTGTAAAATGGCAAATTGCACTTGATAATCTTCCAAGATACCTTCAAGCTTCAACCTGTGTGAATGTGTTGGCAGATATCAAACAGCTTAGGAAAATGGAGACAAGAACCACTTTGGAGAGCTGTGCTGAATGCTTTACAGACATTATTTAAGCTTCATAACCCCACGAGGTATTGTAGTATTCTCTACTCTCCAAATAAGAAAACTGAAGCTTACAGAGCTTAAATCCTTGCCAAAGCATTCACAGCTAGTGAGTGGTGACCTTAGGCTGAAGTATACCCTCAACCACATGCCATAACCTGAATTCCCCTCTGGGAACACGGTGTGCGTGCATGCTGTCACTTCAGTCGTGTCTGACTCTGTGACCCTGTGGGCTACAGCCTGCCAGGCTCCTCTGTCCACAGGATTCTCCAGGCAGGAATACTGGAGTGGGTTGCCATGCCCTCCCCCAGGGATCTTCCCAACCCAGGGATCAAACCTATGTTTCTTATGTCTCCTGCATTGGCAGGCGGGTTCTTTACCACCGGTGTCACCTGGGAAGCCCCTGGGAACACAGAGGACGTACCTAATCCAGCCTGCCTGGGACCGGCTGCAGTGAGGGGAGGAAGATGAGACAGCTGAGCTGAGTTCAGTCAAAATCAACCAATAACGAAGCGTATCCCAGGTGAAAGGCCCAGCGTGGCCAAGGCACAGAAGCACCAAGAACGTGACACAGTCTGGACTCCACTCTCAGTTCCCTTTTAGCCCGATTCCTCCATTCTTAAACATTCTTTGCTGAGGGAAGCAGGGGGCTTTGTGCTGGATCTGGTCTGCACACTGGCTTACTTTTGTGGCATTTAGCAAACCCAGGTCCAAGAACACCACGCCTCTTCTTTATGCAGTGAAGGTGGAGGTGAGCCTACCTAGTTATGAGGCCTAATTGATGTTGGGGAGGCTCCTGGAGCGCTTGGTGAAAGGTGCCCTGTAAATCTCAGACACTGAAGAGTTCTGCCACATTCATCACAGTGTTTAATGTCCTGATTGATCTCCAGGGTAGTCAATTTCATTTGCTTGTTTCAGGATGAATAGGCAGCCTGCTCCCCTATGCTATAGCCTGGGGCTCTGCATAAAATTATGCCAGCGCTGTCTCTTTGGTAGTTTGCAATAAATTTAGCAGCAAATGTTCCATCATTTTCTTTGGATAATTAAATTAACTATTCACCAAGAGACAATACTAAACTTTTCAGTGCTAAAGCAAAGGGGAAAAAAAAATCCAGAGTAGTTATGAATTCATCATTCAGTTTATGCCATGGAAATGTAGGTTTGGGGTTTATACTGGGAAAGGGAGAGGAAGGCAAATAAAGTGCCTCCTGGAACAACAGTGCTTTAACTCAGGGTAACTCTGGGGCATTATTTATGGGGGAACCAGTGGGGATATATGAGCAAGGTGAGCTCAGGGAGGAGCAGACAGTGCCTGGGCTGAGTATTGGGAGTGGGGGTGGGGCCCATGTCCTCTCAGCCCCTATCTGCCACCCTCTTCTCGCACCAAACTATCAGCAGCAGCAAGTGAAATAACAGAGCTTGTCCCGGGCAGCCTTCTCCAGAATTGCTGAACGTGGATAGGCAGCACAACACCCAGGCATCCATTATTAATAAGGATGGTGTCTGTCTGTGTCTCCCTTGAAACATTCTCAAAGGGCTTTCCCTTCCATTATGTCGTTAGCTATCCTGCTAGCCCTCACAGGGGTGGGTGGGGGTGGAGGGAATGAGAGTCGTTACTCCTGCTGTACAGGACAAGGATGCAGAGCCAGGGATTCGCTGGGAGCCACGCAGCAAAACAGAAACAGGGTTGAGCTGAGAATCTGGGGCTTTGGCACATACCCTGTGTGCACCACAGCAACTGTGGGGGAGGGCGGAGGTGGGTATCCAGACTCCTCTTTAGCCCTGAGATGTCCTACCAAGCCCCCAGAGCTGCTGGGTATCCTTGTTAGGCAACTCCGTGCAGGAGTCCTGTTGATTTGATAGTAAGATGTGCTAAGTCACCTCAGTCGTGTCCGACCCTTTGCAACCCTGTGGCCTGTATCCCGCCAGGCTCCTCTGTCCATGGGATTCTCCAGGCAAGAATGCTGGAGTGGGTTGCCATGCCCTCCTCCAGGGGATCTTCCCAGCCCAGGGATCGAACCCACGTCTCTTACGTCTCCTGCACTGGCAGGTGGGTTCTTTACCACTAGCACCGCCTGGGAAGCGTCTTTCTAGATGGCTTCCTTGGACCTCATCTCATTTGAGGCTCTCCTCAGCTCACAGAGAGTACAGCCCCACTCTTAGTCTCTTTAGAGATGAGGAAATCACACCAGAGAGGAATGTGGGGGGCAGTACCGGGGCAGGAGCTTCAGTCAAGAGCTTGGCGTGAGAAAGGTGTTGCTGAGCTGAGAGTCACGGATGAGTGGACTGCCACCATGCTGAAGGCAATCTCCACTGGCCTCTAATCAACTGTACAGGGTCTGTGCAAGACCCCAGGCTGTGTGACCTGATCTGAACAACCAAGGTTTGGATTGGAGGGCTGACTGGAGAGGGGCCGGTTGTGTCACTCAGGGAAGGCCTTTCAGCTCCCCAGTCCCGGGTGGACTGTGAGCCAAGCCTGCAGGGCTCTGGCCACGCTGCCCCGCGGGCCGGCCACCAGCACTGCTGACTCTGAGCCCAGTCTTGGCTGCCAGGTTTGGCGTTCAGGGAGCCAGCCAGGCCACGGGACTGGCTCCTCTCCAGCTTCAGTGGCAAGGCGGAGCCAGGAGGCTGGCCCTGCGGGAAGGGCCACAGGGCTCTGCAGGGAGGGTGGGCAGGTCCCTCCAGCCTGAGGAGCCATGCAGGCTGACTGCTCCCTCTCTGGCACCTGGTTTAATTCCATGAAGTTCGGCTCACCACATCCAGCATGGCATCTAATCCAGACAGACCTGGGTTTGAATTCTGCTGCTAGTTCAGCTGTATGCCCTTGGACAAGTCATTTCATAAATCATCCTCTGTAAAGCAGGGAAGGCAGCACCCACTTTGCAAGGCTGTGATAGAGAGGGAAGACCGCAAAGAGCCCCCCAACAGCAAGTGAGTAACTGGGAGCCATTGTTGTGACCACCCTCTTGTTGGCTGACAGGAGGCAGCAGCTGCTACCAGGCCCGCCTCCCTGAGACAGCCCCCGAGTGCGCTCCCTGAGTGAGTTGTGAGCAAGGAGGGCTCTTTCCCCAGAGCGGCAAGCCTCCCAGGGAGGGCCTGGGCTCCATCTCCACTGGCACCCAGCTGCCTACTAGCCATAACTCTGGGCTATGGCACCCGGGGAACCGTGAAAGCCAAAGCATTTGCTCTCCACCTCCTGCACTCCAGGCTGTGAGACTCCACCCCGCGCCTGTCCTCGGGCAGGTGAGTGGCTTCCTCTGTCTTGCACACCCTCTAGCTCATGACTGTGGACTCTGTCCTCAGAGAGGTCAGACCACATCTGGTCTCCATCGGCTGCTTGTGCAGCAGCTCTGACACTGTTCCTGCCTGGGCCGGCAGGGAGGGCGGCCGTGAGCACTCAGGCAGTTTGACCTCACAGCAATTTGTGAATGCCCTAAGAAACCAGCTCTTGAAAAGGGAGCTCTTCTAGGCAGGGAAACGGAGGGAGAGAGGGACCACTTGCCTACCATCTCACCCCCTCTGCTCTCCTCCCAGCCCTTTTCTCTGGAGTAGAGATCCAGGCAGAGGTGACTGCCAGCTAGCCGCGGGGCCTCACCTCCAGCACAAGACAGGCTCATTTATTTGACTGGGTGGCCAGTACTAGCCTGTGAGATGGGGCGATGAGGACTCAGCCAAGAGAGCATCACAGCTCAGCAAGCTGATCCCGGCCCGGAGGGTAGCTGTTGCTGGTCTAGCAGATGCAGACCGCTAAGAACAGATCCCGCAGCTCCTGCCCTAGAGATTATAAATCATGTAATGCCCTCCAGCCCGTATGTGACAAACCCAAGTGTGACCACTTGGCTTTCAGAAGCTCTACAACTTGGGAGCCCCAGCACCTAGCACACTGCCAGGCAGATCTGAGCTTGTTTTAGTACCTCTCTTGTTAGTGTGTAACCTCAGGGAAGTTTCTTAAACCTCTGAACCTTGGGTCCTACACCTGTAAAATGGGCCCAGTGATACCACCTCACAGGCCACCGGAAGGGTTAAAGGAGCCCAAGGGTGTAGAGGCCTTACAGAGCGCTCAGACATGGCAGCTGTGAATAACTCTGCTGCTGGTGATGGAATGCCTCAGATTACACCCCAAAACAAGCTCCATTTGACACTGTTCCCTTTAACATCTTTTCTGACAAACGCTGATCTCCCCATGAATAAGGAGAATGTTCTTTGTGGCCTGGGGGTAGGCAACCAGCCCATTTAGCAGCAGTGACCTCACCAAGAAATTTATTTGAGGCAACGGGAGCCCTTGAAATGAAAAAAAAATTCTCTTCCTTTTTTTCTTCTGGACATCCAAAACAAAACATAGTCATAAGCAAAATCACATGGAGGCTCTTCAGCAAGGGACACACTGATCAGGCTCAACAGCCCAGGCCAGAGCTTGGGGAGCTCACACACTGATGAGAGGAGGGGGAGTCAGAGGCTGGGCCTGGACCTTAGCAAGGCTGTGAGGGGTCTGGGGCAGGTGGCCAGCATCCCTGACTGCTCGTGGGAATGAGAAGGGGGCCAACATTCACATGCGTGGCCGGGTGGATGGTGGTGCCCCGGGTGGGAACCTGGGAGGAGCAGCAGGAAGACATCTCACTCAGCTTTGGACTTCTTAAGTTTGAGATTCCTGAGGAATGGAGCCCTGGGTCAGGGAGCTGTGTCTGGGAGTTGTTGGCAAGGAAGACAGAATTCTGAGCTCCTCTGTGTGGGGAGCTGAGTGAAGAGAAGGTACTGGTCCAGAGTCACACAGCCAGGCAGTGTGAGCGCTTCCCTCCTGGGGTCTAGGGCTCGTCTACAAAGACCTCAGGGATATTGGAGAGGAGCTGGGGGGCTCCCTTGGTGGATTTTCAAGGCCAACGCAAGCCCAGAGGAGCCACTCTGGGGTCCTCACCTGGACTAGCAGCCAAAGGAACACTTCTGCCAACTGGAAGTCTCAGTGCAGGCGGTTTTTATTATTAAAGCCAAGATTGGAAAATGGCTGTCACCCCCACCCCACAACCCTCCCACCCTCCTCCAGACCCATCCCTTTATGTCCCAAGAAGGTGGAAACTAGATTTGTCTCGAAAAGACTCAGAAACGCTCATGCCTAAATGAGAGAATGAAGACAAATGAGATAGGCTCAGATGGTGTGTGTGATTGTGTGGGCTCCACCCGGGATTCCTGGAAAAGACGGCTTGGGGGTGGGGGCTGGAGAGCCCTGCTCACAGTGCTGTTCCCGAGGGTCCAGGGTGGGCGTCGGGAACAAAGGCAACGGAAGAGGCTGAGCTGGCCCCCACGCTCTACCCTGCTGAAGCTGGGCCACAGGCTGGTTTTTGTAAAAGTGGTTTTTAAAAAAAACCCCAGCCACGAGCACCACCCTCCCCTGAGCAGGGTGAGAGGAGGCGCCAGCTCTGGGCTTTGAGGTCTGAGGCGTGTGGCCTCCTGGCCTGGCGTCACCTCCCTGGAGGCAGGCAGCACCCTGAGGGAAGCCAGGAGGGCTCCTGGGCCCCTCATGTGACCCCTGGTGGCCACTGGGGCCCCGGGGAGCATCCAGATGGCTGTCTCCCCGCCCCCTCCCAGCCTGCCTGGAGGCTCTAGGCTTCAGGGACCCTGTGCAACTTCTGCTCTTTGGATTCCAAAGATCTGAACTTTTCCTCCAGCGCAGGCACATCCGGCTGGAAATGGATGACAGGCTTGATCTGAAAGACGGTGAAGCCCTCCCGGTTCTTCTGGTTAAACAGACTCACCCTGTGCTCCAGCTCAGGGCTGGGCTGGGCTGAGCTCTCTGGGCTGGGCTGGGCAAGGGGTGCAGAGTCCGAGGCCCTTTGGGAGGGGCAGGGGTCCTCCGACAGTGGGGACAACAGGTCCTGGACTGTGGCCTCTGCCATTTGCTGCTGAGACGGCGGCGGGGGCAGCGGCAGGGCGGAGGGGCTGGGTCTGGGGGACAGCTCCTCGCGGGCGGCGCTGCAGTCTGTGGAGGAGCCCAGCGTCTGACTGCTATCACTCTGGGCCCGGGTGCCCGAGCTGCGCGTGGAGCGGGTGGCGCTCTCGGAGCTGGCGCTGGCACCGGTGCCATCGCTGCCGAGCTTCAGGGGCACGTCGATGGAAAAGAGGTCAGACGAGACATTGGGCTGGTGGATGTCGATGGCGGCCGTGGTGACCACGCACACAGCTGGCTCTGGGACGCCGCTGTCTGCAAGAAAGGGGTGCGGGTCACACTCCACCCTGGCCGCACCTCTGCGCCCTGATGGGGGTCGGGCTAGATGGTGGGGTGAGGTGAGTGTGAATGGCTTTGCTGGGAGAGGCCTTGGCAGATGGCCCAGGTTTCCAATATTTGCCACCTGCCCTGAGGGAGAATTATGCCTCCCCGTCAAGTGCAGACATGTGACAGGCCTCGCCAGTCACCTGCAAGAAGTGACCGGTTGCACTTCCTGGAGAAGCTACATAAGCCAGCTGTGCTCTGCCCGTGCGGTCAACACTGTTCTAGAAGGCATGACAACTGTCCTGACTGCTGGGAGATGATAGGGTAAAGATAACAGCCTGGGCAAAGAGCCCCTGGCCAGTGTGCCCTGGCCCTTTGTTGGTTTGTTTAAACCACTCAGATACGGGGTTGTTGTCACTGGGCGCAGCATAACTGAGCCCATCCTGACTAACTCAGCACAGTGTGCTACGACAAGGAGTCTGAATGTCGTGGTCCACAGGACTCAAAGTTTTAAATGGGTCCAGTGTGAGACTCATGACCAGAGCTGTGCCCTCAGAAAACTGATGGATTTCTACAGGATGCATTGTAAACGGAGGGTGGAGGACATCCCAGAATGTCTTGGCTCTAACTAAGAAGTATCAAGGGCCTGAATTACAGTAGCCGTAGTGTGGGCAAGGTTTCTCTCTAAAGTGGTAGGGAGAGTGGGCTGGGAGAGAGGTTCAGGCTAGAGATGGTGGTCTTTGAGATCAGCAGGTTGGATAAGGCTTTGGAAGAGGAGAAAGAGAGGGAAAGAGGCCTGAAAGGGGCTAAACTGCAGAGAAGACAAAATTCAGATGTATTCAGCATGGCCCACACTATAACCTTCTAGCCTTAGAATTAAGTTTATAAGGATTTAAGGGCTCAGCAGTAAAGAATCTGCCTGCAATGCAGGAGGCTGGGTTCGATCCCTGGGTCAGGAAGATCTCCTGGAAAAGGGAATGTCAACCTACTCCAGTATTCTTGCCTGGAAAATTTCATGAACAGAGAAGCCTGGTGGGCTGCAGTCCATGGGGTTGTAAAGGGTTGGACACTACTGAGCAACTAACACTTTCACTGTTCAAGGGCTGTAAAACCCAAACCTTACAAGACTCAAGACACTGGCTAAAGAGAAACAAGACCCTGAAGGACTGAGTATTATTTTAAAACTCAACTTTTCTCATAAGTGAAAACCACTAGGTGCCCTGAGAGTTTCTGAAGTGCAGGAATGAAGCATAAACAAGGACATGTCCAGTGCCTGTTGCTTCTCACACCCAGTTATGCATTATCTCATGCCCCCTACGCTCATCCTGAAAGGTTCTCAGGTTGGGAAGCGCTGAGGTCATTAGATTCCTAGATTCCAGCCCCTCTCCACCCCAGGGTCCCCCACGCACATCTTGGAGCACTCCCATCCCAGCACTTGAGCTCAGGTGCCAGAGTTTGCTGGGAACTCTGCCTGCAGTTACAGCTCACAGGGGCCAGGAGATGGACAGCCTGGTCGAGCTGTCCGTGGCCTGGATGTTAGGGGCTGCCAGGGTCACTCGCGTGGGGCCACACAGAGGCTCTGGTACACATAGGATAGCACCGACATGGACTTACCACTGCTGGGCCCATTGTAGTACTGGCTGATGTAGCTGTTCATGTCGTCTTTCACCGTGGCTTCTGTGGAGGTGAGGACAGAGAAGGCTGAGTGTGAGGGCGAGCTGGACAGTCCAGGAGCAGGGGCTGTGGCCAGCTCGTGCTTCTCCCCCAGTGCCTCCACCCCTCATCACCACAAGGAGGCGCTGGTCTCCCCAAGCTCCCTGCCACGTGGTTCCTCCAGGGGGACCATGTGGCTCATCTGCCCCCGTGCTGGGCTGGGTATCAGGGACCCAGGTTCTGATGAAGCATCCAGCTTGCTGTGTGATATGAAGAAGCCCTTTCCTTCTCTGCCTTCAGTTTCCCCTTCTCTGAGATAAGGGCGTGGAAATAGTCCTTTGGGGCTTTCCCCGCCTGGAGAGCCTGAGTCTCTGAATTCACCTGAGTTTCTCACAGTCACCAGGAAAGCGCTCCTCAGCGCAAAAGCCTCAGAGTGCCATTTCAGCCGCACACAGCCAGCTGCAGAGGCTGATCATGGACGACAGCCCCCTCGGTCTTCCACACCGCCCAGGAATGAACACAGGTGCTGGGCACCCCCAGCCCTGCTCCTAGCACCCTGCAGATGCTCAATAAAGAGTTGCTGAATGAATAACCAATGAGGTGTAAAGCTGTCCAGGTCTCGAGAGATGGCATGGGAACAGGGTCTCAAAGAACTGGTTCATTGTTCTGATGGGGTGGGAAGGGATGAGAGAGGTAAGGTGAGAACTTGAGAGAGGCCTGAGCCTGGTGAGGGGGGGGGGGGTGGGGGTGAGGTGGGGAATGGACAGAAGATAACAGGAGATGCCAAAGCCATCCTAAGGAGCTCAGCCTTGCCCCAAGCACAGTGAGGAACCACAGGAAAGTGTGAACAGACTCAAGTTGAGGCACTCCTAAGTGTGCACTGAGAGTGGTTGGGAAGGTGTCAGGCTGGACAGGAGAACAGAGACAGTAATGCTCAGGGGAGGGAACACAGGTCCTGATGAGGCTGAAGGCGAGGATGGGGTCTACACCCCCAAGAAGCCTCGGTCTGCAGGTGATGGAACCTGCTGCTCTCCATGGCCGCCTTCCTAAGACACCTGACATCGCTGCAGAAGCATGTCTGCCCTGACATGGGGAGGCCGGTGGCGGCACACACAGCAACCTGGCTCTTAAAAGCTTTTTGGCCTCTTTGATCTTTAAATGCCTGCAGCCAGAGGTGTATTCTGCATTAATGCCTAAGCTGAGGGAGGGGCCCCAGGCTGGCTCCAGGCCCTGCTTCAGGATCAACGCTCCTCAGAATCAGACATCAACACTCTTCTCCGTGCCTCTTCATAATTTATGTTGTAAATGCTGTCTAGCCCTGCAGGCTGCCCCGGGAAGCGGGAGGAGGCTGGTATGACTGCTCCTGGCAAGCAACACAAGGGCCACCAGGTCCACCGGGCCAGACAGGTCTGGTCACTGATCTTGGTGTTATCCTGAGGCCGTGGCAGGAGGGACCTGCAGTGTGGCTGTAAAGGGCCATGTCACAAAGGCAGGACAATAAACTCAGCTAAAGGGTCCACAGACCTGTGCGTCCCACAGGGGCTCATGTGCGGAGGTGGCCTGGAGTGAATGGGAAACACCCAGAGCCTGGGTTCCTTGCTGCTATTGCCACTGGCCCACTATGGGAACCTGGGCAGGTCACACTCCCTCTCCGGGGCTCAGTTTTTCCATCTGTACCATGGGGGAGCGGGGTGGGGCTCTTAGAGACCGTGACAGCCAGGCTGGCTGGCTCCGGGCCCCTCAGCCGGCCCTGAAGTTCAAGAGGTGAGAGAGCAGAGTGGGAAAGGACCGGAGCCATCGAGAAACCGCTCTCTCCCC
The DNA here is from genome assembly GCA_917880005.1 of Nanger dama. Lineage (NCBI taxonomy): Eukaryota > Metazoa > Chordata > Mammalia > Artiodactyla > Bovidae > Nanger > Nanger dama. The sequence continues at coordinate 967,436 of CAKJTW010000110.1, read as the reverse complement.
ACCCCGACCTGTGTGAGCATCCTCTCAACCCCTGCCTGGGCTCTGCCCACCACGGCCTGTGCCCCTCACAGAAGGGGGCTCCTGACTCTCTGCTGAGCAGCTCTAATAATCAGATTCCTGTGTGCTCAGTGGGGGTGGCGTGCCTGGCCCTCTGCCTCCAAGAAGCACAGGGCCTCCGGGGGGCCTCCACTCCGTGGTCAGGCAGCCAGTCTCCATCTCCTTAGGAAGGGCCCACTATGGGAGGCCTTGCAGACCTGGGAATCTGGGTCCTGTCCCCACACACCCCAAGCACACCCCACTTCTACTTACTACACGACAGACCTTCCAGCACTTACAAAGCCCTCACATCCCTCCCAGAATGTCTCTTCTCCTGAGAAACCCCTGTCCATTCTCAGCCCTCCCTGGTTTTCCAGCCTCTCAAGTCACTGTGGGCTCCAGATGTGACCAAAACAGGGGCAAGGGAGGCAGGAGGGAGCTGACTGTGTCCTTCAGAGCTCCAGGCTGCGGATCAGGCACTTCACACAGCGACCTCCTTTCATCTTGCTTAACAGGTGGGTCTTCCTGGAGATCTGCTGGAATCTTTCCCCTCACACAGCCTAACATCCTCCAGTTGGGTTCAGCAACCACCCTACACTGCTGACTCATGAGTCTGTGGCCAACACGGATGCCCAGGCCAGGCCTCCTCTGCAGGCGCTGGGGCCAAGCCAGCCAGGCCTTCACCACACCGTGGCCGTGTCGGCTCCACAGAGGACTTCACGTTTATCATCTCAGGCAAATGTCAGCTTGTTGGTCTCAGCCCAGAGCCTACTGAAAGCATTCTGAATCTTGATTCCATCTACTAAGATATTCTGTCTTATACCTCAGTGTTGCCTATTCAATTGAGGATGCTCAATCTTCATCAAAGCCATGGATAAAAGTAACCTGAGCCAGGTGACCTTCAGCCCAGACATCTCTCAGCTTCTGACTGGTCTGGCCAACCGGACAGCTTCTCCTGGATGACCTCCAGCCTCCTCTGACTCAACGTGTCCAAAAGAGAACTCAGTTTCTCTCTCCACCTCCACCTTGGTGAATGGGACCCTGGGACCCTGGTCATTTCTCCATGCTGCTTCTCCATTCTTACCAGCAATTCAGCTCCTGTCGAACCTGTGACCAGTCAAGGGACCCCCAGATGCCCCTCTGCCATCCAGCCTTGGGTCAGACCTCACGCTTTTCCCTGTGGCCTCTCATCATGCCTGCAGGGATTAATAAATGGGATTGCTCACTCCATGGATGTGCCTGACACAGAGCCTAGATCTCCAGGCAGCCACTGCAGGCCTGTCCTGTCTGCATTTGTTCCCTCTGCTCCAAACCTGTACCCACCCAGGGGCCTCAGAGTGAGTTTCAAGACAGTCAGAGCAAGGCCTTGCCCAGGCTTTTCCAGCAGTGTTGATCGCCACCCACATCCCCCATTCTCTGCTTCAGGCAGGCCCCTTTCTCCACATTGACCACTTGGGCTGGGGCTTTGTCCCCTCCCAGAGGCCACATTTCACTCAGAGTCTCGCCAGCACTTAGCATGGGGCTTGGTATATACTACCCACCAATAAATAGGATGCCTGGACAGTGACTGAGGCTGGGTCCAGGGCCTGCAAGACCTCCCTGGACCATTCCCCTTAGCCTCTGAGACACCACCGGCACCATGCAGCACGCAGCCTCGCTCTTGGTCCCTGGAACTTCCTGCCCAGAGACTAATGACTACCAGTGTCTGGGAGCCTGCAGGGAGGGAATGCAGGCAGGCACGGATGCATGTGGCCAGGAAGAGGGCATCAGTGAGCCCCGAATTGGGGCTGCCCATCCTCCATCTAAGAGAACCCCTGCCCCAAGGTTTGCTTTGATTTGGCACTAAGGAGCCCTAAGGCCAGGTAGGAACTGCCCCATAGGAGATTGGGTTGGCTGACCCTGGAGGGGGTGAGAAAGAAGGGCTGGTACAAACTCAGGCTCCAGGACAAAACAGCCCAGGTGCCAACCTCAGCTCTGCAGACATCTGCTGTGTGTCCTTAGGCAAGTCCCTGGCCACTCTGAGCCTCAGCTTCCTCAGTAAAATGGGAATAAGAAATACCTGCTTGCTGGTGAGCTATATGTTTCGCCGGGATGATGAAGGTCAAGTCTAACCTGGGTCTGTCCATCACCTCCCTGAAACCCTGGCCCACGGTGCTCCCTGCCGGCCCCTAAGTCTCAGCTCATTTCTGTGGCAGCTGCCACAGTTGCACTCAACCACCCAGCACCTTTTTCCCTAGGGCGTGAGCACTCCACGCAGCCATCCTGACTGATTCTCCTAAAGCTGGTCGAGTGCTGTGGCGGCAGTGCTCATTATGTGGGTGTGCTCCTTGGGCAGAGCCCCAACCTGCCCAGTGAGGTGGGGCAAGAGGGTGGTGAGTCAGATGGGCCTCCCTGGGTGGCGGGACTGGCCAGGCTGTGGGCTGGGAGTCGGGAGTCAGGACTGCACACCCACACGTCCTGTGCAGATCCGAGCCCAGAGGGAGGCCCTGATTCCTGGCCGGGGCTCCCACTGCCACACTCCAAGCTGCTGCTGCACAGCTCAGCAGCCCTCATCGAGAAAGGACACTGTGTGCTGAGGCTGAGTGTTCAGTCCTTCTCGGTGGGGTGTGCCTCTGCTTCTAGTTGGGACAATCAGAGTTCAGACCCAGGACCAGCTGCATAATTTGTGGGTCCCTTGTTTAAAAAGCATTAAGGCCCAGAAATAAACTCACCCGTATATGGTCAATTAATTTACAGCAAAGAAGCTAAGAATATACCAGGAGGAAAGGAAAGTCTCTTCAGTAAGTGGTCCTGGGAAAACCGGACCCCTAACTTACACCATACACAAAAATTTACTCAATGAATTAAGACTCAAATGTAAAACCTGAAACCATAAAAGTCCTAGAAGAAAACATAGGCAGCAGGTAAGCTCCTTGATCTTGGCAATAATTTTTTTAGATTTGATACTAAAACAAAAGCAATGAAAGCAAAAAATAATCAAGTAGGACTATACTAAACTAAAAAGCTTCTGCATAGCAAAGGAAACCACCAACAAAATGAATGGCACCAGAGCACCACACCTACCGAATGGAAGAGAATATTAGCAAATCATGCCTGATAAGGATTTATATCCAAAATGTACAAAGAACTCATACAACTCAATAGCAAAAAATAATCCAATTTAAAAGTTGGATCTGGATAGACATTTTCCTGAAGAAAACACAGAGTAGGTCAGAGGTACATGAAAAGGAGCTCATCATCACTCAACTTTAGGAGTACAACTGAGTGCAAACCAGAACCACAGGGAGACGCCACCTCGCACTCATTATAATGGCTAGAATCACAAGGACAGAGATAGTAAGTGGTGGTGAGACAGCAGAGAAAAGAGAACCCCAGTACATTGTTGGTGGGAATATAAATTGGTGTGGCCACTCTGGAACACAGTACGCAGGTTCCTCAAAAACAATAGAACTACCATATGACCCAGCAGTTCTACTTCTGGGTATATATCTGAAGAAAACAAAAACACTCATTTGAAAAGATGCATGCATCCCAATGTACAGAGCAGCATTATTTATAATAGCCAAGATATGGAAATAACCTAGGTGTCCAAGAACAGATGAATGTGGTACACACACACACACACACACACACACACACTGGAATGTTACTCAGCCATAAAAAGAATGAGATCTTGACATCTGCAACAACCTGGATGGACTAGAGGGCACTGTGCTTAAGTGAAGTTAAGTCAGACAAAGACATGCTATGATCTTATTTATATGTGGAATCGAAAAACAAAACCTGAAACAAACAAATGCCCTGAGCTCAGAGATACAGAGAACAGATTGGTGGTTCTCAGAGGCAGGGGTTAGGCAAGCAAGGGAGGGGGTGTGAAATGGCTGGGCGTGAAATGGGTGGGTGAAGGGGCTCAAAAAGTACAAACTTCCGGTTATACAGTAAATGTCACGGGATACGCTACAATATGGTCACTATAGTTAGTTCTGTATGGTATATTTGAAAATTGCTAAGAGAATAAATCTCAAAAGTTCTCATCACAATAAATAAAATTCTGTAACTATGCATAGTGATGGGTGCTATCTAGACTTACTGTGATTCTCCAGTATATACAAGTATTTTCAGGTATACCTGAAATTAACATATCAATCACTGAAAGAAAAAACATTAAGAGTTTTAAGAGAGTGACACCAGAGCAATGAACCAAGTGTGACACCCTCAGTGACTGCATGGGTGACCCTGTCGTGAAGCCAGTCCAGGGAGGTCAAGTAACTTGTTCAAGGCCAAGTTGAGATTCAAACCCAGCCCTGAGTCTGAATCCCACATCTTTCTTTCAGAACCACCCACACCTCCCTACGCTGGTATCTGCCTCTCTGCTTTCTGTGAGGGGCCCCAGTTCTAGTGCTACAGCTCTGGGGGCTCTCCGGGGTCTCCAGTGCCCCCATCAGGAGCCCGGTGATGGCAGAAAGCCCGACTTGCCCCCATCAGCACACAGGCCTCTCCTCTCCAAGGTGAGACCTGGTGCGCCTCCGTGGAGGTTTCTCTGAGCACTGATGCAGTGCGGGGGCGGCAGGGGGTGGACGCCGAGGTTCACTGTGATATATGGTAAAAGCTGTGGCACTCCACCAGGGGCTGTAATTCATAAGTTATGGGCGAGCTTCAAGACTAATAAATTTGGGAGGAAAGTATTAATGACTACACAGGGGCACCGTGAACTTGGCAGGCCCCAAAGCCTGGAACTTTGCAGTCCGGGTTTTAAAAATGATTTGTGCTGGAGCAAGTTTAAACAGAAGCTGGTTGGCGTCAGTCTGACAGTGGCCCACTGGCAACTGTGGGGACTGCAGGAGCTGCTTCTCCTGCCATGGCTGAGGCTGGCACTCCCACCCCCGCTGCTGCCTCCTTCCCCACCCCCGTAGGCTCCAGAGACTTATTGCTGACATCTGCAGGTTAATCCCCGGATTGTCTGTGTACTAGTGTGACACACTGAGCCTTGGGGCCCTCTCTGGCCTGAAGGTCATGGTGAGCAACAAACGCTGCCCTTTCTCACTCTCCAGCGTGACCCAGACTGCCCCCTAGCTTGTCTAGCCATGATTTCTAACATCATGGAAATCCCTCTCTGGACACAAGTCCTGGTCAGAGAGATGAGCTGGGGTGCCCTGACTCGCCAGCTCATCCGAGGCTGTGAATCATGCATGCCACTTGCTAGCCCGGCAAGGTTCTGCTCTCTGTCTCCGAGGAACTGTCTTTGCTATTGACAGCTCTGGGGGTTGGCAGTCAAGTGACAGGTTGGGAAACGTGCTAGTGCTCTGCTGAGTTGGGCAGGGCCAGTGTGCCCCTCGAGAGCTGAGAGGCAGAGATGCCACAGAGGAGGCAGAGAGCAAGGCTGGGGCTCCAGAGCTAGATGGGAGGGGCACTGAGAATGGCTCCCAGGGGTGCACATTTGCCAGCTCTGTGGGAGATCCGAGGGCCCTATTCAGACATGCCTCTAGTTTCCAGGAGGGTTGGCACAGAATCCCTGTGCTGTGATCCCCCTGGCTGGCACATGTAGTCGATTACTTTCTCCCTTCTTATTCTGCCTCCCTCCACCTCCTGCTGGAAGGTGCCCACCGTGGGGACTGCAGGGAGAGCTGGAACAGGTGGAGAGGCAGGGATTCACGGCTTCACAGTACTAGAATGTGTGCGGCTACGTTAAATGCTTGGCTTCTTTGCAGACTCTGTGACCTCAGATCTTGACACCCTGCGAATCCAAGTGAGGCATCAGGTGTCCAGGATCTGGAGGTCATTGGCTGGGGGATAGTAATGGCCAGGCTGTTATCTCAAGAGCTAAGGCTCCTGGTGAGAGAGGCAGAGAGGTGCTGTGGAATGACTGGCTGTACAGGAGGTGCCACCTGAGCTCAGGTGTTCATAGGTGTGCGCTGCCGAAGACGGAACAGCACTGAGTAGGCCCCAGCACCAGGTAAGCTGCAGTCTCAAAATGGGCTTGAGCAGCCACCAAGGGCAGAGCAAGGAGGCGGTTCCTCCACCGCACTTTGCTCTGTCAGCAGGAAGGTCCTGGGATGAGGCAGCCGTACGTGCTAAGTTGCTTTGGTTATGTCCAACTCTGTGCGACCCTATGGACTGTAGTCCACCAGGCTTCTCCCCATGGGCTTCTCTAGGCAAGAACACTGGAGTGGGTTGCCATGTCCTCTTCCAGGGCATCTTCCCGACCCAGGGATTGAACCTGTGTCTCTTTAAGTCTCTTCGCTGGCAGCCAAGTTCTTTACCACTAGCGCCACCTGGGAAGACCCTGGGATAGGCTGTAAACCTGCTCCTCTCATCCTTGGAAAACAGGACAAAGTGGGCAAAAGTTGCCACCAACTTCCAGAATTTTCAAAACAAAGATTCTTATATTCTGGATTCCCCATGCCGGGCTGCAAGCCACAAGTGAGGTTTCTGGAGTGGGCTACTGCCAGAAGCCCCCTGAGCGCTGGGAGAAGACCCAGGGCTGCAGGACCCACAGTGAAACAGGCAATGTCCACAGATCTGTTCTGCTCTTCAATCAGTTCTGAGCTTGCAGACTGTATTCCACGTAGAGCACTCTATGGGGAGCCTGCCAAGGGCCAGGTGTGGCCCTGAAGATAAAATGCAGGGGCGACCTGGCAAGCGGGAGTTCATATAAGGTCTTGAGGGAAGGACGTGGCGACCGGGAGCTGACTCAGAGATGGGTTTGAAGGATGAACAGAAGTTTGGCAGGCAGGCCTGTCCTGCCAGTGAACAGCATGTGGAAAGCCTCAGGGACTTACTACTGCACAGAACACTTCTCCAAACGCGGAGATGTTTCACTCAGCCAGAGTCAAAGTGAAAACGGAGTGCAGACTGGAAGGAGATGAGATGGCAGCGGGTGGGAGGGGGGGCCGCCTACAAGACCATCAGGGGCCTTATATGCCACCTGTTACAAGTTGAGTCACCATGCCCTCCGCCTCCAAAGTCATACGTTGAAATCCTAACCCACAGAACCTCAGAATGTGATCTGATTTGGAAATGAGATTGTTGTAGACAGAATTAGTTAACATGAGGTCATATGTTGAAGTAGGGTGGGCCCCAGACCCAACACGACTAGGATCCTTGTAAAAAGGGAAATCCGGACACAGATGCAGACACAGGGAGGACACCATGTGAAGAGAAGGCAGAGGTCAGAGTGATGCTTCTACAAGCTAAAGGACGCCAACGGTTGCCAGCAACGCGCCAGGAGCCGGGGGAGAGGCAGCAGCCGATGCTCCCTCGCAACCTCAGAAGGAGCTGATCCTGCCAAGACCCTGAGCCCAGACTTTCAGCCTCCAGAACTCAGAGACAGGAAACTTCTGTTGGTTAAGCCACCCAGTTTGCAGGACTTTGTTTCAGCAGCTCGAGCAAATAACCAGCCAAGGTATTAAGTCAGAGAGTGACACGAAAGATTTATGGAAGATCACTAAGTGTGTGTATGTGTGTGCGTGTGTTGGAGGGGGAAAGGAGTGAAGAGGGCACCCATGGGGGCAAAGTTGAGGTCAAGGAAGCAGATGAGGTCCAGAAAGAGGGAGGCTAGACAATGCAGACGACAAGTTGGGAATGTTTCAAAATATATGCAGGCAGTAAAACCAACAGGATTGGTGATGAGTTGTGAGCAGAACCTACAAAGCCCTGGAAACCCAGAGTAAAGGCAGGAATCAGGCTACAACTGAACACAAATGAATGTCAAACTCGACATGGGCATAGAGAAAGTCAGGATGGGCTGTGGGGAGGTTCCAGGGCTCAGCAGAGCCATGACCTGGCTCAACTGTGAGCTCAGGCCAGGCAGCCACCACAAGGCGCAGTCACAGGAGTCTTGGATCCAGAACAAAAAAGCAGGGGTGACCCCTTAACACTCTCCCTCGTCTTGCAGCTCCCTGAGAAGTGTGCTTAGTTCTAGATGTCACTCTGAGAGGGACGGAAACATTGGAATGCTCAGGGAGAGACTGTACAGCAAGAACTTGGGGGTTTGTGTCCCCTGAGAAGTGGCTGTGGGAATGCAGGGGACAGTTCCTGGAGGAGAAGACACTCAGAGGCCAGTTTCCGAAAGGATGTCTCAGCTGGGAGACATAGAAGCTTCCTTCAGGTGGGAGAGATGGGTGCTGGGGACAGACCTTGGCTCAGTCTGAGGAAGTATTTTCTAACCGGCAGAGTTATGTGAAGTTGGGTTGGTCTGGGCTTCCTTGGGAGGTGCCCGGTACCTGTTCTTAGAGGCTGGTAAACCTCTTGGCAGGGGTTCTAGAAGGGATTAGCACATCAGCTGAAGAGCTAGACTCGGAAGTCCTGAGACCCCAACTTCTAAAGTTCTAAGGTTGGATGGTCTCTCAAAAGATCTTAATAGCAATCACCCTACTCCCCAAAATCTGTTCACAGCACCTTGTAGCCTACAGAGCTTTCTCACATCCACCAGCTCCCCAGACTTCCTGTGAGGCAGACAGAGCCGGAGTTATGAGCCCACTTTACAGAAGGGAGCACTAACACCCCAAGTCACAGAGCTGGGGAGTGGCAGAGTCTGGAGCTCTGGCTTCCTGCCTCCCACTCTGCCCAGCCCTGCCTGGCTGTCACTGCCCTGGCGAGGGGGATGGAGCACGCCAAGGTGAAGAGGGCCCTGGATCAAGCTGCAGTTAGCCAAGTCCAGCACCTCCATTTCCATGTGACCCCATGAAGTTCTTTTGATTTCTTTGAGCCTGAGTTTCCCCCCCTCCATATGAGAGAAAAGAGGTGTGAGGATGGAATGAAATCACACTGTAAAAGCTTCTCTTGGAGGCATTTGGGTAGTTCCCTTACCTTTAGGTCAAAAGGTGGTCCTAGAAATGTATTCTAAATTATTAGGGGAAGTCAATATTTTTAAAAATATCTTGGTAAAGTGAAGAAATCCCTTACCCATCATTTTAGCAACAGCATTGTCAGGTGCAAGTCAGGGCAGGGTAGAGTCAGACTGGAGCAGCAAGGGTGCCTGGGGAGGGGAACCTGCATCCAGGTTCCCAGGACCCCCTGGGGGCTCTAACAAGGCTTCAGATCTCCCCTGCTGGCCCCTGTGCCCCTGAGCTGGGAGCCAAGTCCTGGCCTGAGCCCATCAGAAAACAGCCTCTCCAAACCCCACAAAGGCCCAAACCTGACAGCTGCATCACCATGAAGTGGTATTTCCACCCCAATCACAAAATAACACCACCTGACATTTGCAGGACTACTTTGCAATTCTGAAAGCCACTTAACCTGCTTCCTGGGGCCTCACATGAACTTGTGAGGAAGGCTCAGCATTGTTCCCATTCGACAGCTAGTGAAACCAAGACCCAGGACGGTTAAGTCCCCACTGCAAGGCAACACAGTTGGTCTTCCCTAGAGAGAAGTCTGCCCTAGAGTACTGCCAAGGCCGCCATCACCACCAACATCACTCGCCCATCAATTTACCACCATCCTCAAGGCTTAGGTTCTAGGTTATTCTGGCCCCAGGCCTGGACTGGAAACCTAGCTCTGCACCTTTGGACGACTTCTCTGGGGCTCAGTTCCTTCAGCCATAAAGTAGGAATGTCTCCTGCAAGCTGCCGCGAGGAATGGGAAGGTAATACACTCAAAGTAGGCAAGATGCCTACAGGCCACCGAGGTCATGTCGAAGTCGTGTCAAGGTAGCTTGCCTGAACACCATCTCCGAGGCTGAGAAAGGCAGTCCCGGGGAGCACTTAACTAGGGTTCCCCCATCACCACCACCAAAATCGTGGGCCGACATCGGGACACAGACCCATCAGGAGACGGGCTCCAGCTCCCAGACGCTGTGGCTGTGCGCAGAGCCCGGGGGCTGGGAGGGAGCTCTCCACGGCTGGGGAGGCGCCGGCGGACTCACCTTGCGCAGGCTGCAGCTCCTCCACAACGCTCTCGGCCGCCGTCTCCTCGGCCCACGTGCCGGCCTCCACCACCTTGTAGCGGCTGCGCGGCTGGCTGAGCACGTGCGGGGCCTGAAGCGCAGCCTCGCGCTCTGCCGCCAGGTCCAAGTCCTGCTGAGCCAGGTGCGCCCGCAGCTGCCGGATCTCAAACTGCAAGAAGGAGAGGCGCGGTGAGCGCTGGGCGGCACGGGCACCCGGGCCCTGCCAGACGTCTGGGCTCTTTCCTTTTGGGGGAGCGGGGAGGAAGGCGCTGAGCCTCCAAAGGCTGGAAGCTGTTCCTTTATAAATCTCCCAACGGCACTAATGGCAAGAGTCCCTGATGTTTATGGAGCCTTTTCCAAGTAATAAGACATGTTCCCGTGTCCACTCTGATACTGTGTCTGGCCCCATGAGGACAAGACGGCCATAAGAGGAACACAATGGTGTTTTGCAAAACAAACAAACAAACAAAAAAACACCGCAGGAGTCGGGGAATATCGGACTTGAATCCTGTTCTAGTTACTTGTCTAAATGTGTGACCTCCAAAATGAGAACCTTATTCAGGTGCCTTACACCGACGTTTAGCGGAGGACTGGAAACCCCACAATATCCAGGGCCCGTGGTAACCTGCCAGGGAAGCCCATCGTGGCATCGTGTGCTCGCCGGGAGGTGCCTGACCCATTTGTCTTGCAGCGACGCCCACAGCCTTCTCGGAGGTGTTCCAAGCGCTGGTCACACAGGACTGGCTCTGGTCCCAACCCTGTGGCTTTACCGGCCATGTGGCCGTGGTTTCTGTCTCTGTAAAATGGGGGTTATCACCCCACAGAGCTCTTCACAAAGGCTTTGTAAAAGGCGTCATACATTTTTATTTTGGTTTAAATTCTTGTTGTTGGGGAAAGTTTTCTAGAGAGGCTTTCAGATGCCTCTTGGGGTTGTGGCTGAGATGGCTGTTCTCACTGGGGCCTTCCTGGGTCATCCGGGCAAAGGCAAAGTTTGGGTCTGACGCTGAATGGCCTGACTGCGGACTCGGAAGGAAGGAGTCTTCACTGCCACCTAGTGTTCCAAACACACATTGCATCGCTTTTGCACAACCCCTACAACCTCCAGTCAAACCCCCAAGACCTGAAGCTGGGGGTTAGCTCCCTGCCTAGGAGATTACCTGCTTGCTCACAATTCCAGCCTCCAGCCTTGGCCCCTCCCTGCAATGTCAGGCCACACCTCCAGCTGCCTGCCTGACAGCAACGGAATTGGGTCACAGGTATCACAGGTATCACCTCTCACTGGGACACACACCTTCGCAAAACTCTGAACATTCTAAGCCTGTGCTGCTCTCAGGATCACTTCCCCAGTGACCTCTGGTCCTACATCACACGGCTGCCCCTGCCCCCTTGGAGGCTTTCCCGGACTCCTAACCCAGGCACTCCATCCCATTACCCTCTTTGAATCCTCTACATTGCACTGAGCACCTTCTGATTTTTTTTTCTTTTAATGTTTCACTATTTTTCCTTTGATGAAAGTGAAACACATTTCAAGGAGTCATTAACACTAGGGTGGCTGGGCAGCAAACTGACATTGGGCCAGCTTCCCAGTGGCGGTGTTCACGGGTTTTGTCTCTGGGGCCACTCAGGTCTGGGCAGGCTTCATCAGCCTCCTGCCTGAGGACATGCCTCGGGCCCACCTGTGCACTGAGAGCAGAGCAGGGAAATGCGGCTGAGGGTCCAGCCAAGAGACGAAAGGACATTTACCTAATTCCCAGGGTGTGCCTCTGGGTCAGTTTCTCCAGAGGCTGAAACACTTGCCTCTTGTGTGATGGGGGGCATGGTCTCTTGACTGCAGGATTTGCAAGGGGGCCTGGAGGGTTCAGATAGCATGTGTACAGACTTTTATAGCCCACCCCTCTCCCCCTATGGTCAGCTTCACACTCACCCCTTCCTTCCAAACTCTCCAGGGTTCCATGGGGGAATTAGCCCATTTCCTTCACTAGCCACCTCTTCGCATACTCACATAGATTCTCCTTTCTTTGAGATCAGTTACTGCTTTCTTGCTCACTCTCCACTTCCCGCAAATCCACAAAAATCTCTCTCTCCTCTCTGTCCTAATGGACAGGACTTAAAGGACTGCTTAATTCTTATCTGTTTATTCTTTTTTTCTTTACCACCATCTTAGTGGAATTTGGAGAAGGAAATCGGATAAACACATGTGGTCACTCCACCATTTTCTTCAAAAACTGTCTGTGGGTTTTCCTCTCTCACCTGTACTGGTGTGCAGGTATTAAAAAAATAAAAAGAGGCCTGATTTACAGTGCATGCTAATCTCTGGTAAATCCACCATGGCCAGTTCCAAACTGCCGACACGATGTTATGCGGAACAGGGAAGAAACGTGCACAGCTGGCCCTCAGGAGCCAGTGAGCGCCCACGACCCCACTGCCACCCTGGCGCTCTGTTAGAGCAGGCATGGAGAATACAGTCTACACAAAAGTACAGAAGATAATCTCTGCAAGAGCAGGGGTCTTGTGGGTCTTGTCTGTCTTGTTGCCTGGTACACAGAAGGCCCTCAGTAAATATTGCTGAGTGAATCAATACACGAATGTGTGAAACTAGTCAGTTTGGCCCAATTCTGTGGTTTCAGGCTGAGTCCTAACACCAGCCACAAACTGGGTCCTGATCCTGACCCAAAGCTGAGGCAAAGCCTGAGCCCCAACACTGAGCGCTGATCTTGCTCACAGAGTGAGCCCCAAGTCTGGTCACACGCTGAGCCCTGACCCAAGTCACGAACTAAGAGCCCAACCTGATCACACACTGGGCTCTAACTCTGGTCTCAGACTAGGCTCAGACCTGGATCTTAACAACCTAGTACTCAGATGGCGCCAATGGTCTCAGAAAGTGAGAAAGCAAGGCTGGCTTGTTACAGGGTAGTCTGTGCAGAGGGAGCCGACTGGAGCCACCCTTCTCGCAGCAGGTCTCCAGATGTCACGGAGGACCCATTAGGCAACCCTCCTTAGCTCTGCTGGGGCTAGGAGCCCCTCTGGCCCCAACTGATCTGAACTTCCCATGGGCATACCCAGCCTACTTTCTCCAAGGCCGCTCATCAGGGCCGGCAGTCCTAGCTAATGGCCTCCAAGGCTACTCTGAACAGATGCATTATTGATAACTTGTAATTGATACAGAGCTGCCCATGGGTGTCCCACTGGAATTCAGGCCAGACAGCCAGAGGCCAGAGCTTGCCCAGCCCCAAGCCCATATATGCAGTCATAGGCATGCACAATGAAATAAGTTTTAAGCTAAAAATATGCATCCCAAGTGTATGGTAGTTCTAGCAATTTATTTATTGATCCATTCACTAAAGAGTCAGGTAAAGCATGGTGAGGGTGATGTTAAAATTCTGTTATGTATACTAGAATGAAAATGCTTCTCCCAGTGAGTCCTGGCTGGTCCCAGTGACAGGGGCTATCTGCTGCACAAGGAACAAATCTCTTAGCAGAGTCCTAAAAGCTAGCTCTGGGTGGCACCTGTGGTAGAGATGGTGTGTCCAGGAGGCAGATACTGGGAGGACAGAGCGGTGAGGAGGTCTGCAGGGGCCACACCAGGCACACAGCCTTGGAGCCACAGTAAGAGGTTCTAAGGACTTTGGCCCTTATTTAAAGAGCAACAGTGAACCACTGAAACCTTTTAAACAGGAAGGTGGGGTGGTGGGGTGGTGATTCAGCTGAGCATTTTGAAAGGACTTTGCTGAAAGCAGAGTAGAGAATGGACTGGACAGACATAAGCCAGGACAGACATGGGACTATGAGCTGGGAGACTACTGCAGCAGTCCAGGCCAGGGATGACCAAAATCTGGACTAGAGTAGAGACAGTGAGAAGGAGATGAGAACGATTTAGGAGGTGACAGTGTCAGCATGGGCATGATTAGAATGCGGATGAGGGAGAGGGCCACCTCTCCCTCATCCTGCTTTGGGGACAGGTTATTACAAGCTGCTTACCCAGAGAGTGTGGGGTGGCTGGATGCTCTGAGTGCTAGCCCTGAGGAGGAATGACTGACCCCCTCACAAAGGAACCACTGCAGATGGGCCGCTGGCCGTGACAGCCCAGGGGGCTGTCCAGATGTTCTAGCTGGGACCCTCAGAGCCCGGCTCCTGATCCCCATTCCTGAACATGGCCACGTGTGCGTCCCCAGTCGATGAAGAGTTGCCACGGGGTCCTCAGGGCCTCATCAGTCAGATGGGAGAGCTGAGGCCCTGAGGTGAGAAGGAGGCTCCCACGTGGGGAAACAGCTAGAGCTGGAGGCAGGAGCCTGAGATCGTGGCCCATCACCCCTCTCTCCCTCTGTTGTTGTTCTTGTTCAGCCGCTCAGTCGTGTCCGACTCTGCGACCCCATGGAGTGCAGCACGCCAGGCCTCCCATCCTTCACCATCCCCCAGAGTTTGCTCAGACTCATGTCCACTGAGTCGGTGATGTCATCCAACCATCTCGTCCTCTGTCGCCCCCTTCTCCTGCCTCACTCTGACTTTGGTTAAGCCTCTTTTCCTCTTCGGGCCTCATTTTCACTGTGTGTTCAACAGGCTAACAGAGCAGCTGAATTCTGGTCTGTAATAAGCTCTGTGCTGGCTCTGGGATTCTAACCGGGAGGGGAAATTTGCAAGTGCCAGTTAACTCTCGGTGCATCTTCAGCACCATCCCATGCTCCTGCTGCGTTCTGTGTGTGCTCAGTCATGTCATGTCTGACTCCTTGCGACCCTGAGGACTGTAGCCCACCAGGCTCCTCTGTTCATGGGATTTTCCAGGCAAGAATACTGGAGTGGGTTGCCATGCCCTTCTCCAGAGGATCTTGCAGGCCCAGTGTGTGAACCCATGTCCCTTGCGTCTCCTGCAGTGCAGGCGGGTTCTTTACCACTGAACCACCTGGGCAGCCCCCTGCTCTCGTGCAAATGCCCAACTGCAGAGAGCCAACTCTTTACAGAGAAAGATAACATAATCCAGAACATCTAAAATGTATCAACAATGCATTTCACAGACAAAAATAATTACTATTCATGCAAACAAGTAGAAAAAAAAGTGATTGATTATCAAATCATAATCCAGTTAAGAAGCTGCTTAGAATCTGCACAGAATCTGACCTATTTAAATATTTGAATTAACGGACAAGGGCTTTGAAACAACTGTGATTAATATGTTAGAAAGGGGAGGGGGAAAGATGGATAAAATAGATATAACATTTCAGTGGAAAAACAGACCTGATAAAAAGAATTAAATGAAAATTTTAGAACCTTAATATACAATATCTGAAACTGAGTCCTCAGTTGCGTGCGTTTAACAGCAGACTGGGCACAGTAGATGACAGGGATGTTGAACCTGAGGATAAATCTATAAAAAAAATATTACCACTTGCACTCAGAAAAAGAAAAAAAGAGAGAGAATGGGGGAAGACATTAGGGTATAAGAAAGAAGTAATATGGTTTTTCCAGTGGTCATGTATGGATGTGAGAGTTGGACTGTGAAGAAGGCTGAGTGCTGAAGAATTGATGCTTTTGAACTGTGGTGATGGAGAAGACTCTTGAGAGTCCATTGGACTGCAAGGAGGTCCAACCAGTCCATTCTGAAGGAGATCAGCCCTGGGTGCTTTTTGAAAGGAATGATGCTAAAGCTGAAACTCCAGTACTTCGGCCACCTCATGCGAAGAGTTGACTCATTGGAAAAGACTCTGATGCCGGGAGGGATTGGGGGCAGGAGGAGAAGGGGATGACGGAGAATGAGATGGCTGGATGGCATCACCGACTCAATGGACGTGAGTTTGAGTGAACTCTGGGAGATGGTGATGGACAGGGAGGCCTGGCGTGCTGCGATTCATGGGGTCGCAAAGAGTTGGACACGACTGAGCGACTGAACTGAACTGAAGGCACGATCAGAAAGTCTAACATGCAATTAGAGTTCCACAGGAGAAAAAGGATAGGATGATGCCGAAGCAATAAATAAAGAGATCATGGAGGGATTTCCCTGGTGGTCCAGTGGCTAAGACTCCGCACTCCCGATGCAGGGGGCCTGGGTTCAATCTTTGGTCAGGGAACTAGAGCCCACATGCCGCAGCTCAGAATCCCACGTGCTGCAATTAAGATCAGGCACAGTCACATAAACAAACATTAAAAAGGAGAAGGAATGAAAGGTTTGCCCAAACCTTTGCAAATCTAAGGGAAAACACCAACCCATAAATTCAAGGAACTCAGAAGTATCTCAAGGAGGATAAACACAAAAACCCCAATGACCTTCAGTTAAACTGCAGGTAAGGAGAAACACCCGTAGCATGTGGGCCTGGGCCTCTGGGAGAGGAAGCACTTGGCGGCTTTGAAGACAAAATGAAGCAAATTTCCCACTGGCAAGCTGGTCCAGTGGGGGAAAAAGGACCATTGTGTGACTTAGGAAGAATGAAAGTGCAGTCACCGCCCTTCTTAATGCACATCATGAGCTAAGTACTTCTAATCAGAGAACCTGACCAAATCAGCTGCGATCCACAGGGAAGCCCTCAGCACGCATTACTGGAGAGAGTCAGGCCCCTTCCACGGGGCTGGGCTTTTAATGCATGCCCAGGCGGGGCCAGACCCCCGGGGCAGCAGGGCAGGCACGCCCAGCGCATCTCTGCCTTTAATGGTCTGGTTTGTGGAGTACAACTGACATGGCCTTGGCCTGATCAATGCACACTTTGGCCAGAAGCTCGATGGTATCTAATGCAATAGCAATAATTTCCTTCCATCCTATTAGGGCTGTCTGCACAGACTGCCCTGCCTTCAAACCCATCTGCTATTGGGATGGCATCCAATGTTTATTTCCATTAGTTTCACCATTGTTGGTAACAATAAAACTCAGGAGACAGTTGCAAACTAATGATTTAGGAGCAGGGTGATGCTGAATCCGACCTTGGCCCCTTTCCATCCACTGTGAAGATGACTGGTAGTTGGCCATAAATTTAAATCATGGCAAAAGGATAACATAAGTTATTCCTCTGATGGCTAATTTTATCAGCTAAATAGGCTTGTCATTAAAGCTATCAGCTGTTTTACAAATCACTTCCCATGTTTGAAAAAAAACAACTTTCCTTCTCACGGTTGGAGATCCTGAATAATCCAGGTAACAAAGACTATTGTGCTGAGCTGGGGGGCTTTGGCCTCTATAAGAAAAGAGGGGGCTTCTCTGGAATGAGCCAGCCACAAACACCACCCCCAGAATGAGGAGAGAACCCCTTTCCTGCTACTCTGAACCTGCTGGCCCTCCGAAGGACAGGGGTGTGGCCTCTGCACCCTTCCCCTGCTTCCACTGGGAACGCCTGTCCCTTGGGGTCCAGATTATCACCCTGTTTCTTCAGGAGACAGGCGGCCTGCATCATCCAGGGAGGACTGATCATTGTGACTGCCCCTCTTGCTATTGGGAAGGGGGGAAGGGAGCTAGGGAACATCGTGGGCCTACCAGGCGGCTACGCAGGTGATTTTTCAGTAGGCGCAGTCTACTGTTGTTGGGGCCTGGCGCCTTAGGTATGAACGTGTAACTGAGTCCACCACCAAACAGGGGCAGAAGCAAGGTCACCGGGTCACCAGCACAAAAGTTACTGCTTTTCAGGCCCAGGCAGTAAAAATCGTCTATGCACCGTTCTCTACCCTCTCTTTCTTATCCCCTGGGTAAAGGGAGAAAACTCCAGACACTCAGAGTAAGAAGGAGCCATGGCGTGGAAGAGCCTGGAGGCCAGAGTGACTGGCACAGTGGCCCTGTGCCCCACCCCCTCACTGTCACTGCACTGGGCTGCAGTGGTGGGGGCGGGGGACAAGCGCGCTCCTCCTTAGGCCATGGGTGTCTGGATCTCCTTGACGGAGCAGATAGTGTTATTCATTCTAACGGACTTGTACAGATGCCCTGTTTGTGGTGTAGGAAAATGCGCACGGAGCCCAGAGTTCCATCCCGGCCCTTCCTTCCATGACAAACAGCGAGACCCTGGGCGAGCCGCAGTCTCTCTGAGCCTCAGTCTTTCCATCTATAAAAGGATTAATAATGCCAAGCCTGCCAACTCTGACCATCAAAGTCAAGCTGAGCTAGAACGCGCGGCAATGCGTTTGCAAACAGCCGCCAT
The DNA here is from genome assembly GCA_917880005.1 of Nanger dama. Lineage (NCBI taxonomy): Eukaryota > Metazoa > Chordata > Mammalia > Artiodactyla > Bovidae > Nanger > Nanger dama. The sequence continues at coordinate 949,412 of CAKJTW010000110.1, read as the reverse complement.
CACACATGACTCAGCGCTGTGTTTATTCTCTCTGCCACATTTACTGAGAGACTCCAGGGGACCAGACTTTCCATATTATTTGAGTGAATCTGAACTTCACAGCATCCTTGTGATATAAGCCTTGTTTCCTCCATTTCTCCATGAGGATCCTGAGGTCCAGGGGTGAAGGGGGGTGATCCATGTAGCTGGGGTCAGAATTCCTCTTGCTGACTCCCTGAGTGAGAGGATGGCCCCCTGCCCCACAAGCTGCCCTCACACAGGACTCTTCTTTCAGAGCCTGCTGCTTGCCCCAGGTCTGAGGCTGTCCTGAGTTCCACTGGCTGCCTTGCAGGCTGGGCCCCAAGTCACCCTAGACTGAGCCCCACCTCCTTGGGTCTCTTGCCAGTGATCTCAAGGTGGATGGTGCTGAGGAAGTAGAAATTAGCTCGGCCCATGGGGCCCAGCAGGAAAGAGAAACAAACTTCCACAGGGCTCTGAGCTGGATCTTATTATTGGGGGCCAAAAGCTGTTGCCAGGCTTAGGGCACAAAGAGCAGGTACAATGTGGACTTCAAACTCTGTTTCGGAATTAGAGCAAGGGGCTGGGCAGAGACACACTAAAACCTCAGAGGTGGTTTCATATGACAAATAAGAAGAATATATCATTGCACTGATTTAACCCCTGCTTCGAAAATACCTTTGATTTCTGAAGCAGCCATTTACAGAGACAGACAAAAAGTGTATACCATCTCTCTGAAGGATGGTCACTAGCACCCCTCCTCTGGAATCCATTGGTGTACAGATTGGTGTACAGGTGGATGCCTAACAAAGTTCTGGGTGGACATACAGGCAGAGAACAGAATCCACAGAAAGCGCGAAAGAAAAGTGAATGGGAATGACCTTCCAGCCAAAGGATTGTTGAATGCAGGGGTCTAAGGGGACATGCTTCCATCACAGTAATGAGCCGTCTGGAGGAAAACTGCAGAAGGCCAGTGGAGGCTGGAGAAAGGTGAGGCAGCCTGGTCGCTCCCCACCGTTCAGCCTCTCTGGGCTCCTCGTAGGGATCTGCTAAGGGTGAGGTAGCCCAGTGGCCCAGAGAGACGTGGGACTGAGCCCAGAGGGCCAGTGTGGTCCAGGGGGCAAGGACCTCATAGATGCCCCTCTTCCATCCTCATCCCCCACTGGCCTCAGACTCCCCCATCTGCCAAACCCAGGGGCCCCTCGTCTGTAACACAAGGAGGTTCCAGGACACCTGGGGTGTGGCCACGTGGTAAGAAATCAGCTGCCATGTGGCACAGAAGATAAAACGTACAAGCTGTTCATGCAAGAAGCTGGCAAACCATGTCACCCAGAGTCTCCACAGGGTCCCCGGAAGAAGCAATTTAAGCTTTCTTAAAAAGTGAAGATGAATTTTAAAAAGAGTCACTTGACTCGTGAGAGTCCTGACACACCCGACCTCAGCCAGGGGCTCAGGGTGAACACCCACGGTGACGTCAGAGTGACAGTGTTACCTCTGATATGACGGGACGAGAATGGCACAGGAGCTCTGCGGTCTCCCTCCCAAACTCCCAGAACTCCAGTCGAATCATGAGAAAAACACAAGTCAAAACCCAACAGAGAGACATGCTATACAATGCCTGACCAACTCTCCCAAACTGTCAAGGCCCCCACAAACAAGAGAGGTCTGAGGGACTTTCAGAGCCAAAGGGAGCCCCAGGAGACATGACTCATCATCATGTGGTATACTGGATGGGATCCTGGAACAGATCAAGGGCATTCGATAGAAACTGAATCTGAACGATGTGCGGACCTTGATAATAATGCGTCAATGTTGGTGCATTAATTATGACAAATGCATGATGTTGAGGTAAGATGTTAACAAGGGGGATATGGGGTATACCAAGCACATGTGGGGACTTGGCTACTGTCGCAATTTTTCTATAAGTCTAAAACCATTCTGAAAAATAAGAGCTGGCAAACAGTTATACAAATACATGCCAGGGAGAGAGCAAGGTGAATGCAAAGTGATGCCACACATTTCATTGGCACTTTGGATAAATTTCAGTTTCTTAGGTAGAATACACAAATTTAGTTTGGAAATTGCTTCACTGAACCCTAAGAATTCCAGCCGGGAGAGAGAGAGTTTGTGACCGAGACGAACAGAATGGCCTGGGATGGGGCGGGGTGGGGGTGGGGACAGCAGCAAGAGACTCTTTGGACGCTGTTGAGGAAGCTGAGGGGAGCCAGGTCTGTGCCCACAAAAGAAGGGGTGTCCTCAGGCTGTGATTTTAAATCACCCTGGTGCTCACCCTGATCAAGGTTTTCACCAAGCCCTGAGAAGTGACCTGGGTAGAAAAATGTCATGGAACAAGATCCTAAGCAAGGTGGGCTGGGGAAGACGGGCATTCAGTTAGGATACCTGGATCTACTGCTGGCTCTAAAAGCCCTCACTCAGCTGTGTGCTCTTGGGCAATTCAACACTCCTCAATTTTCTTACCTGTAAAATGGGTGTGTTGGGGGAAATAGGGGTTAGTTCTCATAGAGTCACTATTTATCAGGTGCTGGGCTTTAAGCTAAACAATCCCATAGCCATCCTTCCCGGATTTTATTACTAGCCCCATTTTTCAGATTAGGAAAACCAAGGTCCACAGAGGTCTCACTGGTGTCCAAAACCACAAGTAGCCAAGCTAGCTTTGCACTCAGGTCTGTCCGTAACAACTTAACTATTCCAAGCACTTTCCTCTCAAAGGATCTGGCCACCCCTGACATCCCATGAGCCAGCACTCACATTTCTTTAAAGGTGTTTGTTGCCCAGTCAAGTCTCAAGCCTGGTCTTACAATCCAGTTGAAAATGAAGTGTCTGTCTGCTCCACCCTGTGGAGCAGGCAGGGCCAAGCTCTGGGAGAGTGGAGAACCCAGTCACAGCTCTAGCCAGCCCCTCCCGCCCTCCTGGCAGCCCCCTGGGATTCCAGCCCGTCTGGCCCTTTTTTGCTGTCTTAACTCAGATGACAGGCTTCAGGTGTTTTTTAAATTAAAATGGTTTGTTTCTGTTCATCTCTTTTCCAGATGTCACTACCTAGAGGGAATCTGTCTTTATTTATGGACTCTTTCCTGCGTGGAGTCCAAGGGAGTCTCCCTCCGGCCCAGACCCCCGGGAAGGAGGCCACATGGAGCGGGTGATATGAACCAGGACAGCAGGAACGCGGGGTCCCCGGGGGCTCAGGATGGGGTCGTGGTGGAAAGCAGGGGAGGTGGGCTGCCGCCAGGGCTTCCCCTCGGCCACGCAGCACATGGGCTGTTAACATGAGGCTCGTGGGGCCAGCTCGCTCTCTGCGGCCTGGGAGGCCATGCATTTATGAAGAGCAGATGCAGGGCTTTCATGAGGCCAAGTGTGGCTGAGCAGGGCATTCGTTTTCCTATCAGACAGCAGACTGGGAGCTGCCTGACCACGCTCTGGCCAGGTCCTAGATGAGGCTCAAGGTGTTGTCTCCCTGACCCCAGACCCTACTCCCCTTGGTGGTTCTACAGCCTCTTCCAGGCTTCATTCCCATCTCCACTCCTGCCTCTCCCATCCGTCCTCCAATGATGGCAAGAAAGATCCATCAAAAATTCAAGTCTGGGGACTTCCCTGGTGATCCAGTGCTTAGGACTCTGCACCCAATGCAGGTAGGTGGTTTCGATTCCCAGTCAGGGAACCAGATCCCGCATGCCACGACTAAGACCAGGCACGGCCAAATTAAAAACTAAACTCCAAACCTGCACAGATCCCCCTGCCGCTGCTGCTAACACCTCAGGTTTCCTCCCTCTCATCAGGATGGAGGCCAAACTACCTCTGGTTAGCCGTGCAGAGGACAGGGGGTGGACGGGGAGAGATGGGCCTTGAGTGAGGCCTGGAATCCTAGGCAGACCCTCTTTGGGCCCAGCTGCCCATCCCCAGCCCACCCACCCCACTCAGTACAGCCTCACAGGGCCCCTCCCTGTCTCTGAGTCTTTTCTTGGTTCCCAGAGGGTGGAGAGCACTGCTGATGCCTCTCTGGTGGGTCTGGGGGTCCTGGGTGGCAGCTGGCCCACCACAATGCCTGGCAAGCTCTTCACATAGAATCTGAATGCCCCCGCCTTTCAGAGACCACAGTGCCCAGAAGACCCTGATAACTGAGAAGGTGACTAGCTGGTTCAGGCTGGAGAGCTGACTGGTCACCACAGCAAGATGAAAAGAAGGCTGGCCTGGGAACTGGGGCTGAGTCCAGGCCTGGCTGGGCACAAGTGACCTTAGAGACACGTCTCCTGACTCTGGGCCTTGGGCTCCCCATGTGTCTGTGAAGGGGCCGGGAGGAGCTCGCTGACCACAGGGCCCTGCAGCTCTGACACCCTGGGGGGTGGGGGGGTGCTTTAGGCACCAGCAGTGTTCTCTGCCCGGGATGGACCCGGGCAGAACTGAGAGTGGCCACGCGTTACCCCTTGCTCCTGACAGATCTGCGTCAGTCTCTCCAGCTGCTCGTCTTGGATGGCCTTGGCCTTCTCATACTGCTGGATGACCATCTCCATCTCCACCTTCACTGGCAGGACGTAGGCTGCAAGACAGAGACAGCCCCATGAAGAGCTTGGCAGTGGCAGGGCTGGGAGGGGAAGGGCCAGTCCCAGCGTCCAGCCAGCAGCACATTCAGGCCCAGGTGTGGTTCCCAGAAGATCCAGCAGTGCAGTGGCAGGCGTGGTACCTAGGTACCAACACACCCAGAAAGTATAAGAGGGCTAGAACCCTAAGCCATTGTGACCGAGATATCCATTTTCCTCCTTTTCCATAATGACAGTCTGCATACGTGCTCAGTTGCTCAATTGTGTCTGACTCTTCACAACCCCATGGACTGCAGCCCACCAGGCTCCTCTGTCCATGGGATTTTCTGTAATTCTGGCTGTGTGCATGGCTGCCTACCTGGTATGAGGACTATATTCTCCAGTCTCCTTTGCAGCTGTGAGAAGCCATGAGACTACATCCTGGACAATGGGATATAAGTGCAGGTGTCATGAAGCACCTTCCAGAAGCCTTTCTTAAAAGGCAGCTGGGGTTGATGAGGAAGTGGAGATATTAGAACCTCTCCGCACTGCTGGTGGGAATGTAAAATGGGGCAGCTGCTCTGGAAAACAGCAGTTCTTCAAAATATTCAACAAAGAGTGACCACATGGCCCAGTAATTCCATTCCTAGGAATCTAAGAAAAATGAAAACATTCAGTTCAGCTCAGTCGCTCAGTCGTGTCCAACTCTTTGCGACCCCATGAATCGTAGCACGCCAGGCCTCCCTTGTATATCCACACAAAAACTCGAACCTAAGTGTCCACAGCAGCCCAAAGTGGAAACAGCCTTAATGTCCATCAGCTGACAGATGGACAAATAAAATGTGGTACCTCTATGCAATGGAGCACTTCAGCTCAGTTCAGTGGTTCAGCTGTGTCCAACTCTTTGCGACCCCATGGACTGCAGCACACGCCAGGCTTCCCTGTCCATCACCAACTCCTGGAGCTTACTCAAACCCATTTCCATTGAGTCGGTGATGCATCCTCTGCCGTCCCCTTCTCCTCCCGCCTTCAATCTTTCCCAGCATCAGGATCTTTTCAAATGATTCAGTTCTTTGCATCAAGTAGCCAAAGTATTGGAGTTCTAGCTTCAGCATCAGTCCTTCCAAAGAATATTCAAGACTGATTTCCTTTAGGATGGACTGGTTGGATCTCCTTGCAGTCCAAGGGACTCTCAAGAGTCTTCTCCAACACCACAGTTCCAAAGCATCAGTTCTTCGGTGCTCAGCTTTCTTTATAATCCACCTCTCACACCCATACATGACTACTGGAAAAACCATAGCTTTGACTAGACGGACCTTTGTTGGCAAAGTAGTGTCTCCGCTTTTAATATGCTGTCTAGGTTGGTCATAGCTTTTCTTTCAAGGAGCAAGCATCTTTTAATTTCATGGCTGCAGTCACCATTTCACAAGAAAAAGGAATAAAGTCCTGATGCATGCTTGGGCTTCCCGGGTGGTGCTAGTGGTAAAGAACCCACCTGCCAATGCAGGAAACAAAAGAGATGTGGGTTCGATCCCCAGGTCAGGAAGAATCCCTGGAGAAGGAAATGGCAACCCACTTCAGTATTCTTGCCTGGAGAATCCCATGGACAGAGGAGCCTGGCAGGGTACAGTCCACGGGGCCACAAAAGAGTCAGACATGACTGAAGCAACTTAGCATACATGTACACATGCTACAACATGGATCAATCTTGAAAACATTAAGCGAAAGAAGGCAGATACAATAGACCACATATCATATGATTTCATTTAAATGAAATGCTCAGAAGATACAAGCCTATAGAGATGGAAAGTAGATTAGTGATTGCTTAAGGCTGGAGGAGAATGGGGAGTGAGGCTAATGGGTTCTTTTTGAAGTGATTTTTTAAGTGCTCCAAACTTAAATTTTGGAGATGTTTGCACAATTCTATGAATGTACTAAAAACCATTGAGTTGTGCCTTTTAAATGGGTGAGTCTTATGGTATGTAACTGTATCTCAGTAAACATGTATTTAAAAAAAAAAAGGCAGCTGGGGCTTTCTTTTGACTCTTTTTCTTATTCCTTTCTTCCGTCTTTCTATTGGCTGGAATGAGGATGTGATAGCAGGCATGGACGCAGCCGTTTTGGACCATGGGGGTGACTTTGGAAACTAGGCTATGTGCAACAAAGCAACAAAATAGGAGGAACCAGGGACCATGACTATGGATGCTCCTTACTGACCCTGGACTGCCTACCTGCAGCCTCTCATGTGAGAGGAATAGGCTTCTATTCTAAGTCACTGCTATTCTGAATCTAGTTACTCACAGTCAATCCTACTTATAAACAAAACACACTGAGACCCAGAGGAGAGCCCCTGGACCCTGGGTTGGAGAATCCCAGCCAGTGGCAGCCCCACAGACCCCTCCTCTGGCAGTTCTCTGGGCTCTTGGGAAGTCTCAGGATCAACTCTTGACCTGACCTTGGCCTCTGCCTTTCACACTCTTCTCACACCTCTCAGAACCCAGCCCTTCCAGACCCTTCAGAAACCTCGGTCACATGCCTCTTTTGCCACTATGTTCTAGAACTCTCCATGTCACAATTCTCCAAGTTCCTTTCTACCCACAGCGTCCCAACCTCCAGACGTTCTCTGGCTGCTGTAGGAATCATGCAGAAGAGAGAAGTCAGAATTTTTCTGTTTGCTTCCAAACTCGAGGACAACCCATGAGTCCCTGAGACCTGTCTCCAGGCCCCAGAGGCTGCCCCAAGTGGGCCAGCTGTCCCCTGGGTCTCTGCCAAAGCCAGTTCACACCCAGAGTTGAGAGTGGCAACCAACCCCCATCCATTCACACAGCACATCCCTATCATGATGCTCCCAGTGGCTCAGCAATGCCTGACATGTCAGGACAGAGGGGAACAGCTGGGAAGAGCATTCACAACAGGGGCTGTCAGGATGCATCGGTGTGAGGGTATCCAGCTGTCCAGAGCTGGCAGAGAGGAGCCAGAAGGCGCTGTTCATGCCCTGGAGGGAGCGGATGTTCTCAGGGACAGAGCTGAGAGCAGAGCCTGTGCAGATGGGGGAGGCTGAACGTCCAAGGGAGCACCGATAGGCCTCAGGCGTCCTGCCTCCACTTGCGGCTCAAGGACGCTTTGCTGTGTGACCCTCCTCCCTCGGGGCCTGAGCCTTCCCACCTGTGAAATGAGAGGATGGACGAGATGATCCACCAGCACCTTCCCAGAGGGGACCTTCTGAAGCTGGTCCCGATCACATCCCGGTTTGATGAGGACCCTGGATTAGGGGCTCCCTGAGCAGATGTCAAGCCCCACGGTATTCACAGGGCGGGACATGGGGGTGGGAACCAAGGAAAGGCTGCCCCGACAAGGGCGAGACCCCAGAAGCCGTGCCATCTTTCCCGCCTCCAGCTCTGCCCCTTTGGGTCACTCACCATCAATCACCCTCTTCACCCGCCAGATCCGGAACATAATGATGAGGCTGATGGCGTCCCAGGGGCTCCGGGGCCCATTGGCCACAGTGGACGCCACCATCGGGGCCAAGGACAGGATGATCACTGCCCCGTCAAACACCTGTGAGAGGAGGTGGACGTCAGCATCCGGGCCACCTTCCTGAATGTCCTGGAACCAGTGACCAGGTCAGGCAAGGCAGCTGGCACTGGCCAACGATGCCCTGCAGCCCCCTCTGAAGGTCACCGCCCATCCCTGGCTACCTCTCCTGACCCTCCCGAGTCTTTAGGGGCCTCTCCCTGCTGGACATGCTCCTGAGCACTGTCTCTCCTCCCAGTGACCTCAGGCCATTGCCAGCCTTGGTTCAGGCTGCTTCGGGCTATGCCAAGCTTCTTTTTCAGCACCTGCCTCCAGCATCTTGTGTCCTCTTGTGAAAGGCTTGCCTCCATGTCGCAGGGCTCCTGCACTGGCCTCCCTGAACCTCTCAGTGGCAGCAGGGGCTGAAGGAAGGCCCCTTCTCCTTGGGAAGCCCAGAGCCTGCATCTTCTTCATCCAGGGCTGGTGCTGAGTCTCTAACTCTGCCTGGAGGCAGAGTTCGGAGAGGAGGGGACCCCCGCCTAAGCTTCAGCTCTGGGCCCTGCCCTGCTATCAGCCTGTTTCAGCGTGGCCTTGGTCTGAGACTTCCACAGGGCAGGCCTCTCTGTCTGCTCCCAGCATTTGACCCAAAGAGGCTAAGAAGTGTGTGCTGGTGGGGGGGTGAGGAAGATTCGAAGGACAGCCAGCCTCCCTAGCACCCCATCTCCACCCATCACACCCCACCCCTTTTTCACATGAAACAAAGCAACTGGTTTGCTCTGCAGAAACCCAGGCTGAGAAGCACTTCTAGGGTCCCCTCACTCTGCTCTCTGACCACGGGGCCATTTTAAAGAGTGCATTTGTTTTCAAACACGTTTCAGAAGTTTTCCAAAATGATTCAAGCATAACTTTTTAAATTTTGCAGAACTTCAAGGAGATATTTTAGACCATATTCTTTCGCTGGAAACTTTCTCCGTCGTCTCCCCTCCCCACTCGCCCAATGGCACAGCTGGACAGACTCGTGAGTCCAGTGTGGAAGGCAGCTGGTCTTTGCTGATGACTCCCACCCTGGGACGCACAGGACAGTTTCCAGTTTCCAGGATGGCTGGCTCGGGGGTGCGAGGGACTCTGGTCTTTACCTCTATCTTGTTTTCAATGTAATCCCAGATCCCGAGCACCACAATCCGAAGAACAGTCTGGGGAGAGGAAGTGAGAAAAGAGGCCATGGTTACTGCTCTTCCCACCTGCTTCCACCAGCAGAGAAGACTGCAGAGTTGAGAGTCCAAGGCTCTGCTTCCTCGGCAAGAGTCTTCCCCTAAGGGTCTCTCAGCTTGTGTGCCCTCCCCAGCCCTGCCTTGAATGCTGCAGCTCAGGTCTGCGTTAGCACTGGTGCCAGCCCCTGGCTCAGCACCTTCAGTGCACCCACTGAACACAGATATGCTCTGAACCCTTGGAATGGAGGCTCAGAACCTTGCCTCCCTCTCCAGTCATCTCTTGCACTCTTGTCATGACACAAAGTACTTGAAAACCTACGAATATGCAATTCTTTCTCCTTTACCTTGTCTTCTCATGTGGCAAAGGCTGCTCCCCCACCCCCAATCTCTCTTCTTACACAGTAATTGAAATTTCAGTATGGCCACCCAGAAAAAGACTACATTTCCCAGCCTTCCTTGCATCTGGAGTGGCCAAGTGAGCAAGTTCTGGCCAATGGCTTATGAGCAGAGAAGCTCTGTGTTCCACCTCTCAGTTGTGAGCTTTAAGGGATTAGTCTTTTCCTCCTCTTCTTCCCAAAGACTAGAATGTGGGTATGTTGGTGTGGTGGGGAGGTGTGTTCAATTCCAGCCCCATATCACCACGTGAGCCTAAACAGCTGATCCCACCTGTCCTTCCATGAGAGAGAAATGAATCCCACCTTGTTTAAGCCCCTGTGTTTTCGGCTTTCTTGTTAGAGCATCTTGGCCTGTGTGCTAACCAGCAGGGCCTCTTTCTCTTTCTCTACTTGGAAAGGCTTTCTTCTCCTTCTGAAAGTGAAAGTTGCTCAGTCCTGTCTGACTCTTTGACACCTCATGGACTATACAGTCCATGGAATTCTCCAGGCCCGAATACTGGAGTGGGTAGCCTTTCCCTTCTCCAGGGGATCTTCCCAACCACTCAAACATCACCTCCATGAAGCTCCTCTCCCTTCTCCAGGCTTGGTGCCTCTTTCCTGGGTGTCCCTATAGTCCTCGGAAACATCAGTCGCTGCTGTCTCCTCCCCTAGCCCTTCCTCTTACCTTGTGGTGACTGCCTGCCTGATGCCCCAATTAAGGCTGAGGAGACACTGTCTGATTTCTCTCCTTCATTCCAGTCTCTGGCATAGAGTGACACTGAGTGATTACCCACGTGAGTGATGAATAAATGCATGACTGACTGATTCCTTAAAACCCTCCATAACTCATTTCAATGCCTCTGCCTTCTGCGGTGGTTTCCTCACCAAGAGTACCCTTTCTCCAAAGAAGATACTTAGAACCTGGTCTTGTATGACCCTGGTATAATTGTCTTAGGTCCTTCCCTGAACCAAGGTGAGAAGTTCACGGCAATTCCCTCCAAGTAGGGTCCATTCTCCCACACGCCTATAGGATTGGGTTGGCCAAAAAATTTATTCAGAAAACCCACCCGAATTTTTTTTGCCAACCCAATACAAGGTCAGCCACCTGAACTTGCCAAAAGCTGCAGAAAGCCTAGGGATCTCTATGCATACTTAGGCCACAAAAACGACTGGCTGCTAAAGTTTACCCTTTCCTCGTGAAGACTGTCTCGATTTCCATGAGGAGATGAGAAGGAGGGATGCTGGGGGCGGCCTGTTATGTCACCATGTTTGAAAACACAGAGGGACACACGCAGCCTGATGTCCCTTTCACGGGGTTCCCTGATCTCTCACTTAACTGCACTGCAGCTCTGAGTGGGTGCAGAGGGAACTGGGTTGGTGGTCTGGTATCTTGAGGTCACAGCTCAGTAATGGGCTGGCTGTGTGGCCATGGACAAGGCAAATCCCCTCTCTGGGCCTGTTTCCTCTTCCGCTGGAGAGGTGGGTTAGAAGATACACATCTTCCAGTTCCGTATGAGACTAACATTTGCCATCTGGGATGTATTAGTAGGTTGCAAATCCTAAGCTGGCCCTCTTCACACGTGACTCCCACTTTACAGAAGGGAAAGCTGATGCTCAGAGAGGTTAAGGAAGCTGCCCAAAGTCACTCAGGCGTTGGGCAGTGAGTCAGTATCTGGACCTAGAGGTCGTTGACTCTGTGTTGTATACTCAGGCTGCATGAGAACACCAGACTGTCCCAGTGTCTTCTGTTGTTCACGCCCTTGAATTGGGCTGACTTTGAAACTCAGCATTTGTCTCCTCTGAAAGGATACACCAGCCACATCCACCCCAAACACACAATTCTGAGGCTCCCAAAGCAGAAAGTCCTGGCTAGCACAGAGGGGAACAGGGTCTGGTCCAAATATGATTTCTCCTTCTGCTGCTCCTTTTTGAGACTGTGGTAAAATACACACTCACACACACACACACACACACACACACACACACACACACACACACACACACTTTAGACTCTGTGGCATAAAGTACATTCACATTATTGTGCAACCTTCATCATCATCCACCTCCGGAACTTTTCATCTCCCCAAACTGAAACTCTTGTGCCCATTACATACTAATTCCCCGTCTCCCCCTTCCTGCAGCCCCTGGAAACCACTATTCCACTTTCCCTTCTTGGTTTGACTACTCTCAGAACCTCATTAAAAGGGAATCATCCTGCTTCTCTATAAACAAAGCAGCACTTACTGAAAAGTCAGTGGCCCGGGATGGGGAGTGAGGGGGAGGAGGTGGAGGAGGAAGGGAGCTGGCCAGGCTGAGACTCAGCCAGGAACCCGCAGAGGGGAGGGGCAGGCAGCACACACGCAGCCTCTGTGCTCTAGGAAGGGATGGAGGCTTGATGAGCTCCAGGGCCAAAGTGGTGCCAGGAAGGCAAGCAGAACAGCAGAAGCGCCTGCCTCCTGCCTGCCTTCCTTGCTGGTCCATGCACATAGACCCCCACCCTCCCTGCCAACCGAGGGAGCCTTTTCTTTCTAGGCCAGCCCATGGAAACAGAACAGCTAAAAGCAGCTGTGGGGAAATGGCCTGGAACTGGTGGCTCTGAGTCAGGGTCAAAGCTGCAATGAGAACCCAGCTCTGAAACCCCCCACCTAGGGGCTTTTCTCCTGTTGCATCCTTTGCATATATCAAGCCATGCTACCCTCCCACCTCACAGCCCCCAATATGGGTCTTGCCCTAGTTGACTAACCCATTGATAGCTAGTGTTCCTCAAAGTGCTGGCAAGGACCCCCTGCTTCAGCAACATCTGGGTTGTTATTTGTTGTTCAGTTGCTAAGTCGTGTCTGACTCTTCATGACCCCGTGGACTGCAGCTCGCCAGGCTTCCCTGTGCTTCACTATCTCCCGGAGTTTGCTCAGACTTATGTCCAGTGAGTCAAAGATGCTATCTAGCCATCTCATGCTCTGTTGCCCCCTTCTCCTCCTGCCCTCAATCTTTCCCAGCACCAGGTTCTTTTCCAATGAGTCGGCTCTTTACATCAGGTGGCCAAAGTACTGGAACTTTAATTTCAACATCAGTCCTGGGGTTTTGTTTAAAATGAAGATTCCTGGACTCTCATGGAGATCCAGGATGTCAGGACCTCTGGGTGAAGGGCCCAGGAATTTGCCTTTTAAACAAACTCCCTGGGGTCCCAAAAGAATAGCAGGGATGTATGAGGTGACAATACCCTGGGTGAAACCAGGGAGGCCACATGCCCAGATGCAACAAGAAGAAAGAGAGTTCGATTAGGAAGCAAAGGTCAGGGCCCTTTCTGGTTCTGACTAACCCCTACTAACCATGGGACATTGGCCGAAGCCACCCATCCCCTACCCCAAGACCCTCAGCCTTGTGATCCTGCCCCCAGCGCTGCAAAGGTCTTTAAGGCAGGGAGGGACGGGGGGACCTGTTCCCTCAATTCCAGCTGCCTCTGTCCCTCCTGGGACTAAGAGTTTTCATTCCCCTTCATTCCAGTCTCACCTTCCAGAGATGAGGTTGCTCTGACGTTCAAGATAGGCTTGGCAAAACCTACGGGATGTCACCATTTATTGTTTACTATAAGCCAAGGTCTTCTGCCATTTTACAGATACAGAAACTGAGGCTGAGAGGGGCAGGTAAGCCTTCTGGCTCCCAGGCCCCTCTTCCTTCCTACCCCAGGGCCCTCATCTTTTCCCTTGGGAAGCTCTACTCTCAGGAGAGACATCCCTCGCTTCTTCCCAGGGAAGGGGCTCAGGCTTCAGGGAGCATGAGGGTGGATGGGAAGACCTGACCATTGCACCTGCAAAGAGTCGGACATGACTTAGCGACTGTACAACAACAACAACTCCTTCTCCAGGCAGAGAGATTCCCTGGCTCATTGACTGGTGAGCAGAGTGGGGGCTGGCACCCTTGACCCCTACAGACCCATCCCCAAAGCTGGGCCCACCAGCCAGGAAGAAAGAAACAGCATGCCTCTCGCCCTGAGCCTGTGCCCCTGCAACACTGCAGCTGGTGGGTTTGGGGAGTGGGGCGGGCTCTCTGGGGAGCCGCCTGGCCTAAGGAATACCCCTGGTGGGCACCAGGCCACTGGGGGCCGACCCCTGGTGCTTCCTCAAGAAGCCTGTCTACCCCTGGGCAAGTTTTTGATGCCAAGATGGCTGCCGCCTCCCTCCCCTGCAAGCCCCCTTTTAAACTACAGCAGCAAGAAGTAGGCACACTGCCCGGGATCCAGCTACAAGGAGAACTTAGGAAAATGGAAGCTGAAAGCAATCTTCAAGTTGTTTGCAAAAGAAAGGTTTATCGGGTGAGAAACCTTTCAGGGGTGACCGCAGGGCAGCACAAGCGCGCCCCCTGGAGTTAGGCATTGATAAGACAGGAGCAGAGGGAGCAGCTCCCCTACTTCCCCCTTCACCCTCAGGTCTTCCAAATGTGCGGGGATCCAGCCGGTGACGGGAATCTGCTTGCTCCTAGGCAGCCTTCGCCCTTGGGGTCCAGAGGTGACCCTGCACCAGACACCGTACCGACAGGCGCACTGGCTGCACTGGTTCCATTTCAGCAGGCGGTTCCCAGCTACCTTAAAAGAATGGGTTCAAGGCTGGCAGGATAGAGCCCGCTGGCGACCACGTGACCAAGGGCGGCGCATTAAGCCCTGACAAGACCCGGCTGTGTGGGGCTGCGAGGGGTGGGGGGCTACCGTGCTAGGCAAGGGTAGGAGAGGAGAGCCTGGAATCCAAAAGACAAGCAGAGTTTGTTCTAGAACTCCCTCTCAACATATGAACATCTCCACTTCCTCGGTCTTGAAACATCTCTCACTGACCCCAAGTCTCCCTTAAGCCAACCCCCTGTCTCTTCTCCCAAGTTTCTGAAGAGGCGTCTCCACTAAACCCGCTGCAACCTGACGCCGGCCCCACCAAAACTGCTGGCACCTGGTAATCAGCGCTGACTCCTCAGCAGCTTTGGGGGGCACCCTGGCCTCCCGTTGGTTCCCTTCCTTCCTTCTTTGGTTTCCAGGGTACCAATCCCTCTGGATTCTCCTCCCACCTCCTGGCTACATCTTCTCAGCCAGCTTTCCATCCTCAAATTGTTTCCCTGGGCTCCGTTTCTCCTCTCATGCTTCCCGGTCCCCAGATACTGCACCCTTGGCTTCAACTCCCACTGGACATCTTGAGGCCTCCCTCCCTCTCCTCGACGCTGCCCCCTCTTCCTGCAGCAGTTTCTGGGCGTAGTGAAGGGCCTCCCCACCCCCTCTTAGGAGACCAGTCCCCTCCCCTCCAAGTCACGCTTGCCCCTCTCTTGCTCACATGCTCCCCTTGATGCTGGCCAGTCCCCACATCCTGCAGTTCAGCTCCGTCCAGCTTGTTCCTTCCTCCGTCCTGCTTCCACTGCTCTGGGTCAAACCTTTAACTCCGAAGCTGAACCACATCTCCCAAATAGTCCCCAAATTCCAGTCCTCCCATTTCCAGCACCCACTCCTCACTGCCTTACCTGGGCGATTTCTCTAAAAGGCCAATTTCATCACTTCCCTCTCCTGCTTGGAGCCTCCTCCCCACTCTGAACACAATGCCCCAATCCTGAGCAAGGCACCCTACTCCTGAACAAGATGTCCCTCTTTTAAGCAAGACTTGGAAAGAGCCTCGTGACACGGCCCGGTCCCCAGGACATCTCCCACCACCTCCCCTGCCACAGTCAACACCCCAACATGCTGTGCTTGCTCTTTCTCGGTCCCTTGTTCGCTCTGTGACCACTGCCTGAAGGCCCTCCATGCCTGCACCCACCGGCAGCTCACACATCCACCAGCAGCTTACGGCCCCTCTGAGGTCTCCCACTGACTGCAGTGGGAGATTTAAGCTCACTTTCTTGTTCTCATTATACACGTCTGCTTGGCTCCTTCCCAGTAGACGGTAAACCCCTGAGCTGGGCCTGCGTCTTGATTATCCGGGCAGAATCCTCATGCCCAGCACCACCTATAGAGCCAGGACCTGGCACAGAATCACTCAAAAGTAGGAGCCAGATGAATAAGTGAGAGCTTCCAGTTTTCAGGTGCCTCCCTGTGCTTCCCAGGTGGCACTAGTGGCAAAGAACCAGGCTGCCAATGCCGGAGACTTGAAAGATGCAGGTTTGATCCCTGGGTTGGGAAGATCCCCTGGAGAAGGAAACAGCTACCCATTCCCAGTGGTCTTGCCTGGAGAATCCAAAGGACAGAGGAGCCTGGTGGGCTACAGTCCATAGGGTCACAGAATTAGACACAACTGAAGTGACTTAGCACACGTGCACCTCTCTGCCAGGCTCTCTGTCAGGCACTGGGAGATTAATTTTACGGGTCAACTTGGCTGGGCCACAGGTATTCCAGTGTCTGGCCAGACATCATTTTGGGGTGTGTCTGGGAGAGTGTTTCTGATGAGATTATCATTTGAACCAGTAGACTTGAGTAAAAGCAGACTGCCCTCCCCAATGTGAGTGAGTCTAATTCTTTTCAATCCACTGAAGGGCCAAAGAAAACAAAAGGAGGATTTGCTCTCTCTGCTCTAACAGCCAAAGTTAAAAGAAACCTTGATCAACTGATGTGTGGATACACCAAGTATGGTCTATCCATACACTGGAAGGGTGCTGAGACATGAAAAGGACATAGGCACTGAACCACACTCCATGTGAATGACCTTGAAAACATGTTGTGCATGAGAGCCAGACGCAAAGAGTCATATACTGAATATTTCCACTTTTATGAAATATCCAGAATAGTTAAGTTCATAGAATTGGAAAGCAGACTGGTGTGGTTGGCAGGGGCTGCGGAAAAGGGGAGTGGGGGAGTGGCCACTCAATGGGGACAGCGCCTCCTTTGTGGGTGATGAAAATGCTTTGGAACTAGGAAGGGGTGATGGTTACACAGCACTGGGTGCTAAAGGCCACTGAACTTTTAAAAGGCTGTTATGTCAGACTTCCCCGGTGGTCCAGTGGTTAAGAATCTGCCTGCCAATGCAGGGGACACAGGTTCAATCCCTGGTCCGGGATGATCCCACATGCCCTGAGCAGCTAAGCCCCTGTTGCCGTAGCTGCTAAGCCTGCACACTCTAGAGCCTGTTCTCTACAGCAAGAAAAGCCCCCTCAATGAACAGTAGCCCCCCTTTCCATGATTAGAGAAAGCCTCCGAGCAGCAACAAAGACCCATCACAGCCAAAAATCAACTGATAAAAATAAAAGGCTCTGTTTTGTGAATTTCATCTCAATAGAATCCTAATAATAATAAACAGAAGGAAAAAGCAGCAGCTGCTGCCCTTGCCTTGAGGCTCCCATCTACAAGGTCAGCCATGGGCTAGCTTTCCTCTCTTCCAGGAAAAGGAGCTGGGCCTCTCTGCACCTCCACCCTGGCTAGGGAACGGGGCCAACACCCCATGACCCGCATTCAGGCCCTGCTGCAGGGTGATCCAGCCTGGCTGGGCCCCCAGGCCTCGTGGAGTCTCAGGAAGAGAAGCAGCTGGCCTCCTCAGTTGCAAGTGACCACTGGGCCTGGTCTCAGCCAAGGGCGGTTTGGAAACACAGTTTGCACAACTGTCCATCTGGATTCAGAAGGCTCTGCCTGGTCTTAGTGCTGCAGAGCCCCATGGAAGCAGGAGGAAGCAGGATGACCCTGCCTGATATGGCCCTGGAAGCTGCCCAGGCATCCACATTCACCTCGTACCCCTGCAGGGACCCTGCCTGGCCTGACTGCATGTGGGGCGCCTACTCTCACTACACTGAGAAGCATTGCTGCTGAATAGCTTGGCCTGTTTGAATAGATGTCAATTTCTCAAACTGAATTATCATATGCAAAAGAGATGACCAGGGCAAGTTCAATGCATGATGCTTCATCATGCAGGGCACACAAAACCAGTGCTCTAGGACAACCCAGGGGGATAGGGTGGGGAGGCAGTGGGGACGGGGGATTCAGGATGGGGGAACACATGTAAACCTGTGGCTGATCCATGTGGATGTATGGCAAAACCATCACAATACTGTAAAGTAATTACTTCTCAATTAAATTTAATTAATTTATTTTTAAAAATTAATGTCTTCACAGTAAGCCCAAAGCAACCCCATACTTCTCTTCTGACTTAGCTCTGTGCTCTGGGGTGTCTTCCCTGGAGCAGCCCTCAGAGCTCTGAGACAGGCAAGGACGGGCTGGCGTTTGCACACCCACCCAGAGGCCTGCATCCGTGCCGCCCATCTTCCTGAAGGCCTGGAAGTTTTCTGCTCCTCCATAGCCTCAGTTTCCTAACTCACAAAACACCCTGCCCAACTCGGGGACTGTCTTCAAGCTCAGCTGAGACGTGGGGTGGGACGTGGCTCAGGGCTAGGTGACCAGCTGCCTGGCCTCAGGAGCCCTTTGGGTGGGACCTTCTTGGACTCCACACACACCCCCTGGCCAGCGGCCATGGCCCTGGACGCTCCCCAGAGGGACAAGGGCCAGCCCTGAAGGGGCGGCACTGGCTTCTCCCCTAGGTGAGGGGGGTGTGCTGGGTCTGTGCTCAGAGGTTTCACAGGGTTGGGCCTTTTCTTTCGCAGTTGCTGGCCCAGACCTTTCCCCCAGATTCTTAGACTGCTCCCCGCCTGCGAGCACCAGGGCCAAGGGGGGTGGGCAGGGAGGGGGCATGCAGCAGCGATACACCAGACAAGAGTCCGGAGCCTTGGGCCCCGTTTTGGTGGAAACTGGCTACGTGACCCTGGGCTGCGGTCCTCATCTGCATGGTTTTAAAGGGACGCTTTGGCATTTTCAGCAGGCAAATCTGCAAGCCTGCTCCATGGCGGAGGGACAGTTGACTCTCGCTAGAGGTGCCCCTGTCATCGTGAGAAGCACGAACACCTTCACACACTTCCAACCCTCTGGGAGTAGGGGGTGGGGGCCTCTGTGGCAGCAGTCCCCAAGCTTTTGGCACCAGGGACTGGTTTTGTGGAAGACAACTTTTCCTCTGATGGGCAGGGGGACGCGTGGTAATTAATGCGAGCCCGAGCCACGGGGAGGGATGGGAACACAGATGAAGCTTCGCTCCCTTGCCCTCTGCTCATCCCCTGCAGTGCAGCCTGGTTCCTAACAGGCCTTGCCCGGGTCAGCACCGGTCTACAGCCTGGGGCTGGGCCCCTTGCTCTGTGGGATGGCTCTAACCTCTTTAGATGCTAGGGTCTCCGGGGACACCCAGGCTCTCAATCTGGGCTGCCCCTCATGAGGGGCTGGCTGTGCTGGGGGAAGGCAGGTCTCCCCTGTTACTTTCCTGTTATCTATTATTCCTGTTACCCCTCTGTTACCCCCCACCCCCCCGTTACTCCCCTCTTACCCTCTCTCACTCCCACCTTACAGCCCCACCCTCCTCATCTCTGCAAGGTCCAAGGTCACAGTCATTCTCCCCCAGCCCCCAGCTCTCCCTGCTGAGCCTGTGGGAAGCCCAGCCCCCTTCCATGGTGTGGAGACAGGGCGGGGGGGCGGATGAGGGTCTGAAGCCACGATGCCGCTACACAGGGGCTTGTCTGTTTCAGGTGGCTCGTCTCTAGCAGTGACAGGAAGGGAATGCCAAATTAACGCTGGGTAATAAATTCTGTGAACCCAATAAAACCAAAGCGGAGGGATAGATGGAAGAACCGCAGCAACTGATTAAACATTTTTGTTGGCAGCCACAGACACATGGCACATTTTCCAAGGCTTTTGCATCAAGCAGACATCTGGCCACAGCCCGTGTATGTGTGGGAGGGAGCCCTGGTGAGCGGAGACAAGGGGGCCCCCGGCTGGAGACAAGGACCCTCTGAGGGGCAGCAGGCCGGGGAGCAGGCATATCTGGGGGCCGAACCATCTCTGGGGCAATGACCTTGGTGAGCTGGTGGGGACACCTCCCAGGAGGAGGAGTGTTGGGTCTGCCCCTCAATCTGAGCCCAGGCTCGCTGGCCAACTTTGTGGGCTGCAGGAGCCAAGGCCCGGGAAGAGAATGTTCCGGTTGTGGAATGCCTGCTGCCCAGCCCAGCACACCCCACACCCAGGCTGAGAATTCTGGACTCCATGCCTACGGGGCCTGGGCCTCCCCTGAGTCTGTGAGAAAGAGAGTGCATGCCACTAGCCAGTGTCAGAGCTGGCCCACTGAGAGCCCCGGGCACGAGAGGATCCCGGGTGCCTGACTCCCCAGGTTCCCTGATCACATCACAAAACACTCTCTCCATCCCTCCACCCACATCACTGCTCTCCCAGAGCACCCTTCCTCCCTTTGAGGCCCTGCTGTGCTCTGGGACTCAGAGTCCCCTCTGCTCCTGAGCTGGTGTGAGCTGTGTGTGTACGTGTGTGCACATGTGTGTGTGTGCACAAGCCTACACACCTCCCCAACAGGCTCTGCACCGTATTCCTTTCTGACTTCCTCCCCACGCCTCCTGACCACGTTGAGAGGCCCCAGTGGGACTCTGCCCAGGGTAATCTGGACCTGTGGCAGTGCGGGGTGAGGGCACACGGAGCAGGCCAGCGGCCAGCTGGCTCGGGCCCATCTTCCGTTAGGAAGAACAGGGCTGCCACACAAAACTCTCTAGTTCTATAAAGACCTGCCACTCACAGGACGAAGCCCAGTCTTCTCAGCCTCCCCTGCAGGCCTTGCCAGGAACAGCCCCAAGTCAATGCTCCGAAACGCAGGCAGGGGTCACTGTGACAGGCCGGGAGCCACTCAGAGGCCTGGCCACTCACCCTTCCGTCAAGGCAGAGGAACTGGGCCGAGATCCTGGTTCCTATGCATTTCAGATGCACTCAAGGTTATCAGCTCCCATCAAAACCCAGGGCCCTTGGGCTTCCAGGTGATTTTTCCCTCTTATCTCACACACAGAGATATGGGCTGGGGCTTTATCAGCTGACTCTAGCAATGGCAGAGGGCATCTGTGCTCCCTGACCTCAGACACATGCCCCTTTGCTCCCACAGAAGGGTCACAGCTCAGTCGAGCCAGACCCCTGAAAACCTGGGTCAAGTCCACTGCCTGGCCCGTGACTCCATCTCTCTGCCTCCTGAGGCTTGGCCCCTGTGCACCCAGGACCATGGCCACAGTCTCCCCGCTCCAGGCCCCTGGGCTTTGGCCCGGCCTCTGCCTGCTCCTCACCAGCATGAACCATCTGCTCTCTCTCACCTGCCTCCCCGCTCAGCCTCACCTTCACAGAGGTCACCATCCACCCCTTACCTGGACGACACCTGCTCACCGTCCGGGCCACCCGTCGAGGCCCAGCACACAACTTCGCTCCCCGTATTGTGTTTCCCTCTTTGCAGCCTCGAGGGCCGAGAGACTAAAGCTTCATCTCCCTGGGACAGGAGTTGCCCTAAAGAGATGGTCACAGGGCCGAAGTCTCAACCCACCTCTGAGAAGAACACCGAGAGGATGACCAGGCTGATCCAGTGTATCACGCCCGGCAAACTGGAACGCGCTGGAAACTGCAAGCACAGTAACGGGGGTCAATTTTAGGAGCAAGGAATGAGGCCCACTAGCAAAGCAGGCTTCATGGCCTGGAAGCAGGCCTCCAGGAGCCCGGAGAGTGCGCATCTGGACTGGGAAGCAGTCGGGCCAGAGAACGTGAGGGAGCTCTGCCATGGAGGTGGAGGGAAGTGGGTGGGTCTGTGATGCTGTTTTTCCTTCTATCTGAGAGGCTGCCTCCATCTCCCCACAGGCTGCCTCTCAGAGTTCCAGCTTGGTCCCAGCAGCCGCTGTGGGCTTTGTGACCAGAAAGGAGACTTCCAGAGGGGGCTTACAGAGACATCCAGGGCTCTCGGACCAGGGGAGGCAGCTTTGGTCAGATCTAGATGAGCTTTCAGAATTCCCCACCATAACTGACCCCCAGAGCACTGTGTGCTATGAGTGGGATTTAAGGCAAGCTTCCTTTGACTTCTCATTCTGGTTAGCCAGAGTATTCTAGGGAGAAGACTGGAGCTGGGACTGGCAGAGGGAGCTGGGGGTGGGGAGGGGGATGTCAGCCTCCTGAAAGCGGCACAGCTTCCCGCCTCCAGAGCATGAGCAGGGAGCGCCAGCAGCCACTGAGACTCCCACCCCATCTTCCACCAGACAGTCCTTGGCACTAAGGCACCACCTCTGGGCTCATAGTATAGGAGCCCTGAGGCTAACAGTAGGGTGCTGGGCCCAGGACAAGGGCAGGTGGGCTTTGATAAAGAGAGGGCTGAAGGGGATGCCGCTCAGAGGGCCAGCCCCAGAGACAGTGGTAGTAGTGGGTGACCTCAGGCGGCGTGGCAGGGCTGAAACAAGGTGCAGGAATGCTGCCAGGAGCACGCTTCCCTACTGCGCTCTGGCCAGGCCTGCTCAGCACATAGCTCAGCTCCCCTAGGAGCTCAGGAAAAATGCCCTGAGCCATCAGTAGGGCAGGCTGGCCAAAGAGAGGCACCCACAGCATCCCCAAAACTCTGAGATGAGCCTGCCCTAGGGGGCAGGTGGAAACGAAGTCCTGGACCATGTCCAGGGTCAGAAAGCTGCAATGCCGGGTTGCAGGTGGGAGACTTTGAAGCCCCTTGCTTGAGGCCAATACGAGCCTCAGAAGGCAAGGCCTGCCCCACTGTGGGTCACATGAAGATGAGTGGGAACTGGGAGGCTGAGGCCTGCGTGATTCTGAAGGGACCTCCAGATGATTCTGGAAACATAAAATCTCTCCCCATTATTTCTCAAATGAATTCCTGGGCCTTTTTTTACGGTTCGCTTTAGAAGAGCAATAAATCTCTGATTGTGCATTTTATGGAATTTAA
Organism: Nanger dama; assembly: GCA_917880005.1. Lineage (NCBI taxonomy): Eukaryota > Metazoa > Chordata > Mammalia > Artiodactyla > Bovidae > Nanger > Nanger dama. The sequence continues at coordinate 927,048 of CAKJTW010000110.1, read as the reverse complement.
GATGCCTTTTATGAGCTGCTATTGGATCTCCCACCAAAATCAATCTCCTGGATACATAATTTTAAGCAAAATTCCAGTGTCGGCCGTGTTCTTGGTCCTAACCAACGCCTGAGCAGCCAAGGACCCCGGGTATAACCCACAACAGGGAAAGAAAGACTCTGTTATGGTCAGACCTCATAAAAAGCAGCTGGAGGGATGAGTGGGAGGGAAAATAGACAACACAGTATAATTGAAGACAGGCTGAGAGTAAAATCAACGCTGGTTACTTTCTGCTGGAAGATACGGTGATTAGAACCAAGGGGCCACCAGCTGTACAAAGCCAAGGAGGCTTATCAGACAAAAGCAACTCTGTACTCTCCACCGCCCTCTTGGAGAGGAGGGAAGGCTAACAGGTTGGCAGGAGTTTTGACGGACCCTGAGTGCAGAAACTCCAGTAAAGGACCTGGGGGCAACTGAGAAAACAAGTCTAAGATGACAGAACAGGTCTGGGGATGGCCGGATCAATAGTCCTGGATTTTGCCAATGGATGGGAAGGAAATCTCTCAGAGGGCCAACAAGCTCATTTTTAAAAATTTGCATTTGAATGAAGCATCCTCTGACTAGGGGACCTCTGGGAATCCAAAGAGCACTCACTCACCCAAAGCCAAGAGTCAAGGTCCTTGGCTCTTTGTGCTAGTACACCAAAAGGGATCTACAAGGGGCTGGGGGCAGGAAGAGGACTCTCTGCTCTGATGGCTGTGCTGCCAAGGGCACCTGGAAGGACAGAAGAGGTGGCAACAAGCCAGCAGCCACCACGCGGTCAGGCTCCCATGAAAGTAGGACAGACACCAACAGGACCAGGGTGAGGAAGAAAGCTGGCATGCTGGCTCGACATCCCAGCTCCAATACCTCTCACCAAGGGGAAGTCTAACTTCTCCCAAGCTTCATTCCCATATCCATAGAAAAGGGTAATAGCCGTCTTGCCTCTCTCCCAGGGTTGCTACTAGGATCAGATGCACGGAGAAGTGCTTTCAAAATGATCACACTATAGACACATAACCCTGCCAACTTACAACTGGTTAAAAATACAAGGAATCCTAGCATCGCTGTGGCTGCTGTCATTACAGGTTACTAACAAGTGAGACGCCTCCACACGTGGGAACTCTAAGCTATGGAAAATCCCAATCTGGAAGATTCCAAATGGGGACAATTAAAAAAAAAAAAGGTGCACACAGGGGTCCCCAACGTTTTGGATCTTATCAGTTGCTGATCATGGCATGCTGGGGAGGGGAAGTGAAGAAGAGGCCACACTGGGTGGATGGGGGGCAAAACGATGCTGGGGTGACAGAGAGAGAGGCTGCCAGATGCTTCTTCCCATGATCACCCCCATGAGCTATGGGGCCGGGGGCTTAGGGGGCGGGGACAGCCGTCGGGCCGGGGGCAGATCTCTCCGGTGGTTGGGGACCCCTGATGGATGCACATGGAATATTAACATCATATGTGTTTGCACATGTATCTCTCTTGCTACTCACACTGGAGAAGCTTTATATCTATTAGAAGTTCCAGAGTCAGGAGAATCACCACCAATATTACACAGGTTACCAGGAAACCGTTGACACTCGCACTGAGCAAAAATACCTGCCACACGGCTGCCCTCTTCCCACAGCACGGCTTCAGCCAGGTAGACCTGTGGGACAAGAGTGGGGGAGGGGGCATGAGCGGGGAGGGCCCGCCCCGCGGTGCTCTCAGACCCCGCCCCCAACCCCAACACCTCCCACCTCCCCCTCCCGGCTTGCGCCTTCTTCACGGGAGCTGGGCAGAAACATCTCACTGAGATGCAGCTTCGTTTCCAGGCTGACCCGGGGTGCTCACAGCGTCTCCCTGCTCCAGTCTCCTCATCTTTAAAACGGGAACAAAACCACATCTCACAGCCTTGTTGCAAAGACGGAAGATCACAAAGCTCAGTGGAGAGGCTGGCTGTGTGATAAGTACTGCATGAATTATTATGATTATTACACTTATTACTATAGCGCTTCCCTGGTGGCCCAGTGGTAAAGAATCTGCCTGCCATGCAGGAGACCTGGGTTTGATCCCTGGGTCGGGAAGATCTCCTGGAGAAGGGCTTGGCAATCTACTCCAGTATTCTTGCCCAGAGAATCCCCACCGACAGAGGAGCCTGGCGGGCTACAGTCCATGGGGTCCAAAGAGTTGGACACAACCGAGTGACTAACACTTTTACACTTTCACTTTATTATTATACTTCTGTGCAGTGTCAGAATGGAGCACACATTCTACATTTAGGAGACCCTCAAACCACCTCTAACAAATGCTCAGTGAATCAATAAGTGAATTTTTTTTTCCAGTTACATAAGAAAAGATTTGAAGTAGATCTTTGCTTCCCAAAGCAGACTGTAAGAAACATTAGTTCCACAGAACATTAATGGTTGTTACTCAATAAAAGGTTTCCATGGTTGGGTAAGTTTGGGAAAATTTGCATCAAGGTTAAATGGATTACTTTTCTTTGCAGGACATTTAGTGCCATTAATATGCTATCATACACTCCAAAAGGAATTACAGAATCCGTGTTTCCCAAGCGCACTATCCCACGGCACTTTTGTATGTAGCACCTGGAGGGACTAGTGGTCCATGGACCATCTTTTGGGAAACCCTTGACTACACGATCATGAACATACTTAGACATGTGGCCACCGAGGATGACATCTTTCCTGAGTAGGCCTGGATGTGGAGAGAAGGCGGAGAATCTCAGAGCTGGTAGGTCTCTTAGCACACTTGATCCACTACCTTCAGGAACACAAGATTCTGGTGATCAGGGGATGCCTCTAAGAAGGTCTTGGGATGGTGAGGTCAAAACTCACTGCCTTGGTAGGTTATTTACGGGCTGGACCCGCCTGCCGGCCTCGACGAGGAGGAATTAGGTGCCCTGGAGCACCAGTGGCTGGGGCCTTCTCGCTTCTGGTTGACCTTCAGCCTCCTGGGGCCATGCCAAAGGCATTCTAGACCTCTGCTTCCCCAGATGTAAAACTCCTTAACCTCCAGGGTCATTGAAAATTAAATGAGAAAATGTATCTGACCTGGAAGGAACCATGCAGCTGATGACCATGGTGATGGTGGTGGTGATGGTGATGATAAATTATCTGATGGCCCAAAGAGTTGGCCGTCACCCCTGTCCTTCCTGTCCTGCAGGAGCAGCCGGCTGGAGCCTGCTACTCAGTGGCTGGGACCCTCCCTCAGAGACCCCGAGGGTGTCGCTGGAGGGGGACTCCTGCCTTCACGTGCTTCCTTCTCCCCAAAGGAATACCGTGGGTGCTTCCGAAAGGAGACTTCTTCCTCACAGTCCATCCAGGGAAGGCTCAAAGGAGGCCCCAGCTGTGGGAAGGTGGGGCAAAGCTCATGGCTCTTCAAGAAAACCTGGCTTATTCAAATCTTTCTTGGATGTTTTCCAAAACCTATGGGAATGATAGGTGTCCTTGGCTCCAGGGGCAAAAACTGGGGGTTCAATCCCCAGCCTCAGAAGCTGGTCCCAGGAAGAGGGGTAGGGGAATTCCGTCATATGATGGGGAAGGATGGGAGGCACCTTGGACAGGCAGAGGGTGACTGATGTGACCCTCAAGCCCATGGCCAAGAGTGTGGCTGGGGTGAGGGGTGAGGAGAGCTGCCAGGAAGAAGGGAGGGTTCTCACTGGGGACAAGAGTGAGTGGAGACCAGAGTGAAGGCGGGTTTCAAAGTCCCCCGCAGAACCACCTCGCTCCACCTTCCCAAAGGTTCACGAGGGCTGCCCACGACCTTGGATCTTAGCAGAAAGGTCAAGAAGTGATTGGTGGCCCACGACTAATAGGCTGCAGGATAAACCTCAAACCAACACCACGCAGACCTCAGGAGGGTTGCCAGAGAAAGCACAGGACAAACAGGTAAACCTTGGATAAGCAATCAACAATCTTCTGCTATAAGTGTGTCCCAATCACTGCACTGGGCTTCCCAGGTGGCTCAGTGGGTAACAGAATCCACCTGGCGGCGCTAGTGGTAAAGAACCCACCTGCCTAAAGCGGGAGACGAAACAGAAGCGGGTTCAGTCCCTGGGCTGGGAAGTCCCCCTGGGGGAGGGCATGGCTACCCACTCCAGTATTCTTGCCTGGAGAATCCCATGGACAGAGGAGCCTGCTGGGCTACAGTCCATGGGGTCGTAGACTCAGACACGACTGAAGCAACTGAGCAAGCAGGCATGCACAATTATTGCACGCTTACACTAAAAAAACCAACACAACTCATTGTTTCTCAGAAATTCAAATTTAACTGGGTGCCCTGTAACCTTATTTGCTAAATCTGACAGCCCTAAATTCAGAGCAAAGGGGGCTGGAGGTGGGTCTGATGAGGGTGGCTGGGATAAGTCAGAGGGATGCATGGGAACTCTGGGAAACAGGTGAGAAGCCAGCAGCAGGGGAGGAAAGACCAGGAGAGGGACACTACTGGGAAGACTGTGCGTCTGCCCAAGAGACCAGGAAATAAGGACTAGGGCGGCCAGCTCAGAGGGCCAGCCGGGTCCCACCTGGCCGAGGCCCAGAGAAGCCCACAGGGGCTGTCAGCTGTGCATGCTTTTGTGTGTATGAAAGATCCCTTTGGATTAAAAAAAAATTATTTATTTTGCTGCACCAGGTCTTAGTTGAGTTGTGTAGAATCTTTATTTGTGCTAAGTGAAGTCTTCATTGTAGGATGCTGGAGCTGGCTCCCTGACCAGGGATCAAACTAGAGCCTGCTGCATCAGGAGCTGAGTCTCAGCCACTGGACCATCAGGGAAGTCGGACCCTTTGAATTCTAAGGCAGCCTTGGCCATCATCACCAACTGGCATCCTCTCCTCCCGGTCTGTGCTGAGGGGGTCATGTCTTCCTTTCTCACCAACCCCTTGGTTGTTGCCCAGCTCCAGCTGCTCCAGCACGTCCTCTGGAAGCTTCCTGCCGCCCTCTGCCCTCTTGTTCACTCCTCCCCGAGGCCACAAGCACTTTCAGTGTCCAGTCCCAGAAGAGACCCAGCTCCAATTCCACATCCTCCCTGAAACCAGTCCAATCGTCTGCAGCCCCTGAATCGATGCTATTTCACTGTCACCTGAAATCTGAGGCAAGCGCTTTCCACGTGATGAATAAAAAGGGCAGCTGCCAAGGCCATTTGCAGGCTGCTGCCACGCCGGGCACCAGAGGAAGACGCGCCTGTACGTCCAACAGGGGCAGGGGGCACCTGTTCTCCTCCGTGCCTGCGCATCCCCGAAGCATGGGGTGTACCCCTCAGAGCCCGAGCCTTCCACCCTGAGGAGTAGCTCTGGTACTTCTTCAAGTAGCAGTCTTTCCCTCTAAAAAGGAGACTCGAGCTTGAGCTGCCTCCCTGGGAGGTAAAAGTAATTTTATGTTGCTGTTTCAAATATTAAGATGTTGCTTTTTATTTTCTTGAGCAGTTGGAAAAACTTCCTAAGCAGACCCGGGTTTGGTTACTGGGAAGTGGTCAGTGCTCAGTGGGGACGTCAGTGCTCAGTGGGGACATGTAGTTCGAAGCTGGCCATGTGGGCCTGGCCCTGACACCATGGCATCCCTTCGGGGCAGGGGAAGGTCTAGAAGTCAAGTGCACTCCGGACACCCTAGGTGTCCTACCGTAGGCAGGCACCATGACCCAGACAGGCAGCGGCTCTCAGGCTGCCCTTCCAGTGGGTTACAGTCAGACCATAAATGTAGCGAACTAGGAAATTAGGGATTTCCCCAGCAGTCCACCTGCCAATGCAGGGGACATGGGTCCGATCCCTGGCCCGAGAGGATCCCACATGCCGCAGAGCAACTAAGCCCCTGCGCCATAACTACTGAGCCTGTGCTCCAGAGCCCGAGCTCGGCAGCAAGAGGAGCCTCCACAGTGTCAAGCCCGGGCACCAGAACCAGAGACTAGCTCCTGCTTGCCATCATGAGAGGAAGCCGGTGTGCAGCGGCGAAGACCCAATGCAGCCGAAACGTAAATAAACGGCATCGATTCATTAAAAGAAAACAGGTTAGGAGATTAGATGGTGTGCGACAAGGTGGTGGGTTCTGTGGAGGAAAAGAGGGGCATGAAGGGTGGCATTTCAAACTAGGCGGTCAGGGTAGGCCTCACCCAGAAACTGCCATTGTAAGCAAGAGCCGGAGGGAGTGAGGCTGTGTGTATCTGGGGTGCGGTGGCGGTGTACAGGAAACAGGCACTGTTTGTGGAAAAATTCTATTGGACTCCCAAGGAATCTCTGGCAGAGTAAACACCAGGAGGGCAGGATCTGGGAGCGGGGGCTGGGGGTGGGGGAGGTGGGGCTCCCCCTTTAGGCTGGGGGCAGTTTACCTAACCCACCCAGGGCGGGTGCTGCAGGCGTTCCCACAGCCCTTGGGGCAACCAATGCAGTTCCTAAAGAACCCCAAGAAAGTGTTAGTCACTCAGTTATGTCCGACTCTGCGACCCCATGGACTATACAGCCCACCAGGCTCCTCTGTCCAAGAAATTCTCTACGCAAGAATACTGGAGTGGGCTGCCATTCCCTTCTCCAGGGGATCTTCCCAACCCAGGGATTGAACCTGGGTCTCCTGCATTGCAGGTGGATTCTTTACCTTCTGAGCCGCCTTAGGAAGCCCTCAAGAACCCAGGGCAGTTGCAAATAGAGCCCAAGACTGCCTCAGTCCTGCGTTTCCACTCCCGCACCAGCCCAGGGATCCCCCCGCCCCTGCTCTGCCTTCAGCTACCATCCCTCAACCTCGTCCATCTGGAGGTGACTTCCTGCAGCCCCTCTGTTTGCACAAGTTCAAGAAATGTGATTCACACATGCTCTATGTGAACCCCAGAGCAATACACATGGGAGTGGACTCAGCTGCAACAGGTGGAGGGAGACCCCCATCAAGGAAAGCACAGCATCCAGGGATCCAGTAGCTGAGGAGTGGCTGCCTGGGGCAGGAAGGCTGTAGTCCACATCCAGCTCGATGGCTCTCAACCTTGGCTGGTCCGAGGACCACTAAGAGAGCTTAAAAACATCGCAGTGCCTGGGCCACACACCATGTCATTCAAAACACAACCTCTAGGGTGGGACTCAGGCCTCAGTAATTTTTGATCTCCTTGGAAGATCCCCTGGAGAAGGGTATGGCAACCCACTCCAGTATTCTTGCCTGGAGAATCCCATGGACAGAGGAGCCTGGTGGGCTACAGTCCATGGGGTTGCAAAGAGTGAGACACAGTTGAGCAATTAACACTTTCACAAAGTGCAGTTGAACTTGAGAAATGCTGTCTTTGGTCTCTGATGCCCAGTGGACTCTGGGAACCAGCAGCAGCAGCATCACCTGGGGCTTGTTAGAAACGCAGACTCTTGGGCCTCCCCATACCCATGGAGTGAGTGCATTCCAATGAGATCCTGGGTGATCTGGGTGACAACCACTGCGGTGGATTTAGCAAGAGGCACTGGGCAGCCCAGGAGGTGATCAGGGCATGGTCTGGGGAGACTGGGTGCAGAAGAGATGAGGCAGTGAAGGCAAGCAGGTCCCCGGGGCTGGGCGCAGGACCCAGCACTGAGGAAACGGCAAAGCAGGCAGGCCCCCTGGGGAGCAAGAAGGAGCGCTGATTCTCACTGAGACTGACTGTGTATGTGTGTTCAGGGCCATTGAGTGCTTCCTTAGCCCAGACCGAAGGCTGAAGCCAGAGTTCCAAGCAGGCTCTGGGCTTCCAGTTCCATGAAGAGCAGGACCGTGGGCCCCAAGTCTCCACGACGGAGGCTGGGCTGAAGCAGCACACTTCCTGGCTGCCCCTGCTGCTGCTGCTGCTAAGTCACTTCAGTCGTGTCCGACTCTGTGCGACCCCATAGACGGCAGCCCACCAGGCTCCCCCGTCCCTGGGATTCTCCAGGCAAGAACACTGGAGTGGGTTGCCATTTCCTTCTCCAATGCATGAAAGTGAAAAGTGAAAGGGAAGTCACTCAGTCGTGTCTGACTCTTCGTGACCCCATGGACTGCAGCCTACTAGGCTCCTCCGTTCATGGGGTTTTCTAGGCAAGAGTACTGGAGTGGGGTGCCATCGCCTTCTCCCCAGTGTTTGGAAATCCCAAGCTGCTGATGAAATGTCCTCTGAGACTCAGATGATTCAGACATTCCTAGGAGACTCTGTCTTAGCAGAAAAATAGAATCTTTCCAGCTTCACAATGTCCCTGAGTGATTAAATAATGACTCAAGGAGTTGCATGGGCCAAAAGGGAAATCAGCATCGACTCTTTAATTAGAGAAGATACTTTCCTCCATTTCTTGAGCATCCAGTCCTGTCCATCAAAGCCCTGGAGTGGGTTTTCAGGGTGGTGTTATCCCCAGGAACACCACCAGAGGGCAGGCGTCTCTCAATTTCCTATCTTGGTGCAGTGACAGCGAGGGGACAGCTCCAGGAGGCCGGCTTGGGCTGCCAAAGTCTGTAAATACCAACAAGCAGATGGCATCTCCTGGCAAGCAGGCGCGTGTCCTACTGTAAGGGTCCACCAGTCACTCCTGAGAGCTCAGAGAAACCCTGGAGGCGGAAGGGGAGGTGAGTGCCCTTACTGCTTCTGCTTTATATACTTAGGTGTCTTGATAAAAGTTTGAGAGGATGACTTTTAGAATGTGAGAATGAACTCTGGCAAGTTTCTGATGGGGCCTTCATATGAGGTCAGGCGCGTGAGTGGCTCAGAAGGAGGCGGCTCCAGGCCACTGCTCCATCAGGCAGTGTTCCCAAGCCTGGCATCAAAACAGCCCTGTTCTGAGAGGCAGAGCAGAGCTGTGCGCTGCCAGGACGGCAGGGGCTATGTTTGCTCCTGGGGGTCTGGCTTCTCCCTCCCTGGCAATCCACAGCGTGGCTGCAGGGCTGGTGTACCTGGGAGGATGCACAATGGGGGAGAGGCAGTGGCTAGGGTATGGGGACTATGGAGACCCCCACGCTATCTGAACAGGTGCTCACAGGCTGTGGACAGTCAGTGTCCCTGGAGGAGGTGGCAGATCACAGAAGAGCCTGTTTCTCTGTGAGTGGCCAGACCAGATGGCTGCATAGCCTACTGCGTGGGGATTTTCATCCCTCAAGTCCCCACAGAAAGGGGTTGGAGTTGAGGCCTTAATGAAGTCTGGGGCGCTGGGCCTCCCCCACCCCACATCAGCACCAGCCTTGGGCTCACTTGACCAGACCACTGAACCTTCTGGCTTGCAGAGCTCTCTGAGGCATGAAAGCCTCAGCCCTGCACCCAAACAGTGCTCAAATCACAAGAGTGTGCAGTGTTCCAAGGGCGCACGGACTCCCGAATCTCACTACTAGGTCTCCTAAGGACACCTGGGATGCAAGTTTAAAGCCCGGGACTGCGCAGTGTGAGATCCGCCCCTGCCTCCCCAGGCCCTGAGATACTCTCTTGCTGGACTCTGGTGGCTTGGTGGTGGTTTCATCAGCAGACCATCTAGCGGCCCCACTTTTCTTTACTGTATTCACTCCAGAGGATTAAATTTCTGTCGGAGAAAGCCACAACTTCTGGCATTGCCCTAGGTTTCATTTGTATTGATTTAACAAACACTCATAAGGCATTTACTATGTACGTATGCCACTCCGAGCACTTTACAAATGTTAACTCGTCTAGTAGTTTTAGATGGCAATTCCTTCATTTTTTTTCCCCCTTCTGTTAACAACCAGTGGGGAAAGTCAGACTTTTCCATCTGTCTAGGTTTTGGTACTAACCCCACCACTGCCTGAACTCTGAGTGTTATCTTTGAGTGTTAGTTTCCTAAGCTTACAAATGGGAAAACTGTTATTTTACTGCAAGAGTGTTATACTAAAATATTAAAAATAACATGTAAAATCTATACGTAATGCTTATTACACCATTCATATCTATTATGATTTTGATGTGTGGACATTAGAAAAGCGATCAGTCATCTAAATGTGGGCAGTTTCCACATCCGTTCCACCCTGCACACAGTTCATCACTTGCCCACTAAGTGCCAGGACTATACTGGGTGCTCAGCACATGAGGGCACTCAGGACATTCATCTGTATGGAATCTGCAGCCTTGTAAATTAATTCTGACTCCGCAGTGAGCTCTTAGTCCTAGACCCCCTGAAAAGCTGAACATGTAAAGGGAGAGGAGAAAGCAGACGAGGGAAATGAGCTTACACGTGAAGAACTTGTTCAAAGAGACAACCATCCTCTCAGGAGAACCGTCAGTCCAGCACCCTCAAGGACACACTTGTGCATCTTTCTCACTCTCACAGGAGAACCAGAGCAGGAGGAGGAGCACTGCCAAGCCCCTTTGTTCCTGCACACAATCGCAGGCGGCACGCAGAGCACACACGCTCAGAAGTGCAAGCGCACGGCACGCTGTGGTCGCGGGGACTCTCGGGCTGGAGGTGAGTGGTGACTCAGCCCTTGGGGGAACTGAAGAAACTGAAGCTCCCATTGGAGCAGCTTCAGTGCTGCAACCAGAGCTAAGGATAGCCCCACCACCTGGGGGTGGAGGGCGGTGTGCAGCTGCGGTCACAGGAGTCTGACATGTGCTTGCTCCAGAATCTCAGATATCTTGCATCCTGGGAAATGCCAGCTCTGGGAAAGATAGCAGGGTGCGGTGGCAAGAGCCCAGCCCAGGAGCTGTTACCCCATTGACAAGCCATCAACCTCCATCTGGGAACACAATGACCAACACACACCATTGACCCGCTACTTGGGGAACTTGGGGCATTGTCCACACACCTCCTGAAGGGCTGCCACAGGTTCAAGCCTACGCAAGGGAGAGAGTGGGGCGCTGCTGGACCAAGTGGCCTCAAGACTCTCTCACCTCCTGAGTCCTTAATTCAGGAACTGGCCAAAAATCCAAGAGTCTTCTTTGTGACAAGCTTTGCGGGCAGGGCTGCCTGGATGAGGTCAGCTTCCTACCCAGGAGATTAACAAGTGGGCTACGATTTTCAAGCACTCCCTCCCCACTTCTCTGTCCAGCTCTCCGTGGTTCTGAGCTGTGGCTTGGCAAATCCTGGGTCAGCCAGTTCCCTCTTCTCTTTGGCCAAAGCTCAGATCTCAAGTGCCTCCATAGATGACTGCCCACCTCCCAACAAGCCCATAAATTCGGCTCACTTTCCTTGGGGACCTGGACTTGGGTTTATGTCCTCACCCCGCCCCCCAAGCTCACACGCACCCCTCAAAGATGGTCAGAGGCACTCTGCCGCCACCTAGTGGTCTCCAGCGGCGGTACACCGTGCCCCTACTCAGGTGGGGAAAAAGAGGTTTATTTTGCTGAGAAATATTGGTGATTGCAGCCATGAAATTAAAAGATGCTTACTCCTTGGAAGGAAAGTTATGACCAACCTAGACAGCAGATTGAAAAACAGAGATATTACTTTGCCAACAAAGGTCCGTCTAGTCAAGGCTGTGGTTTTTCCAGTGGTCATGTATAGATGTGAGAGTTGGACTATAAAGAAAACTGAGCGCTGAAGAATTCATGCTTTTGAACTGTGGTGTTGGAGAAGACTCTTGAGAGTCTCTTGGACTGCAAGGAGATCCAACTAGTCCATACTAAAGGAGATCAGTCCTGGGTGGGTGTTTATTGGAAGGACTGATGCTGAGGCTGAAAACTCCAATACTTTGGCCAGCTCATGTGAAGAGTTGACTCATTGGAAAAGACTCTGATGCTGGAAGGGATTGGGGGCAGGAGGAGAAGGGGATGACAGAGGATGAGATGGCTGGATGGCATCACTGACTCAATGAACGTGAGTTTGAGTTAACTCCGGTAGTTGGTGATGGGCAGGGAGGCCTGGAGTGCTGCGATTCATGGGGTCGCAAAGAGTCGGACACGACTGAGTGCTGAACTGAACTGAACTGGATATAGGTGAACTTACCACCTTCTTAATAAATATAAAATCTTTGCAGTTCTTGGACTATAGGAAACAGGCTAACTGTTCTTACAAGAAAATACTTTTGATCTGAATTAAACCTCTAATCCCTGTCTAGGGCATCAAGAACCCTCATGGAAGCCTGAGACTACTAAAAATATAGAGTCATGGGTCACAAGGTCAGCTTGGGTTCAGGGACAGCTAGTGTGTCAAAGGAAGTGACAGTTTTATTATAGACAAATCTCACTGGCATTGAGAAAATGGATTAAGGAAACTCTTTTTAACTTTCTTCCTTCCTTAAGGGAAAAATGATGACTCAAGCTTTACAAGCCAAGTGATACAGAACTTTTGGACTTTGCACTTGCAAGGTCATGGCACAGAAAGAACTGCCTTTTAATCCAGAAAACCCCCAAACTGTTTCTTTCTCTAAAAGGATGCTAAGAGTATACTAGGTCAAATGGGCAAGGTTCTGAGGCAAGTCTGATTTATTTCTCTGAGAATGATTTTGTGGAGGGGCTATGGAATTAGCCAGGATGCTCAGAGGTGGGCCAGTCACAGACCATGGCCTTGAGTCCCAAAGCATGAGAATCCTGGTCCCTTCCTGTGATTCTTCCTGGACCCCACATAGGTCTGAGACTAGCCTCCACCTCTCCCCAAATAAAACTGGGCTTCCCCTTCTCTTCTAATTTTATCTTTAACACCGCCTCATCCATCCATTTACTCGCTCAGGTCATTCCTTCATTTAATCAACACCGCTCTGTGATCCAAGGCTCAAAGGATCTGATCCCTGCCCTGAGGGAGCACTTGATCCAGTACCAGAGGGAAGCTGGAGAATAGAGCAGAGCTCAGTGTCACAAGTGCTAAGACAGAAGTAGGTCAAGGGCTATGGTGCACGGAGGTGAGACCCTGGCCTGGGTGGGGTGGGGGACAGGAGACTTTCTGGAGGGGGTGGTCCTTGGACTGCAGAGTATGGGGAGAGAGAAGGGACTCTGGGGTCATGGCTCAGAGGATGCCTCTCCTCCTCCCTCTGTGCCTCCAGCCTTTGTTTGCTGGCATGTCTAAAATTATTTCAGTCTTTATTTAAAGATGTTGCTATATTGGCCCTGTCTTCTCTTCCTAACCTGACATCTCACAAACTATTAGGCTTTCTTCCTCTGACTGTGAAGTTGTAGTTATTTCAGAAATGTGCCATTAGCATCATCACCAAGCAATATCCCTTTCTGTCTTCCCAACCTTCCTCCAAACTTCTCCCATCTGGAGGTCTGGACCTGATCAACCAAGTCAGACCTTGTAGAACACTAAAATATAAATAACTACAAAATGCTGAATATTTTTCATTTCTTACTTTGTCTTGGTATTTTGACAAAGACGATCCTGTCTACTCTCCCATGACTCTCCCTGCACTTGCTTTTCACCGAAAGAAGGGGCACACTATCCCTCTGTAGGGCCACAGAGTCTCCTCTATAAAAGGGGGTGACAGCCCTTGCTTTCACTGCCTTCCTCCCACATATGTTGCCACCATCACTTTTCCTATGGGCTGTGTGCCTCCTGAGGGTGGAGACTCTGGGCTTCTCTGAATTTTCTGTCTTCTGTGAAGCTAACCTCCTGTCTAGCTAACCCAGACCCTGCAAACCAACCAGGCCTTCAGTGTGGTGAAGTTGGTTAAGAAAAGGTAGAACTCCCAGTCCGTGCATGAGTTAGACACCTGCAAACCCGGTGTCCCTCTTCTAAAGGTGGGCAGTTGGCTCACTGAGAAGCAGCTCTGTATCTCATGTTCCCACTGTTTAATGGGGTGATGTTCCAAAGGGCAGCAGGCCAGAAGGGGCTCTGGTTACATGGAAACGCAAAGGGAAACACTGGGATTGTGGACACAAGTCAAGCTGCCTCCAAGGGAAATAATCAAGTCAAGCAAGTTACTGAAGAAACAGTCTGAGAAGGCAGATATGTTTCTAGATCTTTTCCAAATCCAATAATGACTATAAAGGGAAAAGGAAAGTCTCATTCTGGATCAAAAGCTATGAATGAAGGCTTGGATTCCTTAGAGGCCCATTGGGTAACATCTGTGTCTTTCAGAAAATGACACAGTTCAAGGGGTGGCCCTGATTGGGCTGTGGATTCCCATATCTCTTACCATGTGACCCAATTCTAGCCAATGAGACATGAGCAGAGAGCAGCTAAAGAATTCTGGGAAAGTTCTTTGTTGCTCTTGAAAGAGAATGATGGGTAGTCATTCTTTCTCTTGCCAGATATGTATGAAGATGATGTGGCCAGATAACCATGGTAGCTCTCTTACAAAATAAGGAGAACCTTACAGCATAAGGATGAAGCCAACGCTGCTGACGGCAGAGCAGACAGATGGAAGGAGTCTAGTCCTTGTCACTATTGTTGAGGGTCTGGACCAACCTCAAAGCTGCCCTGGCTCCAGGTACTTATGGAGTGGGTGCATTGTGGCAGCTCAGCTGGGGTTCAGAACGTGCTCAGGCAGCTCCTCTGTTCCCCTCCCTCTCCTCTAAGTGTATGTTCACATCTGCAGACACGCACACAGATTTGTGTTTTAGCACTATTGAAGGACGAAGTGCATGGCTAGGGAGAAGATGCAGGGAAGGCAAGGATGATGATGGTGGGGAGGTGGTGGTGTCATTGGCAGGATGTGCCAGTGCAGCCCCTTGGATTGAACTGGAGACCTGGGCGAAGAGAAGCAAGAGCCAGAAGCAAATAGGGCCAGAGTGGTCTGGGCTCACAGAAGCTTGGTAAAGAGTCTGGGGGTGGGGGGAGGCTTTTCATCCCTACCCTGCTTGGATATACTGTGGCCTTCTGGTTTTTGAAGCTCCTGAACTGGGCACGAGCATTCCCACAATGTACACTGTTGGAGGCAGTGGAATGGACAAGAGGGAGCCAGAGTAGGGGAGGAAGAAGGACCCAGCTCCAATGGCGACTATGCCTGGCTCACTGGCTTCGTGGAGTGCAGGTGTCTTGGAAACTGCTGGAAGGAAGGAGGCAGGAAGGAGCTGAGGGCCATTGTAAAGCAGTCAAATGCACATGTGACTCACTCTGGCGATGGGTTGGGGAGGACAGCCAGGTAGGTCTAGATCCACCGACTGGGGGCCAGACAGAATTCTCTTTTGGGAGAAGACAGTTCAGTTCTGGGTCCTGTTGGGTTTGAGATGGCCAGAAGTCCTGACTGGGTGGGTTATGGTTCCTCAGGCTGGATTTAAGTGCTTCCACTAAAAAACTATTTTAAGCAATGATTTGGGTGGAGACTAGGATATTTCTCAAATATGCAGTCCACTCGGAGATAGAAGAACAGATAACTCCACAGACACTTGTTAAGATGCTAGGTGTATCTGGGATCCTGTGAAGACGTCCAGGAAATAATTGTATGTGAGCCAGCAGTTTGAGAGAGAGAGAGAAAGGAAGAGAACTGTGTTGGAGACATGGCTTTGAAAGCTACAAGCTGAAGAACGTTAATTGCAGTCATAGGGGTCGATCCACTTACCCAGTGGATAGAATTAGTCGAGTGAAAATGGCCAAAGATAGAAAATGAAGAACCCCAACATTCAAAGACCAAGCAGAGAAAGAACAAGTTCTAAAAAGGCCTAGAATGGACAGCCAAAGGGGTAGGAAGAAAATCTGGAGAGTGTGTCTCAGGATGGGGAGTGGCTGACAGTGTCAAATGCTGGACAGAGGACAGCGAAAAGATCCTGGTATCATGGAGGCTGTTGATGATCTTGAGGAAAGTCTCCAGGCGGATAGGGCTGAAGCTGGACTGCAGGAGACCAAGGAATGAACGGGAGGGGGGCAGAGCGGGCATGGTGAGTGGAGACGAAGCTTTTAAGAAGTTTGGCTGCAAATAGGAAGACAGAGATGGGAGCAGCAAATGGGACGTGGAGCCGGGGGAGGATGTGAGAGACCTGAGTGTGTGATGAGTCAGACTGAGGATGTAACTGATGCAGCAAAGTTCATGAAAAGGAGTGAGGGGAGGGAATCAGCACTCAGAGGTAAGGTGGGCCCTAGAAGGGAGGATGAGAGGGACAGAGGGGGTGGGATGCAGTTCATCTGTGACCGTTTCTACTTCCTGAGGGAAGGAGATGAGGTCATCTGCTGGGGGCAAGGGACGGCTTGGGGAAAATGCGAGTAGTCTGAAATAGCCATCTGGGGACCAGGAGTGAAAGCTCACCAGGACAACAGAGGACTGTCAGGCAAAACTGAGAAACAAGCTGAGGCTGCAGATTATGAGTCTGGGGAAATGCTATTACAGACTAAATGAGTCCTTCTCCCCTCAATTCAAATGTTGAAGCCCTAAGCACTGGCCAACCCCTCAACACTGCAGGCTGTGACTGTATTTGGCGGTGGGGCTTCTGGGAGGCAATTAGGTTTAGATGAGGTCAAGGTGGGGCCCCATGATGGTATTAGTGCCCTTAATAAGGAGAGGAAGAGGCTGGAGCTCACTCTCTCCACTCATACAGAACAAAGAATGGCCATTTGAGAGCACAGCGAAAAAGCGGCTATCTGCAACCCAAAGAGAGAGCCACCCCCCCCCACCCCACTGCCACTGACCCTGGATCCTGTCTGCAACCCAAAGAGAGAGCCCCCTCCTCCGCCACTGACCCTGGATCTTGTCTGCAACCCAAAGAGAGAGCCGCCCCTGCCACTGACCCCCCGGATCTTGTCTGCAACCCAAAGAGAGACACCCTCCCTCCTGCTGCCACTGACCCCGGATCTTGTCTGCAACCCAAAGAGAGACACCCACCCCCACCTCCACTGACCCTGGATCTTGTCTGCAGCCCAAAGAGAGAGCCCCCACCCCCGCCACTGACCCCGGATCTTGTCTGCAACCCAAAGAGAGACACTCACCCCCACCGCCACTGACCCTGGATCCTGTCTGCAACCCAAAGAGAGAGCCCCCCCCCCCCCGCCACTGACCCTGGATCTTGTCTGCAACCCAAAGAGAGAGCCGCCCCTGCCACTGACCTTGGATCTTGTCTGCAACCCAAAGAGAGACACCCTCCCTCCTGCTGCCACTGACCCTGGATCTTGTCTGCAACCCAAAGAGAGACCCCCACCCCCACCTCCACTGACCCTGGATCTTGTCTGCAGCCCAAAGAGAGACCCCCACCCCCACCTCCACTGACCCTGGATCTTGTCTGCAACCCAAAGAGAGAGCACCCCCCACAACCCGCCACTGACTCTGGATCTTGGACTTCCCAGTACCAGGACTGTGAAAAATAAAGATATGTGTTTCAGCTGTCCAGTCTGTGGTCCTTTGTTATGGCAGCCCCACCAAACTAAGACAGTGCCAATCTGCCCAGGTGTCTGACTTTGCCACCTGAGCCCCAGGCGGTCTGGGTATAGAAGCAAAGAGGGTGGAAAGCAGAGAGCTCTGCAGTTTAAGCTCTATGAGGCAGATACGTGAGAAGGACAAAGGTCTGTTAGGAAAGTCAAGGAGCCTGACAGAGATGAATCTTTTCCATCTTTGCGTAGGGGTTTACCCACATTTCAGTGACTGTACACTTTTGACAGTATAGCTGAGCAGTGGCGTCACGAGTGCAATGTGCGCTAACAACAGTTACAATGTGATTTTGTAAAGGGACAGGTGACAAACAGAAGCCTGTAGTGCCAGCCTGGATCAGGAGCCAAGGCTCTGTCTTGTCTCATCTTAGTCACTGTGTGACCCTGGACAAGTTCCTTCCACGCCCTGGACTCTGGCATCCTGTTAGAATATTTAGAATACATACATCCTGAGATCCTCCCCCCCCACCGCCCCCACCCAGCTCTAACATTCTCAGATTCTGGGGAACTTAAAAGCACTGAAAAGAAGTGAATGGCAAGGTGCCTGGGTCACTGGGCACCCCCCTTCCTGGGGACTCTGAGGTCCCATCCCTTCCTACTGAAAAGATTCATTCCTGTATATATCAGTTCACTTACTAGGAAGAGGTGTATTTGACAAGACTTACAGAACAGCTTTTCAAAGACCTAGAAATCATGTTGTTTTGCATCGTTTCAGAAAAGGCCAGGTTGGAAAGTTTGGGAAAGCCCCAGGAAATGCAGCAAGAGCCAAGAAGAAGCTCGCGAAGAGAGGGGCTTCTCCCGGCTTCACAGTGTGCTTTGGTTCTGCTTCCTCGTGCCCTGGCTGGTGTCCCGTACCTGCTCTTCCTTCCTCCAGGAAGCCCTCTGGCTGCCAACGGAGCCCCCGAGGAGAACTCCAGCAGCGATGCAAATCCCTTCTGCCAGGCTGCTTCCTATTTACTCAACAGAAGCCGCGTTCCAGGGCGCACCTGGAGACTCAAATCAAATCCAGAGCCTCTTTGCCTTGCAGGCATCCTATTTGTATTCTCCCTGCTCAGGAAGAAACCTTGCAGGGGCCTGATTCAGAAGTAAATGGAATGACAAAGCGGGGACACTGCCTTCTCCAGTTCAAGCTAGGGAGTGGAGCCCCACGGTCTGGACCCCCGCGCAGTGCATGCGCCCACAGGGTGCAGACTGTGGACATGGTCCGCAGCCAGAACCCTCGAGAATCCTTCCCTCTTCTTGCCCTTTGAAAAGAACCTAACGCTGGCGCAGGTCACGTGGGAAATGAGTCCGTGAGAACCGCGGAGGGAAGGATACCAAGGTGTATATCAATTTTGACCGCCAGGGGGCAGTGACACGGCCCGGTGCTTAGGAAAGGCTCGCCCGTTAATGTCACTGGCGGAGGCAAGGACCTGGAGACCAGGAGAAGACCCTGTGGTCAGAGTGTGCAGCCCGTGCTCGGGAGGATGGCGCCGCTGCCGCGAGGCCTCCCCGAACTATTTCCAACCCGTTTGCCCATCCGTTTCCAGTGTCCTGCTGACTCTAAGCACAGTCCTTGGAGAAAATTATATTTTCAGAGAAAGCCACTGGGGTGAAGTTCTTGCACACGGTGTGTGGTTTCACAATTATTAGGCAATTTACCTCGGGAAGGCCGGGAGCCCCTTCGTAAATACGCGCAGGGAATCCAAACTCTGCAAATTTAACTGTAGCTAAGGCTTCTCATTTGCTTCTAAAATAACCTGGCAACCCTTAGTTTTTATATTCAAAGCAGTCGGCGTGTTCCCAAATACTTACTGGCGGCACCCTGGGAAGGCGAATAGCCCACAACTGGCTCCCAAGCTCAGGGCCAGTGATTAAAAGTCTGTATCTAAGAGCCACAGGGTGGTGCTGGGGAAAGTTGGACGCCCCCTGTGACCCCAGGACCTGCTCCTGGCCTTTAGCTCCCCCATGTAAACTGAAGGTGTCACTGCTGTGTCTCCCTGCCCAGATTGAACAAAGGTGTCCAGTCTGATTGACCAGCTAAATAAAAGTAGGTAGGGGCCACTCTCTGTATCAGAGGCCATCGGAAAAGGTGGAGCTAAGGGCTGCAAAGCTCCTGGCTGAATGTAACTAAATTCCCTCCTGCCCTTAGCATGCTTCTGCACACAGAATGCTTTCTTCCTGATCCTGTCCCTGGTGAGAGAAAACTGTTTAGTTGCTAAGTCGTGTCCAACTCTTGTGATCCTATGAACTGTAGCCCGCCAGGCTCCTCTGTCCATGGGATTTCCCAAACAAGAATAGCAGACTGGGTGGCCATTTTCTTCTCCAGGGCGTCTTTCCAACCCAGGGATTGAACCTGTGTTTCCTGCTTGGCAGGCTGATTCTTTACCACTGAGCCACATGGGAAGCCCCATATAAGGAAAGTACAGTCTAAATCCATTCCTTATGGGCTCTGACCCCCTGGGGGACTCACTTATCTGTGGGTTTCCCAATTCTTAGGTGTCCAGATTGGAAGTTGTATGGGCCCTTAGGGAGTTTAACAGCCTTTAAATACTGTAATTCCCTGAGTTCCAAGCCAATATTCACTTAACGAGTTGTCCAGCAGCAACTGATGCTTGCTGTGCCCATGGCCTTTTCGGAGGAAACCACATCTGAGGAGAAGGGCCTATGTGCCTGATGTGAACTTCTGGTCTCTTGACTATCTAGCATCTGTCATCACGGGCTGCCTCCCTGGAGGTACCCATGGAAACCCGGGGAGTTTATGCAACAGACTTCTTAGTTACTCAGCGGTCCCACACCTACCCTTCTCTTTGGTAATCTTCGTCCAGATTTGACAGGAGCTGCGAGCCCGCTGTGGAGAGGTCAACGGCAGCCAGCGGCAAGTCGCGATAGGCAAAGTTCACCAGCTGCACGGGAGCAATGCTCTTGGTTTCTTCGTCTACTTGTTGGGAGATGATCTCAACTTCGGGAAAGTGCTCTTTCTGTGGCAGGCCTGAGTGGGGGAGGACGGCAACAGGACAGAGTCATCCCCCAAGAACAAAATGACGTTTCTGTTCCCCAAACATGAGGGAGTAGGCACGGGATCACTGCTGTGCTGGAGGAGGGCAAAGGAGGGTGAGGTTCTGTTCCTCCCCACTGGCCATCCCAGCACCTGTGCCATCTCCTTCACCAGCTGGGGAAAAGCAGAAGCATGCTCACATCTGAAAACATGAGCTTTGGGGGCAGGTATAGACCCAGATGGAAACTCTGCCAACCAGCAAAGCCAGGACTTCAGACTTTTAGGCTTCTCAGTCACCAGACTTTATGTTGGAGTAATATATTCTTGTAAACTGTCTCCTGGGTTTCTTTGTAATGGTCCTACCATCTGTACACAATAGAGAAGTGAGGTGTTTGCTTACAACTGGATGTACTGCTGGTGCTTGGGGGGCCGATCTGGAGGGGCCGAGTGAGCCTTGAGGCCGTGAGGACAGGAGGGGCCTGCTGTCCTGGGTGCCATTCCATTCTACTCAAACTGGTCCTGTTCAGTTTAGTCGTGTCCGACTCTTTGCGACTCCATGAACTGCAGCACACCAGGATTCCCTGTCCATCAACAACTCCCAGAGTCCACCCAAACCCATGTCCACTGAGTCGGCGATGCCATCCAACCATCTCATCCTCTGTCGTCCCTTTCTCCTCCTGTCCTCGATCTTTCCCAGCATCAGGGTCTTTTCCAGTGAGGTCCTGTTACAGCTCCCCTTTAAGGCTGAGAGTAGGAAATGGGGTTCACTAGATAAAATATCTGAGAGGTTGTGAGTCTCATCCTAGGTTACTATCAGACTCACTAAAGGCCCTGCAAATAACCCACAACTCCATTATCATTACAGAGCATCTCAACCAGGGGCAGGGCCACCTCCTGTGACAGGTTATCAAACAACCCCAGCAGGGTATTTAGCAATTGGTGGAGGAATTTGTGGCTGTGACCTCCAGTGACCACAGGAGGTCACTAACGACATCAATAGGAAAGGGCACATTACACATCCCACGGTGTATTGGGTAACTAAGAACTCTTCCTCCCAATCCCAACAGCTACCCTGTGAAGAGGTGGTAAGCTGGATCATTTTGCTTTCACCTCCTGGGGTGCCGTCTTTGGTCCCCCCAACAAATCCTTGAGCCTAGCTCATCCCATAGAATCTGAGGGGCTGGGTCTTATGCCTCTGGCCAAACAAGGAGGAGGAGTAAGAATGAACTATCCAAGGGATCATTGAGAGGCCAGCGGTAAGGCTGAGGTGACAGCCCAGTCTGTGTTAAACTGTTCTTGGGCACAAGTGCAGATTCCAGTGCTAACTTCTGTGGGCCTCCACATTCTGGGGCTTCAGTTTCCCCAGCAGAGGCACAACGAGGTGAAAGAGAGGTGCTATCCTTCCTCTATGACCTGACATTGGTATGAGGAATAGGAAAAGGTCAGAGGGGCTCTGGATTGAGAAGTCCCCACACTGGGCTGGATGGTTCTAAATGCTAAGCTTTTCCAACTACCAAGATTATTGGTTATTGAAAGTGAAAGTGAAGTGAAGTCGCTCAGTCGTGTCCGACTCTTTGCGACCCGTGGACTGTAGCCTACCAAGCTCCTCTGTCCATGGGATTCTCCAGGCAAGAATACTGGAGTGGGTTGCCATTTCCTTCTCCAAAGCTACCCAATAAAACACAGTGGCAGCGATCCAGAAAGTCTGGAGCTGCACCTGCCTACTTCTCTTTGCTTGAATCATCCAGATAATTGAGGGAAAAGAGGGATCTTTCTTGAGCACCACAGGTTGGTGGCCTAGGCTACCTGAATTCACCCAGGAATTTCCAGTGCCCCAGCTCTCTTTTGTGGGCCTTAAACCTTACCTCTTTGCTCCCTGTCGAGGCACAGATAATAGTACTCATCATGGGGTGACATCTACAAAACAACTCAAGATCTTCAGACAGAACAGTTGCGGGATGTGAAGCTGCTGTGTTTCTCAACAATTGGAACAGAAGTGTGGTTGTTCATGGGGGATCCTGGCTCTTCCAGCTGTTCCCCCGAAATAGATGACACTGGGCTGAATTTGTTCTTTTCTTTTGGAAACTATGGATTGCTGAACCGGGGCTTTCTGATCCATGGGATGTTCATGGAAGGCTGGGGTGAGTTTCTGAGACCAACAGGATGTGGCTCTGAGAAGCGTGGGATAAGCTGCTTCTGGCTGTTTTCCCTCCTGCTTATGGTCCTAGCACCATGGCCCGGCACCATCTCTCCTCTTGTGGTCATCTCTCAGCAGATGGAGACAAGGCCTCCTTTAGGGGGAGTAAAGGTCTGGGTGTTGGGACTGGTCCCTGGTCTTGGGTAAGAAGAACAGTATGGTGGACAACACGTATCAGTGGTTTTTTTCTTTACTCCTCCCTTTGCCATGTGACTCTGCAGCTTCCCATCAAAAAGAAAAGTATATTTCCCAGCTCCAATGCTGTGTTCAATCAAGAGACTTGTTTTGGCCAATGGGACATTAGTAATTCCACTGGAATAGCAATGGGATTACAATCCCAGTTTTGTTTTGTCTTTGGGTTGCACAGCATGCCATGTGGGAACTTAGTTCCCCTGACGAGGGATTGAACCCATGTCTTCTGCAATGGAACCACAGAGTCTTAAACACTGGACCACCAGGCAAGTCCCTACAACCCCAGTTTTGGATTGCAGAATTCCTCTGCCTTTTGAACTAAAAAAAAGAGATGACATGAGTAAGGCAACTCAGAGAAAAAGTAGATTTTAACAAGTTATTTTAATATCAGGCTCAAGAACAAAACCACCTGGAATCCCTCCATCTCTACAGGGCTGGGGAAGGAGCTATTAGCTGTTTCCCTGATCCCAACATGCCAACTCAGCATCCACAGAGAGCAGATCCCAATGCTACTTACTGTGGATTGCTCATGTTGAAAGATGCAACCAGGGCCATGGGTGTTCCTGGTTTCTAGTGGGGCTCAGCTGTTTTGAAGCCGGACGTCAGCATCTCCAAGCATGAGTTCTACAAAACATATGAATGTGGTACCCTGCAAACAAATAATTGAATAGTAGGAATTTGTTACACTCAGAAGCCAAACCAGAGTCCTCCTAAGCTCATCTAAAGATGGAAGCCCTTAGAACTTTCTCTGAGATAGACTTCCCTTCAAAGTAACAGTGAACAGATTCCGATCATTACTTACGGCAGATACTAACAGACATGATTTCTCTCTTTTTTAGAGATGAAGAAATGGGCCCAGAGTGACAAAGTGACTTTTTGTGTCACATGGAGATGGCAGAGAGCCAGGTTGGACCACAGCTCTTTCTACTAAATAGCCAAGTGAAAACCAGGGTCACTCTATATACTTCAGCTTTAGGAATCTCAAAAATTAGGTTTGTCTAATCTCAAGAGCTTTCCCACGTATTTCTTTCTCCCAAGATTTCCCTCTCCTCTGGTAGGCTGTTTTTCCACTCTTCCAGGCCTCCCTCTCTTCTTCCCAACTGGGTCTCTCCAGGAGAGAGGTCACACACCTTGGAGCCAGGCTGCCTATGGTCATGAGGTATGAGATAGATGGGCCCCTGGGCTGGCCAGCTGGTATTCATCAAGTGGAGTAAAATTGGAGCTTTGTTCTCACCCAGACACTCCAAGGACAAAGCTAGTGGTGGAAGCTGAGCTCTGCTGAAGTAGAGAGATAAGATGACCACTCCTGAAGTCGAGGAAAACTTCCCTGTCTGCACACGCGCAGGGAGGCTCCTTGGGGGACAAAAGGGAGGGGACACCACCCCATAATAAGTGTGAACAGCCTATAGACCTCTGCAGTGGGATCCATCTTAGCAAAAAGTTGTGCACACATGTTGGAGAGGGTCCTAGGACCAGTCAGGTGTGGAAAGAGAAGATAAGTGACCAAATATAAACAGACCTGGAAGGAAGGTCCTTTGTAACAGTGGTGTCCAACCTTTCTGGCGCCAGGGACCAGTTTCATGGAAGATGGTTTTTCCACAGGGTGGTCGGGGACATGGTTTCAGGAGGATCCTCCTAAGGAGCACACGACCTAGATCCCTCGCGTGCACAGTTCGCACGAGGGTTTGTGCTCCTGTGAGAATCTAACACTGCAGCTGACCTGACAGGAGTCAGAGCTCAGGTGGTAACGTGAGCAATGGGGAGTACTGTAAATACAGAGGAAGCTTCCCATTTGCTCACCTGCCACTCACCTCCTGCCACGCAGCCCCATTTCTAACAGCTGGGGACCCCTGCTCTCTATGGGACTTAAATCACCTCTTCCTGCAGCCCTCATTCAAGATACCCATACTCCTCTCCTGATGTATATTTATGCCTCAAGTAAACAAACTTTATCTGGGTGTTCTCCCATCCATTGTGCTATGTCTCTAATAATAAACTTTGTCCTCATTTTTCCCACCCATAAAATATGGGAACAATAATAGAACTAACTAAATGAGTTAATGCATGTAAAACCCTTGGAATAGTGCCTGACATCTACTGTTGGCTTTTATCAACAGAGCTATTGTTTTATAAATTTAAATTGCACAGTCTGTTGAATATGAGCACATTCCAAAGCATTTGGATGTCTGAATGTAAGACTGCCTCCTAAAATCTGGATTAGGTAAATAGAATATACTTTTCTATAAACAGATACTATAGTACTACCTTGAAGTCTTCTGGGAAAGAGTAACAGAACATACACAGACAAGGAGACAGACCCAGGTTTGGGGCGATTTTGCACTACTTAAAAGGGAAGTTACTCAAAGGGCTGGTCCTTTCATAAGTTACATTCCGATTGCAAACTGGTTTTCCTACAAGACATCAATCCAGGATAAATATCCTCTCCCAATCCTGAAGCTCTTCCCAGGTGGCGCGAGTGATAAAGAACCTACTTGCCAATGCAGGAGATGTAAGAGACAGATGCGGTTTGATCCCTGGGTCAGGAAGATCCCTTGGAGGAGCGCATGGCAACCCACTCCAGAATTCTGGCCTGGAGAATTCCACGGACAGAGGAGCCCGGCAGGCTACACTCCATAGGGTCGCAAAGAGTTGGACCTGACTGAATGACTTAGCAATGCAGTCCTGAAACTCAGCTCTCAAGGAACAAGGGGACCGAATTATCACATGGTGCCAAAGGAAAAGGTGCTCCTGGAGTGAAAAATATTAGAGGATTGATGGTAAATTTGCAAAGCAGGGAAGTGCTTTCAAGTTCTGTGTAACTAAGAAAAGTCAGAGCTCAAGGTAAAGGAAATTGAGGAAATCTTGGGAAATCTGAACTTTGAGCAACTGGAAGTAAGAGAGATGGAGAGCTTCATAAAACCAGAAGAGCTTTGGGATTTCCCTGGTGGTCTGGTGGTTAAGACTCTGCACTCTCAATGCAGGGGCCCCAGTTTCAATCTCTGGCCAGAGAACTAGATCCTGCGTGCCACAATGAAGAGTCCATATGCCGAGAAAAGGTCCACTGCAGCCAAAGAGAAGAATAGATAAATAAAGAAAGCCAGAAGAGCTTTAATACAGCGACCACTGTTTTCACATCAGATGTTTCTGGGGGCAAAACAAAGCATGGGAGCAAGAGTCAGAGACCATAGCAAGGAGACTCTGGACAGATGTCTTGCAGCCACACTTCCCGGGGGTTTCACCTTACTTTATACCTTCATAAGGAGGGCCTGAACTTAAAACTGAGAACTCTCCTGTAGCATTTATAATAGTAATTGTACAGTAAATATATCAAGTTCTCCTTTCCATAGCACAAATTTAGTCTCAATCTTTTCAGTTCTTCCTACAAAGCCTCAAGCAAACCAACTCCTCTCAGTGGTAGAACTGGTCACATGGACTCTCCATCCTCCACTGACAATGAAGTCAGGATGGAGGTGTCCACAAATAGGAGTCCAGGTGAGCAACACTACCTTCTGGAATGGTGTTTTAACAAGCTGTATTTGCAGGTAAGCCCTTTACATGCTATTTAAGATATTAATTCTCTGGAGAATATACTAGGAAGATCTTTGCTTCCATGGACCTTCCAGTACAGTTGGGCATGCAAGTGTAAAATACACAAAACCCTCCATTTTTTTGTGTATCCTTGGCAGTGATGAACAAGTAAAACTTGACAAATCTATATTTATACATAATAAACTACTATACTAATATGACCCAATGTAAGACATTTAAAAACAGAAATAAAAATGATTTAAACTTTTTTAATTTGACATTTTAGAAAGAAAGATTTCAAATATATCAAGCTGTAGAGATCTGTAGAGTAAACTTCTAGTTATCTTTCACCCAGCTTCAACAGTTAACAGCACAGTTCTCTCTGTCTAGTTCTCTGTGTAGACTGCCCCTTTCACTCCTCATGATTACTTTGAAAGAAATTTTGGATGTCATTTTATCCAAGTGTAAATGTTTCAATATGTAACCCTAAGCATAAGGATAAGGATCTCCTTTAAAAGATGCAACCACAAAACTATCATCAACTATTAAATCAACAATATTTTCTTAATATTATGAAATATCCAGGAATTATTCATATTTCCTTATTTTTCCTATAATTTTTTAAGGTTTGTTAAATCAGGAGTCAAACAAGGTCCACACATTATGATTGGTTCATATGATTCTTAATTAATCTGTAGGTTTCCCCCTCCATCTCACTTATTTTCCATGCAATTTTAAAAAATTTATTTATTTTTAATTAAAGGATGATTGCTTTACAGTACTGGATTTTCTCGCATGCAATTTGTTGGAAAAACTGGGTCATTTGTCTCATGAAGTTTCCCATAGTCTAGATTATGGTGATTATAGCTCTTTGGTTTCATTTAACATGTTCCTCTGCCCTCTATATTTCCTATAAATATTAGTCTATAAGCTTTAATAAGATTCACCTTCAGCTGTTTTGTTTTTTTTTTCTTACTTTCATAAAGCAGTATCATGAGTTCCATTCAGAGACACAGAATGTCTTTTTTTTCTTTTGTGACATAACAGCCATTGATGGTCACTTCCTAGATCCCATTAATTCATTAGGGCTTGCAAAAAGATCATATGATTTCATCTGTCTGTCTTCATTGCTCAGCTTCTATGAAGACAAACTCCCCCTCGTCAACTATTAGATTATATAGTTCATATAGAAAAGGAAGGATACATGCTTAACTTCCCCTCCTTTATTTATTGGTTTTCAAAATAATCTTCCAAAGTCGATCAGTGAGGTATTTTGTGATGGTTGCTTATTTTCCACAGTGTTACAGATTTAAACATTCACTCAGGAGGGGTTGAGAGGGGAGCAGGGTCCTTGGAAACATGGATGGCAGGTTCCTGGAAGGAGATGTGAGAATGAGGAAGAAATTATTGGCATCTCCAGTACAGGCAAAGATGAGGCAGGATAGAGGGTTAAAATCCTATTTGGATGGACAGTGAGTAGGCTGCTTCAGCGATTTAGAACCTTAACAAGTAACACAGTTCCAGATCCCTTAAGGCAAGATCCCTTAAGATGATGCTTTTAAAAATAATATTTTCCAAATGAAATAACGCCCAAAGCACAAGCCTAGCAGGAAGCAGGTGTAGTCTAGCACTCTATAAATGAACATCTGCAGTGCAAACTTGCTATCTCATAACCTGGGAAAGCAGAAGAGGAAACCTGTTTTGGATTTATTTGGTCTGGCAGCAGTGGGGAGGAAGGCTGTTTTTTAAACTTTAGGAAATTCCAGTCCATTCCACTTGTTGCTCATGAGTCTGTCTATGTAATTTACCAAAATCATATTGGCTTGTTCCAGCCAAACCTGCCAAGTTCAAGTTGGCATCCTAGGAATCTTAGAGCTGAAAAAGGCTTCTAAAAACAAGTAGTCAGTTCCCTTGCTTACCAGGTGAGAAAATCCGTCATCTGGCTCTCCTGTCCCCAGGGGCGACTATCTACGCCTCATCTCTTACTCTAGGGACAGCACGGTGGCTTACATGATCTGCTTTCATCTGCGTTCCATTGGTTGCCAAAGCTGCTTTTACTGCAAATCACCTGGGGGCCTTTTGGGAAATATAAATTCACAGGCTACACTGCAGAAATGCTGAATCAGAACTGTGCAAGTGGAGTCTGAGAATCTTCTTCAAGTTCCCCAGCTGTTTCTGACATGCAGCCACTCCACTTGACCCTCAATATCAGTGGTTCTTAGACTTTCCATTGCACTAGAATTACCATGAAGGTTTATGTAAATACAAATTGATAGCCCTACTCACGAAGTTTCTAATTTAGTATGTCTGGGGTGGGAACTTGAGAATTTATATTTTGAAAAAACTCCAGAGAATAATGATTTGCTGATCCACAGACCACACTCTGATCGTCTGTATCAGAAAGTCTGCTTGAGGTAATTTATAGAAGGGATTTTTACCCCTGTTTATTTTGCACACAAAGCTAGTATGGTGAAATAGTCAGCAAAACCTCTCTTGGCCAGGTTGAAGATGACACGCCATATTAGTTAGGAGTAATTTTACTTGCAAGTAACAAAATATCTGACTAACAGTGACTTAGGCAGTAAAGACTTTTAATTATCTTACATAGCAAGAGGCCTGGAGCCCGGGGCTCAAAGATATCACCAAGGACTCAAACCCTTCGTATCTTGGCATTCCCTTATTCCTCTTGTGATACATTATTCATATGTGTTGCCTTGTGGTTGCAGAATGGCTGCTGAAGCTCCAGCTTGCACATCCTCACACTAGCTCCTACCAAAAAGAAACAATCAAAGGCTTTCTCCTCACGTTAACTGGTAGTATTTTTCCAAGGCCTCTAGCAAACATCTAATGTCTCTTGGGCATAGCTAGGTCATATGGCTGCAAAAGAACCAAGGACAATACACAGCTGGCCAAGGGAGTAAGGGGTGATATGAGATCCTAGACCAGTCATGATTCATCCTTTAGGAGCTGGGCATATTGTTACCATAAACAAACCTCAGTTCTCTTAGCAAGCAAGAAGCAGGAAGGAGATGTCTGGTGTATAACCACTTGTCTGCCAGACCAGGTCTGGACACTTCTGAGATGGTTCTGAGCTCTGTTGAAGGAAGTTTCCTGGGTCTCCAAAGTGTTGGTAACTGGTTGGCAGGAGAGATAAAAGATGTGGTCTTACCAAACCTCAGGGCTCTTTTATTTAGAAAGCATATGTGTGGGGTTCAGTTTTGACATCCTCAAGCACGCTGCAAAATCTACTCCTAGGGAGAAGCCGCTGAGCACAGGCACGTTTCACAGATACGATGTTCCACATCCCCAGGAGGAGACTGTTTCTTGCTCTAAAAGACAAAGGTTTGTGTACAGCAACACAAGGTCAACCTTGTTTTTACCTTGACCCATTTGTACCTTGCCCTGTTAACAAGGAGTGAAAATGAAGAAAATCAATCATGTCTGAGAGCATTCTCTCACTCTGATCTCCACTCCACTGTGGAGTGGAGTTAAACAAGCGGGCAGGGAGCCCATGGTGGCTCTCTTTTCTAGACGCGGCCCATTCTTCTGTGGACCCCTCTTACTTTCTACCATTTGCTCTTTTCCACTTACCAAATAATGCAGCCACTCAACTACTACCAGTCTCATGAAGCAGGGACATACAAACAAGATCATGCAAAACCAGATCTGAAATTACTCTCATGTTCCGAAAAGAAAATCAAGAGGACCATCATTCTAATCCTTCCGTTGCTCCCAAAATTTTTTTTTTTTTCTCTAACGAGTACTTCCCTAAGTTGTCCCTGATGGAACAAAGGATCCAGTGGTTCCTTGCCCCTGGCTGGTCTGGGCAGAAAAAGACACCCCATGCCTTATGACCCAGCAATCCCACTACTGGGCATACACACCGAGGAAACCAGAATTGAAAGAGACATGCGTACCCCACTGTTCATCGCAGCACTGTTTATAATAGCCAGGACATGGAAGCAATCTAGATGTCCATCAGCAGATGACTGGATAAGAAAGCTGTGGTATATATACACATGGAGTATTACTCAGACATTAAAAAGAATACATTTGAGTCAGTTCTAATGAGATGGATGAAACTGGAGCCAATTATACAGAGTGAAGTAAGCCAGAAAGGAAAACACCAATTCAGTATACTAATGCATATATATGGAATTTAGAAAGAAGGTAATGATAACCCTGTATGCAAGACAGCAAAAGACACACAGATGTATAGAACAGTCTTTTGGACTCTGTGGGAGAGGGTGGGATGATTTGGGAGAATGGCATTGAAACATGTATAATATCATATAGGAAACGAACTGCCAGTCTAGGTTTGATGCAGGGTGCAGGATGCTTGGGGCTGGTGCCCTGGGATGACCTGGAGGGATGGTGTGGCGGGGGAGGTGGGAGAGGGGTTCAGGATTGGGAACACGAGGTCACTCGTGGCAGATTCATGTTGATGTGTGGCAAAACCAATACAATGTTGTAAAGTTAAAAAAATAATAATAAATAAATTAAAATTTAAGAAAGAAAAGACATCCCACAGCAGGGATTCCTCACCCGCCGCCTGAGGTCATTTCCCCCAGAATTCTGCAGAGCTCCTGGGGAACTCAAGTATCTACGATTTACAGAAGTGACAACAATGAGCTAGGGCTGCTGTGGATGACCCTTACCATCCCCCCCCCCGTTCCAGTCAAGCAAATCGTAAGACTTTGCAAATCTCTGAAGAAATCTTTGGCTGTACATGATGTTAACTAGAAGATTTAAGAACTTGGATATGATTAACTTTGCCATTGAATTCTACATGGCACCAGACAAATGACTACTCTTTGAAAAACGGGGGGAGGGGCGGAGGAAATCCTCTTTCTTCAATACTTTTGTAGTACTTTTATGTACATCCATGGTAGGATGCAAAAATGACCCCATTCTTACTCTCCCTGTATTAATGCCCTTTTGTTGTTCTTACAGACCGAATGTGTCTCTCAAAACTCATATGTTGGTAGTATTGGGAGGTAATGCCTTTGGAAAGTAATTAAGTCACGGGGAAGGAATCCTCCCAAATAGGATTAGTTCCCCAATAAGAAGGAACACAAGAGTGATGACTTCTTAGCCATGTGAGCATACAACCCGAACACTGCCTCCTACAAACCAGGAGGAGAGTCTTCACCAGACACCAGGTCTGCCAGCACCTTGACCCTGGACTTGCCAGGTTCCGGAACTGTAAGAAGGCCCCTAGCCTATGGCATTCAGTGACAGCAGCCCACATGGACAAGGACAGTCACATAGCTTCTCATTGCCCCCTCACCTGTCGCTGGGGCTGGCCATGTGACTTGCTCTGTCAACACAGACTGGGAACTGTGAGGATCAGTTTTATGTGTCAACTGGACACACAAGGGGCTATCTGGTTAGACAGCGTGTCTTGGTGGGTCTCAAAGGATATTTTTGGATGCGATTAAAATCTGAATTGGTAGACTGAGTAAAGGAGGCTGCCCTCGCCAGTGGGGCTGGGCCTCATTCAATCTGTAGATGGCCTGAAGATAATAAGAAGCTAGTAAGAAAGAATTCTCTCTCTCTGCCTCACTGACTGTGAGTTGGGGCATCAGCCTTCTGTTTTCAGACTCAGGCTCAAAATTATCCTATTGGGTTTACTGGGTCTGGACTTCTCAGCTTCCGTAATCCCCTGAGCCAGTTCCTTATAATAAATCTCTTTATTCACACACACACACACTGAGAAACACACACATGCACACACATATATCCTGTTGCTCCTGTTTCTCTGTAGAACCCTGATGCCCACATCAGCAAACACGAAAGCACGCATGTGACTGGGCTTGCCCCCCACCTCACACATTTCCATGACAGCCAGCATGCCCAGTCACCCCGGTCAAGGACGGCCAATAGCCGCCTGCACCTGCCCACCCCAGACACGTGAGTTCAGTCAAGTCTAGAAGAGTCACACAGCTGTGCCCAGCCTAAATTGCAGAGCCACAGACCCATGACCTAAATAAAAATTTGTTTTTTCAAAATCATTCTTTAGCCATTTATTAGCACCTGGTGTCCGCTGGAAGTATACCAAAGACTGGGGTTATCAAGATAAAAGAGACACTCGGAAAACTCGTGGGCTAGTGCTAAGACAGATGCACAGATAGAAATTAAAATTCAGAGAGGCAAGAAGAACAAAACATTACAAAGGAGTGTTTTGAAAGCTGTAAACTTCCTTATAAATATCACTCACACTGGCAGGTACAGTCTTCTTCCTTCAGCCATCTGTTAGGAAAGGTTTGTCTCTCTAAGCCCACCAAGTTTTGGGGATGGTTGTTATGTGGTATTACTGTGGTAACAGATCACTGATACATTATAGATAAATGTCCACTGCAACACATAAAATAATACAAAGACACATATGTATATATTTTTAAATGAAGCACAATTTTATTTAAATTCTCTGAAATTTATACTAAACATGTTTCAAAAATGCTTCACCATGATACTAAGGTTTTATTATTTCACCTTTCTTTTATAGGTGTCTCTTTTTGTGTATAGTTCTTCAATAGAAGCCTGAGTCCTGAGTTGCCCAGTTAGGAGCCTCTGACCTGCAATTCTGATTTTCTTTTCATTATTTATGGCCAATATCTGGCTTCTAAATGAACAGCTTTTGGTCTTTTTAATCACTTGCTAATAAGGTGAGCCTACACTATTATCAATAACCACATGACCTAATTTAGAATCAACGTTGGTATCTAGTCTTGTGTTTCTAATCAAATTTACAGTCCACTTTGAGGGACTGGCCAGATGTAGCAAAGATGTATATTTTCGTATACATCTTTGTATATATGTATATTAAGATAACCTCTCTCCAGCCTCCATTTTAACCCTCCACGTCTCCCCTGAGGTCCTATGTTAACACCCAGGTGTGGAAATCCTTGCTCAGAATAATGTAAGCATGTATTCACAGAAATAAGCTAATTTTGGGGGTTTGTATTTAACAAAATAAAACCAACTCTGTAATTTGCTTTTATCACTTAGCAATATAGAGTGGAAATCCTTTCTGGTCAATAGAGAAAGATCTGCTGCTGCTAAGTCACTTCAGTCATGTCCGACTCTGTGCGATCCCAGAGACAGCAGCCCACCAGGATCCCCCATCCCTGGATTCTCCAGGCAAGAACCCTGGAGTGGGTTGCCATTTCCTTCTTCAAGGCATGAAAGTGAAAAGTGAAAGTGAAGTCGCTCAGTCATGTCCGACTCTTAGCGACCCCATGGACTGCAGCCTACCATGCTCCTCCGTCCATGGGATTTTCCAGGCAAGAGTACTGGAGTGGGGTGCCATTGCCTTCTCCTAGAGAAAGATCTACACTTTTCTAATTTCTTAATTCATATACATATATATATACACACACACACACATAGTATATAACTATATACATTGCTTATCATAAGATTCATGTCTTTAGTGGTACGTGTGTTCTTTTTTGCCCACTGCCCCCTCATTTGCCCACTTCACCTGACTCACTGTTGCTCTCCCTAATATACATACAGGAGATGTGGGTTCAATCCTGGGTCGGGAAGACCCCCAGGAGGAGGGCATAACAACCCACTCCACTATTCTTGGCTAGAGAATCTCGTGGACAGAGGAGCCTGGCAGGCTATATAGTCCACAGGGTGACAAAGAGCTGGACACGACTGAAGCGACTCAGCACACACGCACATCCTTATTGACAGGCAGAGTTTTGGGGCCCTGTGAAAAATACTGCAATAAGGATCCTGCATACATTTCATTACGGTATTTTTATTTGTATGGGACAGATTCCCAGAAGTGAGATGAATGGGCTAAAAACTATATATCTTAAATTTTAATAGTTAAAACAAGATTGCTTTAAAAGTTCCCTTTTAAGGGAACATCTTAATCATTTGCAAGCTGTTGAGGGTGTCTGTGGGCCAGATAAGTCCAAATACTTGCTTAATTATACCCTTGTCCCCATGGAGCACTGGAGTGAAAATAGAGGACAAGAGTGAAACCAAAAATAGCAATAAATATCCTTGCACCACAAGGAAAGACTTAGTTGACTTAGGCACTACCCTGTCACAGTATTTCTATGAGTTGTTTCAGAACAGTTAATGCCCTGAGGATTCTGTTTTCTTCCTTGTGCCATACACCCTAACCCTCGCAACTAAACCAGTCACATAACGAGTTCCTAGGTTCCTGCCCAATCCCAGGAGTTATGAGTTGTGATCTATCCAAGGAGATCTGACTTCCCTGGGAATGAGGATGGGAGAGCACCACAGTGGAGGGGGATTACAGGAAATTCTGGTGTCACCTTCTAATAGTTTCCAGTCATATTTCAGGCACTAACTTATCTACTGATATACTGGAGTGGGTTGCCATTCTCTTCTCCAGGGAATCTTCCTGACCCAGGGCTCAAACCTGGGTCTTCTGCACTGCCGGCAGATTCTTTATCATCTGAGCCACCAGGGAAGCCCCACACATTGATATTTTTGTCTGTCTGTTCAAGTGCTCAGTCATGTCTGACTCTTTGCGACCCCATGAACTGCAGCATGCCAGGCATCCTTGTCCATCACCAACTCTAGGAGCTTGCTCAAACTCATGGCCATCGAGTAGGTGATGCTATTCAACCATCTCATCCTCTGTCATTCCCTTCTCCTGCCTTCAATCTTTCCCAGCATCAGGTTCTTTTCTAATGAGTCAGTTCTTTGTATATACTTACTTGTTAAAAAGAGAGTGACTTTGCTAAAGTTCTTATCCTTTGATAATGATTTTTATCTAGCTGACCAAAAATTGTATCTAAGTTAAGCCTGCTATGTTTCCACCCACACTCTCTGCCAGCTTAGAAGTGTAAATGACATGGACCTACTCAGGGGTACGTGCAGGGGCAGGTCCAATCACAGAAGAGACTAGGACCAACCCCAACCTGGAGGGGCTTTATCCGAAGTGGCTTTTCAAGGGGAAGCAGGGAGCCATCAGGAATTGAAGGGTGGCCTTTGTCCCACTTCTAATAGGACAGGATGTCTTTCCAGTTCAGTGGAGAGAATCTGGTCATGACCTCACTCTGAATGAAGTCAAGGGAGTTTGGCTCCTGGGGCGGTGATTTCCAGAAACCAAATAAAAGTCACAGATGCAAAGTGGATCCACATTATCAGTAAGCAAAGACACGTAAATTCAAACCATCTTTTCTCCTAATGGACTAGGAATGATTTATAATACCCAGTACTAATGAGTGCATGAGAAAATGGCCATTCACGCACATCCTTGAGATATATATGTGTGTATTAGTTGCTCTGCTGCTGCTGCTGCTGCTAAGTCTCTTCAGTCATGTCCAACTCTGTGCAAACCCCATAGACGGCAGCCCACCAGGCTCCCCGTCCCTGGGATTTTCTAGGCAAGAACACTGGAGTGGGTTGCCATTTCCTTCTCCAATGCAAGAAAGTGAAAAGTGAAAAGTGAAGTCGCTCAGTCGCAACCCCATGGACTACAGCCTTCCAGGCTCCTCCATCCATGGGATTTTCCAGGCAAGAGTACTGGAGTGGGGTGCCACTGCCTCCTCCAGTTAGTTGCTCAGTTGTGTCTAACTCTTTCTAACCCCACAGACTGTAGCCCTCCATGGAATTCTCTGTCTCCTCTGTCCATGGAATTCTCCAGGCAAGAATACTGGAGTGGGTTGCCATTTCCTTCTCCAGGGCATCTTCCCAACCCTGAGACTGAACCTAGGTCTCCTGCATTACAGGCAGATTCTTTACGGCTTGAGCCATTGTTGATAGAGGTGAAAATTGTTGGAAATTTGCTGAAGGGTGACTTGACAATATTTATCAAAATTATTTTTAATGTGTACTCCTTGACCCCACAATTCAACAGTTAGAAGATATGTTTTAAGGAAATAACAGATGCATACAGGAGAAACCTTGCATCTGAGGTCAGGGCGGCGGCCAGGAGGAGCTACCCAGCGTCTGAGGCCAGGGGTGGCCAGGAAGAGACACCCTGTGTCTGAGGTCAGGGGCGGCGGCCGGTAGGGAGGAACCTGCGTCCGAGGTCAGGGGCGACTGGGAGGAGACACCCTGCGTCCGAGGTCAGGGGCGGTGACCCTGAGGAGCCACCCTGAGCCTGAGGCCAGGGGTGGCAGCTGGGAGGAGCCACCCATGTCAGAGGCCAGGGCCAGCAGCCAGGAGGAGCCACCTGAGGAGCTTGGCTGTGCAGCAGGAGGGCCTAGAGGAGCTATCCCATGTTGAAGGTCACGAACTGCGGCAGTAAGGAGATACCCCTCTTCCAAGGTAAGGAGCAGTGGCTGTGCTTTGCTGGAACAGCCGTGGAGAGAGACCCCCACACCCAAGGTAAGAGAAACCCAAGTAAGATGGTAGGTGTTGCAAGAGGGCATCAGAGGGCAGGTGTTGCAAGAGGGCATCAGAGGGCAGACACACTGAAACTATACTCACAGAAAACTAGTCAATCTAATCACACTAGGACCACATCCTTGTCTAACTCAGTGAAACCAAGCCATGCCTGCAGGGCAACCCAAGACGGGCGGGTCATGGTGGAGAGGTCTGACAGAACGTGGTCCACTGGAGAAGGAAATGGCAAGCCACTTCAGTATTCTTGCCTCGAGAACCCCATGAACAGTATGAAAAGGCAAAATGATAGGATACCAAAAGAGGAACTCCCCAGGTCATTAGGTGCCCAATATGCTACTGGAGATCAGTGGAGAAATAACTCCAGAAAGAATGAAGGGATGGAGCCAAAGCAAAAACATTACCCAGTTGTGCACGTGACTGGTGATAGAAGCAAGATCCGATGCTGTAAGGAGCAATATTGCATAGGAACCTGGAATGTCAGGTCCATGAATCAAGGCAAATTGAAAGTGGTCAAACAAGAGATGGCAAGGGTGAATGTTGACATTCTAGGAATCAGCGAACTAAAATGGACTGGAATGTGTGAATTTAACTCAGATGACCATTATGTCTACTACTGTGGGCAGGAATCCCTCAGAAGAAATGGAGTAGCCATCATGGTCAACAAAAAGAGTCTGAAATGCAGTACTTGGATGCAGTCTCAAAAACGAGAGAATGATCTCTGTTCGTCTCCAAGGCAAACCATTCAATATCACAGTTATCCAAGTCTATGCCCCAACCAGTAATGCTGAACAAGCTGAAGTTGAACGGTTCTATGAAGACCTACAAGACCTTTTAGAACTAACACCCAAAAAATATGTCCTTTTCATTATAGGGGACCGGAATGCTAAAGTAGGAAGTCAAGAAACACCTGGAGTAACAGGCAAATTTGGCCTTGGAATGCAGAATGAAGTGGGGCAAAGACTAATAGAGTTTCGCCTAGAAAATGCATTGGTCATAGCAAACATCTTCTTCCAACAACATAAGAGAAGACTTTACACATGGACATCACCAGATGGTCAACACCGAAATCAGATTGATTATATTCTATGCAGCCAAAGATGGAGAACCTCTAATACAGTCAACAAAAACAAGACCAGGAGCTGACTGTGGCTCAGATCGTGAACTCCTTATTACCAAATTCAGACTTAAATAGAAGAAAGTATGGAAAACCGCTTGACCATTCAGGTATGACCTAAATCAAATCCCTTATGATTATACAGTGGAAGTGAGAAATAGATTTAAGGGCCTAGATCTGATAGATAGAGTGCCTGATGAACTATGGAATGAGGTTCATGACATTGTACAGGAGACAGAGATCAAGACCATCCCCATGGAAAAGAAATGCAAAAAAGCAAAATGGCTGTCTGGGGAGGGCTTACAAATAGCTGTGAAAAGAAGAGAGGCAAAAGGAAAGGAGAAAAGGAAAGATATAAGCATCTGAATGCAGAGTTCGAAGGATAGCAAGAAGATATAAGAAAGCCTTCTTCAGCGATCAATGCAAAGAAATAGAGGAAAAGAACAGAATGGGAAAGACTAGAGATCTCTTCAAGAAAATTAGAGATACCAAGGGAACATTTCATGCAAAGATTGGCTTGACAAAGTACAGAAATGGTATGGACCTAACAGAAGCAGAAGATATTAAGAAGAGGTGGCAAGAATATACAGAGGAACTGTACAAAAAGATCTTCACGACCCAGATAATCATGATGATGTGATCACTAATCTAGAGCCAGATATCTTGGAATGTGGAGTCAAGTGGGCCTTAGAAAGCATCCCTACGAACAAAGCTAGTGGAGGTGATGGAATTCCAGTGGAGCTGTTTCAAATCCTGAAAGATGATGTTGTGAAAGTGCTGCACTCAATATGCCAGCAAATTTGGAAAACCCAGCAGTGGCCACAGGACTGGAAAAGGTCAGTTTCCATTCCAATTCCAAAGAAAGGCAATGCCAAAGAATGCTCAAACTACCACACAATTGCACTCATCTCACATGCTAGTGAAGTAATGCTCAAAATTCTCCAAGCCAGGCTTCAGCAATACATGAACCGGGAACTCCCTGATGTTCAAGCTGGTTTTAGAAAAGGCAGAGGAACCAGAGAACAAATTGCCAACATCTGCTGGATCATGGAAAAAGCAA
The DNA here is from genome assembly GCA_917880005.1 of Nanger dama. Classification (NCBI taxonomy): domain Eukaryota; kingdom Metazoa; phylum Chordata; class Mammalia; order Artiodactyla; family Bovidae; genus Nanger; species Nanger dama. The sequence continues at coordinate 888,498 of CAKJTW010000110.1, read as the reverse complement.
GAGAGTTCCAGAAAAACATCTATTTCTGCTTTATTGACTATGCCAAAGCCTTTGACTGTGTGGATCACAATAAACTGTGGAAAATTCTGAAAGATATGGGAATACCAGATCACCTAACCTGCCTCTTGAGAAATCTGTATGCAGGACAGGAAGCAACAGTTAGAACTGGACATGGAACAACAGACTGGTTCCAAATAGGAAAAGGAGTACGTCAAGGCTGTATACTGTCACCCTACTTACTTAACTTCTATGCAGAGTACATCATGAGAAACGCTGGACTGGAAGAAACACAAGCTGGAATCAAGACTGCAGGGAGAAATATCAATAACCTCAGATATGCAGATGACACCACCCTTATGGCAGAAAATGAAGAGGAGCTAAAAAGCCTCTTGATGAAAATGAAAGAGGAGAGAGAAAAAGTTGGCTTAAAACTCAACATTCAGAAAAGAAGATCATGGCATCTGGTCCCATCACTTCATGGGAAATAGATGGGGAAACAGTGGAAATAGTGTCAGACTTTATTTTTGGGGGCTCCAAAATCACTTCAGATGGTGACTGCAGCCATGAAATTAGAAGACGCTTACTCCTTGGAAGAAAAGTTATGACCAACCTAGATAGTATATTCAAAAGCAGAGACATTACTTTGCCGACTAAGGTCCATCTAGTGAAGGCTATGGTTTTTCCAGTGGTCATGTATGGATATGAGAGTTGGACTGTGAAGAAGGCTGAGCACAGAAGAATTGATGCTTTTGAACTGTGGTGTTGGAGAAGACTTTAGAGTCCCTTGGAGTGCAAGGAGATCCAACCAGTCCATTCTAAAGGAGATCAACCCTGGGATTTCTTTGGAAGGAATGATGCTGAAGCTGAAACTCCAGTACTTTGGCCACCTCATGTGAAGAGTTGACTCATTGGAAAATACTCTGATGCTGGGAGGGATTGGGGGCAGGAGGAGAAGGGGATGACTGAGGATGAGATGGCTGGATGGCATCACGGACTAATGGACGTGAGTCTGAGTGAACTCCGGGAGATGGTGATGAACAGGGATGCCTGGCGTGCTGTGATTCATGGGGTCGCAAAGAGTCGGACACGACTGAGTGACTGAATTGAACTGACATACATATAGAAGTTTCTTGAATTTATATAATATCACCACACCTAGCACATAGTAGTGCTCCACAAATATGTGTTGATAAGAAATCAATGAAATAATAATTTGAAAGCAATGCAAATGTCCATCAATAGGAGACTAGGTAAATAAATTAAGGAACTTCTGAATTATGGGATTGTCCTACAGCTATGAAAAGGATAAAGTTAAATGGAAACTGGGAAGGACTGACTGCAAAGGAATATAAGGGAACTTCATGCAATACTCTAAATCTTTATCGTGGTGATGGTTCCAAGTGTGCTTTCAAACTGGGTGCTTTTTATTGTTTGTAAATAGTTCTTTCAACAATACAGCTGATTTCTTTTTTTAATGGATGAAGGTATACTATTTTCAATAACACGGAAAGTTGCCTGCAATGTAACAATAAAAAGGTTACCAAATGAAAAATAGATGATGATCCCACTTACATAATATATAGAGAAAATATGTATGTGACAAGGTGTGGAATGGGACTTTTCCTGTGGTCCCAGAATTTGGCAGATGCCCTAAAGTCAAAGATAAAGATAGTAAATGCTCACATTTTCTAAAGAGATGTCGGACTATGTATTTGGAATACACTAACAGATGGTCAAGCTGGTCTAGTAGCTACTGCTCCTGATAGCCTGTGAGACAGAAGGCTAGAGAAACCCATGCCAGATGCCCAGGCTGACTGGGATATGGGAGAAGGCTAGGAGAGGACAGAGAACATTGGTGGGAGCAACCTGCCCTTAACCACAAGCTAAGCAGGGGTATGGCATCAGTCAAGGACCTTAGTGAAAATTAAACTCAATAGTTTAAGCAGAGTATAGGTTTTTAAAGGATGCTGAATTCCAGGTGGGTGAGAGTGCCAGGTATCAAACATTTATGGTGAGGAACATAGACTGGACCGTGGTGCTGCTCCAGGAAAAGCATCGCTGATGCCACCGCACCACACCCACATCCTCTCCTCCCCAGCTTCCCAGGTCCCAGCTCCACCTGATTAAAAATCGGCAGAGACAGATCACACAGCTGTATCCTGGCTGCAAGGGAGGCTGCCATCTTGCATGGGGGTGGACTCAATATGGGAATTTCCCCAAATCTAGAAAGGCCACTGGAAGGATGTGAGCTGATCACAAATATGGCAATAGTTACGGACTATAGTCTATAGTTTATGGACTCCCGTGGATCATCTTGATAGGACTCTACCCAAGAGGACCAGAGGGGTGCCAGGGACACAGTGTCCAAAGGAGGAACTGAAGGTATCCTTCTGAAGCTAGGAAAGAATCCAGTGGAAGACTGCATGCAGCTCCCCTACTGCACCCAGAGGGGCTGGAGTGGGCAGAACACAGAAGGTGGGTTTCTAAGGAACTTGCAAAGCATCCTTGGGCCAGGCCGGGTGAATACAGGGAACTGGGGGTGGGAAGGAGCAGAAAGGCTGCCCTGTAGGTCAAGTTGTGTAGCCTGGACAGAAGTTATCATTTACATGGAATATTTTAACACCTGAAAATGAGTCTGTCCTAAATCCTGAAGGGATTCCCTGGTGGCTTAGACAGTAAAGAATCTGCTGCAATGTAGAAGACCCGGTTTTGATCCTTGGGTTAGGAAGATCCCCTGGAGAAGGGAATGGCTACCCCTCCAGCTTTCTTGCCTGGAGAATTCCTGGACAGAGGAGCCTGGTGGGTTACAGTCTATGGGGCCGCAAAGAGTCAGACGTAACTAACACTTTTTTAAATCCTGAAAGTGACTAGAAAAGCTAAGGCATCTTGCCACATTCATGTCAGGTGATGGGAGGAGAGAGACAGCAGAATATGTTGAAAAAAGTCATCGCTTGATTGTTCCTATCAACCTCCATTCATCTAAAAGGTCCAGATGGCTGCATCCAAAGTTATTAACAGGTAGGGAGGTAGGGGGAAGAAGTGTTATTCTCGAGGAGAGGTTTCATTTCACTGCTTTTTGTTCCTGAGCATCTTTTGTTAAAAAAAAAAAAAAAGACAAGGATAATCCAGATATGATGAACTTTGAAAACACTATGTTGGATAAAAGAAGCCAGACACAAAAGGCCACATACTGTATGATTCCATTTACATGAAATTTCTCAAACTGATAAATCTCTGGAGATAGAAAGCAAATTAATGGTTTCTGGGGGCTGGGGAGAGACAGGAATGGGGAATGATTGCTTGGTGGTTGCAGGGTTTCCTTTTGGGGTTATGAAAATGTTCTGCAACTAAATAATATTAATGGCTGCACAATGATACAAATATACTGTCAGTGACGGAACATTTCATGTTATGTATATGTTAACCACAATTTTAAAAACTAGGAAAGCAAAACCAAAAGTCAACCAAAACAACAACAAAAATCTAGAAATAGTGCTTAACAAGAAAAGATGTTCACTACAAGGTAATTAGAAAAAGTAGGCTTTAAACTATGTTCATATCTGGGAGAAAAAAAAAAAGCCCATATAGTGTGATGTGTATATAAAGCAATCTGAAAGGACAGACCCACAGTGTTAAAAGACGTTCTCTCTGGGTGGTGGGACTACAAGGAAGTGTTTATATGTTTCTATATTGTCTCTTTTTCATTAATTATGAACTAAATCTACTTTTAAACTAAAAAACGTACATAAGGTTAAAAATTGTTAAGTGTGTATGAAAGATACAGGAAAAGGGCTGTGGGAATCCCAAGGCAGACTAGACAGCTTCCAACTGCCTGGGTTCTCGAATCTTCCTCAAAGCAGTCTCCTGACGAGGATCCTTACCTCTAGGCTTCTCTTCTCCGACACATCTCACATGCAGCCACCACATAACTCCTCTGCTGAAGCTGGGGTTTGCTCAGTTCCCACTCCTTACCGGACTGGGGTTGTTCAGCTGCTCAGTCATGTCCGACTCTTTGTGACCCCATGGACCGCAGCATGCCAGGCTTCCCTCTCCTTCACTATTTACAAAGTTTGCTCAAATTCATGTCCATTGAGTGGGTGGTGTTACCATCTCATTCTTTGCTGCCATTTTCTCCTTTTATCTTCAGTCTTTCCCAGCATCAGGGTCTTTCCCAATGAAGTGGCTCTTCACATCAGATGGCCAAAGTACTTCAGCATCAGTTCTTCCAGTGAATATTCAGGGTTTTTTTCCTTTAGGATTGACTGGCTTGATCTCCTTGCAGTCCAAGGGACTCTCAAGAGTCTTCTCCAGTGCAATTTGAAAGGATCAGTTCTTTGGTGCTCAGCCTTCTTTATGGTCCAACTCTCACATCCATATATGATGACTGGAAAAACCACAGCTTTGACTAAACAGACCTTTGTCAGCAAAATGATGTCTCAGCTTTTTAATATGCTGTCTAGGTTTGTCATAGCTTTTCTTCCAAGGAGCAGGCATATTTTAATTTCATGGTTTACTGCTTACTGAACGTGGTCTCAATTCCTTGGCCTGTGATTCAGAATCCTCCACCACCTGACCTCAACGTTTTAAGCCATTCCTCATCCTCTCTCTATGCTGTGTTCCAGCCACCTTGTCCAGACACCACTGTTCCCAGTGCACAGACACAGGCACACAATTATCCACCCTCTGCCTCTGTTTATGGAACTCTCCCCTGGGAACACGGATCCCCCTATTCCACAGGTCCCAACCATAATCTCTCTCTCATCCAACCTTCTATAACCCAGTGTCACTGCTTGCACCTGAACCGGTGTCAGGGAGCCATCTCTTTTCTCTCTTCTGTACACTTCAACTGTACATCACTCAGGACATGTACCACTTTTCTACTTTATCTTACAGAGGTTCAGGCTCCTGTACCATCTATTGTAGACTATAAGCTCCTTAAGGCCAGGGTTCATATTAGCAAACTGAAAGGAAAAAACCTCAAGGCACTTGAAAAAATATTTCATGTTGCTAATTATTAGCGAAATGCAAATCAAAACAGCAACGAGGCATTACTTCACACCAGTCGGAATGGCCATCATCGAAATGTCTATAAACAATAAATGCTGAGGAGGGTGTAGAGAAAAGGGAACCCTCCTACACTGTTTCTGGGAATGTAAATTGCTGCTGCCAATTTATACAGTATGGAGGTTCCTCAGAAAACTAACAACGTAACTACCATATACTCCAGCAATCCCACTCCTGGGCATGTATCTGGAGGAAACCATAATCTGAAAAGATATATGCATCCCAATGTTCTCTGCAGCTCTATCTGCAATAGCCAAGACATGGAAAAACCTAAATGTCCATTGACAGAGGAATGGATAAAGAAGATGTGGTACATGTATACAGTGGAATATTACTCAGTCAAGAAAAGAATAAACTAATGCCACCTATAGCAACACGGATGCACCTAGAGATGATCACACTAAGTGAAGTAAGTCAGACAGAGAAAGACAAACACTATACAGCATCACTTATGTGTGGAATCTAAAAGATGATACAGATGAACTTATCCATAAAACAGAAGCAGACTCACAGATTTCAAAAACAAATTTACAGGTACTAAAGGGGAAAGGTGGGGGAAGAAGGGTAAATTAGAAGTTGGGAATAATACATCACATTATTATATATAAAATAATCAACAAAGGGAGCTACTAGATAGCACAGGGAACTCCACTACAGGTTAGAGTTATTATTCTGTAATAAAACCTATACGGGAAAAAAGAATCTGAAACAGAACAGATAAAAGTGTATGGATGACTGAACCAGTCTGCTATACGCCTGAAACTAACATAACAATTGTAAGCCTATACCCCAATATAGGATAAAAATTATGTTAAATCCTTAAAAAAAAAGAAAAGAAAAATCTCTCGGGCACATTTCTATATGCCAGATTTAGTTCAGCAGCTTTTCTAAAGGCAGAAAAAATGAGGCAGGGTCCTTGGATGGCCCCATGAGTACGCTTTCTGCATTCAAAAGTATTCCTCAGTTAACCCATCAAACTCAAGGACAGTTTTCAGCAAGTCAGTGCTGGAGGCAGCCTTGGAGGGGCCGTTAGCAGTGAATGTGCAAGGTCATCTTTGTGCCTAAGGAGAAACACGACTGAGCAATTACCCAGCAAATGATCTCCTCTTGGAACTCAGTAGGATGTTACAAAAATTAATAGACTATTTTTTAGAGCAGTTTTAAAATTTAAAGAAAAATTTAAAGTATAGAGCATTTCCATGTGACCACCATCCCTCCCCCAACACGCCCCCACCCCCCGCATAGCTTCCAGCAGTATATCTATTGCAATTGATGAAATCAGAAATCTACATCTTAACAAGATTCCCAGGAGACTTGTAGGACATTATAGTTAGAAAAGCACTAGGGTGCATGATATTTAAATTCCCTTTCAGTTCTAAGCTTCTAATACAATCTACGACCTTTACTATGACCCAATCAGGAGGGAGGCTGCTAGGAGTTCCCTGGGAGGATGCTGACTGGCTGGGCCTGCAGTAAGCCCGAGGGCGCCTTTCCAATCAGGCTCCAGGGCAGGCATCCAGGCACAGCAGGCAGCTGCTGGCTTGACCCTCTTGGAGAGTCGTGCTGCCCTCCAGCCAAGGAAACCTCTCGAGTTGTCACGACGAGTGTGACCTGAGATGAAAGCTGGGGGTGGCGCCCACATGCAGTGAGCTTTGCTGGTTTATGCGGCTTCACATGGAGACCTGGAGTCCGGGTCCTTGAGCAAGCTCAGCTGCTGGAGAGTGGAATTAAGAGGAGATGGGAATTGCAAGGAAGATTTCTGGCGAGTTCTGAGGCTGTGGACATGGGGAAGAAAATGCCTGCTGAAAATCTGTCCCTGCAAATACAAAGAGAACTTCAGATGTCAAACTCCCATGGTTTGGGGGCTGATCACCTGCATGACAGGAGGACATGGAATAATAGCAGTGTAGCAATAATCAGCAATGTGGGTTCTAGCCCCTGGTGTCCCTCTCTCTTTCCATCGAGTCGGAAAAGTCTCCTCTCATTTCTCAATTTCTCATCTGTAAAGTGGGATCAGATTTGCTCACTGAAATAGTTGAGCTCCTAAAACGAGCCAGACACTGGGGCTTGGTGCTGAAAACACAAGTGATATTCATGGAGATAACGTTTTGGATAATTTTCTAATGAACCTTCCAACTTAAATATTCTATTTTATGGACAGGCTTTGGACCCAGACCTGCGTTCAAATTTGAGCTTTGTAACTTAGCATCTGAGTAAAAGCAAGCTCTTAAATCTCAGTTTTCTCTACAATATTTATACGTCAAATGTTTCTCAGTGAAGATACTTTAAGGACTTCTCTTGTGGTCCAGTGGTGAAGAGTCTGCCTTGCAATGCAGGGGACATGGGTATAATCCCCGGTCAGATGTCATGAGACCCACATCCTGCCCAGTGAACTCAGTTAATGATCCCTAGGACGTGATCTCTACACACATAGAAAACAATAATTTGTGGACCTAGCTTGACCATGTGGGGTCAAGAAAACTCTCCTGCACAACCTGGAGGAGGAGCTAATGATGGAAGCACAGAGTTTACTCAGGAAAGACAAAGAAGCTCTTCTTCCCCCACCCCACTTTTCTTTTGATTATAAAACTATAGCCCCGTAAGTTCTCAGGGTGCAGCATCCTCTTGCCTGCCTGCTTGTAAGGCTCACAAGCGTCCTATTCTAATAAATCACTTCTTATCTATCACCGTGCCTCTTGCTGAACTCTTTCTGTGCTGGGACATACAGGATTATAGTCTTGGAGCTCTTCAGAGTCCCCAATACAATATCCAACGGTGTCAGGGAGTAGGAGGAAAGCCCTTCACGAGGGAGACTCTATGCGGCCACTTCCCAGGCACCTCCCACCCTCCCTGCATGAACTATGCACTCTAGTGCGGGAGCCACTGGTCACATGTGGCTACTGAGCATTTGCGGTGTTGCTGCCCAAACCGAGCTGTTCTGTACAAGCAAAATACACACTGAAGACCTATGAATAATATGAATAAAATCATTTTTACATTGATCACATGTTAGAATGACAATATTCTAGATATACTTGTTATTAAAAATACATTAAAATTAATCTCACCTGTTTCTTTTAGGGCTTCCCAGGTGGCTCAGTGGTAAAGCATCCGCCTGCCAATGCAGGAGACACAGGAGAAGCAGGTTCAATCCCTGGATCGGGAAGATCCTCTGGAGTAGGAAATGGCAACCCACTCCAGTATTCTCGTCTGGAAAATTCCATAGACAGGGGAGGCTTGTGGGCTACAGTCCATGGAGTCACAAATAGTTGGACACGACTGAGCACACACACACACACACACACCAGTTTCTAACTTTTAATGTGTTACTAGAAAAGTTTTAGACTGTGTGTGTGGTTTATACTTCTCTTGGACAGTGTGAGCTCAAAGAAACAAAAGCACACTCTGCTGTCCTTGGTCTTTGTTGGTTGCCAATATGATGGGGAGAGGATATTTACACATGAATCCACCCCCAAAAGAAGCCCTCTGTGGTGCAAAACCTTGGGACAAAAAAAAAATAGAAAAGAAGGGGGAATCAGGTGGGTGGGGTGGCTCTGGCAAGCTTTAAGGAGGAGCTCAGGTATGAGTATGGTGAGGGTAGGCAGAGGGCACTCCCAAAGAGATGCTTGGACTGAGTAAGCTTCTTCAGGGAAGGCCCTATGATTCTCCCACTATGCCTTGCATATGACAGAGACCTGGTGACTTCATTCTCTGCAGGGGATGAGGGATGCTGGGCTGAAGGGAAGCACAGGAACTATGCAGAAGGAGGGTGGATATGGCGGGCCTGTTTGTGAAGAGGCTGGTCCCTCTGAACTGGGAGTCTGTGCACCTGGGAACAAGTAGGAGCAAGGTTGGCCAGCCAGGGTGGCAGTTTAGCATCGATGCAGTGGGTGGCAAGGCCATCTCTGACCTTTCCTGGGTATCGAGGGCTCATGCTCCCATGTATAATCCTTCCCTAGGCAAGGGGTGACTGTGTAATAACAGAGCATTGACAAAGACTAAAATTTGCATGTCTGAGAGAACACGGTTCTGTAATCTAAGTAGGACAGGCCTAAATGTTTATTCATGCACATCCACTCTTCTATCGTCCATTTAAACATTTTCTGAGCCCCTAACTGGTACCCAGGTACAGGGGCCACTGAGACAATTGGGACATCATCTCTGCCATTCCCTTGAGCAGGGGTTGGCAAACTATGGCCCAGAGGCCAAATCCAGCCCACCGCCTGTTTCAGCAAACAGCATTTTACTGGAACGCGGTCACACCCCATCTTTTATGTATTGTCTGACTGCTTTTGTGCTACAATCTGTACAGACTGAGTAGTGTGGCAGAGACCGAACAGTCTACAAAACCTAATATATTCACTATCTGCCCTTCTGCAAAAAGTGTCTGCTGACCCCTACCTTAGTGCAATAGCCATGTAAGCAAATACTGTTCATGTAACACGATCAGAGTTCTGGGGGAAGGATGGACACTGGTGAGAAGAAAGGGAGGGAAGGAGGTATCAGAGGAGCTGATGCTTAAGCTGTGCCTTGCAGAATCATGGGTCTTCTGGGCAGAGGAGGGACTAGAGAAGTGGGAAGGACCCTCCGAAGAGAAAAAGCAGCATGTGAACATACAGAGGCAAGACAGGGCAAATTCTGGACGCTGGCTCTAGCAGGACCACAAACTTTAAGCAAGCCTTCGGTGCAGCCGGCAATCTCACATCCATCCCCTAATCCCACCACTCTTCTGCTTTCCTGGATAACTACTGATGCCCTCCTCTCTCTCCCTCACTCCTCCAATGCCTATGTTCACACTCAGTCGATGAACTCCTCCTAACTGCCCTGGGGGAACTGAGGCATTTCCAAGAGAACCTCCCCACGCTCCCCATCCCCCAGCCCCTCTCTTATCTGCAGCCTTGCCACTGACTCTGCCCTCCCTCCATCCTCCAGTCAAGACATCCATCCTGTCCATATCCTAGCCATGGGAGCTACGTGGGATTCAGATCCCTTCAGCTCTTCCTTACTCAAGGCATGGTTTTCTCAATTTCCCCTGTGGTGAGGCTTTACTTCCCTTAACATCATAAGCCTCTGGCTAGTTCTCTGCTCCTTCACGGCATCTTCATCTGAAAAGGTGTGAAGGTGTGTACATATGCTGTTTTCGATTCCTCTCTCCTCATTCTCTCCAGAATCTACCACCTCACTCAAGCTTTGGTCTCCACCTCAGCAAAACTGCCCTCCCTTAAGTCATTGACGACCTACTTGTTGATAAATCTGCTGGTCAATTTTTTTAAGGTTATTTAAAAAAATTACTTATTTTGGCTGTGCTAGGTCTTCGTTGCTGCATGTGGGCTTTCTCCAGCTGCGGTGAGCAAGGGCTACTCTCTAGATGGCACGGGCTTCTCATTACAGTGGCTCTCTTGTTGCGGAGTATGAGCTCCAGAGTGCATGGGCTTCAGTAGCTGTGGTGTGGGCGTTCTAGTTGCTCCCGGAGCAGGGATGGAACCCCTCCCTGCACTGACAGGCAGATTCTTAACCACTGGACCACCAATTCTTGATTTTCAGTCTCCCTGTCCTAATAAAAGCATCTGACCTCCTCTCCAATATACTTTCTTTACTGGCATCCAGAAATCTACCCTCTCCTGGATTTTCCTACTCCTATACAGGCCACTCTAGTATTCTTGCCTAGGAAATCCCATGGACAAAGTCTGAGCCTGGTTGAGCTACAGTCCATGGGGTCACAAAGAGTTGGACACAACTTAGCAACTGAGCATATAGGCCACTCCTCTTTATCTTCCCAACTGATAAAAGCTCACTTTTCTCCATCCACTCTCCCAGCATCTCATCCAGACATTATAAGCACTCTCTAACAAGCTTGCTGTGATGGTGGAAATGTTCTCTATCTGTGCTGTCCAGTATGGTAGCCTCTGCTCACATTTGGCTGTTGTGCACTTGAAATCTGGTTAGTGTGACAGAAGGGGCTAAATTTTAAATGCTATTTAATGTTCAGTCAGTTCAGTTCAGTTGCTCAGTCGTGTCCGACTCTTTGGGATCCCATGAACTGGAGCACACTAGGCCTTCCTGTCCATCACCAACTCCCGGAGTTCACCCAAACTCATGTCCATCGAGTCGGTGATGCCATCCAGCCATCTCATCCTCGGTCGTCCCCTTCTCCTCCTGCCTGAAATCCCTCCCAGCATCAGGGTCTTTTCCAATGAGTCAACTCTTCTCATAAGGTAGCCAAAGTATTGGAGTTTCAGCTTTGGCATCAGTCTTTCCAATGAACACCCAGGACTGATCTCCTTTAGAATGGACTGGTTGGATCTCCTTGCAGTCCAAGGGACTCTCAAGAGTCTTCTCCAACACCACAGTTCAAAAGCATCAATTCTTTGGCGCTCAGCTTTCTTCACAGTCCAACTCTCACATCCATACATGACCACAGGAAAAACCACAGCCTTGACTAGACGGACTTTTGTTGGCAAAGCAATGTCTCTGCTTTTGAATATGCTATCTAGGTTAGTCATAACTTTCATTCCAAGGAGTAAGCGTCTTTTAATTTCATGGCTGCAGTCATCATCTGCAGTGATTTTGGAGCCCCCCAATTTCCACTGTTTCAGCATCTACTTGCCATGAAGTGATGGGACCAGATGCCATAATCTTCGTTTTCTGAATGTTGAGCTTTAAGCCAACTTTTTCACTCTCCTCTTTCACTTTCATCAAGAGGTGTTTTAGTTCCTCTTCACTTTCTGCCATAAGGGTGGTGTCAACTGCATATCTGAGGTGAGATTATTTAATTCATGTTAAATATAAAAAGCCTTTTGTGGTTAGTGGCTACCATATTTGACAGTGCAGGTCTATTTGCTGATGGCTTCCAAATACATCTTTACCCTCAACTGTTCCCATTAATTCCAGACTCATGGATCCAACTGTCAACCAGAAAACCTGACTTAGATGTCTCATCTACCCCATCACAGCCCTGCCCATCTCTGTGAACAACTCATCCTTCCAGTTGCTCAGGCCAAAGAGTCTTGGAACCATCCTGATTCCTTCCTTTCATGCCCCATATCCAATCTGTCAGCAAATCTGTCAGTTTTACCTTCGAAATACATTTCAAATTTTAACACTCCTCACTACCTCTCCACTCCAGTCCAAGCCCCTGTCATCTCTCAGCTGGATTACTGCAATTGACAGCTCACCTGTTCCCCCTGCTTCCACCTTCACCTGTCCTTCACACAGCAGAAACCCTTTTAAAACCCAAGTCAGACACATCACCTCGCTGCTCACCACCTCCAGTGGCTTCCTGTCCTGGCCACTGAGTGATGGTCCTCAAGGTACCATCCTCTATCTCCGGCCTTCTCTGCAACTTCCGCCTGTCTCCCGTGACTCCACCTCTCCAGCCTTGGTGACTGTGTTCTAGACATGCCAAGCACACTCTGTTCTGGGCCGTTTCTCTGCCTGGAATGTTTCTTCTCTGCCTGGAATGTCCCAGGGCTTGCACCTTCACTTCCTTCAGGTCTTTGCTCAAAGGTCACCTTATTAGCAACATCTTCCCAGACCACCTTAATTCAAGTAGCATGCTCTGCTCACATTTCTTATCTCCTCCACCTGCTTTATTCTTTTCACAGCATGTCTCACCATATGTATAATATACTATATGATTAGTATTTGTTTACTAAGTACCTCTCCCATTAGAACATAAGCTCCTTGAGGGCAGGGGTTTTGTGTCTCTCTCATTTACCACTGTATCCTCAGCATCCAAAACAACAGGTGCTCAAGAAATATTTACTGAGTGAATGAAGTATAAGTGGTGACAAGCACAGGAAGGTGGAGAGGCTTGGGAGGTGGATGACTTGTGAAGAGATTGGGGGATATGACCCTCGGGGACTGGACATGGACATAGAGTCGCCACCACAGGTCACCCAGTCACCCTGCCCCTCCACACAGGTGGCTTCTTCACCTCCCACTCAGCTGACCTCCTGCTGAGGTTGCCCCATCTTCGTGGAGGAGGAGGAAGGCACACCCCTGCTTCCAGCCGAGGAACCTGGGTCTTTGTTTACCACCCAAGTAGTGCCTCCTCCAAAGGGAGGCGTCTCTGAAGAAGAGCACCTGCTCCCGACCCCACTCCTACCTCAGCGGGAGCGGGGAGCTGGCCAGGGCTGGCTGGCTACCTGTCTCAGGCTGTTGTCCCGCAGCTCTGGCTGGCTGCAGAGGGCATGGAGTCCGTGGGTGACTAAGGGGGTGAGGGGAGGGATAGGTTCCTCTCTGTGGATCCGAGGCTGGAATCCCAGCCTTCTCTGGATTCTGACAAGACATTTTGCAATTGTGGAGTCGGAGTGTTTTCATATGGTTAGAGCCCTTGGACATCACCCAGGGACTAGTCCAATCACCTCGCCTCGGAGGTAAAGACACCGAGGCCCAGAAAGAGGCAGTGACCTACCCAAAGTCACTCAATGACTTAGAGCCTGAGCCAGGACTGGAATCTGGGTCTACCTCCTGTTTCTCTTCACCACATGATGCCACCTGGATAACAGTGTCCTTCGGATCCATTTCCCTTGGCCCCTCTTTCAGACCAGGCCTGGTGGCTTCAACAAAATGCTGATTCCTGAATCTAGCTGGGGCTGTGCCATCACAGCCTGGGCAAGGAGTGTCTTCCTTTGCACCTCTGAGCCTGTGCATTAGGGTCTGACCCTGATCCCCACACACTCTGATGGAAATTAGAGGACCACTGTAGTTGTCATGGCAACTCAGAAGTGCTTTTGTGTTAGGTACTTCAGCTGCTTGGCATCCCTCAGAGAGATGCTTTGCTAGGTCTTGGCTCTGTCACCAACCAGCTATGTTATCCCGGGAAAGTCACTAACTTATCCATCTATCTACCCATCCATCATTCACTGCCATCCAAAAAGAATCTATGCCAACTTAAAATATCACCTACAAAGCAAGACCATAAAATATTGAAACAAAAGCTCCAAACAATGTTTAGGTAGAAATACAGAGAGATTATAGGGGTTAAAAAACAAAACAAAACAAAACCAACCTAAGTATTGAACATGTATTGCTTTGGTAATTAGGAACAAAGTTTAAGAACCTGAGCTGATATACAGCCATTCCGATTTCACTGTGGGCTTTCAAGTCTTTTCTGCTCCCTGGCCTTAGTTTCCTCATCTGTAAAATGATGGGGTTGGACGTAATGATCTAAGATTCATTTTAGCGCTGTCATTTTGTGACTCTGTGTTTATAGAAGGATGGGGCAAAGGGGCCGCTCCACACCCCTCCTTCTCTCCCCATCTCCCTCTTCCCCAGCGGCAGCACAGTGACGGACACGTAGACATACTCAGGCCATGTGTTCTGAGTTCCCCAAATCGTGGGAAATGGACACAGTCTGCTGTTCACAGCAGCCACTCATCCAGGTCATTCAATATTTACTGAGCACATAACATAAGCAGGGCACGATGCCAAGGCCACGGAGGTAAGTCAGGTAAATCTGACAAAGACGCTGTCCCCAAGGCACTTTCAAAGGCAACGTAAAGTCAGAAGCAGTGGGTTCTAAAGAGGGCAGAAACAGAGACATGGCCTTGCAGGAGCTCACAGGATTCGAGAGCCCATTTTTCACTGAAGGAATTAGGGAAGCTTTGGGAGGAAATTTTTAAACATGGCCTTGGAAGAAGGGTAGGGTTTTTAAATGATGAAAGTAATCCATGCACACAGTAATAACGATTCAAATGGTTTGTTAAGTATATAAAATGACAGTAAGTTCTCCTCTCAGCCTCCCACCCCTCAGTCCTAGCCTGCTGAGGCAACCACCTCAGGTGACTTGTAAAATACATATTTTAAGCTTCCCGTCTGCTGCATCGACTTGGGTCAGTTTCTCCTCCCCCTCCCCTTCCAGGAAGTGTGATGAGGTTGCTGGCACCTGGGCACTTCTCTCTGCCTCACCTGAGGAAACAGGACAGTGGAGTGGAGTGTATGTAGATGTAGGCTGTGGAGCCAGACAGTTGAGGTGCTACTCTCACTGCTTCCATTTGCTAGCTGTGTGACCCTGGGCAGGTTACTTCACCTCTCTGTGCTTCGGTTTCCTTAGCTGGAAAATGGATATAAAAATAGCACCTAACTCATAGCTTTGTCATGAATTCAATAACCTTTAACAGGCTTAGGATAGTGACTGGGACATAGTGGAGACTCAATGAATGGTAGCTAGCTTATTACTAATACTCTTCTCCACATTCCAAATTTTGATTACCTATTCAAGTAGTTCTTTACATGTCAAGGTTTAAATCATTCAGATTCTGCTTTGGAGCTACATGAATTTTTGCATGCTTTGTAAACTTCACAAAAATTGAATCTAAAACTTGAGAAACAATAAGCAATATTTATATTTATGATTACATACACTGCAGAATCAGGTAGGGTGAATAAATCATGACAGAAAGGGCTATAACACTATTTTCAGCCAAGTTACTGGATGGAAAAAATTCAAATATATAGGTTTATTGTTCTTTTCTTATCTGCCATCAAACTGCTCAAAATCAGATTATATTTCAGTTTGCTTCATGTTTGGCCCAGACTTCTTCCACAGGCTTTTCTCTACATTTCTGAGGTTTCTCATTGCCCTTTTTCTTACAGAAAGTAGAACTATATGTTTTCTTCATCTTACAGTAAGACTGTCAAGATCCTTAATTTTCCTGTTAAATGATCAATTTTGGACACATTCCTCTATGGTTCTGCTCCACCACTATCAATCTGACATGGCTCTATTTTTTTTCCCCCTCAGATCCCATGTTTCCTCTTTGTTGAGTTTCTTTCATTTTTTTCTGGAGTACACTCTCAACTAATTTTCCTGAGTAAAATTATGTGGAAAGGAAATGTTTCAAGTATTTGTATGCCTGAATGTGACATTATTTTACACTATGCTTCTTCTAATTTTTCTCCTAAATTCTCTTCAACTATGGTTTCCATCCCTGCCCTCCAATAAAGATGATGTGTTAGTCAGGGATCTCCTAATTACCAAACACAATGGACACTTTTAGCCCTAAACCTTTCTATGACATTTGGCATTGTTGATGACCCTCTGATTCTTAAAACTCTTTATTCTCTTAGTTTTGAGGATTCTTTGTCCTTTTCCTCTTTCTCTGTTTATTTCCTTTGAGGTTTCCCCTTCTCAACTCTACAATACTGGTATTCATTTTTTAAAAAATATTTATTATTTATTTGACTGTGCCAGGTCTTATTTGCAGCACATGGTTATCTTTGCTGCAGCATATGGGATCTAGCTCCCGACCAGGGCTCGAACTGGCATTGGGAGCATGGAGTCTTAGCCACTGGGCTACCAGAGGAGTCCCAGTGCTGATATTCTTTGATGTTACATCTCTGCCAAACTCATGATTTCTTCTACATGGGCTTTCAAAAAGGCTCATCTAACCCCAGGGCTTCAGCCACGGTCTCTGTGTTGAAAGAGAGTTCTAACTAAATACTGTATAATAATTTCAAAAGTAGTATGTTTAAATCTTTTTTTTTTTTTTTGGACCACACCACACTGCTTGCGGGATCTTAGTTCCCTGACCAGGGACTGAACCAGCGTCCTTGGCAGTGAAAGCATAGAGTCTTAACTGGTGGACTGCTACAGAATTCCCAAATATGTTTAAATCTTAATCATTAATGTACTTCCATTCAAAGGCTGTTTCCATTCTTGTGGTTTTAATTTGGGGTCATGGAGTCACCACTGACCCAAATCTCCCCATTTAAGCACTGTGCAGTCATCCTCAACCTCTCCTTTTGCATCTCCCAACCAGTTGCATCACCAATTCAAGTCTATGCCAGAAATATCTCTGGAATGTCACCATCTTCCCTATTCTCAGTGCTGCTGCTTCTGCTTCATCACTTCAGTCGTGTCTCACTCTGCGTGACCCTAAGGACTACAGCCTGCCAGGGTCTTATGTCCATGGGATTCTCTAGGCAAGAGTACTAGAGTGGGTGGTCATGCCCTCCTCCAGGGGATCTTCCCCACCCAGGGATCAAACCTGGGTCTCCTGATTTGCAGGCAGAGTCCTTACCACTGAGCCACTAGGGAAGCCCCATTCTCTCTCATTGCTGCTGCTACTAAGTTGTTTCAGTCATGTCCGACTCTGTGCGACCCCAGAGACGGCAGCCCACGAGGCTCCCCCGTCCCTGGGATTCTCCAGACAAGAACACTGGAGTAGGTTGCCATTTCCTTCTCCAATGCATGAAAGTGAAAAGTGAAAGTGAAGTTGCTCAGTCATGTCTGACTCTTCGCAATCCCATGGACTGAAGTCTACCAGGCTACTCCGTCCATGGGATTTTCCAGGCAAGAGTACCGGAGTGGGTATTCTCATTGCTACCTTAATTCAAATCCTCATCATTTCTCACCCGCATTACGGATACAACCTCCTTGTTGGCCCCTCTGCCCCCAGCCTCCTCCCAGTCTCTCTAGCCTTCATTCAGCTAGTTATGTTCCAAAATTTTTGTGTGATAAAGCATGTGTGTGTGCTAAGTTGCTTCAGTCACGTCCAGCTCTTTGTGACCCTGTGGACTGGAGCCCATCAGGCTCTTCTGTCTATGGGATTTTCCAGACAAGAATATTGGAGTAGGTTGCCATGCCCTCCTCCAGGGATCTTTCCAACCCAGAGATCGAACACATGTCTCCTGAGTCTGCTGCATTGCAGGCAGATTCTTTCCACCCTGGACCACCTGGGAAGCCTGTGTGTGATCATCTTTCCTCTATTTAAGACCCAACTGGCTCTCTACTGCTTCTATATATATATAGAATGATGCTCAAATTCCTAAGAATTACACATGGCTTACCTGGTGGCTCTGACGGTAAAGCGTCTGCCTGCAGTGCAGGAGACCCAGGTTCAATTCCTGGGTCGGGAAGATCCCCTGGAGAAGGAAATGGCAATCCACTCCAGCACTCTTGCCTGGAAAATCCCATGGACTGAGGAGCCTGGAAGGCTGCAATCCATGGGGTCGCTGAGGGTCGCACACGACTGAGCGACTTCACTTCTTCACTTCTCTACATTTATATTTCAAATCCTTCTCTCACCCTTCAGCCCCACCTTTTCTATAGACACTTCAGCCACAGAAATTTCCATGGATCCCATCCCTCCCTAGACTCTATGCATTCTTATTTACTGTTTCAGGCTCAGTTGTTCCTTCCACAATCCCAGAGAACCCTGCTAAGAACTGTCTAGCATACAATAGTGTTGAGATCTATTTTCTTCTTCCTCTGTGGCTATGCTGTCAACTTCTGGGAAGCCAGGCCTACGTTATATGTACTGGTCTCATCGACACCTACCACAGGTCTAACCACAAGATGATTCGATTTGATGTCAAGGGAAGAAAAGACAGCAAAACCTCAGGAAATGAGTACGTTCAGGAGCAGAAAGAGGAGTCATGATGAAGGTTTTGTGAGGGTAATAAGAACCTTGCAGAGTCACAGAGCCCTAGGGGAGAGAATCTCAAGGAGGAGGGCATGGTCGGTGATGTCGAATGTGCAGGAGGTTGAAGATGAGGCTGGAGATGGTGATGCCACTAGATCTGGAGACTTGGAGGTCTCTGGCCACCTTCAGGAAAAACACTCCAGCAGCAGGAGAAAGGAGTTGATGAGATCTGAAAGGTTTGGGAGGGAAGAAGGGGCATGGAAGCAGTTATTTTCTGACCTGACTGCTCCAGCACTTGACATTGACCCTCCCTATTTACTGAATCACTTTCCCCTTCTTTGGCTCCTACGGAGCACATTTTATATCTCCTCAGATTCCTTCGTGGGCTCCTTGTTCTCTACTGACCTTTAAATGTCAAGGTTTCCAAGGTTCTGTTTTTAGCCCTTGTCTCTGCTTAATCCTTAAACTCTCCCATTCGTGATGATTTCAATGATGCCTACCTCTTGCTGACCCCACACTCTTATCTCCAGCCCTGGACTCTCCCCAGGCTTCAGACCCAACTTTAGCTCTACCTGTTCCACATGGAGATTCTTCAGGGGTACAACAAGCTCCACCTTTCTGGAACCCAACTCACTGGCCACCACCAAAAATTCCCCCTCAAAACCTGCTTCCAAATTTTCAGCAACTGTATCAACCTATTAAAGGGTACAATCCAAAGACTTAACTCTTTCCTCCTCATTTTTAAAGTTCTGTCAATCCTACTATCTCCTTTTTATATACTAAAAACAAATTAGGAAGAGAAATTAAGAAAACAATCCCATTTACAAATTGCCTCAAAAAGAATAAAATACCTACTAATAAATCTAACTAAGGAGGTAAAAGACCTGTACTCAGAAAAATGATGATGTGATGAAAGAAACTGAAGATGATACAAACATAATGGGAAGATACACTGTGCTCATGGATTGGAAGAATTAATACTGTTCAAAAGAACATACAACCTAAGGCAATTTACAGATTCAATACAATCCCTATCAAAATGCCAATGGCATTTTTCACACAACTAGAACAAATAATTCTGTAGAGAAACACAAAAGTCCCTGAATAGCCTAAAGCAGTCCTAAGGAAGAAGACAAAGCTGGAGGTATCTTGCTCCCTGATTTCAAACTACAAATCTACAGGAATCAAAACAGTATGGTACTGGGACTTCCCTGGTGGTCCAGCGGTTAAGACTCTGCATTCCCAATGCAGAGGGACTGGGATTCGATCCCTGGTCAGGGAACTAGATCCCACATGCTGGAGCTAAGAGCCTGTGTGACACAACTGAAGATCTTGCACGTGACAGTGAAGATCTTGTGTTCTGTAACTAAAACCCGGTGCAGTCAAATTAAAAAAAAAAAAAAAGCATGGTACTGACACAAAAACAGGCAGATGGATCTAGGAAACAGAATAGAGAATCCAGGGGGGGAACCCACATTGGTATGGTCAATCCATCTATGACAAAGGAGGCAAGAATATTCAATGGGGAAAAGACAGCCTCTTCAATAAAGGAAATAAAGGAAAACTAGACAGAGGATGGCTTCCCTTGTGGCTCAGGTGGTAAAGAACCTGCCTGCAATGTGGGAGACCTATGTTCAATCCCTGGGTTGGGAAGATCCCCTGGAGAAGGGAAAGGCTACCCACTCCAGTATCCTGGCCTGGAGAATTCCATGGACTGTATAGTTCATGGAAGCACAAAGAGTCAGACATGACTGAGATGGAGAAACAGTGGAAACAGTGTCAGACTTTATTTTTGGGGGCTCCAAAATCACTGCAGATGGTGACTGCAGCCATGAAATTAAAAGACACTTACTCCTTGGAAGAAAAGTTATGACCAACCTAGATAGTATATTCAAAAGCAGAGATATTATTTTGTTGACGAAGGTCCATCTAGTCAAGGCTATGGTTTTTCCTGTGGTCAGGTATGGATGTGAGAGTTGGACTGTGCAGAAGGCTGAGCGCCGAAGAATTGATGCTTTTGAACTGTGGTGTTGGAGAAGACTCTTGAGAGTCCCTTGGATTGCCAGGAGATCCAACCAGTCCATTCTAAAGGAGATCAGCCCTGGGATTTCTTTGGAAGGAATGATGCTAAAGCTGAAACTCCAGTACTTTGGCCACCTCATGCAAAGAGCTGACTCTTTGGAAAAGACTCTGATGCTGGGAGGGATTGGGGGCAGGAGGAGAAGGAGGCGACAGAGGATGAGATGGCTGGATGGTGTCACGGACTCGATGGACGTGAGTCTGAGTGAACTCTGGGAGATGGCGATGGACAGGGAGGCCTGGCATGCTGCAATTCATGGAGTCGCAAAGAGTCAGACACGACTGAGCGACTGAACTGAACTGAACTCAGACAGAGGATGAGATGGCTGGATGGCGTCACTGACTCAATGGACATGAGTTTGAGTAAACTCCAGGAGTTGGTGATGGACAGAGAGGCCTGGCGTGCTGCAATCCATGGGATTGCCAAGAGTCAGACACAAATGAGCGACTAAACTGAACTGAACTGAGTCAACTTACTATAAGCAAAAGAATCAGACCAGACTACTCTCTCACATCACATATGAGAATAACCTCAAAATGGATTAAGGACTTAAATGTAAGGCCTGAAACCATAAAACTTCTGGAGGAAAACATAGGCAATATGCTCTTTAACATGAGTCTTAGCAATACTTTTTTGGATGTCTCCTCAGGCAAAAGAAACAAAAGCAAAAATAAGCAAATGGGATTGCATCAAACTAAAAGCTTTTGCAGAGTGAAACTGTTAACAAAATGAAAAGGCTGCCTACTGAATAGGAGAAGATATTTGCAAATGATATATCTGATAAGGGGTTAATATCTGAAACACACGAACTTACACAACTCATCATTAAGAAGACAAAAACTTGATTAAAAAATGGACAGAGGAGCTTAATAGACATTTTTCCAAAGCAGACATACAGATGGTTAATAGACACATGAAAAGATGCCCAGCATCACTAGCTATCAGGGAAATGCAAAGCAAAACCACAAGACAAGAGATGACAAGTGTTGGTGAGGATGTGGAGGAAAGGGAACCCTCACGCACTGTTGGTGGGAATGTAAATTGGTGCACCTACTCTGGAAAGGAGCATAGCGGCCTCCCTCAAAAAATTAAAAACAGAACTATCATACAATCCAGCAATTTCACTCCTGGGTATTTATACAAAGAAAATGAAAAGATATATGTACCCCTATGTTGATTACAGCCTTATTCACAACAATAGTCAAGATATGGAAGCAATCTAAGTGTCCATCAGTAGAAAAATGGATAAAGAAGATGTGATATACATATATATAGATACACATATACACACAATGGAGTATTACTCAGCCATGAAAAAGAATGAAGTCTTGCCATTTGTGACAACATGGTTGGACCAAGAGGTACTAAGTGAAATAATAAGGACCAAGAAAGACAATACTGTATGATTTCACTTATATATGGAAACTAAAAATCAAAATAAATGAACAAACATTACTAAACAACAGAGTCACTGATAGAGAGACTAACAGGTGATTGCTAGAGGGGGAGGGGGTTGGAGGAAGAAGAAAGAAAACCTCTTACCTCAATAATCTGGAAATTCATTCCCTCCCTTTCCAAACCCATTGCTTAAATTCTAGCATTCTAAAATTTTTCCACCACATTGTTACAATCACCCCAAGTCAATCCTCAATTCCTCTTTGACCATTCTCAACACTGTTTCCACAAGTCTTTTTCCCCTAGTACTTAAAAAAAAAAGGATGCATAATTTATATATAATAAAACACACAAAATTTAAGTGTAAAGTTTGACAGGTTTAAACATAACCACCACCCCAATCAAGAAATAGAACATTTCCATAGCCTCAGAAAGTTCCCTATGACTCCTTCCAGTCAAGCCCCAGATGCCCAGAGGCAGCTGATGTCCTGATTTCTATTATCACAGAATAGTTTTGCCTGTTCTTAAACTGTGTGTCGCAGAAGGCAATGGCACTCCACTCCAGTACTCTTGCCTGGAAAAATCCCATGGACGGAGGAACCTGGTAGGCTGCAGTCCATGGGGTCGCAAAGAGTCAGACACGACTGAACGACTTCACTTTCACGCGTTGGAGAAGGAAATGGCAACCCACTCCAGTATTCTTGACTGGAGAATCCCGGGGACGGGGAACCTGGTGGGCTGCCGTCTCTTGGGTCGCACAGAGTCAGACACGACTGAAGTGACCTAGCAGCAGCAGCAAACTGTGTGTAAATGGAATCACATGGTATGGATTATCTTGTGTCTGGATTCTTCAGTCAACACAGTGTCTGTAAAGGCATCCAGGCTATGGCATTTTCACTAGTTTGTTCCGTTATGTTGCTGTGCATGCACGCTCAGTCACTTCAGTCATGCCCAACTCTTTGTGAGGCTCTGAACTATAGCCCACCAGGCTCCTCTGGCCATGGGATTCTCCAGGCAAGAATACTGGAGTGAGTTGCCATGCCCTCCTCCAGGGGATCTTCCCAACCCAGGGACTGAACCCGAGTCTCCCGCATTGCAAGCGGAGTCTTTATTGCTGAGCCACTCAGGAAGTCCTTTATATTGCTGAATAGTACACAATTATATGGATACACCACAACTTATTTTTCCATTCATCTGTTGATGAAAAATTGAGTTGTTGCTAGTTTTTGCTCTTATGAAAAAGCTGTCATAAACATTTTTGTATGTCTTTTTTGACATATATTTTCAGTTTTAGATAAATACATAGGCATAGAAGTGCCAGTTCATAGGATAGGTATATGTTAAACTTTGTAAGAAACTGTCAAACAGCTTTCCAATATGGTTCTATTATTTTATATTTCCACAAGGCGTGTCTGAGAGTTCCAGTTGCCAAAAGAAGTCTTTTTCAAATGCAAATATGTCATGCTATTTTCCTACTTAGAGATCACCTCTGTCTCCACACATGCTCAAATTCCACAGGAAACAGGCAAGGCTCTCCATGATCCGTGCCCCAATTGTCCAGCCTCACCTCTTACTATTTCTCCACATGTTCCCTTCATTCCAGTCATAGTAATGTCACTCAGTTCCCTCAACTCATGAAGTCTTTTCACTTCTTCGTATAAGTCCTTCTGTCTGCCACAATGACATTTTCCCCTCATTTGCATAACGGATGTCTACTCATCTTTTCAAAGGTGTTTGCTGATTACTTCACACCTGTACCTACACCCCTAGGAGTTAATGGCTGCTCTTCTGTACCCCCTTAACATACACCATAAAATTCCATCAGAATACTCCACTTGAAGCCAAAGCATTAGAACACATTATTTTCTTCTTGCTATCTGACTAGCTCCTGAAAGACACTTCTATCACTGTTTAATGATGGTCTGCTGCCAGACAACATTACTAGCAGTTGTGCATAAAGTAAGTAAAAATAGCCATGGCCCTTGCTCCCCTAGAGCTTAGGGTAGAGTGAAAAGAAAGTGAGGTAACCACACTCATAAATGGAGAATTAGGTACTGAGTTAAGTGTTCTGGACAAAGGGGATGATGAGTCTCTGAGCATGTAAAAGAAAAAAAAATGCAGGGAGCCAGCACAGGAGATCCCACCCATGACAAGGTCATGCAGGACTCAAGGGACTCCCTGGCCATCCGACCCATGACAAGGTCATGCGGAAGAGTCGTGATAAGCAAGGCCTCAGGACTCGACGGACCCCCTGGATCTGCTCGAGCATCTACCCCTAAACCAGTATCTGTCTGTCTTACTATTTTATGTCTTTCTCCAGCTCTTCTGACATTAGCAGGGGGCAGTCCCCCAACCACCTTTCTCTGGAAAGAGTTAAGTTAGGGCTTTAGTTAATAAGTCTCCTGAGCATGAAAGGAGTGTTTCAAACCCCTATTAGCATTCTAGCTTACTTGGCAGGTTTATCCAGACTCTTGCAACATTGTTGAGCCAATGCTTGCTGCCAAGTTCTTATATCCCTTATCCATTGTGTTCCTGGGAGTGCATATAGTTAAGATATAGAAATAACAAGCAGCAGCTTTAGCATTAGAATCATTAGACTTTGAGTTAATAAGTTCTTCCTTTGCTGTAACCCACTGAAACTTTGCTCCATAAAAATGTAACTCTGTACTTTAAGGGTGACACAGGGCTAAGAATTTAAGAAGAAACACTTTAAGGGAAAATTATTGTTCTGGCTGACCAACCTTTATCAAAAAGAGGTCATGGAATATCAACAGGCCTCCAGAACAGAAGATGATGTACAAAAATAAGACTTACAAGAAGGAACCTGATATCAATAAAAGTTATTACTGATGGAATGTTGAGTTGACTCTGCATTTTTTCACCTTGCTGTATGTACAACTTGGAGTATAAAAGCCCCAAGGAAAATAAAGAAAAACGGGCCTCGCTCACTGAAGCTTGGTCACCTCATGTCGTTCTTTCCTTATCTCTTTCTCTATCTTTCTTCATTAGCCGATGTAGTCCATCCTGAGGATATCCCTGGACTCTGCTGAGGCTGAACCTCGGCAAAAAATCTGTCCCAAATACGGTGGAGGAGGGGGCATGGAAGGTTTCCTGAGCAGATAATCTAATTGGAATCTAGGGATTAATCAGGTGAGAGAACTTGAGACAGTTAAGAAACTGAAATGAAGCTGTTGAGATTTGAGAACAGAGACTGATGGGCCCCGTGTGATGGATAGAGTTGGACAAGGGCCAGACCAGAAGCTGCTCAGATTTGGTCACCATTTTGCTCAAGACCGATCTGCAGGAGACCTGATGGCATCGTCCTCCACTGACAGCCATGACGGATGCCCACGGTCCACCACTGTATGCAGCATGGGGTCATGTGAAACAGACATTTGTGAATTAATTTTAGAAGCATTCAAGAAGTTTGACAGTGAGGGACCACATGTATCTTGAGTGGGCTACAGAATTAAGGAATAGTGTTTTTAAGCAAGGGCACAACTTGGGTTTGTTGAGGGAATACGGCTAATAAAGGGATGGACTATGTAAATAGAGTTCTGAATCACAAATACAGAGCTTATCAGTTTTGAAAAGGAAGAATAATTCTTCCACTGAGGTATGAGAAAAGGGCAGAAAACCAGGGAAAGATTTAGAGAAAAGACACGAACTCATGGCAGATGTGCTATTACGGGGTAGGAGTGTTATTACAGTCATGTGGGTTCACTGTAAATTTCAGTGAATCTGCATGGTGCTATCAGACGGTCACTATTTGTCAGCTGTGCTGTGGATTCTGCCTACAGTCATGGCAGCAGATTTATAGAGTGGTGACTCACAAGCACCACGACACTGTTTTCACATACATTCTCCATCTCACTAAATTTTCACAGTTCACAATTTTTCAAAGTATATAATTTTAGGCCCAATTTATGGGTGAATTACAATTTACACAACTTGGGTTCAAGGAGGTTGAAAGCCTTTCCTGGATCCACACTGTCAGTGAATGGATGACCTGGAATTGGAATTCTAGTCCTGTGGCAACTTGGTAGACTGGCCATTCTGCCCCCTGTGCACTGGTTTCAGATGCTTTATTCCAGTACAGCTGGAACACGGGCACAGCGCAAGGCGGCAGAGGCAGCTGTTGCCTATAGGGCTGGTTTAATTTGACAATGTGCTTTCCAGGGTCTCCTTATGAGTGAATGAGGAATAAGAACATAGTTTGGGAAGCTAGAATGCAACATTCTGGACTAGAACCCATTGTCTCTTACTGAAATGGGAAGAATCATAAAGAAACCAACACTGGAGTATGCCACAGGTTCACTTAACTAGAGATGAGGTCAGTAAGGTCTCTGTAGAGTGCCATGAGTCCAGGAATGTCATGGAGACATGCCTTCATGCGGCCTTTTGAGCTTCAGGCACAAATGCCAAGATGGCAATAGCTTGGGTAACTAGAGTGACTATGGGCGGGGGCAGCCCTTAGAAGACAAACCTATCCCAACAGGAGAAAAAAAAGCCTTTGGAATAAGTGCCAGAGTGTCCACAGAAAGCTACAAAGCTGTGAAGACCCTGGGCCAGGAGACAGGTGTCCACACCAACAGAGAACAGCAGGTGATGAGGGAACTGGCTCCATCTGTAGAGAGCAGTACTGCTGGAGTGATCTGAATTAGAGAAGGAAAGGGAGCCAGATGGGCAGGTTCCTCGTTTGGAGAAGTGCCTTTAGGGATCTTAACAGGAGACATTGCGCCTCACTGCGGCCACCCACCAGTGTGGTCTCTTGATCATTATTAAGCCTCCTTATGTTATCTTATTGGAGAAGGGAATGGCAATCCACTCCAGTATTCTTGCCTGGAGAATTCTATGGAGAGCAGAGCCTGGTGAGCCATTGTCCATGGGGTCGCAAAGAGTTGGACATGACTGAGTGATTAACATTCACACATGCTGTCTTATGGGCTTCCCAGATGGCAGAGCGGTAAAGAAACTGCCTGCCAATGCAGGAGACGTGGGTTTGATCCCACGTCTGGGTAGGGAAGATCCCCTAAAGCAGGAAATGGCAACCCACTCCAGAAATCTTGCCTGGAAAATTCCATGAACAGAGGAGCTGGGCAGCTACAGTCCATGGGGTCCTAAAGAGTCAGACGTGATTGAGCACATACACACAGGCTATCTTATTGCTCATGCACTTGCAGACTGAGATCTACTTAGTCTGTGCTGTAGTTGACATATTTATTAAAATTTTTTTTGTCTTTTGTTCATTCCACATGGCATGTAGGATCTTAGCTCCCCAACCAGGACTGAACCCTGATTGAACCCTGCACTGGCAGCACAGAGTCTTAACTACTGGACCAACAGGGAAGTCCTCAATTCATATTTATTTTAGCATAACCTAAGACTCATTCCAGCCATTGCAGCTTTTCCAGCTTAAGGAGATATAGTCAGTTGACCAGCGCCCCTGCAAAATTCATGTGTGACCTTATTTAGAAATAGGTCTCTGTGATTCATTAAGGACAGCAGAGTTGGCCCTAAATCCAATGACAGGTTTCCTTAAAAGAGACAAAGAGAAGACAGAGAAGGCCATGTGAAGACCAAGGCACAGACTGGTGTAATGAGGCCACAATCCAAGAGATACCTGCATCCACCAGAACTGGCAAAGGTGATTCACCGCTAGAGCTTTTGGAGGGAATATAGCCCTGTTGACTCCTTGATCTTAGACTTTCAGCCTCCAGTACTGAGAGAGAATAAACCTCTGTTCTTTCAAGCCACTCAGTGTCTGGCACAGCATCCCCAGGAAACTAACACAGGAACTGAGGTCATTCTCCTGAAAGATACATCAATGAGCTGTCCAGGCCTCAGCAGCCCTTTACTTCACCCCTATATGTGAGCACCAAGAAATAATGTCTGCTGAATAAATACGTTTCCCAGATTTTAAATTGAGGGGGAAGCATGATGTTCCCTGAGGTGCGCAGAGGAATCAACAGTAAAAGCAGATAGTATCTGGGAGACTCCAAGCCTGTATCTCAAAAAGTCTGATCATGTGGCTTTAGCAGGCAAAAATTCACTAAGCATCAGAATGTGGTCTCTAGTTTTGTCAATCTCAAGGTTGAGTCGACCTTTGCATGATTAGCTAAATCATGCTAATCAAACTCCCAAGAAATAAAAACCAGGTTGCAAATGTATTCAGTGGTACATGTGTGAGAAAGAGAGAAAGCTTCCCTTTCAGGATCCAAAATGCTCAAGTTCACTACCAGGGGCCCAGAGGGAGCACACCAAAAGCTGACTATATATTTATATATTTGGCTGCATTAAGTCTTAGTTGGATCTTTACTTGTGGAATGTGGGATCTAGTTTCCTGACCAGGGATTGAACTTGGGCCCCCTGCATTAGGAACACAGAGCTTTAGCCACTGGACCACCAGAGAAGTCCCAATTAATTGTATTTAAACTTGCTATATAATAGTTATGTTCTGGACTTGCTTCCCTAATATCACAAAACAGGTGACGTTCACTAAACTACTGGGTTCTTCTAAACTCACACAGACTGCAGCACACCAGGCTTCCCTGTCCTTCACTATCTCCCAGAGTTTGCTCAAATTCATGTCCATTGAATTGGTTATGCCATGCAACCATCTCATACTCTGTCATCCCCTTTTCCTCTTGTCTTCAATCTTTCCCAGCCTCAGGGTCTTTTCCAAAGTGTTGGCTCTTCGCATCAGATGGCCAAAGTACTGGAGTTTCAGCTTCAGTCCTTCCAATGCATATTCAGGGTTGATTTCCTTTAGCATTGACTGCTTTGATCTCCTAGCTGTCCAAGGGACTCTCAAGAGTCTTCTCTAGCACCATAATTTGAAAGCATCAATTCTTTGGTGCCCAGCCTTCCTTATGGTCCACCTCTCACATCCATACATGATTACTGGAAAAACCATAGCTTTGATAGTATGGACCTTTGTCAGCAAAGTGATGTCTCTGCTTTTTAATATGCTATCTAGGTTTGTCATAGCTTTTCTTCCAAGGAGCAAGTGTCTTTTAATTTCATGGCTGCAGTCACCATCCGCAGTGATTCCGGAGGCCAAAAAATAAAATTTGTCACTGCTTCCACTTTTTTTCCTTCTGTTTGCCATGAAGTGATGGGGCTGGATACCATTTGTTAATAACCATAATTAATATCATAATCAATATCATTAAGTTTCCTGTAGCTACTGTAACAAAGTATCACAAACATGGAGATATTCTTTTTAAAGAGTATAAATTTATTTTCTCACAGTTCTTGAGGCCAAAGTTCCAAAATTAATGCATTGGTAGGGCTGTGCTCCCTCCGGGGAAGCTGTGGTTCTGGCCTCCTCCGCCTTCTTGTCACGTCAGGTGTTCCTTGGCTCGCGGCCTCATCACCCCAATCTTGGCCTCTGGGTTACACTGCCACTTCTTCTCCATGTGTCCACGATAATCCAGAATGATCTCATCTCAAGAATCTTAACTTAATCACATCTGCCCCAAATCACATTCCCCCTCTGCCCCGCCCGCCCTCCCCCAGTGCCAAAAATAACACTTAGAGGTTCCAGGGACTTGGTTTGAATACCTTTTGCAGTTTGTTGGGGGTGTGGTTTGGCAGTGACCATTCAAGGCTTTTGAACACTGGGACCTATCTGTCTTCATATTTCTTCAGTGTCTCACATATGAATGCAGATGAATAGATAATTAAGGCAATCTTATTTCTAAATTCTAAGGTGCCTCACTACCACTACAGACCATCACTATCTCTCTGAAAGGCAATCTAGAATCTTTATAGTATTGGCCACTCAAGCACAGGCCGGTGTGAATGAGTTTCATGGGTTCATGAATCAATATGAATTATCTCTTACAAGGAATCCATCTCTTTAGGCCAACCTGTCTGTATAATAGTAATCGCAATCAGCACTAACTTTGACTGTGATGTTAAATATCTTGCATGATTATCTTTTGCTCTACCTGTTCAAAACCTTTCTACCTTTTGAGGCCCAGCTAATGCTCTCCTTTCCCAGGACATGACATTTTCTTACCCTCCACACCTTTTCACAATCCTGCTTTCCTTTGAGGTCTTCCTGCCCTTCCTGCCCATGGGAATCACTTCTGCTTTGTTGCTGTTCAGTCGCCAAGCCATGTCTGCCTCTTTGCGATCCCATGGACTGCAGCACGCCAGGCCTCCCTGTCCTTCACCATCTTCTTATGTTTGCCCACATTCACGTCCTTTGCATCGGTGATGCCATCCAGGCACCTCATCCTCTAACGCTCTCTTCTCCTTCTGCTTGGGACTTGGTAAACTCTAAGAGTTTCTTTCTCAAATTAGACTCAGTGCATATAGTATAGTGTGTTGTTGGAATTTTGTTAAATAATTGTTGGGTGATGAATGTAAGGAAAACTAGTGAGCTAAAGAACAGATCCCACTAAAACAAGACTTCTCCACTCTGAGGCAGGAAAAAACACCTGTTTGCTTGGAGGGTCCAAGAGAAGACAGAATACTCATTTTGGGATCAACTGATTTAGAAAATTAGATAATTATCTCCTGGAGGATGAGATGTTTAACATTCAGCTAAAAGATAAAGTTCTTTTACGTAAGTGGTAACTATTAAGAAGGCTTCCCAGGTGGCACAGCAGTAAAGAATCCGCCTGCCAGTGCTGGAGATGCAGGAGACAGGGGATCAACCCCTGGGTCAGGAAGATCCCCTGAGTAGGAAATGACAACCCACTTGAGTATTCTTGCCTGGGAAATCAAGACAGATTTTTTGATTTCCCAGAGAAATCAAGAGAAGCCTGGCAGACTATAGTCCATGGGGGTCACAAAGAGTCGGACATGACTGAGCAAGCACAAACGCAGACAGCTGTTAAAGACAGTCAGAGACTGTGATTTTGTATCAAGGAATATATCATAAAGGGGCTTCCCTGGTGGTCCAGTGGTTAAAACCCTGAGCTGCCAGCGTAGGGGGCATGGGTTCCATTGCTGATGAGGGAACTAAGATCCCAACTAAAGATTTCAAAGAAAGAAAGGAAGACAGCATAGACCTTTCAGGAAGGAAAGTTAGAAGGCGCAAAGTGTCTTCTTCTCCTCCCAGACAGGATGTGGTGAAGAATTTGTACAGACAAAATAGCCCCAATTTCAAAATGTGTGTGAATATGCAGCACAAGAACTCTAAGTCTCAGAAGCTGTGAAATGAAGGAGAATTGCCTGATTCAGGAGTCCCTGACATCATCAGTTAACTGAACCTGGCGACAAGAGCCA
The DNA here is from genome assembly GCA_917880005.1 of Nanger dama. Lineage (NCBI taxonomy): Eukaryota > Metazoa > Chordata > Mammalia > Artiodactyla > Bovidae > Nanger > Nanger dama. The sequence goes on along the minus strand of CAKJTW010000110.1, from coordinate 857,346 downwards.
CATCCCAAGTATGAGGCATGACCTTCATGTTGCTAAAGACAGCACTCAGTTTCTCAGACACATGGGACAATGGACCGCTCACTCTTCCTTCCTGAAATATTTTGTACTCTTTATCTCTGCCTTCAATGGATGTTCCTTCTCAGTTTCCTTCACCGTGTCCTCTGCCTCCTTTTGACCTCTAAATGTTGATATGCCCCAGGGCTCATTACTCAGACCTCTTACCTTGTTCACTTCTCCTCTCTTCCAGGGCCTAGGTGAGCTCACTCAGCCTCACGACTTAAAAATGTCATTCATACATGCTTTCTCCAAAATGCTATCTCTGGCCCCATTCTTTCCCTTGAACTCCAGACTTGCATATCCAGCTGCCTACTTGACATCTTCAATGAGACATCTCATAGATTGTAAAACTGAAAATGACTGAAACAGAACTCCTCATTTCACCCCACCTAAAATCTCCTCCTCCTCTATCTCGTGCTTCCTTGATAGCTCAGTTGGTAAAGAATCTGCCTGCAATGTTGGAGACCTGGGTTCGATCCCTGGGTTGGGAAGATCCCCTGGAGGAGGGGAAAGACTACCCACTCCAGTATTCTGGTCTGGAGAATTCCATGGACTGTATAGTATATGGGGTCACAGAGTCAGACATGAGAATGACTTTCACTTTCCTCCATCTCCACTTCAGGAAATTGCAGTTTCATTCAGTGGCTCAAGCCCAGAACCTTGAAGTCAACCTTGACTCCTCTCTCTCTCTCACCTCACATCCAAACCATCAACAAATCCTATTGGTTCTACCTTCCACACATATCCAGAATCCAACCACTTGCCTCTGCATCCACTGAGGGCAATCTAGTCCATGACACTATCAACTCTCACCTGAAAGCAACTCCCCACTGCTTGTCTGCTTTCTCTCCCACCCTCTGCTAGTCAAACTCTAGGAAGCAGCCCAGTAAGACAAACTAGATCATGTTACTCCTCCACCCTCAAGTATACAAAGATGTTCCAGTAAATTTTGCATGCAATTCAATGCTCACCATAGTCCACAAGGCCCTGCAAATGCTCTTTTCCAGTTTTATTTCCTATTTTTGTTACACAGGCCTCCTTGTTGTCTTCAGTAAGTTATTAAACTGAACATATATACCTCAAAATATGAGATAAGATATAACAAGAAAATTTGTGCCATCAATAACACAAAGTGTGTGTAGTGGGGTTGTGCAGCTGTAAAAAAAAAAAGTCCTTGTGTTTATTAGGTACAGAGCTTCGATTCTGCAAGATGAGGAGCATCCTGGCCGTGGATGGTGGTGACGGTGCACAACAATGTGGATTTCCTTAATTGCAGGCTCTATTTCGTTCAGCAAATCTCCAGAACTTAATGTGAACGCACTTAATGTCACTGAATTATATATTTAAAAATAGTCAAAATAGGTATGGCAAAACAAATACAGTATTGTAATTTTAAAAATAAATAAATAAATAAATATTAAAAAAATAAAAATAAATAAAAAAGTCAAAATAGTAAATTCTATGTTATGCATATTTTACCAAAATAGGTAAAATGGTAAATTCTTTTTTTTTTTTTTTTGCCACAGCTAGTAGCATGCAGCATCTTAGTTTCCTGACCAGGGATTGAACCCATGCCCTCTGCATTGGGAGTACGGAGTATTAACCACTGGACTGACAGGGAAGTTCTCAAAAAGGGTAAATTCTACGTTTTGTGTATTCTACCAAAATAAATAATAAAAAGAAAACAATCATTAGTATTTGTATATTTGCAAAACAGGTCTGAAAGCATAAAAACAAAAGGGGAATAGTAATTATTTATAGAGTAGTGTTAATTGCTCAGTTGTGTCTGACTCTTTGTGACCCCATGGACTGTAGCCCACCAGCCTCCTCTCTCCATGGGATTCTCCAGGCAAGCATACTGGAGTGGGTTGCCATGCCCTCCTCCAGGGGATCTTCTTGACCCAAGGACTGAACCAGCAAAGTTAAACTCAATTTCCTGCATTGCAGGCAGATTCTTTACCAAGTCTGAGCACTAGGGAAGCCTGTTAGGGTAGGAGGATTACATATGATTTTCTTTTTGCAGGAAAAGTGCTTCTAATATATGTATTACTTATGTGTGATTTCTATATATTACATATACAATAAAATTCATAAAGAGCTGTGTACAAAACTTATACCTAGTATGGTGATATTTAACTACATACAAAGGAAATAAATATGTTATCATTAAACTTCCTATTTAGTGCCATCAATTTCAATAGATTCATCTCCACAGAAACTAGACAAAGTGAAAGTGAAGTCGCTCAGTTGTGTCCAACTCTTTGCGACCCCATAGGCTGTAGCCTACCAGGCTTCTCAGTCCATGGGATTTTCCAGGCAAGAGTACTGGAGTGGGTTGCCATTTCCTTCTCCAGGGGATCTGCCCAACCCAGGGATCCAACCCGGGTCTCCCACATTGTAAGCAGATGCATTACCCTCTGAGCCACCAGGGAAGAGGACTTTAAATATAGGAGCACTTAGATTTTCAAATGCAGACTCAGGTGACAACATGGATGCTACCTGTCTGACACAGGACAATCATGCTACAGATGAACAAGCTATTGCAAAAACTCTGACACATCCTACAGTGTGTCATTTGATCATGTGGCATCTTTTGACATAGACCAAGCTACAGAGCTGCCTATCGTGCATAATTAAGGGTTTCGGATGTACTAAGGTTTTCTCCTGCCAAATGCCATTCATCTATGCTTGACTCTTCCAACAAATGTAACTGAAGTACAATTTGTAAAGCAAGCTCACTGTGTGAATTATTTTGTCCTGCTGTTTTAAGTCACTGCACGGTTCAGAGGAGTAAAGAAATTATTCTGGGATACCTAAATCACAAAGTACAATCCCATCATTGGGGGAGAGGATGCCAAGACCCAGAAGACAAAGTGACTGGTCCAGAGTTACCCTCCCAGTGTGTGGAATAGCGGGGGCACGACTCCAGAAATCCTTATGCCTTAGTCCCATGCATTTTCTCAAAAGTTGGAATGTTATCTTTGGAAAAGGAGAGTAACAACAATCTGAATGTGGTTACAACTAGAAACAACCTTATCTCTCCCCAACCTTTGTTTTCAAATACACTCCATAGCTTTCTGATTACTCACACTTTCAAGGACCACCTAATTTCAGTAATTAAGACTAATTTTCAGGTGTTGTTTTTTGTTTTAAATTCATCTGGTCTAAATCACATCTTCAATCTCACTTTTAGCTCAAAGTTCTTTCTCTCCACATGGTTCAGATTGACTCACAGCTTGAGGTCTTGCAAATGGGGAAGGAGATGAAATCTGCTTTTCTCTCCTTCCCTCTTCCATTGCTCTCGCTTCCCAGGATCAGTGGTGGGCCAGGGGTGGAGGAGTTGACAAGAATTGAAGTAAAGGGGCTAAAGTCTTTGCACTTGACTGTAAAGCTCCCTTGACTGACAGCATTCTCTGGATTGGTGTCTAAAGATTGAACATCCCTTGGGATGCAGCTATGGCTTCTGAAAAGGCCTTATGGGAATATCCATAGGATCTGAGTCAGGGGCACCAAAGTGAGGGTGCTGTGGGAGCTCTCTCCTTGGCTGGGAGGAACCAAGGCTCTCCCTGCCCATCTCCAGTTGGACTGTCCCTCAAACTCTGCCCAATGAATCAAATCTTCTTGACTAGTCTCTTTTTTTAAGTTGAGAATTATGTTTTATTTTTAATATATATTTTATTTTGTAGAGTATTTTTATTCATTTATTTTTGGCCAAGCTATAAATGGCCATATATGGATCTTAGTTCCCTGGCCAGGGATTGAACCCATGACATCTGCCCTGGGAGCATGATATCTTTAACCAATGGACCACAAGGGAAATCCCTGTCTAGTCTTTTTTCACACAGACTGGTGGGTGATGGCAGCCAGAAAAGTTTATCCATGTTTATATAAATCTCGAGGGGTTTTGCCTAGCTATTCCTCTTCAGAAGTATACGGTACTTACCACATAGCATTTTCAATTAAAAAAAAATTCCATTCAATATTGTCTTATGGGAGTCCTAAGTGTCAGTAAGTTTGTTCTTACTTTTGGTAAGGAAGACAAAGAGGAAGCAGTTGTTGGGAAGATCCAACAGGGAAAGAGGGAATTACCCACGGACTGGAAAATGGAGGGACTGCCTCCAAAGACAACCCTCCCTCATCAAAGGGAATGTCAAAGATTCTGAGAAGACTCTGAGGGGAGCTGCTTCTCTGGGACCAAGCAGACTGGGGGCATCAGCATAAGATAAAATCCTGCCTCTGCCCTTCACCCACTCAGTGGTAATAGACTGAGCTCTTTCCTCCTTCTGAAATCTGGGTTCCCCATCTATAAAATAGGGGGATGGTGACTATTTGTCATTTTTGGCTGCATAGCATTGTAGCACCATCTCCGTTGGAGGAATTACAAGATGGGTGGTGGGCAGACTCCCCATTTGGCCATTATGGAAACCCAAGAGGAGGTCATACAGTCTCACTCCCTACCCTTCCCATATATTACAGCATGGAAATGTGACTCAGGCTCATCCAAGGACTTTGAATCCTTCATAAGAATGCAAAAGTGTAACTGGTGGCATGAGAGTCCATGGGTATGGCATGAATGTCGACTGCAAGTGATCAGCCCAGACAAGTACAGCAGCGCCCAGTGCCTGAGCTGTGCCTGGCCACCTTAATTATATTCTGAGCCTGGCTCTCTAGCCCCTGATGATTCTGCAGAGATGTCATGTTCTCTGTGATAATTACCTTAACTTGGCTCACAAGGCCCATTCAACCCTTTTCTCCCTCTACAGTAGAGGCTAGAAAGCAAAATACTCCCAGACACCTTCACATTAAGAAGTGGTAATGTGATATAGCCCTGATTAATAAAATAAAACAAGAAGTCCCTTCCCCAGTATGAAGGTAAAACCTGGAGAGGAAAAAACTTTTACTTCACCTTTGTCCCTCTCCTTCTTCCTGCCTGGAATACACATGAAATGCCTGGAGGTGAAGCATCTGCTCATGACCATGAGAAGCAAAATGCTAAGCGGAATCCTGGCCTCTGATGGCATTCCTGAGCAGCAAGACAAGCCTTGACCACCCCTTTTAGAAGTTAAATACTGGTGAGAAAATAAATCTCACTATATGGTATACAGCACATCAGAAGAGAGTCCATGCATTGGGTCCAATTTGCTACAGAGATTCAAATGGAACTATTTTAGTTTATGATGTAACAGACGAAGAGTCTTTTTGGAAGGTTAAAAACTGGGTGAAATGATTATGGAAAATGTTGGGAAATAAAATCTGTTTATGTATAGTAGGAATCTATGTAGTGGCTCAGACAGTAAAGAATCTGTAGGAGACCCAGGTTTGATCTCTGGGTTGGGGAGACCTCCTGAGAAGGGAATGGCAACCCATTCTAGTATTCTTGCCTGGAGAATTCTATGGGCAGAGGAGCCTGGCGGGCTATAGGTTATGGGATCGCAAAGAGTCAGACACACCTGAGTGACTAACACACACATACAAGTAAAAACTAGACTTGGAGAAGGAGAGACATGTTTTCATTCAAGAAGCAGAGTCGTATGCAGAATCTGTGGGAGCAAAACATTATCATACTTCAGTCAAACAGAACCAAGGAATTGACTTTTTCTTGACCTTTGTAAAAGAGAAGATAAACACATATCCTTCTACTTCGCCATCTTGATTGCCTCACCACAATCAAAGAAAGCTAACCAAAATGATCACAGACATCACAGTCTTGTATAACTCAACGAAGCTATGAGCCATGCCCTGCAGGGTCATCCAAGATGGATGGGTCATGGTGGACGATCTTGACAAAACATGGTCCACTGGAGAAAGGAATGGAAAACCACCTCAGTATTCTTGCTTTGAGAACCCTATGAATTGTATAAAAGGCAAAAAGATATGACACAGGAAGATGAGCCCCCAGATTGGTAGGTGTCCAATATGCTACTGGGGAAGAGCAGAGAAATAGCTCCAGAAAGAATGAAGCGGCTGGGCCAAAGTGTAAAAGACACTTGGTTATGGATGTGTCCAGTGGTGAAAGTAAAGTCTGATTCTGTGAAGAACAATATTGCATAGTAACCTGGAATAGTAGATCCATGAATTAAGGTGAACTGGATCTGCTCAAGCAGGAGATGGCAAGAGTGAATATCAACATTTTAGGAATCACTGACTAAAATAGATGGGAATGGGTGAATTTAATTCAGATGACAAGGGGATCTTCCCAACCCAGAGATCAAACCCAGGTCTCTCACATGCAGGCAGATTCTGTACTGTCTGAGCCACCAGGGAAACCCAAGAATACTGGAGTGGGTAGCCTATCCCTTCTCCAGAGGATCTTCCCAAACCAGTAATCAAACCGGGGTCTCCTGAATTGCAGGCAGATTCTTTACCAGCTGAGCTCCCAAGGAAGCCCAGATTTCTGCATCCTGGGCAAAATCTGAGTTGAGCATGATATTTATATTTGTAAAATATTTTGTAGTTTAGAACTTAAACTGTCATTTTTTGTACCATCTCACTGATCCTCACAGCAATGCTGAGCTAAACAGGGCAAACACAAGGACTATGAGGAGTGATGAGTTCTAGAGATAAGGATGAGATGGTTGGATGACATCACTGATTCAGTGGACATCAACTTGGGCAAACTCTGGGAGATGTTGAGATACAGGAAAGCCTAGTGTGTTGCAGTCCACAGGGTCATGAAGAGTCGGACACTTCATGACTGCACAACTGAACAACAGCAACAGGAACAATGACCCGAGGCAACAGCAACAATGACCTGAGGCAATGGGGAAAGAGGAACAGACATTGGACTAGGGGTCAGGAAACCTGTTTTGTGCTCCAGTTCCACCACTAACTTAGTACCTGGACCTCGGGAAAGTCATTTACCCCTCTGGATCCAGTCTCCTCATCTGGACAGTGAGGATGCTGGATGTACTAGTCAACTTAGACTGCCTTAACAAAATTCCTTAGACTACATGGCTTAAATAACAAACTTATTTTCTCACGGTTCTGGAGATGAAAAGTCCAAGATCAGAGTGCCAGTACAGTCTAGTTCTAGTGAGAGCTCTTCTCTCTGCTATATCCTCACACTGGATGTGAGAGTTGGACTCTGAAGAAGGCTGAGCGCTGAAGAATTGATGATTTTGAACTGTGGTGTTGGAGAAGACGCTTGAGAGTCCCTTGGACTGCAAGGAGATCCAACCAGTCCATTCTGAAGGAGATCAGCCCTGGGATTTCTTTGGAAGGAATGATGCTAAAGCCGAAACTCCAATACTTTGGCCACCTCATGTGAAGAGTTGACTCACTGGAAAAGACTTTGATACTGTGAGGGATTGGGGGCAGGAGAAGAAGGGGACGACAGAGGATGAGATGGCTGGATGGCATCACTGACTCAATGGACGTGAGTCTGAGTGAACTCAGGGAGTGGGTGATGGACAGGGAGGCCTGGTGTGCTGCGATTCATGGGGTCGCAAAGAGTTGGACACGACTGAGCGACTGAACTGAACTGAGGGTGGGGAAAGAGAGGGAAAGAGAGACAGCTAGAGAGAACTCCCTCTTTTATAAGGACATAGTCCTAGCAGATTAAGGCCCCATCCTTATGACCTTAGTCAATCTTTTCTTTTTAAATGGGAGTGTAATTGCTTTTCAATGTTGTGTTAGTTTCTGCTGTGCAATGAAGTGAATCAGCTACACGTATACTTACATCCCTTCCCTCTTGAAGCTCCCTGCCACCCCTCTAGGTCATCACAGAGCACTGAGCTGAGGCTCCTGTGCTATGCAGCAGGTCCCCACTAGCTGCCTATTCTACACTATGGCAATCCCACTCTCCCAATTCATCTCACCCTCCATTCCCCTGCACCTACGTGTGTTCTTTGCATCTGCATCTCTGTTCCTGCCCTACAGACAGGTTCATCAGTACCATCTCTAGATTCCATACATATACATTAATAAGCAATATCTGTTTTTCTCTGACTTACTTCACTCTGTATGACAGACTCTAGGCCCATCCACATCACTACTGATGACCCAATTTCATTCTTTTTTATGGCTGATAATATTCCATCACATATATGTACCACATCTACTTTATTCAGTCATCTGTCAATGGACATTTAGGTTACTTCTGTGTCATGGCTAACGTAAATAGCACTGCAATGAACATTGGGATACATCTTTTTTTTTTTTTTTAATTATTGACCTCATTTAATCTTAATTATTTCCTCAAGATTCTTTCTCCACAAACAGCCACACTGGGGGTTAGGATTTCATCACATGCATTTTGGGGGAACACAGTTCAGCCCACAGCACGGACATGACATTTGGAGTTCCTTCCACCTGTTAGCACAAGTCTGGAACACTGAAGATGCTCACAGTTGTCCATGGAATCAGTTAGTCTACTGGCTTCCTTGATTCAAGACATTGCACAAGGCTCATTTCTCAACTCTTGGGTAGTGAGCATCTTGGGGTCTTCTGTGTATGCATTTCCTTTTCAAAGGAAATTAACATACCAGAGGTGATCTCTGGCCAAAGCAGGTCTCTCTTGAGGCTGGAGCCTTAACGTTTTTCAGAAAGCAATATATTTACTGTTACTTTCAGTTTGGGGGCATGACATGAAAATTAGCTACTTTCTTTAGAAAGAACACAATGGTGACTGTCAATTGGAGTTGGTTTCAATTGGGTTTCAAATCACACGTATACAGTTACATTTTCTGACTGCCATGGACAGTACTGATCAGTTGTGGCCCTTCACCAAAGCCCAAAATGCCTTGTCATTCCTCCTTCACCCCTGAAGTACCCCCAAGTGCTGTTTTCAAGCATCTTTGTGGTCAGAAGCAGCCTCTGGTGAAGAGAGCCAGCCAACCTTAGGTGAAATATAATTTTCACCAATGGTAATTAACCAGGATTTCTCCAGGAATATTTTTGGTTTAATATACTTATTGTCAAAGGTCTAAAAACAATTATATACTCACTGCCAAAGGCCTTAAATACAATTCCAACAAAAATAGTCCAAGGATGGTGGAAACAGCTCTAGAATGACTTGTTGTATTAAGATCCAAGGCCATTAGAGCTAAAAAGGTCTCAACTTCTATAACTGCTTTATTTGTTTACTTCTCCTTATTTATGATAAAATCTATAACTGCTTATAACACTAAATTTTCCCTGTGTTAGTAATTTCAAACACAAATTCACCTTTCACAGCTATTAAAATCTTCACCTTCAATTGCCCCCAACTGTTCAAATTCTGGTATTCTTACAAAATGGTAAGATGCTGAGTTTCTATGTTTTGTAGAGCAATGGTTCTCAACTGAGAGATGCCAAAGATTCCCAGGGGGCATCTGGCAATATGTCGAGATATTTTTTGGTCATCACAACTGGCATCTAGTAGGTAGAGGCCAGGGATGCTACTAAGCAGTGCACAGGACAGCTCCCCTACAACAAAGTTATCCAGCCCCACTGTCAATAATGCTGAGGTGGAAATATCCTGCTACAGAATCTGGAGATGCAAAGAACGTGGTCTGTAAGGCTGCCAGGGCAAGAGGGGACACTTCTCCCGGCAGCACAACTCTGACTATGCACGACCTCAGAGACACAGCAGAAACTGATGGAGTACCTGCCTTGCCAACAGAATGTCAGGAACAGGACTAATTTTTTTTAAGTAGGCAGCCCCTCCTCTGATCTCCATTCAACTTCACTGTCCTCTCACCTGCATAGTAAGGGGAAAGAAAGCAGGACTGGAACACAGCGGCTCAGGAGCAGGCCTGTGATGAGGTCTAAAGATTTGCCACTTAAACCCTCAGAGCTCATTTTACTTGCGATGGATGGCATGAGGACAGAAAAAAGCTCCACTTTATAAAATCCTAACAGCTTCATGGGTTGGTAGGATTTCAAACTCCTTTAAAAAGCATTAAATAACTCCCTGTGCTCCCATTATTTTAATGATTTCTGTATATCCCTCCTCATTCCAAAAGGTTGAGGTGGTTAACTCGCCCTGTGGTGTCGAGTCAATCTCCCCATATAAAGCTTATGTGGGCTTTAGGACCGATCAATAGGTGTTTCAGTGTTGGAGGAAAAAGGATTTTGGGAGGACCAAGGAAACCTATAAAGTTCTGGCAGTTCAAAGATATGAGTTAAATTCCTACTATGTGTAAAGCACAGTGCTAAATGCTGAGGCAATATTTTTTAAGAGTATAAATCACAGCTGGTGTCTTTAAGTAATTTATAATCTGCCTGAGAGAGATAGGCTGGGTGCCCAAGGGAGGATGTCTTTCATTACAAGGCGGTCTGTGCTCAGAGCCTCCAGGCAGGCACAGCCCTCAGCTCTTTTCCCTTCCTCTGGCTGGGGGAAGGAGGATCAGAGCAAAGGCTAGGAAGTGGGCCCAGGCTGGAAAGGGTTGGGGCAGGGAGCAAACTAATCAGATGCTAAAGTTACGGTTTTATCCCGCAGCTACAAGACTCTGAAGGCATCCAGTCAGGAAGTTACAGAGATAAAAGGTGACATTTACTGAGTGCTTGCTGTTTACCAGGCACACTCATTTCATCTTCTTCCTGACAGCCCTATGACAAAGCTACTCTTCTTCCCATTTGACTGATGAGGAAACTGAGGTATGGGGTTATTAAATCATTTGTGCAGTCACACAATTAGGAAGAGCTAGAGCCAGGATTCACCCCCTGGGCAGAGCCCACACTCTAATTTCTTCTCAGGGCTGCCTCTTGATAGAAGAGGAAGGTTGAGAGCTGAGGAAAGATCAGACATGTTAGGAAGATGCTGCCAGCAGGGAGCAGTTCAAGGAGTGGAAGTCAATGGGGTCAGATGTTGCTGAGCCATCAGGAACGAAATCTGAGAAAGGGCCATTGGATTTGTGATTAGGCAATCAGGGGTGACCTTTAAGAGTTCTGTTCCATAGAAGGGTGGGGACAGGGGTTCCCAGGAAGACAGAAGTGGGGAGTGAAAATGCAGAGAGTCCCTGGTAGAAACTGATAATCAAAGGACAGGGAGAAACGAAACAGACTCTTCCAGGCTTTTCTTTTGAAGCTATGCTACCAAACAGTAGAACACAATTACAATATATTTCACCTTGTTCTTTTGTTTTGAAGGGTATATCTAATACATTTCAGTAGCCGTGGTTAAAGGAGAATTAGCAGAGGTTAAAGCGTCTGCCTCCAATGTGGGAGACCTGGTTTCGATCCCTGGGTCGGGAAGATCCCCTGGAGAAGGAAATGGCAATCCACTCCAGTATTCTTGCCTGGAGAATTCCCTGGATGGAGGAGCCTGGTAGGCTACAGTCCACGGGGTCGCAAAGAGCCGGACATGACTGGAGCCACTTCACCTTCATGTAATTTTTTTTTTAAGCTGCATCAAATTCAGGTAAAATCAAAGATGTAACTGTTTGAAGGGAAATCATTACAGGAGAAAGGTTAACTTAACCTTATTTCTATATTGCATTGGCTGGACATGATGGCAATTCTGTAACGGGGATGGTGGGGACTGTCAGAAAATCACGGATGAAATAACTCGCTTCAGACTTAGTTCAAGCCAAGAGCAGCAGAAAGCACTGCATGCATTATGGCTTGAGGCTGAAATTCAGAGAAGAGCTGCCTTATAGCAGCATGCACTTCCAAAAACCTGGGCTGCAAAGGACAGAAATACTTATTAAAATTCTTTGTTTTAATGAGCTGTGGGAGCCCGAGTTATCAGCCCTGTCCTAGCTACTGAGTAGTTTCCATTACAAATCAAAAGCAGTTTCAGGCAGGCTGCATTTTCTTGGAGGGGAATTCTCTCCTGGTAGATAATTCGGACCGCCTAGGGCAGCAATTAAAGGCACTGAGGAGGAGAGAAGGAGAAGGAGGCTTCCCAGTGGCTGAGGAGAGGCTCCACCGAGACTCCATGCCATAGCCATTCCCTCCCTCTGGCACTCCAGTGTACTCAGTTCTACAGTGTTCTGAGTCACGTTCGTGTCCCAGATGCCCATCATTTTGCTGCTGCCCAAGAACTACTGCAAACAATAGATGAATAACGGTAACTTGGAGTCTGAGACTGCTGGGACCAAAATAATCTCAGGCTGGGATGCTGTTGGGGTACGCTTTCTGCAAAACTCACAGACTCATGAGATAAATGCTTTGGCAATGAACTTTCATACTCTGGCTTAAGTAGGAAAGATCACACCCTCGCTTAAGCAGGAAAGACATCAACAGGTATTCAACCTTAAAAAAAAAAAAAAAGGATAAAGCTGGAGGTGCCACGATTAACCTGCCTGTATGAGTGTCCACAGATTCCTTTTCCTTTCTAGTGACTCAGGCTATGGGAAAGTTGGTGGACTCTAGAGCATCCTTCTTTGGAAGTCTTCAAAATCATTCTGCACTCCAAATAGAAGGGAACTCACACAGGTCTCCTTTCCATCCCAAGCCATATTCCCATGTACCTTTTGCTTCCTTGTTATACACTGCAGCCCTCTGAAGACCGTCTTTTCATCTTTCCAAGGGCTGACTCTCTCTGAGAGGTTCCTCTTTGCCAACAGCAGCTCAAAAGTAAGACAAGATCTCCCCTGATTCTTCTCCACTTTCCTTGTTCTCCCCCCACCCCCAACACATACACAGCCTTTGCATTTGAGAGGTTTCACTGCTCACAACGGGGAACTGTAAGGGCTACAAGAAAACAAGAAGTATGGGAGGCTGGAAAGACTCAAGGATGCCACGGTGAGTTGTCAGTTCTTTTCCACAGCACCAGGGTTAGGGGAGTGAACAAAATAGACAAAATCCCTGTGCTCTGGAGCGTTCATTCCCTGGGGCTGATTTTCATAGAGTGTGTTTGGAGGGGCTGTGGATAAAAGCAAAGCAGGAGGAGGGATGGGAATGCCTGTGGGAGCGTGTGTAGTTTTAAAGGAGTGATGAGACTTTGAGCAGAGCCAAAAGGAGGTGAGGGAGCAAACCATGCAGGAATCTGCAGAAAGCACGGTCCAGGAGAGGAACAGCAAGGGGGGCCCGTGTGGACAGGCAGAGGCAGAGGAGGGTGGGAGGCACTCTCCATCCTGCAGTGCGAGCGAGGAGCAGGAAAAAGCCCTGATTCTGAGCCATACTGACCAAGGCCTGAACCTCAGCCTCTGCTCCTTAGGTCATGTACCTCGGACTCTTCTCTTCTAATCTAGAAAGAGTTGACCACACAAAAGGTCCTTGCAAAGGGCTAAAAGAGACACGAATGTGAAACCACCTATGGCAGGTCACAGCGCACATGAGTTCCCTTCCTCCAGCCCTGGTTACAGGGCTCCTCTCATCTAGCTCCCATTGTGGCCGTGTCTAGAAGTATGCCATTCAAGGGCTTTCTAGAGGTTCAAAGTATACTGCCAAGTGCAAGAAAAGAAACTGCAAAGCAGTATGCATCTATGTATAGTATTGTTGGTGAACAGTAACATTTTAGTATCCGCATTAAAAATCCAGAGAAATCCATACCAAACTATTAATGGTGGTCTCATGAAGGTATAAGACTATCAGAGATTCTAACTATGGACCTCTATCTTCTATATTTATGTAATGATTGAACATTTTACAACACATACATATTTGCAAGTAGAAATCACAATACACACTAATGTTGGTAAAGGAGAAGTGATTTCCTGGCCCTTTCCTATAAGCAGCCTCCATCCTCCCTTGTGCCCAAAGCCCACAGATGTGAGCCCACTTTAGGAAGCCTTACATCTTCCTTATGGGGCAACTGAGTGCATACACACTCAACCAAAGGTCTAGGTCTCTCAACAGACCAGGACTATTGGAGAAAGTCCTATGGTGGATGTGCTGGCCAGCATTTGTGAACTCTGGTTCAGTTTGGAAAGGGGATGGATTAACTAGCAGGTTGTGAACTGCTTTCTAAATAAAATTAAAACCCTTGCTATAGCTTCCACCAAGGAGAGAAAAAGAAGACTGGTGAAAATCGAGTATTTGTAAACTGACTGTGAACTTTTGTGATTCCAGATTGCTGACACAGAAACAAATATCTCATTTTAGAGAATACTAAGTTAAGTGTAAGAAAACAAAACATTTCACAAGTAAGTAGCCTACAAGGTCAGTCAAGGAAAGACAAATATGCAAGTTCCCAGTGTCTTACTCAACAATACATTAAAATGTGCATTACAATAAGTCACTGCAATGCATGCTAGTTATATAGCTTAGAAAAATTTTAGTTGCTTCCCACTTCCAAAAAAAGAAAGAAAAATCCTTGGTGAAGGGGAAAAAATAATAACACTTAAGCATCCATAGTTGCCCATATGGTTTTTTCCAGTGTAAACATTTGTTTCAGGAAAACAAATATGTAGTCAGAAATGTTTTAATGTTCCTCAAACTGACCACTGCACCAAAAAGGGGTGCTCAGCCCTGCAGTAAATAAAATCCTGCATGAATAGAAGAAAGTAGACTTCTTGGATGCTTTTTAATTATGAGACAACTGACTGTAGAAGACAGAGGTGCTCCCCATCGGAAAACCCATGTACTCCCCAGAATCAAGCAATGCCTCTCTTTGCTTATGTCCTGCTCAGTAACATCAGGATTTATCTTGAGTTTATCTGATCAGAAAATGGAAATCCCCAGGGCAGAAAGGCTCCATCTCAGCACCAGAGCTGTGCGCTCCAAAACCAAGTGACTTCCGTGAAGCAAAATGGTTGTAACAAATTGCTTTACTATCAACAGAATACAGTATAACGAAAAAGTAACATCATGATGTCCTAAAACCAGTCATATTGCCCAAGAAAGAAAACAGAGCTTATAGAATTTACAAGAGTCTTTTATTTCTGACCTAATATTATTTACCAATTTAACATTAAAGCTGTAACTTCCATGGAATATAATTTTCAAATAATCCCTTATGCTTATCTATACTTTTCTCACCACCATCTCAAATATGTGACCTGAGTATAAAACTTTGTAGCCCACCTGGCTGAATTTCCCATCGATGCAACTACAGCGAAAACTGTTAGTAATGTGTAGCAAGATCTAATATCTGCATTATAATAATGCATTTATATAAAAATATTAAATTTACATCCATTGTTAAATGTACAAATTCCAAGATTTTTCTAATGAAGAGCTGCTACAGTCACAGAGAGACTGGATTATGGTCTATAGCTTGCATAGATTTTTTCTCCTGGTTAAGGTACATACACACAAGTGTGTCAACGTTTTAAAGACTAGCCGTGAGACCAGAAAATGGTGTGCAGTGTAGGGAGAAGATAGGGCTGGAATGTGACCATGAAAAATGTGAATGATTCATTCTACCTGATGCATATACATTTTATAGATTTAAATGTGAAGGGAAATAACTTTTGAAACTGTTTTGGGAGAGAGGAATAGAAACATATCTTAAAAAAATTTTTTTTTAAGTTTTTATTTTGTATTGGGGTATAGTCATTAACAAACAATGTTGTGATAGTTTCAGGTGAACAGCGAAGGGACTCGGCCATACACATACATGTATCCATTCTCCCCCAACCCCTCTCCCATCCAGGCTGCCACATAACGTTGAGCGGAGTTCCACATGCTATACAGTAGGTCCTTGTTGGTTGTCCATTTTAAATACAGCAGTGTGCACATGTCCATCCTAAACTCCCTAACTATCCCTTCCCTCCATCCACCCCCCATCTGGCAACCATAAGTGCTTTCTCTGCAATCTAAGAAACATGTCTCAAATCCATGTTTATAGGCTCAGTGCCACCTTAAAAAATTCCACACAAATCCATTCTGAAACAACAGTTTCTCTTACTGGAAAGTCACAAAGGTTGAATTGAATCTATGAAATGGAAAATCAGATCCAAGCCTGTATGTTCATTCATAAGCTTTGATCTTAATGAAATGTAGATGGAATGGCAGTATCAGGGTTAAACATGACTCCCACCCTCTTACCCACGCACTAAACCCCCCCTTCCCCCAGCAATCAGATGCACTACAGTTTTATTCTTAGCCTGTCCCTGACTGTGTGACCTTGGGCAAGTTAGCTAACCTAAGTCTTAGCCTCTTTGTGTTCAACATGGAGATAACAGGTTTGTTATGAAGATTAAATGAGATCATGTACCAACAGCTTATAACTCAGTATCTGGTATATATGACCATTAAAAAAAAGTGTTCTCATGATTAAATGTGGCACTCTACTATATATTTTAGAAGCGATTATAGTCCTGTTGCCATATCCAAACATCTTGTGATAACCACTTTTATTCTATACTTCTAGCTTTAGCTATTTTTCACCATAGCATTTCAAGGGGGAAAAAAAGGTAGTTTCATACGTCCCACTTTTGGAACTGTTTCTTGAAGCAAGGTGAAAAGCTGGGGAAATAGGTAACTGAAGAGAAATTTAGTCTTTAGGATATGATGTTATATGTGTATGAATATAAACAAATCATCTGATTTCAATCTATAACATATGGGGCATCAAATCATAGTCAGGTTTTATTTTAAAAGAGACAAAAGCCAAGCATTATTAAAGAATACATTAGGAATCAATATGGGCCTATTGCTATCTCAGTATTAGTGTCTGAAACAGGGATTGGTGGGCTAGATTACAGGGAATTTCATGGGGTCTAACTTCCAACAGGTGGCAAGCTTTAGTCATCTTCAGATGCAAAACCTTAATGAGTTTGAGTATGCAAGTCTCAGGGATTCTGTTCAAGGCCTCCTCTCGGCAATCAAGGGAAACAATTTTCTGGTTTTAAGACACCCTGGCAAGTTAGCAAGCAGGGGAACTGTCTGCCGTAGCTTGCACCTGTCCCTAGAACGGGATTCTGGCCTGACAGTGAAAAACCACCATCCTTTCTTGCCAGTCCATTCTGCCGCTGTGGCGCCTCCAGACAAATGGGGGAAGCCCACTAGGAAGTGGTTACGACCAGCCAAGCCACAAATCCCCGGGGTGTGGGATTTCCACCTCAATACCACACTAGAAAACCGAAAACAGGCGCTCGCTTATTATACTGCAATGGGATTCCCCCAGCAGCAATCCCCCCCCGACCAGCTTGCATGTTTTATTAATAAATGCAAGATGGCACACGGAGGCAAAGAATGGGAGGTAAGGCATCTGCAGCTGGACCTGAACCAGGGCAGTTTGTAAAAATAAATAAGAAGCATGTGACAAGAAGCAGATCTCCAGGCTAGAGCTGAAGCCCTGGGCTGCCCCAGGCACCCTCGCCTTGCTACCCCGGCCAGAGGGGATGAAGGTCAGTGGTAAGATCCCAGCCCTCCCGGGCACGTACCCTGCAAACCCTGACCGGCCCCCACCCCCGCCCCGGCCACAGGACCCGGGCAGCGTGGCAGGGGAAGCCCCGGCCACAGCCAGCTGCGGGGACACATACCTGCTGCCGGGGCTGGGGATTCGCTCGGCTCTGCAGCGGCGCCGGCCGCGGCTCGCGCTCCCGGGGCTCCCCTCCGCCCCCCGCCCCCTCGCGGCCCCGCGGCTTCCTCCGCTCCTCCGCCCACCGCGCTCGGGGGCGCGCGCGCGGCCCCGCGCCGGCGGCAGGACCGGGCCCGCGCCTGCGCCCTCGCCTCCTCTTTCGACGCGCGCGCCCAGGCGGCTGCGGAGCGGCCGCGCGGCTGTCTAGGAAACCGGCCCCCTCGGCGGGTCGGGCGGACGGCGGGAACCGGGCAGGGGCGGGGGCTGGGGACGCGGCTCGCGCCTGGGCCCGAACGGAGCGCGCAGGTTTCGTGGCGTGGGTGAGGGGCTCGCGGGGACGTGTCGGGTGTATGGGGGGGCTGCGCGTGCGCGTGTGGAATCAGGAAGGGGTCGTGGAGAGAAGGTCTGAGGTAGAAGGGTTGGGAAGCAACAAGTGAGGGGTCCCCATTCGCGGTATTTCGTGCAACCGAGAATTGAAACCTTCTCTGGCTTTGGTGCAGCGCCTCGCAGTTTCCAAAGCTCTCTGCCAGCCGTTGGTTACATCCACACAGGGCACCTGATGAGGCAGCGAACGGCGAGCATGGTTACCCTTTGAGATTTGATGAACCCCTTTCTGGCCGAGGTTGAACTAGAGTCAAGAGACTCCCTGACCCTCAGGCTGCTGTCTGGGGAAAAAATTACTTGTTAGGACCTTCATTTCATAGTTGACCTCGGGACCCTTGTAGGTCAGTGTTTCTCAACCTTTTTTTTTTTTTTCCCGTTATCGTTCCCTTAAGAAAAGCCTTTTAAACGTTTTGCTCATCAATCTCTTCTTGCTTGACGCCATGAAATTCTGATACCGTTCATATATCGCATAGCTGCTTATGTACCGTACGTGTATCGTGTTTTACACATAAAAGGAGTAAGATCTCACCCTTTGGAGGTAAAACTTCTTCCCCGTAGAGAATGCTTGTTTTAGAACAGTGGCTCTTGGTTAGTGGGTGTGGCATATGGCCTTAGGTGAGGGCTCTGGGCGCACCCAGAAGACTATAGATTTAAGTTTTTACATCCTCCCTGTTTCTGATGTATGTACAGGTTGCTGTGAGCAGTGGAGTAATACAATCACTTAAGCACCTTCTGGAGTCAGAGTAGCCTTTTGTCACTTCTAGTCTCAATTCATGCTAAAAATCTGGCCATTTTCCAGTAGAGTCGCGATAGTTTTGCTAAAGTACTTGAAAAGATGGCAAACTCTCTCTTCTAGACCACCAAGTTCCAAGGTGAGCTCTAGCTCTACAGACAGCCTTGATTTCTGGTTCTCATACCTCTTATAAAGGTTTTGTTGTTTGTTTTGGTTAGGCCTGTTTGATAAGCAGGAATGTCTTTGTCTTAGTCATCCCTGTCTCTTTCTCTTCCCACTTCAGCTTTTCTAGCTAAAAGTTGGAAATTGTGGAGTTGAAAGACTTCAAAACCCAGGTCACAGAATTGCCCCAGAGGCTTGGATTATACGTTTCTTAGACAAAGAAATATCTAGATCGGGAGTGTGTATCTACTTTTGGCAAGCTGGGAAATAAGTAAAATTCCTTCTTCAGGTCCTCCCTCATCTTTAACCCAACTCTAATGGAATTTGAGAGGAACACAAAGCCCTTGGAGGTGATATTTGTAGAAGCTATCTGAGTTGCCAGAGGATTTTTCTTCTCCGTTTAATGTAGACTTGAGAGAGTGGGGATGAGTCTGGAAAAGTTGGGAGGATGGATGGGATGGGGAATGGGTAGTTTTCTGACAAGTGGTGGCAACATTTCAACTACACTTGAAAAAGTGTAAGAAAAAGTAGCCTTGGCATAGCTTGTTCATGTTATTTTCCAACCCCATTCCCCGCCCCCTACACTTAGTAGAACTCCAAAGGCTTGATTAAAAGCGTCCAGTTACAGTGCTAGTTGAAACAGTAGGACATGTGTTTTGAACCTTTCAGACAGAAAAATTGGAACACCACTTTGGATTGCCTGGAATCTTTGTAGTCTAATACTAGTTTTACATTCAGGTGTAATACTACTTCAAGGGAACTTTTTCCCTGTAATAGCTATCATTGAAGACCCTCTAGAGAGAGAAAACTGTGGGAATTATATGCTAGTGTCTTTTACCTGGGTCTTTTAAGTGTGCTGCTTTTTGTGTGTGTGTGTAATCTGAGTTCATGGAAAATGTAGGTGCACCTACTTTATGTGGTAGTGTGTAGTCCAAAAAAAAAAAAAAAAAATCCCCTAATACCTGTAATTTATCAGCTCTATGCTGCACCCTGGTGGTGTGTACCTTATATCACCTACCATGTTGAAAACCTAAATCAGCTGTGTAGACAAGATGCTATTCTGCTTTCTCCAAACTTTTTCTGCTCTGTTTTCAAATTTCTAAGTCCTGATATCTGGAGGAGGATTGGCCCTTGAGGGTGATCAATTTGGAGCAACCGCGAAGAACTCTGGCAGGCCTCTTTAGCTTATTCTTAAATGTGTATATAGGAATCTCTTGAGGATGCTTGATTAAAATCAGATTCTGGAGGCTCCCCTCAAATCCATTAAAATTGAATTGGCACAAGTGTGGCCTGTTATTTTTAATTGTAACTGCCCCAGGTGATGCTTATCAACAGGAGAGGTTGAGGAACACTGGAGCTATAAATAGGACAGGTGCCGCTTCAGTAGAATGTAGGTGACTAGAGAAGGGATTTTATGGGTGATGGTATCCCACAGCAAAAGGAAAATAGGACCTATACAGCAGAAATAGAAGAAATTAACTGTAGTTTTAAGGCTTGTGTGTCACTTTCTTGCCAGATATATCTGCTTCTAATGTGGCTGTAATTACCATGCTCTTCCATACCAAAATATCTTTTGAGGTAAGTCAGATTTTCTTTTATTTAAAAGAGACTGTCTTTTCAAGAGTACCAGAATCACATAATCAGAAAAATTGTGCATGTATGCAGCTGCAAGATTAGGAGAAGGCAGACTGGAGATTACGTTGATCCTATGAATATCTGAAAAAGATTGCTATTAGAGTTAAAATTTGTTCTCTTGAGATAGTTGCTTGAAAACGTAGAACGTGTGAATTCTGATGCCATGTGATTTGTGAAATTTAAATAATATCAAGAGATTTTAAGTTGTTAATATTTATGTAAATGTTAATATTTTAAAACCTCTGCTGCATGTTGATTTGGGATGGAGCCTCACTTATTGGGAACACACAGGGAGAAAGCCAATCTGAGTCAATGAAAAGCTTGAAAAATGGAATATATATGAATTTGTGTGATAATTATTTA
Organism: Nanger dama; assembly: GCA_917880005.1. Taxonomy (NCBI): domain Eukaryota; kingdom Metazoa; phylum Chordata; class Mammalia; order Artiodactyla; family Bovidae; genus Nanger; species Nanger dama. The sequence continues at coordinate 836,677 of CAKJTW010000110.1, read as the reverse complement.
AAAATTTAAGTATACATAATACCTGCTAACAAAATAGCTTTCAAAATCCTGCTGAGTGCTTTAATGAATATATGTGATTGACTTGTAATTAGCAAAATTCATGTGCATATATTCTGTGTGGTTAAAGCAAAGCACAATACTGTGCACTGACTAGGTCCTCAATTAATATTCTTTTAAAAATACTTTCTCATAAGTACGTTAAATACACTTAATGTAGCAAGCCCATTTTCAAGGACAGAAGGGGCAGATTTTACCTTGAGTGGTGGCATGCCAAGAATGGGGCAGTGAAAACATCCCCTGGGGTGTAGGCAAAAATGTTCTCATTGTCTGTAGGGAATTTAAACTATAATATACCCACTAAGAGCCTGTCTGATTTTCATTACCAGCAGTTTTTATGTACCAGAAATTCTAAACAATGTCAGTGATAAAATATTCTTCCTTGAAAAATTTCTTATGAACCTAGTTTCTAAACAAGTTCCATAGTTACTTTATGTATACGTATATAATTTATTTTATTTTTGACTGTGCTAGGTCTTTGTTGCTGCACAAGGGCTTTCTCTAGCTTCAGCGTACTCTATAGTTGGGATGCTTTGGCTTCTCATCTCGGTGGCTTCTCTTGTTGTGGACATGAGCTCTAGCGCCCACAAGCTTCAGTAGTTGCTGCACGCCAGCTTTGTAGTTGTGGAACACCAGCTTAGTTGCCTTGTGGCACATGGAATCTTCTGGATCTGGGATCATATCCCTGTTCCCTGCATTGACTGGCGGATTCTTAACTACCAGACCACCAGGGAAGTATTTTTGCCTGTTTATGGGGCTCTCCATGCAAGAATACTGGAGTGGTTTGCCATTTCCTCCTCTAGTAGACTGTTTTGTCAGAACTCTTCAGTATGACCTATTCATCTTAGGCGGTCCTACATGGCATGGCTCATAGTGTCACTGAATTATGCAAGGCCCTTCACCATGACAAGGCTGTGATCCATGAAGGGGAAGAGAAACAAAAGGCAAGGGAGTAAGGGAAAGATATACCCAACTAAAGGCTTCCCTGGTAGCTCAGACGGTAATAATCAACCTGCAATATAGGAGACCCACGTTCAATCCCTGGGTCAGGATGATCCCCTGAAGAAGCGAATGGCAACCCACTCCAGTATTCTTGCCTGGAGAATTCCATGGACAGAGGAGCCTGGCGGGCTACAGTCCATGGAGTTGCATAGAATCGGACACAACTGAGTAACTAACACAACTACATACCCAATGCAGACTTCCAGAGAATAGCAAGAAGAGAAAGAAGGCCTTCTTAAATGAGCAATTCAAATAGAGGAAAACAGTGGAATGGGAAAGGTTAAGATCTCTTCAAGAAAACTAGAAGTATCATGGACCATTTCATGCAGGGATGGGCACAATAAAGGATAGAAACTATAAGGACCTAACAGGAGCAGAAGAGATTAAGAAGAGGTGACAAGAATACACAGAAGATCTGTATAGAAAAGGTCTTAATGATTTGGATAACCACGTTGGTGTGGTCATTCACCTAGAGCCGGACATTCTGGAGCATGATGTCAAGTGGACCTTAGGAAGCATTATGAACAAAGCTAATGGAGGTGATGGAATTCCAGCTGAGCTAATTTCTGATAAGATGATGCTATTAAAGAGTTGTACTGAATATGCCAGCACATTTGGAAAACTCAGCAGTGGCCACAGGACTGGAAAATGTTGATTTTCATTCCAATCCTAAAGAAAGTTCAAGTGAAAGTGTTAGTCACTCAGTCAGGTCCGACTCTTTGTGACCGTATGGACTCTAGCCCTCCAGACTCTTCTCTCCATAGAATTCTCTGGGAAAGAATACTGGAGTGGGTATCCATTTCTTTCTTCAGGGGATCATCCCACCCTAGGGATCAAACCCAGGTCTCCCACATTGCAGGCAGATTTTTTACTGTCTGAGCCACCAGGGAAGTCCCAAACTACTGGACAATTGTGCTCATTTCACATGCTAGCAAAGTAGTGTTCAAAATCTTTTAAGCTAGGGTTCAGCAGTACGTGAACTGAGAACTTTCAGATGTACAAACTGGGTTTAGAAAGGCAGAAGAACCAGAGAGCAGATTGCCAGCATTCATTGGATCATGAAGAAAGCAAGGGAATTCCATAAAAACATCTACCCCATTGACTGTGCTAAAGCTTCTGACTGTGTGGATCACAACAAACTGGAAAATTCTTGGAGAGATAGGAGTACCAGACCAGCTTAACCTGTCTCCCGAGAGAAACATGTATGAGGGTCAAGAAGCCACAGTCAGAACCAGACATGGAACAACAGACTGATTCAAAATCGGGCAAGGAGTACATCAAGGCTGTATATTGTCACCCTGCTTGTTTAACTTATGTGCAGAGTATATCATTTGAAATGCCAGGCTGGATGAATCATAAGCTGCAATCAAACCCGCAGGCAGAAATATCAACAACCTCAGATGATACTGCTCTAATGGCAGAAAGTGAAGAGGAACTAAAGTGCTCTTGATGAAGGTGAAAGAGGAGAGTGAAAAAGTTGGCTTAAAAGTCAACATTCAAAACACTTAAGATCATGGCATCTGGTCCCATCACTTCATGGCAAATAGATGGGGAAGCAATGAAAAGAGTGACAGATTTTCTTTTCTTGGGCTCCAGAATCACAGCAGGTGGTGACTACAGCCATGAAATTAAAAGAAGCTTGCTCCTCAGAAGAAAAGCTATGACAAACCTAGACAACGTATTAAAAAGCAGAGACATCACTTTGCTGACAAAGGTCCATACTATGTTTTTTTCCAGTAGTCACATACAGATGTGAGAATTGGACCATAAAGAAGGTTGCTGCTGCTGCTGCTGCTGCTAAGTCGCTTCAGTTGTGTCCAACTCTGTGCAACCCCATAGACAGCCCACCAGGCTCCCCCGTCCCTGGGACTCTCCAAGCAAGAACGCTGGAGTGGGTTGCCATTTCCTTCTCCAATGCATGAAAGTGAAAAGTGAAAGTGAAGTCACTCAGTCGTGTCTGACTTTGTGACCCCATGGACTGCAGCTTAACAGGCTCCTCTGCCCATGGGATTTTGCAGGCAAGAGTACTGGAGTGGGGTGCCATTGCCTTCTCTGATAAAGAAGGCTGAGTGCTGAAGAATTAATGCCTTCTAACTGTGGTGCTGGAGAACACTCTTGAGAGTCCCTTGGATAGCAAGGAGATCAAACCAGTCAATCCTAAAGGAAATTAACTCTGAATATTCATTGGAAGGACTGAAGCCGAAGCTCCAATACTTTGGCCACCTGATGTGAAGAGCCAGTTCACTGGAAAAGACCCTGATATTAGGAAAGTTTGAGAGCAAGAGAAGGAGGCAACAGAGAATGACATGGTTGGATGGTATCAATGGACATGAATTTGAGCAAACTCTGGGAGGTAGTGAAGGACAGGGAAGCCTGTTCATGGGACTGCAAAAGTTGGGCATGACTTAGAGACTGAAGAACAGACAACAACAGTGTAAGCTTCAAATTAGCACATTTTAATTATTGATCCTTTAATAAATATTATATTCTACAGAGATGTTAAATCAGAGAACTCCCAGTTATATGGCTGGCCTTCAATAAATCTAGACTCAGCTCTACAGATATTTTTCCGAATAAATTCATAAAAATTCAGGGTATTGCAAGACTTCAGGTGCAGTTCATGTCTGCAACCCCTTTGGTCCATATCCCTGTATTTAAATAGTAGATTCTTATGCAGTGATAGTACAGAGACTGTAAGGTTTCTGTATTACTTCAGTATTTCATTCCATGTGATGACCTAAGAGTTTTCATTTGTGTTTAAGAGTGAAACAAAGTATAAACTTTGCTGCTGCTGCTAAGTTGCTTCAGTAGTGTCCGACTCTGTGCGACCCCATAGATTGCAGCCCACCAGGCTCCTCCATCCATGGGATTTTCCATGCAAGAGTCCTGGAGTGGGGTGCCATTAACTTTGAGGTGTAATCTTTTTGACTTATAAGTACAAATTTTAGTTAATATGTGAAATTATCCTTTTGAATAATTAAAAATATATTTAACTCTGAAATTTATTCTTAAATTATTGTTTACTCCAAAACTGAAGGAATCAAGAGAATAGGAAATATAATGTTATTATTTAACATTACTTCCACAAAACAATATATAGGTTTGTTTTTCCTTTTTCAAAACATTAATTCCATTACTTTTTTCTTTTTTGTACTATAATATTTATTTTATATTGACATATAAGTGGAGTTGAGTCAAAGAATTTTCACTGTTTCATTCCTAACTATTATTATTTGTTTCATTTTATGGTCATTACTGAAAATAATTTTGTCACACAGAGAAGGGTGTGTTTAAAACAAAGATCCCTCTGGGTATTATATTCTGAGAATACCACTAGACTCAAATGATTACAAAATGAATGATGTTCAAATTAAGTGAGCTTTCTTATGTGTTTAATATCTGGAATTTTGCATATACTTCATGAGGAAACCATTTTGGGGGTACTGTTTATATGGCAAATGAAATACCAGTGGTTGTATATATATTTTAAAACATAAAAGTGATCTAGTGTTCTAATTCTAGTATATTTAGGCTATTTTAAAATCTAGCAAATACATGTCCATGTGTTTATCAGTAGACTCCTAATGATTTCTGACATTTATTAAATGCTTGCAATGTGTCAGACATCATTCTATGAGCTTTATTTATATTAACTCTTTCATAATAGTCCTATTGGCAATATTCTATTCTTTTTTCTTTTATGGCATTGTATACATGGCACACATATATATTCCACAACTTATTTGTTCATTCTTCTGTTGATAGACATTTAGGTTGCTAACTGGAAAATTCTGAAAGAGATGGGCATACCAGACCACCTGACCTGCCTCTTGAGAAACCTGTATGCAGGTCAGGAAGCAACAGTTAGAACTGGACATGGAACAACAGACTGGTTCCAAATAGGAAAAGGAGTACGTCAAGGCTGTATATTGTCACCCTGCTTATTTAACTTATATGCAGAGTACATCATGTGAAATGCCAGGCCGGATAAACTACAAGCTGGAATCAAGATTGCCGGGAGAAATATCAATAACCTCAGATATGCAGATGACACCACCCTTATGGCAGGAAGTGAAGAGGAACTAAAAAGCCTCTTGTTGAAAGTGAAAGAGGAAAGTGAAAAAGTTGGCTTAAAGCTCAACATTTAGAAAACTAAGATCCTGGCATCTGGTCCCATCACTTCATGGGAAATAGATGGGGAAACAGTGGAAACAGTGACTGACTTTGTTTTTTGGGGCTCCAAAATCACTGCAGATGGTGATTTCAGCCATGAAATTAGAAGACGCTTACTCTTTGGAAGGAAAGTTATGACCAACCTAGATATTCAAAAGCAGAGACATTACTTTGCCAACAAAAGCCTGTCTAGTCAAGGCTATGGTTTTTCCAGTAGTCATGTATGGATGTGAGAGTTGGACTGTGAAGAAAGCTGAGCACTGAAGAATTGATGCTTTTGAACTGTGGTGTTGGAGAAGACTCTTGAGAGTCCCTTGGACTGCAAGGAGATCCAACCAGTCCATCATAAGGAAGATCAGCCCTGGGATTTGTTTGGAAGGAATGATGCTAAAGCTGAAACTCCAGTACTTTGGCCACCTCATGCGAAGAGTTGACTCATTGGAAGAGACTCTGATGGTGGGAGGGATTGGGGGCAGGAGGAGAAGGGGGATGACCAAGGATGAGATGGCTGGATGGCATCACTGACTCGATGGACATGAGTTTGAGTGAACTACGGGAGATGATGATGGACAGGGAGGCCTGGTGTGCTGCGAATAATGGGATCACAAGAAGTCGGACACGACTGAGCAACTGAACTGATACATGGCACACATATATATTCCACAACTCATTTGTCCATTCAGCTGTTGATAGACATTTAGGTTGCTTCCATGCCTTGGCTATTATAAATAGTGCTTCTGTGAACATTGAGGTGCATGTATCTTTTCAAATTAGAGTTTTGTTTTTTCTTACTAGCTTCCCAGATGGCCCTAGTGGTAAAGAATCCACCTGCCAATCCAGGAGAGATGTAAGAGATGCAGGTTTGGTCCTTGGGTTGGGAATATCCTCTGAAGGAGGGCATAACAATCCACTCCAGTATTCTTGCCTGGACAATCCCGTGGACAGAGGAGCCTGGCAGGCTGCAGTCCATGGGGTCACAAAAAGTCAGACATGACTGAGCAACTTTCACTTTCACTTTTTTCATACCAAGGAGGGAATTGCCAAATCATATGTTTGATCTGTTTTCAGGGTTTTTGTAAAGGAACCTCCATATTGTTTTCCATAGAGGTTGTGCCAGTTTACATTCCCACCAGTACTGTATGAGTGTTTCCATTTCTCCACACCCCTCTCTAGCATTTATTATTGGTAGACTTTTTGATGATAGCCATTCCACCATTGTGAGGTGACACCTTATTGTGGCTTTGACTTGTATTTCTCTAGCATTGTTGAGCTGGAGAAGGCAATGGCACCCCATTCCAGTACTCTCGCCTGGAAAATCCCATGGATGGAGGAGCCTGGTAGGCTGCAGTCCATGGGGTCGCTAGGAGTAGGATATGACTGAGCTACTTCACTTTCACTTTTCACTTTCATGCATTAGAGAAGGAAATGGCAACCCACTCAGTATTCTTGGCTGGAGAATCCCAGGGATGGGGGAGCCTGGTGGGCTGTCATCTATGGGGTTACGCAGAGTCGGACAAGACTGAAGCAACTTAGCAGCAGCAGCATTGCTGAGCATCTTTTCATGTGCCTGTTGGCCATCTGTATGTCTTCTTTGGAAAAATGTCTGTTTAGGTCTTTTGCTCATTTTTCATTTTGATTGTCTGTTTTTTGGTATTGAGTTGTATGAGCTGTTTGTATATTTTGAATATTAGCGCCTTGTCAGATGCACAATTTGCAAATATTTTCTCCCCTTCCATAGGGTATCTTTTCATGTTGTGAATAGTTTATGTAAGTTTATAGGGTCTCTTTTCATGTTTAGATGATTTCCTTTGCTGTGTGAAAGTTTTTAAGTTCGATTAGGTCCTATTTGTTTTTTTGGAGAAGGCAATGGCAACCCTCTCCAGTACTCTTGCCTGGAAAATCCTATGGATGGAGGAGCCTGGTGGGCTGCAGTTCATGCACTCACTAGGAGTTGGACAGGACTGAGCGACTTACTCACTTTTCACTTTCATGCATTGGAGAAGGAAATGGCAACCCACTCCAGTATTCTTGCCTGGAGGATCCCAGGGATGGGGGAGCCTGGTGGGCTGCTGTCTATGGGGTCGCACAGAGTCAGACATGACTGAAGCGGCTTAGCAGCAGCAGCAGCAGTATTTGTTTATTTTTGCTTTTATTTCCTTTGTCTTGGGAGATTAATCTAAGAATATATTGCTGCAGTTTATGTTAAAGAATATTTCGCTTCTGTTTACGACTTTTATGGTGTCATGTCTTACATTTAGGTCTGTAAAGCATTTTGAGTTTATTTTTGTATATGGTGTGAGAGAGAGTGTTCTTATTTCATTGTTTTAATGTAGCTGTAAGCTTTCCCAGCACCACCTGTTGAAGAAGCTGTCTTTTCTCCATTGTATATTCTTGCCTTTTTTGTTGTAGATTAGTTCAATGTAGGTTGCTGCTGTTGCTGCTAAGTCGCTTCAGTCGTGTCCAACTCTGTGCAACCCCATAGACGGCAGCCCACCAGGCTGCCCCATCCCTGGGATTCTCCAGGCAAGAACACTAGAGTGGGTTGCCATTTCCTTCTCCAATGCATGAAAGTGAAAAAGTGAAAGTGAAAAGTGAAAGTGAAGTAGCTTAGTCCTGTCCGACTCTCAGCGACCCCATGGACCGCAGCCTACCAGGCTCCTCCATCCATGGGATTTTCCAGGCAAGAGTACTGGAGTGGGTTGCCATTGCCTTCTCCGCAATGTAGGTTAGTGGGTTTATTTCTGGACCCTCTATTCTGTTCCACTGATCTATATGTCTCTTTTTTTTGTGCCAATACTATGCAGTTTTGATTGCTGTAGTCTTGCAGTATAGTCTGAAATCTGGGAGGGATATACTTACAGTTTTTGTTCTTTTTTCTCAGGATTGCTTTGGCAGTTTGAATACTGTGGTTCCTTATAAATTCCAGGGTTATTCATTCTGATTCTGTGAAAAATTTCATGGATATTTTGATAGGCATTAAATTTGTAGATTGCATTGGGTAGTATGGCCATTTTAACAATATTAATTCTTCTAAGAGCACAGAATATCTTTCTGTTTCTTTGAACCATCTTTAGTTTCCTTTATCAGTGTTTTAGTTTTCAGCATGTGGGTCTAGAAATACCATAAAAGTTCTGAGGAATTAATTATGCATTCTGATAATTGGCTTTATATAGAAATTTATATTATATATGCCACTTCTGTATACTTAAGGTGTTCTGAGCCTTGATCTTCTTAGTGCCATATGAAATAAAGCTCTTTGGAAAAAGGAACTTTTAAAGTGGAAGATAGATCATATTGTATACCACTTTTCCTCCCTCCTTTCTCATGAAGGTTACCACTTTATTGAAATGATCATTATTAACCCTCTGTCCATAATATTGCATGTAAAATTTTTTATAGGTGGAGACATAACGTAACAAGTAATTTTTACAGAGAAGGAAATAAAATTCCTTGAAAGAAAGTGAAAGTGTTGGTCGCTCAGTGGTGTCCGATTCTTTGTGACTCTATGGACTGTAGGCCAGCAGGCTTCTCTGTCTATGGAATTCCCCAGGCAGGAATACTGGAGGGATTGCCATTTCCTTCTCCAGGGGATTTTCCTGACCCGGGATTGAACCCAGGTCTCTCACAATGTGGGCAGATTCTTTACCATCTGAGCCAAAAGGGAAGCCTTGCCATCTTCTAAAGTCTCTGAAAGGGTTTTCTTTCTCCCACCCAAAAATATTCTAATAAAATTCTGTGTCCTTCTTAATCTACCTTCTAGCCTTGTATTTGAAGTATTAACAATGAATAGTTTTCCTGGGGCTTAAAAAGGGGGAAGAAGGAGAAATTAAGCATATTAAAGTTTCTGTTACTTATTATGAAGTTCTGAAGGTATACCTAAAGAAATGGAAAAGCTTATGAAATGTGTAAACAGATGCTATTTTCCTTCTCTCCATGTGTTACTAAAATTGCTATATACAATATTTTGTTTTTATTTATGGTAGCTACAATTTCTATCAAAGCAGAAGAAATAGAGGTGAACTATAAAGTGAACTGTAAAGCTGGTTTCATCTCTACTCTGCAATCTAGGAGAAAAACTTTCTCCCAAGGACAAATCAGGTAAGTAATTGTTTAATTCATTCTTTGTAATGTTTTGGGGCCAATATGTGGAGCCACAATTTGTCACCTATAGCCATAGATTATTGGTTTAGTTCAACTAAGAGACAATAGAAATAGGTTCCATAATATGGAGGATTCTTTAACTTTCAGTTTACAGAAGCTTAGAGCTCAATTCTAATGTTGGAAAAACCTATATGTATAGAACCATGTTCATGTATGTGTTAACTGTTCATAAAACAGTAAAAACAGCAAACTTTTATGCTGGTTAAGTCCAAGCATAGTATTAGTAATTTAAAAATAATATGAGTTAAAGAAGGTTAAGAAGGTCTTGGAGAGCAAGAATCTAGAAAACAGTTCAAGTTGTTAAGTTTAGAAGAGTGAAGGCTAAGGAACGATATTGCTTTTCAAGTAGATGAGAGACTGAGAATGGTGCCTGTCTTTTTCACATCTCCATAGAGGAAAAACAGCAGGAGAAATATAGATAAGAAAAGTCAAAGCTTTTGAAATTAAGGATGTTTAAGATTAGAATGATTGACCTTGGGAAACTGTAGAATCCTTTTTCTGGAAGGTCTTCTAAGTAGTCTGATCATCTGCCAAGAACAGTTTATATATCCATCATAAGGCCTTTTAATTTTATGTTATGGTTTTATTTTGACAAGCATATGGTGATATGTGTCTAAGGCAGTTCCTGACATGATATATTTCTAATGACAGAATATATAAACTAGTAGAACTTGACTGTAGGAGTATTGTGGAAACTTACAGAGTTATTTTATGACCACAGGTATATTCATGTGTTTCACAGTTTGTTCCATTGTTGACCGTGTGATCATCATTAACATGTTTAAATTTTCTGGTTCATACAATACTCTTCAAATACATGTGTTAATGTTAGTAGAAATTGAATTGTGACTCTTAATGAGTGACCTCTATCAAGTCTGGAGAGAAGGATGGGAGGATAAATTTAAAGAACAGTTTGTTCAGATAGGATTGTTGAGGACAGTTCTGTGAAATGTGAGACAAGGTGAAGATTTCAAAGGAGAGTGGACCACAGTGTGATAATCTGAAGATGGCATTCGTTCCTCATTTCTTCCTATTGATTCAGAGAAAGAGCAGAAGGTAAGGACTAAATAAGTTATATTGGAAACTTATAAGGTACTTTGTGACCTTAGGGGGAACCAGATTTTTTTTTAAGAGTAAATTGCAGAGAAGTGAATAATAGTTTTGGATAAAAGAGTTTTTCCTCAAATAAACGGATCTGCTAGTAGTTGGTGGATAGGGCAAGATGGTAAAGAATGACGGAAGTGGAAGAATTGTGTGTGAAATGAGCATAGTTGGGGAGTTTGAGAGATGTGCCTGGCAGTCAGAAGCAAAAGGGGGAAAAAAGAATTGTGCTTTTGGAGGTGAGTAAATAAAACAAATAAAAGAAGTACTTGAGTAGTAAAGTAGACACAGGTTAAAGGAAAATCAGGGCCATTAGGATAATAATTCTTTATGAGCAGGGATGTATTAAAGATGACCAATTATTTATACTAAGGAAAATGGGAGGGGATAGTAATTACTCCAGGTCTGAGAATGGCACATGCATGTGAAAAATAACCAGGATGACTGACATCTTATTTTAGGAAAAGTTTTCTGGGACGGTGTTCAAAGACTTAATTCTGTTTGGATGTTGCCTGTAGGGTTTCTAGGCTCTAGTGACACTGACATAGAAAACCTCTAGGAAGACCAGGATCAATATGGAGAGGTCAGGGGTTGGAAGTGCTGTGATATTTATCTGCTTCACTTCGCTGTATAGAGCTATAGCCTTTTGTAGGAGACATGCATAATTCAAGACTATTCCTGGCAGCAAAGAATGGAAAGTTTGCCATTGCCTTGTGGCGGTAGCTTAAAAGAGTTTATAAATCACTCACCAGCCAGTTTTGAAACTGTGATTCTTAATGAATTATTAATTGGAGAGAATTTTGCATTATTTCATATTGTGCACATAAAGTGAATCTTAATTATCAAGTCATTTTACCTGTGCATAAAATGCAACCATGTACCACTAGATTTTCCAGCTAAAACTTGTTGAGTGCTTCTTATATTTCAAGCACTTTATATGTATAAATTAATTTTATTTTCAGACAGTTCTTTGAAGTAGGCACTATTATTTTGTCCCCACTACCTCAAACCTCATTTATGGATGAGGAAACTTGGCACAAAGATTTTTGCTCAATTCTGTGGTAGAATGCTCTAATGTGGTAGAATGTTCTAACTAAGAGAACTAGGATTTGCCCTCTGGCCTTCTGGCTGTGGACCCATGCTCATAATCCCTGTACCACATACCTTTTTATATATAAAAATTTTTTATTTGAAAATTGAAAGTGAAAGTCACTTGATCGTGTCCAACTCTTTGTGTCTCCATGGACTATACAGTCCATGGATTTATCTAGGCCAGAATACTGCAGTGGGTAGCCTGTCCCTTCTTCCCAACCCAGTGATCAAACCCAGGCTTCCCGCATTGCGGGCGAATTCTTTACCAGCTGAGCCACAGGGATGCCCAAGAATACTAGAGTGGGTAGCCTATCCCTTCTCCAGGGGATCTTCCCGACCCAGGATTTGTATGGGAGTCTCCTGCATTGCAGGCAGATTCTTTACCAACTGAGCTATCAGAGAAGCACAGTTTGAAAGTTACTTGGAAACTATTTTGCTTTGAACATTGTGACAAGCATATTTATAGGTGGCACAATTTACTTCAAAGAAAGTGGCTTTTGTGACTTGCTACATGGAATGAAAATTGATTTGTTGTTTCTGCCAATACACTCAGTGCTACTGTTATTCAGAAGACCAGATTGAATGGTATAACCTTAATGAGTTTTACCAGGGTCTAACTCTCAGTCTTGTGGTCTTAAGAAAGCTGGTCTGGACAGTAAGTGTCCCAGAGAGGATTAAATTAGTCTGATGACCTCATCAGCTTAAGATGTAGAGCCAGAATGCAAATTAATTTAAATATAATGAGATGAAACTGCTACAAAAACCAGTTGTAACAGTATGATCAGTGTGTTTTCTTCCAGATGGTACATATAGATGGGAAACCAAATTACAAAAGGTTTCTTGGTGAACAACAGGCATCATGAATATTTTGAATATTTCTTGTTTTTTTTCATAATATTTATATTTCAAAAATTCCTCAAGGATTTTATCAATAATAACTGCTATTGGCATGTACTGTCAGTCCTTAACTTATAAATAGCCTCCAGCCCTGTGCCCTCCACCAGGGGCTCTGCTGCCATAGAAACAGTTGTTAATAAACATGGGTATTTTAGAGAATCTGTGGGTTCAGAATTGAAGAAAGGGAAGAGTCTGTTGAAAGCAGTTACTAAGGGTGTTAATTTCAGGGACAGACTCCTAAGTAGGCTGCATTTGCCTGAGTAGAGCTCTGTTTACCTAAAATGTATTTCTATAGCATTGCCTGAGGGGCTTCCCCTCACTTCTGTTGTTCAAATTTCACCAAATAGAGATTGTTTTTTATTTTTCAAACATTCTCTTAAAACTATAAACGTCTCTGTGTGGTAGATATTCTTAGTGACCTCCCTTCTATCCACTCCCTATTGCTTACTTTCACTTTGTTAGGGCAGCAGTATTTTCCGCTCCTAGCAAAAACCTTGACTAGTTGAAGCCAGTCGTGACAATCCCATTCTCCTTTGCCAGTAATCATAAAGGGAAGACTGCTGAGCTCAGGGATTGCCTTTGCTTTCCTGATAAATAGAACAGAGGTGGCTGGTGCTCTCCTTTCCCCCTCCTTTGTGCCTTAAATGCAGACATGAAGCCCGGAGATACAGCAGCCATATTGTAACCATGGGGTGACAGGTATGAGAGTGAAAAGATGATTTTAACAAGCTGAGGACCGTGGAGAAGAAGGTTTGACAGAGTCTGGAACATTGTTGAACAGCTCTTCCAGTCTTCGACTGCCTACCTCCAGAGTTATGTGCCAGGGTCCAGCCCTGGTGGGTCCAGGGAATTTGAAGCATGGACGGTGTTGGTGAGGAAAGATTTGTTTATTTATTAATATTGAAATATAAGGTTAGATTAGGAAGATATAGTGTAGTGGGAAAATTAAGTGGAGAAAGAAGGCTGAATAACTTGGCTTGCGGGGAAGGCCAATAAAATCTCTGGACAAGAGATTTGCACCATCTACGTGGGACCACCGGCACCTGCTTGAATCTCTAAGGGTGCCCCACCTTAGGATCCCTTTCGCCTGGGTCTTAAAAGCCGGGACAAGTAAGTAGACCTGGCGAGCCCCCCACCCAGGTCCAGATGGGAATTCAGCCTGAAATTAGAGTGAAGAGGAGAGGAGAGAGAGAACACATGGGGGAAACTAGTCCAGCGACTAGCTCCGGCCTCTATTGTTCAGAAGGCCTTTTTTTGATTGTACATAGAGATCAATGGGTAATACAAAATTATGCAGCGTTAGCAGCCCAGACTCTTATCAAAACCAGGCTTTTCTCTCAGCATACCTAGTTGTATACACAAGTATTAGGTAATTTACATCTTCTTCCAGCCAAAAGGGCCAATTAACATTTTACAGCCTTTTTCTGATAAGGGTTTGTCAACCAGAAGACTTATTTGTGTTGATCTTCCCAAGGTCTGGTGCCACTCTCAGAAAAGCACTAAATAAAGTTACATTCTTACACAGCAAAGATACAGCAACTTATAACAAGTAAAGGGAGTACAGTGATTTACAGCAAAAGAGAAGCAATTAACTCAAAAGTCTAGTGTTGCTAACATCAAAACTACTATATCTCTTTTTCTACATCCTGCTTACATTGAGTAACATCCTCCCAGGTGCCTAAAAGATAAAGAATATGGAGGTCTGGCAGCAATCTTTGAGTCAACAGTGAAAACCCGTCACCAATATGATTTTTAACTCTTTAGAAAAGGCTCTGAGTCTTTAAGATACTTTCAAGCTTTGTGCCTCTTATGGTTGGGGTGCTGTAAGCAATTCACAGGCTGTAAGAATTCTGGGGAACCTGTTAGGCAAGCTAGAGAGCTATCAGAGGGGGTTTAACTGAAACATCCCTTTCAAATGCAAAAGACTAAAGCCCTGAGTTGATTTTTTCCCAGAGAATATCAGAAGAGTGGAAAAGCAGAATACAGAGGCCGGCAGATTCTTATTTTGGGGGAGGTGGATGCTCAGGAAATGCCATGGGGAACCCCTGAAGCCGGATCATGCCCTGCATATGCCAGACTTCCTTCCACATGACCCTGTCACGGGCAGGATTCCTCACACTGGCTCCGAGCACTTATGGAGAAAATTAAGGAGAGGAAAGTTGTAACCCTGTTACATGGTCATAGAGCATTTGATTAACCTATACCTGCTATCCCATGGAAGGCTGACTGTGCAAACTGAGACTGCATGTTAGGAGAAATGAAAGGAAAAATTTGGAATAATGTACATATTGGTTACTTCTTGTGGCTTTTCAGTAGGATCCTACACAAGGTAGTGAACCCAAATTAGTGCTTCTCAGCATGAAAGCAGAGAAGCTAGAAGAATACAGCTTCCCTATGGGGATAACCTACCTTTAGCTTGTACTATAAATTGACAGAGTCCTGTAATTTGAAATTTTGGGATTGAGGGTAGTATCTTCTTACCTAAGACTTGTCATTAGAATTGCCTTGTCTTTTATGATGGTCGGCAGCTAAGAGATGAGAGTCTCTAAGCCTAAAGATAATTTCTAGAAACTTCTAGAAACAATTTTTTGGTTGTGATTACTCACGCAAGGACTTCCCTGGTCGCTCAGACAGTAAAGCGTCTGCCTACAATGCGAGTGGCCCAGGTTCAGTCCATGGGTTGGGAAGATCACCTGGAGAAGGCAATGGCAACCTGCTCCAGGATTCTTGCCTGGAAGGTCCCATGGACGGAGGAGCCTGGTGGGCTGCAGTCCATGGAGTCGCTAAGAGTCGGACACGACTGAGCGACTTCACTTTGACTTTCACTCACACAGGGAACTGATCTGAAGCAATTAGACCAGAAGCTTGATATGTTTTTGAGGGAATTGCAGTACAAAGCTGACAATTAGTTGTGATTGTCTTTACCTTCCAAGCAATCCTCATCCTTTTCTCCCTATGTCAAGCCAGGATGAAGTAGGCTATAAAAGTTGTGAATCCCCTGGAAAGGTCATCCACTTCAAAACCTACCTTAGATATGGCTGCAGAAGACAATGACAAAGCAGATCCTCCTGAGACTTAAAGTAGGCGCTGTCAGATTGACTGACCAAGGGATTTATTGCCTGCAGGGGAATCTGTGATTTCTGTCCAATAAGATATCATATGGATTATCGATTGTGGTCAACTGTGTACTTCTTATTATCTCCCTTTCTCAATAGAATTTTTTACTGAGATCACTTTGTTCTTTCTTTTTCATCCTTGTATATATGTGAGGGGAGTTGTTTAGAGACATCTTCTCTTTCAGCTATACAAATGGTCAGATAAGAGTTGTTGTATTTGGTCTTCATAGAGCAGACAGAAAATCAACCAGAGATCCTGCCTCATGCAATGACTGGATGACAGAGTGGGGCTGTCTTCCTGGAAGAGAGGATGAGTATGTTGTGTTTAACACTCATGTAAAAAGTATGTATGTGTGTGCATATTGAGTTGAGGACTGCAGACACTGGCTGACCAATCCATATTCATTTCTTACCTCTTTTGTAAAAATTAGAGAAGTTAAATATTTGATTTTCCAGTCTTCCTTATTGCTACAGTAGTCGTGTAATACAGTTGTAGTCCATAAACCTGCTGAGGGACTTCACTGATAAAAGAATCAGACAGGGCTTGGAGCTGCAGTGACCATCTTGAAATCCATTAGGCAACAAACTGGAATGGAAAAAGTAAACTCATTCAGGCCTGCTCTTCCCTTCTGCAATGGCCCACACTCTGCCTGTGGAGTGTGTTTCTCTCTAAATAAATCCATTTCTTACCTTAAAAAAAAAGTAAACACACTCAGGATGGTAGAACAAAAATATTGAAGATATTGATGGCATCACTGATTAGTAAACCACCCTTAGCAATCACCAGGTTGAAGGTTTTTGTCTTGTGAGAGAAGTGAATCCATATTGTTAAGACTCTTGTGAACTGAGTTCACTGTTGCCTACAGCCCAAAGCATCTTAAACTGATGCAGTATAGATGTCTGTTTTCTATACTACAACCTCAAAGATAGTTTTTGTTTATTGGTCCCTTTTTAGTGTGAAGTCTTATTAGTAAATAGTTATATGAAGTGAGAAAAAGATTTTTAAAAAGCTTTACATTAGGCTGATTCACATTTAAATGGCATGTTACTATGGCTAGGCATCTTCTCCATATGTGGCTGCCTACTTTGGTTCCTTTTGAAATAGAATATGGGTATAGTTCAGCATTGTACATTTAATATAATTAGGGAACACCTTTTGGAAATTGGTTTCCCATGCTGAGGTATGCAGCAAGAAAAGCTAAAATTGTTACCACCAAATAAAAGTCGTCAGGAAGAAATTGCTGACTGGAGTAGAATATGTTCAATATAAAGTCTTGGCTTTTGTATAGAACAGTCTTTTAGTTCTGCATCATTGACTACTAGTAAATGTTTACTACTTCCAAAATGATGATTTACTCTCTATGCTTTATTTCAGAGCATGCATTTTTTTTGATTCTAGTGTCCTTTTAAATGTTTTTCAGAACATTTCATCATTTTAGAACAATTTTTTATTCTAATTTTTGACTCAACTATATGAGGTTTACAATTGTATTTTTCTGTTTTTTGCCTTTCTTAACATTAATTGGTTGTAGTAGACATGTGTGCCAGCTTTTTATATGAAAAGGAAATTCTTGAATACCAACCAAAGGTAAATATGGAGTTAAGGAGAACAGGCATATTTCTTTGGATGTATTCTGTAGAAAAATTATATTTGGCTTCAAGAAAAACTGGCTTTTTAATTTGTGTTCACATGTTGACAAAATGTGATCCAAATCATTTTTTTTCCACTTCCTAAAATCTATTTTAGTCTGAAGGGGTTTTTAAAAATACATTAAATTCTAAAAACAAAAGTTTTTAAAATTGTTTTTAAAATAAGCTGAAAATGCCTGACACTGAAAATCTTATTACCATGTCTAAATACACATGAAGTTATTTTGAGGTGTTGAGAGGTATTGGTCTCCACTGATTTTCTTGCTTACTGGCTTTATACATAATATTTTTCCCCCGAGTCAGGCCTGATAAAAGAACTACTAATATTGTAAGACTAGCAAGCTAACATCTAAGTGGGAAATTCTTAAATATATGATAACTCTTTGATCTATTTCAGCTAAGATTTGAACACTCTATAGAAAGAGTTTGAAACAGAGCTTAAAGCTTGAGGATTTTCTTGATTTGCTGTTGTTTTTAAGCATGTGTTGTTGGAGTGGTGGCTTTTATGACTGTCGTATAAAGTCTGTCTGCTGGGTGATTATCTACTTTTTACCCTGTTTTCTGGCTTTTCTTAAATCATATATGATGTACATGTGCCCATCTTTCACTCTGAGATGCAGCATTGCTGGGTGGATGCCTCCCTCTCTGGCCTCATCTTACGCCACTGTCTGCTCAAACTGCATAAGTCTTCCCTTGGTACAGATATCCCAGTTATCTGACTACTATCTAAATCCCCACAGTTATGATTCCGAAGGGAAGTCACAGGTATGATACTATTCACTAATGAACGAGTCACTTATAAAGCGAACTGTCCCTCATACATGCATTCTTGTCTAGCTTAGGAGCGTTGTTGGCCAGTCTTTTCATGATTGTTGAATGTTCCTATAAAACACAAATAGAGTACAGGTGATTTTAGGGTACAGTAGTGAATCTTGAAAAGATGTAGGAGATATGATGAAAACGATGTTGGGGAACTCAGATCACAAATGAAACCAATGGCAAATGAAGATGTGGCAGACTTAGGCCGCAACAGTTGAAAAACAGAGAAAGTGCAATGATGATGACAACTCATCTCTTAAAAAGTTCAGTATTAGGATTCAAAGAAGGCCTTGGGAAAATTGTCAGCAATGTTAAATTTTTTACAACCGTCTTTACAATTGTCCATATGGAAAACAGACATTAGGTGAAGTCTGTTTATATATGATACAACTTTGTCAGAAAAATTATGCCCAAACCCCTCCTTGATTTGTTCATTCTAAGGATTAACACACATTGATATCACTTATATATGGGGTCTAAAAAGAGTGGTACAATTGAGCCTATTTACAAAGCCTATTTACAGTTGTAGAAAACAAACTTATGGTTACCAATGGGGGAAGGTTGGGGGTGGGAGAGATAAATTGGGAAATTGGGATTTACATATACACACTACTGTACATGAAACAGATAACTAATACTGCTGCTGTTAAGTCGCTTCAGTTGTGTCCGACTCTGTGCAACCCCACATACGGCAGCCCACCAGGATCCCTCGTCCCTGAGAGTCTCCAGGCAAGAACACTGGAATGGGTTGCCATTTCCTTCTCCAATGCATGAAAGTGAAAAGTGAAAGTGAAGTTGCTCAGTCGTGTCCGACTCCTTGCAACCCCCTGGACTGCAGCCCACCAGGCTCCTCCATCCATGGGATTTTCCAGGCAAAAGTACTGGAGTGGGTTGCCATTGCCTTCTCCTATAACTAATACTAATCTACTGTAAAGCACAGGGAACTAGTCAATACTCTGTAATGACCTATATGGAAACAAAATCTTTAATAAAAAAGATATATGTATGTGAATGGGCTTCCCAGGTGGCACTAGTGGTAAAGAACCTGCCTACCAATACAGGAGACATCAGATAGCGGATTCCATCTCTGCGTCAGGAAGATCCCCTGGAGCAGGGCATGACAATGCATGCCAGTATTCTTGCTTGGAGAAGCCCATGGACAGAGTAGCCTGGAGTCCATAGGATCCCAAAGAATTGGACACCACTGAAGCGACTTAGCATGCATGTATGTGTATAACTGATGCACTTTGCTGTACAGCTGAAACTAACAACATTGGAAATCAACTACACTCCAAGAAAAGTTAATTACAAAGAAGAATTAGCACATAATTGCAATTATAACCCAAACTCTTTAAGTATAAGATGAAGCAAGCATCAAAATTCTTACCCCTGTTTTTATATGAAATTTTCATCTCTGTTTAAAGTAGATTTTTTTTTTTTTTGGCTGTGCTACCTAGATAGCATATTCAAAAGCAGAGACATTACTTTGCCGACTAAGGTCTGTCTAGTCAAGGCTATGGTTTTTCCTGTGGTCATGTATGGATGTCAGAGTTGGACTGTGAAGAAGGCTGAGCACTGAAGAATTGATGCTTTTGAACTGTGGTGTTGGAGAAGACTCTTGAGAGTCCCTTGGACTGCAAGGAGATCAGCCCTGGGATTTCTTTGGAAGAAATGATGCTAAAGCTGAAACTCCAATACTTTGGCCACCTCATGCGACGAGTTGACTCATTGGAAAAGACTGATGGTGGGAGGGATTGGGGGCAGGAGGAGAAGGGGACGGCAGAGGATGAGATGGCTGGATGGCATCACTGACTCTATGGACATGAGTCTGAGTGAACTCCGGAGTTGGTGATGGACAGGGAGGCCTGGTGTGCTGTGATTCATGGGCTTGCAGAGAGTCAGACACAACTGAGCGACTGAACTGAACTGAACTGATGTGGCACATGTGGGATCTTAGTTCCCTGACCAGGGATCGAGCCTGTGCCCCTTGTATTGGGAGTGTGGAGTCTTAATCACCAGGGATGGTTAAGATGCTGTACCACCAGGGAAGTCTCTAAGCAGACTAACTTTAAACAGCTTTTTTCCCCTAATAGTGATTATCTTCAGAGAAAGTGATCTCATAAACATTCTGTACCTGGGATATGAAAGAATTTTGTCTATCCGATATCTGGGATTTTGAGACTATATTTACATATTCCATTCATAAGTAGATTCATGAGACTAAATATGTACAGTCTATTTACTATGGTAAATTTTTTAAAATTCTGCCACTTACAAGCTGTACTTTGAGAAACGTCACCTCACTTCTCTTGGTGTCAGTTTCCTTTGTAAAATGAAGCTAATCCCTACACTGTAAGACTGTTTTTTTTTTTAAATTTTATTTGTTTATTTATTTGGCTGCACTGGTCTTAGCTGTGGTATGTGGTGGGATCTGTAGTTGGAGGCATGTGGGATCTCGTTCCCTGACCAGGGACAGAACCTGAGCCACTTGCATTGGGAGTGTGGAGTCTTAGCCGTGACTCATCAGGCGTCCCCAGATTACTGTTAAGGACTATATAATGTATATGAGGCTTCTCTTATTTTGTCTGGCATGCTATGAGTGTACAGTAAATGGTAGCTCTTAGTATTACCTCACATGGATATTAATGTCAGTCACATTTGAACATTTGTTTTTTTGGCTTTGATTTTCATATCCACAGTTCTTGCTCATTAAAGACTGAGAGGGCATAGAACAGTTCTGTGACAGCCAAAGTATCGTAGATATAATTTAGATTCTTTCTTGAATAATCAGTTTTATTATCTGAATCTGATTCACATTTGGGGGCTAACAAAGATTTTCTTCTTGACCAGTCTCTAGCCAGGGTCCTCTAAACTGTCTTCTTGACTATACACCAACCTTGCACACAACAGTAGCCATGTCTTCTAACAGCTGAAGCCAAATACCTAGAATGACCGTACCCTCCCATCTCCACCCCTTTTCAAGTGCCTGCTTGAGGAAAATCAGGGCTGCCAAAAGAATTTATTTTTTATTTCAGCCAGCACCTGAAGACAGAGTTCCTATCTCCCAGTCTCTATGGGAGTGTAGGAGCTTACCTTGGATGGCTGCCAGTTAATAAACCCAGATGGGACTCACATGGAAAAACCTTTGCACCTTCTTGCTTTTTGTAATTTTTCAATTCCTTCACTCTGCTAAGCCTCCACTCACCTCCCCTCCCTATTCCCTCATTCTCCCTTGAAAACACCTAGTCACCTCATAGATTCTTGCCTTCTTTGTTATAGATTAATTTACCGTATATACATAGGTTTCTGGGTCCTCTATTCTGTTGCATTGATCTGTGTGTCTGTTTTTATGCCAGTACTATACAGTTTTGATTGCTATAGCTTTGTAATATAATTTGAAAGTGTGGAATGTAAACAAAGCCTCCAGCTTTGTTCTTCCTTCTCAAGGTTGCTTTGGCTATTTGGGGGTCTTTTGTGGTTCCATACAAATTTTAGGACTGTTGGTTCTATTTCTATAAAAAAATACCATTGGAGTTTTGATAGGGCTTGTCATATGTAGCCTTTATTATGCTGAGGTACGCTTCATCTATATCTGCTTTGTTGAGGGTTTTTATCATGCATAGATATTGAATTTACCGCATAGTGGTCTTTGTGGAATCAGGCTTCAGTCAGGGATCATTTACCTTTAGCCTGAAGAAATTGCTTCATTGTTTTTTGCAAAGCTAGGTCTGTTAGCCACAAATACACTTACCTTTCATTTTAGTGTGTCTCTATTTCGTGTCATTCTTTGAAGAATATTGTTAAAATTTATTTTTTTTAATTGAAGGATAATTGCTTTACAGAATTGTGTTGGTTTCTGCAAAACATGAGTATGAATCAACCATGGGTATGTGTATGTTTTTGTTAGGTATAGAATTCTAAGGATAGAAGAATTTTTGTTTTTTCTTCAGCACTTGAAAGATACCATTTTTCTTCTGACTTACTTTGTGATGGGAACTTAGGCATTGGGTTTTTTTTAAGCTACATCATCCCATTTCTTGAATTGTCCAGCTCCTGGAAACCGCTGTTTCACTCCCTGCCTCCAAGAGTTTGACTTTTCCATATTCCACATGCAAGTAAGATGACGTAGTTCTTGTCCTTGTACGTCTGGCTCACTATACCCTGTGTCCTCGAAGTTCATCCACATTATCACAAATGACAGGATCTCCTTTTTCCCTAAAGCTGAATAACAACCCATTGTTAAATACACTACACCAAAATGACTCCAGCCATTCATTTGTTGATGGATGCATAGATTGACTCCCTATCTTGGGTGTTGTGAATAACACTGTAGTGAATGTGGGAGTTCAAATAGTTCCTCGAGCTTTGATATCGTTTCCTCTGGATGCATACCACTGGATCACACGGCAGTTCCGATTCCAGTCTTTTGAGCAGCCACCGTACCATCTCCTGGAATGTTTGTACCAGTCTACCTTCTTGTCACAAAGGCTCCCTTATTTTCACATCTTCACCAACACTGTTTTTGTGTTTGTCTTTTTAGTAATAGCAATCCGGTCCCATCACTCCATGGGAAATAGATGGAGAAACAGTGGAAACTGTGTCAGACTTTATTTTGGGGGGGCTCCAAAATCACTGCAGATGGTGACTGCAGCCATTAAATTAAAAGACGCTTACTCCTTGGAAGAAAAGTTATGACCAACCTAGATAGCATATTCAAAAGCAGAGACATTACTTTGCTGACTAAGGTCCAACTAGTCAAGGCTATGGTTTTTCCAGTAGTCATGTATGGATGTGAGAGTTGGACTGTGAAGAGGGCTGAGCGCCGAAGAATTGATGCTTTTGAACTGTGGTGTTGGAGAAGACTCTTGAGAGTCCCTTGGACTGCAAGGAGATCCAACCAGTCCATTCTGAAGGAGATCAGCCCTGGGATTTCTTTGGAAGGAACGATGCTAAAGCTGAAACTCCAGTACTTTGGTCACCTCATGTGAAGAGTTGACTCGTTGGAAAGGACTCTGATGCTGGGAGGGATTGGGGGCAGGAAGGGAAGGGGACAACAGAGGATGAGATGGCTGGATGGCATCACGGACTCAATGGACATGAGTCTGAGGGAACTCCGGGAGATGGTGATGGACAAGGAGGCCTGGCGTGCTGCGATTCATGGGGTTGCAAAGAGTCAGACACGACTGAGCAACTGAACTGAATTCCAACATGTATGATGAGATATCTCACTGTGGTTTCAGTCTGCACCTCCCTGTTGATCATTGATGTTGAGCATCATCCCGTATATTCATTGGCCATTTGATGTCTTCCTTTGAGAAATATCTATTTAGGTCCATTGCCCATTTAAAAAATCGGATCATCTGTCTTCTTGCTGTGGAGTTATTTGAGTCCCTCGTATATTCTAAATATCTGTTGCTGCTAAGTCACTTCAGTCGTGTCCGACTCTGCGATCCCATAGACGGCAGCCTACCAGGCTCCACCGTCCCTGGGATTTTCCAGGCAAGAACACTGGAGTGGGTTGCCATTTCCTTCTCCAGTGCATAAAAGTGAAAAGTCAAAGTGAAGTCGCTCAGTCGTGTCCGACTCTTCACGACCCCATGAACTGTGGCCCACCAGGCTCCTCCGTCCATGGGGTTTTCCAGGCAAGAGTACTGGAGTGGGTGCCATTGCTTACCAAATTTATGGTTTGCAGAATCCTCTCCTATATCCTCTCATATCTTTTTTAAGGTAATATGAAGATATCGTAGTATTAATTCTTCCAATCCATGAACATGGAATATCTTTCTAATTATTTGTGTCATCCTCAGTTTCTTTTTTCAGTGTTTTATGGTTTTCACTGTACAGCTTGTTCACCTGCTTGGTTAAATTTGTTCCTAAGTATTTTATTCTTTTATAAGTGGGATTGTTTTCTTAATTCTTCTTTAGATAGTTTGTTGTTAGTGTATAGAAATACAACTGTTTTTTTGTAAATTGATTTTGTATCTTGCAGTTTCACTGAATTCATTGATTAATTCTATGCATTTTTGGTGGTATCTTCAGGGTATTCCATTAGTGATATCATGTATCTGTAGACAGAGGGAATTCTATTTCTTTTTTTTTTAAATCTAATTGCTCTGACTAGGACTTTTATTACTGTGTTGTCTTTCCTGATCTTAGAGGAAAAGCTGAA
Organism: Nanger dama; assembly: GCA_917880005.1. NCBI lineage: Eukaryota > Metazoa > Chordata > Mammalia > Artiodactyla > Bovidae > Nanger > Nanger dama. Next base: position 812,440 of record CAKJTW010000110.1, on the reverse strand, counting down.
AGCTTTTCACTGTTGGGTATGGTGTTAGCTGTGACCTTGTCACATAAGGCGTTTATATGTTGAGGTATGTTCCATCTATACCTAATTTGTTGAGAGAGTTTTTAATCATGAAAGGATGTTGCATTTCGTCGAGTGCTTTTTCTGTAACTGTTGAAATGATTGTAGGATTTTAATTCTTCCTTTTGACACTGCACTCCTTCTTGGGTGGGACTTGAACCTAGCCAAAACTCAGACTTGTGCTCGAACCCACAATCCCTGGCTTAGGGACTTGAACCCCTGCTTTTTATTAAAACCGCTCACCTAGTGTCAGGGCTTACTGAAGCTCAGACTCTTTTGTCTCATCACGGAAAGAATTCAGCAGCAGACAAAGACTGAGTTTATCAGCATAGGATGCTTGTGAAAGATAAGGGAGGCGGGCAAAGGAGCACAGCCCTAATAACAAAGAGGGCTACATTTTTATAATCAAAGAAAAATTGGAAAGGGGAGGAGACCACCTTCTTCCTCATTCTTGGACAGATATCAAGGCTTACATCATTAGTTCCTCCTTTGGCCCTGCATGGCCGTGTTATGACAGGCACCAGGACTGTCGTGGTCCTATTTAAATCATATGTACGTTAGCAAAAGGGTGGCAAAAATATTAAAATATGGTAATTCATCTCAGGTTTTGGTATAATGTCCCCTTTCACCTAATTTCTTTCCCTTTTCACCTATATTTCTTTCTTGGTTGCATGCAGAAATGCTACTATTCAAAGACTGTTAACTCTCTGACTTAATGTAACCGGATTCAGACCCATATCTGTTGTCTTGCATTTTAACTGTCAGGGTTTGTGACTTGTGTTTGGTGCTTGGATGCACCTGGTCTTCCTTCAAGGTAGTGTAGATTGTTGCTAGGTTATTGGATTCTCTTCTTGAGTGGTCGTTAGCTTGCAACAGTCTCCCACAATGCCTTAAAATTTCCTGTCTTTAGTCTCCTAGTGGGATTTATAAACTGACTGATTATCTTACTCTATCCCTAATCACTTTTGTTAATAAAGAGAATCTCATTGATTGAATCATGTATGTTGAACCACTTACATCCCAGGAATAAATCCCACTTGATCATGATGTATGGTGACCTTTAGATTTCTAAAATACTGTTGAATTGGTAGTGGTTGAATTGGTTGAATTTGCTAGTGTTGTGTTGAGGATTTTTGTATCTATTTCATCCAGGATGCTGCTGCTGCTACTGCTACTGCTAAGTTGCTTTAGTCATGTCCGACTCTGTGCAACCCCATAGACGGCAGCCCACCAGGCTCCGCCATCCCTGGGATTCTCCAAGCAAGAATACTGGAGTCGGTTCCATTTCCTTCTCCAGTGCATGAAAGTGAAAAGTGAAAGTGAAGTTGCTCAGTCATGTTCGACTCTTAGCGACCCCATGGCCTGCAGCCCATCAGGCTCCTCTGTCCATGGCATTTTCCAGGCAAGAGTACTGGAGTGGGTTGCCGTTGTATTGACCTGTAATTTTTAAAGTTTTTTTTGCTCAGTCTTAATAAATGATAGTCAATTTTTCTAAACTTTTCAACGATTAGATCAACTTCTGGTCTTGTTAATTCTCTGAATTGTGTGTTTGCTTTTCATGTTGTTATTTCTGTTCTTTGTTTCGTTCTTTAAACTTTCTTTGAATTGTTTTCTTTTCCTTTTTAGCTGGATATTTAGCTTAACATTTGTAAGCCTCTTTTTCCCTTAACGTATGCATTTAAGGCTGTAAATTTTCCTCTAAATGTTGCTTTAGTTTTATCCACATTTTAATATATAATATTTCCAAAATTGATATGTATGATCCTATTGCCATTTATTTTGTTTTGAGTTAAAATATATTTTTAATTTCTTCGCTGAACCATTTAAAATTTCTAGTTTATTCTCACTATGGTCAGAGAACTTACTCCATATGATTTCAGTCATTTAAACATTTCTGAGACTTGCTTTTCAGTAATGATATGTTTTTATAAATCTGTGTATGCTTGAAAAAAGTTTATTTAGCACTTGTTAGGAGCATTGTTTACATATTTTTTATTATCTCAAGTTTTTTAAATATTGTTCAAACTTATATCATTGTTCAAACATTTTGCCTAAAAGAAATAAACTTCCAAGTACTTTTCCAGCAACAATTTTAAAAATTGGGTTTATTTGGGATCAGCAGAGAATTTCAGTTCAGTGTCTGCAGGCATGATAATCTACGTGCAAGTCCCCACACAGCAAAGTTAAAGAGAACAGTTTTGTACAGGGAGAAACAGTTGGAAAGGCCATAATAAACAGAGTTCATGACTTTCTTATTGGCTGAGTTCCTAAGAGGAGATGGGGGAAATCTTCTTCCTGTTTACTCTATCTGATTTGATTCATAGTTTGTCTCTCGCATCTGTTTTATTTTCTCTCCTTTTGCCTTCTTAGGGATTTTTTTTTCAGCTTCCCCCTCTGCTAGTTTAAATTTGAACTTAAAACACTGTTTCTATTGTACTGGTAGTTACCTAGAAAGTACCAGATGCATTCTTCATTTACTGAAATCTTTCAGACTATTTTTTTGGGCTCCAAAATCACTGCAGATGGTGATTGCAGCCATGAAATTAAAAGATGCTTACTCCTTGGAAGGAAAGTTAGCATAGATAGCATATTCAAAAGCAGAGACATTACTTTGCCAACAAAGGCAAAGGCAAGGTTATGGTTATTCCAGTGGTCATGTATGGATGTGAGAGTTGGACTGTGAAGAAAGCTGAGCATCGAAGAATTGATGCTTTTGAACTGTGGTCTTTGGAGAAGACTCTTGAGAGTCCCTTTGACTGCAAGGAGATCCAACCAGTCCATTCTGAAGGAGATCAACCCTGGGATTTCTTTGGAAGGAATGATGCTGAGGCTGCAACTCCAATACTTTGGCCACCTCATGCGAAGAGTTGACTCATTGGAAAAGACTCTGATGCTGGGAGGGATTGGGGGTAGGAAGAGAAGGGGATGACAGAGGATAAGATGGCTGGATGGCATCACCGGCTCGATGGACGTGAGTTTGAGTGAACTCCGGGAGTCGGTGATGCACAGGGAGGCCTGGCGTGCTGCAATTCATGGGGTTGCAAAGAGTTGGATACGACTGAGCAACTGAACTGAATGTCTTCAATGGCACCCCAACTCCAGTCCTCTTGCCTGGAAAATCCCATGGACGGAGGAGCCTGGTGGGCTGCAGTCCATGAGGTCGCTAAGAGTCAGACACAACTGAGCAACTTCACTTAGACTTTTCACTTTCATGCATTGGAGAAGGAAATGGCAACCCACTCCAGTGTTCTTGCCTGGAGAATCCCAGGGACGGGGGAGCCTGATGGGCTGCTGTCTCTGGAGTCGCACAGAGTCGGACACAACTGAAGCAACTTAGCAGCAGCAGCAGCAGTGTCTTCAGAAACTGAAATTAAAACCTCAACAAGATACTACCACCTACCTACTAGAATAACTATAATAAAAAGTACTGACAATATAGTTTTGGCAAGGATATAGAGAAACTGAAACCCTTATACAATATTGGTGGAAATGTAAAATGGTATGGCCACTTTGGAAAAGTGAAAAAATTTTACTTCCAAAGTCAAAACTGTAACTTTTGCTCTCATCCCACAAACTAAAAGGACACATTTAATTTATCCCTTGCTAACTTTCATATTTTTGTTTTCAGGTATTTAATGCTACTTGCATATTGCTTTGCTGTGTCTAGTCACTCAGTTGAATCCAACTCTTTGCAACCCCATGAACTGTAGCCAGCCAGGCCCTCTGTCCATGGGGATTCTCCAGGCAAAAATACTGGAGTGAGTTGCCATGACTTCCTCCATGGGATCTTCCCAACTCAGGGATCAAACCCAGGTCTCCTGCATTGCAGGCGGATTCTTTACTGTCTGAGCCACCAGAGAAGCCCAATACTGGAGTGGGTAGCCTAAGAATATTGGAGTGGGTAATCTATTCCTTCTCCAGGGGAATGTCCTGACCCAGGAATTGAACCAGGGTCTCCTGCATTGCAGGCAGATTCTTTACCAGCTGAACCCAAAGGACATTTCCACTTTTAATATAGTGTTTATTTAGATTTGCCACCATATTCACAACTTTCTTGGCCCTTATTTCCTTTTTACAGCTAGAATTATTTTCCTTTTTTGTGTTCATTCTTCAGGTATTTTCCATTCATACTTTAATGCAGCTTTTTTAGTAGAATTTTTTTTCATTGTTGGTTTATCCAAAGTGTCTAAATTAAAAAATCTGCTATGAATATTTGTGTACAAATTTTTTGAGTGGACATATGTTTTCTTTTAGGCAGATTCTTAGGAGAAAGACTGATGCATTTTATGATAAAGATATGTTGATGTTTTTAAGAAACAACCACACTTTTCCAAAGTGGTCGTACCGTTTACATTTCTACCAGTACCGTATGAGACTTCCAGTTTCTCTACATCCTTGTGAAACTATATTGTCAGTATTTTTTATTATAGTTATTCTAGTAGATAGGTAGTAGTATCTTGTTGAGGTTTTAAGTTTCCCTAAGTTGAAAAAAATGATTGCCCATTTTTTTAATTGGGTTGTCTTCCTTTCATTTGTAAGAGTACTTTATATTGTCTGGATACAAGTCTTTAATCAGATATATGATTTGTAAATATGTTCTTCCATTCTGTGGCTTGCCTTTTCATTTTCTTAATTTTTTTAATTGAAAAGTTAAACTTTGATAGTCTAATTTGTCAACTTTTTGTTTTATAAACTGTCCTCTTGCTGTCATATTCAAGAAATCTTTGCCTAACCCAAGGTCACAAAGATTATCTTTTAAAAATTTTATAGTTTAACTCTTACATATAGGTCTGTGATGTATTTTGAGTTAATTTTTTTGTATGCTACAAGGTAAAGGTATAATTCTGTGTTTTGCACATGGATATTCAAATATTCCAGCACCATTTGTTGAAAAGACTACCTTTTCCTCACTGAATTACCTTCATACTTTTGTCGAAATAATATAAGGGTTTGTTCTAAGTGTATAGCTCTTGATCTATAGATTAAACACATTCACTATCAGTATCCCAACAGCATTTAAAAAATAGTAATTGGTAAGCTAATTCTAGAATTTATATAGAAAGGCAGGGGACCTAGAATAGCTGAAACAATGTAGAAAAGGAACAAACCTGGAGGACTTAGACGACCTGATTTCAACATTTGCTGCTGTAGCCATTGAAGTGTTAGTCACTCCGTCATGTCTGACTCTGTAACTTCATGGATTGTAGCTTGCCAGGCTCCTCTGTCCATGGGGATTCTCCCGGCAAGAATGCGGAGTGGGTTGCCGTTTCCTCCTCCAGGAACTCTTCCTAACCCAGGGATTGAATCGCATCTCTTATGTCTCCTGCATTGGTAGGCAGGTCCTTTACCAGTTAGTGCGACCTGGGAAACCCAGTGGTGTGGGTAGCCATTCCCTACTCCAGGGGATCTTCGCAACCCAAGGATCGAACCTGAGTCTCCTGCGTTGCAGGCATAGTCTTTACCACCTGAACCATCATCAAAGGAGTGTGCTTATTTCCAGGAACAAAAGAGATATGCCAACTTTAGGCCATTATTTTTATTTTATTTTTGAATTCTTTTCCATTATGCCTTATTATACAATATTGAATATTGTTTATCTATTTTATTTATAGTAGTTTGTATCTGCTAATCTCAAACTCTTGATTTATTGCCCCCACTTTTCCCCCTTTGGTAACCATAAGTTTGTTTTCTGTATATATGAATCTGTTCTGTAAAAGCTCATTTTTATCTTTTTAGATTCCACATATAAGTGATATCACATATTTGTCTGACTTACTTCACTTAGTATGATCCATGTTGCTACAGATGACATTGTTTCATTCTTTTTATGGCTGCATATTATTCTGTTGTGTATATATACCACATCATCTTCATCCATCCATCTGTCGATGGACATCTAGGTTGCTTCCATGTCTTGGCTATTGTAAATAATGCTGCTGTGAACATTGGGGCACATGTATTTTGGATTATGGTTTTCTCTGTATACATTACCAGAAGTGGGATTGCCAAAAGATACAGTAAATCTATTTTTAGTTTTTGAGGAACCACCATACTATTTTTCATAGTAGCTGCACCAGTTTATCAGAGAAGGAAATGGCAACCCACTCTAGTATTCTTGCCTAGAGAATCTCGTGGACAGAGGAGCCTGGTGGGCTGCTGTCCATAGGGTCGCACAAAGTCAGACACGACTGAAGCGACTTAACATGCATTGGAGAAGGGAATGGCAACCCGCTCCGATATTCTTGCCTGGAGAATCCGAGGGACAGAGGTGCCTGGTGGGCTTCCCTCTGTGGGCTTGCACAGAGTCAGACACAACTGAAGCAACTTAGCAGCAGCAGCAGTAGCAGCACCAATTTATATTCTTACCAAAAGTGTAGGACAGTTACCTTTCCTCCACACCACCTCCAGCATGTATTATTTGTAGACTTTTTAATGCCATTCTGACCAGTGTAAGGTGGTATCTTATTGTGGTATCTTGCATTTCTCTAATAATTAGTGATAATGAGCATCTTTTCATGTGTTTGCCATCTGTATGTTCTCTTTGGAGAAATGTCTCTTTAGGTCTTGTGCCCATTTTTTTATTTTTTGCTATTGAGCTCTATGAGCTATTTGTGTATTTTGGAAATTAATCCCTGCTGGTTGCATCATTTACAAATATTTTCTCCCATTCTATAGATTGTCTTTTCATTTTGTTTATGGTTTCCTTTGCTATGCAAAAGATTTTAAGTTTAATTAGGTCTCATTTGTTTATTTTTGCTTTTGTTTTCATTACTCAAGGAGGTAGATCAAAAAAAAAAAATTACTTCAACTTATATCAAAGAATGTCCTGACTGTGTTTTCGTCTAGGAGTTTTATAGTGTCCATGCTTACATTTAGGTCTTTGATCCATTTTAAGTTTATTTCTGCATATGGTTTTAGTGAAATCACTTATATATGGAATCTAAAAACATGAGGATTTCACTGGTGGTATAGTGGAGGAGAGTCTGCCTGCCAATGCAGGGGACATGGGTTTGATCCCTAGTCTGGGAAGTTTTCACATGCTGCAGAGCACTAAGCCTGTGTACCAGAGCTACTGAGCCTTCGCTCTACAGCCCGCATGCTGCAACCCATGTGCCTAGAGCCCATGTGCCTAGAGCCCATGTTCCGAAGCAAGAGAAGTGACTGCAGTGAGAAGCCCACACACTACAACTGGAGAGTAGAGTCCCCTGCTCTCCTCATAGAGAAAGGCCACGTGCAATAATGAAGACCCAGTGCAACCAAAAATAAAATAAATAAATAAAAGTTATTTAAAAAAGTAATCCAGCTATTTAAAAAATGATACAAATGAAATTATTTACAAAACAGAAATTGACTCACAGACATAGAAAACAAACTTGTGGTTACCAAAGGGGAAGTGATAAATTTGGAATCTGGGATTAACAAATATAGACTACTATATATAAATAAATAACAAGGACCTACTGTATAACACAGGGAACTGTATTCAATAGTTTATAATAACCTATAATGGAAAAAAGTTTAAAAAAGAATAGAGACATATATGTGTAGCCGAATCACTTTCCTGTATACCTGAAACACTGTAAATCACCTGCTGCTGCTGCTGCTGCTGCTGCTGCTAAGTCGCTTCAGCTGTGTCCGACTCTGTGCGACCCCATAGACGGCAGCCCACCAGACTCCCCCATCCCTGGGATTCTCCAGGCAAGAACACTGGAGTGGGTTGCCACTTCCTTCTCCAATGCATGAAAGTGAAAAGTGAAAGTGAAGTCGCTCAGTCGTGTCCAACTCTTCGCGACCTCAAGGACTGCAGCTTACCAGGCTCCTCCGTCTGTGCAATTTTCCAGGCAAGAGTACTGGAGTGGGGGTGCCATCGCCTTCTCCGGTTAATCACCTATACTTCAGTAAAAAAAAAAAGTTAAAAAAAGCAGTAGTTACTATTGTTATGCTGAATTTGGTAGTAGTTCTAGATTTGAGCAAGAGATAGAGTGTTAGAAGGGATGTGCAACAAAATGAAAGAAGACTGCATGCAATAAATAGTATGACTAAGACACTGTGTATTTGAGAGCTGTGGCTGGGGCTCTGTGGAGTGGGTACCAGGCCAACTGTCAGGAGGAGCATCCTTGAGGTAGCCCTGGGCCCAGCTAAGGACTCATCCAAGTGTGCCCTAGCCACCTAGGAAAAACTGCTCTGTCCCTGCCTTCCGCTTGGCCCAGGAGGGTGGCTGTGTGGGTATGGGCATTGCTATATGCTCTGGGACTGCTGCCTGAGCCTCTGAATCAGGCCATCAGGCCCTGGTTGCATGCCTACTCTGGTGAGACTTCTGTCCTCATGATAGCCCCATGACTGACTCCTCCTGCACTCCTGGATTACACACTTGACTGTGGACATGCAGTAACTTCCTGTGCCTCCCTGGGCTAATGCGGAGCCAACCCCAAACTGAAACCCAGGGGTCTCAGATCCTGAAGGAAAGCATAACTAATCGACACAGTTTGCATGTTCCTCCCAAGGACTGGCCTCTAGGCCCAGCAGGTGGGGCAACTCTTAAGCCAAAGCAACTGCCACAGAAACAGAAGACAGCTCCTTCCTCTAGTGGTTTCTGCTTCTCGTGCCTATTACTGCCTTTGGCCCAGGGACATGGAAGATCCAGTGTCAGAAGAGGAAGCTAAAGTTGATGGCAGAGCTAGAGTGATTACCGAGCCCATTTCTCTGCCAGCAGACCCAGTGGAACCTAAACATCTGGACTACAGGCCAGTGAAGGTCAGGAGGCACTTTGACCTCCAAGTTGCTGTACATGATGTCTCAGACCATGGTGGACCGTGCCCGGGAGGCTGGCCTACTGGCTCCCTTTGTTTACTGGAGCCTAGCTTGTCACTCCCTTTCACTGTGCTGACCTGGGAATTAACCATTCTGCTAAGCAAGGTGCTTGTGCCCAGGAAGAAAGTGAATCCTGAAACATGGTATGAAGTCCAGATTGAGGGAGAAGCGGGCCTGGTCATGATGCTGAGGCTGACAGAAACCGGGAAGTCCTTTGTCTCCAAGAATGATCCAGACAGAACCACTGGCATTACCAGGGCCTGGAGACCATGGCCAGGCTCCCCAGGTACAGACCCCATTTTCACTGATGCTGACTTCCAGAGCACAGTTCTTGAAAGACCCATTGGAGGACAACCAGAGTCACTCTGAGGATGGAGCACCAGCAGTGCATTGGTGCAGATTCTGTGCAGTCACGTCATACCTGTGGTTTAAGAAATTCCTACCTTGGACTCCTGGTGTGTGACGAGATTAGATGATGTAGCCCTGTCCCTGAATTATTAGGACGTCACAGAGTACACATTTCAAGAGATTTGATTTTATGCTGGATCATGTGCTATTGGTATAAATAAATCCCTATACTATAAAAAAAAGCAGCTGAATATTTGAGATGTTATGATAAAGCACAATGTTCTTCAGTTGTCCCTCCAGCCCACCAAAAAGAAGGCAAGCTCTCAAGCTGTTTAAGAAAAACAAGGTACAAATAAAACGCATATTCACATACAGCATGATTTTAATCAATGTAGAATTGAAGAGAATCTATTTTTTGTCTTGTTGTTGGGAATATTATCTTACGAATAGCCCAAGTATTGTGGCCTTGAAACAAGAGAAGGAAATATTCACATGGCATGGATCTACTGTTAATAGTATTTATAGTAATATTGATAAAACTGTAGTTTATTGGTTTTCAACTTTTAAATTGTAGAGGCAAAGTTATGAAACACTTCTTTAGGGTCACAGATGAGAATGTAAATGTTAAAAACCTTCATGATGTAGGAGTCAAGGTATAGCTACCAAGACAGAAACAGAAAGAGGGGAGAGAAAATTTGGGAGCAAAGTTACTGTAAAGGTAAGCCGGTTTGTGAATTGACTCAAGTTCATTGATGAGGACATAGAAGTATAAGTATATTATTTAAAATTGCAGATATAACCAAGAGAAGAAATAGAGACAGTGTAGCTTATCAAACATTCAAATCAAAGAAGTAGAGGGTAGTGTAAGACAGGTGAAACCTCATCTTCCATCGCTGGGGGTTAGATGTTGACTAAAGTGCTAAATTTAGAAATAGAGAGGATAAGCATTTTGAATTGTGGAAGAAGAGCTTGCTGTTGGTCACATTTGTTCTTTTCTTATTTCTCTGATAATTTCTTTATGGGCTCCTTCTATAAATGTTCAGTGTTGGTATTTTCCAGGGATCAGTCCATGGCCTCTGTCTCACACATGCACACTGTGAGCTAGGTCGTTCACATAAATGACTTCGGGAACTGCCTGTATCTCTGAGCTGATTGTTATCCTGCATGCAAGATTTGCATTTTCAGGCAGTTCCTTCTACATGTCCCAGTAGCACTTTAAATTTAACATGTCCAAGTAGAAATCATTATCTTACTCATGAACTCTCTTTCAGTATTTCGTTTTCTTTAACAGCTTTATTGAAACATAATTTATATACCATAAAATTCACCTTTTTTTAGCCTGATCAATTATGCTTATCAAATTTGCAACTGCCTCAACAGTCCAATTGTAGAATATTTCTATCATTCTAAAAAGATCTTTTATGTTCATTTGTATCATTTCCTTTTCCCACCCCCAGTCCCAAGCAATTATTAATCTATTCCTGTCTCTTGATTTGCCTTTTCTAAAGATTTCCATAAATGGAATCATACAATATGTGGTTTTGTGACTGGCTTCTTTCACTTAGCATGTTTTTGAAATTCATGTACCAACACACTATCCCTTTTTACTGCTGAATAATATTCCACTGTATGGCTGTACTGTATTTTGTTTATCTGTTTATCAGTTGATGGACATTCGAGTTGTTTTCTAGTTTGGGGAATTATGAATAATGTTCTAAACGTTACGGTCATGTCTTTGTGTAGATCCATATTTCCATATCTCTTGGGTTCATTTTTGACAAATTTGGGCTTCCCAGGTGGTACTAGTGCTAAAATCTGACTGCCAACACAGGAGACATTAGAGATACAGGTTCAATCTCTGAGTCAGGAAGATCCCCTGGAGGAGGGCATGGCAACCCACTCCATTATTCTTGCCTGGAGAATCCCATGGACAGAGGAGCCTGGCATGCTACAGGCCATGGAGTCGTACAGAACTGGACATGACTGAAGCACCTTAGTATGCATGCATGGAAAATTTATATTTTAACTTTTTAGGAAGGTGTCAAATTATTTTCTAAAATGACTGTGCAGTCTTATAGTCCCACTAGCAATGAGAGGTCTAGTTTCTCTTTGTTATTGTCTGCCATTTTTATTATAGACATTCTAGTAAGGTGTGAAATGATACCTCATTGTAGATTTTCAAAATGTTTTTATTTATTTATTTTTGGCTGTTGTGGCATGTGGGAGCTTTTGTTGCAGCAGAGGGGCTTCTCTCTAGTTAGGACGTGTGCCGGCTCTGGACTGCGTGGGCTCTGTAGTTGCCACATGCAGGCTTAGTTGCTTCCTGACATGTGGGATCTTAGTTCCCTGACTCGTGATCGAACCTGTGTCCACTGCATTAGAATACAGATTCTTATCAACTGGACCACCAGGGAGGTCCCATCTCTTTGTGGTTTTCATATACATTTCTCTAATGGGTACTTGCCTGGAGGAGGGCATGGCAACCCACTCCAGTATTCTTGCCTGGAGAATCCCCATGGACAGAGGAGCCTGGCGGGCTGCAGTCCGTGGGGTCCCAATGAGTGGGACACGACTGAGCACAGCACAATGTGTACTTGAAGGTTGGCCTTGATTTTTCTTTTTGTACCCTGCCATTCCATTCTGTGAGTGAACCTGTTAAGTATATCTTTAATTCTCTCCTTTATGCTCATTCCCATTACTTTATTTCTTCACCATTTTTGATTATTAAAATGGCCTCCAAATGGTTTTCTCTGATAGTAGTTCCTCTTCAGATTGCAGTCTATTTTTCTACACCATTATAAAAATGAATTTTCTAAAATGTAGGTGTGGTCATGCCACTTATTTGCTAAAAACGTTTCCAAGGAGCCCTATCGCCCTTTAGATAAACTCCACTGTCTAAACCCTGCTTGCTTTACAAGACTTGTTCTTACCATTCCTTCCCTCCCCATCCTCTCCTCTTATAAAGCCACATGCACACCCTGGATACATCATGACCTGTAATCTGTCTGCTGTTACTGAATACATTAGGATTTTCTTTCTTCTGTGCCTTTGAGCATGCTGTTACCTCTATCGGAAAACAGCAAACCCTTACTTGTTCTTCAAGGCTCAGCACAAGTAAAACTCCCTCTCAGAATCTTTCTCTGATTCTCCTTAATAGTTAAGCTTTGTTTCTGTGTGTGTTAACATAGTGACATAAATAGGTGTCTGTGAAAATATATTAGGTTGAATTGCATTGTCAGCCTAAAACATTTCTGTAATTACTTGGCTATTGTTTATATTTCTATCATTTGTTAATGATAGCAGGTCATGTACTACATATTTATCGATAAATGCATGAACAAATTATTTTTTAAGATCATGGCTTTTATTTAGAGTGAAAGTTAACTTGAAAATGTTAAGTCTTCTTCTTCAGAATCATGTAGCCTCAAAGGTTAAATTTATTTGTATTGTGTGAAAAATTATTAATACCAAACCAACTGCCATGATCTGTCTCTTAATAAATAGGATCTTGAATATCCTGAGTGAACTCATAGATTATTAACTCATAGATTATTGTCTCTAACATACAGTTTAGCAGTCATTTTCATGTTAGTGGACAGCAATATATTACCACAGTTCAAATCAGATTTACTGATTTTTCATAAAAATGTCATTTTAAAATCCAAACATTGTAGGCTAACAACATTTTATATATGTGTATATATATGTTTGCATGTGTGTGTTTATAAGATTGTAATATGTAAAAGTTACCTTTGAATGAGGGAGATAGTATTTAGTAATGTAAAGAGTTTTTCTCAGAATATGGATTATGAGTTTATTTAAATATTTTCTTAAAAAGCAAATGTACTGGTTTCTACGTTTTACATCAAACAAATAGTCATGTCTGAGTTGTTTTAGAAAAGAAAACCATATGAATGGTTGGCATACTTTAGGTAGTTACTTGGTAAAGAACTCTGTGCTTCAGTTTTAAAAAATTATTAAGTTATTTGTGATTTTAAACCTTATCACTTTCCTTAATGCATATATTACAGCTTTGTTATAGTTTGCAGATAGTTATATTGCCATCAGTATGAGCCATGTTCAGTGCTTATATTCACTTCAAACTGAACATGGTATTATATGTATGCTGCATTGTAACTGTTAACATCTTTGAATTTTCTCAGTACTTCAAATCATTATTTATATAAATGTTATATATTTTGTAAGGAAATTCCTTTTTACAAAACCCCTATGGACATGGATTATTACTCAGCTGTTAAAAAGAACACATCTGAGTCAGTTCTAATAAGATGGATGAAACTGGAGCCTATTATACAGAGTGAAGTAAGTCAGAAAGAAAAACACCAGTATAGTATATTAATGCATATATATGGAATTTAGAAAGATGGTAACACCGACCCTATATATGAGACAACAAAAGAGACACAGATAAAAAGAACAGACTTTTGGACTCTGTGGGAAAAGGTGAGGGTAGGATGATTTGAGAAAATAGCACTGAATTATGTATATTGCCATTCATAAGATAGATGACCAGTCCAAGTTCGATGCATGAAACCAGGCACTCAAAGCCAGTACACTGGGGCAACCCAGACGGATGGGGTGGGGAAGGAGGTGGGAGGGGGCTTTGGGACTGGGGGACACATGTACACCCGTGGCTGATTCATGTCAATGTATGGCAAAAACAGCCACAATATTGTAAAGTAATTAGCCTCCAATTAAAGTAATTAATTTAAAAAAATCTGTGGAGGGCGGGTACGGGAGTGGGATCAGAAGCCAGTAGGAACCTGAAATGTCTTGTAATTGTCTGAAGATTCTTCAGTCACTATGTCAAGTGACACAAATGTTTCTGTTTCTTCATATGATGAAGATCAGGCATCTAAACTTATCCGAAAAGCTAGAGAGGCACCATTTGTCCCCATTGGAATGGCAGGTTTTGCAGCAGTTGTTGCATATGGATTATATGGATTGAAGAGCAGGGGAAATACTAAAATGTCTGTTCACTTGATCATGTGTGTGGCAGCTCAAGGCTTTGTTGTGAGAGCAATGACTATTGGTATGGGCCATTCCCTGTATCAAGAATTCTAGGCAAAACCTAAACTTTAGAAGAGGAGATGCCGTCTTGGTCTTGGTGGTGGTGCTTGCTTTAGTTAGACATCTCGTATTGAGGTTATATGTTTATGCTAAAAATAAATTGTTTGGGTCAGACAAAAAAATCTGTGGAATACTGGTCCACTAACTCCATGTTAAAATTCCTTTTCTTCACAAAGTTATACAACATGATGGAATTATTCAGCCATACAAAGATAAGTTAGGAGCCAAATGAATATGGTTTACTTAATCACTTGAAAATTTTGGAAAGTGATTTGAGAAGGCAGCTTAGAACAACTTATTTTCTAAATAAAATTCGGCTCCATTTGTAACTCTGAACATGTGGACTGAAAGGGCTGTTTCCCTTGGATGGTGCCTGACCTCTGTGCACACCTTGGTCTTTCTCAATTGCACCCACACTGCGCATTGCAGCCATATAAATCAGATTTTTGACGGATTATAAGGGGCAAGGCACAGCTGCTGCAGATTGCATTATTCAAAAACTTTTGAAATGCTGCATATCCAACAAAATTTATTGTTTGTTTGAATGTAAGTTTTTATTGAGGTAAGCCTGTTTCTTTAGAAAAGAAACTCATACAATGAGCCAGTGATTATTTCAAATTAAATAGGTTTAATTTCTGTCTTTCTCTCTCTCACTGCTTTTCCATTTAAGAGTGACTCGCTTTGAAAGAAGATCTTGCTTATTACACCTGTGTTAATAGGAAGTTGTTGATTGAGATTTCTGTTACAAAAGTTTTTCTCCTTAAGTCAGGAGTAAGTTAAGTCTCTTCTATAAAATGAAATTGAGAGCATATAATCATAATGTAAGTATAAATCTATCATCTTTTCAAATGTCTTTTGGAATTCCTTTGTTTCTGTTAAAGCAGATAACTTCATACATAACTCCTTTGTTTTGCCAGATGCCAGACATTTTTCAAAAGACAGGCACATGTAGATTGGTAAATGTAATATGTAATCTACAGTAAATTTAAAAGTACTTTTATAAAAATTTTAAAGGTTCTATAGAAATGCAAACCTTCTGGTCATTTTTAATAGACTGAAAAATTGAAAGTTGTTCTTTTTAGTCTTTATGAGGAAGTTAAAATGTCAATTTCATGTCATTCATTTTTACTTATTGACTCATATTTTTCATATAGAAACTCATATAGTATACTGCTAATTAACAGTGTTTATTGGGCTTCCCTGATAGCTCAGTTGGTAAAGAATCTGCCTGCAATGCAGGAGACCCCTGTTTGATTCCTGGGTTGGGAAGATCTGCTGGAGAAAAGATAGGCTACCCACTCCAGTATTCTTGGGCTTCCCTTGTGGTTCAGCCGGTAAAGATACTGTCTGCAATGCAGGAGACCTGGGATTGATCTCAAGGCTGGGAAGATCCCCTGGTGGAGGACATGGCCCACTCCAGTAATCTCACCTGGAGAATTGCATGGACTATATAGTCCATGGGGTCACAAAGAGTCGGACACAACTGAGCGACTCTCACTTTGATTAAAAGTAAAACATTAGACTTTTCTTTAGAGAGAGATTTAAGATTGCATTATATTACTTAGGCAGTGATTTGTATCTAGTGTATTTATACTGTTTATTGATCTTTTAGATTTACCTGTTCAGATTTTTTTATTGATATATAAGTATCTAAAAATATAGATGTTCTAACCAAAGAACTTTGTCCCTAGCCTATAAATGCTTAATTATTTTCATCATTTAAAAGAATATCATTGTTATGATATTTGAAATTTTGTAATGCTATCAAAAGAGGATAATTTTTCATGAATTATTAATTTTAGGTGCTGTTTTTCAACCCTAAACTTTCAGCCAAGAATGAAACTATTTGGAAGTTAAGATGACAACAGGTAATTTCTCATAAGTTTATACTTTTGTCAATGTGTGTCAAAAAATTTATATCATAGAAATAGAAACAAAA
Organism: Nanger dama; assembly: GCA_917880005.1. Classification (NCBI taxonomy): domain Eukaryota; kingdom Metazoa; phylum Chordata; class Mammalia; order Artiodactyla; family Bovidae; genus Nanger; species Nanger dama. Next base: position 796,194 of record CAKJTW010000110.1, on the reverse strand, counting down.
AAGATATTTATATCAACATAAGACTGTATGTTTTCCATCTAAAATTATCCTAGAAATATGAAATACCTTGGTTTTGAAAGACCTTGCTTTATAACATGGAACTATTTTATTTAGACCTGTAGTTTTAGACCTACATTTTATTGCTTTTTACAAACTAATTCTGGTGTACTCTAAATCTGCTATCAACTTTACAAATAAGTAAATGAAATCAGAATACAAATAGATTCAGAGATAGTGATTCAGGTTAGATGAGTATTCCTTACTGATAAAATCCCAGATGTTGAGTCATAACTGGTTGTGATGGTATTAAAAACAAGGACATTAATTTCAGCTACAGAAATCATTCTGTGATAAAGTTGACACTCCACCCTCAATGGAAAACCATATGTGATGATGTCCATGATTCTAACGTAATGTAGTGTCAACTGGGATTTTATTTGTTAGCCAAATTATTCCTGGAAAATTGTTAGAATTATCTTATGAAAAGTTGTTTTGAAAAAAGAAGTTGTCTTATTATAAAGAAGCATCAGTTCACTTCAGTTCATTTACTCAGTTGTGTCCAACTCTTTGCGACCCCATGGACTGTGGCACACCAGGCTTCCCTGTCTATTGCCAACTCCCAGAGTTTACTCAAAGTCATGTCCATTTTGTCAGTGATGCCATCCAACCATCTCATCCTCTGTCGTCGCCTTCTCCTCCCTCCTTCAATCTTTCCCAGCATCAGAGTCTTTTCCAGTGAGTCAGTTCTTTGCATCAGGTGGCCAAAGTATTGGAGTTTCAGCTTCATCATCAGTCCTCCCAATGAATATTCAGGACTGATTTCCTTTAGTAAAGAAGCATAACATTGTGTGTAAAAGAAAAAAATTAGAAGATTAGTTCTGGTTGGTTTACTTTCCTTTTTTCCACTTAAATTCTTTGTAAGTTCTGTTTCCCTCTTTACATTTTTATACTTTTATAATTGTAATGTGAGGGTGAAACTATTTAAAATAAAAGCTAAGTTCAAATTCTGACAGTGAAGATATCTGGGTCGATAGTAATTATGTCTTAAGGGTATTAATATCTTAATGGCTAATAAATAGTAAATAACTTTTAAAAAATTAGTGCGCTATTTTTTAAAATGCCAAATTGAACACTGCCATTTTCTTCTTCACATAAGATTCTACGTCACTTTCTGCACAGAAACGATCAGGAACCAACAAAGTTCAATTTTAAAGCAATGTATTAAATAATTCCCCCTTCAGGATCAAAAGATAAAGCATTCAGCAATTGATTTTTCTAATCATAAATAGTAGTCTGTAGTAGTATAACTCAATGAGTAACTATAAAGACATATTTAAAGTATATGGTATATATAATAAACACAGAAGATATGTTATAATGTTATAACATGTGTTTATTTCTAAATTTTTCTGTCTAATGGTTTTGGGGGATTTTTTTTTCAAAGAGTGAGTGAGGAGGTAGTCTGGAAGGGAGGGATAGGTACCAAGAAAGAAAGGGAAGGCAGAGAAAGAAGCATAAGAGAAAGGTCAAAGATAACGAAAGAAGAAAGGAGGGAGAAAGAGGAGAGAAAGGAAGAGAGACATGGAGATTTATTTTCTTAATATTCCAAAATTTTTTGCTGTATCCCATATGATGGTATTACTGTTTTCAGTTTTACTGAGGACTTGAAATATGTCTTTATAGTTACTAGCTATTACCTAATGTCCCCTTGCAAATCAAAACCTAATAAGATATTTTTGTTTTTTGATGTTAGAATTGTCATATATAGAAATACTGAAAGATGATTTTGAACATCAGAATTTATTTAGTAATCTAAAATTTTTTCCACAGCAATTTCAGGCTTTAAAGTAAACCTTAAAGGAAAGATAGGAATCTAACTATACTATTGGGACAGAACTCTAAGCAAAGCTTACTGAATGAGAAAAGCCACTATTTATTTTAAGATACTGGTCTTCTCCTTTTAATCTATTATATTGTTTAGTCAATAAGTTGTGTCCATCTCTTTCCTGAACCCATGGACTGTAGCCCACCGAGCTTCTCTGTCCATGGAATTTCCTAGGCAACAATACTGGAGTGGGTTGCTATTTTTTTTCTCCAGGGGATCTTCCTAACTCAGGGTAACCCGCAACTCCTGTGTTGGCAGGTAGATTCTTCACCACTGAGCCATTAGGGAAGCCCTTATACTATAGAGAGTCCCTATGTCTGCAGTACAGTTTTAAGCTCCATTGTAATTAATGGCCATATCCTTAAGACAGATTAACTTAGTTCCCTCAAAGAGATAGAAGTCCCTGCTTATCAAATAAAGAATAAGACTAAGTCTTTCATTTTAAGAAACAATTCTTTATTCTACTTTTTAGAATTACTGCTTCAATCTAAGATATTTAGTCCTTTTCCTTATTTTATTAGAAAAACTATAATTTGTCTTTTATTTGTGTATATGTTTTAGATCACGAAGAGCCCTGTGGTCCTAGTCACAGGTCATTCTGCTTGAATGGAGGACTTTGTTACGTGATACCTACTATTCCCAGCCCATTTTGTAGGTGCGTAAAATCAGCTGGGGGAGAGGGTAATTTTATTTTTCATCATCTACTCACTTCTTTAAGAAGTGATAAATATTGAATAAAGAATGTGAAATGAAAAAGGGTAAGGAACACTTCATATTTATATAGAAAAAAATATGGTTTAAAAAACAAAGCAAAGTGGCAAATTATCTCAAAAGCATTTATTTTGAAAACTTGTAGTGGTTTTTTCAAGTCTATTAGTATTTTTTAATAATCCATTTTAGTAAACTCTCTACAATTTTAGCAAATTAGGGAAGACAGTCTGTACTTACTATTCTGGCAAAATAGCAAGAGAAGTCACTAATGTAAGAAAACATACCATGAGCTATTTTGCTTTGATTTAGAATATATAAATACTTGACAGCTGTGTTGGTACCAAGACTTCATTTGATATATTAAAAAGAAAATAGAGAGTTAAGTTTTTCTAACAGTGGGAGCAAATTTTGAAAAGAAAGGAACTTAGTTTTTATTGTTTTAAAAACTGTGATTCACTTTGGGAGTATAGTTATAGCCAGTGATTAATAAAAGACTTGAAAATAGTACTTGTATAGCTGACTTCATGTGAGTTTGGTTGAATAGGATTAAAGGGGATTATAATAAACCTCTTTATTAATATGTGAACTAACAACATAGTACTACCAGCAATGTTCATAGATTTTAGCAGGGCTGACATCCAAAGATATTTTGTAGCATGTGTGTCAATTACTCTGTTTTTGATATTTAACTGAAATGAGAGAGAGAGAATCTAGATTTAAGACCATATTAAATAAAGGAATAGGAAAGTGAAATTTTCAGAAAAAGAGAAGAATGTTGGGGTTTAGTGTGTAGGAGGAGAGACAGAGAAATAACCTTATAATTATCTCAAGAAGTTTTTAGAAGTTTTCATGGAAGGAATAGTGACAGACTATTTTTAAAAATAGGTATTTTTTTCCTCTTAGGTGAAAAAGAAGGGGATAGAGGAACAAATTAGCAATTATTTCTCACCCTCCAAGTGCTTTACATTAGATTACATTTTAAATCCATTTACTGAAATATAATTTATGTATGATAAACAACATTCATGTAAGTGCATAACTGATGAATTTTGACTAATGTTTATACCTGTGAAACCACCACCACCACGAAATATGGAATATTTCCATCATCCAAATTTCTTTACTGACCATATTCTTTATTTACATTTCCATGTTTCATTCTCAGACAAACCTTAGACAAAAGGTGAAAAATAAGGAGAAAATGAAAAATTAATGACTGTATACTAACTGTCTGTTATACTGCACTGAGTAAATGGAAGGAAAGAGTTAAAGAGTATTGAAATATGGAAAGTCATTGAAATGGGAAGAAATCTAGTGTTTTAGTTCAGGCTACTATAGCAAAACACCATAGACTGAGTGGCTTATGAGGAACAGAAATGTATTTCTCATAGTTAAAGGCCAGAAGTCTGAGATCAGGGCACCAGCCTGGTTGGTTTCTGGGGAGTGGCTGCTTCCTGGTTTGCAGATGTACCTGGGTAGAACTTTTGACTGGCAGATTTATTGTCAGGAAGAGCTGGTAAGGAGCCAGCTATCAGACTGCAGAGACAACATATGATAGAATGAGGAGGACCTTCCTCTAGCTGTAAGCAAATTACAGACCACAGGCCAGATTGTTTTTGTTTGACCCTTGACTTAAGAAGTGTTTTTTGTTGTTGTTGTTGTTTTTGCTTTTAAAGGGTTATAAAACATATTCAGAAAATTATAGAAAATTATGCCATGCATGGCAGGAAGAGAGAGTTCATAGAGCCTCTTTTATAAGGTTGCTAATCCTATTCATGAGGGATGAATCCCATCCTCATGATTTAATCACCTCCCAAAGCCTCTGCCTCCTAATACTATCATATTAGGGTTATGAAATTCAACATACGATTTTGTGGGAGGACACAGATGTTTAGTCCATAGCACTTAGGTTGTCACTCTGCTTTTGCATTTTAATATAGGTGGATTTTTAGTTTATTTTCAGAGAGTGACTAATGAAAGAGAATGGGCTGCTTTGCTGGGAACTCATGCCAGGCTTAAGAATCTATCTGATTTCTTCCTAATTTCAGACCTTAATAGTGTAGTAATTGAGGAGAAGTTGAAACCACGCCCCACAATTCATAATGGCTAGGCAGGAAGCAAGGTCACCATGTTGCGTGATCACAGGAGATTCTTTGAGATTAGCACTTGCTGCACAGTGTACAAGGTATACCCTGGAGTTATTAAACATACTGGAAGAAGGTGAAGTCAGGAGGAACAAAAGGGACCTTGAGAAAAAAGGAAGAAATATGGTGACTAAGGGATCAGTGAAACTGAATGGCAGATAAGTTTAAAATCATATTTTGTAAATAACTGCCTTCTAATAATTTTAGGGCCCTGTTTCTAATACAGTCCTATAAGCTATATTGCCTATATGTAAAGGCAAACTCATTTCCCATCCCAAGTCATACTATTTCCTGCATTCCCTATTTCTGACAATCCAACCACCTTGTCACTCACTGATTCATCTTTAACTGTCATGGAACCCTTGTCTGGTTGTCAGGTCAAAATTCTGCCTTTGCTGTAGGTCTCTCATCTTTCTAGCCCTCTGTGTTCTTACAATCATTGTGTTAGTGCATACCTTCTTAATCCCTGATTTGTCTATAGAAATGGTTTCCTAGCCAATTTTCTTGGACCCTAATTCTCATCACTGCTGCTGCTGCTAAGTCACTTTAGTCATGTCCGACTCTGTGTGACCCCATAGACGGCAGCCCACCAGGCTCCCCCATCCCTGGGATTCTCCAGGCAAGAACACTGGAGTGGGTTGCCATTTCCTTCTCCAATGCATGAAAGTGAAAAGTGAAAGGGAAGTCGCTCAGTCGTGTCCAACTCTTAGCGACCTCATGGACTGCAGCCTACCAGGCTCCTCCAAATTCTCATCACTACTTCTGCTAAAATAAAACTTCAGTGACAACCTTCATACCTACCCATCTGTCACAGATACAATAAAGTTTCACCTTTTGCCGTAGCTTTTAGAGACATCTACTGTTTGCCCCCAAACCACCTTTGTGATCGTCTATTCTTCCTTGGTCTGAGGCCTACCTAGAACCATTCACTATTTACGTTAGACACATTTTGCATTTTCTCACCCTTCCTTTTCTTCCTGTCTGTTGGCATCTCGCTCCAGAATACTTGCCTGGGAAGTCCCATGGACAGAGAAGCCTGGCAAACTACAGTTCATAGTCACAAAGAGTGGAATTGACTTGTGACCGAGTACAAACGAATGTGCATAGTCAAATCCTACTTATATTTCAAGGTTGCCTCCTTCCTAATCACTCACCTCATCACAAATCAAAATTAATCTCCTCCTCTCTGTGCAGAGAAATGTGTGGTTTTGTATCACATATATACTCACTCTCTTTATTCTACAATAAATATCCCCAATCATTCTTATCATTTAGGAAATTGCCTTGCCCATGGTAGATGACAGTTTATATAATTGTTGATTCATATCTGAATTAGTGGTCAGTATATTTTTCTTGTGTGAAATATATAAGTAAATTAATAAAATACTTAGAAATACTACAATGGCAATAAACAAGTAGGTAGGCTTTACAAATTTAATTTACTCTTTCTTACACACTGGTCTTTTTCCTCTGTCTCTACTTTTTTTTCTTATTTGGACTTTCAAACCAGCATCCTTTGGTTTTTCTTATCTAGTTTCTTTCTTATTTAGCACAGTGATTTTCTTTTTTTTAAGCTAATATTTTATTTTATTTTATTTTAAATTTTTCTTGGACTTTTATTTTTTTTTTTTTTTAATTAAATTTATTTATTTTTTAAATTTCAATACTGTATTTGTTTTGCCATACATTGACACGAATCAGCCATAGGTGAACACAATCGCCCAATGCCGAAGCCCCCTCCCACCTCCCCACCCCACATCCTCTACCTGAATCATCCTGTGCATCAGCCCCATGCATCCTGCATCCTACACCAAACATAGATTAGCGCTTCGTTTCTTACAGGAAAATACACATGCTTCACTGCCATTCTCCCAAACCATCCCACCCTTTCCCTCTCCCTCAGAGTCCAAAAGTCCACTCTATACCTCTGTGTCTCTTGTTGTCTCACATATAGGGTCATCATTACTGTCTTCTAAATTCCATATATATGTGTCAGTATACTGTATTGGTGTTTTTCTTTCTTGCTTACTTCACTCTGTATAATCGGTTCCAATTTCATCCATCTCATTAGAACTGAGTCAAATTTATTCTTTTTAAGGGCTGAGTAGTATTCCATAGTGTATAGTTGAGGACTACATGGTATCAGTTTGTTAGTGTTGAGATTTTCTCTGGAGCCTGATTCATGTACAGAATTTTAAATGGTCTGTGTCTGCAAGAGAAGATTGTGGATTCTTTAATTGACAGATGTCGAGTTTTATGTATACACTTTAGATCAGGCTTGTTATAATGTGCTGTTCAAATCTCTCATATCCTTAATAATTTTATCTTCATGATTTATCAGTAACTAAAGGATTATGCCCAAATTTCTCACTAATTTTGGATCTTTAATACCATGATTTCTGTTAATTTTTGCTGAATGTATTTGAGGCAGTGTTATTAAGCATATATTAATTTAGAATGGTTATGTCTTCTGGGGTGTGTGTGTATGTGTGTATGCTCAGTCATGTCCAACTCTTTGCGACCCCATGGACTGTAGCCTGCCAGGCTCCACTGTCCATGGGATTTTCCAGGCAAGAATACTAGAGTAGGTTGCCATTTTCTCTTCCAGGTCTTCTGGTGAAATGTCCTTTTTTTTTAACGTGATATAGTGACCTTCTTCATTGCTAATATTTTTTGTCTTAAAATCTATTTAACTGACATTAATGTGTTGTACTAGCCTTCCTTTTTTTGGTACTTGACTAGTATATATTTTTCTTTCAATTTTCCAGTGTGTGTCTATAAACACATACAGTTAGTTGAACTTCACGTTTTCTGTCTTTATTGGAATGATTGAGTTTTATTTTTCCATCCTACATTCTGTTTATTTTCATTGACATGTCTTAACATTAATGAAAAGAACAGAAAAAAATTAGAATAAATAGTACATAATGAGTGTATTATTTTGAAACTTGTGCTTCAGATGTGTCAGTGTACATGTGTTTGGAATCACATATACTATTTTTTGATTCAATGGCTCAATATTGTTATTTTTTTAATTGGTAGTGGCGTAGTCACTATGTCATGTCTAACTCTTGCAACCACATAGACTGTTACCCCACAGGCAAGAATACTGGACTAGGTTACCTTTTCCTTCTCTAGGGGATCTTCCAGACCCAGGGATTGAACCCAGGTCTCCTGCACTGTGGACGGTTTCTTTACCAACTGAGCCACCAGGGAAACTCTATTTTTTTTTAATTGGAGTATGGTTAATTTACAGTGTTGTGTTACTTTCTATTGTATAGCACAGCGAATCAGTTATACATATATCCCCACATTTTTAGACTCATTTCCCACATGGGTCATTACATAGTACTGAGTAGAGTTCTGTTGGGCTCTATATGCATGCTCAGTTACTTCAGTCGTGTCCTACTCTTTGCAACCCTATGGACTGTAGCCCATGAGGCTCTCTGTATGTGGGATTCTGTAGGCAAGGATACTGGAGTGGGTTGCTGTGCCCTCCTCAAGGAAATCTTCCCGACTCAAGGTTCGAACCAGAGTCTCTTGCATCTCTTGCATTGCAGGCAGATTCTTTACCCACTGAGCCACCTGGGAGGCCCCTGTGCTATATAGTAGGTCATTATTAATATTTATTTATTTTATATATGGGCTTCCCTGGTAGCTCAGCTGGTAAAGAATCTACCTGCAGAGCAGGAGATCCCGGTTTGATTCCTGGGGTGGGAAGATTCCCTGGAGAAGGGATAGGCTACCCACTCCAGTATTCTTGGGCTTCCCTGATGGCTCAGTTGGTAAAGAATCTGCCTGCGATGCAGGAGACATGGGTTCAATCCCTGGGTCAGGAAGATCCCCCAGAGGAAGGCATGGCAACTCACTTCAGTATTCTTGCCTGGAGAATCCCCATGGACTGAGGAGTCTGGCAGGCTACAGTCCATGGGGTTGCAGAGTCAGAGACAACTGAGCAACTAAGCACTGCATGGCATTTTCTATATGGTAATATATATATTGTTGTTGTTCAGTTGCTAAGTTGTGTTCAACTGTTTGTGACCCTATGGACTATAGAATGCCAGGCTTCTCTGTCCTTCACTAACTCCCCAAATTTGCTCAAATTCACGTCCATTGAGTCAGTGATGCTATCTAACAATTTCACCCTCTGCAGCCTCCTCCTTTTGCCTTCAATCGTTCCCAGCATCAGAGTCTTTTTCAATGAGTTGGCTCTTGGCATTACATGGGCAAAGTATTGGGGAGCTTCAGCTTCAGCGTCAGTGCTTCCAGTGAATAGTCAAGAATTGACTGGTGTGAACTCCTTGCCGTCCAAAGGACTCTCAAGAGTCTTCTCCAGCACAGTTCAAAAGTGTGTATGTGGTATGCCCTTTTCCTCTTGCCCTCAATCTTTCCTAACATCAGGGTCTTTTCCAATGAGTCAGTTCTTCACATCAGGTGGCCAAAGTGTCAGAGCTTCAGCTTCAGCATCAGTCCTTCCAATGAATATTCAGGGTTGATTTCCTTTAGCATTGACTGCTTTGATCTCCCTGCTGTCCAAGGGATTCTCAAGAGTCTTCTCCAACACCACAGTTCAAAAGCATCAATTCTTTGGTATTCAGCCTCCTTTATGGTCCAACTCTCACATCCATACATGACTACTGGAAAAACCATAGCTTTGACTGTATAGACCTTTGTCAGCAAAGGTCTCTGCTTTTTAATACACTGTCTAGGTTGGTCTTAGCTTTTCTTCTAAAGAGCAAGTATCTGTTAATTTCGTGGCTGCAGTCACCATCCACAGTGATTTTGGAGCCTGAAAATGAAATCTGACGGTTTCCACTTTTCTCCCATCTATTTGCCATGATGTGATGGGATCGAATCCCATGATCTTCGCTTTTGAATGTTGAGTTTTAAGCCAGCTTTTTCACTTTCCTTTTTCACCATCATCAAGAGGCTCTTTAGTTCCTAGTGGCTTTCTGCCATTAGGGTGGTGTTATCTACATATTTAAGTTTGTTGATAATTTCTCCTGGCAATATTGATTCCATCTTGTGAAGTCATCTAGCCCAGCATTTCACATGATGTACTCTGCATATAAGTTAAATAAGCACGGTGACAATATATAGCCTTGACATACTCCTTTCCCAATTTTGAACCAGTCCTTTTTCCATGTCCAGTTCTAACTATTGCTTCTTGAACTGCATACAGATTTCTCAGGAGGCAGGTAAGGTGATCTGGTATTCCCATCTCTTCAGAAATATTCCACAGTTTGTTGTGATCCATACAGTAAAAAGCTTTAGAGTAGTGAATGAAACAGAAGTAGATGTTTTTTGGAATTCCCTTGCTTTTTCTATGATCCAAAGGATGTTGGCAATTTGATCTCTGGTTCCTCTGCCTTTTCTAAATCTGGCTTATACATCTGAAATTTCTTGGTTCACATAGGGCTGAAGCCTAGCCTGAAAGATTTTGAGCATAATCTTGCTAGCATATGAAATGAGTGCAACTGTACGGTAATTTTAACATTCTTTAGCATTGCCTTTCTTTGGTATTGAAAAGCTGACCTTTTCCAGTCCTGAGGCCACTGCTGAGTTTTCCAAATTTGCTGGCATATTGAGTACAGCACTTTAACAGCATCATCTTTTAGGATTCTAATTAGCTCAGCTGGAATTCCATCAGCTCCACTAACTTTGTTCATAGCCACATTTCCTAAGGCCCACTTGACCTCACACTCCAGGATGTCTGGCTCTAGGTGAGTGATCATACCATTGTGGTTATCTGGGTCATTAAGAGCTTTTTGTACAGTTCTTCTGTATGTCCTTGCCACCTCTTCTTAATCTCTCTATTCTGTTAAGTCCTTGCTATTTTTGTCCTTTATTGTGCCCTCTTTGCGTGAAATGTTCCCTTTGTATCTCCAGTTTTCTCAAAGAGGTCTCTGGTCTTTCCCATTCTATTGTTTTCCTCTGTTTCTTTGCATTGTTCACTTAAAAGGATTTGTTATTTCTCCTTTCTGTTCTCTGGAACTCTGCATTCAATTGGGTTTATCTTTCCCTTTCGCTTCTCTTCTTTTCTTAGCTATTTGTAAGGCCTCCTCAGACAACCATTTTGCCTCCTTGCATTTCTTTTTCTTGAGGATGGTGTTGGTCACCACCTCCTGTACAGTGTTACAAACCTCTGTCCATAGTTCTTCAGGCACTCTTATCAGATCTAATCCCTTGAATCTATTCGTCACCTCTACTGTATAATCATAAGAGATTTGATTTGGGTCATATGAATGGCCTAGTGGTTTTTCCTACTTTCTTCAGTTTGAGCCTGAATTTTATAATAAAGAGTTCATGATCTGAGCCACAGTCAGCTCCCGGTCTTGTTTTTGCTGACTGTATAGAGCTTTTCCATCTTCGGCTGCAAAGACTGTAATCAATTGGATTTCGGTATTGACCACCTGGAGATGTCCATGTGCAGAGTCGCCTCTTTTGTTGTTGGAAGAGGGTGTTTGAATGCGTCAGTGCATTCTCTTGCCAAAACTCTGTTAGCTTTTGCCCTGCTGTATTTTGTGCTCCAAGGCCAAACTAGACTGTTACTCCAGGTATCTCTTGACTTCCTACTTTTGCATTCCAGTCCTCAGTGATGAAAAGGGCATCGTTTTTGGTGTTAGTTCTAGGAGGTCTTGTAGGTCTTCATAGCATTGTTCAACTTCATTTTCTTCAGCATCAGTGCGTGGGGCATAGACTTAGAATACTGATGTTGAATGGTTTGCCTTGGAAACTAATCCAGATGATTTCTGTCATTTTTGAGATTGCAACCAAGTACTACATTTCAGACTCTTTTGTTGACTATAAAGGGTTTCACCATTCCTTCTAAGGGATTCTTGCCCACAGTAGTAGATATAGTGGTCATCTGAATTAAATCCACCCATTCCCATCCATTTTAGTTCACTGATTCCGAAAATGTCAGTGTTCACTCTTGCCATCTCCTGTTTGATCACATCCAATTTACCTTGATTCATGGACCTAACATTCCAGGTTCCTATGCAATATTATTCTCTTATTACCTTTTAAACATCTGAAAAGTCTGTATCTATAGTGATGGTTACCTTTTAATTTCTGATATAAATGCTTTGTGTTTTTCTTTTTTTCCTAGAGGTTTATTTATTTTTTTCAACACCAGTTTTAAGCTTCTTAAATTTTTCTCAATTGCATTTTTTTTTCCTATTTCATTGATTTTTTTTTCCAATGAAACTTTTAAATTAGTAATTTACCTTAGTCCCCGTCCCAAATCATATAACTTCACATCAGTTCAGCCCTTAGCCTGAGCCTCATGACCAGTTGTTTTTATGTAGGATAAATTAAAGATAGTAGTCAACTTTTTCCATTTAACATTATCTCATAAGCTTTTTTAATTGCCTTATCTCTTGATGCCATTTCTAATGAAGTATGGTTGACATGCAGCATTCCATTCATTTCACATGTATAGCATGATTTCACATTCATATGCGTGAATGTCTGTGTCCTTAAGTTAGGGAAGTTTCAATCACTGTTTCTTTGAATAAGCTTTCTGCCCCTTTTTCTCTTGCTCTTCTCCTTCTGAGCCCCTATAATGTCAATTTTATTGTATTTGATACTGTTCTATTGGTCCTTTAAGCTGTCTTCTCTTTTAAAATCTTTTTTTTTTTCCTGCTCTGTTTTGGTGAGTTCCACAGAGTGTCCTGTACCCTAGAACACTGATTATTTCTCCTTCAACTAGTCTGCTGTTGAACCCCTCTAGTGTATTTTTTTTTTTTTTTTTTTTCGGAGAAAGCAATGGCAACCCACTCCAGTACTTTTGCCTGGAAAATCCCATGGGCAGAGGAGCCTGGTAGGCTGCGGTCCATGGGGTTGGGAAGAGTCACACACAACTGAAGTAACACAGCAGCAGCAGTATATTTTTTAGTTCATTTATTCTTCAGCTAACTGAGCGACTTCACTTTCACTTTTCACTTTCATGCATTGGAGAAGGACGTGGCAACCCACTCCAGTGTTCTTGCCTGGAGAATCCCAGGGACAGGGGAGCCTGGTGGGCTGCTGTCTGTGGGGTCGCACAGAGTCAGACACGACTGGAGTAACACAGCAGCAGCAGTATTATTTTTTAGTTCATTTATTGTATTCTTCAGCTCTCTGACTTCTATTTGGTGCTTTCTTATATTTTCTACTTCTTTATTGAAGTTATCTCTGTGTTTATCCTTTCTTCTTCCAAGTTTGGTGTCTTTATAACTATCACTTTTAACTGTTTAGTAGGTAAATGACTTATTGCCATTTCACTTAGGTTTTTTTTTTTTTTGTTTTCCTGGAGTTCAGCTTATTCTTTCATTTGGAACATACTCCTCTGTTTCCTCATTTTGTTTGACTCTGTGTTTGTTTCTATGTGTTAGGCAAGATAGCTCTCTCTCCCAATTTTGAAGGAGTGGCCTTGTGTAGGAGATGAACCTTATTGTTTAACTCTGCCCTGAATCTTTATTGTCTCTTCAGCTGCCTTGCTGTTGTTTCAGACCTGTGAGGCTTGGAAATGCATTCCCCTCTGGCCAACAGAGCCTGACAGTCAAGGGGCATTCCCCTTGGCAAGAGGGCTCCACGTGACTACTGGTTCTGGCAGGACTTAGGGAGAAGCCCTGGGAATGGGACACTTGCCTGTCACCTCTGTCAGGTTAGTGCCTGAATTTATTTCTTATAAATTACTTATAAGGATATAAGGATATCCTTATTCTTATAAGGCTATTTCCTGACACATAGTGAACGATCAACAAATATTTGTGGAATGAATAAGCAGCTCTGTACATATGGAGTGGAGTTCTTGTTTCAGTTTTTTTCTTAGGATTGCTTTCTTAGGCCTGGAATAAACAGTCATAGAGTATATATTCTTGCCTGGGAAATCCCATGGAAAGAGGAGCCTGGTGGGACACAGGCCTTGGGGTCGCAAAAGAATTGGACAGGACTTAGCAACTAAGTAACAACAACAATGTAACATATTTTCATAGCAGACAGTGTTGAGTTTTGTTTAAGAATACAGGGTCTAGGAGTTGGTGATGGACAGGGAGGCCTGGCATGCTGCGATTCATGGGGTCGCAAAGAGTCAGACACTACTGAGTGACTGGACTGAACTGAACTGACCGGGGTCTAGATTTCAGCATAGCTGTGAGACTGACTGTCTTTGTCCATACAAGCTGTATGCTTGTGGACTATTTAATTGGAGAAACAAGCTCCTCTTGCCCAAAGATGTTATGAAAAATTTAAGCACAAGCCGTCTATGGGGTCGCACAGAGTCGGACACGACTGAAGCGACTTAGCAGCAGCAGCAGCATTGGCTAATATCTGCTCATTATTTCTTTTTGCACTTTCTTTGGGTTTGATTTTCTCTTCATTCTTTAGCTCTTTGAACTCATCCTTGGATGTTACTGCTTACACAATGCTGAAGTATATAACTGTGTGCATAAATCTGTACATGTATGAAATCACTTATCTGTAAAGTAAATTCCTAGAGGTAAGATTTCAGGGTTGAAGATACATATTTTTGTGATTTTAATAGGTGTTACCAAATAGTTCTCTGTGGGGATTATAATACTATTTTGAACTCCCACCAGTAATGTATTTGAGTAACTATTTCCATTACAACAGAGTTGTCAAATGTCTGGATTTTTGCAAATATGATAGATTAAAGCCATAGTATCTCAGTGTTCTTTTCATTTATATTTTCCTAATTATAAGTAAAGTCAGACATCTTTCATTGCTTAAATACTAGTTATCTTTTTTGATAAACGTTTGTTCACATATTTGCTTATTTTTAAAAATTGAGTTATTGATCCTTTTTATTTCTAGAACTTGTCTTATATTGGGGAGGTTAGCCTTTTATGTATAATATTAATTTAAAATGATTATTTATAGTTTATTATGTTTCTTTTTACCTATCCTACGGTGTTTACTTTTCTATGCAGTAGTTCTATTATTTGTCTGCAGTCAAAATTTTCAGTCTTGTTTTTTCCTTAAACTTCAAATTTGAGTCATACTTAGAAAAGCCTTTCTTACTCCAAGGTTATAATGAATTTTCTCATGTTTGTTCCAGGTTCTTTTTAAAAGTTAAAAATTTATTCTACTTAGAATATATATATGATCCAGATTTATCTTCTTTAATAAAACTACCCAATCCTCTCAACATTATTGATTCAATGTCATAATTCCCATTAGAATGTCATCCTCATAAGGACAAGAACTTTTACTCATGTTTACTGCTGGAATTGTGCCTAAAACATAATAGGTACTCAGGAAGTATTTATTAAATGCTTGAATTCCTCTACTGATTTGAAATGCCAACTTTGTTATATACTAAGTTTCAAATGTAAGTATTTGAATTCTTTCTGGAATTTCTCTCATTTTCCTTTGGCCTGTTCATGTGCCAGTAGCAACTTCTTTTAATTGTTGGATCTTTATAGTGAGATTTAATACATAGTAAGTCTAGGTTTTGCATCAGCATACCCCAACCACCCTTGATTTTTAATTTTTTCATATGAACTTTTAGAATTAATTTATCTGTCCAGAAAGAAAGACTGTGGATTTTTTTGAGTGGGTAATTGATTAAAATTGATACATTCACATAAGGACAGTTATTTTTTATTAATTGTATTAAATTGATATGTTCACATAAGGACAGTTATTTTTTATTAATTGCATTAAATTGATACATTCATGTAAGGAAAAAAAATTTTTATCTAGTGCTGAGTTTCTTTATCCAAGAATAATACATATCTCCTTACTTATTCAAATTCCCTTTTGTGTCCTTTAGGGGTGTTTTAAAAACATTTTATATAAATTTTGCACATTTCTCTAGATTTTTCCTATAGATTTTATATTTTACTGCAAATATAAATCATTTTACACATAAACTTAATAAATAAATATCATGTTACTCCTATATCTAAAACTCTTCAATGACTTTCCATTTCACTCACATAAAGACCAGAGGCTTAAATGGCTGTCGTATTTCTCTACCCTCATATCCTGTTCCTCTCCTGTTGTTCAGCCTGCTTCAGCAACACTGGCATCCTTGGTGTTCCCCAATGCCAAGAAAGTTGCTGACTTTAAGATACTGTCCTGGTTTTTCCTTCTGTGATAGAATGCTCTTCCTCAAGATATCCTTATGGCTAACTCCCTCACATCATTCATCTTCACTGTCAACTCTGGACCACTGTTTAAAAAATGAAACTTATTCTTCTCCCGTTTCCATTCTTCCTTTATCCACATCTCTTACGCTCTACTAACATGCTATCTGATTTTATTTTATCTTTGATTGTGCTGGATCTTCATAACTACACGGACTTCTCTCTGGTGGTGGCGAGCAGGGGCTGCTCTCTGCTTGTGGCGCGTGGGCTTTTCATTGCAGCTGCTTCCCTTGTGGCAGAGGCTCTGGGATGCGCGGACCTCACTAGCTGTGGCGCATGGGCTCAGTAGTTGCGGCTCCTGGGCCCTAGAGCACAGGCTGATTAGTTGGGGCACACAGGCTTAGTTACTCCATGGCATGTGAGATCTTCCCAGATCAGGGATCAAACCTGTGTCTCTTGCATTGGCAGGCAGATTCTTTATCACTGAGTCACCAGGAAAGCCCTTGTTTACTTTACTGTTTACTATCTCCCCAGGATCGATTATAAACTCTATGGTTTTGTAAATTTAAAAATTTAAGAATTTTTATTTTATTCAGTGATGTTTCCCATAGATCTAGAACAAGTGCTCAATAATTGTCTTTCGAACGAATGGAGGCCCAGCTATTCTGCTAAATTCTTTTATTGTTCGTAATATTTTTTCAGTTGATTCTCTTGGTTTTCTTATCATGTACAATGGAAGACTGATAGAGTGATCTGGTACCCAATTCAAGCATTATATTTTCTATAAAGCTTTTCAAAGTAGAATTAACTGGCCTCCATTTACACTCTGTGGCAGAGGCTATTAGTGTTCCATAAATATCTCTGGGGTCGTCTACATTTCCCAGCCCCACTTGTTGATAGGTTGGATCCATGAGATTGAGTTCTGGGACAGAGTGTTATGGGAAGGATTCAGGCCACTTCCAAACCTGACCCCAGACAACTGTTGCCGGAAAAACTCCAGCCTGTCTTTTTCCTACTTCAGTGACCTTGGAGGCCATGTTTTCAAGGTAGTAGATTTAAGTGATGGAGAGGGGCTGCCTGTGAATAAAACTCTTTTCTTGTATTAAGCCACCAATTTGAGGATTACCCTAAATATCAGCTAGTAATTATATTCTCATGTACTCAAACATGTTTTAGACACCTTTATGACTCTTTATGTCACTTAAATGACTTCTGTATATGCTGCTCCCTAATAGAATAATAAGCACCTTAGAGGAAATGCATCCTCTTACTTGTCTTTGAATTGCCTCCATCCAATATAAGTTCCATAATAAAATAAATACTAAAAGAAAAAAATGTTTTCTTGGTAAAATGTTGATGAGGAAAACCAAGATAGAGAATTTAGAAATCTTATCACTCAAAAATAGGGATATTTAATGCCAAGTAATCAAAGCTAAGATAAAATAAATTCTGTGAGGAAGATGTTTACAATAGATTGGATTTGAAAATAAAAGTTATTTGTGATTTTCTACAGAGATGTATTGAATTGCTTTTTGCCCTTCTTTTTAGTTTACACATTTCCTTCTCTCATTAAGTTAATAACAAACCAGTGCTTCTAAAAATCTCAGAAAATTTTCTTTGTCTAATAAAGTATTAGAATGGGAAGGGCTCAAATGAGGGAAAGGCCATGAAAAGAAGCCTTAAAAATATCATTAATTCCTTCAGTTTTACACCTGCCTCATCCCTTTTACAAAGCATCTGAACCGATATGTGTTAAATAGAAATTCAAAATATAGAGCTAATCATGGCTATCAAGAAAAAATGTGTAAATCTTATATTTATAGATCTTTATGATGTAATTCTTATAACACATTTCACTGGGAATATTTGAGGTTTGATCTAGGACCTGTTCATTCTTTATTCTGATACAACCATTTTATCTGATTTCTACCAAGACAGTACAAGCAGATGTAGTAATAACAAATGTAATATTGAGATCTAATACTGTCATTATGTAGGTAAACAATTCACTGCTGCTGCTAGTTGCTGTAAAAATAAATTATTATGAACAAGAGTTGGGCACTATTTTCCAGCTTTGTGAATGAATCTCTTTTCTGTTACTTGTAAGGGGTAGCTTATGTCAAGGACTATATCTAATTTCCTGACCTTTTCACTAATGTTCTCTTTTCTCAGCAGTATCTCTTTATTCCACTGTCTTATGTAATCAAGCACGACTGTTAAAAAGCAAAACTAATTTTTTAATAATGTGAAGATTTAAATTTCAAACTCTTGTAATTAAAAGAAAATGAACTACTCAGTAAAGTTTGTACACCTAGGCCATAAAATAAGTAGCCTTATGAAATAGTGTGTAACCATATAACCTTATTTTCACAACCTGGCGATCATCTCTTGGTCTCCATGCTTTCAAACCTAATTATGCATAGTGTGGCATGTGTGTATCAGTCACTCTGTCCTGTCTGACTCTGTGACGCTATGGACTGTAGCCCACCAAGCTCCTCTGTCTACGGGATTTCCCAGACAAGAACACTGGAGTGGATAGCCATTTCCTTCTCCAGGGAACTTCCCGACCTAGAGACAGAACCCAGGTCCCCAGCATTGCAGGCAGATTCTTTACCTTCAGAGCCACCCAGGAAGCCCTGTGCAAAGCGTGGCGGGGGGAGGGGGTTCCCATCTCTCATGAACACAAACTGGGCCTGTAGAGACTAATAACCAAAATAACCATTGCAGTATATTACTTTTTGAGTGGTAGTTAACACAGACTTGAGCTAATGTGAGTCAGGTATTTTCTCTGTGTAGACTGTTACACATGGGAAGTCAAGTTTATAATTAGAACATTGTTTAGGGAATATAGAGTGGAAACAAAATTATATAAATTGGATTTGTCACTAGCCTGTTGCATTCATTTCCATAAGAGGAATAATCTTACCTAGGACTGTAATACTTGAAGTCTGCCTCATAACGTCTCGATTAGTGCTTAGATGAGTACTGCTGAAGTTTGCCTCTTGTGCTCTTTGCCCCTGGGTTTCTCTTGCTGACCAACAGTTCCTCAGATTGACAGGCTTTTTCTTTAGATATGTTAATATATATACAGCCATTCTCCATTTTTTGAAGGACCTTGGCTTTGTTTGTCTCTGCTTCATAGACTTTATAATTTAGCTTTTGTTAAATAACTTTGTTTCATTCATTTATCGGTAGTGTACAGCATCTTAACACAGTAAGTGTACTACTTACTTGTACTTAATGCACAGTCTAAATATAGTTGAGTGTGTTGCAAGTATTACATATTTTATATGTATTTTTTTCTTTGTGTCCTTTAGCCCATGACTAGCAACAATATGAGTCTTGTGGCTACTACTGTTTAAAATGACTCAACATGAAGGTAGAATTTCATTTTAATTTATAAGCCTTTTAGCTACCTCTGTATTATATTCTTAGTTTTTGCTCCAAGGGTATATACAGATTTAACTTCACAGTTAATATAATCATGACTAATTTTCACTTCATATAAGATGTAGAAATCTTGCCAACCATGTTGTTCCACTTGTTTCCCTATTCTTTATGTCATCATTATCCTAAGTAATGTATCTAGTAAGTCTGTAAGTTTTTGGCTTAAATTGTCATATGTACTTTTCTAAATGGAGATTTAAGTGACACTGTTTTTTTTTTTTTTTAACTGTTTCCAGTGCTCATCATTCCTTTCTATAGATTTATCTCCATCTATTTATTTGCCCTGAGCCTGGAGACCTTCCTTTTTATTTTTCTTACAAAACAGGCTGCTGACCATGAGTTATCTTTTTTTCTTGTATCTAAAAATGTCTGAGGTCCGGTCCGGGCTTCGCGCGAGCCACCGCATTCCACGGTGACAGGCGTGGCACACTCTGGTGGCCGTTAGGCATGCGCGACAGACTTTCGGAGCAACTAAGAACCCAAACTGAAAACCTACGACTTCTCACCGGTTTGCGCTCTCGCCGAGGCTTGTGCTGCTCACGAACCGGCCTCCTTCGTTCCTTTTCTCCCCACTCCGAAAGTTGGAGGTCCCTGGGCAAACAGCGTGGAAGATGGGACGGACGTCAAAGGACAAGCGAGATGTCTACTACCGCCTAGCCAAGGAGAATGGCTGGCGTGCCCGCAGTGCCTTCAAGCTGCTACAACTTGACGAGGAATTCCAACTCTTCCAAGGTGTGACACGGGCAGTTGACCTGTGTGCGGCCCCAGGCAGCTGGAGCCAGGTGCTGAGTCAGAAGATTGGGGGCCAAGGGTCTGGCCACGTGGTAGCTGTGGACCTTCAGGCTATGGCTCCACTACCAGGTGTGTTACAGATCCAGGGGGATATCACCCAGCTGTCCACTGCCAAAGAGATCATCCAGCATTTTGAAGGCTGCCCCGCGGACCTAGTGGTGTGTGATGGGGCTCCTGATGTAACCGGCCTCCACGATGTTGATGAGTATATGCAGGCCCAGCTCCTCCTAGCTGCTCTGAACATTGCTACACACGTCTTGAAGCCAGGGGGCTGCTTTGTGGCTAAGATCTTCCGAGGCCGGGATGTGACGCTGATCTATAGCCAGCTGCGTGTCTTCTTCTCCAGTGTGCTCTGTGCCAAGCCCAGAAGCAGCCGGAACTCCAGCATTGAGGCCTTTGCTGTCTGTAAGGGTTACGACCCCCCTGAGGGCTTCCTACCAGACCTGACCAAACCCCTGCTGGACTACTCTTATGATCCAGATTTCAACCAGTTGGATGGCCCCACCCGCATCATTGTGCCATTTGTGACCTGTGGGGACCTGAGCGCCTATGATTCAGACCGCAGTTACCCACTGGACCTAGAGGACGGCTCAGAATACAAGTACACTCCACCCACGCAGCCCCCCATCTCACCGCCCTACCAGGAAGCCTGCGCATTGAAGAAGAAGGGGCAGCTGGCCAAGGAGATCTGCCCCCAGGACTGCCCCATGAACACGGTGGACGTGTTGCCCCAGTCCCTGGCCACTCCACAGCACTACACCCTGCAGACCTCTGAGGTGGAAGACAGTGGAGTGAATTGCTCGTCTTAACACGTGAAGTTAGCTGGCAATCTGATAAGGACTCGGAAGCTGTTTGCTGTCAGGAAAACCAGAACTTGAGTTGATGAACTTGTTTTCAAATACCTCGTCAACCCATCCTAAATGTACAGGCTCTGAGTAGGAACCTCCAGCAACCACCACAAACACAACAAGGAAAGAAACCTCCCGGCATGTCTGTCTGCACTGTAGAGGGGATTCTTGAGTAGGGTCTTGCTGGAGTAGGGTCTTACCTTTCTCTAAATCTTTCCAGCCCTGTGTCCTGAATATGTCCAGAACTCACCCTGAAAGCAGGGCTTTCTTAACCCTGGGTAGAAGTCAGGGGTATTTGGGAACTTGATGGAGGGAAATCGGTTCAGTTTTACTAACTGAAATTTTAGCTTTACTCCAGAATCTGAATGCTGGCAGCAAATCAGTATTGTAAAATTACTTTTACAGTAGTAAAGCAGTGCCTGCAACTTTCCCACCAATACATATCAAGGTTACTTGTTTATGTTGTTACAGTTGTCATGGGCATCTTAAAATATTGGTCACCACTTTGGATAAGATCTTTTTAAATTTATTTTTTTAATTGAAGGATAATTTCTTTGCAGAATTTTGTGGTTTTCTGTCACAAATCAACAAGAATCAGCCGTAGGAACACCCACGTCCCCTCCTTCCCAACTTGCTTCTCATCCCACCCTTCTAAATTGTCACAGAGCCCCTGTTTGAGTCATGCAGCAATTTCCCATTGGCTATCTGTTTTACACATGGTATTGTAAGTTTCCATACATCTCACCCTCTCCTTCCCCTCCTCCCCAGCCATGTCCTTAGGTCTGTCCTCTATGTATGTTTCTCCATTGGTGCCCTGAAAACTAACTCATCAGTACCATCATTCTAGATTCCATATATATGCATCAGTACACAATATTTATATTTTCTCTTTCTGACTGACTTCACTATGTATAATTGTCTCTAGGTTCATCCACCTCATTAGAAGTGATTCAAATGTATTCCTTTTTATGGCTGAGTAGTATTCCATTGTATATTTGTACCACAACTTCTTTATCCATTCATCGGTCAGTGGACATCTAGGTTGCTTCCATGTTCTAGCTATTATAAATAGTGCTGCAATGAACATCAGGGGTACATGTGTCTTTTTCAGTTTTGGTTTCCTCAGGGTACATGCTTACGAGTAGGACTGCTAGGTCATATGGTGGTTTTATTCCTAGCTTTTTAAGGAATCTCCATACCGTCTTCCAGAGTGGCTGTATCAGTTTATGTTCCCACCAGCAGTGCGGGAGGGTTCCTTTTCTCCACATCCTCTCAGCATTTATTGCTTGTAGACTTTTGATGATGGCCATTCTGAGTGGTGTGAAGTGGTGTCTCATTGTGGTTTTGATTTGCATTTCTCTAATAATGAGTGATGTTGAGGATCTTTTCCTGTGTTTGTTAGCCATCTGTATGTCTTCTTTGGGGAAATGTCTGTTTAGGTCTTTTCCCCACTTTCTGATTGGGCTGTTTGTTTTTCTGATTCTGAGTAGTATGAGCTGCTTGTATATTTTGGAGATGAATTCTTTGTCAGTTGTGTAATTTGCTGTTATTTTCTCCCGTTCTAAGTGTTGTCTTTTCACCTTGTTTGTAGTGAATAAGGTCTTATAGTTTGATGTACTAATTAAAGTTCATTTATTGTAAAAATAAAATAAAATAAAATAAAAATGTCTTTATATTGCCTTAAGTCTTTTTCTTAACAGCTTTATTGAGATATAATTAGCATATCATATAATTTGCCCAGTTAAAGTAAATAGTTCAATGTTTTTCCATATGTTCACAGTGTTATGCAATCAACTGTCACTGTAATCTAATCTTAGGACATTTTCATCCTCTCCTAAAAGCTTCCCTGGTGGCTGAGACGGTGAAGAATCTGTGAACCTGCCTGCAATGTGGGAGACCAGGGTTCGATCCTTGTGTCAGGAAGATTTCCTGGGGAAGGGAACCCACTCCAGTCTTCTTGCCTGGAGAATTCCATGGACAGAGGAGCCTGGCGGGCTACAGTCCACGGGGTCCCAAGAGTCGGTCACAACTGAGTGACTAACACATTCACTTGCACACTTAGAAGTACACCACAAACATTTGTAATTAATCCTTATCCTCCACCACATACTTAATCTACTTTCAGTCTCATTGTCCTATTTTGGATATTTAATACAAATGGAATGAGACAATAAGGGTTATTCTGTGAATGGCTTCTTTGACTTAGCCTAAGTTGTTTTATGTTGTAGAGTATCTATTTTGTAGCATGTCTCAGTACTTTATTTTTATCACCAAATAATGTTGTATTGTGTAGATACACATTTTATTTTTCCGCTTATCGGTTATTGAACCTTTGAGATTTTTCTTACTTTTGGGCTATTATGAGTAGTGCTGCTGTTATTGCCTTCATATTTAAAGGGTATTTCTGCAAAATACAGAGTTCTGGGTTCAATTTTTTCCCCACACTTTAAATATTTCCTTCTACTGTCTTCTGGTCTCTATGACTTATGATACAAAGTCAGCTATCATTCATATTACTATTTCCCCATGTGTACTGTGTTGTTCTCTCTGATTACTTTCAAGATTTTCTCTTTTTCCCTCTAGCCGTTTAACTATGATGTGCCTAAATTTGCTTGGTATATGCTGTTTCAATATGCAAATTTATCTTTCACTAAAGTTGGGAAATTTGAGGGCATCATTTCTTTAAATATTCTTTTCCTGCCCCATTCTCTAATTTTTCTCCTTTTGGGTTTCCAATTATAAGTATGTTGACCTTTTAATACTGTTCCATAAATCGCTGGATTATTCTTTCTTTAAAAAAAATCTTTCTGTATTTTAACAGACAGTTTGTAATGATCTATGTTTAAAGTTCACTGACCCTCCTATTATTTACAATCTGCTGTTAAGACCATCCAATCAATTTTTTATTTCATATATTATGAGTTCTAAAATTTCCATGTTAATTATTTTCTCATATTTCCTATTTTTCTGCTGAGCTATCTTATTTCTTCACTGATTATATTTTCTTTTTTGTCCTTGAGCATTAAACCTTGGTATTTTAAATTCTTGTCTGCTAATTTCAGTGTCTAGGTCATCTCAGCGTCAGACTCCAGTTGATTTTTCTTTATGTATGTTCTAGTAAGGGAGGGGAAAAATCTTTTTCCTCTACCCATCTTAGGTTTATTGGTTGAGGCCTTGCAAATTAGACTGACAAAAATTAAAAAGAGAAGAACAGAAGTTTACTAATGCATGTATTCTGAATAAATACATGAGACTATTTGGTGATGAGAAACTCAAAGGGTTGGTTTAAACTTGGGGTTTCTATAACATCTGAACAAAAAACAATACATTTGTTGAGAAGTGACAGGACAAGAAGAGATTTTAGACTTTAAGGATGGCAAACCATGGAAGAGTAAATAAATGGGGAAAACTAATGGAAGATAAACAATATTATATATGCAGATGATACCACTGTAATGGCAGAAAGTGAAGAGAAACCAAAGAGCCTCTTGATGAGGGTAAAAGAAGAGAGTGAAAACCTGGCTTAAAACTCAACATTCAAAAACCTAAGATCATGACATCTGGTCTAATCACTTCATGGCAAATAGGTTGGGAAAAAGTGGAAACAGTGACAGATTTTGTTTTCTTGGGCTCTAAAATCACTGCGAATGGTGACTACAGCTGTGAAATTAAAAGATGCTTTCTCCTTGTAAGAAAAGTGATGACAATCCCAGACAAAAGTAGAGGCATCATTTTGTTGACTGAGGTCCGTATAGTCAAAGCTATGATTTCTCTAGCAGTCATGTATGGGTGTTGGACCATAAAGAATACTAAGTGCCAAAGAATTGATGCTTTCAAGTTGTGGTGCAGGAGATGACTCTTGAGAGTCCTTTTGGATGGATATGAGTCTGAGCAATACCAAAGAATGTTCAAACTACCGCACAATTGCACTCATTTCACACGCTAGCAAAGTAATGCTCAAAATTTTCCAAGCCAGGCTTCAACAGTATGTGAACTGTGAACTTCCAGATGTTCAAGCTAGATTTAGAAAAGGCAGAGGAGCCAGAGATCAAATTCCAGTATCTGTTGGAGCATTAAAAAAGCAAGGGAGTTCCAGAAAAATATCTACTTCTGCTTTATTGACTACACCAAAGCCTTTGACTGTGTGGATCACAAAAAACTGTGCAAAATTCTGAGAGAGATGGAAATAACAGACCACCTGACCTGCCTCCTGAGAAACCTGTATGCAGGTCAAGAAGCAACAGTTAGAACTGGACATGGAACAATAGACTAGTTACAAATTGGGAAAGGAGTACATCAAGGCTGTATATTGTCACCCTGCTTATTTAACTTATATGCAGAGTACATCATGAGAAATGCTGGGCTGGAAGAAGCACAAGCTGGAATCAAGACTGCCAGGAGAAATATCAATAACCTCACATATGCAGATGATATCCCCCTTATGGCAGAAAGTAAAGAGGAACTAAAGAGCCTCTTGATGAAAATGAAAGAAGAGAGTGAAAAAGTTGGCTTAAAGCTCAACGTTCAGAAAACGAAGATCATGGCATCTGGTCCCATTACTTCACCGCAAATAGACGGGGAAACAGAATTTATTTCTTTGAGCTCCAAAATCACTGCACATAGTGACTGCAGCCATGAAATTAAAAGATGCTTGCTCCTTGGAAGAAAAGCTGTGACCAACCTAGACAACATATTAAAAAGCAGAGACATTACTTTGCCAACAAAACTCCATCTTGTCAAAGCTATCGTTTTTCCAGTAGTCATGTATGGATGTGAGAGTTGGACTATAAAGAAAGCTGAGTGCCGAAGAATTGATGGCTTTGAACTGTGGTGTTAGAGAAGACTCTTGAGAGTCTCTTGGACTGCAAGGAGATCAAACCAGTCAATTCTAAAGGAAATCAGTCCTGAATGTTCATTGGAGTGACTGATGTTGAAGCTGAAACTCCAGTACTTTGGCCACCTCATGCGAAGAACTGACTCATTGGAAAAGACCCTGATGCTGGGAAAGATTGAAGGCCGGAAGAGAAGGGGATGACAGAGGATGAGCTGGTTGGATGGTATCACCAATTCTATGGACATGAGTTTGAGCAAGCTCCAGGTGTTGGTGACGGACAGGGAAGCCTGGTGTGCTGAAGTCCATGGGATTGCAAAGAGTAGGACACAACTGAGAGACTGAACTGAACTGAGTCTGAGCAAACTCCAGAAGATAGTGATGGACAGGGGAGCCTGCTGTGCTGTAGTCCATGCAATTGCGAAGAGCAGCACATGACTTAGCGACTAAACAGCAGCAGAGGAAGAGAAGGACTTTAGGATTTGAACAGGCTTTTGGTCTGTGCTTTTCTTTGGTAATGCAGTCCACTTAAAAGCTTACTAGGCTCTAGATGTGTCCTTGTTTCCACTTAGTTTTAGAATGCAAGTACCATAGCTGGAGATCTAAGGGGAACTGTTTTTTAACTTTAAATTTTAGGTCTTTCACTTAATGTTCTCTTAGTTTATCCTTTCCCTTCCAACTTTGCTTCTGAGCAGGCCAGCATTGTCTAGCAAAGATATGAATAAAAGGCCTGGGGCCTGATCTTATCCTCCTAAGATTATTCCTTTGCAACCATCTCCTAAGTTTGCTTCAGTTTTGGTTACAAAATACATTGACATTAAAAATTTGATAAATTTATGTGACCCAGCAATTAAGCAATAGTAAAAGATATAGAGCATAAATTGTTCTTTTCACCTATTTCCCTATTTTCTACTCACAACTAATTTTATGTATTGTTTATCTTCTAACATATTTATTAATTTATAAGTCAAAACCAACCTGAGATCTTATTTTCAATCAATTTTTGCACTGTTTTCTACTTTGCTTTTTTCACTTTGTAATACATTTTAGAGACCTTTCAATGACAATACGCAGAATGCTTTGTAACAGTTTCATAATGTTATGTTTTATATGGGCTTCTCTGGTGGCTCAGAGGTTAAAGCATCTGCCTCCAATGCAGGAGACCCAGGTTCGATCCCTGGGTCGGGAAGATCCCCTGGAGAAGGCAATGGCAATCCACTCCAGTATTCTTGCCTGGAGAATCCCATGGACGGAGAACTCCATGGGGTCGCAAAGAGTTGGACACGACTGAGCGACTTCACCTTACCTATGTTTTATATAAACACTATCATGTATTTAACCCTTTTGATGAACCTTTGAGTTACTTCTCATCATTTGCTAATGCAAATAGTTCAATAGTAGATAATCTTGAATGGAGAGATGCATGCATGCTCAGTTGTGTCCAACTCTGTGGAACCCCATGGATTGTAGCCCACCAGGCCATGGAATTCTCCAGGCAAGAATACTGGAGTGGGTTGCCATTTCCTCTTCCAGGGGATCTTTCCAGCCCAGGGAAAGAACCCCTGTCTCCTGTGCTCCTGTATTGCAGGCAATTTCTTTACCCACTGAGCCATTGGGGAAACCTAGGCTTAAAATGGGGAAACGTCATTTATAGAGTACAAGTAAATTTCAAGAATTTGACTGGGTCAAGGGTATATGCATTTGTAATTTGGGTAGATATTGCCAAATTGCTCTGGATAGGTATTTGAGATTGCCTCATTTTCCAGCAGAGTATATTATCTAACTTTGGACCTTCACCAATCTGATGGGTGAGAAATGGTATCTGAGTGTTGCCTTAACTCAAACTTACCTTTTTTAAAAAATAATTTTTATTGGAGTATAGTTGATTTACAGTGTTTCATTGTTTTCTGCCGTATAGCAAAGTGAATCAGTTACACATATACATAATGCCACTTTTTAAGATTTGTTTCCCATTTAAGTCATTACAGATAATTGAGAAGAGTTCCTTGTGCTACACAGTAGCTCCTTAATTAGTTATCTGTTTTATATATAGTAGTGTGTATATGTCAATCCCAATCTCCCAGTTTACCCCCTCCCTCTTTCTTTCCCCATTGTTAACCTTATGTTTGTTTTATACATCTGTGACTATTTGTCTTTTGTAAATAAGTTCACTTGTACCATTCTTTTAGATTTCCCATATACGTGATACCATGTGATATTTATCTTTCTCTGACACATTTATTTTATAATAGATGAGGCTGAGCCATTTGTGTTTCTTCTTCTTGTAAATTTTTTTTTCTTCCCAGTTTTTCTGTTAAGTTGTAGTCTTTTAGGATTCATTTTTAGGGCTTTTTATATAATAAGGAAAATTCTTAAATTTTATTATAGTGTGGAAAATTATTCAGAGAAATGGGAGTTCTAGACCACCTTACCTATCTCCTGAGAAGCCTGTATGCAGGTGAAGAAGCAAAAATTAGAACCAGACATGGAACAACTGATTGGTTCAAAATTGGGAAAGGAGTATAACAAGGCTGTATATTGTCACCCTGCTTATATGCAGAGTACATCATGAGAAATGCTGGGCTGGAAGAAGCACAAGATGGAATCAAGATTGCCAGGAGCTCAGATACGCAGATGACACCACCCTTATGGCAGGAAGTGAAGAAGAAAAAGAGCGTCTTGATGAAAGTGAAAGAGGAGAGTGAAAAAGTTGGCTTAAAGCTCAACATTCAGAAAACTAAGATCATGGCATCTGGTCCCATCACTTCATGGCAAAGAGATGGGGAAACAGTGTCAGACTTTATTTTTTGGAGCTCCAAAATCACTGCAGATCGTGACTTGCAGCCATGAAATTAAAAGACCTTTGCTCCTTGGAAGAAAAGTTATGATGAACCTAGACAACATATTAAAAAGCAGAGACATTACTTTGTCAACGAAGGTCCATCTAGTCAAGGCTATGGTTTTTCCAGCAGTCATGTATTGATGTGAGAGTTGGACTATAAAAAAAAGCTGAGCACTGAAGAATTGATGCTTTTGAACTGTGGTGTTGGAGAAGACTCTTGAGAATCCCTTGGACTGCAAGGAGATCCAACCAGTCCATCCTAGAGGAGATCAGTCCTGGGTGTTCATTGGAAGGACTGATGTTGAAGCTGAAACTCCAATACTTTGGCCACTTGATGCGAAGAGCTGACTCATTTGAAAAGACCCTGATGCTGGAAAAGATTGGGGGCAGGAGGAGAAGGGGACGACCGAGGATGAGATGGCTGGATGGCATCACTGACTCAATGGACGTGAGTTTGGGAAAACTCCGGGAGTTGGTGACGGACAGGGAGGCCTGGTGTGCTGCGGTTCATGGGGTTGCAAAGAGTCGGACACAGCTGAGCGATTGAACTGAACGTAACTGAACTGTTTTCACAGTTAAAAAAAAAAAAACTCTATGTGCATATATTTCTCTACTACTTGATGTTTCATTGTTAAATACCTGCTGTGACTGCCAGCCAATGTATGCTTTAGATTGCAGTCTTCACTCCACTCCTATCTTTGTTACTCTCTTCCCAATTTTTGTAAATGGTATGATTTCTACTTTGTCAGATTATATGACATTTTCCTTGTGTTTTGTCACCATTTTCCTCATCTGTTTTAGTCTGCGTTCTATAGTCGAGTATATCCAGTGCTCCTTGCTTGCCCTTTTGCCATTGCCTATGTGATCATGTCATGATCAGCTGAAGTTTGTTTGCTAGATGCCTTCCAGGAGTCAGACTCCCAGATGCAGTATTTCCTCCATGCTCTGGCACACTTGCCCATTTCTGCTGCTGTGTCTCCTATGTTCCTTCCTGTGTTCCTGGTTCCTTCACAGCCCACTGCCAACAAGTCAAAATGAGCCTTTCATCTTCCAGGAAGCATATGGTGCACAAAGAGATCTGCTTCCTTCTTAGTCCCCCAAAGCTCTTATTTTGTAGTGTCTGCCCAGTCACAGCTTCTTTTGACATTTCTCACGTATTTTATAATCTATAGGTCACATCTTTTCAAGAAGTAGGAAGGAAGAAAAGGAGACACTTCTACTCTTTTAAGGATGTTTTCTTGAAGTTGGAAGTTGCAGCTATCACTTTCCTACACTCTTAGTTGGAACCTAAG
Organism: Nanger dama; assembly: GCA_917880005.1. Classification (NCBI taxonomy): domain Eukaryota; kingdom Metazoa; phylum Chordata; class Mammalia; order Artiodactyla; family Bovidae; genus Nanger; species Nanger dama. The sequence continues at coordinate 766,306 of CAKJTW010000110.1, read as the reverse complement.
TCATATGGCTTTTCCTCAGTGAATGTGGAATTTGGAAGTGCAGTGTTTATTTCATGTAGCCATGTGCCTAGCTACAATTTCTTGTAATTGGAGGAGAGAAAGGATAAAATGATAATGAGGATAGGGGAATATTTAGGTGTTTCTGCCTGTTTTGTAGTCTTGTTAGGGAAAAGGAGCATTATTGTCTAAATTGTTATTGTTCAGTTGTTAGCACACAGGTGAGGTGAAGTCACTCTTTCATGTCCAACTCTTTGTGACCCAGTGGACTGTAACCTACTAGGCTTCTCTGTCCATGGGATTCTCCAGGCATTTCCTTCTCCAGGGGATCTTCCCAACCCAGGGATCGAACCCGGGTCTCCTGCATTGGAGGCGCTTTAACCTCTGAGCCACTTAAGTCATATCCAAATTACACATAATTAAATGATGAAGCATAACATGTATAACATTGGTAAGGATCAAAGGATGTTTATTTCTCAAACTAGAGTATGAAATAGTGCTTCTTTTCTAACAATGATGTAAACTGAGAGGAGCCTTACTTATCCAAAAAATTTTCCTTGAGAGTGTCTAAATTCTTTAGATGGTTAATTGCTCTACTTGCCTTTAGTGGGAATAAATGTAGCCAGTTATTATTATCCAAGTATAGCTAAATGTATAAAGGTCTTGAACAGTATAACTTGATTATTTTCTATGTATTATGAAGCTCTCTGTTATATGTAAATGATCCTCCAAGGATTACACTTTGGTCATTAGTATTACTTACTATTTGAAATCAGTATATCAGAACTGAGCAAAATGTCTCTGACAGGTGGAGGTGGCAGAGAGTGGTCTGAAAGATGGGATCTTTTCTGGATATCACAGCACTGCTGCTGCTAAGTCGCTTCAGTCGTGTCCAACTCTGTGTGACCCCATAGACGGCAGCCCACCAGGCTCCCCCGTCCCTGGGATTCTCCAGGCAAGAATACTGGAGTAGGTTGCCATTTCCTTCTCCAATGCATGAAAGTGAAAAGTGAAAGTGAAGTTGCTCAGTCATGACTGACTCTTAGCAACCCCATGGACTGCAGCCTACCAGGCTCCTCCAGTTCAGTTCAGTTCAGTCGCTCAGTCGTGTCCGACTCTTTGCGACCCCATGAATCACAGCACGCCAGGCCTGCCTGTTCATTACTATCTCTCAGAGTTCACTCAGATTCACGTCCATCGAGTCTGTGATGTCATCCAGCCATCTCATCCTCGGTCGTCCCCTTCTCCTCCTGCCCCCAATCCCTCCCAGCATCAGAGTCTTTTCCAATGAGTCAGCTCTTCGCATGAGGTGGCCAAAGTACTGGAGCTTCAGCTTTAGCATGCATGGGATTTTCCAGGCAAGAGTATCAGAGTGGGGTGCCATTGCCTTGCAGCAGTAGGATGTCCTAAATACCTTTTAAGACTCAAGACTTTGGGAGTCGGTGCCATGTGGCAACAAAGCTGAAAAATGAGGTGAAATGATGCCAGAGATAACCTTGAAACACTGCCATTTTGTTTGGAAATACCCTAGATTTTCATACTGGGTATACTCTTCCTCATACTTTCTACTGATTTGCTGTATTTGATTATACTAATTTACATCAGTTTAAAAGAAAAAGTCACCAGAGAAAACTGTTTTGTTTGAGTCTACCTGATATTTTTCAATACACCTCCACTATTCCTTTCACTAATCTCTGCATTCCCTTTTAATTCTCTGGAGTCTAGATAATTTGGGAAAGCTGACAGTTTATGTGCTTAGTAAAAATCCTTGAGATGCATTCTCTTTAGTTTATGATTGTTCTGAAACTAGTTTTTTTTTTTACTACTGAACAGTTGGTTCATGTTGTCCAGTTCTAGACTGTGGACTCTTTTGAAGGAAAGTTCTTTCTCATAGATGTATTTTGAATAGGTTATAAGATTATCAGGTGAAAAATAGTAGAAATAGTTGATAGAATGAAATATTTTAGATACTTATACTCACAAATATTTTTCAGGAAAAAAATTGTAAACTAATTGACCTATCAATAAAATAATTCTCAAAGTCTGAAAGACAGTAGATGTAAGGCTTATAAACTACTATTAATGCTAAGGAAGATGCCTAAATTATCATATACAGTTTTATTTCAACTGAGCTCTTTGTTGTTTTATTTATTAGGAATTAGTTAAAATTCTTTAACTGTTTAATAGGAGATAGTTAAAATTATTGAGAATGAGCATATAGAGGAGGCAGGAAAAATATGTGAAGAAAGAAAGAATAATTTAGTAAATTTACTTTGACATGCAAAAGTCTGAAAAAATAATTTTTTTGGCCATGCCATGTGGCATGAAGGATCTTCCCTGACCAGGAATTGAATCCCTATCCTCTACAGTGAGCACACAGAGTTTTAACTGCTGGACTGTAGAGTCTTAACCACTGGACCACAGGAAGTCCCCAAAAGTCTAAATATTAAAATGCGTTTGCGTGCATGCTTAGTTGCTCAGTTGTGTCCAACTCTTTGCAACCCCCATGGACTATAGCCCTCCAGCTTCTCTGTCCATGGGATTATCCTGGCAAAAATACTGGTGTGGTTTGCCATTTCCTCCTCCAGGGGATCTTCCTGACCCAGGGATTGAACCTGCATCTCCTGCATTGGCAGGTAATTCTTTACCACTGAGCCACCCGGGAAGCCCAAAATGTGTTTATATTCAGCTTTATTGATTTCTTATTTAAGCTATTAATATAATACCCAGAAGTGAAATGTATCATAGTTCGGTGAACTATGATCATTTTTGTTCACTTTTTTTGGTCAATATTTTACAAGTCTGATTCTATATAATCATGATTTGAACAGGAAATATTACCTCTTCAATACAGTATAACCTTTTAAACCAGATTTAAATTTCAACTATATTGATCTTGACAAATAATGCTTATAAAATTGTCCCAAGATAAAATTATTTGTGTATTCCCACTATAAACCTACATATTCAGATAAACTTAATTAAAAATTAAGAAGAAAATTGTATTTCCTGCATAATAAATTACTTGGAAATACAGAAGTAAGATATGTCTGTGGGTACATATAATCATATTTTATATGTGTAAAGTTAGCCCAACTACAAAGAAAATGGGGTGTGTGTGTGTGTGTCAAAATCCATTCAGTCTGGAGATAAGAAAAGAATAATGTAAAGAGTTTTGCTGATATAAGCATAGGCTAATGCTATTACTGCCTAACTATAGCTATGCTGAGCTACTCCACTATTATTCAGGTGTCAGCATTTCTATTGTGGACTTAGGACATTGTCGTTATAAGAATTTACTGTAATTTATAGTCTAAAATAAAAGGATACTATTGTTTTTGAATTTCAACTGAGAATGTTAATACAATAGGAAGAAAATACAGCACAAGGTTTAGATTTTCAGTCATATTATTCAGCTTTTTACTCACTTTTCGAGAAAATGTATATGTAACTATCTGAAACTTGTTAACGAAATTTCAGAAAAATGAGTAATTATTATACATCTTCATAGATTCATATGTATATTTTGTAGTTATTCAGATTCTCTATAAAATTTATTCCAGTTTTGCAAATAAATTCCAGGAATCCACATCCCAGGCTTTCATTCAGTACATTTAGTGTTTTTCCATTTATTCATTTCCTTCTCAGACTTTCTCTGATAACACTATTCTTTAAAGTAGGAAAACAATAAGCAGTCAAGTCACAGCTTGTATTCAGGAGTTTGTTGGATCACTGGATTGCAGCTCATTGAAAAAGACTCTGATCCTGGAGGAGAAGGGGGCAAAGAGGATAAGATGGTTGGATGGCATCAGTGACACAATGGACGTGAGTTTGAGCAAACTTCCAGAAACAGTGAATGACAGGGAAGCCTGGTGTGTTGCAGTCCATGTGGTCACAAAGAGTCAGGTATGACTTAGCAACTGAACAACAAAAACAAACATTATTGACCGCCTTGATATGCCAAATGCTTTAAAATACATGATCTCATTGGATCATTCCAAAGTCCATTTTCAGAAGGGTGTGAGGCCCCAAGTTTGAGTAACTTATTTCAGGCCACTAGCCCTTCCTACTGTTATATACACCTTACCTTTGTACCGGGGTCCAGCCCCCGGTGGGTCCAGGGTGATCCGAAGGTGAGACGGAGTTGGCGTCCTAGAAAAAAACTTATTAATTACAGATATAGAGAAAGATTAGAAACGGATAGTCTAGTAGGAAAGTTAGTGGAGAAAAAGATGCTGAATAACTTGGTTTATGTGGAATACCAATCACCACCTATGTAGGCCACAGGCGTCTTTCTGTTCTCCTGAAGGAGAGGAGGCACTGAGGCCTCCCCAGTCCGATCTTAGAAGCCCAGGCAAAATTAGCAGGCTTGGTGAGTACCCACATTCCAGATGGGAATTCAGCCAGAAAAATGGGGAGCAAGAAAGAAACGACACAGGGGAATCAGTCTTTCCAGAAACTGATCCCAATTTTTTATTTTAGGTTTGCTTATATACCTTTTGTTACACATAGGGATGAATACAGAGTCACGTGGGGTCAGCAGTCCTGACCTTTATCAAAATCAGGTGCTTTACATAAAAAAAGGTCTTAGGGTTTTACATCATCTTATGGCCATGAGGCTTGCTTGCTTGCTGATAACCAAAAACTTATTTTTTCCAAGGGTGTTTTTTTCTTAAACCAGGCTCCACTGTCTGAAGGTAGCAGATAAAGTTGCATTCCTATAGGGTGAGGGGTGTAATAGGTCACAACCAAGAAAGGAATTTATTTAACCCAAGGTTAACATGATTAATCTTAAAGGTTAATACTTATTTGTCCTATATGCTAGTTATATTCATTATAAGGGTAGGGAATATGGAGATTTAGCATTAAACATCAGCCCAACAAATGAAAACTCTTCACCAGTGTTCCCCTTAAGATTGATATAGTCTTAAGATAGTGATATTTTTACATAGCAAGGACACAGTGATTTATAACAAAGTACAGTGATCTATAACAAAAGAGAAAATTCATTAACTCAAAAAGTCTAGTATTGCTAACATCAAAAACTACTATATTTCCTTTTCTGTATTCCAAATACATTGATTAATATATTCCCAGGTGCCTAAGGATATGGAGGCCTGGTGGCAATCATTGACTCAACAATGAGAAAAGCCCTATGCTAATTAAGACTCTCAAAATACTCCACACTCTCTGCTGTTTATGGTTGAGAAGTAGTAAACAATCATGTGTGTAGTGGCAGGAGTATGGATAATCTTATCACACAAGCTAGTTTGCAGCAGAGAGGCTTGACCTGAGACACCCTTGTCCCACCCAGGGCAGGGAATTAGCAGCAATTATTGGCACAACAAATGAAAAACCCTTCACCAATATAATTCCTAACCAACCCACTATACTAATAATTTCTGACTTCCCCAAAGAATTTGCCTTTAGTAAGTCTAAAACATCTCATGCCTCTCATGGTTGAGAGGCTGTAAACAATCACATGTGGCTGGATGAACCTGTACAGGCAGGCTAGATAACCCTTCAGAGGAGTTCGTAAGTTGAAACACTCATCACGCCCAGGAATTTTTATTAACTTGGAGCTGCAAGTTAACTCCTTCTCCGAGAGAAATGGTGTTGGAGGAGAAGCCCCCGTAAAGTCAGAGGTGTAGGGGAGAGCATAAAACAGACTGGTTTTGGGGGTAGATCCTCAGGAACAGTGGTTTCCTGAAGCTTGATCACGCCTTTGCATATGCCAACCCTCCTTCCTCATGACTTTTGCCATGGGTGGAGTTCCTCGCTCTGCCTCCCTGCACCGTTGTATACCCAAGACTTCTCTTAGGAATACATATTCTAATTTCTGTCGAAGAAAAAAGTGGTTGTTATCAGGGGGCAAGTATGAAGTAGCAAAATTTTATCTTTTTACCTCTTTTTGTGCCATGATTATTTTCTTTATACTGTGCATTCTTTCCACTGTTCTGTTTCACAAATTCTTTCTGGAAATTCCTCCCCACATAGAGATTTAAATGACAGTGTAGCTTAACATATTACTTTTCTGAAAGATATTGGCATTTTAACTTGTACTGCAGAAAGAGAACTGAAAGGAGAAGCTGAATCTCATGGTACCAATTGCCTAGCTATTAGGAAGACTTTTACCCATATCTCATCAAAGCTGCCACTAAATTTGTTAGCCCTAATCCAAATGGATTTTTCTAATTTATCATTTAGTTTCTTGTAAGAAAAAGGAAATTACAGTTGCTTTATTGCTTGCCATTCCTTTTTGTATTATTTTTAAAATAATTTTCCTGTTGTATTACTGTGTACAAGTGGCAGAATTTAACCCTTGGCATGTTGTGTGTTTCTGAAAGAAATTACATTTTTTCTTTACTTTTATATACTTAGTTGTTAAAAATAAAGTGGTAGATAGAAAAAAAATGCAGAAGTACAGTTCTGTAGCAGTGCTTTCTGCCAAGCATCACATTAAAACAAAACTATATAGATGACAGTTACTTAATGACTATGGGTAATTTATTTATCTAGTTAATGACATCAGGGTGAATAAGGGTAAAATTTTCTGTTGAAGTATAGTGTATAACTATTTCATAAGAGTTTTGATTGGATTTCCTCTGTATGAACTGGGAATTTCTTGGTGGTCCAGTGGTTAGGACTCTGTGCTTCCACTGAAGGGAGCATGGGTTTGAGAACTAAGATCCCTTATGCTGCATGGTACAGCCAAAAGGGAAAAAACAACCCTGTGTGCAGCAAAGACATTGACAGATGTCCAGGAAATTTCATAGATTTTTGTTCATTATTTTACTGTAATAATTATTTCTATCATCTCTGTTTTTAAAAGATAGACAAAAAATTGTGATTTTCTGGAGTCCTCTGGGAAATCTCAAATATAGTTTTGGATATAATGGATATCATGATTTTTTATTTTATTTTTCCAATATTTAGGTTCCAATTTTGGGAAGGCAAAATCAAAAAGGTATCAGAGGAGATCTGGGCATTTGGTTAAGATAGATGCCTAAGAAGTAATATTCAGTTACCTCTTTAATCAAAAAGACAAAATGTATTTTCTAAGCTCTGTTCTTCATTATACTTTCTCATATTCTAGAACAAACTGATCTAGTTCTCTCTTAGGAGTTGACCCATTCAAGCCATTTTTGTAATACTGAGATGTGATTTTTAACACATTTCGTGTTCATTATTATTATTATCTTCAAATGAACCAATTAATAAGTATTTTGTAAATTCACATTTTACTTCCTAATATGGTAAATGCGAATAGTTCTGAACCCATATAAACAAAAGCGCTCTGAAGTCCTAGAGTCCTTTGGACTAGAGACTGAAAATCTTGAGAACTACTGCAAACTGCTGTTTCCAGACACAACTACCCTTGGGAAGCAAAAGTACACACAGAGCTGTATTTCTCTGTCACAGTTGTTCCAAGTATAGTCTCATAACTCATATCAATTACAATTTTCAACCAAGTAACTATAACTAACTTGTACTTTACAGAGAAAACTAGGGTAGTGGATAATTTAGAACTGTATGGCATCCACAAGCAGTTTAGTAGGTGTGCAGTCATGAATTCACGTGTTGCAACTTTCTACTACCACACACATCTCTTACATGACTTTCTAACATGGAAGAAATGAGTATGTTCATTAACATGACCAAAGCTGTACCCTTAAGAAGCAAAATAATAGAAATTTAAAATTATACTTAGTGATTAATATTTCAGTATTTTGTCTTGGACCTCCCTGGTGACTCAGACGGTAAAAAATTTGCCTGCAATGCAGGAGACTGGTGTTCCATCCCTGGGTCAGGAAGATCCCTTGGAAAAGGAAATGGCAACCCACTCCAGTATTCTTGCCTGGAGAATCCCATGGACAGGGAAGCTTGGTGGGCTACAGTCCATGGGATCACAAAGAGTCGGACACGACTGAGCGACTTCACTCACTCAGTACATTTAAAGCGTTCAGTTCAGTCACTCAGTCATGTCCGACTCTCTGCCACCCCATGAATTGCAGCACGCCAGGCCTCCCTGTTCATCACCAACTCACATCCATCGAGTCTGTGATGCCATCCAGCCATCTCATCCTTGGTCGTCCCCTTCTCTTCCTGCCCCCAATCCCTCCCAGCATCAGAGTCTTTTCCAATGAGTCAACTCTTCTCATGAGGTGGCCAAAGTACTGGAGTTTCAGCTTTAGCATCATTCCTTCCAAAGAAATCCCTGGGTTGATCTCCTTCAGAATGGACTGGTTGGATCTCCTTGCAGTCCAAGGGACTCTCAAGAGTCTTCTCCAACACCACAGTTCAAAAGCATCAATTCTTCTGTGCTCAGCCTTCTTCACAGTCCAACTCTCATATCCATACACAACCAATGGGAAAAACATAGCCTTGACTAGACGGACCTTAGTCAGCAAAGTAATGTCTCTGCTTTTGAATTACTGTCTAGGTTGGTTATAACTTTTCTTCCAAGGAGTAAGCGTCTTCTAATTTCATGGCTGCAGTCACCATCTGCAGTGATTTTGGAACCCCCAAAATAAAGTCTGACACTGTTTCCACTGTTTCCCCATCTATTTCCCATGAAGTGATGGGACCGGATGCCATGATCTTCGTTTCTGAATGTTGAGCTTTAAGCCAACTTTTTCGCTCTCCTCTTTCACTTTCATCAAGAGGCTTTTTAGCTCCTCTTCACTTTCTGCCATCAGGGTAGTGTCATCTGCATATCTGAGGTTATTCATATTTCTCCCGGCAATCTTGATTCCAGCTTGTGTTTCTTCCAGTCCATCGTTTCTCATGATGTACTCTGCATAGAAGTTAAATAAGCAGGGTGACAATATACAGCCTTGACATACTCCTTTTCCTATTTGGAACCAGTATGTTGTTCCATGTCCAGTTCTAACTGTTGCTTCTTGACCTGCATACAGATTTCTCAAGAGGCAGGTCAGGTGGTCTGGTATTCCCATCTCTTTCAGAATTTTCCACAGTTTATTGTGATCCACACAGTCAAAGGCTTTGGCATAGTCAATAAAGCAGAAATAGATGTTTTTCTGGAACTCTCTTGCTTTTTCCATGATCCAGCAGATGTTGGCAATTTGTTCTCTGGTTCCTCTGCCTTTTCTAAAACCAGCTTGAACATCAGGGAGTTCACGGTTCACGTATTGCTGAAGCCTGGCTTGGAGAATTTTGAGCATTACTTTACTGGCATGTGAGATGAGTGCAACTGTGTGGTAGTTTGAGCATTCTTTGGCATTGCCTTTCTTTGGAATTGGAATGAAAACTGACCTTTTCCAGTCCTGTGGCCACTGCTGAGTTTTCCAAATTTAAAGCATTAGAAGTTCAGAAAACAGAGTCTTACTGTAGAGCACAGGGAATTACATTCAATAACCTATGATAAACCATGATGGAGAAGAATATTAAAAAGAATATATATAACTGAGTCACTTTGCTGTATAATAGAAATTAATACAACATTGTAAATCAAGTATATTTCAATAAAATTTAAAAAATAAAGCATTTAGAAGTTCAATTTCCTATTCTGAGAATTTTAGGAATGTTGAATTTATGTAAGAGCTTATTTATCTCTGTTAAGTCAATCAGATCAGAACTTCTTTAATTTAAGAAACCTTGTACTATCATTTTTCATATCCTCTGGAGAAAGGAAGAAATTTCACATAGAGTGAAAGACAAAGGCCTTTCTGAGTTTTACACATAGGCACAGAGAGGGCTTATGGCTTCAGATCTATAGCTTTGGCACAAATCAAGTAAACACAGAAACTTAAAGTCTCACTGTCCAAATGTCAAAGAGGTATCCTCCTCCCCAGTGGGTATGTAATTTTTATTTGAGCTAAAAAAATAATAGAGAAATTTTTAATGAGTCTAATAAACCAGTTTCTCTGTCATCTTGATAAATAGATCTCTATCATCCATTTACAGAGATCATCAGATTGTCAAACTATAAAAGGTGAAGGTGAAGTCGCTCAGTCATGTCTGACTCTGCAACCCCGTGGACTGCAGCCTACCAGGCTCCTCCATCCAGGGGATTCTCCAGGCAAGAATACTGGAGTGGGTTGCCATTTCCTTCTCCAGGGGATCTTCCCGACTCAGGGATCAAACCCAGGTCTCCCCGCATTGGAGGCAGACACTTTAACTTCTGAGCCACCAAGGAAGCCCCAAACTAAACCGAACTCCTTATCATTGCTCTTACTAATGGGAAAATAACTTATCAGCAGTAAGAAAACCAACAACAATAAAAACTAAAACATGAAATTAGTGGATAGGGAAGAAAGCTAGAGAAACAGAGAGCCAGCAAATTTTAAATTCTATTGCTGCTTGAGATTCACCTCTGGGAGCCAGGAAAAGACATGCCAGGGCTTAAGCTACTCCAGAGGTGCACCTCCCTGGCAGCTCCGTTTACTAGCTTTGTCAGATGAATCCATCTCAGTGGGTGACCTTCAAACTGGTTTAAAAAAAAAAGAATTTAAAGAGAAAATCATGATTTTCATACAAATATAATATGAACATGTGTCAAAGACATATTTGACTCATTCATTAACAAGGGAACCAATAAAATGTTACAACTGACTCAAAGACAAGTGCAAACAACACATGCATGGGAATTTCCTGGCCTTCCAGTGGTTAGGTCTTCAGGTTTTCAGTGCTGAGGGCCCTCAAGGTGGGGCCAAAAACAAACGAAGAAAAACCAACACACACATGTAAGTATAGGTGATCAGTTTATAATGCTGAAGTGAATTTATAAATACTAATCAGTATCCACAGGGAAATCTCTTGTATTATACTGGACAAAATTAATTTACATTGTAATAGATTTCCTAAATTTACAGAGTTGTAAAATAGCTCAAAGACAATGAAAAACACTGGACCCCATAGTATCAGACAACCCAGTGGGTTGTTAGAGGCCTAACAACCTTTCTTGTCTATTTCAAAGTCTTTCACTGAGAACAATCCAGGTGAAATCCTTTACTGCCCTTGTCTTCTTGGCCAACTTAGGCACAAGGTTAGCCAGCCCCTGACCTTTCAGCCTTCCAACTAGAACTTTCTAGGTTTGTGGAGCAGATAGGGAGAAAGGATTTGTTTTCACCTGTGTTTGCATCACTAGCTGGATGAGGCCTCTCCTTGCTGCTTCACTTTCCTCCAGGTTTCTTGTAATCATCACTTTGGAGTCAACCATTGCACGGTGCGGAGGTGGAATTTTAAATATCAGGCAAAAGGTACCTTCCCAGAGTAACTCAGTAAGCTCTGGCTCCCTGAGCCTGGTGACCAGAATTCTTCCAGAGGGGGATTCCTAAGAATTATCTGCCCACAGAGCCACAGGCTCAGACCAAAGAACCTGAGACCCTGTTGCCTTGGCTAAAGCCAAGCTTTTTTTTTCTTTTTAAAATTTTTGGTTATGTAGGATATGAGTTCCCCAACAAGGGTTTGAACCCATACCCCCTGCATTGGAAACATGATGTCTTAACCACTGAATTGTTGGGGAAGTCTCTGAAGGCAAGCTTTGTCCCCTGTCTACAGCAGTTCCAATGTTAGGTAGGTAAAAATCATTTGTCAAGGTGAAAAAGACTGAATTCTATTTAAGAGAGGCAATTTAGGTCTACAAAGATAATACATGAAAGTTTTGCTCTATGAAAGGCTTGTTTTATGAAAGTAAAATAATTGATGTTGAGAATCAGAATTGAGAAAATATAAGGAAATCAACATTTATTGTACTTCTGCATTGGACATGTTACCTCTTTTAACTGTATATTGCATTTGTGCCTGTCCATGGTTTTGCCGGGCCTCAGTGTACATTTTACTAAATTCAATTTCCAAAAGGAATTTTCTGGTTTTACAAGTTGTTTTATTAATCACATAAAATTTTCGTTTTCTTAACGAAAATAGTAGTTATGATAGACCAGTTCTTGGCACTCTTTTTAGGTAAGACTTGTGGCTTTTCATCTGTAAATTTAGTAGAGGGTTATACTCCAAAGAAAGAAAGTTCAAAATGCTACTGTGATATTCATCAGAACGGTGTGCTCTTCACTTTGACTTTTGGCAGTGTACCACATGCTTTATTAAACGTCAGGATTTAGATTGATCTTTAGAGCACCTTTACAGAAAGGAAATCACAGCCTTGAAGCTGATGATAGAAAAGTTGCAAAACTTGAAACAACTGCTTTATTTAGCTATGCATTTTGTTGACACTTTTCATTTTAGCAACCTTATTTTTCATTAGTATTCTCAGCAGAAACAACTGATATATCTTTCTTGACCTTAAAAGGAAAAACTTAAAAGGAAAAATCTTCTTGAAACCTCACATTTTTCCAGATCACCTGCTTGTCAAACATGGCAGAATATGGTTTTGAAAGAGTGCAAACACACCTGCTGTCTTAGGTCTCCATATTTTCCACCAGCCTTTGTCTTACTCCTTTGTATCACTTGTCCAAGAGTAGCAACTATTCTTCAGAACTGACTCAGGTGTTCTAGGAAGCAGAGTGCCAATAAGACAACGAATATCTTCCTTTAAAGCCCCTTATTTTCTTCTTATTTGTTGCATTATGAAGTTATATCAGACTGTGTATTTGCTTCTGGTTTTTGGTTATCCTTTTAGATAGTGTCTTTTTCATCCACTACTTCCTTTGACAGGCCACTGAAAAATATCCCAGTGTCTCACCAATACGATTTCATTTTCAACATAGGAATACCATGCAAACTGGAAACTGTGACTTTTGTTCAGCTCTAATACTTAACTTCTTTTGTCAGGAAGTGAGCTGATGCTGGCTTCTCTTTGTCTTATTCCAAGTTGGGGCATGAGATTTTCTCTGCATTAGAAGGTTGTTGAGACTGAAGCCTGGGAAGGTAAGATGCCAGCATGAATACTGTCCATTTAGAACTGTGGTTTAATTGAGTGGTGATTTAAGAGGATGAGTCTTTCCAGTTGTTCCTGACCTTTCAGTTTTACCAGTGTCTACAGTTAGGAGGTCCATTAATATAATTAGTTTTTGTATAAATTTTAAATGTAGTTTTATATTTACTGAAATTATTACTTAAAGGAAAAATGGACCTATACTGATTTTATATATAAATAAATCTTTATATATACAAATATATATATATATACTTATACCAAGGATTATAGCAATATAGACTACAAAAATATATATATTTCCTGCTTATAGTTTTACTTTTCTTCCCTAATCATTTTAAATATATATATACCTTGTCTTTCAAGAACATTTTTGGATTTCCTTTCTGATTTTTTTTTTTTTTTTTTAGGAAAGCAGAATAGGGTGAGCAAAGAATTGAGATAATTTTTTTTTCATACAGAGAAAGGCAATATTTGGGAAAAAATTTTTAATCACAAAATTTTGCCTAAGTATTCTAGTGAACCAAGCAGCATTCTATGGCTGTCTCTCCCAAAAGTCTTCATTGGAAAAGACTAGCCAATGCATGGATTCAGCAATGAAGGTCCAGTTTTAAATTACTCTTGCTTACTCTCACCATTTGTTTACATGCTTCCTTCATTCATGGTGCTTTTAGCTTGTTTCAGTAAGTAAAATGTTTAAAATTTTCAGTGTTTTACTAAAGCAAAAAAAAATCATAATTTTTCACAATACTACCACCATACATGACAAATATTAGTTATTCTCTATGCAGAGCATTTTATCCATTTACATACAGATATAATCTGTAGTCCATTTCAGCACATGAATTATCTGGTTAATAGTCCACCTTGGAAGAACCTAATAGATTTTGCTTTTTTATTGGACTTAGATTATACTTTACACTTTTGAAGTGCAATATTTATTGTTTTTTAAGGGTGCCAATATCATATAAATATTTTATTAAGCAAAACTTTTGCTAAGTTGAATAATAGCTAATATTGAATATTACTTAATATTAAGAATCTATTAATGTTTAGTGAAATTACATTTATGGCATTAGCTAATAAAAGAATCAATCTTCCCTAAATTCTTGACCTATAAAAATATAGTAGGAGTTCCATAGGACATTGGCATGTTTTTGTATGGTTATCTGGCTCTGGATTGCTTAAGGGATTTAAGCTCATGTGCTTATTAGTTCATGTATTTTTGAACACTCTAATATTTTTATTTTATTTTGGATTTTCTTTTGCCATTTTTCATGGGTTTCAGATTGAACTTTGATTGCTATAAAGTAGGAATCAAACTTGGAAGTCAATTTTAGCATGTGCCAATGTTATACTTTTTCTTTCTAGGGTAGATTATCCCAAGTCAAGTGGCATTGACATCAAGTCTCTACTTGATTAGTGAACTCTTCTATAATTGTTTATTATTTCTGAAAACCTTTTAATTTTTTCCGGTTATAACTTTTCTTAAGTATTTATTCCATGTAGTCATACATGAGATGTAAACATGGCCTTTTTAAAGTAACTAATTTCAGTTTCACTTTTATAGTGTGTTTCCATATTCAAAGCACTTTTAGACATTACTTATTTGATTCTGACAATAGGCCTATGAAATAGCTACAGCAGGTGTTATTTTGATTTTACAGTCTTAGAGAGTTTGAGTGACTTGCTGAAGGTCACACAATCAAGTCATAAGAGTGGATCAAGGAATCAGTTTTTTCTAGCTCACAGTCCAATACTCTTTCTTAGAGCTATATGGCACTGTTTATTTACATGATTAAAAACTTGGTTCTATCAACTTACCTTGAATGCTGTAGAATATAATGAATTTATTTCATGTCCAGTGTACTAACATAGCTTCTGGGTTTAAGGAGAGATTGTTGGTGGTGTTTAGCTAGAAAACCAACACATATGTCTTGAATTCTGAATTTTGAAATTTCTCACCTGGTTAAGTATTAGTACCTGTTCCGCCATTCATCTTTCAGTTCCAGGAAAATGTGCATAATCCTAGTACTTGGTATTTACCTTGGTAGATGGCACAACTGTTTGCTACTTGGCAGTCTGTGCAGAAATGATGTCCAAAAATAAATTAGCAAGGAAGTTACATAAAGACTGAAGGCTACTTAGTTCTATATGAAATGGTGGTACAAATGGCTCACTTCTATTTTGCTTCAGCCGGTACTACTATTTCATTACCTGTCTAAATCTTAATTCACCTCCCCTGCCTTTTTTTTTTTTTTGAAAGTCGCTCAGTCATGTATGACTCTTTGTGACCTCATGGACTGTAGCCCACCAGGCTCCTCTGTCCATGGAATTCTCCAGGCCAGAATACAGGAGTGGGTAACCTTTCTCCAGTGCATCTTCCCAACCCAGGGATTGAACCCAGGTCTCCTGCATTGTAGGCAAATTCTTTACCAGCTGAGCCACCAGGGAAGCCCTAATTCACCCTTATTTATTTATCCTTAAAGGAGCTTACTTTGCCTGAAGTTTGATATTTGTGTCATAACTGGGTCATAACAGTTTCACAAATGAGCTCAAGCTTTAAAAGTGGGATCCTCACATCCTGGGTCATAAATCTAGCCTTGGTAAATTCAAAAAATTGAAATAATTCCAGTCATCTTTTCTGACTACAGTGCAGTAAGATTAGATCTCAATTACAGGAAAAAAAAAACTATTAAAAATTCCAACATATGGAGGCTAAACATGCTTCTGAATAACCATCAAATCATAGAAGAAATTTAAAAAAATCAAAATATACATTAAATGAATGAAAATGAAAACACAATAACCCAAAACTTATGGGACACTGTAAAAGCAGTGATAAAGGGAAAGTTCATAGCAATACAGGCTTACCTCAAGAAGCAAGAAAAAAGTCAAATAAATAAAAGCACCTAAAGCAACTAGAAAAGGAAGAAATGAAGAACCCCAGGGTTAGTAGAAGGAAAGAAATCTTAAAAATTAGGGCAGAAATAAATGCAAAAGAAACAAAAGAGACCATAGCAAAAATCAACAAAGCCAACAGCTGGTTCTCTGAGAAGATAAATAAAATTGACAAACCATTAGCCAGACTCAACAAGAAACAAAGGGAGAAGAATCAAATCAACAAAATTAGAAATGAAAATGGAGAAATCACGACAGACAACAGAGAAATACAAAGGATCATAAGAGACTACTATTAGCAAAAATATGCCAATAAAATGGACAACTTGGAAGAAATGGACAAATTTTTAGAAAAGTATAACTTTTCAAAACTGAACCAGGAAGAAATAGAAGATCTTAACAGACCCATCACAAGCATGGAAGTCGAAGCTGTAATCAGAAATCTTCCAACAAACAAAAGCCCAGGACCAGACAGCTTCATAGCTGAATTCTACCAAAAATTTAGAGAAGAGCTAACACCTATCTTACTCAAACTCTTCCAGAAAATTGCAGAAACTCATTCTATGAGGCCACCATCACCCTAGTACCAAAACCAGACAAAGATGCCACAAAAAAGAAACTACAGGCCAGTATCACTGATGAACATAGATGCAAAAAACCTCAACAAAATTCTAGCAAACAGAATCCAACAATATATTAAAAAGATCGTACCTCATGACCAAGTGGGCTTTATTCCAGGAATGCAAAGATTCTTTAATATCCACAAATCAATCAATGTAATACACCACATTAACAAATTGAAAGATAAAAACCATATGATTATCTCAATAGATGCAGAAAAAGCCTTGGACAAAATTCCACATCCATTTATGATAAAAACTCTCCAGAAAGCAGAAATAGAAGGAACATACCTCAACATAATAAAAGCTGCATATGACAGACCCACAGCTAACATTATCCTCTATGGTGAAAAACTGAAAGCATTTCCCCTAAAGTCAGGAACAATGCAAGGGTGCCCACTCTCACCATTACTATTCAACATCATTTTGGAAGTTTTGGCCACAGCAATCAGAGCAGAAAAAGAAATAAAAGGAATCCAGATTGGAAAAGAAGAAGTAAAACTCTCACTGTTTGCAGATGACATAGAAAACCCTAAAGACTCCACCAGAAAATTACTAGAGCTAATCAGTGAATATAGTAAAGTTGCAGGATATAAAATTAACACACAGAAATCCTTTGCATTCCTATACACTAACAATGAGAAAACAGAAAGATAAATTAAGGAAACAATTCCATTCACCATTGCAATGAAAAGAATAAAATACTTAGGAATATATCTACCTAAAGAAACAAAAGACCTATATATATAGAAAACTATAAAACACTGATGAAAGAAATCAAAGAGGACACTAATAGATGGAGAAATATACCATGTTCATGGATTGGAAGAATCAATATAGTGAAAATGAGTATACTACCTAAAGCAATCTATGGATTCAATACAATCCCTATCAAGCTACCAAACGGTATTTTTCACAGAACTAGAACAAATAATTTCACAATTTGTATGGAAATACAAAAACCTCAAATAGCCAAAGCAATCTTGATAAAGAAGAATGGAACAGGAAGAATCAACCTGCCTGACTTCAGGCTCTACTACAAAGCTACAGTCATCAAGACAGTATGGTACTGGCACAAAGACAGAAATATAGATCAATGGAACAAAACAGAAAGCCCAGAGATAAATCCACACCCTATGGACACCTTATCTTTGACAAAGGAGGCAAGAATATACAATGGAGAAAAGACAATCTCTTTAACAAGTGGTGCTGGGAAAACTGGTCAACCACTTGTAAAAGAATGAAACTAGAACACTTTCTAAACCATACACAAAAATAAACTCAAAATGGATTAAAGATCTGAACGTAAGACCAGAACCTATAAAACTCCTAGAGGAAAACATAGGCAAA
The DNA here is from genome assembly GCA_917880005.1 of Nanger dama. NCBI lineage: Eukaryota > Metazoa > Chordata > Mammalia > Artiodactyla > Bovidae > Nanger > Nanger dama. The sequence goes on along the minus strand of CAKJTW010000110.1, from coordinate 748,585 downwards.
ACACTCTCTGACATAAATCACAGCAGGATCCTCTATGACCCACCTCCCAGAGTAATGGAAATAAAAGCAAAAATAACAAATGGGATCTAGTTTAACTTAAAAGCTTTTGCACAGTGAAGGAAACTATAACCAAAGTGAATAGACAGCCTTCAGAATGGGAGAAAATAATAGCAAACAAAGCAACTGACAAAGAATTAATCTCAAAAATATACAAGCAACTCCTGAAGCTCAATTCCAGAAAAATAAATGACCCAATCAAAAAATGGGCCAAAGAGCTAAACAGACAGTTCTCCAAAGAAGACATACAGATGGCTAACAAACACATGGAAAGATGCTCAACATCACTCATGATCAGAGAAATGCAAATCAAAACCACAATGAGGTACCATCTTCTACCAGTCAGAATGGCTGCTATCCAAAAATCTACAAACAATAAATGCTAGAGAGGGTATGGAGAAAAGGGAACACTTTTACACTGTTGGTGGGAATGCAAACTAGTACAGCCACAACAGTGCAGAGATCCCTTAAAAACTAGAAATAGAACTGCCATATGACCCAGCAATCCCACTGCTGCACGTACACACCAAGGAAACCAGGAGTGAAAGAGACACATGTACCCCAATGTTCATCGCAGCACTGTTTATAATAGCCAGGACATGGAAGCAACCTAGATGTCCATCAGCAGATGAATGGATAAGAAAGCTGTGGTACATATACACAATGGAATATTACTCAGACATTAAAAAGAATACATTTGAGTCAGTTCTAATGAGGTGGATGAAACTGGAGCCTATTATACAGAGTGAAGTAATCCAGAAAGAAAAATACCAATATGGTATACTAACACATATATATGGAATTTAGAAAGATGTTAATGATAACCCTACATGCAAGACAGCAAAAGAGACACAGATGTATAGAACAGTCTTTTGGACTCTGGGAGAAGGTGAGAGTGGGATGATCTGACAGAATAGCATTGAAACATGTTTATTATCATATATGAAACAGATCGCCAGTCCAGATTCAATGCATGAGACGGTGCTCAGGGCTGGTGCACTGGGGTGACCCAGAGAGATGGGATGGGGAGGGAGGTGGGAGGGGGTTTAGGATGGGGAGCACATGTAAACCCATGGCTGATTCATATCAACGTATGACAAAAACCACTACAATATTGTAAATTAATTAGCCTCCAACTAAAATAAATTTTAAAAATGATAAAAGTGGTATCCTTGTACATACTCATTGGTAGGCTGTGTTTATTTTTTGTAAATATATATGAAAAATTTAAGTTAATTTTTAGGTTAGTCATTTCTACTTATTGGATAACAACATAACATTTAAATTTCTCTTTGTTTTTTCTCTAAATTCTGATATGACTAGCTAAATAACAAAAGATGTATTTTTTCTTATCTTTATTTAAAGATACCATCTTGTGATTTTCTCACAAGAGCATGTGTTTGGCCATTCTATGGACAGTACTCTAGTGTTGATTGGTTTCCTTTATATGCCTTTTTTTTGTCTGTTGGCCTGTAACCTCACCTGACCACTCAGTTTATATTTATACCATTCTCTTGACTCCATCCAACTCCTATGATCAGCTAGTTTGTCATCTTCCTTGAAGTTCTATCTTACCTAAACTTGAACCAGCCTTAAGAAGTTTGAGTAATGAGTTTATAGTTGTTTTTTTTTTAAATCTTCCTCATAAAGAATTCAGTTCAGTTTAGTTGCTCAGTCATGTCCAGCTCTTTGCAACCACATGAACTGCAGCACACCAGGCCTCCTTGTCCATCACCAAGGAGTCCACCCAAACTCATGTCCATTGAGTCAGTGATGCCATCCAACCAGCTCATCCTCTGTCATCCCCTTCTCTGCCTGCCCTCAATCTTTCCCAGCAGCACAGTCTTTTCAGATGAGTCAGCTCTTCGCATGAGGTGGCCAAAGTATTGGAGTTTCAGTTTCAACATCAGTGCTTCCAATGAACACCTGGGATCTCCCTGGTAGCTCAGATGGTAAAGCATCTGTCTGCGATGTGGGAGACCCGGGTTCGATCCCCGGGTTGGGAAGATCCCTTGGAGAAGGAAATGGCAATCCACTCCAGTATTATTGCCTGGAAAATCCCATGGACAGAGGAGCCTGGTAGGCTACAGTCCATGGGGTCGCAAAGAGTTGGACACGACTGAGCAACTTCACATCACATCAATCAATGAACACCCAGGGCTGATCGCCTTTAGGGTTGACTGGTTGCATCTCCTTGCAGTCCAAGGGACTCTCAAGAATCTTCTCCAACACCACAGTTCAAAAGCTTCAGTTCTTCAGCATTCAGCTTTCTTTATAGTCCAACTCTCAAATCCATACATGACTACTGAAAAAACAGAGAGACCTTTTGGCAAGGTAATGTCTCTACTTTTTAATATGCTGTCTAAGTTGGTCATAACTTTCCTTCCAAGGAGTAAGCGTCTTTTAATTTCATGGCTGCAGTCACCATTTGCAGTGATTTTGGAGCCTATAAAATAAAGTCTCTTGCTGTTTCCATTGTTTCTCCATTATTTGCCATGGAGTGATGGGACAGGATACCATGATCTTTGTCTTTTGAATGTTGAGTATTAAGCCAATTTTTTCACTCTCCTCTTTCACCTTCATCAAGAGGCTCTTTAGTTCCTCTTCACTTTCTGACATAAAGGTGGTGTCATCTGTGTATCTGAGGTAATTGATATTTCTCCCAGCAATCTTGATTCCAGCTTGTGCTTCATCCAGCCTGGCATTTCACACAATGTACTCTGCATATAAATTAAATAAGCAGGGTGACAGTATACAGCCTTGACGTACTCCTTTTCCAATTTGGAACCATTCTGTTGTTCCATGTCCAGTTCTAACCATTGCTTCTTGAACTGCATACAGATTTCTCAGGACGCAAGTGACTTGATCTATGGGGAAAATAAGTATTTTTTATTTAGACTTTAGGTAATTGTGCTTTCTAAAACATTTTACTTCCATTTCAGTTTGCCACTCATATTCTGTCCTTTCTCTTCCTCTCTGCGTCTCCTCAACTCCATCTTTACAGTAGTTTGAGACAATGGGAACTGCTGCGTTGGTCAAACTGACACCCCCTCTAGTGGAAGCTCTAACCAATAACACCACTTTCTCACTATCAGTAGGACTTGAGGTTCATAAAACATCTTTCACATGCTCATTTAAGTAAAATTGATACCTGTACTGTAACTTGATATTCTTTTCTCTTATTTATCTGTATGCTGCTTTATTAACCTATCACATTAGTTGCCAAGCTTTGTTAGTAATTAGTTCACATGTAACTTTCTAGGCCTGCATCCTTGTTAGTCTAGGATGGGAGAAAAGAAGGTAACATTTATTAATAGTTTCTAAACTGGAAAGAGGTGGGGAGGAGAATTAAACAGAACAAATATTTCTGGTTTTGGTAATGCTACCTTGAAGAATATATATACACACATACTTTTTTACACAAAATTTTTGCTGAGTATCGTTTACTGTTTAACTTTGTGGGTTGCTTTATAAATAAACATTAGTATATATTAAAATACCATTATTTATCTTAACTGTGAATATGAAGTAATTGATCTGGTGCTAAACTCACTAATTCATATCAATTTTTATGTTTTATAATCTTTGAACATATTAACAGGGAGAGAGCAACTGGTTGATATTACCAAAGATTATGGATTTCTGTTACATAGTTTTAAAGAGCTGAAAGTAAATGGGCTTAAAATATTTGGCTGGCAAATGAAAATATCACAAAATCTCTAGAAAAGCAAAGTGATAATATAAGGAGTAGAACTACCAGATACTAAAACATAAAGTAACAGTATTGAAGCAGCAAGGTAGATGCCCGAGATTAGATGTATAAACCACTGAAGAGTAAAGAACTGTTATCATTTATACAAACTTGACATATATTAAAGGAGGCACTGTTAAACAGCAGGGAAGAGAATGATTATTTAATAAATGGGGTTGGAATAGCTTTTAGCATTGTCAAGGCAAAATACACTTAGAATCACATCTACACCAGAGATAACAAAATAAATTTCAGATGAACCTTAAGTGTAGACAATTACATATTGAAAATATGGAAGATAAAAGGACTGAATATTCTATAATTTCTCTAGAGTTTCTAAGCAATTTGAAAACTGGAAAAGGAAGATAGTAAAGATCAGACTGCAGATGCTAATTTGTTTTATTATAACTGTAGCTCTGTGAGCATCATAGTATAGCATTCCTAGTCTAGGTTCAGAATCTGAAAATTAGTCTTTTTTTTCATACCAGCTGGAAAACTTATGCTTCCTATAATAGTAATGGAACAGAGAATGCAACTCTGTATCTAACATTTTTTCCATAGATGCATTGAAAATTATACAGGAGCTCGTTGTGAAGAGGTTTTTCTCCCAAGCTCCAGTATCCAAACTAAAAGTGACCTGTTCATAGCTTTCGTGGCATTGACTGTTCTTCTAGGAACCCTTATCCTTGGAGCCCTCTACTTCCTCTGCAGGTAACCAAAATAGAAACATGCTTTTGAAAAGAACATGCTTTTGAAAAGAAAAAAGTAGTACATAGTAGTTATTGCTTGACTAAATAATCAATATGCCCTTTAGCTCTAGATTATTTTTCCAGATCATGTTTTCTGTTAGAGTTATTTCTCTAATGAAGTTATTGTTACTAAATTGTATCTTTTATTTATTTTTGTTATTAAATTAATATCATTTTTGAAAGGACCTTATTCTTTGTTACTATCATCATTACCTTAACTTTTCTAAACTAGTAAGGTAGACCCACATTCACTAAAGTCATCATGCCAAAAACACCTAAATATTTGGAGTAAGTCTATTTAAAGTAGACTTTGAATGTGAAAAGAAAGCAATGATTTATTAGTTACCCAAGTACCCATCAACAAAAGAATGGATACCAAGTTGTGATATATTGCTAATAAAGGGTAATATATAAGCATAAATGAATTACAGTTACACAAATTGTGATTCTGAAAGCTCAGCTTCTCTGTACATCAGTGCCAAATCAAATCTTGGAGACAGAGTTTGGGGTAAGGTAAAAGGATAGCTTTATTACTTTGCCAGGCAAAGGAGGACACAGTGGACTTTGGCCTCCGAAAACTGTGTGTCCCAGCTTGGAGAGGATAGTTAGAAGTTTTCTAGTAATGATTTTAAAAGGGTGTGATCAGCTTATGGACATTCTTCTGATGGGTTGGTGGTAAGATAAGTAGAGTCTGCATCATCAGCCTTTAGGTTCCAACTGGTCTGGATCTACATGCTTGTAGATAGCATACCATCTAACTTTCTCCCACCTGGAGAAAGTTTTGTATCTGCAAAACAGCTCAAAGATACTGTGTGTTTCTGTTGGTGGGGAACCAGGACCTTGTCCCAAGGCTGCACTACTGTTTCTCTTGACTGTTTGTTTCTTCCTGGTCTAGCATTCCCTCCCTTCCCTAATTAACAGCTGCTTGAGTCTGCCCATTAGAACTCAGGAAAGGTCACAGAGGCTGAAAAAAAGGCTATTTCCTATAATCAAAGAAATAAGAGACACAGAAAGGCTTTGTGTCCAGGAGCCCCAGAGGACCCTGCTCGGTATCAAGTACCTGGGTAAATCTTACAAACATAATTTTATGTGAAAGAAGCAAGTCACATAAGAAAATGTAACAATATGATCTCACTCATGAAAAGTTTAAAACTAGACAAAACTAAATAATGTATTGGTTAGGGTGGTATATATGATTGGTTCAAGTAAGAGACTGGTTAGCACAAAATACGGAATGATAGTTACTTACCCTGGGAAGAGAAAAGGAAGCACTCCAAGAAGGCATGGAATGTTAATAGCCTGTTTCTAATCTTGTGCTGCGCATATAAAGGTCTGTCACTGATTTTTAAACTGGTGTCAACTTAAATATTCACAACCAAAAGTTGAGAGTTATGTGTTTTTTGGCAGGAATTTTTAGGACTTCAAGCCTGGGAGGCAGCATCTCAAGTAACCTTGAGAAAATTGCTCTAATGAGGCAAGGGGGGAGCTAGGATAGATAGAAGCTTTGCAACAAGGGGCAGGTAGTCAGAACATCAAATGATGTTTAAATCTTTTAATTATTGTTAATTAAAGAAAACCAGCTACAGTAAGTTAAGGAAGTTAGCACTTTTCTGTGTACAAGGAGATGCAAGAACCTGGATTCACTGAAATCATTCCTTTGATATACACTTTAATTATTTGGGGCCAGTTTCCTGTGTTTTCGCCTCCTGTTTTCCTCAGGGCTCACTACAGGGAGTGGCAGCAGTCAGATAGCAGGTATTCTTTCCTTTCTGGGCTTCCCTGGTGGCTCAGAGGTCAAAGCGTCTGCCTCCAATGCGGGAGACCCGGGTTCGATCCCTGGGTTGGAAAGATCCCCTGGAGAAGGAAATGGCAATCCACTCCAGTATTCTTGCCTGGAGAATCCCATGGACAGAGAAGCCTAGTAGGTTACAGCCCACTGAGTCGCAAAGAGTTGGACACTACTGAGCGACTTCACCTCACCTCACCTTTCCTTTCTAAGTTCCCTCAGGGCTCACCAGCGGCCTGTGGGCAGGCTGCAGGCTGAAGACTGTGACATCCTTTGTTTACTGACTTGGCAGGAGATATTCCATTTCTCTCTAAGCCCATAAATATTGTCATTCACTCTTTTTAAATGTGTACTTTATTTAAAAATAAAATAAAGCAACTTTTTGCCATAGATAAACATTTTCATATTAATTGGAAAATGAATGTAAATTTAATAACTGAGAAAAACAGCATCGTTAAGATTCTTACAAAAATAATATGACATTGAATAATTTTCAGAAATGGTTAAAACATGCTACCCACTGAACCTTTTCCATTTTTAAATGACAACACAAGCAAAGATATTTCTACATGATGATTTGTGTCTTATCAAAATCAAGAGTAGAATTAATTTGAAAAAAACATGAGTAGCTATTGCTTATAAAATCTAGTCATTTAGGTTCTTGCATACTGACCAGGTGAAACATTCTGTCTGAAATGTGCTTTTAAGAATTAAAACAACTCCCTGTTTACTGTAGTAGTTTTTAGGTCCATCAGTGGTTGAAATTGCTTTAAGCTGAAGCCCTTTTGAAATTTAATAACTAATTAATGTCATATTTGAATGAGGTCCAAGTGATAACCCATATGCTGAAATCTAGGCAGAGTCAATCATGTTTTACAAAGAGGAATCAGAGAGAAAACACATTTCATTTTGCTATGATAAAAAGTGGTTTTGAATTAATTTTCATTAATGTAAGGTAATACTCTAGGCATTGACTTACTGAAAAAAATCGAAAGCAAGTGTACATTCCAATATCTTACTTAATATTAAAAGTGGTTTTAAAAAACTCTTTCATGAGCATTTGAATGTAATTAGAAACTATATTAATTGACCAGATGACAAAAAGATTGATGAACTGTAGCCTTAAAAAGTGCAAGTGAAGGACTTCTCTGGTGGTCCAGTGATTAAGAATCTGCCCACCAATGCAGGGAACATGGATTTAATTCCTGGTCCAGGAAGATCACACTTGCTAGGGGGCACCTAAGCCCACACACCACAACTGCTGAAGCCCATGCATCCTAGAGGCTGTGCTCCACAAGAGAAACCACCACAATGAGAAGCCTGTGCACCGCAGCTAAGAACAGCCCCACTTGCCTCAGCTAGAGAGAGCCTGTGCACAACACTGAAGATCCAGTGCAGCCAAAAATAAATAAAAAAATTTTTTAAGGTGCAATTGAGTTTTTCAATAGTTGAGTAAAGCCACCCCATGTCACATAAAGTGTTACTCAGTAGACTCTGACTCTTTGTGACCCCATGGACTGTAGCCCCCCATGCTCCTCTGTCCATGGAACTCTCCAGGCAAGAATACTAGAGTGGGCTGCCATTCCCTTCTCCAGGGGATCTCACCGACCCAGGGATCAAACCTGGGTCTCCTGCATTGCAAGTGGATTCTTTACTGTCTGAGCCATCATAAGGATCCCAACTAATAATGAAAACTAACCACTTTAAGAAGAGCACAAAATGCTCCATTAAAATAACACAGTTCTGCTGTCTTAAAGGAAAAAGACTAAGTGGCACCATCAGCATCTGAGGCTCCTACAGATGACCTACCTGCCCTGGTGCGTTTGTTAAATAATGGGGCACAGTTTTAGGGATGCTCTGGCAGTTTCAGATAGTTGCAGAAAAGAAAATAAACCTCCATATATTCAAATTTAAACTTGTTTTCTGCATTTGCACTTAGCCATTTTCCATTTGTGTGATTCTTTCTTCTTTATTGTCAGGAAGGGCCATCTTCAGAGGGCCAGTTCAGTCCAGTATGATATCAACTTGGTAGAGACAAGCAGTACCAGTGTCCACCACAGTGAGTAAATTCAAAATAAACGTATATTTTAAAACCCTAAGTTAGATGTTGGTTGTTTAATGGGATTTGGATCTATCCAAAAATGTTGACCCTAAAAATTTTTTCTGTGGGTTTTTTACCTGAAGATGAATTTCTCATTAGCTGTATGACACAAGTCATCTTTTTCCCCCAAAGAAAACTATGTTATCACAATATGTGAAATTATGATGTTAGTTTTGTTTCATAGACTGATTTTTACCAAAGTAATTTGAAGTGGGCTGGTATATGGACAGGAGGAGGATTTTTATCTATAAGGATAAGCAAATCTTTTGGAAATGTATGGGTCAATTCATGTTTTAAAAATATCATGAGACTTCTGCTTCTGACCAAGATGGAGTAACAGAGACTGGATTTACCTCCTCCTTGAAACAATTTATAAATGGACATTATACATTAAGTGATGGTTTTCAAGACATTGGACAACAGGGAACAAAGGATCATGAGAGACTGAAAACAGATGAGATGAACTAATGATTCCCTCAAAGTATTGCCTTGAGAATTTCCAGGCTGTGGCATGGGAAAGTTGGGTGGATGACTCAGGTTGATCAATGTGGCTTGATCAGTATAGTTCACTGGAAAAGAAGAGAGCCACATAGAGATTTTCAGAGATCTTCAAGTATTCAGTTGAGAAATAATCAAATGTATACTAGGAAAGCACTTGATATTAAGGAAAGAATCACCTGATAGGATTAGAGGTACCCACTGTTTGCACAAGGCTAGGAAAAGTGCCTGTTCCCAATAATAAGGCTAAAAATCCTAATTATTCATTGAATAATAGTGTACACAGAAGATTGTTTCTTCAGTAGTAGGGAATAATTAGCCCTAGATTGAGTACTGCTCCAGTCCTGCCTAACAGACCATAAAAGCAAGAACTGAAAGAATCAAATTGTTTCTAAATAACCTAACTGCATCATCATCAGCTCAATGACTCAGTCATGTCCGACTCTTTGCGACCCCATGGATTGCAGCATGCCATACTTCCCTGTCCATCACAACTCCCAGAGCTTGCTCAAACTCCCAGGATCAGGATCTTTTCCAATGAGTCAGTTCTTCACATCAGGTGGCCACAGTATTAGAGTTTCAGCTTCAGCATCACTCCTTCCCAGTGAATATTCCGGACTGATTTCCTTTAAAATTGACTGATTTGACCTTCTTGCAGTCCAAGGGATTCTCAAGAGTCTTCTCCAACACCACAGTTCAAAAGCATCAATTCTTTGGCTCTCAGCTTTCTTTATAGTCCAACTCTTACAACCATACCTGATTACTGGAAAAACCATTGCTCTGACTAGGCAGACCCTTGTTGGCAAAGTAGTGTCTCTACTTTTTAATACACTGTCTAGGTTCATCATAGCTTTTCTTCCCAGGAGCAAGCGTCTTTTAATTTCATGGGTGCAGTCACCAACCACAGTGATATTGGATCCCAAAAAAATAAAGTCTGTCACTGTTTCCATTGTTTCTTATCTATTTTCCATTAAGTGATGGGACTGGATGCCATGGTCTTCATATTTTGAATGTTGAGTTTTAAGCCAACTTTTTTACCCTCTTTCACTTTCATCGAAAGGCTCTTTAGTTCCTCTTCACTTTCTGCCATAAGGGTAGTGTCATCTGCATATCTGAGGTTATTGATATTTCTCCCGGCCATCTTGACTCCAGCTTGTGCTTCATCCAGTCCAGCATTTTGCATGATGTACTCTGCGTATAAGCAGGGTGACAATATACATTCTTGATGTAATCCTTTCCCAATTTGGAACCATCCTGTTGTTCCATGTCCGTTTCTAACTGTTGCTTCTTGACCTGCATACAGATTTCTCAGGAGGAAGGTAAGGTGGTCTGCTATTCCCGTCTCTAAGAATTTTCCAGTTTGTTGTGATCCACACAGTCAAAGGCTCTGGCATAGTCAAAAAAGCAGAAGTAGAGGCTTTTCTGGAACTCTCTTGTTGGCAATTTGATCTCTGGTTCCTCTGCCTTTTCTAAAACCAGCTTGAACATCTGGAAGTTCTTGGTTCATGTGCTGTTGAAGCCTAGCTTGGAGAATTTTGAGCATTACTTTGCTAGCATGTGAAATAAGTACACTTGTGTGGTAGTTTGAACATACTTTGACATCGCCTTTCTTTGGGATTAGAATGAAAACTGATCTTTTCCAGTCCTGTGGCCACTGCTGAGTTTTCCAAATTTGCTGGCATATTGAAAATTGTTAAAATGGTAAATTTTATTAAGTATATTTCACAATAAAAAGCCAGAAAGAGATGCTGAGGTTTTTTTTGGTTTTGGTTGCACTGGGTCTTCATTGCTGTATGCAGGTTTTCTCTAGTTGTGGCAGGCTGGGGCTACTCTTCATTGCAGTGCACAAGCTTCTCATTGCAGTGGCTTCTCTTGCTGCAGAGCGAAGGCTCTAGGGTTTGCAGGTTCTAGGGTTTGCAGGCTTCAGTATTTTCGGCACAGGGGCTTGCTTACTCTGTGGCATGTGAAATCTTCCACAACCAGGGATCAGATCTCTGTCCCTTGCATTGGCAGGTGGATTCTTAGTCAGAGTACCACCAGGGAAGTCTAAGATGCCATTATTAGATGATACTATCAAATGATTCATTTTGATATACTCAAAATTATCATTAATCAAGAGATTGAGTTGTATTCTACTTTGTAATTGGGTGAAGTCATGTATTTTAATGGTTTGAGTTTTTTTTTTTAATTTTTGCTGTTATTTGTAATGATAATGTCTGGAACTACATTCATTTTTTATATGCTTGATGATAAAATAACCAGTGAAAAAATTCTCAGAGAACTGAATGTATTATCATACATGGTTTTAACTGGGAAGATTAATACAAATAGGGCCAAATGTGACAGGAAAAAATGTGGGAATGGCTGACTGCCACTAATGCTTGAATGCACAAGTATCCATGCTTGTAATTCACCAATGGTTTATCTCCTCAAAGGATTTGCCTCTTAATTTTTTTCAGAACATTCAATGGGATGGTAAAAACTCAAATTATTTTTTAGAAACCACATACTCCTAAAAAGCAAGTTGGCTTCTTTTCAGTTTATAAAGACATGTTTGTAATAAAATAGAAACTACCTTGGAGCCTTTCCACACAGAGGTACTCTGGTTTAATTGGGAAAGGAGTTTCAGAACTCAAGTATTAAATTGCTGCCTTCTTTTAATGAGGAAAAAGGGTATCACAACCAGGGGTAAAAACCTGGATAAGGTGTTGGGCATAGCTCACAAAATTAGCTCACTGGCCACTTATTTTTTCAATGTCAAACAGTCTCAGTATCTGCAAAGCCATTACTTTAAGAAAAGCAAAATAAATGCCTTTACCACATGTGACAAGATCTGTGTCATGAAAACAAAGTTGATCATGGGGATTGGGAATTTCTTCATGCTTTAGCTTATATTTGTTATGAAAATCACAGCATGATGGTAAATGTTATTTTAAAATTTATTAATGACCTATTTTCACCAGGAAACTCCTCTTGCCACCATACCATAAAGCTTTATTCAGTTTAACACTCCTTTCTAATAGATTCATTCATGTCACCTTGTATGCCTCTGAAATATAAATCTCCCAAGGCAATTTTTTAATTTGTTCATTAAGTAAACCTACAGCTTTAAGTCCTGGCATCCATTTAGATTGTGATTATGTATCATCCCTATTGCAATAACACACTAGTTCTTAAAGTACAGCTCTTTAAATGAAAAGAAAGTAAGGTAACTATGGAACTGTGCATATCAGGTACCTATAGGTGCCAGACACTGTGGCTGGTATTTCACTTTGGAGACTTTTATAAGTCTTAATACCCATTGTGAAATATCAATCACCTCAGATACACAGATGATACCAAATGTCAATAACCTCAGATACACAGATGATACCACCCTTAGGTCAGAAAGTGAAGAGGAACTAAAGAGCCTCTTGATGAAAGGAAAGAGGAGAGTGAAAAAGTTGGCTTAAAACTCAACATTCAAAATATGAAGGTCATAGTATCTGGTTCCATCACGTCATGGCAAATAGATGGGGAAACAATGGAAACAGTGACAGATTTTATTTTCTTGGGCTCCAAAATCACTGCAGATGGTGATTGCAGCCATGAAACTAAAAGCCACTTGCTCCTTGGTATGACCAACCTAGACAGCATATTAAAAAGCAGAGGCATTACTTTGCCAACAAAGGTCCATCTAGTCAAGGCTATGGTATTTCCAGTAGTCATGTATGGATGTGAGAGCTGGACTGTGAAGAAGGCTGAGTGCCAAAGAATTGATGCTTTTGAACTGTGGTGTTGGAGAAGACTCTTGAGAGTCCCTTGGACTGCAAGGAGGTCAAACCAGTCTATCCTAAAGGAAATCAGTCCTGAATATTCACTGGGAAGGACTGATGCTGAAGCTGAAGCTCCAGTACTTTGGCCACCTGATGTGAAGAACTGACTCATTGGAAAAGACCCTGATGCTGGGAAAGACTAAGGGCAGGAGGAGAAGGGGACGGCAGAGGATGAGATGGTTGGATGGCATCCCTGACTCGATGGACATGGGTTTGAGCAAGCTCTGGGAGTTGCTGATGGAGAGGGAAGCCTGATGCTGCAGCCCATGGGGGCGCAAAGGGTCGGACATGACTGAGCAACTGAACTGAACTGAATGCTGCCATTGTGAGGCAAGTGGCATTCTTCTCTACGAAAAAGAAAACTGAGGTTTAGAGAGGTTAAAATCAAGATCGCACATCAAAAGGTGGTAAGACAGGGTTTAAGCCCAGGTGAATCTAGTTCCCAAGTCCAAGTTTTTCATACTGTACTTATGCTTCCACAGATAGGGTGCAGGGCTCATTGGCTCTTGAGGGAGCCAGTTGTCCCTACGTTAAATACCAGCCACAGGTTTTGTTTTGTTTTCATCTCGGTTTTGTTTTTGCTACTTTCTCCTGTTTTCCTGCCATCAATTATTCATTTTTATTGCTGTTAGAGTGACTCACTTTACCAATCTTTCCCTCTTACCCTCTTTGTCATTTGTAATATCTTTTTAAAAATTCACTAAGCTTGTTAGAACTTCAGGGAACAGAAAATAGGCAGTGGGAAAAGGAGGCAGGGACACTTCTGTGAAATCTGAATGGAGGTGCTGATACAACTCTTCTGTGTTCTGGGGTATGTTAAGAGGCTCATTTGGATGTTCTAGGCTAGTTCACCTCAACTTTTCACAAACAGAAGGGGTGGATGTACATGTGTAAATAAAGACGTGTTGACAGTTGTACATATAAAGAAAAACTGAGATGGAGAAAACATCTTGATTCTTATTTTCCATAGGTCATGGAGAACATTGAAGAAATAACACAGTGAAGCTGAATCATTGCTTCTTTGTTACAAAGGCAGAAAGAGAAACACTAAATGGTAAAATAAGTTAATCTTTCTTTGTTCTCTAAATAAAAGACTGAAGTTATCATACCCTGAAACACAATCCATCCTGTTGCAAAGTATGTGTGTTTCTGTAACATATATTATTAACTTATTTGCAGTTGGCAAATAGGAAAATAATATCAATCCTGTATGAAAGTTGCATGGGTTCAAACATGATTTTTTTTCCCAGTAAGCTAATATGTTGAAGCAACTAGAGGCAAACTTTCTTACAGCTCAGGAGAAACTCTTAGTAATATATAAAGACCCTAAAAGAAATTCTTTAAGGGCAAAGAGTGACTGTTCTAGTAGCTTTCACTGTATTAAGCTGGCTAGGGAGGCTGCAAAGAGCAAGTTAACCATGAAGACATTTCACCTGGTTATTAGGAAAAAAGCATTGATTGATGAAGGTGAAACTGCATAGCTCATCTCAGGACTTAGCAAATCACAAGTTTTTTATGTCTTGGTACAGAAGGAATTCAGTGAGAGACAAAGTGAGAGGTAAGAAGTGGATTTATAGTTTAGGATGCTTTTGAAGGATACAAGCAGGCAGGCAAGAGACCTTGTCCTGAGAACTAAGTGCGCAACATGTTTATAAGCAAAGGGAAAATAGAAAGGGTTGAAGAAGACCACTTTCTTCCTCATTCTTTGAGTGGATGTCAAGCTTACATCACTAGCTCCTCCTCAAGTCAGGCAGAGGACTTTTTGATCCTATATGGTCAAACTGGGACTTTTCATGGTGCTATCCATCAGCAGAAGGGTGGTAATGTAAACTAACATAGACTAAAATATGTTAAATGACCTCAGGTTTTAGTATGATGAGGTCTTCTACTTTGGAATGGCATCTTGCCCATGTATTCCTGTCTTTGGTATGTGCTAAGGGTTTTGTCCTAAGGATCATTCTCATGCTGACCTGGACCAGCAGGGCGCAGGCCTCACTTTTTCTCTTACTGGACTGGAGCATATCTTATGCTTTTATTGTGTGGTTTTGTTGTTAAGCAGGCCTGTTTCACAATAGTCTGATTGCTTTCTTGAGTGATCATTAGCTTGTAATGATCTCCCAAAGTTCCTTCTCTATCTGTAACTCCCTAGTGAGATGTCAAAAGCTACCTGTGTAACTATCCTGCTCTACCCCTATCATTGGGAGCTACCTTTAGATCCTATTTTTAATGTTAATGAAACTGGTTTCTTTTAAAAATAAATTTATTTGGTTGCACTGGGTCTTAGTTGTGCATGCGGAATCCTTAGTTGAGGATGTAGGTTCTAGTTGCCTGACCAAGGATCGAACAGAGGCCCCCTTCATTGAGAGTGTAGAGTCCCAGCCACTGGACCGCCAGGGAAGTCCTGAGAATGGTTTCTATGAGGAACAATTGATTTCAGGGTCTATATCTGAAAGGAAGAAGCACAAACCCCAAAGTTTAAGTATACAAAAGATGGACTAATTCTCAGTGCAGATACTAGTGGAGATTTAGGATTCTTGTTTTTGTTACTGCTCAGGTTACAGAATTCCAAACCTTTTTTTCCCCCATAAGGCTTTTAATTTTAGGGCACGATTTTACAGATCATGAGGTTTTCATTTTATTAGGAGCAATATAAAGAATGCATTTGGTAAAGCTGGTAACAGAAGTCCATAGTTTTCATTAAGGCTCCTCTATTTTTTTTTTTTAACAGTTTTATAGATTTTAACAAATGCATGATTTCATGTGTCCACCACTACCGTATCACATTGAATAATTTCACCACCAAAAATCTCCTGTGCTCCATCTACTCTTTCCCAGTCTCAGTGGTGACCACTGACCCCTTTACTATCTCCATAGTTTTTTTACTGTCTCTGTAGCTGTTTCTGGAGTGTCATATAGTTGGAATCATACAGTAAGTAACCTTTTCAGATTGGCTTCTTTCACTTCTTAGCCTTTCACACATGCAGTTCAATGGCATTAAGTATATTCCCATTGGTTCAACCATCACCACTGTCCATCTCCAGAACTTTCTCATCACCCTATACTGAATGCTATACCCATTGGACAATAACTCCTCCTTCCCTCCTCTACTCAGGCCATGGTAGCCAACATTCTACTTCATCTCTAAGCATCTGAATATTCTCAATGCTTGATTTAAGTCTCAGTATTTCATACAAATACATGAATCATGCATTTGTCCTTTTGTGTGTAGCTTATTTCACTTACCATGTCTTCAAGTTTCATCAACAGTATAGTAGGTATCCAAATTTCATTCCTTTTATGACTGAATGATATTCCATTGTACATGTTTACCTCATTTTGTTTATTCATTTATCAACAGATGAACATGAGTCATTTCACCTTTTGGCTATTGTGATGGATGCTTCTAGGAACATACATCTGCAAATAGCTGTTCAAACCCCTATTTTCTATTCTTTTGCATAAATACCCAGTAGCAGTATCAAATGTTAATTCTATATTTAACTTTTAAGGAACTATGATACTGTTTTCTACAGCAGTGATACTGCTTTATATTCAGATATATATATATATATTCAGATATATATATATATATTATAACAATGCAGTCTAGTTTCTCCACATCCTTGTCAACACTCTATATGGGTATGAATAGCCACTCTAATGGGCATGAAGCCACTCTAATGGGTATGAAGCGCTATTTCATCGTGGTTTTGATTTGCATTTCCCAAATGATTAGTAATGTTGAGTATCTTTTCATGTGCTAATTGGTCATCTGTATCTTCTTTGGATACCTGTCTATTCAAGTCCTTTGCCCAGTTTTAAACTGGGTTGTCTTTATAACTGTTGCTGCATTTTAGGAGTTTTATATGTGTGTGTGTGTGTGTGTGTGTGTATAAATGGGTACTAATCCCTCATCAGCTATGTGATCTGCAGATATTTTCTCCCATTCTGTGGACTACCTTTTTGCTCTGGTGATAGTATCCTTTGATACGTAAATGTCTCACTTGTTTCTGGCCGTGCTGGGTCTTCGTTGCTGTGTGGGCTTTCTCTGCGTTGGCTGTGGCAGGCAGGGGCTGCTCTCTGTCCTGGCATGCGGGCTTCTCACTGCGGTGGCTTCTCTTGTTGCAGAGCGCAGGATGTGGAGTGCAGAGGCGTCAGTGGTCCCAGCGGGCGGCGCAGGAGTTGCGGCCCGTGGTCTCCAATGCATGGGCTGCAGTGCTTGTGGCACACAGGCTCAGTAGTTGTGGAGCATGGGCTTAGCTGCTCTGTGGCGTGGAGAATCTTTCTGGACCAGGGACCAAACCCATGTTCCCTGCATTGGCAGGCAGATTCTTATCCACTGTGCCACCAGGAAAGTCCAAATGTCTAATTTTTGAAGCTCAGTTGTCTCTTTTCTTGCCTATGACTTTGGTGTCATATCTAAGAAATCGCTCCTAAATCCAATGTTCTGAAACTTTTCCCCTGTTTTTTTTTTTCTAAGAGTGGAGTTTTAAGTCTTATGGTTAGATCTTTGGTCCATCATTTGTATATAGTGTTAGGTAAGAATCCAACTTCATTCTCTGGCATGTGGGTATCCAGTTTTCACAACAGCATTTGTTGGAAACACTGTCCTTTTCCCATTAAATGGTCTTGGTGTGCTTCCTCCAAATCATTTGACCATATATGTGAGAATTTCTGGATTCTTTATTCTATTCCACTGGTCTATATGTCTGTTTTTATTCAGTATCACACTGTTTTGATTATTGTATCTTTGCAGTAAAATATGAAATCGGGAAGTGTGAGTCTTCCAACTTTGATCTTTTCTAAGACTGTTGTTGTTTTTCAGTTGCTAAGTCATGTCTGACTGTGATTCCATGGACTGCAGCATACCAGACTTCCCTGTCCTTCACTATCTCCCGGAGCTTGCTCAAACTCATGTCCGTTGAGTCAGTGATGCCATCCAACCATCTCGTCCTCTGTCACCCTCTTCTCCTCCTGCCCTCAATCCTTCCCAGAATCAGGGTCTTTTCCACTAAGTCGGCTCTTTCCATCAGGTGGCCAAAGTATTGGAGCTTCAGCTTCAGCATCAGTCCTTCCAATGAATATTCAGGGTTGATTTCCTTTAGGACTGACTGGTTTGATCTCCTTGCTGTCCAAGGGACTCTTCAAGAGTCTTTTCCAACATCACATTTTAAAAGCATCAATTCTTTGGTATTCAGCTTTCTTCTTTTCGAGATGTTTTGGCTATTTGGAATCTGTAGATCCCTTTGGGTAGTATTGACATCATACCAATATTAAGTCTTCCAGTCTGTTTACATGGGATATCTTTCAACTTATTGGTGTCATCTTTAACAAGATTAATATCAGCTTCCCTGGTATAATGAGTTCCCTAGTGGCTCAGAGGGTAAAGCATCTGCCTGCAATGCAGGAGACCCAGGTTCGATTCCTGGGTCTGGAAGATCCCCTGGAGAAAGAAATGGCAACCCACTCTGGTATTCTTGCCTGTAAAATCCAGGCTTCTCTACCAAGATGGAGAAGCCTGGTAGGCTTATAGTCCATGGGGTGACAAAGAGTCAGATACTACTGAGCGATTTCACTTTCTTTCTTTCACTTTTCCTGGTATAGCTCAGTTGGTAAAGAACCTATCTGCAATGCAGGAGACCCCGGTTTGATTCCTGGGTCGGGAAGATCTGTTGGAGAAGGGATAGACTACCCACTCCAGTATTCTTGGTTTTCCCTTGTAGCTCAGCTGGTAAAGAATCTGCCTGCAATGTGGGGAACCTGGGTTCAATCCCTGGGTTGGGAAGATCCCCTAGAGAAGGGAAAGGCTACCCATTCCAGTATTCTGGCTTGGAGAATTCCATAGACTGTATAGTCCATGGGGTGGCAAAGAGTTGGACACGACTGAGCGACTTTCACATTAATGTCATTCAGCAATGTCTTGTGGTTTTCAATATACAAGTCATCAACTTCTTCATTAAGACTTCATTAAGTCTTTGGGGTTGTGCATATTAGTGTATAGAAAGGCAACTGATTTTGTGTGTTGCTGGAAGGAAATGGCAACCCACTCCAGTACTCTTGCCTGGAGAATCCCACGGAGGGAGGAGCCTGGTAGGCTACAGTCCATGGGGTCACAGAGAGTCGGACATGACTGAGCGACTTCACTTCTGTATCTAAACTTTGCTGGATTTTTTTCTAGTGCTAACAGATTTGGGGGTGTGGAGATCATTTGTGTTTTCTACACATAGCACCATGTATTCTGCAGGGATAATTTTACTTCATTCTAATTTCATTCTTTTTCTTGACTAATTACTCTGCCTTGAACTTCCAACACTGTGCTGAATAGGACTAGTGAAAGCTGCATCCTTGTCTTGTTCATGATTTCAGTCCTTTTCCACTGAGTATAATGTTAGCTGTAAGAGTTTCATATGTGGTCTTTATTATGTTGAGGTAGCTTCCTTCAATTCCTAATGTGTTGAATGGCTTTTTTTAATCAAAAGAATTTTGTCAAATCCTTTTTCAGCATCAATGATATGATCCCCATGGGACCCTCATTCTGCTAATGTGTTGTCTTCAATTGGATTTTTATCTGTTGGACCATCTTTGCATTGCAGCAATAAACCCATGTGTTCAAATCTATAAAAATTTTTAAGTGATCTTGAATTCAGTTTGCTAATCCTTTAAGAATTTTGCATCAGTATTCAACAGGGATATTGATCTTTAACTTTCTTTTCTTATGTTGTCATTTTCTGGCTTTGGTATCAGGGTAATACTAGGCTTATATAGTGGATTAGGAAGTGTTCTCTCATATTGAATTGCTTTTTTGAAAAGTGTGAGGACTGATGTTATTTCTTCTTTAAATGTTTGGTACAACTGAGTAAAGTCAAAGGTTGCAGGATTTTCTTTTGTTGGGAGGGTTTTGACTGCTGATTCAATCTCCTTTCTAATTATAGGTCTATAAAGATCTAATTTCTTCATGAATCAGTCTTGGTATGGTTTTTACAATTATATCCATCACATCTAGGTTATCCAAGATGTTTACAACTGCTCTTGTATTCTTACGATCCTTTTTATTTTTGTAGACTCATTAGTAGTATCCTTAATCTTACTTGTTTTTTTGAAGTTGAGTCTTTTCTGTTATTGATCTAGCTAAAAGTTTACCCATTTTATTAACCTTTCCAAAGAACTAACTTTTGGTTCAAATTTTTCTGTTGATTTTCTGTTCAGTATATTGCTTATCTTCATTCTAATTATTCTAGTGGCTTTGGGCTTAGTCCCTTCTTCTTTTTCTAGTTCCTTAAGTTATAAAATTAGAATGTTGATTTCAGTTTTCTTTCTTCAGGTAAACAGTTACTGCTAAAATATTCTCTCTTATGAGATGCAGTGAAAGCAATGCATGTTGTGTTTTGCTTAATGTATTTTGAGGATGTTATTAGATGTATAAATGTTTATTGTTATATCTGTCATATAAAACCCTATAGGACATCCTTTTCTGTCTCTTTAAATTCACAAAGGTTATAAGTCTATTTGTCTGATAATAGTATACTGTTCTTTTTTATTGCTATTCACATGGAATATCTTTATCCATCCTTTTACTTTTAACCTATTTGGATCTGAAGTCAGTCTCTTGTAGACAACATACGGTTAAAGTAATTGTTGGTAAGGAAGAACTTAAGCCGTTTTGCTATTTCTCTTCTAAATGTTTCGTGGATTTTTGCTCCTTATTTTGTTAGTGTCTTTTGTGTTTTGCCTTTTTTTTTTTTTTATGTAGTAAACATATAAATTTTCTCTCTTTGTATGTATTCTATAGCTATTTCTCTTTTTTGGCAGGTTTTTTTTTTTTTTTTCCCCTGCTGCACTTCACAGCTTGTGGGATCTTAGTTCCCCAATCAGGGACTGAACTTAGGATCTTAGCATTGAGAGTGCAGAGTCCTAACCACTGGACTACAAGGGAATTCTTCCGTAGCTATTTCTTTGTGGTTACCATGGGGATTCTGTTTAACGTCATAAAGTAATAACACTAATTTGAGTTTATAGCAGCTTAAGTTCAATAGTTAATAAAAACTTTGCTACCTTGCTCTTAAGTAACTGCCTTCACTCCCTTTCAGCCATTAATGTCACAGGATTCGATCTTTAAGCATTGTGTCGGGAAAACAAAAACCAGTAACTGTTTTTATACACTGGTTCCTAAGTTGTGTGGAAAATAGAGTTAAACATCAGAGTTATACTAGTTTCTATAATTGTTCATGTATACCTTTATGCAGTTTAATTTCTTTTTATGGTTTCCTGTTCCTATCCTTTGTCCTTCAAGAATTCCCTTTTGCATCTCTTTCAGGGCATATCTAGTTGTAATAGTCTCTTCTTACTTTTATCTGATAATGGTTTCATTTCTCCCTCATTTTTGATGGATAGTTTTGCCAGATAAAAGATTTTAGGTTGACAGTTTTCTCTTTTAGCACTTTGAATATATCAAACTACTGCCATTCAGCCTCCATGGTTTCTGATGAGGAATCTGATAATCTTACTGAAGGTCCCTTTAAATTTTTTTTTACTTTTGGCTGTGCTAGGTCTTCACTGCTGCAAGGGCTTTTCTCTAGCTGGGGCAAGCAGGAACTACTTTCTAGCTGCGGTGCCCAGGCCTCTCTTGTTGTGTAGCACAGGCTCTAGAGTGCACTGGCCTCACTAGTTGTGGCACGTAAGCTCAGGAGTTGCCTCGCAGACTCTAGAGCACAGGCTCAGTAGTGGTGGCACACAGGCTTAGTCAGGCTTAGCTGCTCTGCAGAACATGGAACCTTCCTGGATCGGGTCAAGCCCATGTCTCCTTTTACAGGTGGATTCTTTACCACTGAGCCACAAGAGGAAGCTTTATGAGTCTCTTCATTCTTGCTGCTTTCAAATTCTTTCTTTTTGTATAGCTTAATTATACAGATCTCCCTTGACTTACAATAGGGTTGTATATTGATAAACCCATGGTAAGTTGACAATATCATAAGTTGAAATGCATTTTATATACCTATCCTACTGAACTTCATAGCTAAGCCTATCCTACCTTCCATGTGCTCTGAACAATTACATTAGCAAAAGTCATCTAATACTAAGCCTATTTTGAAGTGATATAATTGAATACTGTGCTGAAAAACAGAATGATTGTTAAGTATATTAGATGTTTACCCTCTTGATCACGTGGCTGACTGGAAGTGGTAGCTCTCTATCACTGCCAGTCAGCATAAGTGCATCTCATTGCATATTGCTAACCTGGGAAAAGATAAAATTCAAGACTTGAAATGTGGTTTTTACTGAATCCATATCACTTTTGTAACATTAGGGTTGAAAAATCCCAGGTCCTAGGTTGAGGACAAACTATGATGTATTTTTTTACTTTACCCTATTTGGTGTTCATTGAGCCTCTGGACATCTACATCCACATCTTACATCTAATTTGGCAAGCTTCTTGTCATTATTTATTCAAATCATCATCATATAGTTTTCTCTTTCCTCCTTGGACTCCTGTAATGTTTCTTGTTCCATTTGAGGGTATCTTGCAAATCCCTTAGATTTTTTTGTTTTATAGCAATTTCAACTCTCCTGTCTTCAGCTTTGCTGATGAGGTTTTTTTTTTTGCTTGCTCAATTCTACTGTTCAACCCCTCTAGTGAAATTTTATTAACTTTCTGCTCCAGAATTTCTTTGGTTCCTTTTGTAATTTCTCTCCATTGGTATTCCCATTTTATTCATCACTCTCTTGATTTTCATTAGTTCTTTGAGCATAATTAAAGATCTTTTTCTGTTAAGTTCAGTGTGTAGGCTTCCTCCAGGCCAGTTTCTGTTTCATTGAATTGACCTTGTTTCCTTCTTTGTACGCCTTTCAGGTTTGTTGTTGTTGAAAATTGGGCACTTTACTATTACAATATTGTAATTCTGAATATAACATTCTGTTTTATCCTCAGTTCGCCAGTTGCTGCTGACAGCTAAAGGCTGTTGTTCATTTGTTTTTGAGACTTCCAAGCCCTTTTCACAAAGCCTACTCCTTGTGTGTGATCACTGAAACCTCTGTCCCTATTATCTCATGTTTATCTGATTTTAGAGACTTCCCTGAATGCCAGTTCTCCTTTTTGCAGTTTAGCTGTGTCCTGAGGCATTCCCTCCATACTTAGTTAGGCTTGCTTCTATCCTAGGGATCAGACCAAGATGAAAGCCTAAGGTCTTAAATCTTTTCTGAGCCATTTTTTCTGTGCACACATTTGACATTCTGCATTCCTTGGGTACAACTGCTTTTGAACATCTGATTTGTCAAAAATCTTACCCCAGTTTCTCCTCTGGGCCTTACATGGCCTATATCTAGATGCCTGTGACTCTGTAGTCATCTGGCAGCTTTCACAAGCGGTGCCTACCTTTTCTTGCCTGTTTCCAAGTTATGAAAAACAATGATGAACAGCTTGAATCAAACCTTGTAATCCCAAAGACAGATTAAAGAAGGCAGTGATTTGCAAGTAAAGTCTATTCTTCCTCTTCTGGCTTGAGGAAGGGAAATGGACACCAGGCTTCTTATTTTAAGAATAAGCCCACCATTGCACGGGAGGCAAGGGTGGTTAAGAAGTCGCATTTTTCTGCCATTTTGATGATGGGTTTTCTTCACTAGGCTGTGTGTTGGTTGCTGTAAACCTTTGACTGTTTTCCAGAATTCCAACAGTTGGTTCATATAGTTGCTGCTTTCCCCCTTTTCTCCCCAGTGTTTCTGTGGAAGAATGAAAGCTGGAATGTCATAGATCACAATTTTGCTTGTGTCAGTCAGACCAATTATGTTTATTCCTATCTGTAATTCTAGTATCCTGACTAGCCTTTGAATAGAGTATGTTGCAGATACATGTATGGTGACTGAATTTTAGTTAGACTTGGAAATTTTGTGTAAATGTTAAGAAAAGGGTCTCAATTATTTTCATCTACATTTAAAATTAATGAATACATATTTTTTCCAATTCCTTGTAGTAATCAATCTTTCCTTTTTACTATGATGCTACTGTTTTGTTCAGTCACTCAGTTGTGTCTGACTCTGCAACCCCATGGACTGCCCCACGCCAGGCTTCCCTGTCCATCAACTCCTGGAGCTTGCTCAAACTCATGTCCATTGAGTTGGTGATGCCATCCAATCATCTCATCCTCTGTGACCTCCTTCTCCTCCTGCCCTCAGTATTTCCCAGCATCAGGGTCTTTTCCAGTGACTCAGCTCTTTGCATCAGGTAGCCGAAGTATGGAGCTTCAACTTCAGCATCAGTCCTTCCCAATGGCTATTCAGGGTTGATTTCCTTTAGGACTGACTGGTTTGATCTCCTTCCTGTCCAAGGAACTCTCAAGTGTATTCTCCAGCACCACAGTTTGAAAGTATCAGTCCTTTGGTGTTCAGCCTTCTTTATGGGCCAACTCTCACATCTCTACATGACTACTGGAAAAACCATAGCTTTGACTAGACAGACCTTTGTCAGCAAAGTGATGTCTCTGCTTTTTAATACTCTCTAGGTTCATCATAGCTTTTCTTCCTAGGAGCAAGCATCTTTTAATTTCATGGCTGCAGGCACCATCCACAGTGATTGGATCCCAAGAAAATAAAGTCTGTCACTGTTTCCATTTTCCCCCATCTATTTGCCATGAAGTGATGGGACCAGATGCCCTGATCTTAGTTTTTCATATGTTGAGTTTTATGCCAGATTTTTCACTCTCCTCTTTCATTAAGAGGCTCTTTAGTTCCTCTTTGCATTCTGCTGTTAGGGTGGTGTCATCCGTATATCTGAGGTTATTGATATTTCTCCCAGCAATCTTGATTTCAGCTTGAGCTATTTCACATGATGTATTCTGTATATAAGTTAAATAAGCAGAGTGACAATATAAAGCCTTGACATACTCCTTTCCCAATTTGGAACCAGGCCATTGTTCCATGTCTAGTTCTAACTGTTGCTTCTTGACCTGCATATAGCATTCTCAGGAGTCAGGTAAGGTGGTCTAATAATCCCATCTCTTTCAGAATTTTGTAGATGTTGTGATTCACATAAAGGCTTTAGTGTAGTCAGTGAAGCAGATGTTTTTCTGGAATTCTCTTGCTTTTTCTATGATCCAGCGGATGTTGGCAATTTGATCACTGGCTCCTCTGCCTTTTCCAAATCCAGCTTGAACATCTAGAAGTTCTTGGTTCACATACTGTTGAAGCCTTGCTTAGAGAATTTTAACTATTACTGTGCTAGCATGAGAGATGAAGGCAGTTGTGTAATAGTTTGAACACTCTTTGGCATTGCTTTTGTTACTGGAATGAAAACTGACCTTTTCCAGTCCTGTGGCCACTGCTGAGTTTTCCAAATTTGCTGGCATATTGAGTGCAGCATTTTAACAGCATCACCTTTTAGGATTTGAAATAGCTCAGCTGGAATTCCATTACCTCCACTAGCTTTGTTCATATGAAAAGGCAAAAGATATCAGCCTTTCTGAAATGAAATGCTCCACAGACTCTTAGTACCAAAACATTAAATGGTGTTTATTGGCTTCTGCCAATGTTTTCTGCTTTATAGTAGCATATATTCTTCTGTCTCCATCATGGCATACTGCAGAAATGAAATAAAACAAAAGTAACATGTCTCATATAAATATGACTTTTTCTATAAATGGGCCAATATTAAAATGACTTCCTGGTAACACTCTTTTACATAGTATAGGTGTTTTGTTCATTTAACAAGGATGTTATTACTAATATTCACTATGTTTTATTTTAGGGTTTTCATAAAGCAAGACTCATAAATTGTTTCTACAAGTGAAAATCAAGTCAGTCATCTAAAATCTCAATTTCAAATCAAGAGGATTTAGAGTCTTCTGTTTTGATTAAAATGGAATTTATGGTGGTGTTTAAATGGGTTAGGCTGTGTGGGCACAAAATGACAAAAGTAGATTTAATTATTTTCTCAAAAATTTTTGTAGAATGCATAGGACATTATCAGATGTGTAAAAGTTTATTTTACATTCTTTCACGTTCACTGTGTTAAATTTGCAGTATAAATCAGTGGCAAAACCTTTGCTGTTTGGCTTCTCTTACTAGATTGAAAAGTGGTTTTATTTACCAGTGAGTGGTCCAGGTTTAAGCAAAGTTGAGAATTATAGCAGTGAACTGGCCTTCTGGACCCCTTCATTAGTCTAGGTCACAGGCTATTAAGTGAAGCAATACATAGGATGTCTGTTTCCAGGTCTTAATCCCAAGCTTCCCTCCTCTTCCTTACATTGTTACTTGGCTTTTCAAGGAGTTTATTCCTTAAAGCAGACTTTAACAAGGCAAACTGTAGCTGCAGATTCTGCTTTGAAAGTACATAAGAAAGCATTTTTAAAACATTTTGATTGAATAAACAATCCTGTCAACCCTGTCATTTGATAGAAGGCAGTTCAGTAAGTGAAGACACTGAAAATACATCTTTAGTTTTTTTGTGCTTCTGTCAATTTTTTCACGTGATCATTTTTCTGGTTTCACAAATGACTATACAATAGCTGCCATTCTAGGAGTTTAATATGTTTTTTTAGCTGAAACAGTAACTTTTCCTTTAATGCTTGCTTTTAAGACAAGCCTTTCAAAAACAGCTAAATACTAATATTCAGAAATATTCCATTGCAATCAAACTTTTCTTTGGACTTTCTCCAGGAACTGATATTGAGGATAATCACTTTAAAGTGTTTTCATTATTCATATAAACAGCAGAAAGAAAATCCTTTGGAGTAAAAATTGGTCTAACAAATTATTAAGAACAGAACAGAAAAGTGTGAATGTTCATATATTTTGATTTCACTTACCTTGCAAGTGTTCTTCTCCTGTTAGAACTACTGACTGTTACAAAAGGGCCATACGTTACATCATACTGTATTAGAATATGCAAATACAGATGTCCTATAACAAAGACCTGGGGAAGAAAACAAGTGGCTTAGGCAAGACTGATTTTAATTTCTGTCTTGTAAAACAGTCTAAAGAGAGGCAGTCCAGATCAGTTATGCACTTCAGCAAAACACTGTGTGGATACGGTTCTGTGTGGTTGTCTTCCACAAAACAGCATTGACTCTGCTGTGAAGTCTAAGGTGGCTCACTATCATATCCACTTCTAAGCAACAAGGTTGAATAAAGGAAAGCAAAACAAAAACAGTCATCCTGTTAAAGGAAATACTATCACTTGCCTCACGCTTCCCTGCCCTGAACAGCCGTTCTTGCAAGGGAGACTAGGGGATGCAGTCTGTATTCTGGTGCGCGTGTGCCTCGCTGAAAACCAAAGGTGTGATCTGTGTGAACAGGGAAGAATGTTTATCAGGGGAAAACTGGTATTCTCTGCACCTATTTTCATATATTTACAAATAATTAGAAATTTAAACTTGACAGTCCTTTCACTGGAAATGTGCCAGGATTTGCTAGCTGACAAATACCATCATTCTGGGTTTTCCCCTTAGTTTCCTTCACTCACTCACTAAAAGTGGTGAAGGAGATGGTGAAGGACAGGGAAATCTGCCATGCTGCAGTCCATGGGGTTTCAAAGAGTTGAACACAGCTGAGCAACTTAACAACAACACAACTATCTGAGTTTCCAAGGTATGTTATATTGGTATAAAATCAAAGAAAGGTGATGTAATTGCCTGATCTGCCAACTAGCTATATAGAAGTAGGTGAAAAAAGAATCTTCCGATGCAATTTTTTTTTAAATCTCAACACTGATGTTTATTTGCTGGTGACTATGCCCTGAGGGACACAGTGAGTGACTAAGGTCAGCAGTTACTCTTCAAAGACTCTAGCACACAGAGGCAACAGCTGGTCCCCAAGTGTGACTCTCGCCTCAACCCTTTGTCCATGTTGCAGTCTTTATTGAGGGAAAAGGAAAATGTTTTCCCTTATAAGAGCATATGGATTGGTCTTGGCAATTCATTTGACTAAGCAACTTTATAGAGTACTAAAACAAAAAGTTCTTTAATACTTATCAAGTAAAAAGACAGTAATTTTGTTACAGCTTCTGAAAAGCATGGTGAAACTGTAAAGCAGAGAAAAATTTATCAAGCCATCTGGACAGTTTTCTCTTTTATTAAGGAAGAAAAAAATCTTCATGATTCTGCTGAAAGATCATCTCACAGTGCAGAGGTAGTCATGGAATGTCTCAGCTCTCCTTCCAGTGATGGATCCTTTCTCAGTCTTTCAATGCAGAAGACTGTAAAGTCCTGTTGCACAGCAGTCACACAGCCTGGTGCAATAGTCATAATCAGTTTGCTTGTGCCTGATGCAAAAGTTCTCAACTCTGGGTCCCTGTTATGTTATATACAAAGTTATCCTTCCTCTAATACATTAAAAACTACCAAAAAATCTTTAGAGTGTCAAAGCTACAAAACAGATACATATGAAGTTTCTTTTATCTGAAATATACACCTCCCAAGTTTCCATTTTTCCAGAAAAGGCAGAGCCTACAAGTCATATACTGTGAAAGCCACTTTACAGGAGGCTTTATTTAGATGACCCAAGATGAATCAGTGCCATTATTGTTGTATAGCTGTGAAACAGATCATTATAGTTAAACTCATTACATTTCTTCAGTATAAAGTTCCCAGTGACTATGCGATCACATCCAATTTCTCCATTTCCAAAGAAGCCAAATAAAGGAACACTAGGAAAAAACTTTCTAAATGCATCAGCCTCCACATTCTTCTTGGCTCTGTAATACTGAGAGCCCCTGCCGACGCATGCAA
The DNA here is from genome assembly GCA_917880005.1 of Nanger dama. Lineage (NCBI taxonomy): Eukaryota > Metazoa > Chordata > Mammalia > Artiodactyla > Bovidae > Nanger > Nanger dama. The sequence continues at coordinate 720,115 of CAKJTW010000110.1, read as the reverse complement.
ACATGAAAACCGATGGTGTTCTGCTCCGGAATGTTCGCCGCCTTGAGGCGCTGCATGGCAGCGTCAGCAGTCTTCTCGTCATTGACGTCCTCGTTGAGAAGCACTGTGGCGCCCTGGACTTGGTGTCCACTAAATGACAGTCCGACCACACCAGTGGCATCGACGTCCAGGGAGCTCCTAGGAAATGAAATTAGAAAAGTGGCGACGTGTCACGAAACACAGTTCAGATTTACAGTGTGAAAGAAAAGAAAACTCCCTCCCAATTCTCGGTGGTTGAGAAGCACTACCTTAATTTACGGTTAGTCTGAGGTGCTCTCTCCCTGATGAGAGGTAAGGTAGGAAGGGTTAAAAGTGAAACTACTGAAATTGATACAATAAAAGAACTCAGAAGGCCGATCTGTGGAGAAGAAAGCAATTATTTCTTCAGTCACAGATACAAAGGGGCCAATGCATCACCATAAAGATTTCTAAAATCCAGCCTGAGCTTTAGAGGGGCACAGAGCACCCTCACCTGACTCTCTCCCTTAAAAGGAACCTTACAGCTTTGCTCATATATACAGTGCTGAAGCTTTTGGCATTATTTACAGCTTCAGTACCTTTTTACCCCCTACCTCAGCTTGTCAAATTTTAAAAGAGGTGTATTAAATATTCACTCATGGAGGATAATTTTATTAGAACCCATAATTCCAGAAGTTTTAGCTCTCTTCTATTTGATCCATAAAGAAACAGGTTACATTGCTGTGTCTTATCTATTGCTTTGAGCCAATAATTTAGTTTAATCTGAAGGGAAAAATCATACATTTTGTTTCTATTTACCGGGCATTTTTAAAATGAAACACTTTATGGTTACTAAAGAAAATATAAACAGTGTTAATAAAGTTGTTAACACCCACTGGGGGAAACCAAGTAAGTACCTTTTTTAATCAGGCTTAGCAACATCTGAGTCTGTGAACAGGCAGGATTCACTGGGTTAATAAGAAACTGAGACTTAAAAGGCTTAAGCAGTAAGTCCCTTAAGGCTAATCAGTGGCAAAACAAGTTTCTGAGGGGCAGAATCCATCTTCTGAAGTCTGCTGCTGCTCCTTTAACTTTATTACATTTCCTCTTCGGTGTACAATGGCAACAGGTGTCTCCTGCCTAAAAGAATCAGTCATCTTTTTTTAGAGGGAGAGGGGCTTATATCTGGACACCATTAAAATGAAGCACTGATATACTCAGTGGCCTCCCTTCTCAGTGACACAGTGTAAAGACCACACTAATGGGTCACGTAAAAGGTAATGATTGCTGGAGGGTGTGTTTCCCCGTATTAGGTATAAAGGGTATATTATATACAGACAGCCATGCTAAAGTAACTGGCTAGCATCTCAGATGTTACATGTCTGAATGAGGTGGCATTTCAAAGATAAACTCTGAGTTAAATCACCACTGCCCTATCCGTATATAATTTAAAAGTAAAAGACAATAAGGAAGGTGAAACAAGAGGGGAAATAACCCACAGACAGCTACCAAGAATCAGGTATACTTATGCATGAAATCCAGTGCTCAGAGTTCAGTGCACTTGGCTTTCCTCCCTTCTTCCTCAAGTTCCAGGAAACTCAACTTAGCATCTGCTTTCCCTGACCTGTTGGTGCTAACCACCAGGACGGACATAATGACTGGGATGATTTAAACCACTCTTAAAGATACTGATCTCTAACAGTCTGTCTCCATGTCACTGCTCTAGGGTCCAAATACTAAAAGTGAATACAGAAAGAAAGAATGAGGTTTGCAGGAAATATTTGGGGTCAGGAGGAATGTTTCATTTTCTTCCTTTTGGAAACAGCTGGTATTTATGTCCACTTAATTAGCTGAAACTCAAAATACTACATACTTTCATTAAAAATGGAAAAGTAGCAATGGTTCAAGATAGAAGAGCAAATATTTTTATCTTTGAAAACAGACGCCTTAGTAATAAAATCAAAGAGATATCATTTTTGAACTTGAAAAAGCCTTTCAAAAGATCTAGTATAGTATTTCCCAAAATGTGTTCCAAGTAATATTGCTTATACATGGAATGTGAAAAAAATGGTACAAATGAACTGATTTACAAAACAGAAATAATCATAGATGTAGAAAACAAACAGGGTATCAAGGGGGAAGGTAGGGGGTAAAAACTGGGAGGCTGGGATTGATATATACACACTGCTATATATAAAATAGATGACTATATAGCACAGGGAGCCCTGTTCAATACTCTAATGGCCTAAATGGGAATAGAATCTTAAAAGAGTGGATATAGGTATAACTGATTCCCTTTGCTTATACCTGAAACTAACACAACATTGTAAATCAACTATACGCCAATAAAATTTTTTTTTAATCTAATACAACATTTTTTTAAATGTGTGCTGAATAATACCAGTAGGCTTGCAAGATGCTTCATGTACAAAAGGTTCTGTAAGAACTGTCACAAGTAACAGTATTAGCCCTCCCTCTAAAAGATCCAAAGTACTGAGCACAGTACTAGAGTTTTATCACAAAGCTGTGCTACTGAACCACACACTTCCTTTAGAGGAGAACAGAACCAGAGAGGAAGTGATATGCTGCTGTCAGAGTGACGGAGCCATCAAGGACACACAATAAACAATGCTGAAAGTCAATTTTAAGGCGAGTGTAACACCAACTAAGAATAAATTCTTAAAAGGATACCATATGTAAGTTTTGTTCTTCAAAGATAAGCAGAATTACGTTGTGTACGCCCTTCAACCTATGTCCTTTGCAAAATGGAATGAACTATTAGCAATCCTTTAAACATGATTGGGTTTTAAAAAACCCAAAGTACTGTAAAGCTGAGAACATAACCCATCACATGCAGAAGAAGTCCAAAGCACTTCAAACATACTTTTCAGAAGTCAGCGATGCCAGGTTGTCCACCTGGCCTCCAGCCAAGATGACATTCATATCACTGAAAGTGCTGACGACTCGCTGCAGATAATTGCTGGCGCCCACCTTACAGCAGTTATAGCCAAACACAAGGACCACACGCAGCTCAGGGTTGTCTAAAAGACCTGCAGAAAAACCAAGAGTGACAATTTAAAAAGAGTCTTTGAAAGGAATCCTTAAAAAGGAATTTTGAATTATTTTTCAAAATGAAATGTTATTGCTAATATCTTATAGGCCTAATTAAGTGCAACTTAGTGCTTAAGCTGTCAAGTCTTCCATTTTTTTTGCAAGCTCTGCTGCTGTTAACTCGCTTCAGTCGTGTCCAACTCTGTGCGACCCCACAGACGGCAGCCCACCAGGCTCCCACATCCCTGGGATTCTCCAGGCAAGAACACTGGAGTGGGTTGCCATTTCCTTCTCCAATGCGTGAAAGTGAAGTCGCTCAGTCGTGTCCGACTCTTCGCGACCACATGGACTGCAGCCTACCAGGCTCCTCCGTCTGCGGGATTTTCCAGGCAAGAATACTGGAGTGGGGTGCCATTGCCTTCTCCGTTGCAAGCTCTAACATTACTCAAAACCTATGCTATAATTAATTTTTAACCATTAAGAAAATTAAATGGCTATTTGAAATAATATAGTCAACATTCAACACAAGGAAGTAGCTGTGTCACTGAGCAACGCCCCTTGGTGGGCCTGAGTACAAGTCATCTCCACTCAGGCCGCCACCTGGCATGGCAGGGAACACTGGTTTACAGAACAGAGTTAGATGCAGTGGGAATTTAAACGTCCAGAGAAAATGAGACGCCACTAACCACCTGTAGAGGGTTGAATGCGATCTCCCTACCACATTCCCAGGAATGAAGAATGTGACCTAACTTGGGGAAAAGGTCTTTGCAGATGGGATCAAAGATCCTGAGATGTGATCATTGGGACCGTCCAGGTAGGCCCTAAATACTACACAAGAATCCTTACTAGAGAAACAGACAGAAGAGGCAATGTGACCTCAGAAGCAGAGACTGAAATGATGCAACCGTAAGGAATGTCAGTGGCACCAGAAGGAGGAAGAGAAAAGAGATCCCCGCCCCCGGAGCCGCCAGAGGAAGCAGCTGCACCAACACCCTGACTCCAGCCTTCTGTACTGCGACGGAAGGAATGGTGCTTAAGCCGCTGAAGTCTGCGGTCGTTTGTTACAGCAGCCCTAGGAAACCACACCACCATTAAAATACAGGCCTTATCCACATATTCCAGGAGAGAGACGGTGGATTAACCATGAGAAGCTCATTCCAAAGCAGGGAAATACTCAATTCTGGAGCCCTTCTGGGATGTAATCCTGGAATGAAAAGCAGCTACCACTAGAGGGCAGCATAGGCTGGTCAGGAGGCAGGCAGGACACACACATCCCCGACAAGCTCCCAGGCTTTCCTATGTGCCTCTGGCACCCTGTTCATAGACTATCATCAATTTAAAAGCTGACAAACAGGTGGCTCCAGGACAGGAAAAAGAAAAAAAACACCTGACCCACATGCAAGTATCCACTGACTCGGCCACATGACTTCCATCTTCACAGGGTAAAGGCTCCCTGAAGTAGAGCTCATTCAGGCAACCTGAGGTGGGGGTGGAGGTGCATGACCAGTTCCTAACACGAAGGAATGACTTCTCTAGGGAGACTGCCTCTGGTCCATTTCTAATTCTCTCCACAGCGCATCACTGCTCTGGAGAGCAAGAAAGTGACAGTGAAGTCGCTCAGTCGTGTTGCAACCCCATGGACTGTAGCCTGCTAGGCTCCTCCAAGCATGGGTTTTCCCGGGCAAGAACACCTGAGTGGGTTGCCAATCCCTTCTCCAGGGGATCTTCCCGGCCCAGGGATCGAACCTGGTCCCCCCGCACTGCACGCAGGCTCTCTACTGTCTGAGCCACCAGGGAAGCCCACATTGCAGGGAGAGTAAGAATAGTAGTTAAAAGCCAGTACTCTCAAGACACCATACACCCCAAACCATTACGAAAGGGCTCTTTCTCTCCACACAGACCAGGCCAGCAAATTTTCAGAAAATGTTTTTTTGTGTTTTTTTTTTTTCTCCCTAGAATGACTGTTTAGAGTTAGAAGGGGCCTGTGGGGTCAAAAGTGTAGCCTTATTTTACAAATAAAGGCTGCTAATCTCAGGAAAGTGGCCCAGGACATCTTAGCAGACTAGACCCACATCTCGACTCTCAGTTTTAAGTTTTAGAAACCTAAAGACTTCCAATCTCTCCCCTTCCTACTGTTTTCTAAGCTCTAGACTCTCACAGTTGCCGACTAGGCACCACCCTCACTCAGCCAGTGCATACCCAGTGCTTCCAGCCTCTTCCCCAGTGGTCTTGTTCCATAGAAGAGCACACAAACACACCCTAATTTAGCTCACTTCCCTCCACCCAACTTAGAGAACAAGCCCACTGTAGCCCAGGCTGGCTGCCTGTCAAGGCAGACAGGTCTCTATTATATACCAGGAGGAAGGTTCAAACGCCATGCCACTCCACATCGAGAGGTCTAAGATAAACGAGCCTGAGAAGATGACCACCCAGCTCATTTTGAGGTAAATCCTGGCACTGCCTTCACTCCTGACTGTGGTGAAACAAGGGGGTCCTCTACTCGGTACAAGTGTCTCAGAACTTTCAACTTCAAGAAAGCCAGGATAGCCATCTTCCCAGCTCCGATGTTTGCTGGGCAGATGACACACTGAACCAGTGACCTCCGGTCCGCTGTTCCTGGAAATCCAGCGTGAGACGGAAGTGCCTGAAGGGCACGTGGGCCACCCGTTCCTCTGGCAGCTCTAAACACTGTTCGACTGCACACAGCGCTCAGTGAGCAGACCTCCTTGGTTTGGATCCTACCACTGTTATTTTAAGGAATCAGAGTTGGGGTGATGCCACTGGTGTTCATAGAGAGACATGGTACAAAACAGCTTGAAAAACTCAACATATTTACTGTAAGGGCATATGGATCCACTAGAATTTATCACAGCTCTCGGAAGACTGGGTAGAGTTCTACTTTTGTCCTCGCTCGGCAAACCAGTGCCCCACCTCTAGCAAATGCTGACAGTCTGCACCTCAGGTACTAACCACGGCCCTGGCTGCCCTAAGCCCCTCTTACACCTGAGCCTCAACTCAGAATTCCTCCACCGATCGTCTACAGATCTTTTCTGTAAGCTGCCTTAAATTCATTTTCAAATAAGGCAGAATATAAATTCATTACAGATACGATCAAGCTGGAAGGTTAAGAGGAAAAAAAGTAAAATCTAGGGACCAAGACCAGCGTCAGATTCAGGAAAGCCTACTGTGAAGAACTATTCCAAAGATTGGCCAGAACTGCCTGAAAAACTTTAGGTCTGTGTGTTCAGATTTCCGTTCTTTCTAGAGAAACCTCTCTCTGAAGACAGCTCTTTTATGAACTATTTGAAAGTGATATAGTCTAAATGCATGTAGAATATCGATAATTACTTTAAATAGGTACACAATAAGCAACAAAGATTTATTGTATAGCACAGGGAACAGTGCCCTGGTAGCTCAGCTGGTAAAGAGTCGCCTGCAATTCAGAAGACCCCAATGCAATGCATGGGTCGGGAAGATCTGCTGGAGAAGGGATAGGCTGCCCACTCCAGTCTTCTTGGGCTTCCCCAGTGGCTCAGCTGGTAAAGAATCCGCCTGCAATGCAGGAGACCTGGGGTGGGAAGATCCCCTGGAGAAGGGAACGGCTGCCCATGGGAGGGACATGCTGGTGTGTCAGTGTCAACCATGAATAAGCAGCATCAGCTGCTGAACCTCCTTCTCCAATTAATGTGCCAGCTCCTTTTTCTTCAATCACCTTTAAATTACCTGGTGTTCCCAAATTTCCATCTGTGGTTGAGACCATTCTCTTGAGCTTCAGACCCACACATTAACTGTCGAATCAATGTTCCCATCTCAGACTCAACATGTCCAACCCAGAACTGGTAATCTGGCTCTTCTGACCTCTGTCCCCGTCTATTCTGTTCTTCAGCGTGCCCACCGTGGCAGAAACTCAGGTAACAGCACTGTCACCATCCTCATTCTCAACTCCCAACATTTTAATCCATCACCTCAACCTCGATTCCACCTTGAAACTTCATCGTGAATCCACTCATATCTCCACAACTCCACTTGCCACAACCGCAACAGCCTCTCTTGTGTCCCTCCAAACTGATCACACCACAGCCAGAGGGGCAGTTTCAGAAGACTTAGCTGGCTGTGTCCCTCCTCTGCCTCGAGTCCTGGTTTGCCGCTGCCCTTGCTGCTGCTGCTGCTAAGTCGCTTCAGTCATGTCTGATTCTGTGCGACCCCATAGACGGCAGCCTACCAGGCTCCCGCGTCCCTGGGATTCTCCAGGCAAGAGTACTGGAGAGGGTTGCCACTTCCTTCTCCAATGCATGAAAATGAAAAGTGAAAAGTGAAGTCGCTCAGTCGTGTCCGACTCTTAGCGACCCCATGGACTGCAGCCCACCAGGCTCCTCCGTCCATGGGATTTTCCAGGCAAGAGTGCTGGAGGGGGGGTGCCATTGCCTTCTCCGGCCGCTGCCCTTATGGATGTAAAAATCCTTAGTGTGTCCCTGCAAGGCAGAGCCAGCCCCAGCCTGCCTCCTGGCTCACACCACACTCCCCCACCTTCCATCTCTCCGTTCTCCAGACACAATGGAATTCCTTACATTTCATAAATGAGCCAGTGGCTGCACAGCGGTCCTAAAGGTGAGCTGCCAGGCCCTTTCTATTTCTTGGCCTTTGATCTGCTTTTGTCAATAACCTGGAAAGAAGGCTTCTACGATCCTCTTCCTGACTCCACATGTGAGGGACCCCTGCCCACTCCAGTTCACTCCTCCTCGGGGCTCTGCCCAAATGTCACTTTCCCAAGACCCCATGGTGGATTAAGTCCCATGCTTATGTTTCCCAGCACTTCTGTGAGTCCACTCGGTAACACTCACACATCGGTGTACTGCATTCAAAGTCGGCCTGGCCTGCTGAACCGGGAGCCCCAGGAGGCATTTCCACAGCCCCGCACATGCAGGACTGGTAGAGGATCTGCACACGAACAGTTTCCAATGAACCAACACTGGCTTTTATGAAACATGCGTATTTCTGCTTTCACTTTGAAAGAATCAAGTGCTGGCCCATCTACACGTGTATATCTATAAATATTTTTGCATTCCAGAGACTATGTTTTAACACGGGGTGGATACCATACAGATCTCAGAACAACCTGTGTCTCTTTAGGGCTTCACTTGTGGTTCAGTCGGTAAGAAATCTGCCCGCAATGCAGGAGATCGGAGTTTGATCCAAGGTGGGGAAGACCCCTGGAGAAGGAACTGGCAACCCACTCCAGTATTCTTGCCTGGGAAATTCCATGGGCCAAGGAGCCTGGCAGGCTACAGTCCATGGGGTCACGAGAGTTGGACACAACTTAGCAACTAAACCACCACCACCACGCCTCTTTTAAAAAAACGTGCCATTTTTGTAAGTTCTTCAAAAGAATGTAACCAGGGTGTGTGGCCGTGTGTGTGTGTGTATTATATATATGCATTTTATATATATAAAGTAGTATGTTCTGGGAGGCTGGGTCTGATTATGACACACTCTATGTACAAGGTCTAGAAGGACTACAATCTCACGCGAGGTCCCTGCCCACAGAGACACCGCCCATCTCGCAGGAGGCTGAGGGGGCTTTGTTTATTCACCACAGGCTTTCCACCTTCTACTCAGAGCAGCCAAGTCTACAATGCAGGGGAACACAGCCCAGGAACCAAATCTGGCCCCTGCCTTGGCATAGAAGGTTTTACTGGAACAAAGCTGATTTTTGTGTATTGTCTACAGCTGCTTCTGTGCTCCAATGGCAGAGCTGAATAGATGCCACTAAGGCTGCGTGACTGGCTAAGCCCGAAACTGGCTAAGCCACTCCCTGGCCTTTAGACAAAGTGTGCTGAGCCTGTGGGACACTTCCAGGAATGGGGTGCCGTCCACGGCCACAGAACATGGCTGACGAGCTGCTCCGGGTGTCTGGCTCAGGGCTGCAGGCTGGGGCTCTGTGGAGAAGGGGTGCCCACATCCCAGCCTCCAACCACTCCCTCCCTGCCCACATCAAATGCCTCCCTCTTCCTGTCCACATACAAGGCAACAGTCCAAACAGAGAAGTATAGAAAACAGTATGGGCAAGAATAGAGACTAGCATCTCAATCTAGGCAAAACCTCAGTTTCCAGAAGGTCATGAAGAGGATGAAAACAATGCCTTGGAATAAGTCAAAAAACTGTTGACAGCAACCAGTTCAGGGGAAGGACACCAATATAATCACGTCACAGAGCAGAAAAATGAGGGACTCTTTCCTGTCAGTCTTCTGACTCCTGTACTTAGAGCCACAATGCAAACAAGGTCTAACACAAACCTAGTAACTATTTGATTATAAAACAGATGGTTACTCCCACTCAAGATTTTGAATCTTTCTTATAAATGGACAAAGGCCAAGCAAGTTCCTCCAACAAGTTAACCCCAATCAGTTCACCTGCAGAGGTAGATGTAAGGCCTTAGCACTGCTTTGCTCGAATAGTCAGTTCAATGCCTACTATGGCGGCTCAGAGGTTAAAGCATCTGCCTCCAGTGCAGGAGACCCGGGTTCAATCCCTGGGTCGGGAAGATCCCCTGGAGAAGGAAATGGCAATCCACTCCAGTATTCTTGCCTGGAGAATCCCATGGACAGAGAAACCTAGTAGGTTACAGTCCACGGGGTCACAAAGAGTTGGACACCACTGAGCGACTTCACCTCACCTCACCTCATATTAAATTAAGCTTTCTCATTAGTGCTTAGAAACTGAGCCAACCCTTTTTATCAGCTCTCATGCATGTCTACATCAGCCAAGTCTCCTGCCTGGTATTTCCTAGTAAGCCTTTGTCTGATAGACTTTGCTTTAACTTATACTATCTCTAAAACTTATCAAATACATCACACTTATTTTCTTTCTAATTAGTCGATATTGAACTAACCTGTATCTTCTAGTTTTTTTTTTTTAAACAAATGCTTATTACTATCACAAAAGAGAAATAAAACCTTAAACTTTTCAGCTTCAGAAAACAAAATAGGACAAAATGATAAGAAAATATTCAGAGGAAGAAGTCCTTCAAAATTCAGAATAAATACAAGTGAGTTTTTATCAATGGAGTATTTGTGGAAAATTCATCTCTAGTTCTCTCAGATTTTAATGTAAGTAAAGTAATTTAAAAAGTGGATCAATCAAAAATATTGCACCAGCCTCTGTTAATCACTAGTTTGAACTGTCCACATCTGCAGTAACTTGTACTTAATTCAGACTCTCTTGGGAACAAACAATCAATCAACAATATGGGCAATCAATGGTAGACATAATAACTTACCTACTTCAGTGAGCTGATGCCTTTCTAGAGTTGATTTCTTTGGATCCTTAATAAAATGAAAGGGCTTTATTTTTATTCCATCAATTTGAGGAAATAATAGAGCAAAACCAGATTCTCCAATTTCTATTTCCTGAGGTCGATTGCTCCGTGATCCTATTGGTGTCACTAGGAAAGAAGTTAAACCATTTTGTGAACAAATTCAACGAAGACAGATGTTTCACCTCATATAAATTACCCAGGCACAGCTAGGTAACTGCGGCTTAGGGCACTAACACGATCAATAAGATAATGGGCCACTACCCAAGTAAAAGCTGCTCAGCTTAAATGGCAATCCACTCCAGTATTCTTGCCTGGAGAATCCCATGGACGGAGAAGCCTAGTAGGTTACAGTCCACGGGGGTCGCAAAGAGTCGGACACGACTGAGTGATGATGAGGTCATGATGCCTACAGTTTACTTTCAAACTGTTTAGAAAGAAATGTTTTCATAAACACAGAAAAAGCATGTTTTTCACAATGGTGATCTAGATGAAGGCATATGGGTGTTTATTATACTATTCTATTATTCTACCACCTTTTCTATAGACTCAAGTTTTTCTAAATAAAAAGTTGGGGAGGTAGTAATTACAACTTCACAGCAATTCTACTTTGAAAAACTTTATCACCAATGGCTGTTTTAGAAATAGTTACTAATTATAGCCTAAGAAAAAGGAATCCAATCAGCTGTTGTGGTGGAAGTGTTGTTGTGACAGGTGTGGAACTGGCTCAAAGAAAACACTCAGTTGCAGGGGAACAAGAATCAATGGGCAGGGTGGAGTGGGTCCAGGTCCCGAATAAAGGGACCTGGAATGATACTCCCTCCCAACACCAAGATAACACGAGAACTTCGGAAGAAAGATAAGCGATGCTCTCAGTGTGAAAGGAAGGCTTCAGGTAGACTGCCCACCCCTCACTATGGGGTCCCGGAGGCAAAAGTGTCGCCCGGGTCTGCCTGCCCTCTCCTGTCCCTGACCCCCAACTCAAATTTTAGACTTTCTACTTGGTCGTGCTTTGAGGAAGTCACAGCAGGCAGCGTGATTGCCTGCACAGAGGCCCAACAAAATTATGTAAGAACTCGAAGCTGTTTCTATAGAAGCATTTGATAATAACTAATAATGGATAACTAGATCGCTCATTTAAGGAAAAATTAAGAGTTAAAATCAGTCACTGCCATCATTTTTCAATCCAATGAGAAACAAAATTTGTGATGAAGGGGCTGATATAATAATATAGGAGTAGGAGGTAACTGCAGGAGGCACGAAACAGTCCCCATCAACCATGTATTTACCCCTACTTGCCTGTAAACACTTGAAATCCTTTGTACTTCCCTGCACTGGACTTAATATCCAATCAAAAGTCTTTCAGTGAAGATTAAAAATGCCAATTACGGAGCACTACTGAGTGCAACAAAGTAAAGGATCATAGCTAACATTTACTCACTGCTTGCTACATGTCTCTATTCTAAATACTGCTCGTGTGCAATTCACTGACTGCTCAGACTCTCTGGGAAAGGTACTGTCAAATCACCCCATGTCAGAGAGGGGGAAACTGAGGCTCCACGAGGTCAGCAAACTCGCTCAAGTCATGCAGACACTAGAGTGGTACAGCTGGGGTTTCCACCCAGGGATCAGAAGCACCGCACCATGATGGCCTCAACAGGCTCTCACTCCCGCACGAGCTAGAGAACAGTCAAAAATAATTAAAAGCAGCGAAAATTCACCAGGAGCAAACCTAAAAAAAAATATTTCACGCTATAAGCTTCAAATAGTGGCAACCAAGGAGAGAAAGAGAAGTGTCTGAGGAAGGTCGAAGGCAGCTCCTGTCCAGGCCGACCTCACCTCCTCCCACCAGAAACAGTTCTGGCTGAACTGCCAGAAGTGAGAATTCTTACTAATACTTTCTAATTTGTAGAGAGGAGGAATGAGATCTTTGTCTTCCTCTGAATGGCTACTGGGAACATATGAGTTATTAATACACATGGCTTATATGGACAACCCTGAGATTTAAAATATTAATCACAATAACCTAAGGAACATGAATGTACGTCAAATACAACTTGAAGGTATATAAGGCCAACTTTATTGTACTTTGGATGGCCAAAAACATAAATCTGCTTTAGGCTACAAATAACCTACCGATCCATAGGACCCCATATTAATGAAAGGCAGGAAATCAAGTTGGTATTCTCTCACCTACAATTCCTGGGGTCACAATCCCAAGGACTTGGCATTGTTTTGGGAAGAGCTTCTCAAGGGCAAACGCTGCTTCCATAGTAGTTCTTTTCCTGGCTGCAGTAATACAGAAGAAGATTATCCAGGTCATCCATTTAAGGTCAAATTTGATGAGGAAAATGAAAGCAAATATTAAATAAAGTTTAAGTCACTTTACACTAGAACACATTACAAGGACGTCTAAAAGCTTTGATTAAAAACAAAAGTCGTGCTTTGTTGTTGTTGTTATGAGTCCCTGTTTTATATGTTAAATTCTAAATCTGACCTTCAGCATTGCCAGTTTGTCTTTTCCAGTCGTTCACGTACTGCTTGTGCCTCAATGACATCAGCAGTAGCAGCTGAATTTCAATTTACTATTCTTTTTGTTAGCTGATACGAAATCATGACTTCTCTAGAGCACAGTCATCTGGAATCAAATCACACAAAGATAATCCACTGAGTCTTAACTCTGGGGTCAGCGTGCCCATCACGGGACACAGTCTGCTTCTTCACTTAGCGAGCCAAGAAGCAAGCACAGTGCTGCCAGGGAACTTGGTAAATGCTCTTCCAACACAATAAAAGGCTTGAATGGCCAAAGACAGACATTCTGTCTTTACATTTTAATGGTAAAAAACACATGCCTGCACGTGCAAGTATTTCAAAATGAGGAAACACCTTTCCAAAGAACTTGTGTCAACGGCACCATAAGGTTTAGAATCTCTGGACAGAACCTCTGAATCTTTAGCCTGCAAGGTTTGCAATCTCTGAAGCAAACGGTTCCTCAAAAGTTCAGAGACACTATATTCACGCGTTCTCCAGGGAGCAGGCCCAGAGCCTCACAAAGTCAGTAACTCTCAGGATGAAAACAGTACTTAGCTCCAAACAGAGGTACCTAAGGAAACAAAAAGAATCCAAGATGTTTCCTCTGATGCTCACCTCTCTTATGACCACGACACTCCTCCAGATTAATGAAGTTTTCCGAATCAGCCATGTAAAGAACTGTCTGTGGTAATATATGGACATTCTGCATAGGAAAAAAGAAAAAAACAAAACAGAATTTGATCACACAAATCTACAAATGCTTTTGTGGAGCTTTCAAGTTCTGCCCTGACCCAAGCTGCTGTTGCCCTGCCTTTCTTTAGGTCAGTGTTGGTGTTTTGAGTCCATCTACTCACTCATTTCCACTTACGCTCTTTCATTTTCAGTCCATTCATGTGTTGAACATATACTGTTTCTTCAGGTCACATTTCATTCCAGCCTGACTGAAGAAGTTCATTTCACAATAATTTAAGCTCTTAGACAAAGACATTAAGTACCAGCAAAAGATTCCACTGGCTTTATGTGAACAGGTATCACAGCAAAAGAAACATCTCAGCAACAGAGGAAAGGTATACAGACTTGTATCACTCCTCTTTCTTTGCTAAACCAAATAATCCAGGCCTTCATTTCCGGCTTGCTAACTAGTTTCCTACAGGAGCCTCTCGCTCACCATTATCTGGACACGCTCACTTCTGTGTTTATCCTTCTACACCTTTCTTCCTTTTGCTGAAGATTGTTTTTCTCCGAAGAAAGAGCTATGTGCCACACTCCATAAAACCTTTCCTAGACTTCCTAAAGACCTCTGACCCCGTATGTGACACCCCTGACATCCCAGTCATTCCCACTTGTGCCTTATCTCTTACAAGGGCCAGCTGTAAGCCCTCGCAACCTGGGCTTATTCAGACTCATCTTTTCCACCAAAATACATATAACAGACAAGTGGCAAAACAGCTCAACTAAATGAAAATGGTGTACACAGTTTTCCTAAGCTGGTTACTTTCAAAGATTTTTACTATCAAAATGGAAGGAAGAAGACAGCATTTTCAGGAAAGCCTCAATAGGAGTTAAATGAAAAAGAAATGTTGATCTGGGAAAGTTAAGCTGTTTTGGAGTAGATTCCATATAGACAAACTCAGAAAAGATACTGAGACAATAATGACCCTGTAGTGGCCTCAGGGCTGGATAATAAACTATGGGTATAGTTTCCGTGGTCCACAAGGCATCTTCAAAGGATATAATTTGGAGGATTAGGGGGCAAGATAACAGTAATAAGACCTTCAGCCCACATCCTACCACAGACACTCCACATTTAGAATTATTTACAGAGGAACTACTGATGGGAACAACCTCAAGACTAATGGAAAAAAATTTCCTCAGCTGCAGACACACAGCAGGAATCCCCATGAGAAGGCAGAAGAGGGAAACTGGAGTAGCCCACACCCTGGACAGGCAACCTGCAAATGTGAGGGTGATGACAGCTGCAGAGGCTGTCCCCAGGGAGTAAGGGACCCGAGCCCCACACTGGACCCCCAGCCCGTGGGTCCTAAAGCCAGGAAGATGAGGCCCTAGAACATCTGGCTCTGAAGGCCAGGAAGGCTTGTGTACAGAAGACCCAGAGGGCTGGAGGAAACAGACTCTCTTCACAAAGGGTGTACACAAAATCTCACATGTTCTGAGTCCAAGCGCAGAGGCAGTAATTTGAAAGGAGGCTGGGTCAGATCTTGGAGAGCCTACCGGAAAAGCAGGAGGCAACGGGACTCTCCCCTAGGGACAGAGATGCCAGCAGCAGCCATTCTGGGGAGCCTGTTCTACAGGGAGGACCCTGATGCCGCTGGCACCACCGTGGAGCCCCTCCTCCAGCCTATGAGTGCCACAGGCTGACCTACCTACCAGCCCTGGCCCTCCCTTGGCCACAAAGCCAACTTCACTGGAACCCAACCCCACCCGCCAGCAGCTGGCAGCCTCCACACAAGCTCCTGGCAGCCAACCGGGCTCGGGGGCCAGCCCTGCCTACCAGCACACCCACAGCAGTCAGCTCTGCCACAAGGATGAACCCTCGCAGCCCACATAAGGGGGTACTCCTAGAGGATGCAGCTCTGGTGATCAGAGAGAACTGTGCTTCTGGGCCCCCTAGGACATC
Source organism: Nanger dama (assembly GCA_917880005.1). Taxonomy (NCBI): domain Eukaryota; kingdom Metazoa; phylum Chordata; class Mammalia; order Artiodactyla; family Bovidae; genus Nanger; species Nanger dama. The sequence continues at coordinate 704,585 of CAKJTW010000110.1, read as the reverse complement.
TCCTGCTTCTCCAAGCATAACTGATCTACCTGATTTAAAGAAATAAAAACAGAAAACCAGGAAAAATGAGGTGATGGAGGAGTATGTTCCAAACAAAGGAACAAAACAAAATCCCAGAGAGAGAACTAAGTGAAATGAGATAAGCAATCTACCTGATACAGAGTTCACGGTCATGATCATAAAGGTGCTCCATGAACTCAGGAAAAGAATGAATGAACACAGCGAGAAGCTTAAGAGCGACTTATAAAGAACCAAACAGATTGAGAAATACAGTAGCTGAAATAAATTTAGCTACACTAGAAGGAATCAACAGTTGATCAGACGATACAGAGAAATGGATAAGTGAAGTAAAAGAGTAGTAGAAACATCTCAAGCTGAAAAGAAAAAGAAAAAAACCTTAAATGACAGTAGTTTAAAAATCTCTGGGATAACATCGAGAGTACTAACATTCACATTATAGGAATCCCAGAAGTTGAGGAGAGAGAAAGTGACAAGAGAAGTTACTGGAAGAATAATAGCTAAAAACCTCCTTAACCTGGGAAAGGAATATCCAGATCCAGAAAGCACAGATCCCAAACAAGAAGAATTCAAAGAGGTCCACACCAAGGCACATTATAATTCAAAAGGCAAAACTTAAAGCGAGACTTTTAAAAGCAGCAAGAGAAAAACAACTAGTTATGTACAAAGGAATTCCCATAACATGGTCAGCTGACTTTTCAGCAGAAATTTTGCAGGGCTGAAGGGAGCAGCAAAATATGTTCCAGGTGATGAAAGGAAAAAAACCCACAATCAGGAGTAGTCTATTTGGCAAGGCTATCATTCAGATTTGAAAGAGCAATAAAGAGTTTCACAGACAAGCAAAACCTGAGTTCAACATCTCTAAGTACAATTTACAAAAATGTTTAAGAGACTTCTCTAAACACCTCACCTGGAAATATAAACATCTAGAAGGAAGGTTAAAAGACAAAAGTAAAGTAAAATCATCAATATCCTCAAAAAGTTGTCAAGGGATACAGAAACCAAAAAAGGGAAACTATGATGTCAAAAAGAATAAAGGGTGGGGGGCATGCAGGCGAGTTTGAATGTGTTCACACTTAACAATCACCCCCTTAAAATAATCACACACACACAGAGGACAGAATAATCACACACACAGAGGACAAAGGAATCCAAACTTAACAGTAAAGACAGTCATGACATCACAAGGGAAGCAAGCAAAAGAAGGAAGAAAGGAACTACATCAACAATCAGAAAACAGTAAACAGGAGTAAGTCCGTACTTAATCCATTATTGCTTTCAATGTAAATGAACTAAATGCTCCAATCAAAACACACAGACTGGCTGAATGGGTAAAAACATAGGACCCATATATATGCTGCCTACAGGAAACTCACTTCAGATCTAAAGACATACACTGAGAGTAACAGGATGGAAAAAAAGTGTTCCATGGAAATGGATATGAAAAGCAAGACAGGTAGCACTACTTTGATAAAGAGATTGATACAACAAGATATGGCAATTGTAAATATATATGCACCCAAAAAGAGAACACCTAAATACGTAAAGCAAACAGAAACAAAGGGAGAAAGTGCCAGTAACATCATCATAGTTGGGAACTTTAACACCCCACTTATATCAACGAACAGATTATCCAGAGAGAAAATCAACAGGAAACACTGGCCTTGAATAATACATTAGGACAGATGAACTCAACAGATATAGCATTTAGAACATGCCGTCCAAAAGCAGCAGGATACACATTATTTTCAAGTGTACATGGAACATTCTCAAAGACAGATAATATGCTAGGCCACAGAACAAGCCTCAATCAATTAAGAAGTCAGAAATCATATCAAGAGTCTTTTCTGACCACAAGACTATGAGACTAGACATTAACCACAACAAAACAAAACAAAACACTGGTAGGCCAAATATGCAACTAAGTAACCAATGGGCAACAGAAGAAATCAAATACCTGCTGACAAATGAAAATGTAAACACAACCCAAAATCTGTGGAACGCAGCAAAAATGCTTCTAAGAGATAAGTGTGCAGCAATGCAAGCCTACCTCAGAATACAAGAAAAATCACAATTTAAAAACCTAATCTTACACCTAAATGAACTAGAAAAAGAACACAAAGAAACCAGTTAGTCGAAAAATCATAAAGCTTAGAGCAGAAATAAATGAAATAGAGACAGTAAAATAATAATAAAGATCAAAGAAACTAAGAGCTGGTTCTGTGAAGATAAAACTGACAAAACCTTTAGCCAGACTCATCAAGAAAAAGAGCCCAAATCAATAAAACAAAATGAACAAGGAGATATTACAACTGACCCCAGAGAAATACAAAAAGATTCAAAGAGATTACTATGAACAATTATACGCCAATAAGATAAACACCTAGAAGAAAGGGATAAACTTCTAGCAACACATAACCTCCCAAAAGTGGATCAGAATGAAACAGAAAATATGAACAAACCAATTACTGACAATGAAACTGAATCAGAAATTTAAAAACTCCCAACAGACAACAAGTTCAGGAGCATAGAGCTTCACCAGTGAATTCTATACCAAACATTTTGAGTTAACACCTACCCTACACAAATTATTCCCTAAAAATGAAGAGGAAGAACGGCTTCCAAACTCATGACATATACCCTGTACCAAAACCAGATAAAGACACCACAAAAAAGGAAAACTACAAGTTAATATCCCTGATGAACAAAGATTCAAAACTCCTTAAAAAAAAAAATCAGCACATCAAATTCAATAATACAGTAAAAGAGTCATGCACATGATCAGGTGAAATTTATCCCAGGGATGCAAGGATAGTTCAATGTATGCAAATCAGTCCAAATCACCACATTAACAAAACGAAGAATAAATACCTGATCATCTCAATAAATGCAGAGAATTTTTGACAATACTCAGTATCCATTTATGAAAATAATTGCATAAACTGGAGACAGAGGGAACACACGTCTACACAGAGGACAAAAATCACAGCTAAAATCATACTCAACAGTGCAAAGCTGAACGAAAACATTTCATGACGTAAGGAAAAAGACAAAGATGCCCACTCTTGCCACTTACTCTCAACATAGTATTCCAATTCTAGCCATGGCAATCAGACAAGAAAAAGAAACAAAAGGATACAAATTTGAAAGGAAGAAGTAAAACTGTCACTGTCTGCAGATAACATAATACTACATATAGAAAACCCTAAAGACACTACCAAAAAAATCTATTATAGCTATTAAATGAGTCGGTAAAGTTGCAGGATCCAAAATTAATATACAGAAATTGGTTCGGTTTCTATATGCTAACAATGAACTATCAGAAAGAGAAATAAAGAAAATAATCCCCAAAGGATAAAGTAACTAGGAGTAAAATAACCAAGATTTAAAGGACCTACACTCAGAAAATCTTAAGACACTGATGAAAGAAACTGAAGATGGCACAAATGGAATAATATCCTGTGGTCATCAAATGGGAGAATACTGCGAAAATGACCATATGCCCCAGTGTAATCTACACATTCAGTGCAGTTCCTACTAACATACCAACGACATTTGCACGAAACCACAACAAATAACCCTAAAGTTTGTTTTGATTACTGTAATATAGTTTGAAATCATGGAACATGATACCTCCAGCCTTGCTTTTTCTCAAGGTTGTTTTGGCTATTCAGGGTCTTTTGTGTTTCCATACAGATTTTAGAGGCTAAAATCCGAACTATCATCTGACCAACAATTCCACCTGTGGGTCTTTTTCTGAAGGAAAAAAAAAATTATTTTGATAAGATATATGCCGTAAAGAGCAATACTGCATAGGAACTTGGAATGTTAGATCCATGAATCGAGGCAAATTGGAAGTGGTCAAACAGGAGATGGTAGGAGTGAACATCGACATTTTAGGAATCAGCGAACTAAAATGGACTGGAATGTGTGAATTTAACTCAGATGACCATTATATCTACTATTGTGGGCAAGAATCCCTTAGAAGAAATGGATAGCCATCACAGTCAACAAAAAGTCTGAAATGCAGTACTTGGATGCAATCTCAAAAACGACAGAATGATCTCTGTTCGTTTCCAAGGCAAACCATTCAATATCACAGTTATCCAAGTCTATGCCCCAATCAGCAGTGCTGAAGAAGCTGAAGATAAATGGTTCTATGAAGACCTACAAGACCTTCTAGAACTAACACCCAAAAAGATGTCCTTTTCATTACAGGGGACTGGAATGCAAAAGTAGGGAGTCAAGAAATACCTGAAGTAACAGGCAAATTTGGCCTTGGAGTACGGAATGAAGCAGGGCAAAGGCTAATAGAGTTTTGCCAAGAGAACGCACTGGTCATAGCAAACACCCTCTTCCAACAACACAAGAGAACACTCTACACATAGACCTCACCAGATGGTCAATGCCCAAATCAGACTGATTATATTCTTTGCAGCCAAAGATGAAGAAGCTCTATACAGTCAGTAAAAACAAGACCAGGAGCTGACTGTGGCTCAGATCATGAACTCCTTATTGCCAAATTCAGACTTAAATTGAAGAAAGTACAGAAAACCACTACACCATTCAGGTATGACCTAAATCAAATCCCTTACGATTATACAGTGGAAGCGACAAATAGATTCATGCGATGAGATCTGATAGACAGTGTCTGAAGAACTATGGATGGAGGTTCATGACACTGTATAGGAGGCAGGGATCAAGATCATCCCCAAGAAAAAGAAATGCAAAGAGGCAAAATGGTTGTCTGAGGAGGCCTTACAAATAGCTGTGAATAGAAAAGAAGTGAAAGGAAAAGGAGAAAAGGAAAGATATACCCATCTGTATGCAGAGTTCCAAAGAACAGCAAGGAGAGATAAGAAAGCCTTCCTCAGCAATCAATGCAAAGAAATAGAGGAAAACAACAGAAAGGGAAAGACTAGAGATCGCTTCAAGAAAATGAGAGATACCAAGGGAACATTTCTCACAAAGATGGGACACAATAAAGGGTAGAAATGGTATGGACCTAACAGAAGCAGAAGATATTAAGAAGAGGTGGCAAAACTACACAGAAGAAAAGATCTTCACAACCCAGATAATTACAGTGGTGTGATCACCAACCTAGAGCCAGACATTCTGGAATGTGAAGTCAAGTGGGCCTTAGGAAGCATCACTACGAACAAAGCTAGTGGAGGTGATGGAATTCCAGTTGAGCTATTTCAAATCCTGAAAGATGATGCTGTAAAAGTGCTGCACTCAATATGCCAGCAAATTTGGAAAACTCAGCAGTGGCCACAGGACTGGAAAAGGTCAGGCAATGCTAAAGAATGCTCAAACTACCGCACAATTGCACTCATCTCACACGCTAGCAAAGTAATGCTCAAAATTCTTCAAGCCAGGCTTCAACAGTACGTGAACCGTGACGTTCCAGATGTTCAAGCTAGATTTAGAAAAGGCAGAGGAACCAGAGATCAAATTGCCAACATCCATTGGATCACTGAAAAAGCAAGAAGTATTCCAGAAAAATATCTACTTCTGCTTTACTGACTATGCCAAAGCCTTTGACTGTGTGGACCACAACAAACTCTGGAAAATTCTGAGATGGGAATACTAGACCACCTGACCTGCCTCTTGAGAAATCTGTATGAAGATCAGGAAGCAACAGTTAGAACTGGACATGGAACAACAGACTGGTTCCAAATAGGGAAGGAAATGCGTCAAGGATGTATATTGTCACCCTGCTTACTTAACTTATATGCAGAGTACATAATGAGAAATGCTGGGCTGGATGAAGCACAAGCTGAAATCAAGATTGTCGGGAGAAATATCAATAATCTCAGATATGCAGATGATACCACCCTTATGGCAGAAAGTGAAGAAATAAAGAGCCCCTTGATGAAAGTGAAACAGGAGAGTGAAAAAGTTGGCTTAAAGCTCAACATTCAGAAAACTAAGATCATGGCATCTGGTCCCATCACTTCATGGCAAATAGATGGGGAAACAGTGGAAATTGTGATAGACTTTATTTTCCTGGGCTCCAAAATCACTGCAGATGGTGACTGCAGCCATGAAATTAAAAGACCTTTGCTCCTTGGAAGAAAAGTTATGACCTACCTAGAGAGCATATGAAAAAGTAGAGGCATTACTTTGCCAACAAAGGTCCATCTAGACAAACCTTTGGTTTTTCCCATAGTCATGTATGGATGTGAGAATTGGACTATAAAGAAAGCTGAGTGCCGAAGAATTGATGCTTTTGAACTGTGGTGTTGGAGAAGACTCTTGAGAGTTCCTTGGACTTGGGAGATAAAACCAATCAATCCTAAAGGAAATCAGTCCTGAATATTCACTGGAAGGTCTGACGCTGAAGCTGAAACTCTAATACTTTGGCCACCTGATGCAAAGAACTGACTCACTGGAAAGACCCTGATGCTGGGAAAGACTGAAGGTGGGAGGAGAGGATGAGATGTTTGGATGGCATCACCAACTGAATGGGCATGAGTTTGAGTAAACTCCAGAAGTTAGCAATGGACAGGGAGGCCTGGCATGCTGCACATCATGGGGGTCACAAAGAATGGGATAGGACTGAGTGACTGACTGAACTGAACTGATGCACTGCAGCCTTATTTACAATAGCCAAGATATGGAAGCAATCTAGGTGCTCACAAAGAGAGGAATGGATAAAAATGTGGTACACTTATACCTAGACAGCGTATTAAAAATTAGAGACATCACTTTGCCAACAAAGATCTGTATAGTCAAAGCTATGGTTTTTCAGGTAGTCATGTACAGATGTGAGGACTGGACCATAAAGAAAGCTGAGTGCAGAAAAACTGATGCTTTCAAATTGTGGTGCTGGAGAAGTCCAAATTCCTTGCACTGCAGAGATCAAACCAATCGATCCTAAAGGAAATTAACCCTGAAGATTCATTGGAAGGCCTGATGCTGAAGCTGAATCTCCAACACTCTGGCCACCTGATGTGCAGCACCTATTAATTGGAAAAGATCCTGATGCTGGGAAAGACTGAAGGCAAAAGAAGGGAGCAGGAGAGGATGAGGTGGTTAGATAGCATCACCGCCTCAATGGCACTTTGTATAAACTCTGGGAGTTGGTGATGGACAGGGAGGCCTGGCGTGCTGCAGTCCATGGAGGTCACAGAGTCAGACACGACTGAGCAACTGAACTGAAAATGCCCAGTATGTGGAGAATAGTCAAAGAAACCATGGCACATACCTACAATATGCAGTCATTAAAATTGGTATTTATAAAGTCTTCATGCCCCGAGAAAATTTTCCCTAAATTACCGAATAGCATCACCAACTCAATGGACATGAGTTTGAATAAACTCCAGGAGTTCGTGATGGGCAGGGGAGGCCTGGCGTGCCTGAAGTGAAAGCTGTGCTTAACTCTGCGACCCCGTGGACTGTGGCCCGCCAGTCTATCCACGGGATTCTCCAGGCAAGAACTGGAGTGGGGCAGTTGCCATTTCCTCCTCCAACGGATCTTCCCAACCCAGGGATCAAACTCCCGCATTGCAGGTGGTCTACTTACCGTCTTGAGCAACCAGGAAGTCAGGCCATATACGAATTGTTTTATAGTATTTAATCTCAACGACTGACCCACCAACGTTGCAAAGGACTGTACGCGACACCCCTTACTTGCCTCAAGCTCTTCGGCTACCACGCGGACCAGGCAATGCTGCGCGAGATGGCAGGGATCCGCCGAGAGCGCGGAGATCCAGGTCACATTCCGATGAGTCCGCAACACTCTGCGCACACACTCCCTCCATAAGCGGCACACGCTGGGGACGCGCACACACACAAGGACTGTGAACGGACGTTCACTTCCCTTTCTGCCGCAGCTCTGTACAGACCTCCCTCCGCTCGCCACCACCCATAACCTCAACAGCAGGAGATCGCTACGGGATCCCGAGTCCCCGGGACGGCGAGGCGTGTGGCACCGGTTCGGAGGCAGAGCTGGGGGCGCAGAGAACCGTAGGGGGAAACTGGCTCCTCTGGGAAGGGTCCCCGGGAGCACTACGGCAGGTAGCGCTGGGGTATGGGAGCGCCACCTAGGGACACGGGGTCCGGAGCCGGGGTCAGCCCTGGGTCCCGACGGTATGCGCCCACCCGCCAGCCCAGGCAAGCCCGAGGCAAGTCCCGAGGTCAGCTTCCCGCCTCCTCTGCCCTCACCCGGCCACCCGCAGCAACGCCTTAGCAGGCAGGAAGGTGAAGACACGCTCCACCACCTCCGCTAGGTTACTCAGCACGAAGGTGCTTCTCGGGTCTGCGGAGGAGGAGCCGCAGCAATCGCCGCCGCCGCCGCCGCCCACCCGCTCCATGCCTCACCAACCCCACCAACCCCACCGGGAAACAGTACGGCGGCTCGGAGGGAGCGGCTTAGACAGGGCCCTCGGCTCACTGAGCAAGCGCGCGCGCCACTTCCGGCCGATCTAGGGAGGCGGAACTGCTGCGGGGAAGCCCACGTGACTCCAGGCTAATACGTTTCCGGCGCTGGCCTTGGATGGCAGGCAGGTGTTTGGAAGGGGAGCTTGGCGGACTTAGTCCATCGGGGTATCAGAGTCGGACAGACTGAGCGACTAAGCACAGCACACAGTCACGCGTCCTATAATTCTTCTGGGACCTTCCTGGAAGCTTCACGCAGTCAAACCAGATCCACCTCATTCTGTGCCGCTCACTGCTCTTGTAGCCGGATTTCCAAGTCTTTCATGAATTCTTGGAGTCAGACTAGAGTGTTCTATCAGTCTTTACAGTCCCAATGTCAGTTAACAACAGCATGAGTCTGATTTTTGAACAGATAGCATATGCTTTTAAAAGTGTGAAAATCAATACCTTTATTAAACACTGTGTAGCCCCAAGTTCTGAACGTGTAAGTCAGCTTAGAGTACCTACCAATGCTGTGAAACCACGCCCCAAACAGCATTAGTTCCCTGCCTATAGCATCAGATTCACCTGGGAAATAGCTTGGCGCGTTCTTGGTCCCCACCACAGGCTTACTATGCGGGCTGGGGCCCAGCAGTCAGTTTCAGTTTTACTGTGATTTAAATTTACCCCTGATGCAAGTTCAAGTTGAGAACCACAGACAGAAAAATGTAAGCACTGCTGTGTCCCCAGGCAACACCCAGTCCTCCTGTAGCTTCCTTGCTAACAAGGCCCTGATCTGGTTCCCAGCTCTTGCCTGGTAAATGTGTTAAGTCCAAAAAAGCAGGTCTCAAACATTTTGACTTCAGGACTGCTTCACATTCTTAAATACTGACAATGACAAAGAACTTCTTTATGTGGGTTGTAACTATTTATCATACTAATTCACTTAAAATAGTTCATCACACAGAGTAACTTATAAAAAACCTTACCAGATCACCCCACTCCCCAATATTGCATAGAGTAGCATCTTTACATATTATAAACCTGTTAACTACTGACATTAGTTAGTATTAGACAGCTGGATAGCATATTCAAAAGCAGCGACATTACTTTGCCGACTAAGCGCCCGTCTAGTCAAGGCTATGGTTTTTCCATTAGTCATGTATGGATGTAAGAGTTGGACTGTGAAGAAGGCTGAGCGCAGAAGAATTGATGCTTTTGAACTGTGGTGTTGGAGAAGACTCTTGAGAGTCCCTTGGACTGCAAGGAGATCCAACCAGTCCATTCTGAAAGAGATCAACCCTGGGATCTCTTTGGAAGGAATGATGCTAAAGCTGAAACTCCAGTACTTTGGCCACCTCATGAGAAGAGTTGACTCATTGGGAAAGACTCTGATGCTGGGAGGGATTGGGGGCAGAAGAAGGGGATGACAGAGGATGAGATGGCTGGATGGCATCACCAATTCGATGGACGCGAGTCTGAGTGAACTCTGGGAGTTGGTGATGGACAGGGAGGCCCTAGCATGCTGCGATTCATGGGATCGCAGAGTCAAACACAACTGAGCAACTGAACTGAACTGAGACAGCTGGATCTGCTTCTGAATTCAGTCTGTTCAATCTCACGTCTGTCACATCATGCAGCCTCTGGAAAACTCCACTGTACACTTGTGAGAGAATGAGAGTGAAAATATCAAATAATGGTTTAATGACCTTAAAAACCTCCTAAAAGGGTCTCAGGAGTCTCCAGAGTTCTCCAACAAATTATACCTTGAAAACCACCGATCCAAACTAATCATGATAGACCAACCATTAATTTAGGGGTAGACAAATGCTCTAGTTCTAGGACAAGAAAAAGTGTTTTTGGGAGGGGAGGTAGGGGGACCTCTAAAGACTTTCTCACTTCCTAAGGAGACACTAGACCACAGGGACATTATCTACCACTGGATAGATTAAGGCGGCTGCACATTCAAGTCTATCCAAAGATGAAACCAACACAGAAAGATCTCAAAGCAGCAGAGTCGAGTTTTTCTACCTCTGTACTTCTTGTACGTGAGAAATTGACAATTGTGTAAAGAGGCTATGGGTACACTGAACAGGGAACAGATTACTGTACCTTGGGGAATTAGGAAAGCGATGAAGAAAGTAGCATTTGAATTTATATTAAACAATCAGTGTGGGCAAGGGGAGAGGTTGAGGAAACCCTGAGTATGCCAAGTCTATACACACCAATTCTGGGTTCTCCACCTTTCTCTTGTGAAATCAATCTACCTTAAGCCTCTCATGACCCCATCCCACCGTATATGATCCTATTCCAGAAACCCAACAGAGCCTATAGAAATTCAAAGAGTATCTGTTACAAAAGGAAAGTGAAAGAGTTATTTTTAAATGGTTCTTTATTCATAAACTTGATGCAAGTTTACAAAATTTACTGTACATTGCCAAATAAATCTGCAATGAAAAATAAAGTCCAAAAAACCCCCAAAACCAAAAACCAAAGCATGCCAAATGTGCAGCTGTCAATCTGCTAGCCATCAGGATATTAAAGAATTCAATAATGTATTCAAGATTTAGCCTTAGGTTTAAGGAACTTTAATGCTTTAAAGAATTCTGCCTTGTCACTTGTTATCTGAGCAATGGCAATCGGAATTGTATACAAATTAACCAAATGAACAAGAATGCCAGAAAATCTTTTTCTACTATCCTCTTAACCAAAATAGGAAAGAAAAAAAAGGAAAAGAAATTAAACACAATAATGCAGAAGTGCCAAGTCTTTCAGATGTGGTTTACAAAGTTAAAAATTGAGTCTTAATGCATAAGACACACTTTTGAACTTTGTAACTGGTTTGTGCAGAAAAAATGTGCTTCTGGGTTTCTTTTTAAAAGTGCTTAATAACTAGAGTTTACTTTTAAATCAAATTTGGGTTAAAAAATTTTTACCAACCCAATAGGACTAATTCAGGTAAGGCAATGAAATGGAGAGTACACTGATTTGAGTCTAGATTTTATAAAAGAATTAATATATGTAGAATTCCTATTAGTCTTTCAATGTAAAAGCCATTATTATGACTATAGAAAAAATTTAAGTCTCCAAATTAGATACTTTTTGTACTTAACTGCAGTTTTGTTCAAGAAGTCTTTGTGCCAATCACTTTATAAGATTATTAGTTTACAACTGATTGCAACATCCCGTTAATAAAATGGAAACGTAGAATGACTTAGTAGTTTAAATAATTCAAGCTCTATACTTCAAGCTCTTCTTCATAAGAAATATTGAACCAACAAGAAGCAGATTCAGCTCAGCAAGACTCTGATGCCCCAGTGGAAATTACTACATACAAGCTGAATTGACACAGCCTTGCTTTGCTCTGCCTAAAAGTTCAACTCAATTAAGAGCAAATCTTCAGGAGATAGTTCAGATCTTCATAGCCATTAAAAAAAAAAAAAAAAAAGGTTTAACAGTTTAACAAGTACATTTCCTGTCATTATTTTGGCAATATCATAAAATAGTTTTAACCTGAAAAAGCTACTGTGATTCAGAACACCTTAAATTTTCTAAACCAATATTAAACATTGATTAAACTTTATTGGCTTTAATGGAACAATATATTGTAAATCCTCATAACACACAAGCTCAAAAATGGGAAATTTGCCCTCAAGTCATAACTTCAGTAACCTGATGCTGACTTGTCTGCTTAAGACATTTCACCTTTCAAGAAAGAGATGATAAGGAGTGGCCAGTATGTGTATTTATCGTAAGAAATACAGTAAAGGCCCCACTGCTCAGTCCAAGATACCTAAAATGAGAAAAATGGAAAGGCTGTAACTTATGCTGGATCAGTTGACAGATTATCCGCTAAAATATCTATTAGCTAACATCTTCCGTACTGCTGTTATAGGGGCACTCAAAGCTTGTCTGCATGTTGGAAAGATTTTCTTTAAAGCAACACTGGTCCAAGCATACAAAAGTCAACACATTAGCCATCTTCCTTTGGAGGGGTGTACCAGCCTGAAAAAGAATGGGGAAAAAAAGTTAACATATTTTAATTCTTAAACCAACTAGGAGAAGTGGCATTTTAGCAAGGTTAGATACTTTCTCTACCCATAATTTTCTTTACTCATAATTTCCTGTTTAAACCTATTTGTAAAAATTAAGCTTATACTTGGGTTGGTAACATTCTGATAATATTCACAATATAGTTATTTTCTATGAATAAACTGTACTTGAATTTTCAAGGTGAGATCTCTGTATTAATGGCATTTCTACCTAAAGAGTGTGGAATATTAGACAACAAGCTAAGTTTTATATAGGAAACTGAACTAAAAATAACTGTCCCCCAAACAAAATCCTGGTATTTTAGAGTACAAGGAACTTGGACTACCATCAGTGCAGTGAAGTCATTTTACCAGTGAGGGTGCCGTCTCAGCAGGTGCCCTGATTAAGTGATTAAGCCCAAGATCAGATTTAGCAGCAGCAGGTTAACTAGAATCCATCTCCTGAATCTCAATCTATTGCTCTTTCTTCATAGCTAATTATACACAAACCTACACTTTCTCAAATACAGGTGCTTTCCATAAACATTTTTGAATGCTTACTATAATGTCTAATTTAACAAAAAAATAAGATAAGAAAAACGTGTTTCTATGCTCAACAACAATATAAAAAGTGAAGTTGCTCAGTCATGTCTGACTCTTTGCGACCCCATAGACTGTAGCCTACCAAGTATTCATCCATCCATGGGATTTTCCAGGCAAGTGTACTGGAGTGGGTTGCCATTTCCTTCTCCAGAGGATCTTCCCGACCCAGGGATCAAACCCGGGTCTCCCACACTGTATACAGAGGCTTTCCTGTCTGAGCTACCAGGAAACAACAAGATAAGCTCTCTCTAAAAAGGCAAATGAGACTGAGACCAAGTATTGTTTGGTAGGAAGCTGCCCATCCAAAAGTATAAATATACCAAGACTTGTGGAGTGTCCACGTGCTTAATAAAGGAGCATATAGGCATCTTTGGGTCTATAATTTTTAGCGTGCTAGAGATGATTATTATGAAAACCCAGCTTTGTCCTCAAATTTTACCATTTCCCTCTTCAGAAGCTTGAAAATTGTCCTGAATACTATTCTTTCAAAAGTAAGCAGTTACTGCAAAAGCGACACGTGTGCTCTATCACTTAAATGAAAGTGAGCAAACAACACAAATATTAAGTCACAAGCTACCACATTCTACCTAAAGGACACTTTACTGTAGATATTCCTGAAGAAAAACTACTTCCTATTAATTAACCTCCTCTGCACAAAAATGCATCCATTCTACTACCCCAGCTACCATGAATATCAGCACACTTGGTTATTAAGTGCTGCACACACACAAAACTTATCTCCTTCCCTCACATTTGGCAAGATAGAAATCATACCAACTTTAGAGATGAGAAAACAGGCTGAGAAGTAATGGGACTTGCTCAGGGCCACAGAGCTAGTGAGTGACCCAAATGGCACCTGATAATCAGTCTTGACTCCGAGTCTACTTCTTTGTCACCTCATTGTTGCTGCTGCTGCTAAGTCACTTCAGTCGTCTCCAACTCTGTGTGACCCCACAGATGGCAGCCCACTAGGCTCCTCTGTCTCTGGGATTCTCCAGGCAAGAACACTGGAGTGGGTTGCCATTTCCTTCTCCAATGCATGAAAGTGAAAAGCGAAACTGAAGTCGCTCAGTCATGCTCGACTCTTAGGGACCCCATGGACTGCGACCACCAGGCTCCTCTGTCCATGGGATTTTCCAGGCAAGAGTACTGGAGTGGGGTGCCATTGCCTTCTCTGTTGTCATCTCACTATTAGAGACAAAAACTCCAAACATGCCTTGTGAATACAAGAAAAATTGAAAATAAGTCCAATAAACTTTTGAAAGATATTTTTTAAAATTTACAATTCAAATACTTTTAAGTATAGACTGAAGTTAGAACTTTTTACTTGAATAAATAAATCTGCCCAATTGTCAAAAAGCATTAAGTGGTCTGAAAATGGTTCAGCAACTGGTTTATGATCCTGATTGCACTTACTCAGTATTAATAGCAAGAATTCCACCTTAATTGCCTTTAACTCAGTTCCTATCCCAATATCACACATTTCAAGTGAGTAAAGTGATTTCATTAATCTACTAAAAATGTTTGACTCAGAGATTCCCAGCCCAAGTATTTAGGATACAGAGATTTTGAATGAAGCACAGTATGTGTATCCTCAAGTTAAATTTGTTCACTCTGGTAACCATACTTTGTAAGAAATTAAAGCAAAAACAGAAGAGTAAAACAAAATAAGTAAACAGTACATTATGTAAAATTTCACACATGGCAATAAATACTTATTGAAGTAAACATACCATTTTTCTCATGTATCTGTACAATGGAATTATAGGATTGCTGGGCTCTTGCTAGATTATATTGATTCTGAAAGAGAATTATATATTTTATATCAAAACGATAAGTAGATGAAAATCATTACAAATAATTGATGGATTATTTGCATCACTGCTGTACTTAAAAGAACACAAGAAACCATGTATTTCCATTTCAAAAATAAATTTCCCAATTTCATTATTCCCAGCTATTTTAGAGGAATAACAAAATCAAAATTGTTTTCTAATAAAGATCTACAAAATTCACAGTTCGTTTTCTAAGTCCTCCTGCCACTGCACAAGTACAAGGCTTTATGAATAAAGTTAAAGGATGTTATTTGGATGCAAGGAGAATGTACATGTACATATATATGTATATATATGTGTGTGTGTATATATATATGTATGTATAACAATCACTGCTGTAGAGCAGAAATTAACACATTATAAATCAACTATTACTTTAAAAAGAAAAAAAAATTTGTATCCAGAAATAGAAAATCATAAATGTCCACTGACAGAAAACTCTTCCTCATAACTTCCATCAAAAAAATAAATAAACTACAAAATACTGTCTTCAGGTAAGGAAACATTAGGCTTTAAGGACTATACGTATGGATAACAATTTGAGTTAAACCTGAAGAATGCCCATAAGTGATACCAAGTCACACTACTAAAGGAGTCTTCTTTTGTTAACCTCTACAGATTAGAATGTCTTCTATGGGACCAAGTTTAGGATTGATTTTATCCCCATAAGTACAACTTGCTTACTTCTTAACTTCCAATTCTCCACCCTGGAGAATTATCACAAGCATTCTCCATAGCGGTTTACATCTATTATGTTATATCACATAATTTTTAATAAATTCATAGCATAAGAATGTGTATAAACACATTCCAAATGACAACTTTCATTCCTACCTGGCCTGCAACCACCCAGTTCCTTCCCTCACCCACCTTCCTTCTTCCAGTCAAATAAACTACTCTTATTAGTATCCCTGTATATCCTAAAGATTAAATAAGAAAATTAATGTACAGCCTATTGTTATTAGTCACTGTCCCCTGCTTTTTTGAGAAATGACCTAGAGTAAAAAATTATATCCTCCTGGTTAAATGAGACTTTGATCATTAAGTAGTTATTGGAATGTGAAATAAAGTGGGCCTTAGAAAGCATCACTACAAACAAAGCTAGTGGAAGTAATGGAATTCCAGTTGAGCTATTTCAAATCCTGAAAGATGATGCTGTGAAAATGCTGCACTCAATATCCCAGCAAATTTGGAAAACTCAGCAGTGGCCACAGGACTGGAAAAGGTCAGTTTTCATTCCAATCCCTATGAAAGGCAATGCCAAAGAATGCTCAAACTACCGCACAATTGCACTCATCTCACATGCTAGTAAAGTAATGCTCACAATTCTCTAAGCCAGGCTTCAGCAATACATGAACCGTGAACTTCCACATGTTCAAGCTGGTTTTAGAAAAGGCAGAGGAACCAGAGATCAAATTGCCAACATCCGTTGGATCATTGAAAAAGCAAGAGAGTTCCAGAAAAACATCTATTTCTGCTTTATTGACTATGCCAAAGCCTTTGACTGTGTGGATCACAACAAACTGTGGAAAATTCTGAAAGAGATGGGAATACCAGACCACCTGACCTGCATCTTAGAAATCTGTATGCAGGTCAGGAAGCAACAGTTAGAACTAGACATGGAACAACAGACTGGTTCCAAACAGGAAAAGGAGTATGTCAAGGCTGTATATATACAGATTACATCATGAGAAACGCTGGGCTGGAAGAAACACAAGCTGGAAGCAAGACTGCCAGGAGAAATATCAGTAACCTCAGATATGCAGATGACACCACCCTTATGGCAGAAAGTGAAGAGGAACTAAAGAGCCTCTTGATGAAAGTGAAAATGGAGAGTGAAAAAGTTGGCTTAAAGTTCAACATTCAGAAAACAAAGATCATGGCATCCAGTCCCATCACTTCATGGGAAATAGATGGGGAAACAGTGGAAACAGTGTCAGACTTTATTTGGGGGGCTCCAAAATCACTGCAGATGGTGACTGCAGCCATGAAATTAAAAGACGCTTACTCCTTGGAAGAAAATTTATGATCAATCTAGATAGCATATTGAAAAGCAGAGACATTACTTTGCCAACAAAGGTCCGTCTAGTCAAGGCTATGGTTTTTCCAGTGGTCATGTATGGATGTGAGACTTGGACCATGGAGAGAGCTGAACAACGAAGAAATGATGCTTTTGAACTGTGGTGCTGGAGAAGACTCCCTTGGACTACAAGGAGATCCAACCAGTCCATTCTGAAGGAGATCAGCCCTGGGATTTCTTTAGAAGGAATGATGCTAAAGCTGAAACTCCAGTACTTTGGCCACCTCATGAGAAGAGTTGACTCATTGGAAAAGACTCTGAGGCTGGGAGGGATTGGGGGCAGGAGGAGAAGGGGATGACAGAGGATGAGATGGCTGGATGGCATCACTGACTCAATGGGCGTGAGTCTGAGTGAACGCTGGGAGTTGGTGATGGACAGGGAGGCCTGGCGTGCTGTGATTCATGGGGTCACAAAGAGTCAGACACGACTGAGCGACTGAACTGACTGAACTAATACTTTGTTCCATAATCACACTGTTTACACTTTGTTCTAAAGTCACACTGTTTACACAGCTAAATCAACTTTTGTCAGTGTATACAGGCAAACCTCATTTTACTGCACTTCACTTTACTGCACCTAGCAGATATTACATTTTTTGTTGCTGTTTTTAACAGTTTGAAGATTTGTAACAGCTCTGCACCAAGCAAGTCTACTGGCTCCATTTCCCCCAAGAACAATGGCTGACTCTGTGTGTCTGTGTCACATTTTGGCAATCTGAAATACTTCAAACTTTTTCATTACTATGTTTGTTACAATGATCTGGGATCACTGATTTTTACTGTTAATCACTACAACTAGCTGAAGGCTCGGATGATGGTTAGCATTTTTAGTAATATTTTTAAATTAAGGCATGTACATTGTTGTTTAGACATAATGCTGTTACACACTTAGGAGACTGCAGTACAGTGTAACTGTTACACGTACTAGGAAACCAAAAAGTTCATGTGGTTTGTTTTATTGTGATACTGGCTTTACTGAAGAAGTCTGAAACTGAACCCATAATATCTCCAAGGTATGCCTATACTGGTCTATCTCTATTATCTTCTTCCTTTAAAAAAAGAACCATCTCTTTGTAACCTCACATGTTAAACATACTTCTTGTGACAAATTATAATAGCAAATTAAAAAGAATATATTCATAATGTACAACTGAGTCACTTTGCTGTACAGGAAAAAAATAACACTATAGATCAACTATATTTCCAAAAATTCTAATAAAAATAAATATACTTCTTAAAGACCACTTAATTCAAACTAACTGGTAACTTTTGTACATTTATATTTGTTATGATTTATTTATTTGAATTTGCTTTTATAACTCCACTTTCTGATTTCTATTCCTCACTTTTTAATATGATTTTATTATCTCCTCCTAGGATTCAAATAAGACATGTTTTGCACCTCATTCTGATCTGTACCTCTTAACTTCTGCTGTACTATCTATTCCTGGGTCCCTCTGTGCAACATTCTAATTTATTTCTTCTAATAATTCTCTCTTCTGATGTCTAATCAGTTTCTCATTTTAACATTCTTCATTTCTATAGATTCTTTGCTCTGATCACTAGATATTACACATAAGTATTCATTTTCTCACAATTTTAACATCTGCTAACTCCAAAACTTCAAGTCTTTGTGACTCTGTGTCTCTTAGTCATTGTTTCTGCCAATTCTCATGTATGGTAGGTTGTCTACTTGGGTGCTTGTCATCTTTCACTGTCAAGTGAAAAAGCTGGCTTAAAACTCAACATTCAAAAACAAAGATCATGGCATCCAGTCCCATCACTTCATGGCAAATAGATGGGGAAACAATGGAAACAGTGAGACTTTATTTCTGAGGGCTCCAAAATCACTGCAGATGATGACTGCAGACATGAAATTAAAAACACTTGCTCTTTGGAAGAAAAGCTATGACCAACCAAGATAGCATATTACAAAGCAGAGACATTACTTTGCCAACAAAGGTCCATCTAGTCAAAGCTATGGTTTTTCCAGTAGTCATGTATGGTTGTAAGAGTTGGACTATAAAGAAAGCTGAGCACCTAAGAATTGATGCTTCTGAACTATAGTGTTGGAGAAGACTCTTAAGAATCCCTTGGACTGCAAGGAGGTCAAACCAGTCCATCCTAAAGGAAATCGGTCCTGAATATTCACTAGAAGGACTAATGCTGAAGCTGAAACTCCAATACTTTGGCCACCTGATACAAAGAACTGACTCATTGGAAAAGACCCTGATGCTGGGAAAGATTGAAGGCAGGAGGAGAAGGGGATGACAGAGGACAAGATGGTTGGATGGCATCACCGACTCAATGGACATGAGTTTGAGCAAGCTCCGGGAGTTGCTGATGGACAGGGAAGCCTGGCATGCTGCAGTCCACGGGGACACAAAGAGTCGGAGAAGACTGAGTGACTGAACTGAACTGATCTTAATCTCTGAGAATCTTATAGTCTTAATTCAGAAATCCTTTCTTCTAAAAATATTGGCATTTGCTACTGATGAGAACTGTGGCTACAATTAACATGAGACCACTTTAGTCCCCTTAGAGAATCAATTTTCTGCTTCCTCTGTGTGTTAAGATTCCAGTGAGCTCGTGATTTGATGTGCAATACAGGTAGAAATACTTACTTAGATTTAGTACTATTTGGATACATATTCAATACAAAATTCACAAGGAATTTTAGGAATATAGAGAATATTTTTTAAATGTCAGGTAGGGATGATTTCCATCACACACTTTTCCAAAATATACTAACTTCAGAGTTTGTTTTGGTCTTAAGTGTTCACAGATAACTATAATTAGACATGAAAGATATTTCTGATATAGTAAGTGAATAAAGAACAGAAGACAGTGGGTAAGAGCAGAGACTAATGGCCAGAACATCTGGTTCGAATCCTCACTCTCCACCTGTGACCTTAGATGAGTCACCTAACTTCTCTGTGCTTCAGTTTCCTCATCTACAAAATGAGGACAATAATAGTACCTACTTCTAGGTTATTAAGAGGATAGAAAGTTAATACAAATAAAAAGTTTAGATTAGAGCCTAGCGCATATATGCTTACTAGGAATTAACTATTACAATGAGATCTCAATTTGGGGAAGCATGTAACTACATCTAATTTTTTATTCACCAGTATATATAAACCAATAATAAATTTTAAACCACAGACCTATTTAATTATAGTAGAAATAACAAAGACTAAAAGAACAGGTAGAAGCTTCATAACAGGAAAAGTATCTCATAGTTAATGCGATATTCTTAATAAAAGTACCTTATTTGCTCCAAACTGCACTCTGGCTTTGCCTTTAACTAAGGTGGCATTGATCTGCATGATGACTGATTCTATCGAATAGGCACTGCTCCAGCCCTATAGAAAGAAGAAAACACTTCTCTAAAACACCGTGGTATTCCTGATTCTCACTCAGGAAAGCTTAAGAAAATGTCATATAACAACTTAGTAGTATCAAATTTATGTTAAGTTTGTAGTCAAGGAGTAAAAGTAAAGTTGGACCATTTCCAAAATCTCACAAAGAAAGCTGTGTTGTAAGAGCAACAAATGAGCAAATTATAATATACATCACTCTTATTGCCCATCCTAGCACAGACTAAGCACCAAGTACAATGTCATTTTACTGGTTTAAATAGCTTTCATTATTACAATAGGTGTTATTAGCAAAAAAAAAAAATATATATATATATATTTTAAAGTAGTTACTATTACAAACAGCTCTGTCCACTTAGAATCTAATTTACATAACTAAAACACTCTACAGAGGTTGAAATACTTGAGGGCCATAAGAAAAACAGTCACCTGTTTTGTGAGTAGTTCCATGCACAGTGCTCCACCACCCAACACGTACCTTAAAAAGAAAAAGGAATCATACAAAATTCTCTAGATCTTGGTATTCTTTCTTCAATTTTTAAAGTGTCACTACTAAGAAAGTATGCATACAAGATTAAAAGATAACATGCAAAAATGAAAATAAGTTTTTAGGATTACAGAACTACAGCTAATTCTAAAATTCTGATGTCATCATCTAAATGTCTTTTTTTTTAACTAAATAATGGTTCTTAACAACAGAACACTTGAAAACTTTTAAGGTATCAGAAACTAAGAACTTAGCCCTAAACATTCCAGAGAATCGGGGCAGGAGAAATCTTCCTTAAATGGTTTTCAACTGTTCTACTCATCTTAAGATTTCTCCACCATCATGTTAAAAAGCCAAGAGCTTTTTCTCTGACAACAGTGATGACTTTACCCTATCTATAATAATGAACATCTGCATTTATAGTTAAAATATTTTTCATTCTGTTGTGAAGATCAAATGGTTCTGACCAGGGAGCCTCTCTGGAGCTCCCCTATTTCTCTTTCTAGTCCTGAGGACTCTTCTCTGAACCAAGGACAACTACGGGGAATTTCATTAGAAATCTCCCTTAGATCTCCCTTAGAAATCATTATTTAGATCAAGATTCTTCAGCCTTTGACATTTTCTCAAACAAAGTAACTCCTCCTTTAATGTTAAACTTTAAAACACATTAAATATCATGCCTAAAAATAAAAGGAATGGTAATTACAAAAGAAAAACTGTGGCAATCTTGAAAACCCATAAGGTAGGACCACTGATTAGGTCTATGTGAAAACTGTGTCCACCACAAGTTTTGTTTGTCCTCTGGGACTCTGCCCATGCCTTTCCCTTGCCTGAGATTCCTTCCGCTGCCTACTCTCCCAAATGCCTATTCTTCCTCATGCCCCATAAAACTTGCCAAGACTACTCAAGCCTGTAAATTTTGCACTCTGGCTAAGCAAATGCATCCTTGTATTGACTAAACCAAGTAACAGAGAAGTAAGGAAATTTAAAAACTTCTACTGTAGAACACTAATAATAATAGTTACAGTGGAATCACTCACTAACAGAAACTAGTCAATAACTCTCCCCTATCCTGGAGAATTCAGGCAACCATCTCTCTTACTTCTTGTCCCAACTTCTGGGAACTTTCAAAGCAAAAGTTTAATAGGAGGAAAAAAAACTCCAAAAGAATTAAATCAGGAAGGAGAATCATGAAATTTTACACTTTGTAGGGGAGGAAAAAATTGGGAGATTGGGATTGACATACACACTACTCTATATAAAATGGATAACTAATGAGAATTTACTGTATAGCACAGGGAACTCTACTCAATACTGTGTAATGACCTATATGGGAACAGAATCTTAGGAAGAGTGGATATACATAAATGTATTAATTGATTCACTCTGCTGTACAGCAGAAAGTAACATAACACTATAAATCAACTATACACCATAATTTTTTCAATAAAAGATAAAGTGTGTATATTCTCTTATGTTCCTGAAACTCAGAAATTTGTCTACAATTCTCTGAATCTCCCACTGGGCTCAAAGTGTATCTTGCATATTTAAAAATCTTGCAGCTTTAAATAAGCATTTGCTGATTTAACAGTGTTACAAGATCCAAGTTCTCATTTGATTTTGATTTCTCCAAAACCAGTCTAGTAGTCTGTTCATGAGTTAACTTGGTCCTTACACTTCAGAAATGCTAAAGAGAAACTTATTTTAGGAAAAGGATACATGTAGTTAATGCTGAGTTACCAATTATCTAATCACCACCTTCCCCTTTAGCACCCCACTCTTCATTGTGGGGGTGGAGAGTCTTGTCAGGAGAGAAGGGAAAGTTTTCATAGGCTTGTAGATCAGAAGAAAGTACATTTTCTACATGCACATACTAACTATAAAAATGTTCAATGTCTCAACACAAGACAGAAGTAGTGCTAGTACCTATACAAAAAGTGAGCTAAGCATATATTAGTGCATAATAAAGTTTCCTTAGTATATACAATTACTAAATTTCTCTTTATATACCGACAGCAGTATTTACACATGAAAAAAAAGTCAATTCTACTTTTGTCTTGTATCATTTTATCAGTATGTGTTCTAAGCTCTTATTGCTCCTAGGGGCCAAAGAAAGAGCTCCTGCAGAATACTGAGAGAATGCAATGACAGTAGGAAAAAAAATAATCTAAGGGTCATTTACATATAAAATGCCACATACATGGGCAGAGTAACATTTTCAACTTAAAAATTTTTCAGTTGCCAAAGTTATATAGCAAACACTATCCTAAGTTCAGCCTCTTTGGGGATTAGTTTATAAAATTTTTGTTTTACTAGGAGGTTCTTGCAAGAATGTTTGCCAGCTAACCTCTCCAACCACAATCTAGGATGATCACTTAATTGCTATGAGGGGACAACAGATACCAGTACTTAAGTGGACAACAAATACCATTAATCATTTAACACTGATTCTTCCAAGGATCCA
This sequence comes from Nanger dama, assembly GCA_917880005.1. Classification (NCBI taxonomy): domain Eukaryota; kingdom Metazoa; phylum Chordata; class Mammalia; order Artiodactyla; family Bovidae; genus Nanger; species Nanger dama. Next base: position 681,326 of record CAKJTW010000110.1, on the reverse strand, counting down.
AAAACAGATGAGAAATAAAATTTTATATTAAGTCAAATTCTTGATAATTATCACTTTTAAAAAAAAAGGCAGGCTTCCAACACAATACTCTAAAGCAGTTATCCTCCAATTAAAAATAAATTTTTAAAAGGCAGGTTTATCAGCCCACATAAAACAGTCATGATCTTTCCCTTTGCTGAGGTAAGGAAAGGGGCCATGGATAAGAACAGAGCCCTAAAAGAGCAATAAAGTTCTGGCATTTAAAACCAGATTCTTAAAATAATGTTCCCTCAATACAGACAAAAACCCATGGTCATATAGAAGTATTCTCTTTGTGAATGACTGGGACACAAACAATACCTCCTATTGTATCAGCCAATAAAGCATCTTTATTGCTTACAAAGAGCTCTCTAATAATGTATTGTATTACCATCAAATAATCTTTCTGATTCTCACTACACTGTACCCTGGACTAAGCCAGAAAGACAGCCAAGTTGTGATGGCTCAGTAAAGTAGCTCATAAAACACCAGTGGATTGGAAACTGTATACTACCCTACACTGCCTATTTACTGTATTTGCCTATATCTTGCTAACTTACTATAATAAAGCTATAAAGCTAAAGGCAAAGGAAAGATATACCCATTTGAATGCAGAGTTCCAAAGAATAGTGAGAAGAGATAAGAACACCTTCCTCAGTGATCACTGCAAAGAAATAGAGGAAAATAACAGAAAAACTAAAGATCTCTTCAAGAAAATGAGAGCTACCAAGGGAACATTTCATGCAAAGATGGGCACAATAAAGGATAGGAAAGGTATGGACCGAACAAAAGCAGAAGATAGTAAGAAGAGGTGGCAAGAAAACACAGAAAAACTATACAAAAAGATCTTCATGACCCAAATAACCACAATAGTGTGATCACTCACTTAGAGTGAGACATCCTGGAATGTGAAGTCAAGTGGGCCTTAGGAAGCATCACTTTGAAAAGAGCTACTGGAGGTGACTGAATGCCAGTTAAGCTATTTCAAATCCTAAAAGAAGATGCTGTGAAAGTGCTGCACTCAATAGGCCAGCAAATTTGGAAAATTCAGCAGTGGCCACAGGACTGGAAAAGGTCAGTTTTCATCCCAATCCCAAAGAAAGGCAGTGTCAAAGAATGCTCAGACTACCACACAATTGCACTCATCTCACACGCTAGCGCAGTTATGCTTAAAATTCTCCAAGCCAGGCTTCAACAGTACATGAGCCCTGAACTTCCAGATGTTCAAGCTGGCTTTAGAAAAGGCAGAGGAACTAGAGATCAAATTGCCAATATCTGCTGGATCCTCGAAAAAGCAAGAGAGTTTCAGAAAAACATTTACTACTTTTTATTGACTATGCCAAAGCCTTTGTGTGGATCACAACAAACTGTCAAAAATACTTAAAAGAAAAAAAAAAACTTAAAAGAGATGGGAATGCCATACCACTTTACCTGCCTCCTGAGAAATCTGTATGCAGGTCAGGAAGCAACAGTTAGAACTGGACATGGAACAACAGGCTGGTTCCCAACTGGGAAAGGAATATGTCAAGGCTGTATATTGTCATTCCACTTATTTAACTTACATGCAGAGTACATCATGCGAAATGCCAGGCTGGATGAAGCACAAGCTGAAACCAAGATTGTCAGGAGAAATATCAATAACCTCAGATATGCAGATGACACCACCCTTACGGCAGAAAGTGAAGAACTAAAGAGCCCCTTGATGAAAGTGAAAGAGCAGAGTGAAAAAGTTGGCTTAAAGCTCAACATTCAGAAAACGAAGATCATGGCATCTGGTCCCATCACTTCATGGCAAATAGATGGGGAAACAGTGGAAACAGTGACAGACTTTATTTCCTTGGGCTCCAGAATCACTGCAGATGGTGATTGCATCCATGAAATTAAAAGACACTTGCTCCTTGGAAGAAAAGCTATGACCAACCTAGACAGCATATGAAAAAGCAGAGACATTACTTTGCCAACAAAGGTCCATATAGTCAAAGCTACGGTTTTTCCAGTAGTCATGTATGGATCTGAGAGTTGGACTATAAAGAAAGCTGAGCACCTAAGAATTGATGCTTTTGAACTGTGGTGTTGGAGAAGACTTGAGAATCCCTTCAACTGCAAGGAGATCAAACCAGTCCATCCTTTAGGAATATTAGAAGGACTAATATTGAATCAGTCCTGAATATTGGAAGGACTAATGCTGAAGTTGAAACTCCAATACCTTGGCCACCTGACATGAAGAACTGATTCATTTGAAAAGACCCTGATGCTGGGAAAGATTGAAGGCAGGAGAAGGGGACGGCAGAGGATGAGATGGTTGGATGGCATCACCGACTAGATGGACATGAGTTTGAGGAAGCTCCGGGAGTTGGTGATGGACAAGGAAGCCTGCCGTGGGGCAGTCCATGGGGTCACAGAGTCAGACACGACTAAGCAAATGAACTGAACTGAACTGCTAAGTTACATACTTTCTTATCTCGTTCATTCATTTACAAATATTTACTGCATATATAGTAATAGTATGTATGCATGCATGCTAAAAACTGAAGCAGACACAAGAATATACAATGAAGAAAACTGATACGACTTGCCTTCATGATTTTGCAATATAGTAAAGATTAGATGTTAAGTGAACAATAAAGTAGTGGAGGGGGTCCCAAAGTTCTGTGAGAAGGAAAAAACCAGACGCCTTATTTTAAATCTGGTGGTCAGGAATAATATACCTGCGAGTGAAACGCAAGCTGAGACTTGCAGGAATTAAAGTGTGGGTGGAAACAAGAGGACTGAAGAGGCAAGCAAAGGCAAGCTGACAGACAGTATACAGAATATGGTAAGGACATCAACCTGCAGGAGCAGCGCAAAGACATAGGATGTGTTTAAGCAGAGGAGCAACAATCAGAACAAATCTGTAAAAGCTCACTCTAAAGAGCTTTATGAGTGAGGGGATAGAAGCAGGAGTCTGATCAGAAATTCTCTGAAGTGATCCAAGTGAGAACTGATGGTGGTAGCAACAAAACTGGAAACTACTGGATCTGAAAAGCCTTTAAAGTGGAGAAACAAAGGAAAATGAGAAAAGATGAGATATAAACAATGACTCTAGGTTCATTAAGTGAGATAAGGAAGACTAGGGAAAGGAAGCTGAAAAAAAGATGGGCTCAAGTTTTTGTCCTGAAGGCCTGTGTAAGAGACATTCGAGTAGAGGTGTCAGTAAAGCAGAGGAATACTGGAAACACCAAAGACACAGGGATGTGCAATACAAGCCTAGGAGCCACTGGCACACAGAAATATTTTAAAAGCCATGGAGCGTTTTCAACAAATCACACAAGAGCAATTGGACATTAGGTAAAAATCTATGATCTAAACCTCATACCTTATACAAAAATTAATTCAAAATGATTCATAGACATATCTGTAAAATACAAACTGTAAAACCTTGAGGAACAGAAACAGAAGAAAAATCTTTGGGATCTAGGACTAGGCAGAGTTCTTAGACTTGATACCAAAAGCATAATTTTACTTCAAAGCTAAAATATTTTGTTCTACAAAAGATTCTGTTAAGATAAAATTAAGCTAAAAACTTTGCTGCTGCTAAGTCACTTCAGTCGCGTCCGACTCTGTGCGACCCCAGAGACGGCAGCCCATGACACTCCCCCCGTCCCTGGGATTCTCCAGGCAAGAACACTGGAGTAGGTTGCCATTTCCTTTTCCAATGCATGAAAGTGAAAAGTGAAAGTGAAGTCGCTCAGCTTAGCGACCTCATGGACTGCAGCCTACCAGGCGAAGAAACTAAAAACCACATATCCAAAGGATTACTGTGTAGAATGTATCTTAAAAACTTTCAAAATTCAACAGAAGAACAATCCAATTAGAAAACTGGCAAAAGACACGAACAAGTATCTCTTGGAAGAGAACATAAAGCTGTCAAATAGGCACATGAAAGATGTTCAACACTGAGGAATATTCATTAGGGAAGTGCAAGTTAAAACCTCAATGAGACATCACTGCACAGCTAACAGAATGGTTAAAATAAAAACAAATGACATCACCAAGTGCTGGCGAGGATGTGGAGAAAGTGGATCACTCACACATTCTTGATAGGAATGCAAAATGGTAAAGCCATTCTGGAAAACAGTGTGGTAGTTTCTTTTAAAACTCAATATGCAATGACTGTGCGTGCGTGCAATGTTGCTCAGTCGTGTCCAACTCTGGGTGACCCTATGAACTGTAGCCTGCCAGGTCCCTCTGTCCGTGGGGTTCTATGACCTAGCAATTGCATTCCTAGACATGAATCCCAGACAAAGGACAATACATTCACATTCATTCACACACATATACACACACACTGTATACAAGTATTCATAGCTACTTTATTTGTAATACTCAACACTGAAATCAGTCTAGAAGTCCTTCAGTGGGTTACTGGTTAAACAAACTGTGGTACATGGGGAACCATGGAATACTACTTAGCAATAAAAAGGAACAAACTAGTCAGACACTTAGATGACTCTCCAGGGAATTATGAGTAAAAAATAAAAAACCAGCTAATCCCCAAAGATTACAATACAAAACTTTAAGATTTCATTTATGTAACTTTTTTATAATGACAAAATATTAGGAATGCAGGATAGATGAGTGGTTACCAGGAGTTAAACAATGAGGAGCATTAGAGGAAAATGGGCATAGTTTCAAGGGGCAACAAAAAGGATCCGTGTGGTGTTGGAACTGTACAGTACCCTTGACCACTGTGTTGCACACACAAATCTACTCAATATAAAATTCAATACACACATATGCATGCATGCATGCTAAGTTGCTTCAGTCATGTCTGACTCTTTGCGACCCCATGAACTGTAGCCTATCAGGCTCCTCTGTCCATGGGAATTCTCCAGGCAAGAATACTGGAGTGGGTTGCCATGCCCTCCTCCAGGGGATCGTCCCGACCCAGGGAATGAACCCACATCTCCCTCATTGCAGGCAGATTCTATAGCGTTAAGCCACCAGGGAAGCCCTACACACGTATGTGCTGTGCTTAAGTTGCTCAGTCACGTCTGACTCTTTGACACCACAGTGTAGCCACCAAGCTCATCTGTCCATGGGCATTCTCCAGGTAGGAATACTGGAGTGGGTTGCCAGTGCCCTCCCTCCAGGGAATATTCCCAACCCAAGGATCAAGCCCAGGTCTCTCACATTGCAGGCAAATTCTTTACCATCTGAGCCACCAGGGATATATATGAATTATACATAAAACTGGGAAAATCTGCATAAGCACTATATACTGTATCCCTGTCTCTATATTATTGTTTCATAATACTATACTATGCAGCTTTGCAAAAATCATACCATAGGGAAACTAGGCAAAGGGTACAAAGTATCTCTAATTTCTTACAACTATGTGCAACCATACAATTAATTCAATGGAAAAAAAATTTTTTTAAGGCAAAGGAATGAAGGGAAAAGAAAAGAAAAAGGACCTAGTACCAAATTCTAAAGAACTTCAACAGGTGGAAGTTAAGTGAACAAGGCATTCCCAACAAAAAGAGACTGAGAAGAGGCAATCAGAAACCAAGGGAAAAATGTTTCGGTGTTGCTGAGAAATCTAATAATCACATATGATAGAACCTGAAAAGGTACTTCTGGATTTACCAAGTCCTTATTGGAAATATCAGTCTGGGAGGAACAGTAACAACTATTGCCAAATTACATGGGGCTGAAAAGTGAACAAGAAGGAAATGAAGAGAGGTGGTTACATACACACTGCTTGTGGGAATGTAAATGGTGCAGCCACTTGGGAAAAGTGTGGCACTTCATAAAAAGTTAAAAGAGTTATTACCAAAGGACCTAGTGACTCTTCGCATAGGTATGTGTGATACAGAAATGAAGATGTGCACACAGAAACCTGTGAAAGTTCATAGCATTATTCATAACAGCCAAAGGTGGAAACAAATGTCCACAGATAAATAAAATGGACTGAGCTACTGATATATGCTGCAACATGGATGAACCTTGAAAACTTTTAAGTGACAGAAGCCAATCACAAAAGCCTGTAATTTGTTTGCTTCCTTAAATGAAAATGTCCAGAATACGCAAATCCATAGAGATAACAATTAGTAGTTGCTGGTGGGTGGAGGGATAGGAGAGAGGAATGAGAAGTGATTGCTAATGGGTACAGAGTTTCTTCTGGAAGGTGATGAAAGCATTTTTAAATTAATGGTAATGGTTACACAACTGAGTATACTATACCACTGAACTGTACCCTTTAAAAGAGTTTTATCATATGTGAATTGTATCACAATGAAGCTGTTATGATTAAAAATTTTTTTGACAAGAAACAAATAAGGAAGTAGCTAGGAGATATGGGATATAAAATATTTGGAACAAAAACTGTTCAATAATCTGTCCAGAGTCACAGTGTTTAATTAAGCATTAGCCTGAGTCAGAGATCACAAGCTGTTCTATCAGGCTTCACACTTTTCAGTTGTTCCCATGTCAGTCAATAATTCTTACTTTTTCCTTTATTTGACTGTGAAGATCAAGTCATATTGATTTTGCCTCAAATTACCCTCATCCTTCATTCATCTTTCCATTCCCATCACTATTGTAACAACTCAGGTTGTTATCACTTCACCCTACGACAGTGGCATCAGCTCTTAACTAGCCTTGCATTCTTCCAGACTTGGTGAATATAATTTGTCCTGTAGTATTTTCTACTGTCAACAGATTTAGCTTTCTAAGACTTTTTACTGTTATTTCCCTATTTCTGAACCAGTTTAAGAAAAATAAATTAAATATCCATGGGTAATAGTTTGCTCACCAATCCATGCTCCAATATAATTACAAGCTATTGTCAACACAATTACCTAAAATTCTTCTATAGAACTCTACCCCTCATGTGTTATAGCTCAAACTGTTCTGGTAAACTGAATACACCATGCTCTTTCCTAAATGTGTGACTGTGTTTATTTTTCACCTATATAGACAATTTTCCTTCAACCTCCGTAAGTTGACCAAACCCTACCCAATACTTCAAGACCTAGCTGAGATCCCACCTACTTGTCCAAGTCTTCCCAGATCACTATTGCCAGAAGCAATCTCCTTTTCCTTTAAGGTCAGAGAACTTAAGTCCATACTTAACACCTGAAAAATCAATTGAATACTCAATACTTATAATCTTTTGTTATTGCTGCATTTTGGTTTAATGAAAAAAACATTAGAAGATATAAGGTTTATTTGGATAAGTCACAAACTGACTTATTACTCTAGTTATTTATTTGAATAATGGGAAAACAACCACGTTTCATAAAAGTAATCAACAAAGAGAAAATTACATAGCAGATTTTAAAACAGAAGATGGCATTATTTATAATTTAATTATCTCCACAAGATGGTAAACTACTAAGACCATAAACTCTAGGGAATTTTTTCCACAAGAGAATGTGAAAAAAATCTATGGTAGTGAAGTTTACATCAGATTTCAAAAAATTTTATAAAAACATTTTTAATACATTTAAATATCACAGTTATCCAAGTCTATGCCCCAACCAGCAATGCTGAAGAAGCTGAAGTTGAACGGATTTATGAAGACCTAAAAGACCTTTTAGAACTAACACCCCCAAAAGATGTCCTTTTCATTATAGGGGACTGGAATGCTAAAGCAGGAAATCAAGAAACACCTGGAGTAGCAGGCAAATTAGGCCTTGGAATGCAGAATGAAGCAGGGCAAAGACTAAGAGCTTTGCCAAGAAAACGCATTGGTCACAGCAAACAGCCTCTTCCAACAACACAAGAGAAGACTCTACACATGGACATCACCGAAATCAGATTGATTACATTCTATGCAGTCAAAGATGGAGAAACTCTATACAGTCAACAAAAACAAAACCAGGATCTGACTGTGGCTCAGATCATGAACTCCTTATTACCAAATTCAGACTTAAACTGAAGAAAGTAGGGAAAACTGCTAGACCATTCAGGTATGACCTAAATCAAAATCCCTTATGATTATACAGTGGAAGTGAGAAATAGATTTAAGGACCTAGATCTGATAGATTAGCGTGCCTGATGAACTATGGAATGAGGTTCGTGACACTGTATAGGAGACAGGGATCAAGACCATCCCCATGGAAAAGAAATGCTAAAAAGCAAAATGGCTGTCTGGAGAGGCCTTACAAATAGCTGTGGAAAGAAGAGAGGTGAAAAGCAAAGGAGAAAAGGAAAGATATAAGCATCTGAATGTAGAATTCCAGAGAATAGCAAGAAGAGATAAGAAAGCGTTCTTCAGCGATCAATGCAAAGAAATAGAGGAAAAGAACGGAATGGGACAAACTAGAGATCTCTTCCAGAAAATTAGAGATACCAAGGGAACATTTCATGCAAAGATGGGCTCGATAAAGGATAGAAATGGTATGGACGTAACAGAAGCAGAAGATGGAGAGGTGGCAAGGATACACGGAAGAACTGTACAAAAAGATCTTCATGACCCAGATAATCATGATGATGTGATCACTAATCTAGAGCCAGACATCTTGGAATGTGAAGTCAAGTGGGCCTTAGGAAGCATCACTATGAACAAAGCTAGTGGAGGTGATGGAATTCCAGTAGAGCTGTTTCAAATCCTGAAAGATGATGCTGTGAAAGTGCTGCACTCAAATTTGCACAGCAAATTTGGAAAACGCAGCAGTGGCCACAGGACCAGAAAAGGTCAGTTTTCATTCCAATTCCAAAGAAAGGCAATGCCAAAGAATGCTCAAATTACCGCACAACTGCACTCATCTCACATGCTAGTAAAGTAATGCTCAAAATTCTCCAAGCCAGGCTTCAGCAATACGTGAACTCCCTGATGTTCAAGCTGGTTTTAGAAAAGGCAGAGGAACCAGAGATCAAATTGCCAACATTCACTGCATCATCGAAAAAGCAAGAGAGTTCCAGAAAAACATCTATTTCTGCTTTATTGATTATGCCAAAGCCTTTGACTGTGTGGATCACAATAAACTGTGGAAAATTCTGAAAGAGATGGGAATACCAGACCACCTGACCTGCGTCTTGAGAAATCTGTATGCAGGTCAGGAAGCAACAGTTAGAACTGGACATGGGACAACAGACTGGTTCCAAATAGGAAAAGGAGTACGTCAAGGCTGTATATCATTACCCTGCTTATTTAACTTATATGCAGAATACATCATGAGAAACGCTGGACTGGAAGAAACACAAGCTGGAATCAAGACTGCTAGGAGAAATATCAATAACCTCAGATGTGCAGATGACATCACCCTTATGGCAGAATGTGAAGAGGAGCTAAAAAGCCTCTTGATCAAAGTGCAAGAGGAGAGCAAAAAAGTTGGCTTAAAGCTCAACATTCAGAAAACAAAGATCATGGCATCCGGTCCAACCACTTCATGGGAAATAGATGGGGAAACAGTGGAAACAGTGTCAGACTTTATTTTTGGGGGCTCCAAAATCACTGCAGATGGTGACTGCAGCCATGAAATTAAAAGATGCTTACTCCTTAGAGGAAAGTAATGACCAACCTAGATAGCATATTCAAAAGTAGAGACATTACTTTGCCGACTAAGGTCTGTCTAGTCAAGGCTATGGTTTTTCCTGTGGTCATGTATGGATGTGAGAGTTGGACCATGAAGAGAGCTGAATGATGAAAAATTGATGCTTTTGAACTGTGGTGCTGGAGAAGTCTCTTGAGAGTCCCTTGGACTGCAAGTAGATCCAACCAGTCCATTCTGAAGGAGATCAGCCCTGGGATTTCTTTGGAAGGAATGATGCTAAAGCTGAAACTCCAGTACTTTGGCCACCTCATGAGAAGATTTGACTCATTGGAAAAGACTCTGATGCTGGGAAGGATTGGGGGCAGGAGGAGAAGGGGACAACTGAGGATGAGATGGCTGGATAGCATCACAGACTCGATGGACGCGAGTCTGAGTGAACTCTGGGAGATGGTGATGGACAGGGAGGCCTGGCATGCTGCGATTCATTGGGTTGCAAAGAGTCGGACATGACTGAGCGACTGAACTGATACTGAACTGATCCTGAATTTGCAAAAAGTTTCCAAATATTTTCCTTAATCATTTATAGCCACCCATATTGTTTTAATCTAAATGAGACTATTACTATATCAAGCATAGAAATGATCAAAGGATTGGCTATTTTTAGATTTTAATTACCATGATTGTTTCAGAGTGGACTTGATCAGCTGAGCATATTACAATTCTCAAACTAGTTAACTCCTCCTACTTCAAGGATCTATAGAACCTTCCACAACTAACCTAGGTAAAAAACCTGATCTTTTCCCCATCATTCATATGACTTCTAATCACACACACACACAAATACAAATTTCAATAAAAATGCCAGGCAATTACCATTTGATTCTACCAAACTGAGACCACCCCTTTAGAAAGTCAATGACCAGCTCCATAGGCCCATGAGATTTCCTGTGATTATTCCTCCCATCATGGGCATGTGGGAATCACTCTCTAATGCTAACTTTCTCTAAACCCTCAATCACAACTTACATTTGAAAAACATTTGATTTTTTAAGGTGAAGTACATACACATAGGGGTCATTTAAAAACCCCTAAAAACATAATGATTTATACCAGTGATGCTTAAATTATGGTTCCCAGCCTGGAACACCAGCTTCACCTGAAGCTATCTTAGATATGGAAATTCTCAGGCCTCATGGAGAAGGCAATGGCAACCCACTCCTGTACTCTTGCCTGGAAAATCCCATGGATGGAGGAGCCTGGTGGGCTGCAGTCCATGGGGTCGCTAAGAGTGAGACACGACTGAGCGACTTCACTTTTCACTTTCATGCATTGGAGAAGGAAATGGCAACCCACTCCAGTGTTCTTGCCTGGAGAATCCCAGGGACGGTGGAGCCTGCTGGGCTGCCGTCTATGGGGTCGCACAGAATCGGATATGACTGAAGCGACTTAGCAGCAGCAGTAGCAGCAGGCCCCATAACAAGTCCTACTGAACCAGAAACTTTGAGGTAAAGTTTAGCATTCTAGGCCTCCTGGCATTTGACTAGCCCTCCAAATGATTCTGATGTATACTATCAAAGAAAACACAAACTTACCCTCCTGAGAGAACAGGTAATACCACTCGAACAAATGGAGGATCAAATGGAAAGTTATCCTAAAAACAAATAAGCAAGTTTAAGAATATCCTTAATACTGTATTATTTAGAAGATTTAAAAATAATCTATAAAGAATGCATATATTATCTAATGATGAATGAGAGTCATAAACGTAAAAATAGTCCCCCAAAATGAAATGAAAACTAAAGCAAATTAAAAATGAAGATCAGGCCCAAACAGAACAGTATATTTGCAAAATTATGAAATATAGAAAGAGGTTCCCACTTGCAAGAGAACTATATAAAGGAAACATTCCAATAATGATGTACTAGATAATTTGGATCAATCCTCTGGCTATGAACTAGAAAAAGGTAGACAAATTTATAACTACAGAACTAAGATCAGGAAAAGGGAACCTCAGAGTGCAGCCGTTTTTCCCTCTTTGGATTTTCTTTCAATTGGAAGAGAGGAAGATAAGAGGTTAAGAAGCTGAGAAGAACAAGACTCCTTACAAGTCGCTATAGCACATGTTAGCTTGGGACCCTGAAGGGCAAACCACAAACTACACAGGTAGTAGTTTGAAAAGGTAGGGAACAAAGCCCATCTTATATCATCTCACTGCCATTTGGGATTCAGGGATCCTGGGTTACAAAGCCCGACTACCTGATGGGTAGACATACATCTTCTATGTAGAGGACTAGCATCCAAGGCTTCCAATTAGCTCTCTAATCATTCCTACGTAACATCTATCACCAAAAATAACCAATCACATGAGACTTAAAGACAGCATTATCAGAAAATGACAGACAAAACTACAAGGTGTCAAGATAAACATTATCTGACACAGATTTTAAAATAACTAAGCTGAATATTCAGTATCACAGTAATCCAAGCTATGCCCCAACCAGGAATGCCGAAGAAGCTGAAGTTGAACAGTTCCATGAAGACCTACAAAACCTTTTAGAACTAACACCCAAAAGATGTCCTTTTCATTTTAAGGGACTGGAAGAAATAAGAAGTCAAGAAACACCTGGAGTAACAGGCAAATTTAGTCTTGGAGTACAGAATGAAGCAGAGCAAAGGCTCGTAGAGTTTTGCCAAAAGAGCACACTGATCATAAAAAACACCCTCTCCCAAAAACACAAGAGAAGACTCTACACATGGACATCACCATATGGTCAACACTGAAATCAGATTGATTATATTCTTTGCAGCCAAACATGGAGAAACTCCATACAGTGAGTAAAAACAAGACTGGGAGTTGACTGTGGCTCAGATCATGAACTCCTTATTGCCAAATTCAGACTTAAATTGAAGAAAGTAGGGAAAACTACTAGACCATTCAGGTATGACCTAAATCAAATCCCTTATGATTATACAGCAGATTTAAGATTTAAGGGACTAGATTTGATGGACAGAGTGCCTGATGAACTAGGACAGAGGTTGGTGACATTGTACAGGAAACAGGGATCAAGACCATCCCCAAGAAATGCAAAAAAAAAAGCAAAATGGCTCTCTGAGGAGGCCATACAAATAGCTGAGAAAAAAGAGAAGCGAAAAGCAAAGGAGAAAAGGAAAGATATACCCTTTTGAATGCAGAGTTCCAAACAATAGCAAGGAGAGATAAGAAAGCCTTTCTCAGTGATCAGTGCAAAGAAATAGAGGAAAACAATAGAATGGGAAAGATTAGAGATCTCTTCAAGAAAATTAGAGATACCAAGGGAACATTTCACACAAAAATGGGCACAATAAAGAACAGAAATGGTATGGGCCTAACAGAAGCAGAAGATATTAAGAAGAGGTGGCAAGAATACACAGAAGAACTGTACAAAAACGATCTTCACGACCCAGATGATCATGATGGTGTGATCACTCACTACAGCCAGACATTCTAGAATGTGAAGTCAAGTGGGCCTTAGGAAGCATCACTATGAACAAAGCTAGTGGAGGTGATGAATTCCAGTTGAGCTATTTCAAACCCTGAAAAATGATGCTGTGAAAGTGCTGCACTCAATATGCCAGCAAATTTGGGAAAACTCAGCAGTGGCCACAGGACCAGAAAAGGTCAGTTTTCATTCCAATCCCAAAGAAAGGTAATGCCAAAGAAAGTTCAAAGTACAGCAAAATTGCACTCATTGCACATGCTAGTAAAGTAATGCTCAAAATTCTCCAAGCCAGGCTTCAACAATAAGTGAACTGTTAACTTCCAGATGTTCAAGCTGGATTTAGAAAAGGCAGACGAACCAGAGATTAAACTGCCAACATCTGCTGAATCATTGAAAAGGCAAGAGAGTTCCAGAAGAACACCTACTCCTGCTTTATTGACTACACCAAAGCCTTTGACTGTGTGGATCACAAAAACTGTAGAAAATTCTGAAAGAGATGGGAATAGCAGACCACCTGACTTGCCTCTTGAGAAATCTGTATGAAGATCAGGAAGCAACAGTTAGAACTGAACATGGAACAACAGACTGGTTCCAAATAGGAAAAGGAGGAAGTTAAGGCTATATATTGTCACCGTGGTTACTTAACGTATATGCAGAGTACTTATATCATGAGAAACGCTGGGCTGGATGAAGCATAAGTGGAATCAAGATTGCCGGGAGAAATATCAATAACCTCAGATATGCAGATGACACCACCCTTACGGCAGAAAGTGAAGAAGAACTAAAGAGCCTCAGGATGAAAGTGAAAGATGAGAGTGAAAAAGTTGGCTTAAAGCTCAACATTCAGAAAACGAAGATCATGGCATCTGGTCCCATCACTTCATGGCAAATAGATGGGAAAACAGTGGAAACAGTTGCAGACTTTATTTCCTTGGGCTCCAAAATCACTGCAAATGATGATTGCAGTTATGAAATTAAAAGACGCTTACTCCTTGGAAGGAAAGTTATGACCAACCTAGAAAGCATATTAAAAAGTAGAGACATTACTTTGCCAACAAAGGTCCATCTGGTTAAAGCTATGGTTTTTCCAATGGTCACATATGGATGAGAGAGTTGGACTATAAAGAAAGCTGAGCACCAAAGAATTGATGCTTTTGAACTAGGGTGTTGGAGAAGACTCTTGAGAGTCCCTTGGGCTGCAAGGAGATCCAACCAGTCCATCCTAAAGGAGATCAGTTCTGAGTGTTCACTGGAAGGACTATTGTTAAAGCTGAAACTCCAATACTTTGGCCACCTGATGCAAAGAACTGATTCATTTGAAAAGACCCTGATGCTGGGAAAGACTGAAGGCAGGAGGAGAAGGGAAAGACAGAGGATGAGATGGTTGGTTGGCATCACTGACTCAATGGACATGAGTTTGGGTGGACTCCGGGAGTTGGTGATGGACAGGGAGGCCTGGTGTGCTATAGTCCATGGGGTTGCAAAGAGTTGGACATGACTGATCAACTGAACTGAACTGAAGCCAAATATGTGCAAGAAAAGACAAGACTGAAAACCCTGGCAGAAAACTAAAATTATAAAAATGAACTATATAGAAATTCTGAAGCTTAGAAATAAATAACTGAAATTAATAACTTGATGGATGAGTTTAACTACCGTGGAGACCTGGAAGAGAAACTTAGTATACTGGAAAAATAAGTCAGAAAGCATCCAAATGAAGCCAAGGGAGAGAAAAAAGTGGGAAATACAGATAATAAGCAAGATGTAGGAAAATGAATTGAAAAGGCTAATCATATACATAAGAGTCCTAGAAGAAGAGAGAATGTGATAGCAGTAATATTTGAAGAGACAATGTCTGAGAATTTTCCAAAAATGATTAAAGATTTCATAAGATTTACCCACTGTAAATACTTCAAGAGAAACAATGGAGGCTATAATAGAGGAATGACATCTTTGAGGTAATGAAAGAAAGGAATTTCCAACCTAAAAATCTATACCAAATGAAAATACTTTCCAAAAATGAAGTTCAAATAAAGATATTTTCCTAAAGCAGACCCTCTCTAAAGGAAACAAAAATGGATATTCAAGCAAGAGGAAGGTCCTACATGGAAACATGGAGAATAAAGACCATGAAGAGAGCTAATACACACACAGGCCCAAATGAATACTGATGAGTTATATAATAGTGATGTATAAGGGTTTACATGTATAAGATAAATATAGAACTAAAAGGAATGACAACAAGAGCACAGAGTACATGTTCTAAGATTGACAAGGAAAAAGGAAAACACTAACAAATATATATTACACTTCGACAAGCTAAGGATATGCATTGTAACTGTAAGGTAGTAAAGAAGAGTAAAGAAATGATAAGCACCATGCTAATAGAGGTGGGGAAAGTAGAGTAGTTTCTCAAAAATCTGAACAAAATGAGAAAAAAGAGATGGCTCAAGGACAAATAGAATGAGACACTAGATTGAAATCCAAATAGCAATAACAACATTAAATGTCAATAGATGATTGCTTTGGCAAAGATCAGGCTTGATAAATATATAAAGAAGGCAAAATAAGAGAAAAGAATCTTAGTTAATTCTCAGGCTGCAAAATTCTTTCAAATTTTCAGGCCTGGAAACTGAGGTTTCCAGAACAAAACTTTTTCTCTCAGTGAACTTAAGTAAAGACTGTAGCTGAGGTAACCTCAGAGTGTCAGAGGTCTTGGCCTCTGAGAGTGTCAGTGTCAGATGAATCCAAAAAGGTCCCAGCCCCTACAACAGAGGAACAAGGTAACAGCATACTGCCTCCCATGAAGATATGTCGGGAAGGCTAAGAGAAATTACCTCCAATTTCTATGTTCAAATAAAAAGAATTAGTCAACTACTAATGCCCCTTAAATCAAAAATCAATCTGCAGGTAAAGGAGCTAAACAAACATTTGTTTCACCCAGTTATTTCTAAGAACACAAAAATACAATGTTTACTTCTAAGAAACAGAAAAATAACAGTGTTTATTTCTAAGAATACAAAAATAGAGTGTTTAACTCCCTACCTCTACCCATCCTCAAGCAAGACTCTGAGGAACATATAAACTATGAAAATTAAATCCTAATAGGAGAGGGAGATTAAAAAAAACATACTTCTGATGGCTAAAACAGGTATTCTTAGCTATCTATTGTAAGGCAGAAAAAGAAGAAATCGATCCACACAAGAAACCAACTTAATGACAGTTATTATAATCTAGTTCCGAATAAGTAGCTCACCTTTTTTCTACAGTAAAGAAAGGCATAGATGCAAAGTTTGGTAAAGCACAACTCGATTGAATTTCCTGTATTTTAGACTGTTGAATGTGTGATTCCATATGAGTGACTGCAAACCTCTCTGAACTGATTATGTGACAGTGAGGATTCTCTTCACTTTAAGTAATGCCTCAGATTAACTACTCTATCAAAACCTAGGAGTCTATTCCACAAACTCTGTACCTTGGAACTCAGTAACCAAAATTTTACAGAAATAAAGTGTCGGGGTGGGGGAGGGTAGGTACAGGCACTGGAGGCAAGAGAAGAAGGTTTTCTGTTAAAACAGATATGTGAGAGGGAATTCCCAGGCAGTCCAGCAGTTAGGACTCCACACTTTCACTGCCAGGTTCAATCCCTGGCGGGCGAACTAAAATCCTGTGAGCCATGCCGTGTATCTAAAACAAATACAAAAATATAAACATGCGAGTTACTGTGGTGTATTAATTCAGAAACTAAGAAGATCAGAGTTTACAGTGATCTCACACAGTTATCTGATTTCCAAATAAACTGTCTAGGCCTTCCAAGCTATTCTTAACGATGAGGAACATTCTATTTTTGAATGACTACATCATTGGAAGGCTCTAAATAGTTACAAATCACTTCCTTATACTGAGTTGAAAACAGTCGCTTTACAGTCTGACTTACTAATTTAATCGCCATGCCTTGTGTACATCAAAAACAAAATCAAACTAATCCTTCTACAACCCTAGTCCTTGAAATAGTTGAAGTCAAGCTATCACAAACCCCATGTTCTCCTCTCCACATCTACAGTCCCACCATTTTAGGACATGGCATGGAATCTCTAATCCCGGCTGCTATTCTCTAGATGAACCCAGATTTGTCTAAACAAACTCTTTTTAAAGTACTACCTCAGAATTCAACTCCATACTTCACACTGGAAAAGCCAGACCACCACTTCCTAACCAAGCTGCTGACAAATCTAATAGGGAAACCCTCTGGCCCCTTCCCCTTCCCAACCTGGTGTCACACCTCATCTCAAGTTTCATTTTCTTATTCTTCAGGACCCTCAAGGGGTCACCGTGGACATTCAAGGCTTCGAATACTATTCATGCTCCTTCTGTGGATCCTTCTTTCTGAGTCATATCTGCTATCCTCCAAAATCTATGAATTGAGGTACTTATAACTTGGCAACTGAGTTTAAGGTCCTCTTCACAAGGCTGGTTAGCTCAGGGCAATCTTAACCTTCCCAGGACTCTTAAACACTTCAACCCTAGCAAACGCCCTTCTTTCTGGTATCAGAAACCATGGTCCAGAAACACAAATCCAACAGAATCTCAGCCATTTATTTACCTCCCAGATTGTCTTCCCTAAAGTTCTATCTAGAGCAAGAAAATATAGCGAAAACACTATCCACAGTCACAAGTCTCAGTTTCCTGGTAAAGATTTCATATTCCTTTAAAGATACATCTGAAAGGAGAATGTAGGAAGGGAGTGGCCCGCATTGGGCTTCAAAGATATTGATACGGTTCTATTTCTTAAGCTTGGTGTTGGGCATATGGTTTAATTATTTAGATTTCAAGTTAAAAATAATTTACATAGGGAATTCCCTGGCAGTCCAGTGGTTGAGACTACATGCTTGCACTGTCAAGGGCCAGAGTTTGATTCCTGGTCAGGGAAGTAGGATCCCACAAGCCACACAGAGTGGCCAAAAATAAATAAAAATTTGCATTTTTAAAAGATACATTCCTAGGTTCTTTGCACCACATGAATATGCCAGATTCACTCTCTAGGAAAGTAACCCAGCTGATAGCCTCAATAATTTCTACAATAACAAAGCTGTGGGAAAATAGTGACATTTGACATTTGGGTTATTTGAAGAAAGTTCAATCATAAATGAGGATATAAGCCCAAATAAGAATATACACACACAAACACTAAGTAAGCAGCTTTCAGAAAATTACTCCTTTTTGCAAGTGTAAAAGTATACTTTCATGTCTTTTCTTCCTTCAAAACATCTCATTTTCATCTTATGGTAGTGAAAGTCACTCAGTCATGTCCAACTCTTTGCAACCCTGTGGACTGTACAGTCCACGGAATTCTCCAGGCCAGAATACTGGAGTGGGTAGCCTTTCCCTCCTCCAGGAGATCTTCCCAACCCAGGGATCAAACCCAGGTGTCCCACATTGCAGGCAGATTCTTTACCAGCTGAGCCACCAGGGAAGCCCATATTCATCTACTTTCACCTATTCCTACCACTACTAATCTTCATTACTCTTTCACCCAAATTAAAATCAACTCCCCCAGCTTATCTCCCAGAAGTCTACCCTGTCTTATCCAAACCCTACTCTGATGCTGATGGCATACTAATTGTTTTTTAAAAATAAAATAAAAAGCCAAACAGATCAATCATACCCCTGCCTAAAAACCCCTGCTAGCTTTTTACTACATAAAGGTAAGCTCCCAGACTCTCCATCATGATCTCCAAAGCCCTACAGTTTTCATCACAGATTTCTCTCTGAAGACAACAGGTCCTTAAAGAACAGGGATTACATTTTGGATGCCTCACGTCCTCAAGCCTTCTATAGCAGGGGTCCCCAGCCTCCGAGATCTAATGCCTGATGATCTGAGGTGGAGCTGATGTAATAATAATAGAATAACACAATAAATGTAACACACTTAAATCATCCCCAAACCACCTCCCGACCCAGTCTGTGGCAAAATTGTCTTCCATGAAACCCATCCTTGGTGCCAAAAAGTTGAGGACTGCTGTTTGTTTTATCACACTCAAATGCACTGAAGCCTAACTGAAACAGAAAAAAAAAGTTTATCTGCAAGACAGCTGTTACACAATTTCTCAATTTCAGAGAACAAGTCAAAAACCAGCTCCAAATAATTAAAACATAATCCCTTAGAATGCTTTGTAGTTTTTTAAACAAAGGCTTAAAACCATTACACTTATCCAGAGTCCACAGTAAATCAATTCATTTTATCTAGATTCCATTGCCATTCTTCTTTAACTTTTGTTTTTAGCAACTTAAAAAAGTTGTTAAATACAACACATAAATTTAGAAAAGTATATACGTATACTATTACACATTAGCATGAAACTGTATCCACACAACCACCACCCTGGTCAAGAAACAGACAACAGCCAGTATCCAAGAAGCCCCCAGATGTCCCTTTCAGCTCACAACTCCTTCCTCTTACCTAGACGTACTTGCTATTTTAACTGTATGGTACTTGCATCTTCATTTCCAAGTATGAATCCATTAATGTTTTCTCAGCCTTCTTTTCATTACTGTCCCACTAACAAGCCTTTTTAGAGTATTTTTTTCCTAATTCTTCCCTGTCCTGCACCGTCACCAAATTTTAACACCTCAGACATAGTGTGTATGCACATACATACTGTGGCCCCTTGAACGACTACAGACCATCTTAACATCTAAGCCTTTTTTCACTCCAAGGACCAATTTTCACTGCATTGGGTGTGGGGTGAGGAGCAAGGAAGGAGAGAGAGACCTACCTCCAATGAGAATGCATGACCTAAACAATTTACCTATTTTTGAGCTCTATATAAATGAAACTGTACAAAACACATTTCTGGATCTGCTTTCTGCTCAAACTGTGTTCAAGATTCATCCATCTTGTTGTACATAGCTCTATTCCATTTTATGAATACCACAGTTCTCAATTTTACTGGGAGACAGGTTATTTTTATTTGATCCTATTATAAACAATGCTGCTTTGAACATTCTTGTGTTGGTCTCCTGGCACATCTAAGTACTCATTTCTTGCAGATTGTTTATCTAGAAGGAGAATTCCTGGACCATAGGGTACAAGTATCTTCTACTTTGCCAAGTTATACCAAATAGTTTTCCAAAGCAACTGTACAAATATATGTTGCATTAGAAGCATATGTAGTCCCTTTACAATTTTTCTTACCTTAAAAGAGAAGTTAAGCAAAATATATTCTATGCCTTCTTTTTCTTTTAAAATCTGAAGATCACTGTGCAAAGGACTATCAGGATCCACCCTAAGAATTACAAAACAAACAAAAAAAACAGTTCAAACAAAAAGGTCAGATTTTTTTCCTTACTAACTTCAAAATGAACCATTCCAAAAGCTAAAAACAGAGCCCCTAAGGTAAGTTTCAAACACAGAAAGTCTAAAGTTGTTCTACGGTCCCTAGAAAAACAAATTACTATAGTCTCCAATTCCTTGACACTAAATGTCCAAAGAAGAGACCACAGTATTCTAAATCTATTCTCTCAAGTGGTATGCAAAGTTGGCAGTTATCCTAAAGGAAAGGGTCATATGTACATAGTCTTCTCAAGAACTCAAAAATTTAATCTGCTTCTCTCAAACTATATTATTAGACAAAGGGTTCAATGAGAGAAATTTACCAAGGACAAGTGAAATCACTAACAAAACCTAAACTTGTCTACAACTGTTTATATAAAGATCTCCTCACTTCTTACTTTGAGTACACAATGGATACTAACTCATCAAGCTATATATACACTTTTGTTTGTATAGTTCCTAATTGTCTCACTAACTCCATGAAACACTTTCTCTCACAGCTGGCCCTTCTTTTTCTCCTCCTGCTTTCTCACTTTACTTATTAAGCCCAAGAAACAGCTCATTTTAACAACCTAAGAACTACTTCTATACAAACAGGATCTAAAGTTCTAAGTAAAAGCCACAGTAAATAGGTACCAAATTAAGCAGGGAGGAAATCTCATTGCGATAGTCTACCATTAAAAAGAGTGGGTTAGCATAAAAAGCACACTTACTTCTGCAGTTTAACATGCCAGTCATATAAACTGTCATTTATGAGTTCCACTGAATAAATCCCTGTAATGATATAGGGCACGTTAGTTACTCTTCACTATAACTGTTGCACTTGATCTCATAACTATTGCTCTGCTGTAAATATACACACTATATAGCCAACAAAAGCAAGAAATTTTGCTATTAAAACATAACAACTAAGCTGTAATAATTCTTGTGCTGGAACAGAGTATCTTATACCCTAAATAGATAGATAACTAAAGTCATCATGAAGAGGATTGTGGGGCTGAGAAACTGTTTACCATTCACTGCGAAAGGAAAAAAAAGATTATGCAAAACCACATGTACTTAAGACTTTTCCCCTATGCATATACAAACATTTCTATTAAAATGAAATCCCTCTAACATGTAGTTTTATAATCTTTCAGGGGGCATTTTTCCAGCTTAGCATATAGAAATTTACTGTCAACAGTAATTTACTTTATGGATAAGCCATGATTTAATTAAGTTCACCATATATCTGGTTATTAATTTAATTTTTGTTACTACAAAATAATGCTGTAACAAACAAGTTATGATTTAACATTTCGGTATAAATAGTATTTTATTAGGTTTCTACACACAAACTTTCAGACTTCTTATAAAAACTGTTAGGACATCAAAACTTGTAATAATCTCAGAAACAAGTTTGACTTATCTTGTTCTATAAAGGAGAGAGGCTGATTGTTTGTTTTTAAATAAGCTCTAATGATTTAGATTTGATCACTCTGAAAAATTCTGGGTGAATTATAATGCTACTTTTTCAAAGAAAGTAAACTTTGGCTCTTTATCTTATACAATACTGTTAGACTCTCTGCAATAGTATGAGGGAATTTTACACCAGTTATGGAGGTTCCACAATATTTAAGTCTTATTGGATAAGAAAGAACTCTTAAGTCAAACTATAAATTAAAAAAAAACAAACCTATTTTAACTCTCTCTTTAACAGTTATGTTTATGAGTTTGTCATTTCAGAAAAGAAATAAAAAACATAAATTAAGTTGGCAATAGTTCTTTGTACAATAAAACATATTCATCTTATTTACTTTCTAAAGCAGGTATTTCTTATACCTTTCCCAGAAGATAAAATCCTATGAATTAATCCCTATCAAGACAAAAAATGTGTCCATAAAAACAATTTCTAAAAATCCAAACAATAAGTGAACTCATCTTATTTTATCCCCTACATCTTTTGGTTACTCAAATTGCATTTGCATTTCACATTCCTAAAATAAAGTTAATAAACATTTCTGTTTCTGTCCAGTTATACTATGAGAAATGAAGTTATATTATATCTGGAAACTTTAGGCACAAGGACAACAGCAGAGACCCAGAGGTCCTTACCTGTTTTATAACTCTGTGATCTGTATATGTCCCTGAGCTCTTTCATAAGTCTATCTGAAGCTTGTACAGACCCAGACACTGCACCCTGAAACATAAAACTTGCTGTTTACCAGGATTCATTGATTCAAATAACTAAAGATTTAAGGTATCTGAACCTGAAATAAATGTTCACAATGAGACTGTAAAAATGGATCACCACTTAACATTTTAAGAAGTCAAAAAGATTAAATCAATGATCATAAAGTTGCAACAGGAATACAAATTTGGAACAGGTCTGATTCATTTACTATTTGTCATCTGAAAAAAAAAAGATTAATTTATGTCCAGATCACCACGACCACTTCAATAGCCTAGAACTAATAAGGGTCTATTTCAAATTTATCAATTTTTTTAAATTTTATTTTCTTTTTGTGGTTTTACTGGGGTGGGAAGTTTCATGTTCACAGCAAAATTAAGAGGACAGTACAGAGATTTCCTATATAACTGCCCCTCACAATCAATAGTCACCCTCATTATCAAGCATCCTTCAGGGGCATACTTCTTACAACTTATAAACCTATTTGGACACATCATCACACCATCTTATGGTTCACTTTCGGTGCTGTACATTCTATGGATCTGGACAAACGTATAAGGACATGCATCCACACGTTACAGTAACATACAAAGTATTTTCATCGCCCAGAAAGTCCTCAGCACTTCACCTATTAATCCCACCCCACCTCCCAATCCCTGGCAATGTCTCCATAGTTTTGCCTTTTCCAGAATGCCATATAATTGAAACACAGTCTACAACCTTTTCAGATCGGCTTCTTTCACCTGTAACATGGATTTAAGGTTCCTCCAGGCCTGTGTCCTGTCTTGATAAGTAATTACTTTTTTTCTATCAGGGATTAATATTCCATTGCCTGGATGTATTACAATTTATTTGCTTTCCTACCAAAGATTATCTTGGTTGCTTCCAAGCTTTGGCAATTATGAACAAAGCTGCTATAAACATCCATATGCAGGCTTTTGTGTGGACATAACTTTTCAGTTTATTTGGGCAAATACCAAGGAGCTCAACTGCTGGATTGTATGGTAAGAATATGTTTAGTTTTTAAAGAATCTGCCAGACACTATTTTCCTACCAGCAATCAGAAAAGTTTCCTGTTGCTCCATATCCTCACCAGTCATTTGATACTGTCAGTGCTCCAGATTTTGGCCATTTTAATAGATGTGTACGGGCTCCATGCATTTTTGAAAATTACTAGAAGACCCTCAACATGATACATTAACTAAAGCAGTTTCCTTATAATCAAGAATACTATACTAATAATCTATAGTTTACATATTAAGAAATAGAGAAACATGTCCACATACATACAACTGGTTTCAGTACTTTTCAGTGTTCCAACTTCTCTGAAGATTAAAAGGCACCAGTATCTTATCCAAAGACTGAATATGAATAGAACTATTTATCATAAGAAAAACATTTAGAATGCCTTCTGAACTAAAAAGAAGAAAAGAAAACCTGACCTTGTAAATTTTTATTTTTTGATTTTTTTAATATAAATTTATTTAATTAGAAGCTAATTACTTTACAATATTGTATTGGTTTTGCCATACATCAACATGAATCCACCACGAGTGTACACGTGTTCCCCATCCTGAACTCCTCCTCCCACCTCCCTCCCATCTCATCCCTCTGGGTCATCCCAGTGCACCAGCCCCAAGCATCCTTGTATCATTCATCAAACCTGGAGTGGCAATTCGTTTCACATATGATATTATATATGTTTCGATGCCATTCTCCCAAATCATCCCACCCTCACCCTCTCCCACAGAGTCCAAAAGACTGTTCTAAATATCTGTGTAAAATTTTAAATGCTGAACCTTAAAAACTGCACTACACTTTAAGGTGAGGTAGAAAATCTGGCTACGTTACTTGAGTTAAAACCCCAGTTTCACATCTGTAGAGTAGGGAGAATATTTCACACAATGGTTATGAAAATTAAATGCAAAGGTATATAAAAGGTTTAAAGGACTTAGTATGTGTCATGTGATAGTATTCAATAATTTGTAGCTGTTTGACTATAGCACACAAACTGGATGCAATCACAAGATATAGAAAGTAAGAGTAAATATCTTTAACTTGAATACCACAAGCTTTTATTTATTTTTAATAATCAAGGTAAAGACTTGGCTAAATTTCTTTGCTCTCTAAAGAAAGATCTGCAGTTACATTAGTACAGTAAGTAAGAATGACGACATGAGAGTCATCTTCCTGTTTACAACACTTCTCATCTCCTTGCACAATTCACTCCCTGTGTTTGAGAATCTGTGCTCAGGACAAAAGAACCGGTTCCCAGATTTCATGGGGTTGATAAACAGCTTTAACAGAAAGGCAGTAGGTAAACAGTTAAGTGTTGAGATGGAGATCTAGAGTTTAATTTGATATTTCTCTACATTGAACATTTTATATACATTATTCTCATTTATTATTTACAGAAATCATCTAAACAGTACATAATGTCCACGTTAGAGAGTTGGGAAACTGAAGCCACATAGCTGTGTTTGTTACCACGCTGCTTCATATAAAAGATGTTAAGTCAAAAGAAAGTTACTTTTGGTTCTGTCATGGCATAACAAACCAGATGCCAGCTTCATGAAGAAGAGAGAATTTGAATTATACTTTGTAGGAGAGACTGAATTTAAATTTACAGATCCCACCCCATAGGAAAAGGGTAAAGAGAAAACAGGATAAGCAGGTTGGATAGTAACTGATTTCAGATGAACAGAGTAGAAAAGCAGATGAACAGGGTAGAACGGAGCTATCAATAGTTGAGAAATGTTAGGGGAAAAAAAGAAAACTAGGGCAATAAAACATATGACTGAATCTACCTACTACCAAGGCAGGGATGGAGAGGCCTGGCTGAGGTTGGTATCTTATTGAATTGCCCTTTATTTATATTATTCCTGTACAGCTGACTCTTGAACAAGATGAGTTGGAACTGCATGGATCCACTTATATGCAGATTTTTCAATAAATACATACTACACTATCTGCAGTTAGTTGAATCCTTGGATGTGGAACTGAGGATATAGAAGGCTGGCTGTAGTTACATGTGGATTTCTGACTGTGCAAGGTCAGCATCCAAGGGTCAACTGTAATTATTTACCCACAAAAGTCCAGGTTCTAGATACTTATACAGTACTTACATTGAGATGGTCTTGCCTTTGAGTCTTCCTAATTTTCTCTAATATTGCCAAATTTTCTTTTTCAATTCCTTCATCCTCTGACTTTTTCCCACTAACAGGCTCTTCTTCCTTCATCTCATAATGATCCAAGTCTTCTATATCCTACAAAAAAATTAAAAATTTAGCTACTCAAGCTCATGCCAAAAGTTAAATTATTCTTGACCTAGAACATAGAAGAAAGAAATACATGTATCTTATGAGGAGAGGAGAAAAGCTTTCACCATTCAATTTAAAAGGTTCTCTCCTTTCATATCCTATATTTTAAAGCTAGAAACTGAGTAAAGCATATTTAATAATTTTACAAAGCCATAACCATCTTAAATGGCTTTACATCTCCTATTAAGAGGAATTTTTGAAAAAGTACAACATGAGGTACCAAGAACTTTAACTTGACTTCTAAAAATCTATTAGATTTAGTTTAGTACCTAGTCTAAAACGTGAACACAGATACAGGCACAAATCTATTTGCCCACTTCAACTTTATAACCACAAAACAAAATTTTCACGTGCAAAATATAAGAACAGTTAATTCAATGGAATGCCAGAAGACCATTAAAATGCCAATACAGTATAATGGCTTCTTCTATATCAATAATGAAATAAAAGACACAGAATACAAAATTGAATACACAGAATGTTAATTATGTCAAAATAAGCACAGGAAAAAAAAGTAAAGGACATATACTGAAATACTATTATCAGCATTTTTTCTTTTCCAAGTTTTCTGTAGTGAGCACATATTGATTTTTATAATTAGGAAAAAAGTTAAAAAAAAAGAAATCAAACATCTGTAGGTCAACATCATTTATCTCCACATAATTCTTCTCCCTCCTTTCCCTTATCATCTGCTTTTACACATTTAAAAATTCTGCATACATTTGTATAAATCTATTATCTTACTTCCAACTTTACTCCAGTCATCAAAATCTCTAAAGAAGTAGTCTATATGTTATCTCCATTTTATCAAGCAGATTAATTCATGATTTCTTGACCAGGTTGATTTAGACCACTTCCATCCAGAATCAATGATCTTTTTCTTGGACTGTCATCTCTTCAACTCCTATTCCTTTCTTATTTAGACCCTGTCTATGACTTCACACTTCAGAGAGCTGACTTCCCCTAGATTGCACATTTCAGCTATGATCTACCATCTACACTTGTTTTCTTCAGAGTGCTGGGTTTTATTTCCTCCTCCAACTTAAACCTCAGCCATATTCCAACCCACAAAATTTTTCCACTCAGTATTAAACAACACAGAAGTCATCATTATCATCTTTACGAAACAATATTCATGGTATACTATTTTCTTCTTAAGGCCTTATCAACAATCACATCAAATAAAAACAAATATTGTCTCTAATTCAAAACTCAGCCATCTGCTTTTCCTAGACAAACTTGCTTTCCAAGACTCCAACACATCAATCTTCTTCCAGAAGGACAACCTCCAATGTGCTCACACACCACGCCCAGGGTTGTTCTGGGCCTTTTACCACATTATTTTAGTTGCCTTGAATATCTTTTCACCTGTCCTAATCTAACACCTCCAAAGTCTATCCTCCCTTTCCAGGTTTCCCCAAATGTTGCTATCCTTCCCTCATATTATCTTGTGAATGGGAAAAAGAAAGGTACATAAACTCTTTGAGTACAATGTCTACTTTATTACATACTGGGCTCAATAAAAGATTAAAATTTTAATTCAGTTTATTCCAAAGTTAAACTCCATGTAAACATTAAAAAAAAAGAATTCCTACATCTCCAAAATTCATTCTAATTGGATAATGTTAATTATTTTAGGGCTTCCCCTAGTGGCTCAGTGGCAAAGTTCTGCCTGCCAATGCAGAAGACACAGGTTCGATCCCTGGTCCAGGAAGATCCCACATGCCACAGAGCAACTAAGCCCCTGCACCACAACTACTGAGCCTGCGCTCTAGAGCCCGGGAATGACAACTCTAGAGCCCATGGGCCATGACTACCGAAGCCCCCACACCCTAGACAGAATCTATGCTGGGCAACAAGAGAAGCAACCACAATGAGAAGCCCACGCACTGCAAGGAAGAATAGACCCCACTCTCTGCCACTAGAGAAAAACTGGCACAGCAATGAAGACTCAACACAGCCAAAAATAAAGTTATTTTTTCCAAAAAAGAATTATTTTTACTTCCAGACTCACAAAACAAACCTCCAACTACATTAGTTAGAAGGCATCCTAAGAAGTGAATTTTAGATTTACATTTTTCCAAATCAAGAAAAATAAGGTAATAACCTAAATCAATTCTAAGACCCAAAACAGAAAAATGTTTTAAAACCAACGTTGTGGAACTTAAATGCCTTTTATCAGGTCAGTATAGAGAAAGAGATCTTCATTATGAAGTCTGAATTTAAATGCAAAGCTTCAGAGTCTGAAAACCTCTAAAATTTTATCAATGACTGGCAACTAAACTGATGTAAGCTCAATGTCTTTGGAATTTCCTCTTTGACACTCTTAAGTTTTCAATAAGAGATAGTTTATTACTTCTAATGAATAGTCCCTTAAATGGTCTCGAATTCCCCTTTTATTCAAACTTTTGAAACTTAGTAGTTTCTATTCTTAAACCAAATCAGGTTAAGTATTGACTACTATTAAATGCAAATATAATTTTAGTACTAAATGTTAAGAGCTCTTATTTTCCATGAAATCAAATCCAAGGACATCAAATACGGAATCTGCTAAAAAGCATATGATAAAGCCAGATTTTATAAACTGTATTAAACTTCAAATACAATGTGTTTCTCATTATTCCACATTAACAATGGTTTTAATAAAGGAGATTAGAAAATTACTAAAATGTCCAAAAATGAAGATATTTATGATATGTTACTTTTACATAAAATACCTACTTCAGCCATCTCTTCCTCTTCCTCCTCTTCTGAAGTCACCTCTTCTGTTGTCCCATTCTGAAAAGAAAAAAAAGTTTGCCAGGACTACACAGAACAAGTAAGCACACAGCACATCAGAAGACTTTGGGGACAAACTACTTGTCACTGCAATTCCACTAACAGTTTATTAAAGCTGAAACATTTACTCTTAAATTCTGCTTTGACAAATATTTATCAGCTTTTTAAGAAAAATTTTGAAAAATTCAACTTAACAGATGCCTTAGAAATTAACAAAGGCATAGTCAAATATAAAGCAAACAGAAAAAAATTTAAACATATTCTAATTAATTTAAATAATTTAATAATTCAATTCTAATTTAAAATAAGAAAACATTTTATACATATTGCTATGCCTATAAGGCCAATGGCTTCTTTTGGCTTAAAATACCCCAAACCAAAGGTTCCTTAAAATATCTACCTTTTAAGGTTTGAAAAATCTGAATCTTTCCATAAATTCTACAGTTTACATTTTAAAAGGTTAAATGCGTTATAAAGGCATACACATTGCACAAAACTAAGTTATAATCACCATTTCACTGAAGAGCGGTTTTCTTTTTTTATAACATGCTATTTACCACAGAATATTTCTGTATAAGCTACAACTTAACTCTCATTCACAGTGAGTCAGATGGGGTTTTAAGAAGAAGTTTTATACCTAGTTTAATCAGAGTTCATAAAGACAAGCTTCCTGGACCCAGGGCACAGTTCTCCAGCACACAGAGTTCTCTAGGACTTTAAAAATTTGGTATTTTTTTACCCAGAAATTCATACTCTATTTGTCCAACTACAGCTGGTAAGGATCACACTCATATAGGAGGTCAACCTTGCTGGCCTCTTAGTGTCAGTGTCAGAGCCAGAGGAAAAAAAACAATTTTTTAATGTAACTCAATGCAGCAGCAAACTCTCCTAACAGATTTCTCTCTTCTTTTTACTCAGGAACTGCAAAGGCCACCTGTCAAGCACCTCCCATTCACATGCCACAGGCAGAGCACAGGTCTGAAAAACCAGGAGAGGCCACAGCAGAGAAGAGTGACAACTGCTGAGGACACGCACAACAACTCATACCCCATCTAAAAATGAGGAGACAATCAGGGATCACCAGATATTTGAAGAATCTAGCAATCTGAAAGAAAGGCACCAAGTTAAACAAGCACAAGTGGCCTGAAGCATGATCAATGAAAGCAATAAAACAATTCAAAATCTGAATTGGAGGGACTTGCCTGGTGGTCCAGCAGTTAAGGAACCATCTTCCAATGCAGGGTATATAGGTTCGACCCCTGGTCGAGGAACTAAGATTCCATATGCCACAGGGCAACCAAACCTGTGTGCCACAACTACTGAGCCCTTACATCCTTGGAGCCCACACACCATGACTAGAAAACAGTCCATGAACTGTGACAAAGACCCAGCGTGCGGCAACTTAAGACCAAAAATTAAAAATACTTTAAAAAATCTAACTGGAATCTTTAGCAGTAATTGAGAAGATACTGCATCCACAAAATCTAAAAATATTACTATGTGGAAGATCAAGAGAGTTTTGGGAAATCAAAAATATCTCCCCTCAAAGGAAAAAAAAAAACAACTTAGTAGAAGGGCCAGAGAGCACAACGGACCTGAATGAACAAAATATTTACGATTAAAGAAGACAATCAAACTGTGACATTTCCCTAAAATGTGGAGAAAAAGGAGATGGCGGGTGAGGTGGGAAGAAGGTGATTAAAGAGAAGAGTTAAGGGAAAAGAGACCGGAATTAGATATCCAATATTCATTCAGAAATGAAGGAAAGAAAGAGACAAATGTTACCAACCTAAAGAAGGATGTCAAAATATCAAGTAGCTCTGAATGCCCCAAACTAATGTTGAAAAGTAAAACCCCATCCTTTACAGTTAAAGAAAAAAAAATATCAATTTCCAGAGAGAAAAAGTATAAAGAACTAAGAATCAGACAGGTTTCAGACTTTTCGTCTGTAACAAAATATACCAGAAGAAAAAAGTGTAAAGAACTTGGAAAAGACTCAGCTATGACTTTAGAATTCCCTGAGTTCCATCAGGATGCAAGCCATACCTGTGTTTATTTAGCACCGGATCCTCAGCACTTACACAGAGTACTTTATACAAAGTCAAATAAATATATTAAATAAATAATAAAAACAGACACTGAGTATTCAAGGAACATTCCTCATATCCACCCTCAGAAATCCTTTCTAGAAAAAAGAATACATTAGTCAGAGATATATTTCAGAGAGGGGCAACCATGGAGTACAAGAAACAGCAATAATCAAAGACATCACTGGTTAAGTCTAAGCAACTGCTGCTAATGCAGCTCAAAGTTTACAGGCCATATTCTGGTCACAGTGAAAAACTAAAAACCCCAAAGCTGCCTGAGAATCTTTAAAAATTTTTTCTAAATAATTTTTGAATTTAAGAAGAAATGGACCTTCATATGCCCCTGTAATTCAATTCCTAAATACATGCCCAGAGACATACTTGCACAGGTGCACCATGTACTATGGACAAAGATGATCATGGTAGCACTGTTCCTAATAGCAAATTGGAATCAAACCAAAAGTCAGTCAACAGCCAAATGGATAAGTATGTATGGTACAATGGAATAAATACGGCAATAATAAAAAACTATAACTACACACCATATAAATGAATACACTCACAATGCTGAGCCAAAGACAGACATGAAAGAATACACAGATAGTATAACTCTTAATGTGAAGCTCAAAAACAGGCAACACTAAATCATATTGTTCAGGGATGGATATAAGAGCAATAAAACTAGAGAAAAGTAAGCGGAGAATTACATAGGAGAATGATAATCTGGAAAGGGCCTGAAGATTTCTGCAGTGCAAGCAATGTTCTATTTCTTTACCTGGGGGTGGCTAAGCAATAGTTGCCAGGTATTCCCTATCACTAGTTATTATTCTAAACTTATGTTTATATACTTTCAATACATATTATTTACAACTTTTTCTTGTAAAATATAAGAAAAGTAATATTAACTAGAGATGGACTCAAACTACTTAAGACATACAAACTGTTTAGAAAATAAGTAAATTTTAAGATCTATGCAATAAAGTGAAACAACACTGTGAAAGAAAACAAATGCCCTTACATGTTTCATTATAAAATTTAAATCACATTGATCCAGTAAACTGAAAGAGAAAAAGAAATGATTAGGACTAGAGTAAAAAATAAACTTTTAACAAATAAAACTAAGGGTCAATTCTTTCAAAAGACCATTATAATAAAACAGACAAGCCTCAAGATAAAGAAAACTTTAGAAAAGATTATAACCACAGATGAAGATGATTCAAAAAGTGAATACTACTGACTGAAGAAATGGAAAATCTAAGTAGAATATTACATAGAAAAGAAAAACAGAATGGGCTCAGATGTTTGTTTAAATCGGGGCTTCTCAACCTTGGAACTATTGATATTTTTGAACCAAATGACCGTTTGTTGTGGGGAACTGTCCTGACATTGCAGGATGTTTAGTAACATCCCCTCTACCCACAAAAAGCCAACAGCACACTCCTCCATCCCTGCCAGCATGACAATACATCTCCAAATACTTTCATGTGTCCCATGGGAGGCAAAACTACCCCCTAGCTGAAAACTGATTTCAACTGTTTGAGATCTTAGGAAAAAAATAATACACAAAGCTTCCCAAGTCATGAGACTGCTTATACTCTGATACCAAAATTAAACAAGAGGAGCCTAAAAGGAAAGAGACTATATTAGACTCTACTTAAAGTAGAAAAACCCCAATATAAAGTATCATATCTATTGTGTTCTACCCCCAACTCCCAGCCTACATAGGTACTGAATGTTTATTATGTGAATGCAAGGAAGAGCCAAAATTAGGAAACTTATTCATGTAATTTATAAGTTATATCCCTATATGGAATTATTAATATATGCATGGTCATGAAAGACAAGGTAGGTCAATATGTATTGTGTCCATGATATACTGTTAAGTGAAAAACCTATGCTTTCTAAAGAAGCAAAGTTGAACATAGAATATACTTTTCTCCCATCTCTTTGCTGAGGCTCCACTAGAACTACAATGAAGACATACCATGAAAGTTGAACACTGTACAAACACACAGTGTAACAACAACAAAGAGGGCTACCAGCAGAAAAGACAGCTCATGCTAGGAGATGACAGTGACCTGGAGAATGGTGATTTAAGTGGAGCAAACAAGCCAAGCCACAGTTAGGGGATAAATCGGCAGGCTAACCTGTCCCACAGAGCCCTGCAGAGGCTTCAGACAAAGACACCAGGAGTACTGGACAGGAGTGAGGCACAGACTGACCAAAGGCCAACGACAGAGCAGGCTGTCCAGCCCCTAGAACACACCACTCTCCTAAGCAGAACTCTGGCAGACACGTCTATCTCAAGCAGGAGACAAGGTTTCACGTCCAGAGAAACCAGACAGTTCCAGCCATCATTTATGATTATACCAAGAAACAGGAGTGGAGGATAAGGGATGGAAGCCAGCTTAAATTCCTCCAAAGAGCTGTATCAGTTGGCAAGTCTTGGCCTCAAAGAACTCCTTATCAGCCTTTTAGTACCTCTTTCAAATACGAATGAAAAAAAGGAAAAAATATGAAAAAGCAACAGAATAAAGAGATAGATGAGGAAAGTCTTCAAAAGAAAAAAACAAGATAAATTAGAAAAATAATATTAAACTTATTAAAGAGAAATAGAGATGCTTGAGAGAGAATATCAAAGTAACTCCTTAAAAACACTTATGATTACATCAACAAAACAAAAACAGAATGCTACGAATAAGGAATAATCCAGGGAACACACTTTTAGAACTTATAGTTTATTCATCTTTGGAGAGGACCCACAATACCACACTCCCGGCATTCCCCCTCATATGGACCCCGTCCACTGTCAATCTGGGCTGGCCCTGTGACTTGCTTTAACCAGTAAACATGGTAGAAATGACGCTGTGCCAATTCCAGATCTAAACTTTAAAAAAAGCCTGACAGTGTCCACTTCTGAGCTCTTAAAAGCCAAAAATAAGAATTCTGACTACCTTTCTAAAGGAAGAGAAGCCACGATAAGAGACCTGGAATGATGAGATGCCATGCGGTAAGAAGGGCCATGTGAGGAAAGAGCAGGCATCAGACATGTGAACGAAGAAGCCATGTTGGACATTCCAGCACGTCACATGTCCAAATAATGAGTCCCAGCCAGTCTTTGACTGCACAGTGAGGTCAGCAGAAAACCTGTCCAACTAAGCCTAACCAACCCACACAATCCTAAGAGAGAGAATAAAGTGTTGTTTAAGCCATTAAATTCTGGGGTAACTGGTTAAGCAGTAATAAAGAGCCAAAATAAAACTTTTGAAGCTATGACTATTCAAATAAAATATTCAAAAATTGAAAGGTAAATGTTTCAGAATTTGAAAATAAGACAAAGAGACAGAATATAGTGATAATAAGATACAAAGATTCAAGCAAGGAGGTCTAAAATCCTACTGGCAGGTATTCCAAGGTGAACAAAGAAAAGAATGGAAAGGAGAAAGTGACACAGGAAAAAAATATAAGAACATTTACCCAAAAGAAAGACTCAAGAGTCCAAATTCAACAAGGTCCATCCATACTAAGTGCTCAAAAACAACGGAAAACCAAACAAACCACGAGTCAGTAAACCATTGTGATGTTTCAGAACACCAAGGGAAGGACAAAGTCCTAAAAGCTTCCTGAAAGTCACGCAGAGATGACTAAGAATGGCAGACCACTAGTGACTAGACAACAGCGCAGTCCGAAATTCTGAGGTAAAAATTTTTCAACCAACAATTACACATTCAACCAAACTATCAATCAAGTGAAGAATATAATAGCAGTTAACATTTATTGGGAATTTATTATGCATCAGGCATTGCCCTAAATGATTTACATGTAACAACCTATTTAATCTTTACATGCTCCCCCAAATATACGTATTACTAGCATTTCTCTCATTTTGCAAATGGGAAACTGATGAACATATTGCTAGGTAACTAGCCTAAGCTAATTAGTAATACAACTAATGAGCAATAAATCAAGATTCAAACCTATCGTGGTCTGGCCTTTTTTTTTTTTTTAAGAAGTTAAGAACTCAGAAATGTACTACCTTTTCATGTTTTCTTAAGATTTTACTTGACTAAAATCATTTTACTCCAGGGAAAGGAAAAGAGAAAGAAACATGAAATCTGAAAACAATGTATCTACTACTCCAGTAGAAGAGACAAGAAAAATTTCAAGATGACCGCTGAACAGCCAGCCCAGAAAAAAACCTGCTGAGACTGGTACAGAAGAAACCAAAGGCTGAAGAGGAGAGGGAAGATCTTACAGAAAAGAGACAGGACATGACTTTTTTAAACTAAGAATTATTACTAAGGAAGACACCACAAAGCAAAAAGTTGTACAAAGGAAATATAACAGGAAACTATACTACAAAGTCCTAATGATAAGTGATGATTATTCATATGACTAAATATTAAAATGTTTTAGGAAGGGGAGGTGGGTGAGTAAGTGGGTGGTATAAGAGCTAAATCTTTATTATAGTACAAGGCACAAAATTATACCTAAATAGGTAAATCCAGAAATCCAGAGAAGTTAGAAGTGAGCAAGTGGGTACTTCTGCTGCATGGAGGAGATAACATTCAAGTTAGGCTTTTAGAAGCACAAAAGGGCAGAGAGATGGCATTCTCAGGTGAAGGTAAGTAAATAAACAAAAGCAAACAATTGAAGCAGCAAGGAACAGTTACAGCAACCAGAAATATTAACAACAAAAAGGTGGTGATGGGGACAAGGGCAATTGTTTGCCTGTCATAGTAAATATAATCAGTAGCTCCCAAGAGTGAAAAGGCTATTTTTAGTATCTAAAACAAAACAATTCAACAGGAAAACAAAAACTAACTTCTAAATAAGTTGTATAATGAGAAATCGTCCTAATTTTATTTGTGCATAAGACAATGTATTTTAGCTCTTGAACACTTGAGAATTTTTACTTTACCTGACCCGTGGGTAGTGGTTGATCTAGCATCTCAACATCCAGGTGCTTAGGAAGGTTATATAATCTGCAGAGTTCACATATCAACCACTTCAATTGCTGACGAAGCTACAAAACACATTTCAGTAAATAAGCATTATGTTAAAGAGCCCTTAGAAAACATGAATAATGTTACAACTATTGTAACTAATCCAGTAGAAATGGGGGAAAAAAAAAGTTTACTATTGCTCAATTACAGCCTATAGATAAAACCATCTTAAATATTTTTAGGGGCTGCCTAGCAGAATGACATGAAAAAAATGGCAGAGGAAGAGAAGCTCCATATACTGCCTAATTTTCAGTTGTTAACTTCTTTTCTTAGTAACTTATCAGAGTACATTAATACATTAATGAGGCTACAGAAAACAGAGGCAGTGTTGTTGCACATGGATTATAAAATTCTATATTTCACAGCCATTCATTTGCAAGTACAGAGGCAAATGTGGTCTAGCAGACAGAGCCTGGGAACCTAGGCAACCTTGGTACCTAATGCTCTGAGTCTGAGTCTCCTCATCTGGAAAATAAGGAAATTAAGACCTCAAAAGGGTAAAGATTAAAGGAAATCTTCTGTGAAAACACTTTACACTTATAGGCTCTTAAGTGTTTGTCAAAAAAAAAAAAAGGCCCCACTAGGAAAACTGCAAAGAATAACTCCTTTCCACTTTTAAATTCAGATTTTTAGAGCATATTTACTTTAAGTAAGCAAGGTAAATTATATGCACAAATATACTTTTCATTGTTTAAAAAATATACATTGTTTCCAATGTATAAGTTTAGCACTATGATTTCAGAAGAATGGTCACTATCAGTAGACCTGACTGGGAGCAAATAAGGCAACTTACTTCAATTGGTCAGGAAAAGAGATGAAGAGAAAGAAGCAGATTTATGAAAGACTAAGGGAAAACAGAAACAGAATTAGAATGGGCTAAACAAAGCAAAGAACAAGCCTTTCCAAAGTGGACAATGGAGCAAACGAAAATGAGGAAAGCTGAGCAGTAAATTAGTATCAAAAGTATCCTCAAGCTTAAAAAACAGCAAAGCCCCACTGTGGATTTGTTCTCTATCTGATAAGCTCTGTTCTGTGCTCAGTACATAATAAAGAGGCGGCTGGGTGGGCTGGACAGACCTGGCCACTCCACCTCCCGGTACAGGAAGAGCTCCCGAGCACTGCGGGAGAGATGGCCGCTTGGTGGCAGAGGTGCCCCAGGCAGTAAGCAGGGCCGCACACCGCCCGGGGATTTCAACTCCATATCCCCCAGAAAGGTGTTTAAGGGATCCGAAGAAGAAACTAAGACCATGGGGCAAGAATTTAAGAAATATTTAGAAGGGAGATGAACAAGTCTTAGAAATTTACTAGATAGTTTGGGGTTGAGGCGGCAGGGGTCAGGAAACACTGGTATAAAAGAACTCTAAGATAGTTCCCACATTCAGGCATGGGTAACAACTTTCATTATTTCATTTTGCCCCATTCACAACCACAGAGAGAAATTTTTGAGGAAAAACGAGATGGGGGTGGTGGAGTACTAAGATGTAGATGAACTTAAATTTTAGATGTAATCATTTTGAACAGCCATGGCACATCTGAGTGAGATTCCCTGGATCTATGTGATATATAGACAAATAATGGGTGTCAAACTCAGGAAACAAAGTTTTATCTAGAGATACAAATTTAGGAATCATTGGAATATAGGCCACAATTTAAGTACTGGGGGTAGAAGAGATTACTCAGAGAAAGCACAGAAAGAGAACAAAGAGGTAGACCAAGGAATAAATGCTCAGAGCAGACCAAGGCAAGGTAGTAAAAGACAGAAACAGGAGAAAGTGATCTGATGGAAATCCTTAGAGGACAGAGACAGGACTTTTCTTTTATACTAACCACTTATCCCAAAGCCTGGCACAGAAGCCAGGCAAGTTTTTAAAAACACTTTTCTGTGTCCTACTACTAATAGTTTCCTGTATCCACCCAGGTTAAAAAAAAAGGTATGTACAAACCAGTGTACACAGATATATATTTACTTATATATTTTTACAGCACTGTATACATGCTTCCCTGGTGGCTCAGTCAGTAAAGAATCCACTT
Source organism: Nanger dama (assembly GCA_917880005.1). Taxonomy (NCBI): domain Eukaryota; kingdom Metazoa; phylum Chordata; class Mammalia; order Artiodactyla; family Bovidae; genus Nanger; species Nanger dama. Next base: position 643,622 of record CAKJTW010000110.1, on the reverse strand, counting down.
CCAATGCAGGAGACCTGGGTTCGATCCCTGGGCCTGGAAAATCCCCTGAAGTAAATGGCAACCCACTCCAGTATTCTTGCTTGGGAATTCCCATGGACAGAGGAGCCTAGTGGACTACAGTGCATGGGATCACAAGAGGCAGACACGACTTAGTGACTGAACCACCATATAAAAGGGGCCAGATTATAGAAAATATGCTTTGTTTTGTTTTTCACTTTAGTACATCCTGGAACATTGCATGTGCTCTTGTGGAAAGACTGGCCGCATTCTTAACAACAACATGATGTTCTATCATAAAACCATATAGCAATTTTTTTTTAACCAGCTCTTTATTGGTGGACAGTAAAGCGTATGTGCTTGTTGAATGAAGAACTATTTCAAAAGGAAAGAGTCAACAGTATCAAAATGCTGCAGAAACTTTAGGACTAAAGAAGTAGTCCTGGATTTGGCAACTAGGGGTAAAAATTTTAGTACAACAAAGGTGGCAGCATCCATATTATAATGAATTAAATGTGAGAAAAGATAGCTTATTTGATCAAGAAACTAATTATAAAATAACTGGCAGAGAGCACAAGAAAGAGTAGAGGATGAATTTGTTTCTTTTTAATGTAAATACTCATTCATAAAATTGTACCAAATTCTATATCCTATGTCATTTTACTTCAGGAGCATTTTTTGATGGAATGTTTTAGACTTCAAAAAATAAGCCCACTCATTTCTACTACTATAAAACTTACAACTTTAGATCTTTAGAGGCAGCCTCCTAAAGGGAAGCATTGGTAAGCGGGCTATGTCTATTGCTCATTACCTGTCCTGTTGCCCCTCTCTTGCTGGAAATGTGAACACATGTCTGTCTGGCTTTTAATTTTTCCTCTAATCTTCATGGCTTTGTTATTACTCTTATAATACTCACACTTAAGTTCCTCTGATCTTAATTTTAAAAATAGATGTTTAAACCACCTTTAACTTATTGTGACAAAAATCTGAGGTAAGTCTTTAACTTCTTCAAACGGTCAGTTCTCCCAATACTATTCATAAAATAATCTATGCTTTATTTATTGAGTATTTCTGTTCAATTTAATTGATTCTAAATTCTCAATTGTATGATTATGTTCCTAAATTTCTAACTGCCTTTACCTGTCCAGCTTAGTGCTAGTACTTCATATTTTATTTAGTATCTGGTCAGATAACTATTATTATTTACTCTTCAAAACAAACTTTAGAGTCATTTTGTCAAGTTCCAAAAATAAATCTGTTGGGATTTTTACTGGAATTGCATTCAATTTATAAACTCACATGAAGTTACAGGTAACTGACATATTTATAATATGGGAGTCTGCACATCTAGGAACACAGTTGTCCAGTCTTTAATTCCACTCAGCAAATGTTTATAGTTTTCTTGATACAAAATTTGCACATCTAAGCTTATTCCTAGGTGTCTAATTTTCTTTGTGGCTGTCAATAAAATACCTGTCCACTGTATTTTCTGATTATAGCTGATATTTAGGAAAACTTGATTTTTATATAACAGAACTTTTAATCAATCATTTTAAAAATTGCTTTTTCAACTGACTCCTTTGGATTTAAGGTAAACAATCACATCATCTGCAAATAATGACTGATATTCTTCTATAAGAATTTTGTGATATCGTGGAAAAATGCAAATGATATAACTTTAATAATTTAAACTGTCTGTTTATGTATTTTACAAGCAAAAGAAAAATACTGAATAAAAAAAATTGCCATCATGTCAACAACGTTTATTATCAGGTAGAGAAAAATTAGGGTGATTTCTATTTTCCTTTTATTGTTTTTAATTTCACTAGTTCTTTCACAAGGGTCACTTAATAGTTTTATAATCAAAGAAATTTGATTTCTTTATATATTAAAAATAATTTTTTATGTATATTCCTTTGGTTTTTACTGCAGAGTTATATAGACTCTTGACAGAAACATCAATTGGGGTCATTCTATCATTATTTCCCCCTCACATCTGGCTCAGTCTTTTTCCCTCTTTCTATTTCCTACCTTGAATAATGGGCCCAATCAAAAATGCTTACTTAATTTAATGATTAGGATTCATGGGAAAGAGACAACCTAATTCCTGAGCTAAACTAAGACTATAGTTACAGGGAATAAAAATGAGAAACCAAGTACTAAACAAAATTTGAAGAACAAAAAATAAAAATCTTAGAGAAGCTAAAAATTAGGTTATCAAATAGTCATTAATCAAGCTTTTGTATCATATTACCTCTTAACACTTGAATTCTGTTACGTTCATGAGAAAAAAAAAAGTAGTGTGGTTTATTATTTTCTCACCGAATTGTTGTTCTTAGTGTCTTCAAGACGTTCCAGAACTGAAGTCAGATTTGGATCATCAGAGTCCACAAACCATATTGGTGAAGAAGATGGGTAAGATTCCTGTTGCGGAGACACTGATGTTAAACACATTTACACACAGGTTAACCTGGATAGGCAAGTAAACCCCACCACTAAATTGCAAGATGATCACAAAAATAAGTAAAACATATCACAGAAAAAAGTAACACATTAAAATCCATGTCTTTAAATTCATTAAAAATCCATGTTTTTAATTTTTTAACAAAAATTATTAAGCTCTATAGTTTAATCTTGCCTGCTTCATGTTATATGATTTATAAGCCTTAAAAAAGGACTTGCAGTCTGATTTAAAACAAACAGAAGAGAATATACTGCAAAAGTTGTTCCATCAAAAGCAGAAAAAAATGTTATGCAAGTACCAAGGATGATGGGTTTCCCTTCCTTTATAAAGAAAGGTCTATCACGGCATGGATTTGCCAGCTTTAACATTTTTAAGGGCTTTAAAATCTAGAATCATAATAAATCCTTCAAGAAACAGAAACAAATTAAAAGCAAAAACAAAAATTTCCAACCTTGAAGTAGTCTACAGAGTTAAACCATACTACTTTTTGCCTTTCAGTATAATAAAGCTACATTTCTAGGCTTTATCTAGATGAGATGTAACTCAATTTTTTAAACAAAGTAAAAGAATACATATCCAGGCACATGTTTTTAAATCCTTACAAATGCTAAAACTAATTTTTAAATCCACTCACTGTATGACTTGTCTTCTGAGTAGTGTAACTACAAAAGTTATTTTGAGATTTTTTTCTCCATTAGAAAACTGGCCCCTAAAAGCATTTAATTTTCGCCTTTTTCCTAATAATTTCCCTTCCTTCTAAATTCCCTTTACAATGTCGTTTCTAAAGGACAGATTTCTTAAATGAGGTTAAGATTACTTATTAAATATAGCAAGTGTTAGAAAGGCAGAACAAACAGCAACACAGCTATCTTAGGGCTACCTTCAGTGCTCACTTGCCATGGGAGTTGGACTCTGAGACAGGCATTCTCCTTGTACAGCTACTGTCTGTGGGCTCCCACTCATCGAGGTCAGTTGCGTTCTTGAACACTGTAATAAGCTGCCTCTACAATGGCCCCAATAATCCTAACCAACCTCCTGGTATTCACTCCCTTGTATAATTCCCTCCCCTAGATCTAACAACTCACTTGTGACAAGCAGAATACAGTAAAGTAATAGATGTCACCTCTGAAATCAGGTTACAAAAAGTTCTGTCTTGCTTACCCTTCCTTGCTTTTTCATTTGTTCCCCCAGTGGAAAACAGTTCCCTATGGAGAGATACAAACCCACTGGGCAAGGGATTGAAGAAGCCTCTGACCAAGTGCCAACTAGAATCTGAGGCCCTCAGACCAACAGCATTTGAGGAGATGAATGCTACCAACAAGTGCATGAATGAACTTGGAGGTGGAGAGGACTGTCCTGTACTGCCTTGAGATGACTACAGCCTCAGCCAACACCTTGAATGCCTGGTCAGGTACCCTGAGCCAAGGAACCCAGGTAAGTCACACACAGATTTTTAACCCATAATCAAAATGAGATAATGAGAGATAGTGAGATAATGTCTGTTTTAAGCTGCTAAACTAGTTGCAGAGCAGTAAATAATTCAAACACCATAAAATTCCAATATTTTATTACATCACACAAACTGAATACTACCTAGAAATGCTATTACTATCTATATACTTTTTAAAAACACAATTATGTGTTGATTTTTTAAAGTTAATGAATTAAGCATTACAGATTTCCACCTACTAACATTTACTCTGTTCATTTGTGCTGCTTTCTGTTACGTATTAGGGAAAGCCATTATTAGTAGTATTAGCTGCAGTTAGGATCTAGTCACAGAAACATGACAATTTTACATAGTTTTAAAGAAGCACTGCTTTGAGGATTATAATCTCAATTATAACAGAGCTGGAGCCACAGAATATTTTAAAATATTTTTAAAGCATTTTACCAAATGTTCTTTAAAGAAAAAAAGTTGAAATAGAACATTATATCCATACAGCAATGGTTTATTTCTATATCCCCATCCCTCAAACTCTTACTGTGTTCCAAATCTCTTTAAGGCTTAAACATAGACGGTCTTCAAAATTAATCCCATTTTTAGCGAGAATTACTTAACTGAATATCACATTTTCCTCAAAGTCTTCAGCCTAATCTGGAGAATACACTATCTAAACCATTTTGTTTTATATTTGTATTTTCTTTAGGCTTAAAAGAAGAAGAAAAAAACATTTTGAGCCTCACTGCATTGATTAAAGTTCTGTATAAGCAAAAGAAAATATATCAACTGGTGCTCTAGCCTAAAACCCCTCAAAACAATATTATGAAAATTACAAAAAGAAAAGAAAAGAAATACTGAGATCAGTTACTACCTATGCCATATTTTTCTAATCCTAGACAAAAGACAGGATATATAGTAGGTCTAAGCAAATATGTTAATAGTTCTCTAAGTGGGGGCCTTGACTCCAAGGTCCAAACTATTTCTACGAGAATACTAAGATGTTAATTGCTTTTTGCATACTTAACATTCTTGCCAATGGTGCCAATACAATGGTGGTTACCTTAGCACAGATAAAGACAGTGACACCAAACTATACTTGAAGTCATGGCATTATTCACCACTATGCATTAAAGATGTTTCAAAGAAGAAAAAGGCATTTCACTTACGAATGTCTGTGATGAGGCAGTTATTTTACTAAATCTCAATCCTTATGTCTTTTAATATTGCAGTGATGAAATGGGCACACATGAGCATTGCTACAGAATACATGAGAGAACACTTGTGTGTTTGAGTTGTGAGCTGAGCTAACCACTTTGATGGGACACCATTTTCACTTGAAAGAATGACTGACAAACAATGGTTATTCCAACTTGGGTTTCTGATAGGTATTTTCTCAAAAAAGAATGAAGAGAACCTGTCATTTCAAGGAAAACCCAAGGCAGTATTTATTGCCAATAATAAAATTCAAGCTTTTGAGCAAAAATTAGAAGTTTGCAAAGCTTGTTTCCACCATGTGAGCCTGACAGCTTCCGAAGAGTATTTTGATGAGGGTGATGATGGGATTAACAGATATAATGTTATGTTATATAATGAAATGTATTAACATTTATAAGATTCCAGTGAACTAATATTTTCCAAATAATAACACATGATGTCATATCATGCAAGGGTGAAAAGATCCAGTCAAAATCTAAGAAAAACCAAGTTTGGGTACAGTATCCAAAAAGAATGTCTATAGCTATCTAAAATAGCTATTAAAATATTTCTTTTTCCAATCAAGTATCTGTGTGAGGCTGGATTTTATTACTATTTCAACCACAACAACATACCACCATAGACTGAACGCAGAGGCAAATGGCAGACCAGATATCAAAGAGTTTGTTGCTACTGCTACTGCTAAGTCACTTCAGTTGTGTCTGACTCTGTGCGACCCCAGAAACAGCAGCCCACCAGGCTCCCCCGTCCCTGAGATTCTCCAGGCAAGAGCACTGGAATGGGTTGCCATTGTTTAGCCCCTCAAAAATGTAAAATTGTGCCACTATTCTCATTAAAACTGCTGCCTGTCCCCATCCACCAACCTTTCCCCCCTCACTTTCAGAATTTCTTCCTTGGAAGAAACATCCTTTTACCATTCTGTATTAACGTGGTTCCACGGAAGATACTTTTCCTATCACCGTTCCATCTTCCTTCCTTCCTCTCTTGACCCAAAACCTGATTACTGGCCTCTACCAGCCTATCCTATTCCTGATTAGCTGTCAGATGAGCTAAACTAGGCAAACCTGGGTCTTCTCTGGGACTAAAGCCCTCTTTCTCAGAGATCTAGCATCACAAGGCCAATGCTGGCCAACAGGGGGTAGTCAGCATTTATCTTGCTAAATGGAGAGGGTTAAAAGAAACCAACAGAGAAGGCAATGGCACCCCACTCCAGTACTCTTGCCTGGAAGATCCCATGGACGGAGGAGCCTGGTGGGCTGCAGTCCATGGGGTCTCGAAGAGTTGAACACGACTGAGCAACTTCACTTTCACTTTTCACTTTCATGCATTGGAGAAGGAAATGCCAACCCACTCGTGTTCTTGCCTGGAGAATCCCAGAGACAGTGGAGCCTGGTGGGCTGCCGTCTATGGGGTCGCATAGAGTCGGACATGACTGAAGCGACTTAGCAGCGGCAGCAAAAGAAACCAAACTGTTTTCTAGAGGGTCATAGATATTTACACTTTTTGCCTTGACTATGAGAATGTTCATTTCACTTGACATTTGTTAACATTATTGTCAATCTGATAAATAAAAGCTGCTACCTGAAAGGGAAAAAAAGTTCCTACACAATATAATGTGTTACATCTCCAAAAACCAATTCATCAATAAGAAAGGAAAGTTATCACTACTAGGAAATTTTCAAAGGATATTACCTATATACATGAGGATTTAGCTCCATCTAGTAATGTTTAAGGCATTATTTAAAACAGAAAAAAAAACAGAAACCACTGAGAGTAGGGACACGACTGACTCAATGCTAAAGCCATGTAATAAGACAGCACACAATAATTGAAGACATTGTAGAGTAATGGTCTACAATATTATTGAGTAAAAAAAAATCAGATTATAAAATAATCTGACTTTTTAAGAGAGAGGGAATCTACATAAATAAAAGAGAAAAATACGACCAGTTGACAATACATACATCAAAGTTTGGATAGTGGTGTGTTCTGAATGGTAGAATCACAGGCAATTTTTTTTCTAGTTTTGCTTATCTGGTTTCTAGATTTCTTAATTAAATAAAAATATCTTGTCTTCCACATTATAAAATATCCACTACCATCACCTCTGGAAACTGAACCTTCAGCACAAATTCTGCATCATGGTCAAGGCCTGTTCAGTTTAATGTTTAAAAGACAATCCACATACTTTGAAAGGCATCTAAAATTATTACCGAAACTTAGAAACCTAAGCATTAATGCTTTCAACCTCTTATACTTCAAGCTTTTAAATTTTTACAAGATTAATAACTAAGCTTTCTATCTTGAAAAGATAGTTTCCTTACTATTTCTCTTTAAAATGACCCATGATATACAATTTTTAAACAATGGATGGTGCTGAAAAATCCTAATATAAATTCAAGCAACTTTCCCCACATTAAATGTTTAAATGCTTCTAACACAGCTCTTTCTCACCACCGTTATGAAAATTTTAGACAATTATCTAAGCATCTAATTATTCCGGGGCCCTGTTTTTCCTCAATTTTATTAATACTATTGTTTTATAGTAATGTTAAGGCTTGAAGGATGAAGCTGTCTGTGACCACCACTCTAAAAGTGACCATAATTGGACAAATGACAGAGAAGCTCGCCACGACTGCCAGCATAAAATGCTGTGTTGCTGTACTTATCTAAGACAACATAACTCAAGGTCAGTCAAACCGACCTCTTTGCTTCTCATTGTTTAAGGAGCTCGCCTTGTTCAGAAATAACTTTATCTATTTTCCACATAAATCCACTACAAGACCAATGTGCAGCTCTATATCAAGCACCTGCCAGCAAAACTGCCTGCCAGAATGCTCAGTTTCTGGTATTTTTCCAAATGATATGAAATCCTTGAAGATGGCTGTGTCTTAACTTTTTGAAAATTGACGCACATACTTCTTGTTGAAGGTTCTGAGGTCTAACAACTGTAACACTTCTGGAGAACAGTTATAGGACACATTATTTTCACACTTTGCCGTTCAATAAATGTGGGATGGAGAATGAAATAAACTGACAGAATTACCATATGGTACCATATAAAATCCTAAATGACCTGACAACATTAAAAAAGCTATCCCCTCCCCAAAAAAGAAAAAAAGAGACTGCTCCCTGATAATCATTTTACAAGTAAACAATGTACAACCAAGTATCTAACATGACTGAAACCCACAGAAACAGAGTAAATACTCTAATATTTGGTAAAAGAATACTGCATACACACTTCTGTGATCTGAAAATGTTAACTGTTTGAGGAGCAAATTACAGCTAATTAAAACTTCATTCTAAATGAATTGAAGCAGAGAAATCAAAAGTGCTGAAAAAGATTCAAACCACTGAATCTGCAGAAACCACTGGTTTCCTTGGTTCCGAGTCTGCTTTGTCTTTCAAAATAATCTTTTAGAAGAGAACACAGAACACTATTACAATGGCCTTGGAAAAAGGGACCTCTGCTTTACCACTCTGATTCTCTAATAATGCTTTATTTGGCAGGGACTATTTAAATTCAATTCCCAGCCCCTCAACTAGCTGAAATTTATCTAACACTATCCTTCTCTAGGTCTAAGGAAATTTAACAACAACAACAAAAAATCAAATTACTAAAGGATACACCATTCACAAAATGGAAACCTAAATCTCCTCTTCATATATCTGTTCCTTTCAAGGAAGGTCATAAAAATGGGGATGAGATACCAACTAGGAATTTGACTCTATATTATAAACTGGTCAAATGAATGGAAACAATGATTCCTCTGGAGTGAAAGTACCATTTAAGCACTTAACATGACAGTTCTGATACTTCCAAAAGATTCTCCAGGAGTTCAAATTGGAAAAGCAATCTGTCCCAGGAGAATAGACCAAAGAAAAGATCTTGGGCTTCTCAGTCAAGTTTTGTTATTTCCCTTGTATAACATTGTCAGGGCTACTTTTTTATCAGTGTAAAGACAAGAAACATCAAAAATTAGGTTAACAGCACTGGCTCATTTCCCATGAAAAGCTATTAAAAAGTATTTTCAAACCAGTGTTATTCAGCCACTAATGACATCATCACTTTTATATTTATAGAGATTATTATCACTGATAGAGAATTCTCCTAAACACGTTCTCATGTGGATCAAAAAGTATTATCTATTTCATAGAAAAATACAGTAAAAGTAGTAGTTTGCTTGAGGTCCCAAAGACTAAAACTAAAAATTTTTTTCCCATCTCCTAAACTCAGAGCTCTAACATTTTTAATTTAGTATCTTACTGTTGGCGTGGGGAAAAGAGTACCCTTTTTGGCAATGATGAATAGAAATTTAATTAGTTAAACAAAAAAATGTTTCACCACAAATAGCCTGGCAAATAGCCACTCATACATAAAGAGTAATGATTTATGCTATACAAATAATAAAGTACTATGAGGTTTTGTTTACCAGCTAATTTACTTCCTGGGGGTGGATTTCTCACTTTAAAACAGTGATTCCCTACCAAGAGTTCCCAGATGCCAAGAAGTCCATAAAAGGAGTAACGGAGTTGCCAAGTTATGCTAAATATTTCAAAAGAACTAAAACAAAGTCCTATACTGGCTCCGAATAAGGCTGCACAGGTTATTTAAATGACCTGCTTTGCTTATAGGTGTGATCTTAACAACTGGATGTTAGCCCTGACTGGCAATTAAACCTATTTACTGAAAATGGAAAAAATAACTTTTTAAGTCTGCATGACAAACTTTTTATCATGAGTCCACAGAAAACAAGTAAAAAAAAATGACTCCTTGAAGTTGAATTTAGCCCTCTTTCCCCTTCGTATCTAAGATTAGGACAAATTTATGAAACAGAAAAGAAATTTAGTTCCACTCCCTTGGCCTAAAGAGTAAAAACATCTACACTTTCGTCTCTTTTTTTTTTTTACTTCTTAAACCACTTTCACGTGAAGTTAAATTGAAGATTTCCTATCAAGCCCTAAGTGGTCTTTCAAATATGTATGTACTACCCAAGACACTTCCTTGATGTTTTCTCTGTCCTTCTGACCAGTTCTTGGCAGTTAACTTATTAAGATTAAGTAGTTAAGATTTTTGATCAAAGAGAATGTAGCTAAAATGGTGGCCATATCGCCAGCAACACAAATATTACTGAGCATTTACTGAGTGGAGGACGAAAAAAGCAAAACCACTGAATAGTCTCCCGGCCACCATGAAAAGACTTTCCACCACCATATTATAACAGAATATCAGAAAACATACCCAAAGCAGCAGTTAAGGACTATAGGAAGCAGGAAGGAAAATAGATACACTGCATGACTAGAGAGCCTTGGGAATGGTCAGACATGTCAAGACAGAATGAGTTGAGGAAAGGGGCACATTCCATATGGGGAAAACTGCTGATGCAGAAGCCTGAAAGAAAAAGGGGCACCATATCTTTAGAGGATTACTCAAATTGACATGCACGTGTGTAAGAAACAACTCATGAGGTACCATTCACTCAAACATTATAGAAAGTACCTAAGGATGCTTCTTGGTAAGCACAGAGAAGACAGGGCCTGGCAAGAACTCAATAAATATTTGGGAATAAGAGGAAAAGTTTGTTTAAAAAAATAGATCAAACAGTACATTTTTATTTTTAACAGCTAAAACTTTTTAGATTATAGCAAATCAAACACAGTAGACAAATCCTGGCATTTGAAACCCAACCCCACTCTTTCCTTGCTCCTTCTCCTCTAAGAAAATGGTATCGACAAAAGCAAACTGTATTGATTTTATCTAAACACTAAGCCATGCCTAAACAGTCTTTATCTTTTAGAGATACACACCGAAATATTTACAGATGAAGTGCTATGTCTGGAATCTGCTTCAAAATAATCCAAGGTGGGGCAGAGATGAAATAAGATTGGCCAAAAGTTTATCACTGTTGAGGCTGGATACATGGAAGTTCTCCATGCTACTGAACTTCTTGAATATGTTTGATGTTTCTCCGTAATGTTATTAACACAGCATCTACAATTATAATTATCTTCTGATAATGTGTCATAATTCACTGACACCTCAATTTGAGTAGTTTGTATTAATGGTACCATTATCCTAGTCCCCACCAAATCCTCCTTTTGCCAGGCATCTCTCACTTCGTGCTCCACTCCCCAATCCACGTCATCATTCAGTATCTCTGTGTGCAGCTGATTCTATCAGCCTCCAATATGGTTCTCAATAGGGCACTGCTGGTACTTGAAGTGGGATAATTCTGTCTGGCAGACTGCCTGAATATTACACTTGGCATCTCTATACCCCTGCCACTTAAATGCCAGCTCAGCACAGCAACACCACCATCCCATCCCCACTAGAATAACCAAAACCACACACACATTTCCTAATGCCACCTACTACAGAGAACTACTCCTAGTCCTGGATGGTAAATACATCTTCCCATTTACCTGAGCTTGCGCCTCCCCAGGAGCCTACAAGTTCAGTTTGTCATTTAAACCAGCCCTACTTTTTCCTAGCCATACTTCAACTTGGGCCAGAATAATCATCATTCAGATCAGCCAGTCTCTTTATTATCACCTACTTTGTGCTCACTACTACTTCCTGTTTTCCATTCTTCGAAAATGTTCTCCTTCATACGCCTATATCCTGGGCTTCTCAAGTCTCATTATAACGTCTCTATTCCTAAGCCAACCACATTTTCAAAGCTGTGGTGTCTTTTTCCGGATGGAGTTTCCTCTGCCTGAAATGCCCTTTGGCTCCCTTCCAAAATTCGACTCACCTGTGAAAACCCAACTCCACAAATCCTCCTCTCCTCAAGGCCCTTTCTGAACCGTCCCCTGCCCCCCAACCAAAGTCAAAGTTAATTGCTCTCTTTGGCTTTCATGAGCATACCATAGAACTTGATCACTTTGTTGTGTTAAAACTCTACCCTCAAGAAGCCTAAGTTCTGAAAGCAGGGACTGCTCTACCCATTTTTCGAAACCAGCCCCTTGAAGAGAACACTTCAGTACAGCTCTTTATTGTACTTAAAAAATATATATATACACCTGCTCCCGGTGTTCTAAAAACTATTTTAATATTATCATAACCTCAAGGCCTTTGCAGACTCCGGAGCACCAGGTACTCTGTAGGACCTACCTACCTACCAACTTAACCAAAGGGAGTTCAACGACGCCAGAGTCAGCTTTAACCGTAAAGAGAGGAACATGAAACCACCACCTTGACTCCTGTTATTATAAGCGGCACATCTCGCAGTTTGGAACCGATACTGTCGGTCAATTTCACAATGAACATCCTCATCATACACTTTTATGAAGAAACTTATTTAACATTTTTTTTTTAAACGGGTTTGTCACGAGCTTTCCGACGAAGCAAATGAGAGAGCTTTAAAGGATCTTTACGACTTTGTGACATAAAAACGACCTTTCTGGGCAGTAGATTTGGGCACGGATCTCCTTACCCTGCTCCCGATTTACCACAGGAGGGGCTACACAAACATCCCCCCAGAACACCTGCCGCATCCAAGGTCCCACGCGCCTTCGGAACGCGTGAGCGCGGAGCCAGGCCAGCGGGAAGGGGATCATTCAAACAGCGCCAGAGGCTGCATTCTAAACTTTCCCCCCACAAGCGCGTCAGTTTTCAATGTTAGTTTCTCCTTAAGCCCGAACTTAAAAGATAACTGGGGGAATAGACGGAACCAGGGAAACCTGACTGGAGAAGGACGCGTTCAAACTTGAGGGCCTTTCGCCTGCCCCGCCGGGGCTCAAACAACAGCCGACCCGCGGGCCGCGGCCCCCGGGGGCAGGCCCCTGGCTGTGGGCGGCCATGGCGACCCGCCGAGGGCTCGGCCGCCTCGAGGTGCGGCGACCGGGGCCGCGAGGGGCCAGCAGCCCCAAACCCAGCCCCGCCGAGAAAGCCGGAGAAACGCGCCGTCCGCCTCCTCCCACCCCAGCCGCGCGCGGTCCCGGCGGGGCCCCAGCCGGGCCCCTCACCGGGAAAAGGGGCGGACCCGCCCCGCCCCGCCCCGGGTCCGAGGGGCCTCTCCGGGGCAGCCTCCCCTTTGTCCGAGCACTCGGGGCGCCCCTTTCCTCCCCGGCCCGGCCCTGAGGGGCTGCGGCCGGGCGCCTCACCGTGATGTTGCAGTGGAGTGTGAGCGGCGGCGGCGGGGAGTGCGGGCTGCCCGGCGGCGCCGGTGGCGGCACCAGGAACTGGCAATGCAGTTCGTCCAGCTTCCAGCTGACGATGCGGAATCGCTCGTGGTTCTTGTCGAAGATGGACGCCAGGAACTTCAGCTCGGCCTTGAGCCCTGATACGGACATCTTCCCCTCATCTCCGGCGGGAGGGGTGCGGAAGGGGAGCCGGGCCCGGAGCCGCCGTCACGGCCGCGACCGCCCCGCGGGGCCGGCCCGGGCCGCGCTCTCGCGGCTCCGCCTCTCCTCGCCGCCGCGGCCCGCGTCGGATCGGGGCTGGAAAATGGCGAGGGACGCTGAGGCCTCAACGAGCGGCGGTGTGGCGGCCTGGGCGGCTGCTCCCTTTGTAACTGACTCCACCGGCAGGAGGCGGCGGCCCCGTGGCTTAAAAGGGCAACAGCGACACCACCCCCCGCTACCGCCTGGGAAAGGGCTGCCCCCACCCCGCCCCCTCCCCTCCCCCTCCCTCCCCTCCCCTCCCCTCCCCCTCCCCTCCCCTCCCCTCCCCCCTCCCTCCCCCTCCCCTCCCTCCCCGGCGCTCCTGCGCACCCCCCGTTCCGGCGCGTGCGCGAGGCTGAGGCGCGCGCCCGCCTGGTCGCCCCCTCCTCCCTGTGACCCAGCCCCCTTCCCCACGGCCCATCTCCTCTGCTCGCGCTACGGACGCCAGGGTTAGGCCAGCTGGTGCCCCGGCCCCTAATCACCAGAAGGACCCAGAGACCCCCGCGCGCCCCCTGTCCCCCAGCCTGGGACCAGACACGTGCCCGGCCTATTGCGCCGGCCACGTCGGCGGGGCAGCGGCCACGCGCCGGTCCCTAGGGGCGGGGCTCCGCGAGGCTCTGAGCGGGCCACCCACTCACCTGACCCAGCCCAGGGCCCTCCCAGATAGGAGGCTGCAGACAGCACTCCGGACCCAAATCGGCCCACTTAGTTGCATCTCGGCTACTCTCATCCTAGTCACCTAGTCACCTAGCCACCACTTCTCTGTCTAGCCTGAGTTCCTGCCAGGACCTTCTCGCCGGACTCTGCCCACTCCTTTGCTCTCAAACAATCCTTTTACCGATGATGGTAATTTGGTCCCTGCCAGCTGCTCCCTCCCACCTCTCGAAATTTCATCCTTTCCGTACCCACTACCTCTGTTCACTCTGGCATTCATTTTTCTCTCCCTCTTTCCTGTCTCGAGCTTAAGATAACTCTCTCCACCTCCCTTGGAGGCAGGGCTGGCCTATTTTCAGGGAAGTCTTAGCTCAGGGCCTTCCTGAATACCTAATCTAAAATAGCCTTCTAGTCACCCTGTATCATACCATCCTATGTTAATTTTTTGCTAGACACTTATCACTATCTGATATTTTTCCTGTTTATTTGTTGTTTTCCCCAAAGTGAATGTCTTATCCAGAGCCATAGTCATAGGACCTAGAATGAGGCCTTTTATATAACAGGCACTCAGTGTTACTGAATGAATGCTCCTATCTGGAATCCTCAGCACTTAACACAATCCCTGGCATATTCTCAAAGCTCCCGAAATGGATGGAGGGCTGCATGGTAGTCCAAAGGAATATAACATAATTGGGCAGGAAATTAATAGTGTATTTAGTGTGTTTAGTGATATGCACTAGAAGTAGGACCAGTTTCATGAGCATGCAACCTGTAGTTGCATAAGTCTCCTAGTTCAACCTTGTATTAGGTTGAATGCCCTGCTATAGACATTTTGAAAGTCTTAATAATTTTCCAGCAAGTTGCTCTACATTTCCTTTTGCACTTTTTTTAAAAATTTATTTTTAACTGGAGAATAGTTATTTTACAATATTGTGTTGGTTTCTGCCCTATATCAACATGAATCAACCATAGGTATACACATGTCCCCTCCCTCTTGTTTGCACCGGTCTTAACTAGAGGTACCTAAGCCTTCTCCAGTGCCTAAATGTCTCCTCCTCCATGATCTACAAGCGGTCCCTAATCTACTTTTCCTTTAGATAACGAAATACAGGACAACATAAAAAGATATGATACAAACTTATTTACAGAACAGGAACAGACACACAGAGAACAAACTTATGATTCCCCAGGGGAAGGATTAGGGAGTTTGGGATGGACAGGTATACACTGCGATATTTAAAACCAACAAGGATGTGCTGTGTGGCCCAGAGAACTCTGTTCAATGTTATGGGGAAGCCTGGATGGGATGGAGTCTGGGGAAGGATGGATACATGTATTATGATGGCTAACCGAGTCCCTTTACTGTCTGCCTACAATTATCACAACATTATTAATCAGCTGTGTGTGTGTGTTTAGTCATTTCAGTCATGTCTGACTCCTTGTGACGCCATGGACTGTAGCCTATCAGGCTTCTCTGTCCATGGGGACTCTCCAGGCAAGAATACTGGAGTGGGTTGCCATGCTCTCCTCCAGGGGATCTTCCCAACCCAGGAATCAAACCCTGGTCTCCCACATTGCATGGGAATTCTTCACTTTCTGAGCCACCAGGGAAGCCCATTAATCAGCTATTCTTCAATACAAAATAAAGGAATTAAATAAAAATTTTTTAAATACAGAAACACTCAAGGGGGTAATAAGTCCACTGAATGGGGAACATATTTAAAGTTTTTATTTTCATTTACTTCTGTAATAGTGTATCATGTTATATTGTTTCTTAGCCTTCCAGTGGTTCATAGACCACTCGGAGAATATAATAAAAGCTATGATCCATCTTCTCAGGAAAATGCCCCTGCATATAAAGTGTTTTATTTATGGTGATTCCTGGCCCTGGAACTAGTGGCACCATTATGAACTGGGACTGAGAGAAAGAAGAATGGATTCCAGTGCCAAACTCAGCCAGAAATCACTAGCACTGGCACTATTGCTGGGTTAAGCACACGTGTAGCTTGCTGCCTCTTTTTTTCTCAGTTTCTGTAACTCCTAATAAGCATGGTAGTCACAGATAAGGATTTGAGACAAAGAGGAACAAACTGTTCAGAACTTCATATGACTTTGAGAAAGAAAATTCCCTAAATAAGTTATTTAATCTATCTAAGCTTTATTTTTGGACTTCCCTGGTGGCTCAGATGGTAAAGCGTCTGTCTACAATGTGAGAGACCTGGGTTTGATCCCTGAGTTGAGAGATTCCCTGGAGAAGGAAATGGCAACCCACTCCAGTACTCTTGCCTTGAAAATCCCATGGACAGAGGAGCTTGGGGCAGGCTACTATCCATGGGGTCACAAAGAGTCGGGCATGACTGAGCGACTTCACTTTCACTTTCACAAGCTTTAGTTTTATCTCTAAATTGCTATGAGAAAATAGAAAGCTTTATAAATTGTAAACACTTTTATATCTCAGAAATACACACACACACAAACACACACACACCCCCATGGACTGTAATCTGCCAGGCTCCTTTGTCCATGGGATTTTGCAGGCAATAATACTGGAATAGATTGCCATTTCCTCCTCCAGGGGATCTTCTTGACCCAGGGATCGAACCCATGTCTCTTCAGATTGTTTACCACTGAGCCACCAGGGAAACCCTAATTAAGCTGACTCCACAATATGCATTGCATCCCAGATGACTGGAAATCCAATGAGTGATCCTATCCATTTTCCTGTAATTGGTTAAGGGGCAGGCTTGTGACACATTTCTGGTCAATGACACAGAAGTCATAAGACGTCACAGAAGGAGCTTTAATCAACCAATCCTAGTGCCTGCCCTAATTCTGGACCTCTTATTGTGTGAAGTAATATATTTTCTTATTGTCCAGATCATTTTAAATCAGTTTTCTGTTATTTGCTCCAGGATACAGTGTTTTTCTTCCAATACTAGACATTAAGCTTCTTGAATTCAGGAACTATATCTACTTATATTTCTAGCCCTTTTAGGGCTTGGAACACAGCAGATCCCCCAAAAAATGATTGTGAAATTTAACAATCATTTTTTGAGCATCTTCAATGATATCAAGAGCCCAGACTGTTTCCCTTGTCAAGCTGAGAGCAAGGTGGCTGGAAGTGTTCTTTCAGGTTACCAGACACAAGAACATCCAAATCAGAAAGGACTGTTCCATGTCTCCTTCCAAGATGTGGGACTTTTCTGAGAATATACCCATTGGCTTCTCTTATCAAAATCCTACCCCTAAACCAATCACAGTTATAAATGGATAGGGGCTCTCTCACTGGCCTTCCAGTCATTTGGGATGAAACAGATACTGGAAAGTCAACCACAGTGTCTACTACAGACTCATAAATAAAGACAACATCAGAACACAACATCTGCTAGATCATAGAAAAAGCAAGGGAATTCCAGAAAAACATCTACTTCCGCTTCATCGACTACACTAAAGCCTTTGACTGTGTGGATCATAAAAACTGGGAAAAATTCCTGAAGAGATGGGAATACCAGATCACCTTACCTGTCGTCTGAGAAAGCTGCATGCAGGTCAAGAAGCAACAGTTAGAACTGTACATGGAACAACGGACAGGTTCAAAATTAGGAAAGGAGTATGTCAAGGCTGTGTATCGTCACCCTGCTTATTTAACTTATATGTAGAGTATATCATGAGAAATGCTGGGCTGGATGAAGCTTAAGCTAGAATCAAGATTGCCAGGAGAAATATCATAAGATTTCCTTATGGTGGAAAATGAAGAGGAACTAAAGAGCCTCTTGATGATGGTGATGGTGAAATAGCAGAGTGAAAAAACTGGCTTAAAACTCAACATTCAAAAAACAAAGATCACGGCATCTGGTCCTATCGCTTCACGGCAGATAGATGGGGAAAAAAAATGGGAACAGTGACAGACTTTATTTTCTTGGTCTCCAAAATCACATGGACGGTGACTGCAGCCATGAAATTAAAAAACAGTTGCTCCTTGGAAGAAAAGCTGTGACAAACCTAGACAGTGTATTAAAAAGCAGAGATATCATTTTGCCAACGAAGGTCTGTATAGTCAAAGCTATGGTTTTTCCAGTAGTCATGTATGGATGTGAGAGTTGGACCATGAAGAAGGCTGAGTGCTGAAGAATTGATGCTTTCAAACTGTAGTGCTGGAGAAGACTCTTGAGAGTTCCTTGAACAGCAAGGAGCTCAAACCAGTCAATCCTAAAGGAAATCAACTTGGAATACTCATTGGAAGGACTGATGCTGAAGCTCCAATACTTTGGCCACCTGAAGCAAAGAGCTGACTGATTGGAAAAGACCCTGATGCTGGGAAAGATTGAGGGCAGGAGGAGAAGTGGGTGACAGAGGATGAGATGGATGGATGGTATCACTAATTCAATGGACATGAGTTTGAGCAAATTCTGGGAGATAGTGAAGGATAGGGAAGCCTGATGTGCTGTAGTCCACGGGGTCACAAAGAGTCAGACACAACTGAGCGACTGAACAACAAATGACATATCAGAAAAGGAAGAATTTAATTCTAGAAATTATTTGGATAAAAAGTACAGCCATTCTCAGAAAACAACCAAGAGACCAGCTGATTGTATAGTACAGGAAGGGACCAAAAGGAAGATAAAGTTGAGATGCTATTTGAGCCCAGATCTTGAAATCCTAATATCATTCCAGGATGAGTACAGTTTCATTTAATGAGAGTCATCACTTTTCAGAAGATTAATTTGGCATTAGTACACAAAATAGATCACAGTGGGTTTAAAATTGTAAGGTAGCCATGAAGAAGAGGCAGGAAACCCACATCTAGATCTGGCATGCCATTAATTCCATGGGTCAAGTCACATCCAACTCAGACATTCTCCAGCTCCTAACAACAGAATCTTTTGGATTGGTCCAAGTCAACAATGAGAAGCACTGAAACAGAAATGGCAGTGGGCATGGAAAAGACTATACTGATTCTAGGGACATGTCTGAGGTAGAACTGCTAGATCTTAGAGCTGATATGGGGCTTCCCAGGCGGCGCTAGTGGTAAAGAACCTGCCTGCCAGTGCAGGAGACATAAGAGATGCGGGTTCAATCCCTGAGTAGGGAAGATCCCCTGGAGGAGGCCATGGCAATGCACTCCAGTATTCTTGCCTGGAGAATCCCATGCACCAAGGAGCCTGGTGGGCTGTGGTCCATAAGGTGGAAAAGAGTTGAGCACAACTGAAGCGACTCAGCATGCACACACTGTTTTTATTATAGTATGAACAGAAGTGGAATTAACTGTGTCCCTCAAACTTCAGGGCCCCTTACACAGGCACAGGCCCCTTCTAAATAAATATTAACTTTTGTTTTTAAGTTGATATTTGTAATTCTGTATTCTTTTTCTTGAAGAAAGCTCCCACGATTGAATAAGCTTCAGGCCCTCCTACAACACCTGGATCTGCCCCTCAGGAGATAGCCGATTATAAGCAATGAAACCTGAAGACATAAGAGGCAATAAGACGTAGAACTAGATTCTGGAAGAGGAGGAAAAGGATGGGATGAGTTACACGTGGAAAAGAATCACCTCTTCAAAGAGGCTGGGGATGGGAGAGAGAATTGGGGAAGACACAGAGAAATGTTGAGAGAGTAGAGAGTTGGTGAGAGACTTTATGCTGAATAAATGACCTTGATTACAACAAGGCAAGTCTGAGAACAGGCAAGACAGATAAATACAGAGGACAAGGTAGTGTTGACAAAAATGGGCTGAAAACTCTTAGCTGTGGGGCCCCACCTGGATGTGCGTGAAGGACCGTGAGAAGAAGACAAACGTCTCCAGGGAGATAGAGTAAGTGCAATATGAAAGGAAGAGTGGGATAAGTCACAACCCATACAGAAGACTTTCAAACTCCTAGGATTTGAATGTGGAGTTAATTCCCAGTGACAACATATTCCATTCTAGTCTCTTTAAGCGTATCTGTAGAAAGTGGTAATCACACAGTCATGCCTGACTCTTTGTGACCCCATGGACTGTAGCCCACCAGGCTCCTCTGTCCATGGGATTCTCCAGGCAAGAATACTGGAGTGGGTTGCCATTCCCTTCTCCAGGGAATATCTGTAGGGCTGCTCTCAAATGCTTTTATCAAGCCTTCCTTAGTCCCCTGAATTGAATTTAATCTCTCCCTTTCTCCAATTTCACAGTACCTTGCCTGTTCCAGTCGCCTGGAAAAGAGAATGGCAACGAACTCCAGCATTCTTGCCCAGAGAATCCCATGGACAGAGGAGCCTGGTAGGCTGTAGTCCATGGGGTCGCAAAGAGTCGGACACAACGGAGTGACTAACATACTTGCCTGTTCCGGTACTTATTTCACTGGTGTTGCTTTGGTTACGACTAGCTGGTTCTACGTTTGTCCCCTCTACTAGATTGTGAACTTCTTGTCTTAAACATCTTCCTGTCTATAGCCCAAGCCTTGAGACATAGAAAGCATACAATAAGTGGTCACAGAGTGAACACGGCCTACTGGAAGCGAAAGCCTTGTAACACCTTCAGTTAAAGAGACTGCAGGTAAATCGTGAGAGAAGTGATCTAGTTTCACTGAAATCTCAGGGAAGCTGTGAGAACCTCTCTTCCTCTCCCAGTGTTTGAAGTGTGCACACATCAGCCTGTGGCCACATAAGCCCAGACAACCACAGGGCTCCCCACGAGGCACAGGAAATGGAGCCCATCCCTGCTGAGGTGAACAAGTGACTCATTATTCTGCTCCAGCCAACTCAGCCAGGAACTGTTCTAAGCTGAAATGTTCATAAGTTTGGGCTCTGGCTTATAATAAAACTCCTATCTTTGAGTTTTACTTACCAAAGCCCATCTCTTACCTGTATGGTAAGAGGCTATCAGACCAAGGTGCAACATCCTGGAACTGTATGAATTTGAAGTATACATGCATATAAATATTATTCTGGGGAGAAAGTCCAAAGTAGCCCTATCCCATAGAACTTTCTGCAGTGCTGGAAGAGTTCTGTATTTGCACTGTCCAGTATAGTAGCCGCTGGCTGTATGTGGCCATTGGGCACTTGAAAAATGATTGATGTGATTCAGAAACTGAATTCACTTTCATTTAATTGAATTACAAATTAACTTCAATTTAAATAGCCACACAGAGCTAGTGGCTACCATATTGAGCAACATAGTGCTAGACAATTCTATAATACCATGTATTAGCTCAGTCTAGTGCTTTTTAAAACTTGTCTATCCTTCTTTACCCTTGAAAGCAGCAGCCATCTGTTGCTAATTATCATATATTTGGTGCCTGACACAGACTCAGTGCTTAATAAATGTTTGTTAAACGAATGACTGAAAGACCAAATGTCACATTTTCTCTGAACTTCGTTTTCTTGTTTCTAAAATAAAGAGGATGTGCACTAAGATTGGAGAAGGAAATGGCAACCCATTCCAGTATTCTTGCCTAGAGATTCCCATGGACAGAGGAGCCTGGCGGGCTGCTGTCCGTGGAGTTGCACAGAGTTAGACATGACTGAAGCGACTTAGCAGCAGCAGCACTAAGAGTTCTTCAAGCTAAAAGCAAACAACAACAAAAAAACGCCTAAGAATCTAGTAAGCAAATACTCACTCATTAAACAAATATCTATTGAAGTAGCCAAGTTACTTCATCCTTATGGCAGCCTGAGGAAACGATCATTATGCTTCCAAATAACTGAATTTTAGAAAAAGAAAGTAATTTGCCCAAGTGTGTTAGTCGCTCAGTGGTGTCTGACTCTTTGCAACCCCATAGGCTGTAGCCCACCAGACTCTTCTGTCCATGGAATTCTCCAGGCAAAAATACTGGAGCTGGTTGCCATTTCCTTCTCCAGGGGGTCTTCCCGATCTAGGGATCAAACCCAGGTCTCCTGTGTTGCAGGCAGATTCTTTACCCTCTGAGCCACCAGGGAAGCCCCAAGGTGACACAGTAAATCTGAATCCAGATCTGTCTAGCTGTTTCCACTACACTTCAGCTTCTAAGTAAATTATAAATTTGTGCTGTGCTTAGTCGCTAAGTTGTGTCTGACTCTTCATGACCCCATGGACTGTAGCCCACCAGGTCCCTCTGTCCTTGGGGATTCTCCAGGTGGGTTGCCATACCCTCCTCCAGGGGATCTTCCCAACCAGGGATCAAACCCAGGTCTCCCACATTGCAAGCAGATTATTTACTGTCTGAGCTACTAGGCAAGCCCTAAATATAAATTTAGATAAGTATAAAACAGCAAATAACTTAGCATTGAGAAGGCAGGGTGGCACAGAAATGTCAATGGAGTGAAATACAGATCTTCCTGTTAGGAAGATAATAGGTTCTACAGATAGATTCTGAGTGAGAACTGCCAGCTCTTTCAGAAAGACCACCTGGCTCTTGAGAAGAGGCACATGCTCCTCTGGAGAAGCTAATTAATCTAATGGGAAGAACTCCTGACCCCACTGATGCTGATGAAAGGAGGCAGGAGGGAAATCAGCCTGGGGTTTATTATAGTAAATCCCTAGAAACCTTTCAGAGCATTATCTTGCCTCTGTCATCAGCAAATGAAAGCTTCAAATAAAAAGATTCCTTCCTTATTCCATCCCCAGACACATTCTTACAAAATGTTCTTTTGGACTGTTTAAGGCTAATGAGTAAGAATATCTTTCTTAATCTAGGTATAACATACCTTTGACCCAGTAATTTTTCATATCTAAGCATTTATCCTAAAGAGCTACTTAGGCACGTAATCAAGATGTAGTTACCCAAGTGATTACTAAAAACATCAAACATTTATGAGCCAATTGGAGAAGTCTGAACATTTAATATTTGATGATATTATGGAATTATTGTTTAGTTTCTTAGGTGTGGCAATAGTATTGTTATTGCTATTCTATTTTTCAAATGAACATTCTCTTTTGGAGCTACTTACTGATGAAATAACAAAGACTTGGTTGAAATATTTATCACAGCTCTTTTTACTTTATTCATTTATTTTTAGTATTCATTTGGCTTGTCTGGTCTTTAGTTGCAGTATGCAGGATCTTTGTCGCATCACATGGGCTGTTTTGCCGAGGCACACAGAGTCTCTAGTTGTGGTCTGTGGGCTCCGGTGCATCCTGGTTCAGTTGTTGCGGCTCTAGGGCTTAGGTGCTCAGCAGCACATGGGATCATAGTTCCCTGACCAGGGATCAAACCCATATCCTCTGCAGTGCAAACTGGACTCTTAACCAGTGGACCACCAGTGAAGTCCCCCAGCTCTCTTTATGATAGCAAAATGCAAGGAAGGACCCAGTATTAGAACTGGGTGTATTAGGATGGCCAAAAATTTCATTCAGATTTTGGAAAGTTGGTATGGAAAATCCAAACGAATTTTTTGGCCAACCTAAGAAAAGTTGTTGTCTATCCTCAGAATGAAATAATCTGCACCCATTAAATCAAGTTGTATGTATATGTCTGGAAGGATATACTGAAATGTTAACAGTGGTGACTTTTCAAGCAGCTTCAGTTTTCTTTCTGTTTATATTTTCTGAAATAGTTTTATTGAACATGTTATTTATGTAATAAAACAATTTAAAATTGATTTATAGATATTTAAGGTGGAGAGAGGTAAATGAGAGAATTTTGCAAAGAAATTTAAAGGACCAGTGAATGTGTGGCTGTTATTGTTTTTGTTTTTTCCCATCACAAAAAGATACCTGATCTAGAGGCAGCTCAGAGGCTGATAGACTTTAGGACTCAAGACAGATTAACCATTACAACTGATATTTTTGAAGTTGTATCTGCCGTTGGTTGAATTCCCCCTCCCCAGACCAAGAGGAGTGACACTGCCGATGTTTTGACTTCAGGCTGTGGGCCTTAGACCTCTCCTTCTCTGGCTGACTTGGTGTTGGGTTGTTTATGAAGTTTTTGGTCTTCACTCTCTGCAGAGCCGCTACAGGCTAAATTGAGTCTCACCCTGCCCACGCTCCAGGGCTTCAAGGTGCTACTATTTCCAGTAGGAATTTATGGAAACACAGACTTGATTCTGTGTTTGGGGTTTGCCATAATCAATTAATGCATTCTATGACCCTGAACAGCCCAAATGCTTAGAATCTATAGTCTTCTCCTTGGCTACATTTAGGTCTCATCTTGCATGATATGAAAAATTAAGTAGCAACAAACACAATCCTTCAGATCTAATGGGCCTAAGGGAAGAGGCCCTGGCTCACTCAAGACAGGTATATTTTTAATACCGACAAACATGCTTCTCCTGCTAAAAGCCTCAGGCTCCACTCAGATGATGAAATGAAACCCAGGAGGAGACGCTGTGTTTGTGGTAGAAAACCAGAGGAGTGGTCAGGAGATTTGGGAACCAGTTCTGGCTTCCCTGGTCACTGTGCATGGAACATGTGGCCAGTCATGTCCCCTGAGTCTCCATTTCTATATATGTTGGACAATGTTCATATTTTCATAATTCAGACACCTACTTAGTCTCAACTATCTGTGAGCCACTTTGCCAGCTCAAAAGGAAATAAAGTGGCAAATACAGGCCTGAAGGCAGTACCAACATGAATGCCGCAAAAGCCAGACAGTGGGAAATAGGATGGTAAGTAGTGCTTTATTTTGGAAAGGGAGGCAGGGGTAGGGGAGGAAGAAAGACTGTCTCAAGTGAGGAACTGATTTGTTTTCTACTTTCTAAATATAGCAGTTATATTATTTAGTTTCCCTCTGGATTTCCAGGAAGTCCAGAGCTGGTCATAGTTGGGTGCTCCCAGAAGTAAACTCTGAGACAGAGATTCCAGCGCGAGCAGTTTATTTTGGAGGTGATCCCAGGAAGCACTGACAGAGGACTGGGGCAATCAGACAGGGAAGGGGAGCAGGTTACTATGCAGGCAACTCCAGCTTATTCCCCTCCATGGAAGTCCGAGAACATTATAGAATATGCCTCCAAGTTATTGCAGCCATGGGGGAGGGCGCTGGTGTCTTCATTCACAACCTCCCCATTCGCTTCTGGTCGCAAGCTGCTTCAGGTGGCATTTACTCGGGCACTGCCAGCTTCTGTCATGCATGGCAGAACATGCTCCCCACGATAGAGGGTTGCAAATGCTCACAGATTTCTTAATTTCGGATACCCATGTTCTCTCTGTGATAGGCTGTTAGTTTCCCACCCCTGGTCCATCTCAATCCCACCTGTTCTCCTTATTTCAAAAGAAGAATTTAAGTTGGGCATGTGGCTATAAGTAGAGAGGACATTTTCAATTTTCCTCTCAGGTAAGTGTGGCCAAATAGCCTAGTTATGGACAATGGGGTGTACCTGGAAGGATGTATAGCACTTCCAAGTCTTGCCCTTAAAAGACAGACACTCTGCTACTCCCCTACCCCCCACTCTCTGCTTCCCTCTGGAGGGGTTGCTGAGACCAGAGCAGCTAGTCTGCACAGAGTAACAGAAGCCACGTGGTGATGGCAGTGGAGACATTCCACTCAAGACCTTCCAGCTCTTGAAGGCATCTCCTGATTGTTACTTAAGAGACAAATACACTTTTTTCTAGTTTAAACATTATCTTTTGAGTGTCTTTGTGATGTCAGCTTAGCCTATACCCTAACCAACTACTCTCTTTCTCTCAGGACTTTAAATGTTTTCCTTTTTAACCTTATTTTATTAATCTTATTGGATAATGTCTTGCAGTAGGATTCCTGGCATGCTACAGTCCATGGGGTCGCAAAGTATCAGACATGACTGAGTGACTCAACTGAGGATTCCTTAATCCCTCCTGGCAAAAGGCAAGCAATTTTAAAAAGAACAACTAAACCCCTGTGATATTTGCCATATCCGTGGCTCCTAGTCATGCTTTCAATCATTTCTTCATATGTGGAAAGGTTCTGTCAAAGATAAATACAACTGGACATGACTAAAAGTGGTAAAAACAGATTTTATTCAGTAGCTACTTGACAGCACAGGAAATGCAGGGCCCTGATTTGTACAGAGGTGATGAAAGTGAAAGAGGAGAGTGAAAAGGTTGGCTTAAAGCTCAACATTCAGAAAACGAAAATCATGGCATCTGGTCCCATCACTTCATGGCAAATAGATGGGGAAACAGTGGAAACAGTGTCAGACTTTATTTTGGGGGCTCCAAAATCACTGAGGATGGTGACTGCAGCCATGAAATTAAAAGACACTTACTCCTTGGAAGGAAATTTATGACCAAACTAGATAGCGTATTGAAACGCGGAGACATTACTTTGCCAACAAAGGTCCGTCTAGTCAAGGCTATGGTTTTTCCAGTGGTCATGTATAGATGTGAGAGTTGGACTGTGAAGAAGGCTGAGAGCCAAAGAATTGATGCTTTTGAACTGTGGTGTTGGAGAAGACTCTTGAGAGTCCCTTGGACTGTAAGGAGATCCGACTCCATTCTGAAGGAGATCAGCCCTGGGATTTCTTTGGAAGGATTGATGCTAAAGCTGAAACTCCAGTACTTTGGCCACCTCATGCAAAGAGTTGACTCATTGGAAAAGACTTTGATGCTGGGAGGGATTGGGGGCAAGAGAAGAAGGAGACGACAGAGGATGAGGTGGCTGGATGGCATCACGGACTTGATGGACATGAGTCTGAGTGAACTCAAGGAGTTGGTGATGGACAGGGAGGCCTGGGGTGCTGCAGTTTATGGGGTCGCAAAGAGTTGGACACGACTGAGTGACTGAACTGAACAAAACTGAACTGATGGAGCATTTTAAAATAAGGAAGGAAAGAGAGGTGGAGAGAGTGGGGACTCAAGTAAAAAATTACAAAGGGTGACCAATGTACATGTGATTAGCCCAGCTGTCTGATAGCTAGTACTTAGGGAAGTTAAGAGTCTACCTCCCACATAGACTGGGAGACAGAGACCCTCAGTTCAGTTCAGTTGCTCTGTCGTGTCTGACTCTTTGCAACACCATGGACTGAAGCACGCCAGGCCTCCCTGTCCATCACTAACTCCTGGAGCTTACTCAAACTCATGTCCTTGAGTCGGTGATGCCATCCAACCTTCTCATCCTCTGTTGTCCCCTTCCCTCCCACCTTCAATCAACCCAACATCAGGGTCTTTCCCAATGAGTCAGTTCTTCACATCAGGTGGCCAAAGTATTGGAGTTTCAGCTTCAGCATCAGCCCTTCCAATGAATATTCAGGACTCATTTCCTTTAGGATGGACTGGTTGGATCTCCTTGCTATCCAAGGGACTCTCAAGGGTCTTTTCCAACAACACAGTTCAAAAGCATCAATTCTTCAGCAATCAGCTTTCTTTATAGTCCAACTCTCACATCCACACATGACTACTGGAAAAACCATAGCTTTGACTAAGATGGACTGTAGTCGGCAGAGTAATGACTCTGCTTTTTAATATGCTATCTAGGTTGGTCATAGCTTTTCTTACAAAGAGCAGACGTCTTTTAATTTCATGGATGCAGTCACCATCTGCAATGATTTTGGAGCCCCAGAAAATAAAGTCTGTCACTGTTTCCCCATCTATTTCTCATGAAATGATAGAACCAGATGCCATGATCTTAGTTTTCTGAATGTTGAGTTTTAAGCCAACTTTTTCACACTCCTCTTTCACTTTCATCAAGAGGCTCTTTAGTTCTTCAGCTTCTGCCATAAAGGTAGTGTCATCTGCATATCTGAGGTTATTGATATTTCTCCTGGCAGTCTTGATTCCAGCTTATGCTTCATCCAGCCCAGCATTTCTCATGATGTACTCAGTTCAGTTCAGTTCAGTCGCTCAGTCATGTCCGAGTCTTTGAGACCCCATGTATCACAGCAAGCCAGGACTCCCTGTTCATCACCATCTCCTGGAGTTCATTCAGACTCACGTCCATCGAGTTCGTGATGCCATCTCATCCCAGTCGTACCCTTCTCCTCCTGCCCCCAATCCCTCCCAGCATCAGAGTCTTTTCCAATGAGTCAACTCTTTGCATGAGGTGGCCAAAATACTGGAGTTTCAGCTTTAGCATCATTCCTTCCAAAGAAATCCCAGGGCTGATCTCCTTCAAAATGGACTGGTTGGATCTCCTTACAGTCCAAGGGACTCTCAAGAGTCTTCTCCAACACCACAGTTCAAAAGCATCAATTCTTCACCGCTCAGCCTTCTTCACAGTCCAACTCTCACATCCATACATGACCACAGGAAAAACTATAGCCTTGACTAGACGGACCTTAGTCGGCAAAGTAATGTCTCTGCTTTTGAATATGCTATCTAGGTTGGTCATAACTTTTCTTGCAAGGAGTAAGCATCTTCTAATTTCATGGCTTCAATCACCATCTGCAGTGATTTTGGAGCCCCAAAAATTAAAGTCTGACACTGTTTCCACTGTCTCCCCATCTATTTCCCATGAAGTGATGGGACCAGATGCCATGATCTTCGTTTTCTGAATGTTGAGCTTCAAGCCAACTTTTTCACTCTCCTCTTTCACTTTCATCAAGAGGCTCTTTAGTTCTTCTTCAGCTTCTGCCATAAGGGTAGTGTCATCTGCATATTTGAGGTTATTGATATTTCTCCTGGCAATCTTGATTCCAGCTTGTGTTTCTTCCAGTCCACCGTTTCTCATGATGTACTCTGCATAGAAGTTAAATAAGCAGGGTGACAATATACAGCCTTGATGTACTCCTTTTCCTATTTAGAACCAGTCTGTTGTTCCATGTCCATTTCTAATTATTGCTTCCTGATCTGCATACAGATTTCTCAAGAGGCAGGTTAGGTGGTCTGGTGTTGCCATCTCTTTCAGAATTTTCCACAGTTTAGTGTGATCCACACAGTCAAAGGCTTTGGCATAATCAATAAAGCAGAAATAGATGTTTTTCTGGAACTCTCTTGCTTTTTCCATGATCCAGCGGATGTTGGCAATTTGATCTCTGGTTCCTCTGCCTTTTCTAAAACCAGCTTGAACATCAAGGAGTTCACACTTCACGTATTGCTGAAGCCTGGCTTGCAGAATTTTGAGCATTACTTTACTAGCATGTGAGATGAGTGCAATTGTGTGGTAGTTTGAGCATTCTTTGGCATTGCCTTTCTTTGGAATTGGAATGAAAACTGACCTTTTCCAGTCCTGTGGCCACTGCTAAGTGTTCCAAATTTCCTGGCATATTGAGTGCAGCACTTTCACAACATCATCTTTCAAGATTTGAAACAGCTCCACTGGAATTCCATCACCTCCACTAGCTTTGTTCATAGTGATGCTTTCTAAGGCCCACTTGACTTCACATTCCAAGATGTCTGGCTCTAGGTGAGTGATCACATCATCATGATTATCTGGGTCGTGAATATCTTTTTGTACAGTTCTTCCGTGTATTCTTGCCACCTCTTCTTAATATCTTCTGCTTCTGTTAGGTCCATACCACTTCTGTCCTTTATTGAGCCCATCTTTCAATGAAATGCTCCCTTGGTATCTCTAATTTTCTTGAAGAGATCTCTAGTCTTTCCCATTCTGTTCTTTTCCTCTATTTCTTTGCATTGATCACTAAAGAAGGCTTTCTTATCTCTTCTTGCTATTCTCTGGAATTCTGCATTCAGATGCTTATATCTTTACGTTTCTCCTTTGCTTTTCACCTCTCTTCTTTTCACAGCTATTTGTAAGGCCTCCCCAGACAGCCATTTTGCTTTTTTGCATTTCTTTTCCATGGGGATGGTCTTGATCCCTGTCTCCTGTACAATGTCACGAACCTCATTCCATAGTTCATCAGGCACTCCATCTATCAGATCTAGGCCCTTAAATCTATTTCTCACTTCCACTGTATAATCATAAGGGATTTGATTTAGGTCATGCCTGAATGGTCTAGCAGTTTTCCCTACTTTCTTCAATTTAAGTTTGAATTTGGCAATAAGGAGTTCATGATCTGAGCCACAGTCAGCTCCTGGTCTTGTTTTTGTTGACTGTATAGCGCTTCTCCATCTTTGGCTGCAAAGAATATAATCAATCTGATTTTGGTGTTGACCATCTGGTGATGTCCATGTGTAGAGTCTTCTCTTGTGTTGTTGGAAGAAGGTGTTTGCTATGACCAATACATTTTCTTGGCAAAGCTCTATTAGTCTTTGCCCTGCTTCATTCCGCATTCCAAGGCCAAATTTGCCTGTTACTCCAGGTGTTTCTTGACTTCCTACTTTAGCATTCCAGTCCCCTATAATGAAAAGGACATCTTTTTTGGGTATTAGTTCTAAAAGGTCTTGTAGGTCTTCATAGAACCGTTCAACTTCAGCTTCTTCAGCATTACTGGTTGGGGCTTAGACTTGGATAACTGTGCTATTGAATGGTTTGCCTTGGAGACGAACAGAGATCATTCTGTCGTTTTTGAGATTGCATCCAAGTACTGCATTTCAGACTCTTTTGATGCCATGATGGCTACTCCATTTCTTCTGAGGGATTCCTGCCTGCAGTAGTAGATATAATGGTCATCTGAGTTAAATTCACCCATCCCAGTCCGTTTTAGTTCGCTGATTCCTAGAATGTCGACGTTCATCCTTGCCATCTCTTGTTTGACCACTTTCAATTTGCCTTGATTCATGGACCTGACATTCCAGGTTCCTATGCAATATTGCTCTTTACAGCATCGGATCTTGCTTCTATCACCAGTCATATCCACAGCTGGGTATTGTTTTTGCTTTGGCTCCATCCCTTCATTCTTTCTGGAGTTAAGACCTGGGGAGCTCCTCTTTTGGTATCCTATCATTTTGCCTTTTCATACTGTTCATGGAGTTCTCAAGGCAAGAATACTGAAGTGGCTTGCCATTCCCTTCTCCAGTGGACCACATTCTGTCAGACCTCTCCACCATGACCTGCCCATCTTGGGTTGCCCCGCAGGCATGGCTTGGTTTTATTAATTTAGACAAGGCTGTGGTCCTAGTGTGATTAGATTGACTAGTTTTCTGTGAGTATGGTTTCAGTGTGTCTGCCCTCTGATGCCCTCTTGCAACACCTACCATCTTACTTGGGTTTCTCTTACCCTGGGCATGTGGTATTTCTTCACGGCTGCTCCAGCAAAGAACAGCCGCTGCTCCTTACCTTGGATGACGGATATCTCCTTACCGCTGCCATTCCTGACCTTCAATGTGGGATAGCTCCTCTAGGCCCTCCTGCACCTGCGCAGCCACCGCTCCTCGGGTGGCTCCTCCCAGCTGCTGCCCCAGCCTTGGGCTCGGGGTGGCTCCTCAGGGTCACCGCCCCTAGTCTCAGGTGCGAGGTGTCTCCTCCCAGCCACCCCTGGCCTTGGGCGCAGGATAGCTCCTCCTGGCTATCGCCCCTGACCTTGGACGCGGAGTAGTTCTTCCTGGCCGCCTCCTGACCTCGGACACGGGCTATCTCCTCCCTGTCGCCACTGACCTCGGATGCGGGGTGTCTCCTCCCGGCCAATGCCCCTGACCACAGACACAGGGTAGCTCCTCTCGTCCGTTCCTGCGCCGTTGCAGCCTGGCACTCCAGGCCACTGCCCCTGACCTCGGTCGTTGGGTAGCTCCTCTCGGCTGCACTTAGTGCACCGGCCAGCTCTCTCAGCCGCCTGCGAGGACGCTACTCTGCATATAAGTTAAATAAGCAGGGTGACAATATACAGCCTTGACATACTCCTTTCCCAATTTAGAACCAGTCTGTTGTTTCATGTCCAGTTCCAACTGTTGCTTCTTGACCTGCATACAGATTTCTCAGGAGGCAGGTCAAGTGATCTGGTATTCCAAGCTCTTTAAGAATTTTCCTTTGCTGTGATCCATATAGTCAAAGGCTTTGGCATAGTCAATAAGGCAGGAGTAGATGTTTTTCTGGAACTCTCTTGTTCTTTTGATGTTCCAACAGATGTTGGCAATTTGATCTCTGGTTCCTCTTTATTTCCTAAATCCAGCTTGAATACAGAGACCCTAATCCTCTTTATTCTGTTCTTTTAAAGTATTTATTTATTTATTTGACTGTGTCGGGTCCTAGTCAGAGCACATGGGTTCTTCAGTCTTCCTTGTGGTATGTAGGATGTTTAGTTGTAGCATGTGGGATATTTTAGTGGTAGCATACAAACTCTTATTTGAAGCATGTGGGGTCTAGTCCCTGACCAGGTATGGAATTGGGTCCCCTGCTTTGAGAGCTTGGAGTCTTAGTACTGGACTACCAGTGATGTCTCAAGGAACTATCCCTCTTGATGATACAAATATTCTTGAAAAAGATACTCCTGACTTGCAGCAGATTTATAACCATCTCAAAGGGACAGGAAAAGGTTCACAATAGCATGTCCTCTCTGATAAATGCTCTATGCAGAGATCAGAGGTCTTTTTTCAGGTGTTGGCTAGAACAGACCGTAAATTCCTTTGATAGCCCTGAGCTTTTTCAAGCAGGAGCTTGGAAGGGAGCTGGATTGTCCCAGCCTTAGACTGATAGAAGCCATGTTTTTGCATTTCTCACTTCCCACATTATGAATCCCACCTCCTCAGTGTAGGAGTCAGAACTTACATGTCCAGACTCCCTTGCAGCTAGGGTACAGGCCCTTGACCCTTGACCAAGTTTCTCCCACTTTCTTAGATACTAACACGTGAATAACATGATGAGGAGGACAGGCTCAGGAAAAATGATCTTCAGGCAAGCACAGTGATAAAGATACTGGAGTTTGAGGGCAGTGAGGCTGATGTCTCTGAGGGGATATGTGAGACGGGGTCTGAGAATGTTTAAGTACTACATATGGAACTGCTTGCTGCTCCTCGAGACAACTGCCTCCACCAGGATGAAGGACTTGCTGAGGGGAATGCTGACAGGAGCAGGAAGCAAGGAAAGCACGGATCCATTCTCCCTTCTCCAGCCTTTCTGATGCCTTCAGGGAACTCCTACCACTCTGTAGGCAAAGAGGAATGTATTCTGTAGTTGCAGTGCCCCAACAGACGGGGGCAGAAACAGAGAAACAATAGCTTAATAATCAGCAAGAATCTTAAAAACAAAGGTGTTAAATATTCTTAGGTGTGTGTCATTTCGTGCAAAGGAATAAACCCTTTGGTTGTTACCTTTATTTGTCTCTTTTCTTCTTGTCCTCTTCCTTCTTCCTAAATGGTCTCCTCCATTGCTTCAATTACAGTCTCCATGACATTATCCCTAAATTCTATTTCCAGGGCAGGTCTCCTGTCTGCACTGCAGTTTTATATATTTGATTGTCTTCTCAATATCTTCTCCCTTTTGTCTCCTAGGTTCCTCAAACTTAACACACCCAACCTCTTGGTCTTTCCCTAGAGCCTGCTGTGTTCCCTTGTTCCATGAATGTACCACCATCCCTCCTCCCATTTCATGGTAACACCTGAGAGTGACTGTTGACACCTCCCATCTTCCTCCTTTTTCATATCCATTTAGTATCAAATTCATTGGGTGTACTTCCTCAATACTTTTGAATGTCTTCACTTCTCTCCATATCCACTACACCTACCCTGGTCCAAGACCACCATCATCTCTCACCTGAGCTGTTGCAATAGCCTCCTAAATAACTCCCTGCATCCACTTTTTAAAAAAATTTATTTATTTGGCTATGCTGAGTTTTAGTTATAGCACGCAGGCTCTTCAATCTTTGTTGCAGCATATGGGATCTGTAGTTGCTGCAATGAGACTCTTAGTTGTATCATATGAACTCTTAGTTGCAGCATGTGGAATCTAGTTCCCTGGCCAGGGATTGAACCAGGATCAGACACCCTGTATTGGGAGCACAGAGTCTTAGCCACCGGACCACCAGGGAAGTCCCTCCTTGCATTCACTTTTGCTCCCCACCACTGCAGTCTTCTTAGTTATCTTTTAAAAATCTGATCATAACACTGATAGGTTTAAAACCCTTCACTGGTTTCCCTTTACTTTTAGGATAAAGTCCAGACTCTTATCCATGGCTTGCAGTCAGAGAGTGCCTACCTTCCTAAACCATTTTGCATTTCTTTCCTTCTCATCATGTATGTACTAGGCCATCCATGGATCTGTTTTCAGTTATTTCAGAGTTGCATCTTTGTCCTGCCTCAGGACCTTCGTACATGTCTTTCTTTCTGCCCAGGTTTCTCTTCCCATCTCCTGAGTCCTTCACCTAACTACCTTTCTACTTATCCTTCAAATTTCAGCTTAAATATCACTCCCTCAGGAAAGCCTTCCCTGATTTAACTACTGTCACTGATACCTGGGGTAGGTAAGTCCTGCTTTCATGAATTCTAATAGTACCCTCTAATTCTCTTTGGTGTTTATCACCTTTATAATTGTTTATTTATAAAATCATTTGTTTAATATGTCTTCTCAGGCTTCCCTGGTGGCTTAGAGGTTAAAGCATCCACCTGGAATGCGGGAGACCTGGGTTTGATCCCTGGGTTGGGAAGATCCCTTGGAGAAGAAAAATGGCAACCCACTCCAGTACTCTTGCCTGGAGAATCCCATGGAGGGAGGAGCCTGGTAGGCTACAGTCCATGGGGTCGCAAAGAGTCGGACACGACTAAGCAGCTTCACTTTCACTTTCATTCAGTATACTTTAAGTCCATGAGGAGAATGTCTGTCTTATTCATTGCTATAGTCCAAGCACGCATCATTCATCCATCCTAGCAGTGTTAGTCATATGGTGGGGCTTCCCAGGTGGCACTAGTGGTAAAGAACCCACCAGCCAGTGCAGGAGACATAGAGATGCAGCTTTGCTCCCTGGGTTGGGAAGATCTCCTGGAGAAGGGCATGACAACAGACTCCAGTATTCTTGCCTGGAGAGTCCCATTGGACAGAGGAGCCTGGTAGACTACATTCCATAGGGTTACATGGAGTTGGACACAACTGAAGCAACTAGCATGCACACAGTCATATAGTACCACTCAGTAAATGTTTGATGAATAAATGAGTAAGTGATAAGAAAGCTATTCCGAGAGACAACATGGCTTAGTAGAAATCACACTGGACTAAGAGCCATAAGACCTGGGTTCTAATCGTGGTTTCATCATTTCCCAGGTAGTTTTCAGCAATTATAAATGTCATTCAGCTTCAGTGTCTTCATCTTTAAAACAAAGAGACAGTGAATGGTCTCAGAGATTTCTCCAGTTTCCAAATGCAGTAGTACTTTCCTAATGGTGATGCCAGTGACTATGTGAAAGGGTGTCATTGAGACTACAGTTCTGGAAAGGAAGCGCAACATCTTTGCCCAGGTTTCCCGATTCACCCTGCCCAGGTCCTCCCCATCTCGCCACTCTTGGTTTGATTACAGAGTAAATATCCCTGTCATCACCACCAAACTGACAGTTGACCCATCTGTTTGCCAGATTAAGAAATAAGAGAAGTTAAGGTGTGTCAGGCTTCTGCCAAAGACAGGAAACTGACTCCCCAGAAAACAGCTTTCCCTCTCGGGCTGGAGAATTAGAGCCAATTTAGTACAAACACCCAAACTTTCCAATACCCGCAGCTCTTCCACTTCCACTTTGCACTCCCACACGGGAAGGTCTGCTCAGCGGGGAGTGGGGACCTGTGCTGAAGGCAGAAACAGCACAAACCCCAGGCTCACTCACAGCAGGCGCTCTGGGATGGGTTTGGGCCCGCTTGTGTGTGGGTGTGTCAGGCATTCTGGGAATTCATGTCAAACAGAATCACTTCTCTACAACAGGAAGGCCTGAATCACAAGATACTGACAAGCTGTCTGGTTTCCCCACCCTACTCCTTGTATTATTTCTTCTCTGCACTCCCAACACCCCCTCCCCGCCCTGCCTCGCCCAGCTTACCCCAGGGGTCAGTGCCCTCTCTGTGTGAGAGATGCCTGGCTCCCTCCAGAAAGAGCAGGTTCAGAACAACACCCTGACCTCCCTCCCCCAGGCTACTCTCAGTCACACCCCCTGCAGTTTGGGGTCTTAAAGACCTCTCAGGAGAAAAGCAATTATATCCAGAACTGCAAGATGCAGTTGCCCCCAGAGATTCTGTGGCCCAATTGCATTATAACACACCTATTTGAACGCTGCCAGTCAGGGCTCTCCTCCCACATTCAGGAAGCTAAGGAGGAAATGTGTGAAAAACGATCACCCTGCAAACAAAAATATCGCATTTCTACAAAATCTGAGCTGTAATAGGCTTCCTCAGAGAATCATACTTCATCGGTCACATTTCTAAGATGGCGTGACCTGCCAGCTTGCTCAGCATAAAGTAGACCAGTTGTGTGAAGTTTGTACATTTTGGACTTCCCTGGTAGTCCAGTGGTTAAGAATCTGCCTGCCAATGCAGGAGACCCCGGTTCAATCCCTGGTCTGGGAAGACCCCACATGCCATAGAGCAACTAAGCTGGTGTGCTATAAATACTGAGCTGGCACTCCAGAGCCTGTGAGCCATAACTAGAGAAAGCCTGTGCATAGCAATGAAGACCACGTGTAGCCAAAAACAATTAATTAATCGAATAAAAATTTTTTTAAAAAGATTGTATGGTTTGTTCAAGCACAGGTTACCTGGTTTAGGAAGTTGAAAGTCAGTTCACACTCAGTGCTTCAAACCGTGGGCTTTAGGGACACTTCCTTCCAGAGCCTGTGAAAGTGTTAGTCACTCAGTTGTGTCCGGCTCTTTGCGACCCCATGAACGGTAGCACACCAGGCTCCTCTGTCCATGGGACTCTCCAGGCAAGAATACTGGAGAGGGTAGCCATTCCTTTCTGCAGGGCCTGTGCCTTTTCTTAATTTGCACGAGGGCAGGGTAGCAGCTAGTGGTGGCTCTGGTCTAGGACTCCAGATCTAGAAGGGATAACAACCATCTCAGGAAGAGACACACATTCATGGTGTGGCTTTGCCTCTTTCCTTTTCTGAACTTCCCGCAAAATACTGTCTTATTTCTTCAAAGCAGTATCTTGTTACTTGTTTAGGAAATATGGGCAGACTGTTACTAGGAGCTTGTGTCAGAAAATATTTCTGGAGATAAATTAGATGGCAATTTTAGATTCAGAGAATTTTAGGAGAAGGTCTATTACTATTAACAAAATAGTACTGTGTAACGGTGTAGTTGTCGAGGACTCAGAAGAATGTCTGAACTATAGCATCAAACTTACTGTTTCTGCAAAATAAGAAGCCACTTTGAACCCAGCTTTTCAGTTATGCATTGGACAGAGAGACCTGCTTTTCTTTGTTTGATATATTGAATACTTCTAATGATTCTCATACTTTCAAGCAAGGAAGGAATAGAAACTTGAAAGAACAGTGTTTCTACAAATGGGAATAACATTTTTCAAAACTTAACAATTATCCATAAAGCTGGTGAAAATCCTGATATTGCATATCTGTGAAAAGTTAGTACCAAATGCTTTAAAAATTTGATAGAGCATTTTCAATTGTATTTTTCCTCAAAAGAAGCTCCATGTGTAGGAAATGAGTAGATCCAGAACTGTAACTCTATGAGATAAATTGCTCATGTTGGCTATCTTTTAATAATTTTTTTCAAATATTTATTTTATTTTTAGCTGCATTGGATCTTAAATTGTGGCATGCAGGGTCTTCCGCTGAGGCACACAAACTTAGCCCATGGGCTCAGCAGTTGTGGCAACCAGGCTTAGTTGTCTTAGTTCCCCGACCAGGGATCGAACCTGTGTCCCTTTCATTGGAAGGCAGATTCTTAACCACTGGACCACCAGGGAAGTCCCTCATGATAGCAATTAATAAAGGATGGGAAATGACTTTTGAAACATAGCATCACTTGCCTCATTTTGTATCGAAGTTAAAAAAAAATAGTCTGAGGCTGCTGAAATTGTTTAAAATTGCTTCAACATACCTTCTATTGCTGTCAACATACCTTTTTGAGACTAATTCCTCTAAAGTGTAATTTTTAAAAAACATTAAAACTATTTACATATACATCACATCCTGTTGGTATCAGTGTTGTTGATCCAACCTACATTAGATAAATTAACAAGCATAAAACAAGATGTTTGCCACATTAAAAACTTAAAATTGATATGCACATTGTTCTTTTAAGGTATGCTAAAAGCACTTGACATGGGCATTCTACATCCTTCCTAATTTGGAGTTTAGACACCATTGCAGAATGGCAAGAATTTAT
This sequence comes from Nanger dama, assembly GCA_917880005.1. Lineage (NCBI taxonomy): Eukaryota > Metazoa > Chordata > Mammalia > Artiodactyla > Bovidae > Nanger > Nanger dama. The sequence goes on along the minus strand of CAKJTW010000110.1, from coordinate 605,506 downwards.
GTGTGTGGCAGCTCCCTGACATTTTAATTTATTTATTTTTAATTGAAAGAGAATTGCTTTACAATACTGTGTTTCTGCCATATATCAACATGAATCAGCCACAGTTCTTTACATTAAATACTCACATGCAAACTTTCAGTGAGCAACATGTTTAGTTTTTATCATTCTTTTGTTTTCCCTCAGTTCTGTTTTTTTCTGATTATACTTCTTTTGAATATAACTTTTGACTTCAAATCTAGTTATAAAAATCTGGTCTTATATTTTACAAATCATCACGTTTTACTTTTCCAAATTATTACCTTTTAAATATTGAATAATTCATGTTAATTGTATTTCCTAAGAAGTCATTCTGCATTCAATTGAAACTAAGATAAAACAAGCTGACCCTTCACCCCAGATAGTTTGAAGAGGAAGAAGAGGGTCAGAAGAGCGGCTAGGAACTTCAGTGAGGGACGTGGCCAGCCTCAGTCTATCTCCTAGGGAAGGAGTCAGGCACAAATGCCAGGACCTCACTCCCCACCCTCCAGTCCTGCTGGGGCCGCTCCCAGTTGACCCAAACCAACCAGAAGCCAGAGGGCAAGGAAACCTATGGAAGCCATCCTTTGAGGTCAGTCTCCAGGGCAGAAGGCAGGCTGGAGGACAGAGGAAATACGTTTGTGAGGAAAGGATGTGGACAGAGACACAGCCTGTGTCCCAGGGTGGATATTGGCTTTGTGGGGTAACAGGCAAAGCGACTTTGGCCAATACTTTGGCCACCTGATGCGAAGAACTGACTCATTGGATAAGACCCTGATGCTGGGGAAGACTGAAGGCAGAGGATGAGATGGTTGGATGGCATCACCAACTCGATGGACATGAGTCTGAGTAAGCTCAGGGAGTTGGTGATGGACAGGGAAGCCTGGCGTACTGCAGCTCACGGGGGTCACAAAGAGGCAGACACGACTGAACGATTGAACTGAGGCAAAGAGACAATCACAAGGCAGGGTAATCAGTGCCAGGATGGAAGGAAAGCCGGAGTCCTCTGGGAACATACGTCTGATTCAGGGCACGTCTAACCAGCCTGGGCGTTCATGTGGGACCAGAGGTAGTCAGGTCTGGAGTGGCTTCCTAGGGCATGTGATATGTGAGCTGAGGAACGAGAGAGAACAGTAGTCAGCCAGGAGACAGGGCCGAGAGGAGTGAGGGTACAGGCACCGCGAAGGGAGCAGCCCGTTGAAAGGCATATATGCTGAATGACAGGAACAAGGAACAAAGCGGGTGACGCAGAAGGGGTGAGCCTAGTCAGATCATTCTTGGGCAAGGAATGTGACTTCACCCTGAAACAGGCCAAGCGGAAAGTTTATACCGCAGAAGGAATGACTGAGAAGGTCTTGAATTTGAAAAGAGGAAAAGTAGGAAGCCTCAGAGTCTGCACTCAGGAAGGAGCAGAGATAATAAAAGTAATAGCCAAGCCTGAGAGAGGGCTAATTTGGTGCCACACACTGTTCTAAGCTCTTAATATGTGTTTTAATTTAATACTCCCAGCAACACTGCCAAAAAGATGCTGCTATTACTCCCTCATTATAGATGAAACTGAGGCACAGGGAGTTTGGGGAATGGCCTGAAATCACACTTAGTAAGTAAAAAGAGCTAGAATTTGAACCCAAGACATCTGGCTCCAGCATCAGTGCTCTTAACTACCACCTTGGGGCAGGGAAGCAAGCCAGACTTGGGCAACTGGGGCCAGGGTTGGGGCAGGGGGTTTTAAAGCTGACATCTGCCTTCCATGTCTCTTGTATGGAGAGCCTGGTGAGCATAAAAAGCCCTGGCTACTCCCTTCCAAACAAGCTGCTCCTCAGTACCTTATATTGTCCTTGCCCACACCCCTGAGATGCACAAACCTCTTATCAGTGCTGGCTGAGCTTGTCCCATTTCCATTTTGCATCTTGGCTTATGATGTAATGGCAAAAAAACACCTTGTAATGGCAAGAGATGGGGGACACAGACTCAAGTCCCAGCCCAATCCTATGGCCCTGATCAAGTCAGCAACCCATGGGGCTCCTGTGAAAACTGACTATCCTTCTTCCAGGGGCTCCCCTTTTGTCTTTTTGCACAGCCTGATACAAATTTGCTATTCCTTCCCATTCTGGACATTTTGGTAATTGATAGCTATCTTATGTTACTTCTGATCTCTGACTGTCAGTACTTGCTTTTTCAGCTGATCTGTGTTGTTTCCAAAGTATTTCATCATCTGCTAATGGAGAATAGTTCCTGGGTTCCTATCAGTGGCGCAAACAAGCCATTCAATGTGTGTGTTTGTGTGTGTCTGTGTCTCTCTCTCTGTCCCAAGGGAACAGGGCACTGCTGAATTCAGGCTGATTATTACCTTATGGTCTGTCAGCAAACTATGTTCACAAGAAAGCAATTTGCTGTTATGTCTCTTGCAGTGATGTCATGTTGCTCATATTTTATGTTTTTCAGAGTTCATTAGTTTTTATGCATCCTCGGTTAATATCTAGCTCAATGGATTTTGTAAGTGAAATGCCCCCAAACGCAAAGTCATCCTCTTAAAATATAATTGAAAATACGTGCACATTAACTTTGTGTTGCTGACTCTGGATATTATAATCACTAAGGGCACAGGATCCTGGAATTAGACTGCTGGGTTTGAATCCTGATTCAGCCATGGCTAGCTGTAAAATACTTAACAGCTTTAAGCTTCAGTTTCTTGACTTGAAGAATAGAAATGATTAAATGAAAGAGCCTATGTGAAAACTTTTAGTACGCTGCCTGACTCAGCGTAAGTCCTCAGTCATCACTGGGTGTGTGCTTATTCGCTTCAGTTGTGTCCAAGTCTGCGACCCTACGGACTATAGTCTGCCAGGCTCCTCTGACCATGGGATTCTCCAGGCTAGAATGCAGGAGTGGGTTGCCATGCCCTCCTCCAGGGGATCTTCCCAACCCAGGGGTTGAACCTGTGGGTTCTTACATCTACCTGCATTGGCAGGTGGGTTCTTTACCACTAGTGCCACCTGGAAAGCCCCAATCATCACTAACCATGATTATTATCATCCCAACTACACTTGCATCAACAAGGCAGGAAATTGCTCAAGCTGCACAGCCAAGCTAGGAGGGGCACACATGTTTTTCAGCTCAAGAGTTCTTAGTCTAGCGAGGCTGTTGAACTCAGAGGCACTGGCACCATCAAGTTTTCCTAACAGCTGAGCCATTACTTCTACTGATCAATGAAACTGATATAACACCCCATTTTGTGAGCACCAGCCATGTGCCTAGAGCTATCAGTGTTGAGAAGAGCAGTGTGCTTTAATTGGCTAGAGTGAGCAATCCAGTTATGGAAAGAGTGAGAAATGATGATGAGATCAGGAATATAAACAACTTGGCTAGGGATCCCTGAAGGTCAGGAAAAGGAATGGGGTGCAGTACCCTGTTAGGACAGAGCCAGTCATCCTCTGGGCCTATAGACGGAGTTATGGAGAGGACACTATGCCCAGCCTGAGGCCACAGATCCTGAGGGACCACCAGCGGCCCTAGGCTGTCTAAGGAAGAGGAGCAGAGGGGTGACCATCTGGTTGGAAGAGGGAGCGGGGGGACATGGTTGAGTCCCTTGAGACTAGGGGAGAGAAATGAGCCCAGAGCAAGAGACTTCACATCAGAACTCTGCACACCCATGCCCCCTTCTCCTTGGGACTTTCTTGACCACAAACAAGAGATTAATTTGGTGGAAAGTCAAGCAGACTCCCACAGGGATGCCTTCAAAGCCAGACCTGTGACTGAGGGTGTTGCCTGACCCTTCAGCATATCTCAGAGAATCTTTCCATCTGCAGATGTACTGCACTCACAGAGACAACTGCAGAGGGTTCTTTTGGTTTGGGAGCTGTTTCAGTGTTTGCCTTACGTGGGATGGGAACAGGATGCTCCAGAACTTAGTGAACTTTTTTTCCCCCCTCTAGAATGAAGAGGCTGCTCATTTCATTCGCTTTATGAAAAGTGGATCTAGGGTTGTTTTTTTAAAAAATTAATTAATTAATTAACTTATTTATCTGGCTGTGCCCGGTCTTAGTTGTGCCATGTGAGGTCTTTTAGGTGCGGCGTCTGGGACCTAGTTCCTTAACCAGAGATCGAACCCAGGCCCCCCCTCACTGGAAGCTCAGAGGGTCAGCTACTAGAGCACCAGGGAAGTCCCTCAGGTTGAGTGTTTAGAACATCTAAAGAAAGATTTGTCGGGAGGTGGCTGGTGTGAACCCTCAGAGATTGCTCTTTCGTCTTAGAGCACCAGCTTTGGAGTCTCAGCATTTCATCCTGGCTCAGCCAGTCTCCAGCCACGTGGACTTCATGAAGTTGCTTGACTATGCTGAGTCTTGGCTCTCTCACCTGTGACTGGAGGTGAGATTAGTAGGTGCATGTATGAAGTCGCCACAGGTCACTCTCATAGATTAAGAATTAAATGAAATAACAAGTGATGAGCTTAGTGCATTATTGGGCATATGGTATATCCTTGATAAATGATATCCTCAATAAACTTTACAGTGTTTTAGGGGAGCCCAATGGCAGAAGCATTTGAAAAGATAGATGTAGATGATGGCTATTTCTTAGAGGTGTGAACCTCCCCATCTACAACCCCAGAGCCCGTTGGCATTTGCTCAGTGAGGCCCTTCATCCTCTTTACTCTTGCTCAGAGCTGAGACAGTTGCTCTAGGGCTGTTCAGGACACAGCCTCTGTTGCTACAAGAATCCTCCCTCTCCCCAAGCTAACCACAGGTCAGCCACTTGCATAACATGGCTACAGGAACTCAAAGAGAAAGAAAAATGTTGACACTGAGCCACAGTTTATTCACTGACTCTTCGGGTGATGGGCAGTAGGTTTCTGCTATCATGAACAGAACTGTTAGGAATCTTCCTTGTACAAGTCTCCTGTTTTACATGGGCAAGAATTTCTCTAGGACACAGAGTGGCATTGATGGGTTTCAAGGCATGAGAATATTCAACTTTATGAGACAGAAACTATTTTCCAAAGCGATTATATCAATCAACACGCCCAGCAAGCAACATATAAGAGATTTCTAGCTCTGAATTCTGTGGTGTTGTCAAGTAACAGTCAAAATGATGAGCCAGCTACAAACGTTGTTTATATGAATCTTAGCAATATAATATAAACTGAAAAAAATCCCACAAGGATATATATGGCATACTTTATATAATCTGGAAAACAACTACAGATAAATTATGTATATATACTTTAGGACTATGTAAGATAAAATAAAGCTAGAGCAAAAACAATTCAAGGGGAGGAGATATTGGCACACTCATAATCAGAGTAGCATTATTCACAACAAGCAAAAGGTACAAGAAATGTCTATTAACAGATGAATGGATAAACAAATGATATAATCAGACAATGGGAAATTATTTAGCCTTAAAAGGGAAAGAAATTCTGACACATTCTATAACATGGATGAACCTTGAGGACACAGTGCTAAGCCATCACAAAGATGTATGATTCCGCTTGAATGCAGTACCCAGAGCAGTCAAATTTGTAGACAGAAGTAGAAGGGTGGTTACTGGGGCTGTGGAGAGGGAGGAATAGGGGGCTGTTGTTTAATGAGTACAGAGTTTCTATTTTTCAAGATAAAAGGTGTTCTGGAGATTCATTGCAAAATGATGTGAACATGCTTAACACAACAAAACTGTCCACATAGAAGTGATTAAGATGGTAACTTTTACATTATGTGTATTTTAACACAGATAAACAAATAAGCAAGAGGAAGTCAAAGGAGCATGAGATTCAGGAAAGTGGTTATCTAGGGTGGGGACTGGGGGAGAAGATGTGATGGAAAGACTGGGGTGTGGAGAAGTACCACGTACATATGTCAGTGTTGCTTGACAAGGTCCTAACTTTCATTTTGAGGGGTAAATTCCCTTAAAAAGAACAGTGATTATATTTTTAAAATAAACAAACATATAACAATGCTCCTGTAAGCACTAATAATGAGAGAATGTCATCAACCAGGAATTAGATCAATTCTATTCTCTACAATTGAGGTACAGAAACAGTTGTCCTCAAGGTTCTGCATAGGAAATTATAAACTTTTAAAAATATTTTACAATAAGAGTTTAACCCCCCGCCACTAACATATTCCTCTTGTCATTTTTATAAAGTCTTGAATTAAAGAACCTTGCCAGGTATGACTGCAGGTAGAAGCCTTAACCAGGCAGACCCCCATTTGGCAATCTCAGTCAAAACTCTGGCACCCAAAACAGGCAAACTAGGTGGGAAACTTGCCCTTATAGGAAGGTAACTTTTAAAACAAGCCAATAGATGCTAATTTATTAATTAACCCTGGTGAGAATTTGGTTCCAAGTTGGCCAGTCAGTGCTTCTAATTTTTCTATATGATTAATCCATAAAAATTTGATAATTGACTTATTCTGACCCAAAATTGTTATAGAATGCTGGTTTAACAAGGTTTTGTTCAGATCTGTTTATATCACAGGGTATAACAACATGATTTTAGAACTGAAAGTAACTTTAAAGATTATCTCCTCTAGAAATGGCAAATAGCTGGCACATATACCACTACATATACCACTAGTTCTCAAACTCCTGCCCATGGCAGACATTGCTAATCGATCATGGCACACCTTCCCCTTAAGCCTGGCCTACCTCAGAATCTCTTCTAACACAGCATTCTGCGTGGGATGAAACCTATTTGGCATCTTTGACCTAGACCAATCCTCTGCTTGTACAGATGGAAAAATAAGCAAAGGAAGTAACTGGCCAGGGTCACATAACAAGTCCAGAGGCTTTTCCACTACCCTTGAGTCATCCTTTCCTTTGGGGCTCTGACATTGTCATCGCAAGAATCCCAAAATTGGTTGCTATTATGAGCTGAATCCAGCCCTCATTTTACAGCCCCATCCACAGACAGTTTTCCTTCTGGGACTTGCAGGCCTCTCTGGCTCCCTGTCCTTTCAGGTGTAACTGCTGCTTTTGGCAAGGAGAAGAAAGCATCTTCTCAAGATTCATGATGTTCTGTTGGCATCTCTCCAAGCCAAATCATCACAAACAACAGTGCCAGGTCTAGGGCAGAGGTAACCCATCACATCACTCAGCAGGGACATGGTCCCTCTAAGGCTGTCTTGTCACCGTGGAGCAGGTTCCCTTCATGCATGGGGTGATTCCCCCTCCCTTACTCCATGAATGACCAGAGCATTGCTTCTCTAAGAAAACCTACAAACTTCAAATTGTTGGGGAAAGGAAATAGAGGTGAAATTGTAGGAACACGTAAACTGGAGAAAGACAGGCGGCGGCTGAGGGCCTTTCCCTTTGAAGCAGCATAAAATGGTAGCACGGAGGTCTCATTCCTTTGAAAGAGACATCCGAGCAGGTAGGGCATGATCACCTTCCCTTCAGTCATGGAAGGACCTTTCACATCCTTGGCCAGGCTGCTCAATTTGTTGTTGTTGCTTTATTATTTATTTATGTGGCTGTGTCCGGTCTTCGTTGTGGCATGCAGGATCTTCAGCTGCGACATGCAAACTCTTAGTTGCGGCATGTGGGATCTAGTTCCCTGACTAGGAATCAAACCCAGGCGCCCTGCATTGGGAGCAAGGAGTCTTAGCCCCTGGACCACCAGGGAACTCCACAAGCTGCTAGATTTGAATTACACTTCACATGCTTTTGCCAGACCCTCTTCTAGTTGAGAAGTGAACACTTCATCTTAAGACCACAGGAAAGGCTTTGGAGATACCTGGTCCAAGTGTCTCCTTTCAGACCAGAGAAAGTGGAGCATGGATCAGACATGGGCTGGCCTCAGGCCACACAGGGAGTCAAAGCCCAAAGTCAGAGCTCACAGCTTCTGCCTCTGGAACAAGACTCTTCATCTGCTTTATCCTAACCAGTGGGCCTTGCTTGGTGTCCTGGGAAAAGGATGTATCAAAGACAGCAGAGAAATTCACATCTGAAGGCTAGCCTTACCAGGTCAGTAAAATGAAATTGAGGGATCTCAAAGTTGGAGGGTGAAATTGACACAGGCAGGGGTTGGAATCAGCATGAAACCTGGCATGGTGCTATGGCCAGTGGAGATTTGCTCTTTTAATCCTCTCAACAAATCTGGGCAATTTAGACCCGTTTCATGGATGAGAACATGGGGGCTCAGACACAGTAAGCACCTTGTCTAAGCTGGCCTCAATAGCAGATGTTGGCTGTGCCATTTGAACCCAGAGAGGTCAGCTCTGAGAGCCTGGTCCTTCCTTTCTGACCCCCACTCAGGATCACCCCTAGGTAACACAGAGTCAAGCCAGTTACTTGTGGATTTTTAAGAACTCAGGTAAAAGTATATTTCATTTTGATGATTCCAAGTCCTGGGTAAGCAAAGGAGATTATGGGTAGGTATGGTGAAATGTTATTTCTGTGTGTAGGATATATAATCCTTTTAGAAGAATAAAATTTTCTCAAGCCACTTGGCAGTAACTATTTTTATAGATCCATTCTATTATAAGGTATTATACGTCTAGCTCACTGACCCACATTTCGAAATTTTGCATTTAATGTTTAAAATGAAATAAATACTTACTTGTATAAGGTATACTGTTTATACCTTATTATAAACTTGGGGAATGCAGTTGAAACTGGGGTGTCCTAGGGGCTTCCCTGAGCTTAGTTGGTAAAGAATCTGCCTGCAATGCAGGAGACCCAGGTTCGATTCCTGGGTTGGGAAGATTCCCTGGAAAAGGAAATGGCAACCCACTCCAGTATTCTTACCTGAAGAAACCCCTGGGCAGAGGAGCCTGGCAGGCTACAGTCCATGGGGTCACAAGAGCTGTACATGACTTAGCGACTAAACACCACCACCACCATAAGCCCTGTAAGGGCAGAAGACCCATGGCTTCAAGTAGGGGCTCTTCTGCACATGCTGTCTCATAATGAGAATATTACTTAATAATTCAGCTAAATCCTTATTGCTAGACATTAACAGCCAACCCTCTGTATCCATGAGTTCTACACCCGTGGATCCAAATTATTCAATGGACTTACCTGGTAGTCCAGTGGTAAGATTCCATGCTTCCAATGCAGCAGGTATGGGTTTGATCCCTGGTTGGAGAACAAGGATCCCACATGTGTGGGGTGTAACAAAAAAATAGTCAAAAACATTCCAGAAAGTTCCAGAAAGCATAACTTGAATTTGCTGCATGCATTTACATTGTATTAGGTATTATAATCTAGAAATAAGTATATGCAGGAGAGACTGTGTGTGGGTTATATTGAAATACTGCCTCATTTTATAGAAGGGACTTGAACATCCATGATTTTGGTTTCCGTGGGGTCCTGGAACAAACCATTCATGGATGTGAAGGACCACTGTATATTGTTTTCAGTTTTTTGAAATGTGATCAACTACATTGTAACAAGCGTCCCTTAGTTAGGTCATGGCTGATACAACAATATTTCTTTATAATTACTAGAAATTGTAGATCAGATTTAAGACTTTCATAGATATTGCCAACTGGCCTTTATGAAAGTTTGTTCGATTTACATTCTCAGCAGTGTATGAAAGGCCCATTTTCTCAAATTAACACTGGGTTTGCATTTTAAACAATTATTAGCAAAATTGAATATTGTTTTACATATTCTTCTTTTCTGAATTATACTTCATTTCCTTGCCTCATTTTTCTTATTGTTTTGCTTGTCTTTTTCCCACTACTTGATAAGTACTTTTATATAGTGGAAATATTATTTCCACACTTTGCTCTATTCATTGTGTAGAAATAAAAACTTCTACATGTTATGAGATATCACAAAAACAAATTAAAAGACAAAAAGACAAATGGAGAAAAACAAAATTTTTAGTGATGTAACACTTTCTTTTTAGTCTCATGCTTAGAAAGTCCTTAATCATCCCAAAGGTTATAGAAAAATCCATTTTTGTTTTCTATTAATTTGTTAGTATGTTTATAGTTTTTTTATTGTTAACATCTAAGCCTTTACAAGAACTGGAATTAATTTCTGATATGAGGTTTAAAGCAGTAATGATCTGACAATTTTTTCCAGGTGGGAAGTTCTTGCTAGACCATAACTTATTTAATAAGCCTGTCTTTCCTTGAGGATTTCAAATGCCATTTTATTTGTTGCAAGAGGGCATCAGAGGGCAGACACACTGAAACCATACTCACAGAAAACTAGTCAATCTAATCACACTAGGACCACAGCCTTGTCTAACTCAATGAAACCAAGCCATGCCTGTGGGGCAACCCAAGACGGGGGGTCATGGTGGAGAGGGCTGATAGAACGTGGTCCATTGGAGAAGGGAATGGCAAGCCACTTCAGTATTCTTGCCTTGAGAACCCCATGAACAGCATGACAAGGCAAAATGATAGGATACCAAAAGAGGAACTCCCCAGGTCATTAGGTTCCCAATATGCTACTGGAGGTCAGTGAAGAAATAACTCCAGAAAGAATGAAGGGATGGAGCCAAAGCAAAAACATTACCCAGTTGTGCATGGGACTGGTGACAGAAGCAAGATCCGATGCTGTAAAGAGCAATATTGCATAGGAACCGGGAATGTCAGGTCTATGAATCAAGGCAAATTGGAAGTGGTCAAACAAGAGATGGCAAGGGTGAACGTCGACATTCTAGGAATCAGCGAACTAAAACAGACTGGGATGGGTGAATTTAACTCAGATGACCATTATATCTACTACTGCAGGCAGGAATCCCTCAGAAGAAATGGAGTAGCCATCATGGCATCAAAAGAGTCTGAAATGCAGTACTTGGATGCAATCTCAAAAACGACAGAATGATCTCTGTTCGTCTCCAAGGCAAACCATTCAATAGCACAGTTATCCAAGTTTATGCCCCAACCAGTAATGCTGAAGAAGCTGAAGTTGAACGGTTCTATGAAGACCTACAAGACCTTTTAGAACTAACACCCCAAAAGATTTCCTTTTCATTATAGGGAACTGGAATGCTAAAGTAGAAAGTCAAGAAACACCTGGAATAACAGGCAAATTTGGCCTTGGAAGGCGGAATGAAGCAGGGCAAAGACTAATAGAGTTTTGCCAAGAAAATGTACTGATTATAGCAAACACTCTCTTCTAACAACACAAGAGAAGACTCTACACATGGACATCACCAGATGGTCAACACTGAAATCAGATTGATTATATTCTTTGCAGCCAAAGATGGAGAAGCGCTATACAGTCAACAAAAACAAGACCAGGAGCTGACTGTGGCTCAGATCATGAACTCCTTATTACCAAATTCAGACTCAGATTGAAGAAAGTAGGGAAAACTGCTAGCCCATTTAGGCATGACCTATATCAAATCCCTTATGATTATACAGTGGAAGTGAGAAATAGATTTAAGGGCCTAGATCTGATAGATAGAGTGCCTGATGAACTATGGAATGAGGTTCGTGACATTGTACAGGAGACAGGGATCAAGACCATCCCCATGGAAAAGAAATGCAAAAAAGCAAAATGGCTGTCTGGAGAGGCCTTACAAATAGCTGTGAAAAAAAGAGAGGCAAAAAGCAAAGGAGAAAAGGAAAGATATAAGCATCTGAATGCAGAATTCCAGAGAATAGCAAGGAGAGATAAGAAAGCCTTCCTCAGCGATCAGTGCAAAGAAATAGGAAAACAACAGAATGGGAAAGACTAGAGATCTCAAGAAAATTAGAGATACCAAGGGAACATTTCATGCAAAGATGGGCTCGATAAAGGACAGAAGTGGTATGGACCTAACAGAAGCAGAAGATATTAAGAAGAGGTGGCAAGAATACACGGAGGAACTGTACAAAAAAGATCTTCACGACCCAGATAATCATGATGATGTGATCACTAATCTAGAGCCAGACATCTTGGAATGTGAAGTCAAGTGGGCCTTAGAAAGCATCACTATGAACAAAGCTAGTGGAGGTGATGGAATTCCAGTAGAGCTGTTTCAAATCCTGAAAGATGATGCTGTGAGAGTGCTGCACTCAATATGCCAGCAAATTTGGAAAACTCAGCAGTGGCCACAGGACTGGAAAAGGTCAGTTTTCATTCCAGTTCCAAAGAAGTTCAGTTCAGTTTAGTCTCTCAGTCGTGTCTGACTCTTCGCGACCCCATGAATTGCAGTACGCCAGGCCTCCCTGTCCATCACCATCTCCCGGAGTTCACTCAAACTCAAGTTAATCTAGTCCATGAGGCCATCCAACTATCTCATCCTCTGTCGTCCCCTTCTCCTCCTGTCCCCAGTCCTTCCCAGCATCAGAGCTTTTCCAGTGAGTCAACTCTTTGCATCAGGTGGCCAAAGTACTGGAGTTTCAGCTTTAGCATCATTCCTTCCAAAGAAATACCAGGGCTGATCTCCTTTAGAATGGACTGGTTGGATCTCCTTGAAGTCCAAGGGACTCTCAAGAGTCTTCTCCAACACCACAGTTCAAAAGCATCAATTCTTTGGTGCTCAGCCTTCTTCATAGTCCAACTCTCACACCAATACATGACCACAGGAAAAACCATAGCCTTGACTAGACGGACCTTAGTCAGCAAAGTAATGTCTCTGCTTTTGAATATACTATCTAAGTTGGTCATAACTTTTCTTCCAAGGAGTAAGCACCTTTTAATTTCATGGCTGCAGTCACCATCTGCAGTGATTTTGGAGCCCCAAAAATAAAGTCTGACACTGTTTCCACTGTTTCTCCATCTATTTCCCATGAAGTGATGGGACCAGATGCCATGATCTTTGTTTTCTGAATGTTGAGCTTTAAACCCAACTTTTTCGCTTTCCTCTTTCACTTTCATCAAGAGGCTTTTTAGTTCTTCTTCACTTTCTGCCATAAGGGTGGTATCATCTGCATATCTGAAGTTATTGATATTTCTCCCAGCAATCTTGATTCCAGCTTGTGTTTCTTCTAGTCCAGCATTTCTCATGATGTACTCTGCATATAAGTTAAATAAACAGGGTGACAGTATACAGCCTTGATATACTCCTTTTCCTATTTGGAACCAGTCTGTTGTTCCATGTCCAGTTCTAACTGTTGCTTCCTCACCTGCATACAGATTTCTCAAAAGGCAGGTTAGGTGGTCTGGTGTGCACTCATCTCACACGCTAGTAAAGTAATGCTCAAAATTCTCCAAGCCAGGCTTCAGCAATACGTGAACTGTGAACTCCCTGATGTTCACGCTGGTTTTAGAAAAGGCAGAGGAACCAGAGATTAAATTGCCAACATCCGCTGGACCACGGAAAAAGCAAGAGAGTTCCAGAAAAACATCTATTTCTGCTTTATTGACTATGCCAAAGCCTTTGACTGTGTGGATCACAGTAACCTGTGGAAAATTCCAAAAGAGATGGGAATATTAGACCACCTAACCTGCCTCTTGAGAAATCTGTATACAGGTCAGGAAGCAACAGTTAAATGGGACATGGAACAACAGAGTGGTTCCAAAAAGGAAAAGGAGTACGTCAAGGCTGTATATTGTCACCCTGTTTATTTAACTTCTATGCAGAGTACATCATGAGAAACGCTGGACTGGAAGAAACACAAGCTGGAATCAAGATTGCCAGGAGAAATATCAATAACCTCAGATGTGCAGATGACACCACCCTTATGGCAGAATGTGAAGAGGAGCTAAAAAGCCTCTTGATGAAAGTAAAAGAGGAAAGCGAAAAAGTTGGGTTTAAAGCTCAACATTCAGAAAATGAAGATCATGGCATCTGGTCCCATCACTTCATGGGAAATAGATGGGGAAACAGTGGAAACAGTGTCAGACTTTATTTTTGGGGGCTCCAAAATCACTGCAGATCGTGACTGCAGCCATGAAATTAAAAGGCGCTTACTCCTTGGAAGAAAAGTTATGACCAACCTAGATAGCATATTCAAAAGCAGAGACATTACTTTGCCGACTAAGGTCCATCTAGTCAAGGCTATGGTTTTTCCTGTGGTCATGTATGGATGTGAGAGTTGGACTGTGAAGAAGGCTGAGCGCCGAAGAATTGATGCTTTTGAACTGTGGTGTTGGAGAAGACTCTTGAGAGTCCCTTGGACGGCAAGGAGATCCAACCGGTCCATTCTGAAGGAGATCAGCCCTAGGATTTCTTTGGAAGGAATGATGCTAAAGCTGAAACTCCAGTACTTTGGCCACCTCATGCGAAGGGTTGACTCACTGGAAAAGACTGTGATGCTGGGAGGGATTGGGGACAGGAGGAGAATGGGACGACAGAGGATGAGATGGTTGGATGGCATCACGGACTCGATTAATGTGAGTATGAGTGAACTCCAGGAGATGGTGTTGGACAGGCAGGCCTGTGTGCTGTGATTCATGGGGTCGCAAAGAGTCAGACACAACTGAGCGACTGAACTGAACTGAACTGAATGTATAGTCTCATAAAAATTTGGATTGGTTTCTGGACTTCCTAGTCTATTCTGTGACCCTGGTTTCTTTTAAATTCTAAAGCTGTACCTCTTCCAGGGAGACTATAACTCTCCCCTGGTGGCTCAGAAGGTAAAGAAACTGCCTGTAGTTCAGGATACCCAGGTTCAATCCCTGGGTTGGGAAGATCCCCTGGAGAGGGGAATCGCTACTCAGTCCAGTATTCTTGCCTGGAGAATCCTATGGACACAGTCCATATATTCACAAAGAGTCAGAAATGACTGAGCAACTATTATTATTATACCTATTCCAACAAGGGCTCCCAAATTATCGGAAATGGATTTTGCATAGCGTTGGAGGTTTCTGTTTATATTCTTATCTCTTACATTAGACAGGGAGTTCCTTGAAGGCAGAGGATCTGTCTTATTCCTCTTTGAACCCAAAGTGTCTACTATGGTGCAATAAAAGGAGGACACAGCAGCTCACAGAGAAACCCCAGGCAGAGGGTGGCCAGATTCAGCAAAGGAACGTACAGAGTGTCCAGTGAGATTCGAACATCAAATCAACAATAAATAATTTTTGAATGAAAATAATTGGGACACATTTGTCCTAAAATATTATCTGTTGCCTATCTGAAATTCACTTTTAAGTGGGAGTCCTACATTTTATCTGGCAACCCTACCTGGACTGGATTCAGGAGAACTGGCTTTGGTTCTGCCTCTGCCAGGACTGGCTAGGAGACCTTGGAAAAGCCAAGGAACCTCTCCAGACCTCAGTTTGTCATTGTGGAATTAGGACTTGGTTCGTTTCACAGACATTTATTGATCAGGGACGCATGACATACCAGGTTCTCTCAGGCAGCAGTGTGGCAAAACAGGACTGGGAGGCAGGAGGTGGAGTCCTGACTCGAGTTCCCACCACCCACATGAGAAGACTACCAGGGAGAAACTGGGCTAGGTGAGCTCTCCAGTGCCTCCCACTCTGCATTTCCACAGCTCACCCAGACATCCCGATCAGAATTCTCACACTCCTTGGACTTTGCATCTGGCCTCAGCCCTTTGCTAGGCACTCTGCACTGGCCAACAGGAATCCATCTTTTGCAGGCCAAAGGCAGCAACTGCCACAAGCTCAACTTAGAAGGGCCCAGCTGGCTGTGTGCGAGGGTGCGTGATATAGCCTTTCATATACCTGCAGAGGCAGCATCGCAGGCTAGGGGGCACTGACTCACAGCCCTCCTCCAAAAAGCCCGAGGGACCTTGACCCCAGTGGAGTGGTGCAGACTTTCTGCTCTTTAACCCTCCCTTTGCATGCAAAGGGAAAACAGCAGTTTTCTTTTCTGATACCTTCCAACATGTGATAGCAGACTGAACAAGCCCAGCAGACTTGGGCCAGGTGGAGAAGCAGTCATTCTTTTTCCCCTCCACACTATTTCTATGTACACCCGTGACACAAGCCCTATGTACATGGTACAAATGGCCCCTGCGTGCAAGCTAAGTCACGTCAATCATGTCCAACATTTTGCAACCCTATTGACTGTAGTCTGGCCAGGGTCCTCTGTCCATGGGATTTCCCAGGCAAGAATACTAGAGTGGGTTGCTGTTCCCTTCTTCAGGGGATCTTCCCAACCCAGGGATCGAACCTGGGTCTCTTACATCTCTTGCACTGGCAGGTGGGTTCTTTACCACTAGAGCCAGCCAGGAAGCTCCCAAATCGCCCCTAGTTTGTGCCAAATGTAGTGCTAAGCACTGGAGTTACAGTGGTGTACAAAAACTAGCCCAGCCCTTGCTGCCATGGAGCTTACAGTCTAGTGAGGGAGATGGCGGTGAATCACCTGGTCCAATTTATTTAACCTGAAAAGTATAAGGAGATACAAGGGTGTATTAGTAGGAAATCTGTGTTGAGGGGATGGGTAGTCAATATCCCAATCAAAGGAGACTTGAGCAGGAGTTCAGTATTCTAGGAGAGGTATTTCTGGAAGAAAGAACTGTATGTGCAAAGATCCTGAGGTGGGAGAGGGCTTCAAGGATCTGAAGGGCTTCAACTTATGAATGGGTTGAAGACAGGGAGGGAACACACTGTCCAATTCATAATAGGAGAGAAACACTATTTACTCAAAGAAAGGGGTTTGCTAGTCAGACAAGAGAGAAGGCAATGGCACCCCACTCCAGTACTCTTGCCTGGAAAATCCCATGGACAGAGGAGCCTGGGAGGCTACAGTCCGTGGGGTCGCTAAGAGTCAGACATGACTGAGTGACTTCACTTTCACGCATTGGAGAAGGAAATGGCAACCCACTCCAGTGTTCTTGCCTGGAGAATCCCAGGGACGGTGGAGCCTGATGGGCTGCCATCTATGGGGTCACACAGAGTCGGACACGACTGAAGTGACTTAGCAGTCAGACAAGAAGGAATTTGAGGGCTCTGAGCCCCCAGTTATTTTATAAAGAACCTCTTAGAAAATGTCCAACACAACAGTTTCTTATCTTTAATACCTAAGGTCCACAAGATCTCATGTTGGAACAGATATTGTTTATCAAACTGCATTCATAATCATGCTGCATTCATTTTCCTAAGAGATATCCCAAGTTATATAGAGTGATATGTTTGTTGAGAAAATTATAGGCCAAAGGAAAGCCTCTTCTTGTTTTTGTTTGCAGTCCAACCTTATTATGCATCATATTAGATTTCTATGGGGTATTTTGCATTTTGCAAATAGTGCTCAAGTCAGAGGCTCGAAAAGAATACCAGTTTTGGAGGCAAAGATTCTTGCATTCAAATTCCAGCCGAGGGCCCATGGGCAAGTCACTGCTGCCGCTAAGTCGCTTCAGTCGTGTCTGACTCTGTGCGACCCCATAGATGGCAGCCCACCAGGCTCCCCTGTCCCTGGGATTCTCCAGGCAAGAACACTGGAGTGGGTTGCCATTTCCTTCTCCAATCCATGAAAGTGAAAAGTGAAAGTGAAGTCGCTCAGTCATGTCTGACTCTTAGCGACCCCATGGATTGCAGCCTACCTGGCTCCTCCGTCCATAGGATTTTCCAGGCAAGAGTACTGGAGTGGGGTGCCATTGCCTTCTCCGGAGCAAGTCACTAGCCCACTCCAATCCTATATCTCTATTGAGTAAACCACCTACTTCTCACCATTTGCAAGGATGGAGGTAATGTATGTATAGTGCCCACTCTGTGCTCAGCACACAGGAGGAGCTTTGTAAGTTTAAGTTCCCTTCTCCACCATCCTAATATATTTGTTAAAGATGGGAGGCAAGGAGTATGTGGAAAGAGTATGGGATGGAGAGAACAGTACCAGGGAGGCTCCAACTATATACTTCACAATCCTACCAATCAAATCTCTGAATTAGGCCTCAGCTTTCCCTAGATAAACATAGGCAGGACAGGGGTGAGCAGGAAGAAGAGGAACTTGGCTTTGTTGGTTCCAGCTGGACCCTTCTGATTCCATAAACTGGGCTTCTGCGCCTGGTTCCTGCCCACCTCATAGGCCCGGTTTCATGCACTGAAGCTCTTTTGGCCAAGTTCAAGGCTGTACAAAGGGTGGAGGCAGGGAAGGGAGAGGCACTTTCCCCAGACAGCCTGTAGGTGGCACCAGAGCAGCGCAGGAGCTGATCATGGGTCTCCAGCCATCCTGAACACCCAGCAAGGCAGAGGTGGTGAGGACCTCTCAGCAGGGCAGGGACACGGTGAGCAGCCAGCCAAGCTGGGGTATGTGTCTGCATTTGAAAATGGCAGAACAGTCCTCTGGCTAATTTCCTCTCTTTGGTAGAATGATCATGTGTCTTAGCATTCAAATCCAGACACTGATCTATCTCTCAAATCCAGATTCTGAGAGTGAAAGCCTGCACTATTATTAATTGCTCCCAGGACTACAGGCTTAAACACACCTGTCCCTGGCACCTTACCATCAGGTCACTTTTTCTTCATTGTTTCCATTCTTTCAATTTAAAAAATTTTTTAATTGGAGGATAATTGCTTTACAACGTTGTGTTGGTTTTCTACCATACAACAACGTGAATCAGTCATAAGTATATATATGTCTCCTCCCTACTGAACCTCCGTCCCACTCCCCAGTCCCATCCCACCCTCTTGGTTGCCAGGGAGCATCAGGTTGAATTCCCTGTGTTCTACAGCAGCTTCCCACTAGCTGTCTGTTTTACACATGGTAATATATATGTTTCAATGCTACTCTCAATTCGTCCCACCCTGCTTTAATTTTTTTTAATAAAGTATTTTTTTCCCCAATCACCAGTGTCTTTGAAAACGCCCTTGCAGTAGGATATTTTAGATCCTGAAACGTGTGCTATAGCTTCTCAAGTCTGAACAGAGTCTCTCTGAACCCTCTGCAAGGCTGATTTTAGCTTCCGGTCAGTAGATTCTGTGTTCCCTGGGATGCCAGGCCCAAGGCTCAAGAGTTAAAGATGTCAGATGTGGAACAGTGACCCTCGTCTCAGCTGCAGTGGGTGCATCAGATGACGGTCTTCTTTACCAAATTTATTTCCTTAATTTTGTTCTGAATGCTTACAGCCTTTATCTCTTTGAATTTAACTATGTTGGTTTATTGAATTGCAAATAGACAAGTCCCATTAAACAGGATTCTTGTATTTCCAAGATCGTTCTGTTAACTCCATTCAATCCCAAATTTGCATGTCATTTATCCCCTTGTTTCTGAATCCTTTTCACTTAATAGTCTCACAAACATCCATCCATTGCAACAAGGGCTCAAACTTTTCTCACTTCCATTTTTAGTTGATTCACTGATATCCAAGTAATGGTTTTGTCTGGGGAGTCATCAGTAGAGAACCATGCTCTTAAATGTATTTTTAGAGTTGGATTTTGCTAGTTAATAGCCTATCTCTTTGTCATTCATACTCACTACAAATGACTAAAGATTTCTGTCTTAACCTAAAATCTAAGTTAGGCATTTTGTTTTAGCTGAATAGAGTAGATACTGTGAGAAATAAAAAAGTTTTTACTGAAATGTTCTCAGGTGGCTCAGGACAGTAAAGAATCTGCCTCTGATGCAGGAGACTTGGTTTCAGTCTTGGGGTTGGGAAGATCCCCTGGAGAAGGGAATGGCAGCCCACTCCCATATTCTTGCCTGGAGAATTCCATGGACAGAGGAGCCTGGAGGCCTACAGTCCATGGGGTTGCAGAGTCTGACACTTGACTGAGCAACTAACACTTTCAAGAACCACACGGTCACAAACATGCATGTAAGCAAGAGGAAAATTAGGCTCTAAATGTTACAGGAAGAGGGGGATCCTTCCAGCGCCTGATAGTGGGCTCTTGCCTAATACTCAGAAATGAATTGTCTGAGGAGAAAAGTGCTAACAAGCAAGAAACTGTATTGGGAAGGGGTGCCTGGCGGAGAGCAGTAGAGTAGGGGAACACAGGAAGACTGCTCTGCTATGTGGCTCAGTCTCAGGTTTTATGGTGATGGGATTCGTTTCCAGGTTGTCTCTGGCCCATCACTCTGACTCAGGGTCCTCCTTCCTGGTGGCTCAGCACCACTCAGCCAAGATGAATTCCAGCCAGAAGGATTCTGGGAGATTGGTAGGACATGTGGACTGGACTCTCCTCTCTCCTTTTGATGTTTTCTGGTTTGGTGGTAGCTTGTTAGTTTCACATTCTTTACCAGGACCTCCTGCTGCAAGATAATTCATGCAAGTAGCTAATATCTTCCCTGGCCAGGGCAGGTGGTTTCAGTCAGTGGTTCTCCTAACATAAATATATAAAATGTTAAACTGTTATTTTTAGAGACAAGATTGTCTGTGTTTGTTTATTTTTTATTAGTGGAGAAGGCAATGACACCCCACTCCAGTACTCTTGCCTGGAAAATCCCATGGACGGAGGAGCCTCATAGGCTGCAGTCCATGCAGTCACTAAGAGTCAGACACGACCGAGCGACTTCACTTTCACTTTTCACTTTCATGCATTGGAGAAGGAAATGGCAACCCACTCCAGTGTTCTTGCCTGGAGAATCCCAAGGACGGGGAAGCCTGGTGGGCTGCCGTCTATGGGGTCTACAGAGTCAGACACGACTGAAGCAACTTAGCAGCAACCATGCCCAACTCAATATAAAGTTTCCATTACCCTGAATGGTTCCCTCATGCCTGCTCCCAATCTCTATCCACCTCAAAAATAACTGTTCTGACCTCCACAATCACAAATTAGTTTTGCCTGTTCGTGAACTTCATATAAATGGTATCATGCAGTATGTGCCCTTTTGTGGCTGACTTCTTGCTCTCAGCATAATGCATGTGTGATTTATCCATGTCACTGGAGTGTACTGGTAGTTACTTATCTTTCACTGTTGCAGTTTTCCATATTTTATTACTCTCCTATTTATGTCTATGGGCTTCCCAGGTGGCTCAGTGGTAAAGAATCTGCCTCCAATGCAGGACACGAGGGTTCCATCCCTGGGATGGGAAGATTCCCTGGAGTAGGAAATGGCAACCCACTCCAGGATTCTTGCCTGGAAAAAACCCATGGACAGAAAAGCCTGGCAGGGTACAGTCCATGGGGTCACAAAAGAGTCAAATACAACTTTGTGACTAAAACAACAACAATTTATGTCTAACTCAGTGTCTTGTGGCATCTGTTGTTTCTTTTGGCCACTGCTACTGCTAAGTCGCTTCAGTCGTGTCCAACCCTGTGCGACCCCATAGACGGCAGCCCACAAGGCTCCCCTATCCCTGGGATTCTCCAGGCAAGAACACTGGAGTGGGTTGCCATTTCCTTCTCCAATGCATGAACGTGGAAAGTGAAAGTGAAGTCTCTCAGTCGTGTCCAACTCCTAGCCACCCCATGGACTGCAGCCTTCCAGGCTCCTCCATCTATGGGATTTTCCTTTTGGCTAGATGGATATTAAAAACCTTCATATCAATAGGGCTTAGAAATTTTTAGAAAACAAAAGCCAAAATCATCCAGTCTCTTTTTTTATAGTCGTTAAAAAGCCATTTATTTCAAAAACTGTTGATGATTTACATAACAGTCATGAAATAAAATATATGAAATTAAAGCCATTTTTAATATTGTGGCATATTATGAATTACACATATTTGAAAGTTCTTCTCAAATAACACTGTAAACATAGCTAACTTATTTTTTTCATGTATTAGTAGCAATAGTCTGAATATTTTTTAAAATTCCATTTTCTTAATAAAATATAACATGAAAATCTTCAGGTTTAATTAACTTTTTCCATATACAGCTCTCCCCAGCTTGGATCTTGCCCCAGAAAAGAGAATAAAAGCTATATGAAAACCTTAAGCATTAAGATATTTCAGAGTAAATAAGGACGAGTATAATGGAAATCAGTCCTGAATATTCATTGGAAGGACTGATGTTGAAGCTGAAACTCCAATACTTTGGCCACCTGATGCGAAGAGCTGACTCATTTGAAAAGACCCCGATGCTGGGAAAGATTAAAGGTAGGAGGAAAAGGGGATGACAGAAGGTGAGATGGTTGGATGACATCACTGACTCAATGGATACGAGTTTAAGTAAACTCCAAGAGTTGGTGATGGACAGGGAGGCCTGGCATGCTGCAGTCCATGGGGATACAAAGTGTCGGACACAACTGAGTGACTGAACTGAACTGAGTGGCTTTCTGAAAGAGGTAAAATGATAAATTTTTAAAATAATTTCATTTATTTTCCATTCTTTCTACAGTAAGCATGTACTGCTTCTATCATGTAAATTACCCAGTACTTAAATAGAAAAGTTTCCTTTCTGCCTTAACACAGATGCAGGTGATGGGAACAAAATGAAAGCTATAATAATTCTGACAGCAACATCACAATTTTACAATTAATTTAGTTTTTAAAATTTTTCTTTTTAGTTTTTATTGGAGTTTAGCTGCTTTACAACATTCTACTGTATAGCAAAGTGAATCAGCTATACAGATACATGTATCTCCTCTTTTTGGATTTCCTTCCCATTTAGTAAAGCACTGAGTAGAGTTTTATGTGAGATAGGATCTCTTTAGTTATCTATTTTATACATAATACCAATAGTATATATATGTTAATCCTTGTTTCCCTATTCACCCCATCCGTCCTTTCCTCCTCAGTACTCAAATGTTTGTTTTCTATGTCTGTGTCTCTATGTTTGATTGGAAATAAGATCATCTATATCATTTTTCTTTCGATTTCACATGTATGCATTAATATAGATATTTGTGGGGTTTAAAAATTTTTAAATTTATTTGTGATGGGTCATTGTTGTGGCACAGGGATCTCAGTTGTGTCTCTCACTGTAGTCCGTGCATGGACTCTAGTTGTGGCACGTGGACTCCAGAGTACATGAGCTGAGTAGTTGTAGTGCATGGGCTTAGCTGTTCCGAGGCATGTGAGAGCCTAGTTCCGCCACCAGGAATCAAATCTGCATCCCCTGCATTGCAAGGCGTATTCTTAGCCACTGGATCACCAGGGAGTCCCCATACATGATATTCATTTGTTTTTCTTTCTGACTTACTTCATTCTGTATGACTGTCTCTAGGTCCATCCACATCTCTATAAATAACCTATAAATAACCTTTTTGTGGCTGAGTAATATTCCATTGTATCTATGTACTACATCTTCTTTAGCCATTCCTCTGTTGATGGACATTTAGGTTGCTTCTATGTCCTGGCTATTGTAAATGGTGCTGTAATTAACATTGGGAGACACGTGTGCTTTTGAATTATGATTTTCTTTGGGTATATGCCTAGTAGGGGCATTGCTGGGTCACACGGTAGTTCTATTTTTAGTTTTTTAAGGAACCTTCATACTGTTCTCCATAGTGTCTGTATCAATTTACATTCCCACCAATAGATCAAGAAGGCTCCCTTTTCTCCAACCCCTCTCCAGCATTTATGGTTTGTAGATTTTGTGATGATGGCCATTCTGACCCACGTGAGATGATATCTCATCATAGTTCTGATCTGCATCTCTCTAACTCACATCTTTTCATGTGTTTGTTGGCTATCTGTATGTCTTCTCTGGAGAAATGTCCATTTAGGTCTTCTGACTATTTTTTGATGGAGTTGCTTGTTTTTTTAATTGAGCTCCTTGAGCTGTTTTTACGTTCTGGAGGTCAACCCCTTGTCAGCTGCTTTGCTTGCCAATATTTCCTCCCATTCTGACGGTAGTCTTTTCATCTTATGTATGGTTTCCTTTTTGTGCAAAAAGCTTTTAAGTTTAATTAGGTCCCATTTGTTTATTTTTGCAAAACCATCCAGTCTTAAACCAAGTTTCCTCCTCATACCTGCATCAACCTTCTTCTGATGGTACTTGTCCTCACAAAATTGGTAGAAAATCAAGGAAACTTAAAGCTTTTTTCATTGTGTTATCAGCTGAGGGATACTTGCTATCCGGACAACAGGACAGAATATTTACAATTTGAAATGCTGAAATAACTGTAGCAGACCCTTACATAGCACCTAATAGAATTCAAAGTACTTTACATATATCGTGCTATGCTGTGCTTAGTGTCTCAGTCATGTCCGACTCTTGGCGACTTCATCGACTGCAGCCCACCAGGCACCTCTGTCCATTGGGATTCTCCAGGCAAGAATACTGGAGTGTGTTGCCCTCCTCCAGGGGATCTTCCCAACCCTAGAACTGAATCAGGGTCTCCTGCATTGCAGGTGGATTCTTTACCAGCTGAGCTATCAGGGAAGCCCTTTACATATATTATTTATCCTGAAAACAACTCTCTGAAGTAGATACTATTATTGTCATCCTCGCTTTTCCAATGGGGAAACTGAGGCAAAGATAGGCCAAGTAACTGGCCCGAGGTTGTGGAGCCAGAATTTGAGCCTGGATGGTTCTGGTTTCAGAGCCCTCACCCTTCACTACCATCTTGTGCAGCGTGAGCCTTTCTGAAGTGTTTTCTTCTATTGGCCTGGGAGCAGTTTCTGAATAATTCAAATCTTATAAATTTGCTTCAAAGAATACAACTAAATTGAAGTGGAAGATCTAATATAGAATGTGTGGCATTCATGAATAAATTATAAGATGCTCTGGTTTTAAATAATAATTATTTGCTTATCTTGTGACTTCTGCCAGGCAGGATGATGATGTGCCAAGCCTCATTTCCCTTCTCTTCCAGGAGAGGAGAAGGGCCCAGTGAGAGGCATGTTTTATCATAAAAATCTCATCAGCTTTATCATCTGGAAAGCTGTAGACAGGTTTGTGCAGTCTTAACTGGTTGAGACAGAGCTGAGTGCTGCCACTTGTAGCAGTGTGAGCTTAAGAAAGCTGGTTTTGCCCTCAGTTCTGTTGCACAGGGTCATGTGAGCTTCAGCAGTTAATGTAAGTAATCAACAGCGTTCTCAGAAATGATCAGGGTTCTAGGTGAAGTTGTCTTCAAGTTTCTTTCTGTTGCCAAAGACAGGAGGTGGGAGCAGGCTGACTCTTCCACTTCTAGAAATCTGGTTATGAGCTTGATGGGGAAACGACCATGGTAATGGAGAGAGAGTATTTTTTAAAATCGTTTATTTTTAAATTTCTGGCTGTGCGGGGTCTTCGCTGCTGTGCGAGGGCTTCCTCTAGATGCGGCAAGCCGGGCGTCTCTTGGGTGCGGTGCTCTGGCTTCTCATTGCTGTGGCTTCTCTCATTGCAGAGCACTGACTCTAGGGTGTGTGGGCTTCAGTAGCTGGCAGCTCTTGGGCTTAGTCTGGATCTTCCCAGACTAGGGATCAAACCCACATCTCCTGCATTGGCAAGTGAATTTTTTTACCACGGGACCACCAGGGAAGTCCAGGGAGACGGTGTTTTTATTCTCCAAGGCAGCCTTTTCCCCTTGCCATGCTCCACTCCGGAACTCAGCCCCTTTGAACAGCTTGAAGCCTGCACTCGGGGCCATACATCCAGTTTCCTGGCTTGTTTCTCAGCTTCCAGCTGTTGCTTGCAACCTCTCCCACCACTGGTACAAGATCCATCCCTTGAACACCCCTTGCAGCATGTAACCTTACCTCCCACCCAAGGTACCTTGCACCCTCTTCCTGATGTGGCCTTACCTCTTTCTACTCCACTGGGTCTCCCCTTGGCCCCTGCCAAATTGGGCCAGTTTTCCCCATAGACAGACTGGGCTTTCCCACCTCTAGGCCTTTGCTTTCACTGCCGCTTTCCCCTGAACTCCTTCTTCCTCCCTCTCTCCAAGTCCAAATTATATCCTTCCTCCAAGGGACTAACTTAACTACTAGGTCTCCAGAAAAAATACCCTCTCTCTCTCTCTGCTCTCTCTCTCAATAGTGGCCCTGTGTGTGTACTTTTCTTGGACGTTTTTTACAGTGAGCTTTGGGCCGGAGTCGTGTCCATGCTGCATTAATCCAATTAGGCTGGAAAGCTCCATCAGGACAATGACCTTGTCTTTTCAGCTTTGAGTACCCTACCATCCCCAGCACACTGGAGGCATTCAAAAATTTGAATGGATGCACGAATGAACAAATGAGTGGGTGACATGAAACAGAAATAAACACTCTGTGAGATGAGAGGAGAAAACCCACTCCTGCAGGTCATGGTCAGAAAAGGTTTTGAAGGACAGTGAGAATCTGGACAGGCAGGGGAAGGAATTAGAAAGATCCCAGAGATGAGATCATACAGGCGTGCTGGGGACAATGAAAATGCCTCTGGCCAGAGCAGAGGTTCCCACAGAGAGGCCAGAAATGGCCATGTTTGCAAACTGGAGAGAAAGGTTTGCTACTGTTGCTCCAAAAGGCAAGAGAAAAGACGACCTGTGGACACTGCGATTCAAAATTCATGGTCATTGCCAAGTTTTTACAGTGAAACCTCTGGGGATGGCTCCTCAAAGATGACACCTTAGCTATACAGGAAAAGAAATTGAAAAAGAGTGGATATGTGCTATGTATAATTGATTCACTTTGCTGTACACCTGAAACTAACACACTATTGTAAATCAACTATATTCTAATTTAAAAAGGCGAAGCCTTATGTTGGAAAGGAATGATTCCAATCCACCCAAAGAAGGCTGTGTACTCACTTGTACATTTTGGAGGAGAAAGAGCTCTTAGAAATGATTTGGTCAAACTCTCTTATTTGGCAGGAGAAACTGAGGCCAGAAGGGAAGACAGCCAGGCAGTGATACAGACAGGACGAGACAGAGAGAGACAAGTGCCATCCAGGCTTCCCTGCTGAGTCTTTCTCCTTGGGGCAGCCTAGGCAAAGGAAGCAGGGTGGGGAGATAGCCTCAATTTGTGCCTTTTTTTTTTTTTTTGGTTCAGCTATTCCCAGGGAGATGAGACAAGTTAGGACAAGCAAATCCCACAGTCCTTCTGGCAGGCGCTCGAGGTGTTACGTGGGTTTCAGCCCCAAAGGCCACTGCTATAGATCTAGAATGTATCTCACCCATAGTCACGGTGGGATCAGAGAAGGCCTTGAATGCCTCTGAGAGCTGGACTTTTATCAGGCAGATGAAGGCCTCTGGGGAGAAGGGGAAGGGCAGGGACTGGAGAGTCTCTAGCAGCTGGGGAGGAAGCGCCTGTGGCAGCTTGGGGGAGGGGGGCTCCCTCCCTGTACTTCCAGGTGGGTCAGAGGGCGCCACCTCCCATCTGGCCTTCTCTAAGAAGAATTATATTTCTTTTCCCAGTTCTGAGCTTGTCTCTCTCCTCACTCAGTGATAACACTGTGTTCATTTCCCAGTGATCAGCAGCCCTGGGAAGCAGCAGTTTTGGAAGAAGAGGCTGGCAAAGTGAATGCAGCATGAACCCACCCAAAGACCAAGATCTATTCTGCAGTCTCTGGGTACCCCGGACCCTACCCCCAACCACCCCTGACCCCGTGTCTGGCTAAAAGACAGTTCAAAGATTTGTCATTAGAGGCTTTTGTTCCTGTGGTGGCTCTAACAACAAGTTGCTGTATGACTATGGACAAATCACCCAACCTCTCTGAACCCAAGTTTTCTCCTTTGTAAAGTGGGGAGAATGCCACTATCCTCTCTAGGTGGAGTATCAAATGAAAGTTCAACTCTACATCCCTTGCCACTGTTCCATTTATGATCTCACTCAACCACCACCTGCAAGTGATCGGTTTCTGCTCTGCTGGGCTGGAGATGAGAGGGCCAACCAGGAAGCAGCTGAAACTTTGGCAGAAGTGCCCCTGAGGAGCAGATCATAGGGTGTGACCCACGACTAGGATTCTCAGTGATGAAGGAGAATGACAGGAAGGAGTGGGGGAGAGAAGGAAAGGATGAGGACAGGGTCCATTCATTCGGCTCTTGCTTATTCGAGCCTACTGTGAGCTGGGCCCACGGCCATCAAGGCGTCGAGTCCTAACCACTGGACCGCTGGGGAATTCTCTTTCCTTCACTCTTTGAACAAACTGTTGTTGAAGGACTTCATGAATATGCCAGGCCCTGGAATACCCTGGCATGGAGAGAGAGGTGGGCAGGCAAATGAGCCGCTGAAGAGAGGCCGCCCGTTCTGTTTCTGGAGGGGAGGGGAGCAGGGAGGCTGGGAAGGCCGAGGAAGACTCTGAGTGCCCTTACAGGTTTGGGCTACATGGTCACAAGGAACTGCTGAACCCCTTCCGGGAAGGGAAAGGCCAGCCTCAGGTTCTAATTGGCTGCTGTAGCCAGTGAAATGGGACTGGGGGATGAAGCAAGGATGATGGGAGGAGGAAGGGGTGAGAGTCTGGAGACGGTGCGAGGATCCGGTGATTGCTTGGCTCTCGGGGGTAAGAAAGGGAGTGGGCACCACGACAGCATGTGTTCACTGCAGCCGAAGATAAATCGAGGGCTAGGAGAGCAGAGCCTCCACTAGCTCAGGTTCTCCATGCCCACTCCGAGACTTGTCTCATGGAATCAGAAGGGAGTGTCTGAATGGGCCTGGATGGCCCAGGCTGTTCTGTTCCGGGGTGGAGAGTTGGGTAGTGTGGATGGATCACTTCCACAGGCCCTCCCAGGTCTGCCCTTCTGTGCTTCTGTGGTTGTGACTGGATCTCCAGGCTGTAGCTTGACTTTTATTCGTCTAAGCACTGAAGATATTATGGTGGTCTTCTTTGGGAGTTGGAAAGGGGATTCACAATAAAAACAAAACTAGAAACATGAGAACATACAACATTTGTATGGTTGCTGAAAATAAAATGGCTTCTAAGTTTTCCAGTTGCAACAGACAGAAGAGTTATTCCAAATAAATATTCAGAAGCCAAACTTCTTTTGCTCTCTTTTGGAGGGTGTATAGGCTTTGGAGTTACATGAGGCCTGCCTCAGTTTACCCATTTATTGGGTCACTCACTCTGAGGACCTTTCGGTTCCAAGCCCTTGGGGACCCCGTGCACATCACGGGGTGGGAAAGGCTGTAGGCGCCTACACTGTTCTCCCTGGGGCAGGGGACATGTTGATCCCTCTGTGATATCTGGCATCGCCCTGCCTGTACCCTGAGGCTCAGCAGGTTCATCCAGGGGAGAAAGGCTTTGATGCATTATTAAGGGCTTGGCCTGACCGACCAGCCTTCAGCTGATTCCCAACCTGTGACTCACATGGGCTGGAGCTCAGCTGAGTTCAGGGGAAACCCTGGTGAGCAGAAGCTGTCCAGGCCAGGACTGGGCACAAGGGGAAGGGGAGACCCTGATTGGAGTGAGCTCTGCTTTATGGACTGCAGGGAACCAGAAGCTTGGGGATTTTTGGTCGGCATGTCCTGGAGCCTCTAGCACAAAGATGGGCATCTAGGGAGAGAGGGATGTAAGCTATGAAAACTAAAGCAGAGCCAAGAGACCCAGGCCAGAGCACAGCACACAGTGGCAGCTGGTGTGATATAGTATGCCTGGGGCAAGGCTTGTGCCTGGCACATGGTAAGAGCTCAAAGAGTAATGATGAACCAAATTCCCACCAGCAAACCTCATGCAAGGTCACTCAAAACTCTATCACTCTGGCCCCCCACAATGGAGTTTTGCCTTATGATACTAAAGATCTAACGCCATTACACAGTCAAGAAGCCAGTGGCCCTCTCCTGACCTGGTCCTTCCTGGCCTCAGGCCACACACCACCTCCAGGAAGCCCTTTGTGTTCACTGTAATCTGGCTTCTTCTGCTCAGTGTGTGGTCCAGGGGAGCTGCACTGGGCAGACCCAACTAGCCCCACGGTGTAAGCTTGACATGGAAGTCCTTGCCTGGATTCTGACTCTAGGTCACAGTATGGCAATGCTGTCCACTAACCATGTGGTCTCAGGCAAGCTACTTAACCCTTTCAAGGTTCTGTCTCCTCATCCATAAATGAGAACTAATAATAGTAACTATTGTTATTGCTCCTGAGCTGTGTAAAGTTTCTGTGAGAAGAGAAGGGGGCCTGGCATAGGAGAAGCACTAAATATACATGAACTGGATGAATGAACGAGTGAATGAATGAAGTGAGACCTTCCTATGGCATGGCCTAGAGAAATAGCTCCTGGCTGGTGAGGACCAGAAAGATCTGGGCTAAACCCTCCCTATCACTTAGAAAGCAACAAGGGTCTGCAGGCAAGGGCACAGGAAAGAGTGAGAGTGAGGAGAATACCTTCAGACCCTGGAGGAGGTCTGCGGGGGTCCTTCCTGACACCAGGCACTGAGGCAGAAGAGGGTTAAAGGCTGGAGCCATCCCAGGCCTACATGAGTCATCATGAGATTGAATTGTAGGCACCCAATTTACATGACAAAGCTCCTTTTGGCAGGAGTGGAAATAACTATGGTTCTAAGAAATAATTTAGCCACAAAGACATTAAGAGACAGAAATAAATGTGAATGCCCAGTTCAAATTCTCTCGCCTCCAAAAATGATCCAACTTCCTGGAAGCTGGTACTTGTAGGAGGCATTTCCAACACTCCCACCCAGACCCTACCTCAGAGGACCCCACTCAGAGGTAACGTGCCTAGTCCTCTAGCAGGGGAAACAGTTCCATTTGCTGCCAAACCTTACATGCCATTTCTTTCACTTAATTCTTTTTCCTATGATCTTTGTCATGCCACCTCTTTCAAAAGCTGTGGTCTCTGCAGGTCATGGGGTAACATCAAGGAGGCAGAAGCTAGCATGTCTCATGAGATCTTAGGAGATTTTATTGCCATCTCCTATTGCTATTGGTGAACCTGCGGGGTCCTATGACATTCACTTTAATGTCTGAGTGCCAGTTCCTCCAGCATGATGTCCAGTATCAACAGGTCAGTTGAATACCAAAATATTATATAAATCCTACAAGTCAACCGGGAAAAACTAAAGGCCAACCATCCAAGGCAAAATGAGTAAGTGATGTATTACCTATTGATTAAGGTTAATTAAGGGAATACAGCTGACAAAGGACTCAGAACTGATCCCAAAGAAGTATGGGAAGGAAATGCCGTCTCCAGCAGCTTTGTCTTTGTCAGAGAAGAGTCGGCATTTGCTCTTGCAATTCTAACAGAAGCCACCTATGGTAAATCCGTTGGTAAACCCTAGAAAACACTGTTCCCAGGTTTCCAGGCTTTGTGTGGCCCCTCCCACTCTGGGCATGGCCTTGTGACTTCCTTTGGTCAATGGAACATTAGCAAGTGTGATACAAGCAGAGGTCACAAATTCCTCTTGGAACCCAGATGCTGTGCTGTGAGGTAGAGAAAGAGAATCACATACAGAGGCCCTGGAAGGTGAGACACTTCATGAGGAAGAGTTAACATGAATGATAGAGGACCAACACACTCCAGCTGAGTTCCCAGGTAAATTCAGTCACGTGAGTGACCCCAGCCAACTGCATCTACATGAAGAAGAACCAGTCAACCTATAGAATAGCATGAAAGAATAAGTCCTTTTAGCCACAAAGTTTTGGGGTGGCTTTTATGCAGCAATAAATAACTTTAGAGTTTTATGAAATTGAGGTGGTGAGTTCTCCATTCTTAAGGCTCTTCAGCTAAAGACCTAGTGGTACCAAATGTGGAGACAATGTTTGCATTGAGTAAGAGGTTGGACTAAGATTACAGAAACCATTCATCAAAGCTTATCTGCTGCTAAGTCGCTTCAGTCGTGTCCAACTCTGTGCGACCCCATAGACGGCAGCCCACCAGGCTCCCCCCGTCCCTGGGATTCTCCAGGCAAGAACACTGAAGTGGGTTGCCATTTCCTTCTCCAATGCATGAAAGTGAAAAGTCAAAGTGAAGTCATTCAGTCATGTCTGACTCTTAGCGACCCCAAGGACTGCAGCCTCCCAGGCTCCTCTGTCCATGGGATTTTCCAGGCAAGAGTACTGGAGTGGGTTGCCACTGCCTTCTCCCAAAGCTTATCTAAATCATACCAAATTCCACCCCTACTGTCTCCATCAACTAGGAAAGTAGTCATATATGTTAGCTAGGCAGTGAGTATGGTGGTCAACACCCTAGACTCAAACTTTCAGGGTTCAAATACTTACTCTGCAGTTTACTAACTATGTGACCTCAGGCAAGTTACTTAACCACTCTAAGCCTTGATTTCTCCAACTGTAAAATGAGAGAGCAATAGTGTCTAGTTTTCACAAGGGATTATAAAGGCTGGATGAAGTTAAGTATATAAAGACCTTGGAACAGTGGCTATGACATAGAAGTTAGCTAATATTACCCATAATGTTAACACTTATTACCTCCCAGATGGTCTCTCATACAGCAGCTGTTCCAAAACCTTGAGCAATGCCACAAGTCCAGGTTTCTGGCTCATATAATATGGTCCCAGGAAATAAGATGGTCCCCAGGCTCTGTTAGTGCTAGAACTTTCTGGATCCTTCTTTCCCTTTCTCTTCCTTCCTATCACACCACCATGCTGCTCTACTCTGCAGTCTTTGTGACTTATTAACTTTCATATTCCCTCTTCTCCAGGGTGAGTCCAAGGATGCTGAGGGGAATGGGACTACAATGGCAAATAGCAGAGCATGTGTGATTAGGCCAGGGACACTTCCCACTGCCTCTCAGTAAGAGTGATCCCTGAAGAAGAAATTAAGAAAATAATCCTACTTATAATTGCATCCAAAGGAAAAAAGTATCTAAGAATAAATCTAACCAAGGAGGTAGAGGACCTGTACACTGACAACTAAAATACATTAATAAAAGAAACTACAATAAACTGTGGAAAATTCTGAAAGAGATGGGAATACCAGACCACCTGACCTGCCTCTTGAGAAATCTGTATGCAGGTCAGGAAGCAACAGTTAAAACTGGACATGGAACAACAGACTGGTTCCAAATAGGAAAAGGAGTACATCAAGGCTGTATACTGTCACCCTGCTTATTTAACTTCTATGCAGAGTACATCATGAGAGATGCTGGGTTGGAAGAATCACAAGCTGGAATCAAGATTTCCGGGAGAAATATCAATAACCTCACATATGCAGATGACACCACCCCTATGGCAGAAAGTGAAGAGGAACTAAAAGCCTCTTGATGAAAGTGAAAGAGGAAAGCTTAAAGCAACATTCAGAAAACGAAGATCATGGCATCCGGTCCCATCACTTCATGGCAAATAGATGGGGAAACAGTGGAAACAGTATCAGACTTTAATTTTTTGGGCTGCAAAATCACTACAGATGATGATTGCAGCCATGAAATTAAAAGACGCTTACTCCTTAGAAGGAAAGTTATGTCCAACCTAGATAGCATACTCAAAAGCAGAGACATTACTTTGCCGACTAAGGTCCGTCTAGTCAAGGCTATGGTTTTTCCTGTGGTCATGTATGGATGTGAGAGTTGGACTGTGAAGAAGGCTGAGCGCCAAAGAATTGATGCTTTTGAACTGTGGTGTTGGAGAAGACTCTTGAGAGTCCCTTGGACTTCAAGGAGATCCAACCAGTCCATTCTGAAGGAGATCGGCCCTGGGATTTCTTTGGAAGGAATGATGCTAAAGCTGAAACTCCAGTACTTTGGCCACCTCATGCGAAGAGCTGACTCATTGGAAAAGACTCTGATGCTGGGAGGGATTGGGGGCAGGAGGAGAAGGGGACGACAGAGGATGAAATGGC
Source organism: Nanger dama (assembly GCA_917880005.1). Taxonomy (NCBI): domain Eukaryota; kingdom Metazoa; phylum Chordata; class Mammalia; order Artiodactyla; family Bovidae; genus Nanger; species Nanger dama. The sequence continues at coordinate 572,229 of CAKJTW010000110.1, read as the reverse complement.
TGGATGGCATCACTGACTCGATGGATGTGAGTCTGAGTGAACTCCAGGAGTTGGTGATGGACAGGGAGGCCTGGCGTGCTGCGATTCATGGGGTCACAAAGAGTCGGACACGACTGAGCAACTGAACTGAACTGAAGAAGATACAAATACAGGTTTCCTCTGCTCCAAAAGTAGAGTATTCTTATGAAACCTTTTATAAGCTGAAATAGTGTAAAGAGAAGAAACAATTACCTTGGGACACATCTTACTTGGGTGTAAAAAATAAATTTAGATAAGCTACAGATGCTCACAGACACAATTCAAAGCTATGATAGCTTGATGATGAGATGCTGAGTGCAGTTCCTAGGGCAGGAAATTGGTGGTGCCACTCTCACTGCCTCCTTCAGGGCTTTCTATATAACAAACACTGAACACTATTTCCACTTTTCACCTTTTTTATAAAAGCAAAAATCCTCTCCAGGTTTCTTTCAGTTAGTGAGAACACATACTAATGTAATAGGTCTTTGGTAAAAGCAAAGTAGCACAAAGCAAACTTTCGAAAAGAGGGGATACTTGTAAATGGAAAGATACTTAATGTTTATAGATTGGAAGAATTAACATTGTTAAAATATCCATACTACCCAAACCAATCAACAGATGCCATGCAATCCCTGTCAAAATTCCAATGGCATTTCCCACAGAAACAGAACACACAACCCTAAAATTTGCATGAAAATACAAAAGACCTTGACAAACCAATCTTGAGAAAGAACAACTAAGCTGGGACATCATGCTCCCTGATTTCAAACTACATTAAAAAGCTATAGGAATCAAAACAGTATGTTATTGGCATAAAAATAGACATATGAATAATGGAACAGAATAGAGAGCTCAGAAATAAACCCAATAGGTGGCCAACCAATATATGACAAGGGGGTAAGAATACACAGTGGGAAAAGGGCAGCCTTTTCAATAAATGGTCCTGGGAAAACTGGATAGCTTCATGCAAAAGAGTGAAATTGGACCATTACCTTACACTGTAAGTGAAACTTAACTCAAAGTTGGTTAAAGCCTTGGATATAAGGCCTGAATTCATACAACTGTTAGAAGAAAACATAGGTAAAAAGCTCCTTGACATCAGTCTTGGTGATGTTTTGTTTTGTTTTACAACAAAAACAAAAACTAAACAAGTGGGACTACATTAAGCTAAAATGTTTCTGCACAGAAAAGGAAGCCAAAATGGAATCAACATAATGAAAAGGCAACCTACTGACTGGAAGAAAATAATCATATATCTGAGAAGGGTTAATATCCAAAATATATAACGAATTCCTAAAACTCAATAACAAAAAAATCAAACAACTCAGTTTTTAAAGATGGGTGGAGGATCTCAGTAGATATTTTTCTAAAGAATACAGATGGCCAAGAAGTACATAAAAAGGGGTTCAAGTTCACTAATCATCAGGAAAATGCAAATCAGAACCGCAGTGAAGTATCACCTTACACCTGTTATAATGGCTAGTATTGAAAGAACAAGAACAAACTGTTGGTAAGGATGTGGAGAAAAGGAAATCCTTGGGCACTGTTGATAGGAATGTAAATTGGTACAGCTACTATGAAAAACAGTATGGAGTTTCCTTAAAAAATTAAAAACAGAACTACCATATGATCCAGCAATCTCACTTCTGGGTACTTACCTGAAGGAAATAAAAACACTAAATCCAGAAGGTATGTGCACCTCCATGTTCACTGCAGCACTACTTACATTAGCCATTAATATGGAAGCAACCAAGTGTCCACTGCTGGGTGAATAAATAAAAAATATGACACAAAGATATAGAAATAGATATTCCATTATACACACACAAATATAGAATCTTATCCTTTGTAATGACTTTGAGGTCATTATGTTAACTGAAATAAGACAGAGAAAGACAAATACCATATAATCTCACCTCTATGTGGAATCTATTTTAAAAAACAAAATAAAAACAACACCAAACTCATAGATACAAAGAGCAGATTGATGGTTACCAGAGGTGGGAGGGTAGGGAGAGGATGAAATGGTGAAAGTGGTCTAAAGGTACAAACTTTTAGTTATAAAATAAATAATTCCTATGTATATAATGTATAGTATTGTGACTGTAGTTAATAATATTGTATTGAATATTTGAAATTCACTGAGAGTAGCTCTTAAAAGTTCTCATCATAAGAAAACAGTTGTAACTGTATATGGTGACAGATGTTAATTAGACTTACTGTGATCATTTCGCAATATATACAAATATTGAATTATTATGTTATGTACCAGAAATAAATATTATGTTACATGTCAATTATATCTAAAAAAATGACTCTGAGCAAGATCCCTGGAGCTCCAGGAAAAACATCTATAGACCCTGAAGGGCAAACTAGGTCAGCAGGAAGATAGAGAACAGGTGTGTTGGGGAGAGGAGTATTTGCCGCCTTTTAACTTCCTTCATTCCGGAGAAGGCACTGGCACCCGACACCAGTACTCCTGCCTGGAAAATCCCATGGACGGCGGAGCCTGGTGGGCTGCCGTCTCTGGGGTCGCATAGAGTCGGACATGACTGAACTGACTTAGTAGCAGCAGCAGCAGCAACTTCCTTCATTCAGTCCACAAGCGGACAGTGGCCTGACAGTGACCACTCATAAGTAAGACACAATCTCCAAGTAACTCACCGACTTGGGAGGATAGAAATATCACCCAGATAAACTCAGAGATTCCTTCTGAGTTTTGGGTTCCTCTGTTCAAAACCTTGAAAATCTGGTTTTCAAATGTGCTAAATCTCATAGAGCCAGGATACTAGACAAAGTAAGCAAAGCTTGTTCCATGCATATGTAAAATAATAGCCTCAAGATCCCAGCTTCTCCCCACTCTTTCTGCAAGAAGTCACTAATATGGTTGATTGAATTCCAAGGTGCCATGAGGTCATGTTTACCAGTGGGCAGGGTCATTACCATGAAAAGATTCTGCACTTGGACATGGCACGTGAGGGTTCCTCTGCCTCCATGTGTCTCCCTTCCCAGGACAGGCTGACTCTGGCTGAGATGATTCTAGTCATCTCACTTCCATTCCTATTCTAGGCCAGACCTATTCTGTTGCCTTGATCTCCTGCCCCACGTGCCTGTTGTTCAGTTCAGTTCAGTCACTCAGTCGTGTCCGACTCTTTGCGACCTCATGAATCGCAGCACGCCAGGCCTCCCTGTTCATCACTATCTCTTGGAGTTCACTCAGATTCACGTCCATCGAGTCAGTGATGCCATCCAGCCATCTCATCCTCTGTCGTCCCCTTCTCCTCCTGCCCCCAATCCCTCCCAGCATCAGAGTCTTTTCCAATGAATCAACTTCGCATGAGGTGGCCAAAGTACTGGAGTTTCAGCTTTAGCATCATTCCTTCCAAAGAACACCCAGGGCTGATCTCCTTCAGAATGGACTGGTTGGATCTCCTTGCAGTCCAAGGGACTCTCAAGAGTCTTCTCCAACACCACAGTTCAAAAGCATCAATTCTTTGGCGCTCAGACTTCTTCACAGTCCAACTCTCACATCCATACATGACCAGAGGCAAAACCATAGCCTTGACTGGATGGGAGGGCAGTGCAATTTTCCGGTGCCTCGGGTTAGAGCAGTGGGTTTCAACCATGGGACACACGGCCATGTCTGGATATTTTGAATCGTCCTAACTCTGGGGAGGGTGCTGTTGGCATTTAGTGCGTAGGAGCCAGGAATGCTGCTACACTGCATTCTCCAATGCATTGGACAGTCTCACAACAAAGGACCACACAGTCTGGGATGTCAGAGCTGAGGTGGGGAAACCCTGGGGGAGTGGAAGCAAAAGCCCTCTTGGGCATCCTCCTGAGAGCATGGCCTTGGCTTTCAATCCCTCAAGAAAGAAACGATGCTCATCTTTTCCCACATCTCCTGTGGGGCCGTGAGAGAGCAGTTAGAACACAATAGGACTCAAGCACTCCTGTATCCCCTAGCCAAATATAGTTCTCCAGGTAGCATACATTTCCCCAACACAGCTAGAATCGGGTAGATAGGAAAAACACCTCCTTCCATCTTCTTGTATATTAGATTTGAAAGTCCACTTCAAAAATATTACAAAGATATTCACTGTAGCACTACTGGTACTGAAAAGATTTTTAAAAACCCTAAATGTCCACTAATAGGGACCAGATATGTGATACATTCAATAGTGAAAGATATTTACAGAGTAAAATTCTATGCAGTGGCTGAAAAGGAGGAGGCAGCCCATAATATGAGATAACCTCCAAGACCTATTGTTAAGAATGCCAGCGAGATGCAGGAATGATGTGCTTGCTTTCCTAATATTTGTGTGAAAATGTATTTGCTAATGTTATTTAAATGTATTGCTGGATACACATTGACTCTCAGAAGAGATGCATAAGAATTCAGTCACAGCACTTGGTTGACTGTCTCCTGGGAGGGGATCTGAGGCCTGGAAGGGACAGGAATAGAAGGCGTTTTTCTTCACTCTATGTCCTTTTGAATTTTATGTTCTCTTCTTAGGTTATCTTGTCAAAAACAAATACATGCTATAAGTTGGGTGAGGCCTGAAAGCTTTAGGCTAAGTAAAAGAAGCCAGACATAAAAGGTTAAATGCTGCCTTCCACTTATGTGAAGTACCTAGAATAGGTAAAGTCATAGAGAGGGAAAGTAAAGTGGCAGTTTCCAGGGGCTGAGGAAGAGGGGATGGAGAGTCATTTTTAATGGGTGCAGAGTCTTACTTTCAGAAGATAAGAAAGTTCTGGAGATGGATGGTAGTGAATATACAACATCGTGAATGTACTTAACGCCACAGAAGAGTACACTTAAAAATAATTAAGATGGTAAATTTCAGGTTGTGTACACTTTACCAACCATAAACATACATGGTATGATCCATTTAAAATCCATTTTACATATTTATTGTCTAATGATTATAAAGATTTCAGGCTTTGCAGGCCATACACAATCCCTGTTGTAAGCAGTTAACAAAGCAGCAAGTGTTGACAATATATAAATGAATGAAAGTTACAGAAAAACAGGCACAGCCGATCAGATTCGGTGCACTGACTGCCAACCTCTGCTCCACGGCTCTCAGTCCCCTCATTTGTAAGAAAGGGACAATAACGTACTTACTTCATAAGTTTGTTGTGGGAATTAAAAGGAGTAATGTGTCAAGTACTTTGTTCACTGCTTTACACACAAAGAGCAGCCAATAAATGTTAGTGGCTATTATTGATATGATTGCTGAGGTAGGTGCTGGGCATGCAGAAGGAGGTCATGTTAGCTTAGCACCTACTGTGTAAATAGCAGGCCTGAGTCTTAAAGGGATAGGACTTCACTGTTATTTTATGTTCCTTAATGAAAACATCTCATGTCGGCAGAGAGCTTTGTGCATTTGGCCCACTATCTCATTTCATCTTCACGATTACTCTCTGGGGTAAATTTCCAGACCAGGAAGCCAGGCCTCCAAATTCATTCTGCTAAGAAGAGCAGAGGGAAGGTTTGAATCCTCAGCTCTTAATATTCCAAAATTCATGTTTTCAACCAGGGGTTGTACTGCCCCTCCCAGCCCCTCGCTTCATCCAGTCCCTACTCTCACCCCAGGAAATTTGGAAATGTCTGGGGTGTTTTGGTAGGTAGGGAGGTTAAAGAATGGAGAGGAATTACTGGAGTTTAGTAGCTAGGATCCAGGAAAGCTGATGTCGTAGAGGATAGCCCTGTAAAATGAAGAACTGTCCCAAAGGCCAGTGGCACCCTGCAGAGGAACTCTGCTCCACATCATACTGCCTGGTCGTATGAGGACACGGGCTCAGTAAAAACACAGAGGGAGAATTCTCCCAGCAGGGAGAATGGGTGGGCAGCAAGAGGGCCTAGAGGGTGTGTGTTCAGATCTGTCAGCAGAAGAGACAGGTGGTACAAACTGTTAAAGTCTGAGTTCCATGGATTTTTTAAGTTTCCCTCGAGATTTGCCTGAAAGAAGTAGTGTAATAGAGTAAAAGAGCACTTAAGTTTTCAGGGGCTGAAAGCACCCACCCGCTGTGCAACTTGGGGCAACTAAATTGACCTCTCTGGGCTTTGAGTGAAATGAGAATAATTGCCTGATTCTGCCCCCTTGCAGGGCTGTAGAGAGGATTCGATGAACAACACAGTGAAAGCACATAGCTCTGTACAAAGGGAAAGAATTTTACTAAATGAATCATAAAGCAATTGTCAACGAAATCAAGTTCTTCCCTTTTAAATCTTGATTTTGGCTTCCACAGGCTGTGGGGAGGTTTATCTCACAGTGCAGGTGCTGGCCTGCTACCAGCTGCCCCTCCTGCTCAACAAATTGAGATTTAGTTTTGATTGCATCTGCAGCAAAACCAGGCAGCATGAAAAATGAGCCTAGGAAAGAACGACCTTGCTTCCCGTTGGCTGTAACTCCTGGGAGCCATGGAGAAGTCATCCATATCCAGCCAGATGTTGAGCTAGAGAAGGGACTGGAACAGCTTGATGGGGTCACCTACCGGTCAGGCCCCACAAGCTGTTTTCCCCCAGGGAGAGGAGGGGCTAATAGTTCCTTTGGTCAAAATGTCAAGCTGAAATTAATCTATATAAATGTCAAGCCTGCTCTGTGAGCAAAAATGAGGAGGCTCATCGTTGCTGAAAGCCTGTCTGTATGATAAGGAATAGACATTTTATCTATGAAGCTCTGATTGCTATTTTTCTACTCAGAGACCAGCTGGATCCCCTGCCTCGAGTGATGTAGCTAATCGTGGTCCTAGCTTTTCAGTTCTACAGTTTCTGAAGCCTTCCCTTATCTGCAAGGGTCTGGGGGCTGTGGGCTTCCCAGGTGGCACTAATGGTAGTGCAGGAGATGTAAGAGGCACTGGTTGGATCCTGGGTCGGGAAGATCCCTCTGAAGAAGGGCATGGCAACCCACTCCAGTATTCTTGCCTGGAGAATCACTTGGACAAAGAAGCCTGGAGGGCTATCCTCCGTGGGGTCGCAGAGTCGGACACAACTGAAGCAACTTAGCAAGCACGCACCCTGGGAGCTATATCTCAAGACCTCTCCTCTGCTTCCCCTTTGTCTTTTGTCAAACAAGCCAAGAAACTTGACCCATTCTCTAGTTCCAAAAACAGCACCAGAAAAACAATCCTAGAAGGATCCATAAACAAGATGAATTTGAGGACATGTCCACCATGCCAACACAGCAGTCAATCTTGTTTTGTAGAAAATAGATTTTGGAGTCCAGCTTCTCGGATAGGTACACCAACTGCCTCACTAATGGGGTGACCTCGGGAAGTCACTTAGTTATTGGCTTCAGTATTTTCATCTGGAAAATGGGGCTGCCCAGTCTCTACATTAAAGAGTTGCTGTGAGGACTAAATTAGATTAGTTTATGTAAATAGTAGGCACCTATTATGTGGTCACTTCACTTAGAACTCGTTTCTCTACAGATTGGTTTAACCAGAAGGAATGTATAGGCTGGCAATTGGTCAGGCTTCAGGCATAGTTTGATCAGGGTCCTGGCTCTGGCTCTTTACATTCGCTGGGCTCTGCTCTCCTCTGTGTAACTGTTTCCTCCTCTGTCCAGCATCCTTCAAGATTACAAGATGACTCCCGTTGTATTGGGTCTCACATCTACCCTCTGAAACATCCAGAAGAAAGCTCCTCTTACTTTGACCACTGTCCTGTTCACCTTGATTATAATACTTAAGGTCAAGTACTCTCTTCTGAACCAATCACTGTGGCGCTATGCTCTGCCCTGATTGGCTTAGGTGACGAGGGATTGGATTATACTCAGTACCCTTAGGTCCCTGAGGTCTAGGGATCATCCACATGGGATCCTGCTTGTGTCTCCAAAGCCTGGCACAAGGCACAATCTTTGACATATGAGGAGATGCTCAGTAAGGGGTTGTTGAATGAGGATTATAAAATCTGAGGAGAGAGGGAAGTGTGTGGTTAGAACATCTAATCATTCTGAATCAGTTGCCCAGTTTGTGGTAATTTCCCAGGTACTCTCCTCAATGAAATCCCAAATTACAAATGTTGACCTTCACTGTTTCCCAGAGGACATCCTGCTTAATTCAGTAACACCAGTGAAAGCCCAAATAACCCCCTTGTCTGGGCCTCCTGAGCTGTCTTTACATAGCTCACTCCAGCAGGGAGCACTGGAAATAAAAATCCAATCCCATTTTTAATGATTGGATCCGATAAAGAATATTAAATTTATCTTTAAATAGCTTTTTAAATTTTTGTTTAATGGAAATGAGGAGGAAATTGAGGTTTGAAAAGGGCAAGACTTAAAAAAAATTTTTTTTAAATCAGAATGTGTGGGGGCCAAATTCTAGGTAGCCATCCTAGGGGGCATTCTCTGCTTCCAGCCCAGAAATCCTGGTGGGGAGAGGGTACAGCATCCTAGGGGAGCAGAGCCACTGTGCCCAGACCTTGGGATGGGACAGAAGGGATGAAATCGCAGAGCCCACCTTTCAGAGATCCTCTGTCCTGGGTCTAGCTGAGCACCCAGCATGGGAAGAGAGGGGACAGAATTGAGTCAGGTCACAGCATTTGGCCTGGGCTGCCCCTGTACCTCCGCTGCCAAGATCAAGGAGTGGGATGCCCGTTTATTGGTGTCCTAAACTTGGTGGGTGGCACGAGTGGTAAAGAACCCTTTTGCCAATGCAGGAGATGTGAGAGATGTGGGACTGCACATCGAACCAGTGCAGGGTTTGATCTCTGGGTTGGGAAGATGCCCCAGAGGAGGGCATGGCAACTCACTCCAGTATTCTTGTCTGGAGACTCCCATGGACAGAGGAGCCTAGTGGCCTACAGTCCACAGTCAGACATGACTGCAGTGAGTTGGCATGCACAAACTTGGTGGTGGTGGGATTTCTAAAGAGTAGCTGCAATACATCCCTGGGTTTCAGACCCACACATCCTGCTGGTTAATTGTCTGGATGGCCCGCTTCCCCCTCAAACTCACCTTGTTCCAGTATAAACTCACCACCTTGCTGCTGCCTGCTCCCTGACTCCTGTATCCAATCCATACCACCCCTCCAGCCCCCACAAACTTGCTGGCCAGCTGCTTGGGTATCCTCCTAGACCACACCGCTCCACTCTCACCTGTCAAGGTCACTGCTTAACAAGACCTAATAATTCTATCATCACAACATCTTTTGATTCCTCCCTCCTATGCTTTCCCATCCCTTCCCCCTGAACTTTTCTGCCTCCAGGCTCACCTCCTCCAGTCTTCTCTCCATGGGGTCTCTAGATCTGGGCTTCTAGCACACAGATCATGGCCTGCTCTTCCTCTCCTTGAAAATCTTCCATAGCGCCCCCATTGCCTACTGACTTGTCATTTCATCCTTTTTACAAAGCCCGAGGAGTCTTATTTCCTGAAGCAGTTTCCTTCCTTTGCCTGGCTGCTCTGCGCACTGGGCTTGCCATCTCCCATCTCTTCACCCTCAAGTCCTACTATTTTCCAGGCTCAATGCTGCCTCCGTCAGGACACCTCCCTGGGAGGTGAGTGGGTCATTGTTTCCTCCTTTTGCTGATGCCTTTTGCTGGTGTCTCTATTTCAAAATGCTTTTCATTTTGCCCAGGGCAGTGAGGAGGAAAGTGGCCGGCCAACCTGTATTCAGCTTTTACATCTGCACCAGGCACTGGTCAGGCAAATTTACATGCTAGGTCGCATTTAATCTGAACAGCTGGGAAAGGTGGTTTCATCCCCATTTCACAGTTGGCAACCTGTGGTTCAGAAAGAAGTGGCCTGCCCAGGCGTGTGAGAGCAGGTTCCATTCTGCATCTTCTAACTCCGTATCCAGTGCTGATCCTCCCCCAACTCCCTGTGCAAGGCAGCCCCAGGCTGGGAGAAACTCTAGAAACACATCTGTCATCTGTTTTATTTAAAGGGCCCTTGGGTCCGGAGCCGGCTGGCAGGATACACGGCTGCGATCACTAATCCAAATTTGGCCCCCCTTCCCAGTCCCTGCCCTCCCGATGCCCTTCGTGAATCAGGGGCCCCAGGCCGAGGAGTGAGCAGGTCTGCATAATTTCCTGAATGTCACAGAAAAGATCTATCACTCTCAGAGTTTTCCAAATGCCTTGCCGAGTACACCCAGGGAGGCTCTGAGCCATATGGCCAAGGAGCCCTGCTGTGAAGTCCCATTACCTCTTTCCACTAATTGGCTTCAAAGCATGAATGGAAAGTACACCATCCTGATGCGCCCTGGGAACTTCCTCGTCACTCCCTCCCTACCAGGAACTCGGCCCTTTCTAAGTATCTTCGTTCCCTCTCGTGGCCTTGGCTGCCTTGGTGCAGCAGGAGGATGGTCCAGTGAGACATTTATATTCAGACACACAGATACTTGTGACAGGAGTGATTTGAAAATACACACCTCTGGTTTTCTCTCCTTCCTGTCCTTCACCCTCATCTCAGCTGGGAGTGCGCTCTGGACCCCGCTGCCACTGCCACGGTACAGTGGAGGAAGGGGAGGGCAGGGTGAGGACACCTGGCCCCCTCCCACAGCACTTCCTGCCCCCTCATCAGCAGAAGGAGCAGCTCTCTAGGGGTTCTAGGACCACCCTGGGCCACAGAACAGAAAGGATAGATGTCTCAGCAGTAATCTGGGTGGAAGGATGACCAAAGGTATCTCCCTGCACCCCAACCCCCTAACTTTGTATAAGACCACAGAACAGAATCAGACATCCTGGAATATGAAGTCAAGTGGGCCTTAGGAAGCATCATTATGAACAAAGCTAGTGGAGATGATGGAATTCCAGCTGAGCTATCTATTTCAAATCCTAAAAGATGATGCTGTGAAAGTGCTGCACTCAATATGCTAGTAAATTTGGAAAACCCAGCAGTGGCCACAGGACAGGAAAAAGTCACTTTTCATTCCAATCCCAAAGAAAGACAATGCTAAACAATGTTCAGACTACCAGACATTTATGCTCATTTCCCATGCTGCTGCTGCTAAGTCGCTTCAGTCGTGTCCGACTCTGTGCGACCCCATAGACACCAGCCCTAGGAAGGTTATAAACAAAATCCTTCAAGCTAGGCTTCAATAGCATGTGAACCGAAAACTTTCAGATGTACAAACTGGGTTTAGAAAAGGCAGAGGAACCAGAGACCAAATTGCCAACATCCACTGGATCATAGAAAAAGCAAGAGAATTCCAGAAAAACATCTACTCCAGCTTCACTGACTTCCTTAACTACTCTAAAGCATTTGACTGTGTGAAGTGAAGTGAAGTCTCTTAGTCATGTCTGACTCTTTGCCACCCCACTGACTATAGAGTCCATGGAATTCTCTAGGCTAAAATACTGGAGTAGGTAGCATTTCCCTTCTCCAGGGGATCTTCCCAACCCAGAGATCGAACCCAGGTCTCCCGCATTGCAGGCAGATTCTTTACCAGCTAAACCACAAGGGAAGCCCAAGAATACTGCTGTGGGTAGCCTATCCTTTCTCCAGCTGATCTTACCGACCCAGCAATCGAACTGGGGTCTCCTGCATTGCAGGCAGATTCTTTACCAACTGAACTATGTGTTAACAGTGTGGATCACAACAAACTGTGGAAAATTCTTCAAGAGATGGGAATACCAGACCACCTTACCTATCTCCTGAGAAACCTGTATGCAGGACAAGAAGCAACAGAACTGGATATGGAATGCCAGACTGATTCAAAATTTGGAAAGGAGTACATCAAGGCTATATATTGTAACTTATATGCAGAGTATATCATGCTAAATGCTGTGCTGGATGAATTACAAGCTGGAATCAAGATTGCCGGGAGAAATATCAACAACCTCAGATATGCAGATGATGCCACTTTCATGGCAGAAAGTGGAGAGGAACTAAAGAGCCTCTTGATGAAGGTGAAAGAGGAGAGTGAAAAAGCTGGATTAAAACTCAAAAACTAAGATCATGGCATCCAGTCCCATCACTGCATGGCAAATAGAAGGGGAAAAAATGGAAGCAGTGACAGACTTTCTTTTCTTAGGCTCCAAAATCACTGTGGATGGTGACTGCAGGCATGAAACTAAATGATGCTTGCTCCTTGGAAGAAAAGGTTTGCCTCTGACAAACCTAGACAGCATATTAAAAAGCAGAGACATTAGTTTGTTGACAAAGGTCTATATCATCAAAGTTATGGTTTTTCCAATAGTCATGTACAGATGTGAGAGCTGGACCATAAAGAAGGCTGAGCCTGAAGAACTGATGCTTTCTAATTATAGTGCTGGAGATGACTCTTGAGAGACCCGTGGACTACAAGGAGATCAAACCAGTCAATCCTAAAGGAAATCAGCCTTGACTATTCATCAGAAGGACTGATTTTGAAGCTGAAGCTCCAATACTTTGGCCTCCTGGTGTGAAGTGCCTACTCACTGGAAAAGCCCTGATGCTGCGAAGGATTGAGGGCAGGAGGAGAAGGGGGCTACAGAGGGTGAGATGGTTATATAGCAACACTGACTCAATGGACATGAGATTGAGCAAACTCAGGGAGACAGTGAAGGACAAGGAAGCCTGATGTGCTGCAGTCCATAGGATTGCAGAGTCAGACACAACTCAGTGACTGAACAGCAACAGGACAGAGGCACAGCTGACTGTCCAGGAAAGGGGATGCTGAGCGTTGGAAATTCAAATGTTACATTTAAGAAGATAAAGGCTGGACTTCATGGTGGTTGAGAATCTACTTGTCAGTGCAGGGGACATGGGTTGCATCTCTAGTCTGGGAAGATTCTATATGTTGTGGGGCAATTAAGCCTGTACATCCAAACTACTGAGCCTACACACTCCAGAGCCGGCGCTCCACGATAAGAGAAGCCACAACAATGAGAAGCCTGCACAGCAACTAGAGAGTAGCCCTGTTCTCTACAACTAGAGAAAGCCTGTACACAAGAACAGAGACCCAGCACAGCCAAAAATAAACAGATAAAAGAACATAAAGGTCAGTGATACTTCCTCTGCATCTGAGCTCTAGATTGGGATCCTGTTCCATGGAGGGAGTGCCAACTAGGGTTGGGGTCTTGTGTATGTGGAGTTTTGCATTTTACACCCATTCTGTCTGGCCTCCCCCAGCACCCACCATGTGACAGGTGGGTCAGAGGCCGCAGGGGAAGGAGGAGATAAAGGTACCTAGAGTCTGAGGCTGGGCTGGGCATCAGGGGAAGAGTCCTCATCTCCCTCCGTCCTATGGTTGGGCTCTCCAAGAGGCTGCCGCGGGACAAGGGCCAGAGCTAAAGGAATAGACAAAGAATCATAGCCCCTCCATGGGTCGCTGTATTATTTCCAGAGCTTTCCCTATGGAGGGACTTTTTGTACCAAGTGTTTCTAGCTCACTAGGCCTAGTAGCACTTTCTGTGGCTTGAATCGTGTGACTGTCACAGGGGGCTAGGACAGTGATGCCCCCCTTTCTACAGAGTTCGAGGGAGGCTGGAAGAAGAGGCAGGAGCCCAGCCAGTGGGCACCCCAGGGGAGAATGAGGGCTGGGAGGGGTGAGAGAAGAGCCTCTGTTGGTGACTGGGTCAGGGCCTGGTTTCAAATATTGTCCTCTGAATAAGGCCTCCCATCCAGGAGACCCTGGGGCTGGGGGACAGAGCTGCAGTCTGACTGGTGGTTTCTGCAGCACTCCCTGCTCCCAAGGGCTTAGGGTGAAGGCAGCCCACGAAGCAGGGAACCCAACATTTAGCTAATGGAACACTGACAAGACCTGCTAAACATGGCTGGCTCTGAGTAATTCAAAGGCAGCTAGGCCAATGCATTATTTAAAAAGAAAAAGAAAAGACATGACTCTCACTGCCAAAGCACTGAAGTGTAACATCCAGCATCAGTGGTGGTTTCATGGGGACATGGAGGAGGTGTTTATGCAACATATCACTTGACAAAACATCCCCTAAATCCCCTCTAAGCACTTCTCATGGTGAGCCCAGTCCTTGTAGTCACTGCCCAAACTTCTCTTCCTCTGTTCCCCTGCTCCCCCAAACCAAAGCTATGCCCTATCTTCTTTTACCCTTCCCTCCCCCTTCCTGGAGGGCCTCCCCGCCTCCACTCCAGGGGCTTCCTCATCTTTCCTCAAAGAGTCAGTCTGGCCTCTTTTAGCTTGTTCTACTCTGTATCCCAGACTTTCTCCCTTCATGACACAAGAGACACAATTACATCCAGGAGGCTGAAAGCCCACAGACAAGGAGTCCTTCCTTTAGAGAAGGGTGGAAGAGGTGGCTACAGGTCCTTGGTTATAGTCGCCTCCCCTGACACACCGGTTTACATGGATGGCACCAAGCCCTGGTCCTGGAAAGACCCTGGGACCAGCTCCCATGGTTTAAGCAGGGCCCAGGGAGCCTTTGATGAGGCCCCCCGCATCCTGCTCCACACCCAGTTCTAACCCCTGACCTCAGGCCCTCCCCATCCCCCAGGGGCCTCCCCTGCCACCCTGCTCAATCCTGCCTCAGACTGCCCCAGAGGGCCCCAGGAAAATGTTAGCTGAGTCCAAACCTGCTGACTCAAGTTGGGGGATGCTGAGGGACCCTCTCAAGGTCACAAAGCTTTGACAGAAGGAGCTACAACCAAGGTCTTCTGCTTCCAGGTCAGTGTTTTCCCCACAACACAATTTCTGAACTATGGAGGAGGGTGGAGGGCGACTGTTGGTTGAAGTGAATGAAATTAAAAATGCAGACTGGGGTCCTCTGGTGGTGATTTGCATTTTAAGTGGAATGCAAAGATCAAAACAATCTTCTTGACTCAAAGCAAATCTATGGAGACAGAAGGCAGACAGTGGTAGCCAGTGTCTGGAGGTGTGGGAGAAAGGGGAAGGAGCTGTTTTGAGGCTGTGTGGTTTCCAGAAGTCCTAGAACCAGCTGGTGGTGATGGCTGCACATTACTGTGAATGTACTTAATGCCACTGAATTGCACACTTTTAAATGGCTAAAAGTGTCATTCGCTTTGCCAACAAATATCCATATGATTCTTCCAGTAGTCATGTATGGATGTGAGAGTTCGACCATAAAGAAAGCTGAGCGCCAAAGAACTGATTTTTTTAACTGTGGTGTTGGAGAAGACTCTTGAGAGTCCTTTGGACTGCAAGGAGATCCAACCAGTCAATCCTAAAGGAGATCAACCCTGAATATTCATTGGGAGGACTGATGCTGAAGCTCCAATACTTTGGCCACCTGAAGCAAAGAGCCAACTCATTGGAAAAGACCCTGATGCTGGGAAAGATGGAGGGCAGGAGGAGAAGGGGTGACAGAGGATGAGATGGTTGGGTGGCATCAGTAACTCAATGGACATGAGTTTGAGCAAACTCTGGGAGATGGTGAAGGATAGGGAAGCCTGGCATGCTGCAGTCCATGGGGTCACAAAGAACTGGACACAACTTAACGAATGAATAACAGCAACAAATGGCTAAAATGATCAATTTTATGTTACATGTATTTTGTTACATTAGCTCTCCGTGCGCATGGGTTCCGAGTTCACAGATTCGACCAGCCATAGATCAAAAATATTTGAAAAAAAAATTTTCAGAAAGTTCCCAAAAGCAAACCTTGAATTAGTACACACCAACTATTTACATACCATTCACACTGTATTGACACCTGTCACATGGCATTTATACTGTGTCAGGTATTTTAAGCAATCTAGAGATGACTTCCAAGTACATGGGAGGATGTGTGTAGTTATGAACAAATACAACACTGTTTTATATAAGAGACTTGAGCATCTGAGGAGTTTGATATCTGCAGTGGGTCCTGGAACCAATCCCCCATGAATACTGAGGGATGACTGTACAATTTCTAAAAATCTTCTGGAAGTTTATTTTGCTTGTCGCATGTCTCCTCCTTCCCTCCCTCACCAGCTGAGTGCTGGGAACCTTCCCATGGTCCTCCACATCACGGATCGAACAACCAACAATCTACTCAAGAATAACGGTAAGAAACAGAACAAAATGATAGAAGGAGCTGCTTCTGACAAAACATCTGGAAGCTGGGCACTGGTGGTTCAATGGTAGAATTCTCGCCTGCCAAAATACCCAGGAAGAGGATATAGCATGATATCAAGCTGGGGGAGGGGCCTGTGAGCCCCTGACAGCTTGATACTCACCTGGGCACCCCCAGCCCAGGGCGGAGATGATGAAGCGTTCTCCCAGGTCTGAGGGCGGTGGCAGGCGTGCAGCATGCTGGAGGCTCCAGCCCGCCATCCCTCCACTCTACGCTCACCACCGTACTCCCCAGCCACATCCCTTCCTCACTACCAGCCCAGGCCCTGCCCTCCAATGAGGCTGGGTCCACTTCACTCCAGAGGCTGCTATCGGCCTTGTGAAGGTCTAGATTCAGAGGAATTGACCGATTGACTAAGGTGTGAGATGGATCTTTCTCCCTGAGACTCAGAGATACAAAGAACAAACAGGGAGGTGGGTGGAGTGGGGGTCTGAGGCCTAAAGAGAGCAAGAAATATGCCCAGTCCTCCACAGTAAAGAGGGCACCTCACCTCCTCTGGGGCCTAGGCCCAAAAGCCTTCAGGGCAGTACTGAGCCTCTGCCCCTCGACTTCCCTAAAGTGTCACTAGCGGGTCAACTGTCATGTTCAAGGGACTCTGAGCCAGCAACCCTTAGCTCGGGAGAGGTGGTAGTAGTTTCCTCCGGCTGCTGTAACAAATGGCCATCAACAGAGTGGCTCAAAGCAACAGAAATATACTCACAATTCTGGAAGCCAGAAGTCTGAAACCAAGATGTCAGCAGGGTCATGTTCCCTCCTGAGACAATAGAAAAAAAAAAAAAAATATATATATATATATATATTTCCAGCTCCTGACACTCTTGTAATTTCCTAAGTGATAACAGCACTAGAAACATCTTTCGTTCCAATATTTAGGCTCTTCCCCTGGTTCCTGACACAGCGATCCTGAAACCTTTGTCATTTCCTGGGTAATAGGAGCTGCTTTTGTTCCAGTGGGCTTCTGGATGGCTCCCTGATGAGGGCTGGTCACCAGAAAGAACATGCCTTAATTAGAAGCTTGGAATGTTCAGCCCTGCCCTCCTCCTCAGGAGAAGACAGACTGTGATGGATGTTGAACTCCATCCCACCTACATGATGAAGCCTCCATACCAAATCCCCAAAGGGTGAGGTCTGGAGAGCTTCTGGGTTGGTGATTACACAGAGGTGCTGGGAGAGTGGTGCCCAGCGAGAGCATAGATGCTCTGTGCCCCTTCTCACATACCCTGCCTTGTATATCCATCTACCTGGGGGTGATGCCCCCAACTCCATGTGCTCAGTACCCAGGTGTCAAGCTATAAATCTCCTCACCTGGCTATGCATCTGTATTCTTTAGTATATCCTTTGGTAAACTGGTAAAATACTTAAGGGGGCTTCCCTGGTGGCTCAGTAGTAAAGAATCTGCCTGCAGTGAAGGAGATGCAGGAGATGCTGGTTCAATCCCGAAGTCAGGAAGATTCCCCTGGAGGATGCACTGTAACCCACTCTAGTACTCTTGCCTGCAGAATCCCATGGACAGAGGAACCTGGTGGGCTGCAGTCCATGGGGTCGCATAGAGTCAAACAAGACTGACGCAACTGAGCACACACGCAAAGGTACTCAAGTGTCTCCCAGAGCTCTGTGAGCGGCTCTAGCACATCATCAAATCCAACAGGGAGGAGGTCCCAGGGTTCCCTGATTTGTAGCCATGTTGGACAGAAGTTGCAGGTAACTTATCACTGGCATCTGAAGTGAGGTGGGAGCGAGATTGCTCCCACCTCACTTAGTGAAGACCAAGATCTTAACATGTGGAAACTGAGTAAACTGTAGGACACTCAGCTGGTGTTGCAAAGATTTGCTTGGTGTGGGAAAAATGCTAACCCTAATCCTAACAGATAACATTCACTGAAGGCTTACTAAGTACTGGACACCATGATAAAGCCCTAAACATGTATTAACTCATTTCATTGTCACCCCCAGAGCTTTGAAGTGTGTCCTCTGATCTCCAGGTTACAGGTGAGAAGCCTGAGGGTCACAAAGGAGAATGTTGTTGGCAATAGGTTGACACACAGCTCAACTCCCAAACTGAGGCAAGAGCAGACCCCAAAACAGAGACAGAGAGGTTGCCCCCAGGGCTGGAAATCATGAGGACCCCAGGGAGGTGATGGAGGAGTTCTGGTGGGCACAGCTCTGCCCTTCTGGCTGTGTTACTCCAGGCAGGGCCCTGACGTCTCTGAGCCTCTGTTGAGCGAGGTGTGGGTGGACTCTTCCTGGCTCAGCCAGCCATGCCTCAAGGACACTGATCTTAACCCTGGATGTACAAGAAAGTGCCTTGGGAGTTTTTAAAAGTCTAGGCCACACGCCAGCCAACTAAAGCAGCATCTCTGGGGATGGGATCCAGGCCCAACTGAATTTAAAGCTCCCGGGTGATTCCACTGTGCTGTCCAGGCTGAGAATGGCCACGCCAGGCTGTCCCTTCTCTCCCTGGTTCATCGTGTCCAGCAGGGAAGCAGAGGCTACCTGCCCCCAGCTCACTCACCTGATTGCTGCAGATGAGGGAAGCCTGGGGGCAGCAGAGTGTGCTTGGTGCCGGGAGAATGGGAAACGGGTCCCTGAGGGTGGGGATGGCACTGCCAGACCACCGATGGGGGCTCAGCCTCTGCAGGCCTTCTGGGCCTCATGCCAGGAGGGGGCAGCCTGAAGGCTCATGCCCAGCAAGTCTGAGGGCAGGATCCAGGGGCACCACCATGAGACCTCTGGGACAAAGGGTCAGCAGCAAACATATGGAGGCTTAATGCCAAACAGGTGCAGCTCTAGGGCGAGCCGTCAGGGCCACGGGGATGCCGACGGGGGCATCGTCCCGCGGGGCCTGTGTACCGCAGCTGTGGCAGCTGGGTGGTGGACCCACACCCAGGAAGGGCTGCTGAGGGAGAGAGGGTCAGGCCAGCAGAGGTGGCTGACCAGCCAGTCAAAGCCTGGAATTCTGCGCCTGGTGATGGAGAAAGCAACTGAGAATCAGCAAGGACAAAAACCCCACGTTCCCTCTTTCCTAAGAATGAGGAGACGTGGGCATTCTCTGATCATTTGGGAACTGGGTTTTGAGTCCAGGCTAGAAACTCTACTGGATTAAAAATACAAAGCAAAACAAAACGATAAGGTTGCTTGTCATTAACAGGTAATAAAATTCCAACATTAAAAAAAGGTACTGCTTGTCTTCCTGCCTTAGGGTCTTTCCTCCATTTGATCCCTGGAGAATGTACTAGATCTTTCCATTTCCCATCCTTCTGAACCAAAATGTCAACTCCTTTCCCTCTGCGTCCATCCTCCCCTAGTCTCTCTGATTGGCCTCCACCTTTCTGTGGCTCTGCCTGCCTGTCTGCCTGCCTGCTTCTGTCTGTGCATCTAACTCGCATGGGCCCTCTCTGACTTCTGGGTGCTTGTGTCTGTCTCAAGTTTCCCCTCTCCCCCTCAGGATGCTCATTTGGGGCAGACACCACTTTGTAGCTCAATTTTGACTTCAGTCTCTTTCCCTCTCTCAATTTCTCTTCCTATCTCTTTCGGTTTTCTTCTCTCACTGTCTTGTTCTGTTTAAATGTCTTTGTCTTTTCTTTCTCTGTTTTTTTTTCCCCATTTCTTTTCCTAAACTAATTTTCACTAGAGTATCGTTGCTTTACAATGTCGTGCTAATTTCTACTGTACAACCGAGTGAATCAGCTATCTGCATACATATATCCCTTCGTTTTCTCTGGTCTTTTTCCCTGTTTCCCAGCATTTTTTTTTTAAATGTCTTATTGTGTTTCTCTGTTTCAGTCCCTCTCTCATTCTGAGTTTTCTGACTCTTTCTGTTCTTCCTAATCTATAATGACAGCCATAGAATCAAGAATGTTAGTGCTGGAGACACACACACACACACACACACACACTCAGGTCTGTTAGTGCTGGAGACACACACACACACACACACACACACACACTCAGGTCTGTTAGTGCTGGAGACACACACACACACACACACACACTCAGGTCTGTTAGTGCTGGAGACACACACACACACACACACACACACACACTCAGGTCTGTTAGTGCTGGAGACACACACACACACACACACACACACACACTCAGGTCTGTTAGTGCTGGAGACACACACACACACACACACACTCAGGTCCACTCCTAGAGTAGCCGATACATATGTGGAGACCAGAGGCCTGGAGAGACACACACACACACACACACACACACACACACACTCAGGTCTGTTAGTGCTGGAGACACACACACACACACACACACACACACACACTCAGGTCCACTCCTAGAGTAGCCGATACATATGTGGAGACCAGAGGCCTGGACCTCTGGATGTCCAAGCTGGGCTTTTTCCCCTAACACTAAACCACTACCCATCACACTGTCTGGACCGGTGGTGCCCAGCTGCTGGCAGAGGCCAGGTGCCAGACACAGAGCCCACCCCACACTGGGCCCTGCCCTTCCACCCAGAGACAGAGCTCTCTGGGCCCGCAAC
The DNA here is from genome assembly GCA_917880005.1 of Nanger dama. NCBI lineage: Eukaryota > Metazoa > Chordata > Mammalia > Artiodactyla > Bovidae > Nanger > Nanger dama. The sequence goes on along the minus strand of CAKJTW010000110.1, from coordinate 551,737 downwards.
TCAGGCCTTGTAAGTCTTGTTTCTGGGAAGCCAGATTGAATTAGCTGTGGGCCCATCTGGCCAGCCCTTACCCTAATACCATCTGGCAGCTCATGCCTCAATGCCAACCTCAGCCCTGTGGCCTCACGGCCAGAAATCCAATTTGCCACAGCTTAATTGAGCCCTGGACTCCCAGGGGCATTGGCCCTCGGGCCCTCCTGCCCAGCCAGCAGCAGATTTCCCGGTGATTAGGACAAGGAGGAAAAAACAGCAGGAGCCAAGTTAATTTCAATTACCCTCATTTTCTCCCTGGAGCAGCTCAACACTGCTCGCTAAGTGCGGCTTTGTGTCAACTGCAGTGGATGCTGATAAGTATTAAGTATTTGGAGCACTGAGGGTACCCCAGACACCTCGCATTTATCTGCAAGACTTTGTATTTATCTGTGGGCCCTCAGCATTTAGTCCTATAGCCATGTTGCCATAGACAGAATCAAAGATGGGCTCCAACAAGGTTTTATGATGAGAGTCACCCCTCTGTTCCCCACTGCCCACTCCCCACCCTCCTGGAAGCTCAGCCGGAACAGCTGGCTCTACTGAGATGCTGGCTGGGTAACTGTGGCCTCCTGCAGAGGGCTAGTTCAGTAGGAGGTGGTCACCTTTCTTACACCTGGAGATGCTAGGTCCAAACTGTGTTTAGAGCCTCACCCCGTCCAGACTAAAAAGATAACCAGCATCAGTCCTTAGGGATGATCAAGTCCAACAGTAAGGCCCAGAGACAGGAGGACACTTGTTCAAGGTCACACAGCCCATCAGTGCCAAGCCTGGAGCAGGTCTGTAGTCGTATAAACCTCAGTCTGGGGGCCTCTGCCATCTGACTGAGTGGGTCTCCCCACCCCCGACTGAGCACTCCCACTCACCAGTCTCTGGGAGGTAGGGTCTGAGTAGGGGCAGCTCTGGGTCAGGCAAGTCTACACATTCAGGCACTTGACTGGATTCACGAACTCATGAGCTAACAGGCCCCCACATGTGCTTGTAGAGCCACAATTTCCACACAGGCGCTTGCTGTCTGCCAGGACCACTCTCCTGGCTCTTGACACAACGGCAAACACCAGGAGCCTGCAGCAGGCCTTGGAGACAGAGTTCCCCAAGCGCTGCTTGTGCGACAGGGAGACTCCCTCAGGGCTGCAGCACAAGGGTCCAAGTCCCAGGGTCATCGGGGATCCCCTCTGGGGGTCCTCCAAGCTCCCTTGCCTCCTTCCAGCCCCCAGAACTGCCCTGCTGGGAGGTGGGGGGCAGATGACTGTCCTGGGTGCTGTCTCCTGGGGGTGGGAAGGCAGCAGGGACTCAAGGAAGGAGCCTGAGGGAAGAGGGGCTCTGCTGGGAGTGGGCCCAAAGCTGGGGAAAGTGGTCAGACCTGGCTGTGGAGAAGGAGATGACCAGCCCTTTTACCACAGGCATCTGCAGTTTTCACCCCACTGTGAGCACTGGTGAGAGGCTGATGGGTTGGCATGAAATCTGTCCCATGTCTGAACCTTCCAGAACAGGATCAGGCTGCTCCCTGGTCTAGACAATAGGCCAGGGAGTCTCAAAGCACAGGCATCAGGTGGGCCCGGCTGGAGCCTCCTCCCCACAGCCTCCTGACAGCCTCTTCTGAGAGGCCCCGAGGCTCTCTGTCACTCCCACAGGAAGGAGGCCCCGGCCCTCTCATGCCGTCCTGGTGGACCCTGGCACAACAGACCCAAAGCCAAGCCTCCTGTCTGTGGCACCTTGGTGGCGGAAGTGCCATTTGCATCCACCCAGCCCCACTGTCTCCATCCTCTCCTGGATTTATGTAGGTTGGGGGGTTCACACTGGGCCTCGGGACCCTGAAAGTTCCCTAGATTATCCCTTCACAAACTCTTTGATCTTTGGGCCCCTTTGCACTTTTAAAAATTATCAAGGACCCCATGAATTCCTGGAGAAGGAAATGGCAACCCACTCCAGTATTCTTGCCTGGAAAATCCCATGGCCAGAGCAGCCTGGTGGGCTACAGTCCATGGTGTTGCAAAGTCAGATGCAACTGAGCACACGCACACAGCACAAGAATTTCAAGGGTCTTTGTCTCTATATGAGTTATATCTAATTGCCATTTAGCGCTTTAGAACTTAAAACTGAGAAATGTTTTAAAATATTTAGTTTGAAATAATAATATGCCATGACATATTAACCGAAAATATATTTTTAGGTAAAATAGATGTATTTTTCAAAATAAAGTTCAATGAGAAGGGTGGCATTGCTTCCACTTTGCAAGTCTCTTTAATGTCTGGCTTTAATAGAAGACATCTGGATTCTCATAGCTGCTTCTGCTATTGCAATGTGTTGTTTTAGCTGAAGCATATGAAGAAAAGATGACTTCACAGAGATGTGCAGTAGGAAAGGGAGGAGTGTCTTGGGATTCTTTTCAGATGATTGTGGATATTCTTAAGCAAAGCATTAAGAATCAACAAGTGGTAGCTTTTTAAAACTTAGTTGCAACATGGAGTCAGAAGCCCTATCACTGAAAATTTGGTGATCTGTTACATTAAAATCTGCTAGTCTGTCTTGACTTTCAATGAATCTTTTACCTAGGCCTGATTTGTGTCTGACTCTTTGCAACCCCAATGGACTGTAGCCTCCCAGGTTCCTCTCTTTAAGGGATTCTCCAGGCAAGAATACTGGAGTGGGTAGACATTCCCTTCTCCAGGTGATCTTCCTGACCCAGGGATCAAACTCATGTCTCCTGCATTGGCAGGTGGATTCTTTACCATCTGAGCCACCAGGGAAGCCCTACATTAAAACCCACTAGTCTGTCTTGACTTTGAACGAATCTTTTACCCAGGCATGATTTTGTAACTTGCAAAACTGGTTGTGCAAACATTGGTTCCCTGCCACTGTCTTGATGTCCTATAAGGCACAGCAGTTTTACCCTTGAAAGGAAAAACTCTCCATTTTCCTTCTCCGCACTTATTTCTGGCTACCAAAATATATGGGGACTTCTCTCACACCAGGCAGTTCCCGGACACCACCTGGGGGTCCTACAATTCAACTTGCTTCTGACATTTTCTGCCTGGGGGTGGTGTCAGATCCCACAGGGCTCATTCCCGCAGGATCGTTCCTACTTCAGACACCCATCACAAGTTCAGATTGTCGCCTATGCTTCTGTTGACCCTCCCCCTGTACGTGTATATGCTCAGGTGCTCAGTCATGTCTGACTCTTTGCAACCCCATGGAGTATAGCACACCAGCCTCCTCTGTCCATGGAATTTTCCATGTAAGAATATTGGGGTGGGTTGCCGTTTCCTACTCCAGGACATCTTCCTGACCCAGGGATCGAAACTTCATCTCTTGCATCTCCTGAACTGGCAGGGACAGCACCACCTGGAAAATTGGACCCTCTCCCTAGGTTTGATAATTTGCTACAGCAGATGGAAGAGACTCATACGGGGGAAAGGATGTGGAGCCTCATACCCTCCCAGGTGTGTCCCAGCACTTCCGCATGTTCAGCAACCCAAAGCTCTTTGAAACTCACACTTCAGGGATTTTTATGGAGGTTTTATTATATAGGCATAATTGATAAATCATTGACCATTGGTAATTAAGTTAATCCCACGCTCCTCTTTCCTCCCAGGAAGTTAGAAGTCAGGGATGAAAGTGCCAACCCTTTAATCACATGATTGATTCTCCTGGCAGCCAGCCCACCATCCTTAAGAGCTTTGAAAATGCCACTGCATTAATATTAACTCAGGTGTGGTTGAAAGGGTCTTGTTACGAATAACAAAGGTGCTCCTTTAGCCTCTGCCTTATCACTCAGGAAATGATAAGGGTTTAGAAGCTGTGTGTCAGGAACTATGAATGAAGAACAATACATCTGTTTCTTATATCACAATATCCCAATCCCCATTGCTTTTGCATTATCAATGCAAAAGGCAAACATTATTGTATATTATGAAAATGATTTGGACCTTGTAGGTCTCCTAAGATTGAGGAGACTGGAGTTTCATGGACCCCACTTTGAAAATCTGCCCTCAAGTGCTGCTGATCAAACTTCAACATGCATAAGAGTCACCTGGAGAGCTTATAAATACTCAGATTCCTAGGCCTTCTCTCTCAAATTCTGAATCTAGGATGGGGCTTATGCTTCTGTATTCATTCATTCATTCATTGATTCGACTGCATCAGGTCTTCATTGTAGCACACGGACTCAGTAGTCCTGGTGCGCGGGCTTAGTAGCTCCACAGCATGTGGGTTCTTGGTGCCCCAACCAGAGATTGAACCCACGTCCCCTGCATTGCAAAGTGGGTTCTTAACTACTGGACCACCAGGGAAGTCCCACATCTGCATTTCTAATGAGCTCCCAAGTGATGCCGATGCTGCTTGGAGGAAAAAAACCCAAGAAGACAACAGCAAATATATTCAGAGGATCTTAGCAAGTGTTCCCCCAAAAGCATTCTGTGGCCAAAGACATCTGGGAAATGCCAAGTTATTCAAAATAAGCAAGTTTCTTTGCTATTCGATGCATTAGATCAGTCATTAAGCCAAAGTATGTTGAAAACTTCCATGAGAAGTATGGTGTGCAGAGTTCAAATTGTTTTTTCAGTGGGCGGGTCTTACCGTGATCCTCTAAGCAAGCCGTCTGGAGCGCTTCTGCAGCGGTTGGTTTGTGCATCACTTCCGGGGGTGTGGTGGAGACAGCCCCAAGCCTGTCTTCCTCCTCTCTCCCTCCCGGGCCAGCTCCGAGCAGACCTAATGCCTTATCCATTTCCCGGGAGAGGGTCATCCAGTACAGCTGGGGGGCTGCCGCCTCAGCAGCACGTGGCACGTGCTTTCATTTGCTTTTAATCTCTCACTCTGTGGCAGACCTATTCAGACTCAGACCACCACAACATAGGCAGATCTGTTCCCTATGAACCTGGTGTGTGTTTTTTCAGGGTGTTTTGTTTTTATGTTTCCACACAAATGAGTGCTCTACATCTCTTTACAAGGCATGTGTGTGTTTACAGAGATCACAAAGACCTTTCTCTGAAAAAGATATGGGCTTGAAGGAGGAGCAAACAGAAGTTCAGGGCTCACGTGGAACAGTTCAGATGGCTTCTGGGACACGGGAGATCGGGGAGCCCCTTCCTCTGGTGATGTGACTCCAGGCACCAGAGCCTTGGGGACAAAGTCCCATCTGAGAGAGGAAGCTGGTACGAGGGAGCCCTGCTGACCAGCCTTCCTTGGCCCTGCATGGGTGAGGCAGGAAGGGAGAATGCCAAGAGGATTTAAGACTTGCCAGACACCTGGGAACAGACACTGCTGCCTCCGAACTGAATGGCAAGGGATGAGCTGCTTAGCTGGGAGGGAGCTCAATGTACAGGACATTGTAGATGGAGGGGAGAAACCGAACCCAGCCTGGCAGTCACCAAGGTTTTCTGGACGAGGTGACCCTGGAGCACCCCAGGGGCTGTGGGTAGTGAGGCAATAGGAGTCCAAGACTATTACAGTAACGTATGTCCTTCCATATGGAAGGAAGCACCAAGATGGGGCATAAAGGTCCCTCCCCACAGATGGATTTGAACCATCTAGGAACAGAAGGGGTGAAAGAGTGTTCCTGGAAGAGGGACCAGCATGGACCAAGTCTGGGATGCATCCAGGGGACTGTGACTCACTGAGAAACTATAGATATATGTGATTGGAGAAACAGTCCAGCTTAAAAAGAAGGCTTGAATGTCATGCTAAGGATTCTGGTTTTGATCCTGCTGGCTCTAGAGGTCAAGCAGGGAAGTGCCATGCTCAGATCTCCGAATTTGGAAGGTGGCTCTGGCTCTGGCCGTATGTGCTGGGAGGGGAGGCTGGAGGCGGCAGTTCTATGATGAGCTGGCAGGACAGTGAGACTGAGTTAGGGCAGCCAATGTGGGAATGGAAGGGAGAGAGGCAAGGAGTTCCACAAGTGGAGTCCCAGGTGAGGAGCAGAACAGGGAGGCCAGGACCTCACCCAGGTATAAAGAACCCCCGGAGAAGCTGACACCAGACAGCTGGGTGTCTGGGGTGTGTGTGTGTGTGTGTGTGTGTGCGTGCGTGCACGCATGGTGCCGGGGTGTGTAGAGTGTCTCACAGAGTAGCCTGGAGATCGGGGACTCAAGGGCTCAAAGCCAAGGCTGGCATTGATTCCATCCCTGTGATGATTAGACAAGTGGTTGGGCCTCAGGACAAGCAGAGTCCAGTTCAAGACAAGGACTAAGAAGGCACTTTCATATCCTCTGCTTCATTCAAGTGATGGATCAGTGAGCAAAAGGTCTAGAGCAGCACAGCAAAGATGATGGAAGGGGGTTCTGGAAGATGGAAAGGAGGAAGAGACCTTTGGAAGAGGGAGCAAAAGCCCAGAAAATATGCGAAGGGTCTGGAGCCAGGGGGTTCACCCATTTGCCAGCGAAATCTCAGGGCACCTGCGGACATGAGGGCAGGTATCACAGAAGGCAGAGTGAGAAGTGGGGCTGGAGCAGGCAGGGCCAGTGAACCTCCCCATGCGAGTACTCCAGGCTCTTTCTGCCAAGTCATGAAAGCAGGCAGGCACCTACCTAACTGAGGAAAATCAGTTTCTCCTCTGAAGACAATTGTGCGCGCAGCCTGGTGAGCGTGCGTGCTACCAGCATGCTCCTCAGGACTCCTGAGTGAGTCCCCTCATTCCAGCGTTTAGTGGCTCCCCATCTGTTCACTCTAAGCTCTGCCCATGTGCACGTTTCCCCAGGTGAGCCTACTAAATATTAAAAGATGCCAGGGAGCCCCACACATTTTGACAAAAGCTACCAACATGAAGAGCAAAGGAAATTTTCAAAGAAAATTCAGAGAATAAAAGACAACTTTAAAAAGAAAGAGGGTAGAGAAAAGGAATCCTCATACACTGTTGATAGGAATGTAAACTGTTGCAGGCACTATGGAGAATAGTTTGGCGGTTTCTTAAAAACTAAAGATAGAGTTATCATACGATCCGGTAATCCCACTCCTGGGCATATTATCTGGAAAAGGTGAAAACTAACTCAGAAAGATACATGTAGCCAATGTTCATAGCAGTGCTATTTACAATAGCCAAGACATGGAGCCAACCTAAATCTCATCAACAGATGAACGGATAAAGAAGATGTGATATATATAATAGATATATAATAATAGATATATAAAGATATATATAATATGATACTCAGTTCAGTTCAGTCGCTCAGTCGTGTCCGACTCTTTGCGACTCCATAAATCACAACACGCCAGGCCTCCCTGTCCATCACCAACTCCCGGAGTTCACTCAAACTCACGTCCATCGAGCCGGTGATGCCATCCAGCCATCTCATCCTCTGTTGTCCCCTTCTCCTCCTGCCCCCAATCCCTCCCAGCATCAGAGTCTTTTCCAATGAGTCATCTCTTCTCATGAGGTGGCCAAAGTACTGGAGTTTCAGCTTTAGCATCATCTCTTCCAAAGAAATCCCAGATCTCTTTGGGATTCCTTCCAAAGAAATCCCAGATCTCTTTGGGATTCCTTCCAAAGAAATCCCAGATCTCCTTCAGAATGGACTGGTTGGATCTCCTTGCAGTCCAAGGGACTCTCAAGAGTCTTCTCCAATACCACAGTTCAAAAGCATCAGTTCTTCAGCGCTCAGCCTTTTTCACAGTCCAACTCTCACATCCATACATGACCACAGGAAAAACCATAGCCTTGACTAGACAGACCTTTGTTGGCAAAGTAATGTCTCTGCTTTTCAATATGCTATAGTCAGCCATAAAAATTAAAAATAATGGCATTTGCAGCAACATGGATGGACCTAGAGATTATCATACTCATTGAAGTAAATAAGATAAAGACAAATATCATAAGATAGTACTTGAATGCGGAATCTAAAAAATGATATAGGGACTTTCCTAGTGGTCCAGTGGTGAAGAATCCACCTGCCAACGGACACGGGGTTGATCGCTGGTCTGGGGAAAATTTCACATGCTTGCCACAGGGCAACTAAACCCGTACATCACATCTACTGAGCCCGCACTCTAGAGACCCTGAGCCCCAGCTACTGAGCCCACGCTCTAGAGACCATGAGTCCCAACTACTGAGCCCGTGCTCTAGAGACCCTGAGTCCCAGCTACTATGCCCACGCTCGAGACACCATGGTCCCAGCTACTGAGCCCGCGCTCTAGAGACGATGAGTCCCAACTACTGAGCCCGCACTCTAGAGACCCTGAGTCCCAGGTACTGAGCCCGCACTCTGGAGACCGTGAGTCCCAGCTACTGAGCCCGCGCTCTAGAGACCGTGAGTCCCAGCACTGAGCCCGCGCTCCTAGGCCCTGGTCCCAGCTACTGGCCCGCGCCTAGGCCCTGGTCCCCTACTGGCCCGTCTTCTAGAGCCCTGGTCCCAGCTACTGGTCCACGCTCTAGGCCGTGAGTCCCAGCTCTGGCCTGCGCTCTAGAGACCGTGAGTCCCAACTACTGAGCCCGTGCTCTAGAGACCCTGAGTCCCAACTACTGAGCCCGCTCTAGGACCCTGAGTCCCAACTACTGAGCCCGGTGCTCTGGGCCTGTGCTCCTCAGCAAGAGAAGCCGCCACAGTGAGAAGCCCGCGCACCACAGTTGGAGGGTAGCCCCTGCTTTCTGCAACCAGAGGAAGCCCTCGCTCAGGAAGGAAGACTCAGCGCAGCCTAAAATAAATAAATAAATAATGATACAAATGAACTTACTTATAAATCAGAAACAGACTCACAGACTCAGAAAACAAATTTACCAAAGGGGAAAGGTGGGGGAGGGAAAAATAAGAGTTTGAGAATAACAGATACACACTGCTGTATATGAAATAGATAAACAACAAGGACCTACTGTATAGCATAGGCAACTATTGATATATTCAGTATATTTTAATAACCTATAATAGAAAAGAACCTGGAAAAATATATACATATATACAACCCAGTCACTGTATATCTGAAACTAACATAACCCTGGAAGTCTGGTGTACTTCAAAAAAAAAGAAATAAAGGAAGGAAATTAGTACCCTAAGGAATGTACAAGAATATACTGTATCTTAAATAAAAAGACAAGATGTTAAGAAAAAAAGAACAACTAGAGAAAAAAATAATTTCAAAACTGTGGTGAAATATACACAATATACAATTTATTGTTTTATCCATTTTTAAGTGCACAGTTCAGTTGCATTAAGTACTTTCACACTGTTACACAACCGAAGGCATTATCCATCCCCAGAAGTTTTTTGTCTTGTAAAATGGAACTCTTTGCCCATCAAACACTAACTACCCACTCCTCCTTGCCCCCAGTGCCTGACACTTCCCATTCTACTTTCTGAGTCTATGAATTTGACTAGGTACCTCATATAAGTGAAATCATACAGTATAGAGGCATTTGTGAATGGCTTATTTCACTTAGCGTAATGTCCTTAGGCTTTATCCATGAGATTGTCAGGATTTCCTTCCTTTCTAAGGCTGAAAATTATTCCATAGGATGCACACACATTAATGGACATTTGGGCAGTTTCTACATTATGGCGGGGCTTCCCTGGTGGCTCAGATGGTAAAACGTCTGCCTGCAATGCTGGGGACCCCAGGTTCGACCCCTGGGTCGGGAAGGTCCCATGGAGAAGGAAATGGCAACCCACTCCAATACTCTTGCCTGGAAAATTTCATGGACTGAGGAGGCTGGTAGGCTACAGTCCATGGGGTCCCAAAGTGGACATGACTGAGCAACTTCACTACATTATGGCTATTGTAAACAATGCTGTTATGAACACAGGCATCAGTTCAGTTCAGTTCAGTTGCTCAGTCGTGTCCAGCTCTTTGCAACTCCATGAACTGCAGCACTCCAGGCCTCCCTGTCCATCACCAACTCCCGGAGTTCACTCAAACTCATATCCATTGAGTCAGTGATGCCATCCAGCCATCTCATCCTCTGTTGTCCCCTTCTCCTCCTGCCCCCAATCCCTCCCAGCATCAGAGACTTTTCCAGTGAGTCAACTCTTTGCATGACGTGGCCAAAGTACTGGAGTTTCAGCTTTAGCATCATTCCTTCCAAAGACACCCAGGGCTGATCTTCAAAATGGACTGGTTGGATCTCCTTGCAGTCCAAGGGACTCTCAAGAGTCTTCTCCAACACCACAATTCAAAAGCATCAATTCTTTGGCACTCAGCTTTCTTCACAATCCAACTCTCACATCCCCATACATGACCACTGGAAAAACCATAGCCTTGACTAGATGGACCTTTGTTGGCAAAGTAATGTCTCTGCTTTTCAATATGCTATCTAGGTTGGTCATAACTTTCCTTCCAAGGAGTAAGCGTCTTTTAATTTCATGGCTGCAATCACCATCTGCAGTGATTTTGGAGTCCCAAAATAAAGTCTGACACTGTTTCCACTGTTTCCCCATCTATTTGCCATGAAGTGATGGGACTGGATGCCGTAATCGTTTTCTGAATGTTGAGTTTTAAGCCAATTTCTTCACTCTCCTCTTTCACTTTCATCAAGAGGCTTTTTAGTTCCTCTTCACTTTCTGCCATAAGGGTGGTGTCATCTGCATATCTGAGGTTATTGATATTTCTCCTGGCAATCTTGATTCCAGCTTGTGCTTCTTCCAGCCCAGCATCTCTCATGATGTACTCTGCATAGAAGTTAAATAAGCAGGGTGACAATATATACAGCCTTGACGTACTCCTTTTCCTATTTGGAACCAGTCTGTTGTTCCATGTCCCATTTTAACTGTTGCTTCCTGACCTGCATACAGGTTTCTCAAGAGGCAAATCAGGTGGTCTGGTAGTCCCATCTCTCTCAGAATTTTCCACAGTTTATTGTGATCCACACAGTCAAAGGCTTTGCCATAGTCAATAAAGCAGAAATAGAAGTTTTTCTGGAACTCTCTTGCTTTTCCCATGATCCAGCAGATGTTGGCAATTTGATCTCTGGTTCCTCTGCCTTTTCTAAAACCAGCTTGAACATCTGGAAGTTCACCATTCACATATTGCTGAAGCCTGGCTTGGAGAATTTTGAGCATTACTTTACTAGCGTGTGAGATGAGTGCAATTGTGCAGTAGTTTGAGCATTCTTTGGCATTGCCTTTCTTTGGAATTGGAATGAAAATTGACCTTTTCCAGTCCTGTGGCCACTGCTGAGTTTTCCAAATTTGCTTGCATATTGAGTGCAGCACTTTCACAGCATCATCTTTCAGGATTGAAACAGCTCTACTGGAATTCCATCACCTCCACTAGCTTTGTTTGTAGTGATGCTTTCTAAGGGCCACTTGACTTCACATTCCAAGATGTCTGGCTCTAGGTGAGTGATCACACCATCGTGATTATCTGGGTCGTGAAGATCTTTTTGTACAGTTCTTCTGTGTATTCTTGCCAACTCTTCTCAATAGCTTCTGCTTCTGTTAGGTCCATACTATTTCTGTCCTTTATCAAGCCCATCTTTGCATGAAATGTTCCCTTGGTATCTCTAATTTTCTTGAAGAGATCTCTAGTCTTTCCCATTCTGTTGTTTGCCTCTATTTCTTTGCACTGATCACTGAGGAAGGCTTTCTTATCTCTCCTTGCTATTCTTTGGTACTCTGCATTCAGATGCTTATAGCTTTCCTTTTCTCCTTTGTTATTCATTCTCTTCTTTTCACAGCTATTTGTAAGGCCTCCCCAGATAGCCATTTTGCTTTTTTGCATTTCTTTTCCATGGGGATGGTCTTGATCCCTGTCTCCTGTACAATGTCAAGAACCTCAGTCCATAGTTCATCAGGCACTCTATCTATCAGATCTAGGCCCTTAAATCTATTTCTCACTTCCACTGTATAATCATAAGGGATTTGATTTAGGTCATAACCTGAATGGTCTAGTGGTTTTCCTACTTTCTTCAATTTAAGTCTAAATTTGGCAATAAGGAGTTCATGGTCTGAGCCAGAGTCACCTCCTGGTCTTGTTTTTGCTGACTGTATAAAGCTTCTCCATCTTTGGCTGCAAAGAATATAATACAAATATTTAAAAATTTTGAAAGTGAAAAGCAAGTTAAGTATAAAGAAGCTTTTAAGAAGTGTTCTGGAAAACAAAGTTAATGAAATCTCCAGAATGCGGAATAAAATGTCAGAAAGAAAAATATACAAGAGAAAATACTTAGAGAAATAGTTCAAGAAGTCCAACATCCAACTGGTAGGCATTCTGATAAGAAGACAGATAAAACAAAGGGGTAGGGGTTATCAGAGAAATAATAAAAGATAATTTCCCAGAGCCCTGGTTGGCCATGTTGAGGCCCTACTATGTGTTAAGTGCTGTGTGAATCCAGGGGTACAACTGCCATAATCCTGCTATACATCACTGAAAGTCTTGGTGGGGCAGGGGGGGCCACAGTTCCATAAATCAATATAAAAATGCAACCATAATACACATCATAGAAAAAGTGAAAGTGTTAGTCGCTTAGTTGTGTCTGACTCCTTGCGACCCCACGGACTGTATAGTCCGCCAGGCTCCTCCGTCCGTGGAATTCTCCAAGCAAGAATACTGGAGTGGGTTGCCATTCCCTTCTCCAGGGAATCTTCCCCACCCAGGGATTGAATCCATGTCTCCTGCATTGCAGGCAGGTTCTTTACCGCCTGAGCCACCAGGGAAGCCCCATATCATAGAGGAACTATGGAAACAGGAAGGGGCTTCTGAAGCGGGACTTTGGCAGGAGAGGAAGGGAGGAGTGTGTGCAGCAAAGGGAGCAGCATCTGCAGATGGCATGACGAGCTTGAAAACTGAAAGTGGGCTGTGTGGCTGGAGCCGCCTGGAGGCTTCCTGGGCGATGTGGGGCCTGAGGCGTGGAGCAGACCACATGGGGCTTCGAGGGCCTAAGAGTAGTAAGCAGCCGAAAGCAGGTCCCTAGGGAGACAGAAAATGCTCTCTATTCCTTCTGGACACCAGAACGAAGAGTCAAAGCCTTAGTTAAATCCTCAGCAGCTGCCTGGTCCCCTTGCATGTCCAGCTTTGCCTGGATGCATGCATGCTCAATCATGTCTGACTCTTCACGAGCCTTTGGACCATAGCCCGCCAGGCTCCTCTGTCCATGGGATTTTCCAGGCAAGAATATTGGATCGGGTTGCCATTTCTTCCTTTGGGGGATCTTCCTACCCAGGAGTCAAACCCATGGCTCTTGCATCTCCTGCATTGGTAGGCGGATTCTTTACCACTAAGCCACCTGGGAAGCCCCACCACCTGGTTCAGCTCAGTTCAGTCGCTCAGTCGTGTCCAACTCTTTGCAGCCCTATGAACCACAGCACACCAGGCCTCCCTGTCCATCACCAACTGCTAGAGTCTACCCAAACCCATGTCCATTGAGTCGGTGATGCCATTCAACCATCTCATCCTCTGTCGTCCCCTTCTTCTCGTGCCCTCAACCTTTCCCAGCATGGAGCTAAATCCAATCCTGCCTTGTAAGCCACGAGGGGACGCTGTGAGGCTCAACCCAGAGAAAGGGTGGGAAATGCTTGCTCTTCAGGGGAAATTCGGAGAAGGCAATGGCACCCCACTCCAGTACTCTTGCCTGGAAAATCCCATGGACGGAGGAGTCTGGTGGGCTGCAGTCCATGGGGTCGCTAAGAGTCGGACAGGACTGAGCAACTTTACTTTCACTTTTCACTTTCATGCATTGGAGAAGGAAATGGCAACCCACTCCAGTGTTCTTGCCTGGAGAATCCCAGGAACGGAGGAGCCTGGTGGGCTGCTGTCTATGGGGTCGCACAGAGTCGGACACGACTGAAACGACTTTGCAGCCACAGCAGCAGGGGAAATCTAGACCGTTGGGTTGGAGGCCTTGGGTGACTGTTGGGGTGAGCTGGAGGAGAAGAGTTCAGACTCATATTTAAGCAGTTTCTATTTTCCATGAGTGAGTGCCACTGTGATGCATGCACATTACTGCGTTCATTTCGTGCATATAATTATTTCTTTAGGATCAATTTCTAGAAATGGAATTTCTGGCGCAAACAGATGGAAAGCTTTAAGGGCTTTCGCCCTGTGAAGCAGTTGTACCAATATACAGCCCCAGCAGCAGTAAGTGAGAGTCTGTCTGTTCAAACTCTCCCCTGTCTGTTATTTTAAAAATATCTCCTGATCTATGCCCATTCAGCTGGCAGAAAGAGGTACCTCATGGTTTTAGGAGCATTTGTTTTATTACTGTTATCATTGCAAGTGGTTTCACATGGTTACTGGTCATTTGCAGTTGGTCTTTTTGGCCGTGCCACGTGGCCTGCGGGATCCCAGTTCCTGGATGGAACTGTGCCCCCTGCAGTGGAAGCACAGAGTCTTAACCACTAGGCCACCAGGGAAGACCCCATTCGTACTTACTTCTAAATCTGTTATGCTTGGTGCCCATTTCTGTTGGGCTGATGTCTTTTCCCTATTAATTTGTAATAATATTAACCCTTTATCAGGTATATATTGAATTCCCCCAATTTATTACTCACTTATTAATTTTGTTTAGGAGATTTTTAACGTGTAAGAACTTTTGCTGTCACATTTTTCCACTTTTCCTTTAGGGTTTCTGCTTTCAATGTTAAACTTAGAGAAGTCTCCTCTGCATTGACCTTATATAAATATTTTCCTCTATTCTATTATCTTTTGGTATCACTGTTACATTTAACTCTTTATCCCGTTTGGAATTTATGTGACTATGTGGTTCAAGGAAAAATCAAATCCTTAATTTTCTCAGCCATATTTCTCCATTGCCAACCCATTTTGAAATGCCATGTTTGTCATATTCTAAATATTTCAAGCATCTGTGGGATTTCTGGGCTTTCTATTATATTACATTGGTATATCTTTTATAAGTATCATAGCCTCACACAATGGTCTTTTTTTCCATATTTATTTGACCATCTCCTCTCATTTACCAGTGATATTCAGAATGGATTTATCAAGTTCACTACCACTCTGCTCCCCACAAAGTAATTCCTTTAGGATCTTGCTTGGAACTTATAAATTAACCTGAAGGTAACTTCCCATTCACGGATATTCTCTCTCTGATTCTGACGCCCTGCATTAGAGCGTGTCGACAATGAATAGGGTCTGGGCCGAAGGTGGCGCAGGCAGTGGAGTCTTGGTCTTGCTGGGAAGTCCAGCTTCTCCCTCCCGCTGCCCACAGAGCTTGAGAGGTCCACTTGGAGGGAGGCCATCCTCTGTCTTCATTAACTCCTGTGCCCTGCAGGCCGCCCACAAGTGCTAGGAAGTAGGAAGGGGCCTCTCCTCCACTCTTCCCACCCCCTCTAAGTGAGGCGCTTGCTGGGGAGCAGCGGCAGACTCCCTACGCTCTGGTCCCCACCCGCACAGGCTCCTGGAGTTAGGGCCACAGGGCTGAAGGAAGAGGGGGGAAGCTTGCCTGCCAGCTCCCTGGGGTCCTAACTGGGAGAGGCAGGACAAGAAAGCAGATGTCCTGATGCTCAGCTCTCTCTCTACAAACTATTGATGGGGGAGGGGGAGAGAGATGAAGAGAGGCTTCTAACAACAATTTACAAGCGTAGAAGAGAAAGAGAGGAGTGAAGTTGAGCCACTTTCCCTGCAAAGACGCCATCCCACAGCTCCCCAGAACTCAGCACCTCCATTTCGCTCCTCTCTGCCCTCCCCACCCCACTCCCACCTCCACTGCCCTCTATACAGTGCAGCAGACAGGGCCAGCAGCATCCACATCACCTGGGAGCCTGTTAGAAATCAGAAACTTGGCCCCACGAGGGTCCTGTGGAGTCAGAATCTTCCGTTTAGCAGAACCCCAGGTGATTCACGCGCATGTTACAGTCTGAGAGCCGCTCTGAAGATCCAAAGGAGGTGCGCTGCCGGGAGACTGAGACTCCTCTGAGCCAGACAGCGCTCTCAGTGACCGCTGAGATGAGGATCCGCCCCAGCAGCCTGTCTCCTGAGCCAAGTCCAACTTCAGGGTCAGTGCCTGGGCCTGCGTCACAGCTGACAGACAAAGCTTCTCTCAGACACCAGTTAAATCAGGAGCCAGCCCATTTCTGCACTGACAGCCGTGTAGAGTGAGGGACAGGCTTCAGTGTCACACACTGGGGTTCCGGGTGCAGGGCCTCCCCTTCCAGGGCCCAGGAAATGAGTCTCACCCTGAGTCTCAGGAACTCACCTGCAAAAAATGGCAACAACCATGCCCACCTTGCACACTCAATGGGCAGACAGAGGGAATGTTCATCAAATGCCCAGTAGAATGCTATTTGCCCGCTATGTGTTTATCATAAGAAATATTCTGAGTTTCTACAAATACTGCCAACAAGTGTTTTTCCAAGCCAGGAGGATACTGTGTTCACTTCAGTCCAGGATGTGGAATAAGTCACTAATTAATTCATTCAAGAAATATTTATTCTCTATCTGTATTGTACAGTGTATTAAAAGCAGAGATATCACTTTACTGACAAAGGTCCATATAGTCAAAGCTGTGGTCTTTCCAGTAGTCATGTACAGATGTGAGAGTTGGACCATAAAGAAGGATGAGCACCAAAGAACTGATACTTTCAAACTGTGGGGCTGGAGAAGACTCTTGAGAGTCTCTCGGACAGCAAGGAGGTCAAACCAGTCAATCCTATGGGAAATCAACCCTGAATATTTATTGGAAGGACTAATGTTGAGAGTTTCAATACTTTGGCCACCTGATGCGAAGAAATGACTCATCAGAAAATACCCTGATGCTGAGAAAGATTGAGAGCAGGAGGAGAAGGGGGTGATATAGGAGGAGATGGTTGCATGGCATCACTGAACTCAAGGGGCATGAGTCTGAGCAAACTCTGGGAGATGGTGAAGGACAGGGAAGCCTGGTGTGTTGCAGTCCATGGCATCGCAAAGAGTCAGACAGGACTTAGCGACTGAACAACAGCAACTACCTGGCACTGTGCTGGGTGCTGTGAATATACAGCGTGCTAACAAAACCTGTTTCTGCCAGTATTCGTTTCCTAGTGCTGTTATAACAAAGTACCAGAAGCTGGTTGGCTTTGCAACAAAGCAGGAACCTCTGGGGCCTTCCTGGGACACACTCCTCCCCATATCCTTTGCTCTAGCTCCTCTGAAGTACCCAGATGAGAGCTGATGCACACTCCTGAGTTGTTTTACAGAAGTTAAAACCATCATCAAATGGAAGACATTCACTTTGTGATGATCATGAGCATATGGCCCCAGACCTCCTGGGGCATAAGGTCTGGTAATGTAACCCCTGTGACACAGTCCCACACTTCACCACCAACCAGCCATGCACCCTGCGACTCCCCTCTCTCACCTGGCCTTTAAAAACACTTGCTGAAACCCATCTGATGTTTTGAGCATTAGCCGTGTGGACTCCTTGCTTGGAATCCTGCAGTTAACGCTGCTCTTTCCTTCACCACAACCTGGTATTGGTAGATTGGCTTTACTGTGCCTGGTGAGTGGATCCAAGTTCAGTTTGGTAACAGCTTAAAGCAACAGAAATGTATTCTCTTGAGAGAGATAACTTAGGCAGGTTGATAAGGAATCCAAGCCTAAGGCCCCTTTAAGGAGGAGGTAAACATTCTTTCTTTTTCACATTCTTTCGGCTTAAACACGTAGGCCAGGCCTCTTAGGCAGCAGTATCTCTTGTTCAAGAATATGTCTTTTTTTGAGCTCAGAATGTATGTTATGGGAGAAAGTCTGGGGTAAAACTTCCACAGCCTTGAGCTCTGGGTTAACCCATTCCTTCTGGCTAACCTTGTGCTGATGTCATTCCAAGATATATGTTATGGGAAAGGGTCTGGACAAAATTTTCACAGCCTTAAGGTTTTGTTTTTTCTATTCTCAGCAGCTGGCAAAAAGGTATATAATGCCCTGTTTAAACTAGCAAGACGGGTAATCTTTCTACCCTTCTGATGTCTATGTCAGAAGCTTTCACTGTTACTATCACTTTAATAAAATTTCTGCTACACAAAGCTCTGAGTGACTGAGATTGTTTTTGGTCCAGAAGTTAAATCTTCTCTTTGGAGACCACAAATCTGGTAGAACACTGTAAGCTTTCTTCTATCATCTTGGGGGCTTGTCTGAGATCCCAAAACAAGGTGAAGCTATCACTATCATCCTGAGGGCTTGCCTGGGATCCCAAGACAAAGTGTAAGCTGTCATCTTGGGGGTTAAGCTAAAGCTTTCACTTTCTCAGCTCTGGAGGCTAGAAGTTTAGAGTCAAACTCTCATGAGGAACAGGTTCCTTCTTGAGGTTCAGAAGGAGAACCAGCTGCATGTCTCTCGCCCAGCTTCTGTGATGGCTCCACTCTCTGCCTCTGTCATCACACGGCATTTTCCTTGCACCTGTCTCTGCATCTCTAGCTCCTCTTCTTAGCAGGACAGCCGTCACTGGATTAGGGTCCACTGTGATTCAGCATGACCTCATCTTACTTAACATGATGACACCTACAAAGTCTCCCTTTCCCAGATAGGTCACATTCATGGGTTCTGGGTGTTGTCAGACATAAAGCCAGACACAGGTTAAAGTGGGAAGTGTAGACCTTGTTCAATGCTAACCACTGCAGTGGGAAAATTGCCCATGAACTCAACTTTGATTCGTGATGAGGTAAGTAGTCTTGTTGACCAGTACTTCTTTGAAGGAGAAGCAAACCTCTCTCTTTTTAATGCATATTTTTCTTTAGATTTTTTTCATGTGGACCATTTTTCAAGTCTTTATTGAATTTTTACAGTATTGTTTCTGTTTTATCTTCTGGTTTTTTTGGCAGCAGTGTAGCAGGCGGGATCTGAGCTCCCCACCAGGGATCAAACCCATACCCGCTGCATTGGAAGACTTCATTGGAAGTCTTAGCCACTGGATCACCAGGGAAGTCCCCAAACCTCTTTATCTTATGACAGGCAGTAGCAGTGCGAGTTAGAATAAGGTGTGCATTGGGCTGGGAAGGAGTTATTTTTCTGAATGTTTGCATTTTAAAGAGACAGCTCTTAGGTCCTTGAGAAGTCAGATTTGGGTGGTTGAAGAGCTGTGTTCAGAGAAAAAAGATGTATGACTTCAGACTTTCTAAAGTAGCTTCTTTGGGAAGGGGCTGTTTAGAGATTCTATCTTGGTTTGTTTTTCTTTTCTCTGTTTTGGCCGGGGCATGTGGGATCTTAGTCCTTGAGCAGGAACAAAACCTTGCCTCCTGCAGCAGAAGTATGTAGCCTTAATCACTGCCCCCTCCAGGGAAGTCCGTAGAGGGGCCTCTTTCCAGGTCTTGACTAGGAACAGAGATTCTCCTGGCAGCACTGTACTAGCTCAGGCAGATATTTTATAAGGGGGCACTAGGGTCATCCTAGGGATGCGGCCTTGAGCTGTTAGAACCTTTGTTAGTGTTTCTTCAAGGCCGTTGGTGTAGGGCTTGGGGAGTAGACAAACCATTTGTACTGAGTCTGCCATTTTTTACAGATCAAAGTTGAGTCCTAGTTGCAGAGGGCTCAGAGAAACCTATCTAAAATGCAACAAGAAGAAAGCCTTTGTCAGTTAACAGGAATTTGGGGAGATATTTTTCAACCTAGCACATTCCCTCAGCCTTCCCATTTCAGTAGGTGGTTCATCATCTACCCAGTTACTCAAGTCCAGGAGCCATCCTTGACCCTCCCTGTCCTCGTCACCCTCCCCATGCACCCAATATTCAGCCCTGCCAGCAAAGCCTCCTAGCTGTGTTTCTAGTTTGTCCATCTCTCTCCATCTGGGTGTTCCTACTCAGGCCTGAGCTGCCACCATCTCTAGCTTGAATTCCCATCAGTCCCTACTTGGTCCCCTGCTATAACTCTGGACCCCTAGACTCTTGCCTTTATCCAGCACCCAAAGCAAATCAATTAAATCAGTCCCATCAGGTCACTTCCTCTCAAAACCCTTTGGAAGAAAATCTAGATCTTCTGCTTAAATAATACATGTCCATTGTGCTCTCACTGTCTAACCACATTTTCAGCTCTTCTCCCGTTGCTTCCACCCTGCCAGCCACACATGCCAAACCTGCCACTCTCTAAAGACTTTGTCATGTCCAGTTCCTGCTGCCTGGGTTCTGGAGCTCCATTCAGTTGGCTTCTTTTGACACTAAGGTATCAGCGAAAATGTCACCTTCTCAGGGAGCTGGAGTACTCCATCTCAGTCCCTGCGCATCCCACCCCTTTGTTCTACTTTCTCCAGGGCGCTCAGCACCACAACCAGAGGGTACACCGTCCATTCGTTTCCTTGCTTGCTCATCATCTCCCACTTAGTCTTTCACCCTTCCTCACAAAACGGATGAGAACAGAACCTTGTTTTATTCATTGTTGTTGTACAGTCACTAAGTCATGTCTCACTCCTTGTGAGCCCATGAACTGCAGCAGGCCAGGCTTCTCTGTCCATCGCTATCTCCCAGAGTTTGCGCAAACTCATGTCCATTAAGTTCAGTGATGCCATCCAACCATCTCATCCTCTGCCATCCCCTTCTCCTCTTGCCCTTAATCTTTCCCAGCATCAGGATCTTTTCTTTTTAAAAAACAAATTTATTTATTGATCTTTTAATTGAAGGATAATTGCTTTACAGAATTTTGTTGTTTTCTGTCAAAGGGTCTTTTCTAATGAGTCGGCTCTTTGCATTAGGTGGCCAAAGTATTGGTGGCCAAAGTATTGGAGCTTCAGAATCAGTCCTTCTGATGAATATTCAAGGTTGATTTCCTTTGGGATTGACTGGTTTAATCTCCTTGCTGTCCAAGGGACTCTCAAGAGTCTTCTCCAGAGCCACAGTTCGAAAACATCTGTTCGATGCTCAGCCTTCTTTGTGGTCCAACTTTCACATCTATATGTGACTACTGAAAAAACCATAGCCTAGACTATGTGGACCTTTGTCAGCAGAGTGTTGTCTCTGCTTTTAAATATGCTGTCTAGGCTTGCCATAGCTTTTCTTCCAAGGAGCAAGCATCTTTTAATTTCATGGCTGCACTCACCATCCACAGTGATTTTGGAGCCCAAGAAAATAAAATCTGTTACTGTTTCCACTTTTTTTCCTACCTATTTTTGTTCATTACTATATCCCTAAGACTTAGAATAGTGGCTGTGACATAGCAAATGCTCAGTAAATGTTTACAAACAAAAGAATGAAGACAGACTTACTCTCTGGCTTGATGAGACTTCTGTCTGAAGCCTTCCTGTTGGACCATTCCCAAGACTGGCCATATAATACATCAAGCCGAAGCAGTGGTTAAAATATTGATTCCCAGGCATCACTTGCTGATGAATGAATTAGAATTTCAAGGGAGGGCCCCAGAAATCTTTATTTGGAGATCAATGCTTTAGTTGATCAAGAATTGACTCAAGTCAGGGTCCCAGGGAAAAGGCTTTTGTGTGTGTTTGTGTGTCAAAATCTCGTGGCTAACCATATGAGCTCTCAAGAGAACTTTAATAGCTTCATCCAATCTTGATTCATCTGGTATCAATGCCTGGCATGCAGGAAGCACTTAACTATTTAGTTCAGTTCAGTCACTTAGTCGTGTCCGACTCTTTGCGACCCCATGAATCGCAGCACGCCAGGCCTCCCTGTCCATCACCAATGCCTGGAGTTCACTCAGACTCACGTCCATCGAGTCCGTGATGCCATCCAGCCATCTCATCCTCTGTCGTCCCCTTCCCCTCCTGCCCCCAATCCCTCCCAGCATCAGAGTCTTTTCCGATGAGTCAGCTCTTCGCATGAGGTGGCCAAAGTACTGGAGTTTCAGCTTTAGCATCATTCCTTCCAAAGAAATCCCAGATCTCCTTCAGAATGGACTGGTTGGATCTCCTTGCAGTCCAAGGGACTCTCAAGAGTCTTCTCCAACACCACAGTTCAAAAGCATCAATTCTTTGGTTCTCAGCCTTCTTCACAGTCCAACACTCACATCCATACATGACCACTGGAAAAACCATAGCCTTAACTAGACGTACCTTTGTTGGCAAAGTAATGTCCCTGCTTTTCAATAGGCTATCTAGGTTGGTCATAACTTTCCTTCCAAGGAGTAAGCGTCTTTTAATTTCATGGCTGCAATCACCATCTGCAGTGATTTTGGAGCCCCCAAAATAAAGTCTGACACTGTTTCCACTGTTTCCCCATCTATTTGCCATGAAGTGATGGGACTGGATGCCGTAATCGTTTTCTGAATGTTGAGCTTTAAGCCAACTTCACTCTCCTCTTTACTTTCATCAAGAGGCTTTTGAGTTCCTCTTCACTTTCTGCCTTAAGGATGGTTGCCAGGAGCGAGCATGGAGAATCCCACCCATGGCAAAGGTCATGAGGAAGAGGCCTGACGGGCAAAGGCGAGATCAGGACTCAAGGGACCCCCTGAACTTGCTCAAGCATCTACCCCCAAACCAGAATCTATCTGACTTACTATTTTATGCCTTTCATCAACTTCTCTGACATTAACAGGGGGCTGCCCTGACCACCTTTCGCTGGAAAGAGTTAACTTAGGGTTTTAGGTAATAAGTCTCCTGGGCATAAAAGGAGTGTTTCAAACCCTCTATTAGCATTCTAGCTTACCTGGCAGCTTTATCCAGACTCTTGCAACATTGTTGAGCCTATGCTTGCTGCCAAGTTCTCACATTCCTTATCCATTGTGTTCCTGGGAGTGCATATAGTCAGGATGTAGTAGAAACAAGTAATAGCCTTAGCATTAGCAACATTAGACTTTGAGTTAATAAGTTTTTTCTTTGCTGTAACCTACTGAATCTTTGCTCCATAAAAATGTAACTCTGTACTTTAAGGGTGATGCAGGCTAAGAATTTAAGAAGAAACACTTTAAGGGAAAATCATTGTTCTGGATGACCAAACTTTATCAAAAGAGGTCGTGGAATATCAACAGGCCACCAGAACAGAGGATGATGTGCAGAAAGTGGGACTCTTGTGCAAAGGAACCTGATATCAATAAAAGTTATTACTGATGGAATGTTGAGTTGACTCTGCATTTTTCACCTTGCTGTATGTATAACTCAGGGTATAAAAGCCGTGAGAAAAATAAAGTAAAGGGCCTCGCTCACCGAAGAAGCTTGGTCTCCCTGTGTCTCTTTCTTTATCTCTTTATCTATCTTTCTTCATTCGCCGATGTCGTCCATCCTGAGGATATCCCTGGACTCTGCTGAGCCTGGACCTCGGCAGGTGGTGTCATCTGCATATCTGAGGTTACTGCTATTTCTCCTGGTAATCTTGATTCTAGCTTGTGCTTCTTCCAGCCCAGCGTTTCTCATGACGTACTCTGCATAGAAGTTAAATAAGCAGGGTGACAATATACAGCCTTGACGTACTCCTTTTCTTATTTGGAACCAGTCTGCTGTTCCATGTCCCGTTCTAACTGTTGCTTCGTTACCTGTATACAGGTTTCTCAAGAGGCAGGTCAGGTGCTCTGGTATTTCCATCTCTTTCAGAATTTTCTACAGTTTATTGTGATCCACACAAAGGCTTTGGCATAGTCAATAAAGCAGAAATAGATGTTTTTCTGGAACTCTCTTGCTTTTCCCATGATCCAGCAGATGTTGGCAATTTGATCTCTGGTTCCTCTGCCTTTTCTAAAACCAGCTTGAACATCTGGAAGTTCACCATTCACATATTGCTGAAGCCTGGCTTGGAGAATTTTGAGCATTACTTTACTAGCATGTGAGATGAGTGCAATTGTGCGGTAGTTTGAGCATTCTTTGGCATTGCCTTTCTTTGGAATTGGAATGAAAACTGACCTTTTCCAGTCCTGTGGCCACTGCTGGGTTTTCTAAATTTGCTGGCATATTGAGTGCAGCACTTTCACAACATCATCTTTCAGGATTTGAAACAGCTTTACTGGAATTCCATCACCTCCACTAGCTTTGTTTGTAGTGATGCTTTCTAAGGGCCACTTGACTTCACATTCCAAGATGTCTGGCTCTAGGTGAGTGATCACACCATCGTGATTATCTGGGTCGTGAAGATCTTTTTGTACAGTTCTTCTGTGTATTCTTGCCACTCCTTTTTAATATCTTCTACTTCAGTTAGGTTCAGACCATTTCTGTCCTTTATTGAGCCCATCTTTGCATGGAATGTTCCCTTGGTATCTCTAATTTTCTTGAAGAGATCTCTAGTCTTTCCCATTCTGTTGTTTAGTTGGAAGGAAAATGAAATGAAACCTGCACTTGGTTGTCACAACTGTCCTGATGCAGTGGAAAGATCACTGCTCTGGGAACCAGGGTGACAGGGATTGCACCCCAATTTTTCTGCTTCCTAGCTGGGAAGCCTGTGAGATTCAATTTTCTCATCTATACAAAGAGAAACAGTTCTTACACCATGGAGCTGTTTCATTCACTCATTTATTCATTCCTTCAAAGCATTAAGTATCTTCTGCATTTCAGGATTGAGCCAAGGCACAGGTGATATAGAGATGAATGAGATGCAGTCATTGCAATGAAAAATGATTTTTCTGTTCCCAGGACTAAAAACTCCAGAAATACATCTACCTCTGCTTCATTGACTACACTAAAGCCTTTGACTGTGTGGATCACAACAAACTGGAAAATTCTTCAAAAGATGGGAATACCATACCACCTTAACTGCCTCCTGAAAAACCTGTATGCAGGTCAAGAATCTACAGTTAGAACCAGATATGTAACAATGGACTGGTTCCAAATTGGGAAATGAGTACATCAAGGATGTATATTGTCATCTTGCTTATTTAATTTCTATGCAGAGTAAATCATGCAAAATGCTGGACTGGATAAAGCACAAGCTGGAATCAAGATAGCAGGGAGAAATATCAACAACATCAGATATGTAGGTAACACCACCTTAATGGCACAAAGTAAAGAGGAACTAAAGAGCCTCTTGATGAAGGTGAAAAAGGAGTGTGAAAAAACTGGATTAAAACTCAACATTCAAAAACTGAGATCATGGTATCTAGTCCCATCACTTCATGTCAAATGGGTTGGGGTGGGGAGGAATGGAAACAGTGGCAGATTTAATTTTCTTGGGATTCAAAACCACTGCAGATGGTGACTACAGCCATGAAATTAAAAGACGCTTGCTCTTTGAAAGAAAAGCTATGACAAACCTAGACAGCGTATTTAAAAGCAGAGATATCACTTCACCAACAAAGGTCCACATAATCAAATCTATGGTTTTTCCAGTAGTCATGTATGGAAGTTAGAACTGGACCGTAAAGAAGGCTGAGCACCAAAGAATTGATGCTTTTGAACTATGGGGCTGGAGAAAACTTTGAAAGTCCCTTGGACAGCAAGGAGATCACATCAGTCAATCCTAAAGGAAATCAACCTGGAATATTCATTGGAAGGACTGATGCTGAAGCTCCAATACTTTGGCCACCTGATGCGAAGAGCTAACCCATTAGAAAAGACCCAGATGCTGGGAAAGATTGGAGGCGGGAGGAGAAGGGGGTGACAGAAGATGAGATAGTTGTATGGTGTCACTGACTTAATGGACATGACTTTGAGCAAACTCTGGGAGATACTGAAGGACAAGGAAGGCTGGCGTGCTGCAGTCCATGAGGTCCCAAAGAGTCGGACACAACTTTGCAACTAAACAACAAAGGACAGAAATGTCCTACCCTCATCCTGCTTGTAGCTATGGTCTTGGTGAGGCCCAGAGTAACACAGGAAGAAGAACCAAATCTGGCATGCAGAGTCTTTTGTTTAAATCTGGAGATTTCCAGTATTATGAGAATATGCATGGGACTTTCCAAACCAGCTCAAAGGTGGCAACTTTCCTCAAAAATTATTTAGGATAAGATGACTTTCTGTACTGTAAATCTTCATCCACTTATCCACATAACAAGCATTTATTGGGTGTTTACTTACTGCTATTCCTATTGGGTATGTGCAAATAGTGGAGACTGCAATTTGAAGCAAAAGAAATACTGAATAAGAAACTGGTTTGAGGAAAGATTGTGAATTCAGTTATGGAGATGCTGAGTTTAACAGTCCTGTGAGTGGTATATGCCTGGAGCTTAGAGGAGATGTCTGGTTTACTATGTGTAGAAGACCTTGAAAGCATGGATGTGAGCGGCACTAGAACAGAGTGTAGAACAAGAAGAGGGCTGAGGACCTCTCATCTCTTCCCACTGCAGGACCTCCCCAACTCTCATCACCATAATAACACACACTCCATAATAAAAAATCAGAGGCAAAATCAAGGGGAACAGGAGGAGGAAGATTTTTATGCATTTATTTGAAGCCCCATCAGGCTTTCTGCTCTTCTTCATTCAGACTTTTGACATCTTATCTACAGCACTTGACAGTGAGCACTGCAAGAATGCCCCCTATATCCGGGTTTTCCAACACCTCTGTTAGGAAAGGAAGAATACAACATGGACGTTCTTAACGGCGAGCAATTTGAAAGCAAAATTTAAAAAATCCCATTTAGAATAGCATCAACATTTATCAAATACTTGGGAATAAATTTATAAAACCTCAGCACTGAAAATGATGAAACATTGCTGAGAGTAAATATCAAATACACAGAGAAATATGCCAGTTTTTGCATTGAGAGATATTAAATGCCTAATATAGCTTCCCTCTACCTAATATAAATTCAATGAAATTCCAATCAAAATTCCAATAGTCACCTTTTTTAGATTTGAAAAATCTGATTTTAAAATGTATTTGGACATTCATAGGACCTAGGGGCTTCCCTGGGCTTCTGCGGTGGCTCAGATGGTAAAGAATCTGCCTGCAATGCAGGAGACCCAGGTTCGATCTCTGGGTCAGGAAGATCCCCTGGAGAAATGAATGGCTACCCACTCCAGTATTCTTACCTGGAGAATTCCATGAACAGAGGAGTCTGGAGGGCTACAGTCCATGCATCAAAGAGTCAGACACAACTGAGCAACTTTCACTTTCACTTTCCAGGACAAGTAAAGCAACTTTTAAAAAGAACAAAATTAAAGAACTTACCCTACCTGAGTTCAAGGCTTCCTTAAAACTACAGTAATCAAGACCATTTGGTACTGGTAAAAAGATAGACATATAGATAGATCAATAGAATAGAGTAGAGACCAGAAACAGACCCACATGTATACAGTCAACTGTTTTTGACCAAAATACTAAGCAATTCAATGGAAGAAGGAAAGCTTTTTTTTTCTCCAATTCAACAATTGTGCTAAAATTACTAGCTATCCAGTGGTGGGGGGTGGGGTGGGGGGCACAGGGAATGAACAATAATGCCGTATACCACATTTTACTCAAAATAGAATCAGAGACCAAAATCTAAAATGTAAAAATAGAACTTTCTTGACAAAAAAAAAGAGGAGAATATCTTTGTAACCGTGGGGTAGGCAAAGATTTCTTGGATAGAATACAAAAAGCATTTTATTTGATTAAAAGAAAAATTATATATTAGACTTCATCAAAATAAAAAACTGTTGCTCTAAGAAAATGAAAAGGTAAGCCATATTCTGAGAAAAAATATTCATAACATATATAAGATAAGACAAATTCATAATGTATAAAGAACTCTTACAATTCAATAAGACATGCAGCTCAGTATGAAAATGGGCAAAGAATTTGAACAGACATTTCACAGGAGAAGGTATACAGATGTCAAATAAGCACATTTTTACAAAGCTCAACATCATTAGTCATCAGGAAAATGCAAATTATGACATGAGACGTTGCCATGCGTCCAGTATTATGGGTTAAACTTTAAAAAGTTGACTATACCAAGTGTTGGTGAGATGTGGAGCAACTGAAACTCTTAGACACTATTGGTGGGAATGGAAAAGTGTACACTCACTTTAGAAAACGGCTTGATAGACATTTAAAATGAAACTGACACCTACCACATGACCCATCCATTCCATTCACAGATATTTACCCAGGAGAAGAAAAATAACTTTCCACACAGATACTTGTTTAAGGATGTTCACAGTTTTATGTGCAATAGTAAAAGAATAAAAACAATTCAATCAACAACTAAATAGCTGGACTGTGTGGTACAGCCATACAATGAAATAAAGGCAATAAAAGGAAATAAATTGCTGGACACACTTGACAAAATGAAAGAACCTCAGAATCACTAGAGGCAAACGCATAATGGGCAAATTCTCTCCCCATCCTCCCCAGAGCACACATACTGTGTAATTCCATTTACATAAGATTCTAGAAAGTACAAACTAAGCTATGGGACAGAAAGCAGATCAGTGTTTGCCTGGGGAAGGAGTGGAGGGAGTGATGGATTCAGAAGGGGCACGGGAAACTTTGGGGAGTTATGCAAATATCTGCCCTCTGAATGTTGGTTTCATGAGTACATATATAAATATCAAAACTGACCAAATTTCACATTTAAAATATTTGGAAGTTACTGTACTTCAGTTGTTGTTGTGTAATTGTTAAGTCATGTCCAACTCTTGGCCATTCCATGGACTGTAGCCTGACGCTCCTCTGTTCATGGGATTTCCCAGGCAAGAATACTTGGGTGGGTTGCCATTTCCTTCTCCAGGGGATCTTCCCAACCCAGGGATTGAACCCATGTCTCCTGCATTGGCAGACAGATTCTTTACCATTGAGCCACCAGGAAAGTCCCACTGAACTTCAATCAAATCTCCATAAATTTGGAATTTTTAAAAAAACATGTGAAACTAAACTAATTCGTTTAGGGAGGGTAGTGATACAAGGGATCTTTGGGGGGCACAGGGTGTCTTTGAGGACCTGACAATATGCTGTGTCTTGCATCTCTCCCAGTGCCACAGCTTGTCAGGGCTCCATCGTTGGGCTGCATGCTTTGCCCACATTATGTCATTTAATCATCAGGACAACCTTATAACAGAGGAAAAGGAGAAACTAACTTTTTAAAAAGGTCATGTAGGTCCCCAGTGGCAGAGCAGGATGGGAACCCTGTGTATCAGCCTCACAGCCCTAACTAGCAGCCTAGGCTGGAAGTAGGAAGGAGAAAACTCACCCTGACCTGCTGCGTAATGGAAGAGGATTCTTTGAGGCCAGCAAAGTGTTAGGCTGGCAGCAAGCACACAAGCAGGAGACAGTGGCAGCCCAGATGGTGAGCCCTCAGAAATGCCGGGTGTGGGGCCAGCCGGAGGGGAGGGGACCAGCTGTTCCTCATCTCCATCCCCTCCGGGTCGGATGTCTGCACTTGCTGGGTTTTGGCTCTGAGCCAGCCTGGCCCTTGTCTCTGAACCCAGCTGCAGAGCCATCAATGCTGCTGCCTGCTGCAGGCCCCAGGTGCCGATTAGCACCGTGGAGAGTGGAGGGAGCTTGCCTGCCGCAAAGACGGAGCAGGTGGAGCACGAATGGGTGTGGGAGGGGCGAGAGCAGCAGGGTCAGGGAGCAAGGAATCCAAAGAGGCTGAATGTGGATGGAAATCGCAGCCCCACTTCTGCCCCAGCTGTGAGCAAATGAAGGGACCGTAGGCCCTGATGCCTGTAGTCCAGGGTTCAAACACCAACTCCACCGACTCTTCATCCACCAACTCTCCAACTCCTCATTCCTAAAGTGAAGTGAAGTGAAATCGCTCAGTCGTGTCTGACTCTTTGCGACCCCATGGACTGTAGCCCACCAGGCTCCTCTGTCCATGGGATTCTCCAGGCGAGAATACTGGAGTGGGTTGCCATTTCCTTCTCCCAGGGGATCTTCTCAACCCAGGGATCGAACCCAGGTCTCCTGCATTGCAGGCAGATGCTTTAACCTCTGAGCCACCAGGGAAGCCCCTAAAATGAGGCAGTAAATTCTTATGATGACAAAATGAGAGTTAATCAGGAAGTATCTGGCACCTTCTAGAGGCCTGGAATACTGTGGCTTCCTCCCACTTGAACTCAGAAATCATGACCAAAGACCCCACCCTGTCCCTGGAGTCCTTTCAGAGTAGTAAGAGGCAGACCTTTTTAACAAACAATTCTATGAGGCTGAATGAAGCAGGTCTTACTGGAGCTGCCAAGGGGGTGTATGGAAGGCTTCTTGGAGGAGGGGGAGGAGGGAGCATCCTGGTATAGTGCTTACCACTTCAAGAAGGAACTGCCCAACAAGAAGGAACTGTCAGGGTCCAATCAGGGAAGCAAGAGCTGAGGAATTTATTACAGGAATTAGACGCTGCTTGATGATGGGAGGAGCTGGGGAAGCAGAGGTGCTGGAGGATCAGAGAAGGGGTCACCATTTGTTCAATCTGAGATGCCTTGTCTGGCCACTTATGTGGAACTGCCAAGGAGATGCTCCTGGAGAAGATACTGGGCAGCTGTGCCAACCTGGAGTTCCCACATCTGTGGGTCTGCAGCTCAGTGTTGAGTGGTGGGCTAGGGCTGCTATTGGCCAGCACCAGGAAGAAGAGCTCGATGCAGGGCAGACAGCTGGACCCCCCAGGCATTGCTGCATCTCTCACCACATACAACCACAGCAGCCTTTAGACAGTACAGCTGCCTCTTCATTTCTGTTTCCAAATCTCATAAAGGTTCTTCTTTCGGCTGACTCAACCCAAAACCAAAAATGGAATGGGAATTCTGGAAAATATTTGTTGTTTTAGTTGCTAAGTAGTGCACGGCTCTTTGTGACCCCATGGACTGTACTCCACCAGGCTCCTTGTCATGGGATTTTTCAAGCAAGAATACTGGGGTGGGTTGCTGTTTCCTTCTCCAGGGGATCTTCCCAACCCAGGGATCGAACCCACATCTCCTGTATTGGCAGGCGGGTTCTCTACCACTGAGCCATCAGGAAAGCCTTCTGGAAAATACAGTTCCAACTTAACCAAGTTAACACAGTTTAAACCACCAGGAATGATGAGTGGGAAGCAAAGACAAGGAACGGCATCCAGGCAGAGGGAACCACACTTGTAAAGGTTCAGATGTATAAACACTCCAAACTCTTCCCACCTTAGTTTCATCCACATTTATATACATTCCCTGTTTATATACATACACTCTCCTGGAGTATTCAGTTTTCCTCATCATACTTTGTCAATCTTTTCTTTATGTGTTTAATGTGTGTTTCTTCTACTAGAGGGTCTACCTTGGTGGCTCAGATGGTAAAGAACCTGCCTGCAATGCAGGAGAACTGGGTTCAATCTCTGGGTCAGGAAGATCCGCTGGAGAAGGGAATGGCTACCCACTCCAGTATTCTTGCCTGGAGAATTGCATGGAGAGACAGGCCTGGCAGGCTACAGTCCATGGGGTTGCAAAGAGTCAGACATGGCTGAGTGACTAACACTTTTACTTCACTTTCTTCTCAGTTCAGTTCAGTTCAGTCGCTCAGTCGTGTCAGACTTTTTGCGACCCCATGAATCGCAGCACGCCAGGCCTCCCTGTCCATCACCAACTCCCGGAGTTCACTCAGACTCACGTCCATCGTGTCCGTGATGCCATCCAGCCATCTCATCCTCTGTTGTCCCCTTCTCCTCCTGCCCCCAACCCCTCCCAGCATCAGAGTCTTTTCCAATGAGTCAACTCTTCGCATGAGGTGGCCAAAGTATTGGAGTTTCAGCTTTAGTATCATTCCTTCCAAAGAAATCCCAGGGTTGATCTCCTTCAGAATGGACTGGTTGGATCTCCTTGCAGTCCAAGGGACTCTCAAGAGTCTTCTCCAACACCACAGTTCAAAAGCATCAATTCTTCGGTGCTCAGCCTTCTTCACAGTCCAACTCTCACATCCATACATGACTTTCTTCTACTAGAGTGTTAATTCCATGAGGGCAGAGACTTTGCTTAGCTATCAATTCATTTCCAAGAACAGATCCTGGTACAAAGCAGATGCTTAGGGCATAGTCTGTTACTATACCCTAATATCCATTTTCCTGTACTTCTACCATAGTAGAATCCTAATTATCTCCTGGATTATCACTACTCAGAATAAAGACTACATTTCCCAAGCTCCTTTGGAGCCAAGTGTGACAAAGACCTGCTGAATGGGATATAAACAGAAATGTTAAGAGGCAGTTTTCCAAGAAGTTTCCTTGAAAGACAGCTGGTCTATGCTCTTAGCTTTTTCTTTTTGATTTCTTACTCCTCTGGCTACCTGGAGTGCATATGTGATACCTGGAAGTTTAGCAGCCATCTTGAAAGATACAGATCAAGAAATATTGCCTTAGGATCATAGAGCAGAAAGCTAGAAGGACCACGTGACCCAGGAAGTTTGGGAAATCAAGTGACCATATTAGTCCTACATTGCCAACCTCCAGGTTTCTACCTGTGAGAGAAGTAGATATCTATCTTATTTATACCATTATGAACAAAGCTGGAGGCATAATCCTCCCAGACTTCAGACAATACTACAAAGATACAGTAATCAAAGCAGCAACGTATTGGCACAAAAACAGACATATGGATCAATGGAACAGAACAGAGAATCCAAAAATAAACCCACATGCATATGGACAATTAATCTTCAACAAAGGAGGCAATAGTATGCAAGAAGAAAAAGACAGTCTCTTTAGCAAGTGATGTTGGAAAAGCTGAACAGCCACAATCAGTGAAGTTAGAACAGTCCCTCACACCATATACAAAATAAAATGGCTTAAAGACAAACACAAGACACTATAGAACTCCTAGAAGAAAACACAGCCAAAACATTCTCTGACATGAATCAAAACAATGTTTTCTTAGTTCAGTCTCCTAAGGCAATAGAAATAAAAGCAAAAATAAACAAATGGGATTTAATTGAACTCATAAGTTTTCGCCCAGCAAAAAAACCCCATAACAAAATAAAAATACAACAAACAGATTGGTAGGAAACATTGGGTTGGCCAAAGGTTCATTCAGGTTTTTTTGTGAGCCTTTTGGCCAACTCAATATTTGCAAGCAATGCAATTGAGAAGGGCTTAATTTCCAATATACACAAACAGCTCATATAACTCAATAACAAAAGGGAACAATCCAATCCAAAAATGGGCAGAAGAACTAAACAGATATGTCTTCAAAGAAGACATATAGATGGCAAATAGGCATATGAAAAGATGCTCAGCATCTTTAATTATTAGATAAATGCGAATAAAAACTAAAAGAGCTATCACCTCACACTGGTCAGAATGGCCATAATCAAAAAGTCTACAAATAATAAATGCTGGAGAGGGTTTAGTAAAGGGGACCCTCCTACACTGTTGGTAGAAATGTAAATTGGTACAGACGCTATGGAGAACCGTATACATGTTCCTTCAAAACCTAAAATTAGAGTTACTATATGACCCTGCAATCCCTTGGCATATACCCAGAGAAAACTTTAATTTGCATCAGCAGGTGGTTTCTTTACCACTAGTGCCACCTGGGAAGCCCACCACCACCACCCCACAAGCCAATTTGGGTTTCCCTAGAAGTAGAGTCTGAGACAAGGATTTGGGTGCAAGGATTTTCTTTAGCGAGCAGTCATAGGAAGAACAGGTAAGACAGTGGGGAAGCAAGGTATAAGGGAAGAAAGTCAATGGAGGTGCATTAATGAACAAGCGAAGGACGTCTGAGTTCAGTCTCACTGGGCACTTTAGAGTTATTCTAACCTGCAGGCAAAGAAACTGGATTATTTATAGGCTAACTCTCATTCCTCATTGACTATTTAAAAAAAATGTATCCAGGATTTGTTTTGATTATGTAGAGTAAGACACACAGATATGGAAATGACTGTCATAAAGGAAGAAGTTTTCACCATCATACCCACAGATCCCTAGACACAGGAGGCATGACAGGCCATGCAGGGCCACCCTGCAAAGTCCCAAGATCAGTCAGAAGGCAGAGGGAGTGAGGGGAAACGGCACGAGCCTTTATTGTGGTTTCTGCAGGAAAAGCAAGGCAAGGTACATAGGCTTAGGGTTGGCTAGCTTGAATAATTTCAGTGACCTCTGGAGCATATCAGCTATCTGCAGTTGTCAAATACTTGGCCCTAGGATGATTAAGCCAGACGGACAGTGGACTGGAGTATAAGAGCCTGATAAGGGTTACTTCAGGGCTATGGATTTAGATAATTGGTATGCCTATGGAAGTTGCACTGGCAGGTAAGTTCTTTATTATTTCCAGAAATTGACTAAGCCCTGGAAGGGGGAGTCTCTACAGGATCAGCAACACCTTGAATGTCAAATAAAAAGGTATGATTAGTACATTAATGCTGCTAACTTCCTGGCATGTATGGGGTCTGTGATGCTGAAGGGTAAAGGCAGGGCACCAGTGGTGTTCACTATGTCATTCTTGGTCCCTTGATTTCTACTTGGACCTTACAATGCACCCAGTAAGTTCCATGAAAAATTTTATTGGGATTTGTGTGAGAATCACATCAAATTTATAGTTTAATTTAGTACTAAGTAATATAATATACCAGGTTCCTCTGTCCATGAGGTCCTCCTATTCATAAATATTAGTATTTCCATTTTATAATTTGAGTCCTTACATTCATAAACATGTTATATATTTCCATTTAGTCAGTTCTTCAAGTCCTGGAGTAATTTTTACAATATAATATTCTACATGAAAGTTCCCATGTATCTTTTGCTTGATGCCTTTTCAGATTTTTGTTGCTGTTGTAAATAGAATCTTTTTTTCTATACATGTTATAATTTGGTACACAAATGCTAATAATTTTTAAAAGTTGATCTCGAATTTAGCAACCTGACTCTCTTACTAGCTTTAACAATTTCTCTGTATGTTCTCTTGGATTTTCTGCACAATCACATTATCTGCACATCCAGGTAGCATTCTTTTCCGATTCTTAAATGCTATTATTTCTTCCTTTTATAGGTTAAATCATATAAGTTGCTGCTGTTGGGCAGCCTGTGACCCTAAAAAAATATGGCAATTTCACATAATTTAAGCTACCACAAGAAGGTGTAGGACCTCCAATATAGTGCTGAATAGAAACTATGATAGAAGACATCCTTGTGTAAGTCTTGACTTTGATGGAAATTGCTTTTAAAGTTTTACCATTAAGTCTGATCAGTGCTACATG
Organism: Nanger dama; assembly: GCA_917880005.1. Taxonomy (NCBI): domain Eukaryota; kingdom Metazoa; phylum Chordata; class Mammalia; order Artiodactyla; family Bovidae; genus Nanger; species Nanger dama. The sequence goes on along the minus strand of CAKJTW010000110.1, from coordinate 516,924 downwards.
TTTATTAGGTTAAGGAAGCTAGTTTGCTAATAGTTTGCATTGCATGAGTAATCTGTTAGGGTAGTTTATTACATTAGTGAGTTATCTAATGTTGACTCACTCTCGGGTTCTTGGAATAAACACTACTTTGCCATGACGCAATATTTTTGTGTGTGTACACTGCTGTTTTCAACTTGGTATTATTTTATTTAGAATTTTTGAATCTACATTCATGAAAACTAATAGGAGCTAACATTTATTAGGTGCTTTCTATGTTCCAGGCACCATTAAGGCATTTTACATGAATTATTTCATTTCATCCTAGAAGGCCTATTGTTTTGAAGGTTATTTCCTCCTCTGAAATATGAGAGAACTGAGGCACAGAGAAGTTAAGTCACTTCCCTAAGTTCACAGAGAATATTAGTAGTGACACTAGAATATAAATCCAGACTGCTTGGTTCCAGAGGCCAGGCACTAACCACTAACCCATGCCATCTCCCTGTGAAAAATACCCATAAGTCACATTGGCCTATAATTCTCACAATTATACTATCCTCAACAAATAAGTTGGATAGCTTTTCTTCTTTTTCTTTTCTTCCTAAAAATTTTTGTCATATGTCTATAAAAATTTATTTTATCTGGAGTCAATTCACCAATATATTTTGACTTTCTTAGCCTTTGATTGCTTAAGGTTTCAAATCTCGGTTTGTAAGCTCACTTTGTTTTTTTTCCAATCTCGAATTTAGAGAAAAGTTGCAAGTATCATACAATGAACTTTTCCCCCTTGCATCATTTTGATTATATTTATAACATAAGCTTCTGACATTTTTATGTGCATTATTTACAAAGATATCTTTGCAGATATAGCCAACATATAGTCATCAATATCAAGAAATTAACATTGATACAGCATTATTATCTTATCCCCAGACCCTACTCATATTTTGCCAGTTGTTCCCATAAAGTCCTGTATAGCAAAAGGATCCATTTCAGAATCACATGTTGCATTTAGCTGTGATGTCACTTGAGTCTCCTTCTATCTGAAACAGTTTCTTAATCTCTGCTTGACTTTCATAACCTTAATACTTTTGATGATTACAGACCAGTTATTTTATAGAATATACCTTAATCTGGGTTTGTGTGATACATCCTCATAACTAGATTCAAGTCATATATCTTTGGCAGGAATATCAAAGAAGCAATCCTGTGCATTGGAACCTATCAGGTAATGTACAATTTTTATTTGCTCCATTATTCATGATGTTAATTTTGATCACTTGGTTGAGGTACTATATTGGTTTCCTAAATCTGGTCCCATCACTTCATGGGAAATAGATGGGGAAACAGTGGAAACTGTCAGACTTTATTTTTGGGGCTCCAAAATCACTGCAGCCATGAAATTAAAAGACGTCTGCTCTTTGTAAGAAAAGCTATGACCAACCTAGATAGCATATTAAAAAGCAGAGTCATTACTCTGCCGACTACAGTCCATCTCAGTCAAAGCTATGGTTTTTCCAGTAGTCATGTGTGGATGTGAGAGTTGGACTATAAAGAAAGCTGATTGCTGAAGAATTGAAGCTTTTGAACTGTGGTGTTGGAGAAGACTCTTGAGGGTCCCTTGGACTGCAAGGAGACCCAATCAGTCCATCCTAAAGGAGATCAGCCCTGGGTATTCTTTGGAAGGAATGATGCTAAAGCTGAAACTCCAATACTTTGGCCACCTCATGCGAAGAGTTGACTCATTGGAAAGACTCTGATGCTGGGAGGGATTGGGGGCAGGATGAGAAGGGGACGACAGAGGATGAGATGGCTGGATGGCATCACTGACTCGATAGATGTGAGTCTGAGTGAACTCCGGGGAGTTGGTGATGGACAGGGAGGCCTGGCGTGCTGCAATTCATGGGGTCGCAAAGAGTCGGACACAACTGAGGGACTGAACTGAATTGAAAGTTACTGTAACAAATTACCACAAATGTAGTGGCTTGAAACAACATAATTTTTTTTTTCTCTTACAGGTCTGAAAATCAGAAGTCCAATATCAGTCTTATGGGGCTAATATCAAGGTACTAGCAGAACTAATTCCTTGTGGTGTTTCCAAAGGAGAATCTGCGCCTTGCCTCTTCCAGTTCTGGAGGCAGCCTTGGCATTCGTTAGCTCATATCTACATCACTCCAATCTCTGCTTCCATTTTCACATACATTCCCTGATTCCCTGCTTCCCTTTATAAGGACCTTTGTGACTACATCAGTCCCACTAGGAAAATCTCCCCATCCCGAGACCTTTAATTTAATCACACAAGCAAAGTTTCTTCCACCATATAAAGTGATATCCACAGGTTCCAAAATAGGGATGTGGACATCTTTGGGGTCATTATTCAATCTACCACAGGTGGTATCTGCAAAATTTCTCCTCTGTCAACTCTTTTCAGTTCAGTTCAGTTGCTCAGTCGTGTCCAACTCTTTGCGACCCCATGAATTGCAGCATGCCTGGCCTCCCTCTCCATCACCAACTCCTGGAGTTCACTCAGACTCTCGTCCATCGAGTCAGTGATGCCATCCAACCATCTCATCCTCTGTCATCCCCTTTTCCTCCTGCCCTAAACCCCTCCCAGCATCAGAGTCTTTTCCAATGAGTTAACTCTTCGCATGAGGTGGCCAAAGTACTGGAGTTTCAGTTTTAGCATCATTCCTTCCAAAGAAATCCCAGGGCTGATCTCCTTCAGAATGGACTGGTTGGATCTCCTTACAGTCCAAGGGACTCTCAAGAGTCAACTCTTTTACCCCCTTATAATTAATAAACGTTTTGTGGGGAGGTATTTTGAAACTATGTTAAGTTCCTCATTTATCATCAAACTTTCATCATTTACTTACTACAATATAGTCTTAAATTTTCTCATTTTACTCAATGAATATTCCTCATTATTTATTTTAATGCTAAAATTGTCCCAGATCTGGTCAATGGAACCCTTTCTGCATCATTCTCTGAGCACTTCACTTATGTTCCAGCACAAGTTAGGCTAGTCTGAATGAATAATGTATCCTCTCCCTCTCTCTCTCTCTTCCCACCCCTCCCACCGTTGCTCACCTAACTTAAGGTTTTGCAGATGCCTCCAAGTCCCATGGCATTTTCAAGCTCCTATGCTATGGTGTATGAGAGGTAATGCACATACTATGAGCTAAGGCCTCAGACAACAGATCAGCAGCAGTATCCCTCTCCAGCATCTTTCAGGGATTGGGATACAACCAAGCCCCTAGCTTCCAGCCGAGAGTCTTTAGTCCCCTTCTATCCCTAAGCACCTGCCACTGCCTTTGACTTCCAGAGCCCAGTCGGCTCCCAATTTCAGCCTCCTCATTATTTTGCTTTCTTTTTCCCCCAAAGCTGGTTCATGAAGATCTTATTTTCAGCCTGGTTATGTCTTTTTGTTTGCTTTATACATTGATTTGGCCAAAAGTTTGTTCAGCTCTTCCCATAACATCTTACAGAAAAACCCAAACAAACTTTCTGGCCAACCCAATATTTCATCTATTTATTGCTACAGTTTGGAGAAGAGAATGCACTCAATCCTACATTCTCCAAGCCATCTTAAAAGGAAAATCAGCTCTGTTTCAACAGGGTTCTTTTAAAAGAATATATGCCAACATGTCAAATTATAGCAAAAAGATATTGGGGAAATCCATTTGATAGCAAGCCTGAGAGTCCTGGAGAGAAAGTGGTAAAGTTACTATCTTTAGGTGACCACTCCCCCAGACCCTGCCCTGTCCCTCCAGTTGCTAGGTCTGCCTGGTGGGGTTCAGGGAGGGGAGGAGGTAGAAGGCTTGGAATGAGGGGCTACAGGAATACTCCAAAGGCCTTGTAGGGTCCTGGATTGAGGCGCCACTTCTGGCCAGGTCCAAAAGTAAGGCTGCCCTGGTGCTGATGCTTGTCCTGTAAGGTCCCCCAACTCTCAAAGGAATGATGCTGATTCCAACTCTTAGCGAGGATCACTTGGCTGGAGGAGGGGGTGCTTGAAGCACCAAAGCTGTCTGTGGTCAGCACAGGTTGTAAGCTCAAGTGGGAGGACACAGTCAGTCCACTCTGGCCCCATCCTATCCCTTCCCCAGTCACTCAGTCTATTAGTATGTAAGGGGACCCTGAACCATTTAACCCTCCCCAAATCCACACACTTGCCCTAGGCATCCTTTCCCCAGTGTCTGCAGATAGCTGTGCCCCCACACCACCAGGCTTATTCCCCACTTCTTGCAGTGCTCCTTGCTTTCAGCAAATCCCATGGGCACAGACTGGAGATCTTTTCTGTAAGACCTCCTGAGTCCTGACAGGGCAAATCCTAGAGAACTGCCGGCTAGAGTATAAGCACTTTTCCGAAAAGGTAAGAGCGAGAGCCAGGGTCCGCCTCAGTCTCCCCAACTGTACAAAGGATGCAGGCACTGTTCTGCCAGCCTCCCTTTAGGGAAAGTGGGAGCCCTGAGTAGGTCTGGAAGTACCAAGGTCAGCCCCGGGGTGACGACCCTAGGAGGTTGGCTCGGAAGAGCCAGTGGCGCCCCCATTGGTGCTGGCCCCGCCCATTCCCGAGTGGGCGTAGCTCACAGCTGCTGCCCCCAGCGGGGTTCAGCTGGGCTCTCCGCGGGGTCCTAGTGCCCTCCGCACCACCACTTCATACCTCCGAGGCCGTGGGCACCCGCTCTCACTAGTCTGCTCGGGGCTGCCGGTGCCCCCGGCGGTCCGACAGCTGCACTCGCCTCGGCTACCTCTCCAGCCCCTTCCCGTCATGAGGAGCGCTCTCCCTCCGTTCCTTTTCTCCCTGGTTGCCCTTTGCGGGCGAGGTGAGTTCTTTTCGGGGAAGGAGGGACGGGCGCCTGAGTCCGGCAGAGCCGGGCTGAACTGGCTATAGGTGGGAGGGAAGGGGGGGGTGCTTAGCACTCGGGGAGTGGCCCGAGATTGTCCCCGACGAGTGGGGGGCGTGGGCGGGGCTAAGCCCACTCTCCAGCAGCAGGGGAGGGGCAGGATGAATGGGTCTGCGAGGGTTGGGGTGGGGACCGCGTGTCCTCTGTGGCCACCCTCCGAATCGAGCGCCTTTAGGCTGGGTAGTGGGGCTGAGTGGACAGGAAGGTGTGCTCAATCCCAGCGCTATTGTAGGGACAGCGAAATTTAGTTTGGGGGTGGGGAGGTGGGGGTGGGACTCAACTTGCCAGTCCAGGTGTGGACTGGACTGGATCTCCTAGGAAACACACTTCGTTGGCACCTCTGCCTCTGGTCACCTACCCCCTAGGGGTTGGCGGTCGGGACAGCCAGCTTGGCTGAGCGCAGGGCTGGTGAAGTGGGGCCTGCCACTCAGGAACCTGCAGACTCTACCTCAAAGGGAAACCCAGCCAGCCGTTCCCAAGCAGAGTCAGGTATGGTGAGGATTGCCTGCTCTGGGCCTCAGTCTCCCCATCTGTGTTCCAAGGACTCTCAGCTCCTACCCTCCAGCCCAAGCTTGTCCTTCCGGCTCTAGTCAGCCCAGAGGACCAGGGCTGTATCTTTCTTGGACAGAGACATACCAGGGGGTGTTGGAAGAGGATGGGGGACATGCAAGGTTCCTATTGGGAAGTGGAGCTCTCCCCAGAGATGATGTCTGCACTCCATGTGTGCGTCCTGGCTCTGTTGCCACTTGCTCACTGACCCTCTCTGGGCCTCCGTTTCCCTGTCTGTTCTATGGGTCTGATATGCCCAGACTTGTGCGTCAGTTGCAGCATTTCTCAAATATGGTCCTAGGGCCACCTGCATCAGAAACACCCAGTACACATCCCTGGGCCCCATCCTAGGCTCACAGGGTCAGAATTTCTGGAAGTGGAGCCCAGGAATCTGCATTTGTACAAGCAACCTGGTGATTCTTACACATGATTGGAGAAGCTACTGGTAATATATCATGAGCTCTTTGTAAAAACTAAAACCCTCAACTTTGGGGGAAAAACATCCATAGCTTCCTTTTAATAAATGCAAATCTCTTGTTCCCTTCCTCTTTTAAGGACAAACATCCTCAACTGAAAATCATTCTGCCCTTCAGATGCCCACTTGCCAAGATTCCATAAAGTGACCCTTCACTTTCTGTGGTTTGTGAAAAGAAGAAAGTGTTAGCAACCCATGGACTACTAGGATCCTCTGTCCATGGGATTCTCCAGGCAAGAATTCTGGAGTGGGTAGCCATTCCCTTCTCCAGGGGATCTTCCTGACCCAGGGATGGAACCTGGGTCTCCTGCACTGCAGGCAGATTCTTCACCCTCTGAGCCACCAGGGAAGCCCCAATAGCTGTGAGGCTCGTATTACAAACCAATAGCTATTGCCTTTCCGTTTTCCAATACAGCTTTTATGATAAGCTCTGATTTTTCAAACTGTACACACACTCACCCAGTTTAGAATTCCGAATATGGCTTCCTCGAAGACTGTCACCCCTCTCAGACTGTTAATGCCTTCAGAGAAGGCCTAGGAAGACAAGGCCCTGGACAGAGGCAGGTCAGGCCCACTCCTCCTCAGAATCACTGGGTCATGACTGACCCCTAGTGGTAGCCTCTTTGTGTATCTCTGCCGGCCCCAGGGCTCCAAGGTGACCCCTCACTGTGTGACGCTTTCACCTCTTCTGGGCCACCCCTGTCATCTGGGAGTGAGAGGCCTGTTCCCTGTCTTTTAAGCCTGGCAGGCCTTACAGGCATAAAGCAGCAGATTGAAAAGCCTAAACATGTATTATTTGAACCCCTCTCACCTTTGCTGCCCCCCACCCCACCCTGCCCCGTGCATGCATACAAGTACAAATGCAGGCACAGGCATGAGTACACACTTGGCTCTGGACCCCTCCATGGCTTCTGCAGGGACAGGCTCCTTAAGGGTATGATAGAAGACCCAGGGGTTGGGGATTGGGGTGGGAGGGGGCTCTACCCAAAAGAGCTTCCTAGACCTGGCTCTACCTCTGACTTGCTGGGGCTCCTTGAGTAAGTTCCTCCCCTTCTTTGGTCTCAGTTTCCCCAGATAAGAAATACAGAGTGGGATAAGTGGTCTAAGGTTTTGGAAACGCTTTCTCTGGAGCCCACAGCTGGTCCTCAAAATGGGAAGGGGTCCCTGGGGGCCAAATGAATGCCTGAGAGCCAGGACAGCCCCAAAGGTGAGCAACCTGAACCTCCAGGGGCTCAGAGCTGGATCATGGGCTCCCACAGCCTGCAGAACAGCCCTGGCCTCTTAGATACCCAGGTAAACCAGCCTCCTGGGGCTGCTGAGATGTGGGATCCAGCCCTTCAGGGGGTGGGGGCCAGGAACTACAGATTCTGACCTGAGCTGTCCCAGACATGCCAGATGGACCTGAGCAAGTCATACCCTGCTGAAATGGTGTGTCAGCTCGGGGGCTACAGACTGGCTTCCAGCAGCTGGCCTCTGGGAGGGGGTCTAGGCTGTGAGAGGCAGAGCTCAGAATGTAGGCCAGGCATCCACAGGACCCTCTGGGCAGCCTGGGGCAGTTTGGGGGAGGGACAGTGGGCAGCAGGTGCGCTGGGAGCATCTTTCACAGGCACTAAATATTGCATCTGCTCCAGATAGGCAACGAGTTGGAAAGTGTGTGGAGCAGGCAGAGTGGTAGCTGCCCTCTGTGGCCTTGCATCCAGCCCAGCTCCCACCCAGGAGTCCACCTCGGACCTGCTTTCTCGGGCAGTTCACACTGGGGGTCCTCTGGCCACATCCAGAGATGTAATCCCAGTGCGGGGCCTGCTGAGCTAGCAGACCCACCCCCCACCTCCTCAGCCTTCCTTATTCCCTCATCCTTTCCTCACTATTTCCTCTGTACACCCTCATCTCTTCCCTTCTTCCTGGATCTCCTGCTCAGGTGTCCTTGACCTTCCTTGAGGCTCCTTTTTTCCAAGGCCCTTCCCCCACCTACCCTTAACTGAAGTCACCAGAGTGAACATGGAGTTCCTGAACCTCACCTTCACTCCCAGACGTGTGAGGGAGATGGGACAGAGGCCCAGAGGCCACGTGGCAAGAGATCTAGGGTGTGAGAAAGGGCAGCTGTGGGGCTGTGAGCATTTAGTGGGGCTCACGACCACGTCAGGCTCCTTGCAGGAGGCTGCCTTTGCTGGGTCTCAAATATGGTTCTGAGCCCAGACCCTTCCTTTAAGCTCCAGACCAGGAGCCAACTGCCAGTTGGACCCCTCCATTTGGTGTCTCAAAGGCACTTTGCTCTCTGTAGGGCAGAGTCTGAGCCCAGGAAACTGCCCCCTGGCCCAGGCCTTTTCTCTTTTAGTGAGAGCATCACCATCTCCCCAGCTCTGAAAACAAATTCACATTTGAGTGATGTCTCTCCTCCACTACACAGGAGGCTCTCTGAGGGCAGGAGCCATTTCTGGGTCTTTGCTGGCTGTTATACCCAGCACATAACACAGTGACTGGCATAAGATAGACACTCAGATATTTGACGGCTGGTGGCTATTCTGGCAGAAGAGCGCACTGGAAGACTTAGAAGTGAGACAGTGAAGGTCACATGGGGAAATGAAAACAGTATATGTGGCTGAAATATAGAGCATCTAGGCATAGAGGTGGAGAGGTAAGGAAAGATCAGGTTGAGGAAATAATGGGGGTGCCAGGAGCAAAGGTCTCTGGATGCCAAGCTGAAACATGGAGATGTGAACTCTGCCTGCAGCTCTGAGAGGTTATGGGCAGGGATGGGCTCTGATCCAGTAGCTGTAGGAAGACCACTCTGGCACTGATGGGACATGGCAGCAGGGGCAGAGTTAGGTGGGGAAGACCAGCAAAGAGGTCTCCCTGGAAGAGCCCGGGGGCAGGGTGGTGAGCCAGGATCAGGGCTGGAGGGATGGAGAGAGGAGGACGGGCTGAGTGACTTGGAAAGTAGAAGAGACAGAACGGTGTGGCCACTTGGATGAACCAAGAGAGGGGTCAGAAATGGATGTCCTGGTGCCATTCACTGTCAGAGGGGACAGAAAGAAGATGTAGGGCAAGGTGGGAGAGAGCTGAGCTCTGAATTGGACAGATATAATTGGAAGACCCCACAGAGAGGCAGGCCTGCCCGCATCTTAGCTGCTCCGACCGGCCCTGAGGGCACCTGTGTTCCCTGGCCTTTGCAGCTTTCCCTTTCCTTGCCATCAGTTGGGTGAGGATCCTGCAGATCTGACTGTGTGCTTTCCCAGGGGACTGCCGCATGGCCAATGCAGAGGAGAAGCTCATGGACGACCTTCTGAACAAAACCCGCTATAACAACTTGATCCGCCCAGCCACCAGCTCCTCCCAGCTCATCTCCATCCAGCTGCAGCTCTCCCTGGCCCAGCTCATCAGCGTGGTAGGTACCGGGGGCAGATGTGCCCCAAAGTTATTCATCTGATCTTTTTCCATATGTGAAAATTAAGGAATAACCCTAAACTTTGAGACCCCTGACTCAGCTTCTAAGGTATTATTTTTCTTTCCCAAACTGCTGTCTGTGTCTTTGCATTTGCTGTTTACTTTGCTAGAGAGGTCTTGCCCACTTTGTGCACTCTTGTTCCACACTTTGGAGACACTTGCACATCCATGACCCCAATACCAATTACAATGCGCTGGCTTCAAGCATAGTTGGATGATCAACAAAGCATCCAACTCTGAGTGGCTAAAACAATAAGGACATCTGTTATATCACATAACAGGAGAGCAGGCCAGTCGTTTCAGTGTTGGTTAATGCAGTAATTCAGTGATGTCAGGATTCTAGGTTGTTGGCAGTGATGTCAGGACTTTGTCATTCTCTTGTTTCCTGGGCTCCCCACCCCCACCATGATCATAATATGGTGGCCATGGTTCCAAACATAAAATCTTCACATGACAGTGTCTGTGGCAGGAAATGGCAAATCTTTTTTTGGATACTTTTTGAGTATGAGGAAGACTTTCCCAGAGACCTCCCCACCTCTGGGCGTCCCAATAGTCAGGGCTACAGCTCATGCCTAAGCTTTCACTGATTGTTGGCTGGAGGAATGGAATTACCACGGTTAGCTAAGACTTAAATAATATGTGGTGAGACTTACCTGGTGGTCCAGCGGCTAAGACTCCACGCTCCCAATGCAGGGGGCCTGAGTTCCATCCCAGGTCAGGAAACCAGATCCTGCATGCTGCAGCTAAAGATCTCGCATGTTGCAATGAAGATGAAGATCCTGCGTGATGCAACCAAGACCTGGCACAGCTAAATATATAAATAAAGTGTGTGGCTAGGGAGGCCAGAGAAGGGCCCATGAAGTTCATGAGTATGTAATATCTAACAAAGTCATAGTTTCATTAACAAAGAAGTTGTAAGGGTGGAATGACCACTGAGTAGGTGGCCAACAGACCTGCCACAGACAGATGGGCCTCCAGCATGGCCACAAGCATCTCCTCCTTCTACCCTGTCATCTCCCTGTCTATTGAACAGATGACCTCACATATCCCCTACCTATCAGGGGGAATAGGAATCAGGGTACAGAAACCGATGGCTACAGAGGCCTGGGTGTAGGGACAGGGCCAGGGTCAGCTGCTGCCTTGGTCTAGCCAACTGGGTGAGGGTCTGGATAAATGAGGGTAGTCACTGTGGGTATGGAAATGAAGAATGGATGATGGAGTCCACAAGTAGGGTTGTCATGTGTAGATGTGGGACCTGGGTAAGGGTACTGAGGAAGGCTGAGGTAAAAGGAGCTCCTTCTCTCCCCTCTGCTGTCTCTGAGTTGGGGGTGCCTGAGAAAACCGTTGCCCATTGTTAATGTTCCCTGTGGCCCTTTCCACATCCCCACGCACAGGGTTGGAACCCTGCTCCGAGAGGAGCACTCACATGGGGAGTGTGTGGGGTACTGTGTCCAGCCAAGGGGAAGGAGCCAGCCAAGATGGCTGAACCTCCTCTGGTCCAGCGACTGCCTTCTTATCCCCAGCCTCACTCCCTAGCCCAGTCATCCCCCACAAAGCCAGCCCCTCCAATCTATAGACCCGGCGGCGAGGGCTTTGGCCAAGTTACTGGCTGGCTTCCTCCCCTGGGAGGAAGCACAGTTCCAGAATGGGGGAGGGGTGAAAAGCCTATGCTCTCTGCCCCTCTCCTCTCCGCAGGCCAACTGGAAGGAATAAGCGCTTCCGGCCAGGCCACTCCCAGGCTGGAGTCTGAGTGTTATTGTCCAGCCAAGGGCTTTTTGCTTAATGGGGTGAGCCCAGCTGCTGCCCTAGTGAGGAAGGACAGGCAGGCAGCTCTCGCCACACTTCCAGGGTCAGGCTGCCCCTCCCAGATCTGCTCTGTGAGGTAGCAGAAGTTACCAGAAAGAAGAGGGCACACAGCCTCCAGCCCCCACACCTGTGAGCCGTCATAATCCTGAAAGCTGTGTATGGAACAGATGTGAGGTTTGGGGGCTTACTTTCCCTACTCTATTTCAGGGTTTGGTTTTTGAGAAGGGAGGATTAGGGCATAACCAGTTTAAAGATGGAAGTTTCTAGGGCACAAACAGGGAGTTTGTGCTATGCGAAGGCCAGCAGGCCTTTAGAGATTGCACTCTGGGAATGCTGGGGCTGTCTTTGGGAAGGCAGCGGCTGGGGAAGTAGAGAGGACTGAGACATGGGACTAAAGAACAAGAGGCCTTTCTGAGTGATAGCATTGTTCTATACCTTGAAAGGAGATGGGCTACCTGGATAATGCATTGTTAAAACTGATCAAACTGTACCTCTTAAGATCTATGCCTTTCACAGTATGTAAACTGTACCTCCACTTAAGAAAATTTTTTTAAGGCAGATGAAGGTTTTCAGCTTCCATTAATGACAGAGTTGCTTGTTGCAGATTAACTTTCTCACAAGAATATTTAGAAAAGCCAGACAAAAATGCCTCTCCTCTTGACAGTTAGTTTGAAGGTCTTGGAGAGCTTGTAGGTCTAGGATTTGAGGGACCAGGACCCAGGAGGTGGCCCTGACAGTTTCTGGTGCTTTCGCCCTCATTTGATGATTCGTAAACACTGGGCCAAGGAGCTAGGGAGCTGAATCCAAAGTGGTGGCCAAGAGGTTGGGAAGCCCAGCTGAATCGTTGCCACTCTTGCAGGGCTGAGATGACACAAACTGGAACTGGAGCCCCACCAGGGAGATGGGCCTTGGTGAGAGCATTGAAAAGACCATCCCTAAGAATCAAAATGAGTCAAGAACAGACCAGCCCTCACAAAAATTAAAACCTGCTTTGAGCCAGCTCAGTCACAGATGATGAAAATGATTTTGTGCCCTTCCTCTGACTGCCTGCCATAAAGCCAAAGTTGGTCCTCCCTGGAGGCAGATAAAGTCAGATAAAAACCTACTAAGAAAGCAATAAGACAAGATGAAATAAGAAAAGAAAAATAAGAGATAAAAGAAGGGAAATACACACAGATGATTCAGATATTGAAGTCATCAGACATAGACTTTAAAATAACTTGCATTATGATGGTAAAATTTATGTTATATGTATTTTATCACTACTAAAAATAAAATAAATTTTCTTAAAAAGAAAATACCATGCATTAATATGTGTAAGAAACTTAAAGTGATAGAGAATTTAAAATGTATTGGATGGGTTTAATAGCAGATTGGTCATAGCAGAAGAGAAAATAAACAGCAAGAAAGGTCAATCGAAAATATCTAGACAAATGATAGAAAAAGGAAGGAAAACATGGAAATGAAGATAATATGGTATGTGATAAAAATATCAGGTTTAACATGTGCATCTAGAGTTCCTGAAAGAGTGAATATAAAAATAAGACAGACGCAATATTTGCAGTGATACTGACTGAGAATTTTCCAAAACTGACTAAAGATATTAAGATACAGGTGCAAGAGGCTCTGTGAACCCTATGTGGGATAAATACAAAGAAAATCTTACCGAGGTATATCATAGACAAACTCCTCACCACCAAAGATGAAGAAAATCTTACAAGCAGTCAGGAAGAAACAAGTCAGAAGAAACAATAAAACTAAATAGCTGCAGTGGAAGCCAAAAATTAAATGACATTTTTTAAATGCTGTAAGAAAAACCTGCAAACCTAGATGTATGCAACCAGTAAAAAAAAAAAAAAAAATTTAAAATGAAGGTTAAATAAAGATGTTTTCAGACAAAAAGAGAGAGAGAATTTAATAAAAGAAGACCCAATACTAAAGGATGTTCTTTAACCATAAGGAAAAATGGTCCCAGATGGAAGTACAGAAATGTAGGAAAGAATGAAGCATAACAGAAAGGGTAAATATATGGGTGAATTTGAACTGATATTGACAGTATAAAACAAAAAATATATCATGCAAAGTTTTTATTTTATGTAGCATTAAATACATAACAATAGCCCCAAAGTAAGGAGGGTATAGATGAAATGTTCTGAAGTTCTTGCCTTGTCCTAGAAGTGATAAAGGGACTAATTTATATTAGGTGCTAAAAGGTTAAGTATATGCATCTTGCAGTCTCCAGAGTAACTACTAAAAGAAGAGTCACATTAATAAGGGGAGAAATGGATAATAAAATAGTTAATCCAAAATAAGGCAAGAAAAGAGAGACAGGGAATAAACAGAAAACAGGTAGATGGTAGGTTTAAACCCAAATATATCAGTAACTACACTAAATGTAAATGGTCTAAATACTCTAACTAAAATAAGACATTTGGGGGAAAAAAGACAATTGACATGCATCTTCTCTCTCCTCTTTCCATCTACCGTTCAAGAGCCTAGAATGTGGGTATAATGGCTGCAGCTGCAGTAGTCACTGTGGGCCATGCAGATGAGGACCACATTCTAGGTGTGGTAGAGAAGAAATCTGAAGGTCCCTTTTGACTTTGTAGAGCGTAACTGCCATATTACCTTGGAGATACTTCAGGTTTGGTTTCAGACCACCACAATATAGTGAATGTTAAGTCACATGGTTTTTGGGGTTTCCCAGTACATATAAAAGGTGTGTTTACACTATGCTGTATTAAGTGTGCAATAGCATTATGTCTAAAATGCAATGTACATAACTTAATTTTAAAGTGCTTTATTGCTAAAAAAAAAAGCTAACCATCATCTGAGTTGTAATTTTTTTTGTAGTAGTAACATCAAAGATCACAGATCACCAGAACAAATATAATAATGAAAAAATTTTAAATGTTGCAAAAATTACCAAAATGTGACATAGACACACAAAGTGGGCAACTGCTGTTGGAAAAACTGTCAATAAGATGCTCCACAAACCTTGAATTGCCACAAACCTTGAATTCAGAAAAGATGCAGTGTCTATGAAGCAAGAGAGGATAGTGGCAGAGATGGGCAGAAGCAGGCAAATCTGAGACTTGTGTAGGGTCCCCAATCCCCCGGGCTGGCACTGTGGCCTGTTAGGAACTGGGGTGCACAGCCGGTGAATGGTGAGTGAGCGATCAAAGCTTCATCCGTATTCACAGCTGTTTCCCATCACTCCCATGACCACCTGAGCTGTGCCTCAGGTCAGATCACCAGGAGCATTAGATGCTCATAGGAGCACAAATCCTAACCCCAAGCAAGGTGGAATATCCTGAGATTGCCACAAAATAGAAATAAAGTGCACGATAAATGTAATGCACTTGAATCATCCTGAAACCATCCCCCACCACCACCTCAGTCCATGGAAAAATTGTCTTCCACAAAACTAGTTCCTGGTGCCAAAATGGTTTGGGGACTCATTGACCTACAGGACTTACTGATGGATCAGAGAGCCAGCGATCAGGGACACCTGCCAGGTTTACTGGCTTGTGGAATTGTATGGCTGGGGTGCCATTCACTGAGATGGCAATGCCAGTGGAAGCCCAGGTCTGGGTGAAGATAAGGAGCTCTGTCTCAGGCACGCTGGTTATGAAATACCTTTGAGCCTTTTGCAGATGTTAGGTCAGTGGTTGGTCACATGGCCCTGAAGCTCACAGCCTTTGCTTGATAAAGTGGGATCTGTTCACCTCCTACTTGGTGAACTGACAGCTGCATTTCCCTCTTCAGAATGAGCGAGAACAGATCATGACCACCAACGTCTGGCTGAAACAGGTAAGTGCCCTGCAGGGTCCCCAGCCCGAGGAGACGTTTTCTCCAGGGCTGCCCCTTGGCAGCGAGGGACCGACAAGTGACGGGGCCTTGCCTGTCTGCTCAGGAATGGACAGACTACCGCCTGGCCTGGAACAGCTCCCGCTATGAGGGTGTGAACATCCTGAGGATCCCTGCAAATCGTGTCTGGCTGCCTGACATCGTGCTTTACAATAAGTAAGTGAAAGGGTTGGCCACAGTGGTGAGGGGCCAAGCGTGGGGGTCCTCCAGTCCTGGGCTTCACCCAGACTCCCCGGCTGTCACGCTATAAGAGGAATTAGAGGTGCACAGAGCCAGCACCCTCAGTTACAGAGAGGAATCGGAGACCAAGAGATGGGAAGGATCTTAGGACTCAGGCACCAGGGCCAGCCTTCTGACTCTGAGTCCAGGGCTCTTTCTGTCCTCTATACCATTTTTTTGACTGTCAGTTGCTTTGTCTGTGTAGCACTGACTTGATATGCATACATATTTCAGGTAGGTGGAGGGGGCTAACAGACTTCCCAGGTCGTAGTTGTACCAGCAAAAGCATGAAATGATTATCAGTAGGTGGTGTAAAAACAGAAAGACCAGACTTCAAATCTTAGAGGTACTGCTTACTGGTTTTCTGACCTTGAAGGCAGCTGACTTCTCTGAACCTTGGTTTTCCCATCTGTAAAATGGGGACAATAATATTAATAATACCTACTTCATTGGACTGTTATGAGGCTTACATGAACTCATCTACATAAAGCCTTTACGCTGCTTCATGGCAGGGTCTCTCTCTGCTGTGCATTTGCCAATTAAAGCAGGCCTTTCCACTGAGAGCATGGGGGGTTGGAAGAGTGACTAGTGAGAAATAATCCCACAGGGCTCTTTGGCCGGTTCTAAGAACAGCCAGACATTATCCATGGGTTTCATGATGTTCTCCTCCATGCCTTGCCTCTGCCCCCAGCGCCGACGGGACCTACGAGGTGTCTCTCTATACCAATGTGGTAGTCCGCTCCAATGGCAGCGTCATGTGGCTGCCCCCTGCCATCTGCAAGAGCGCCTGCAAGATCGAGGTGAAGCACTTCCCCTTCGACCAGCAGAACTGCTCCCTCAAGTTCCGCCTCCTGGACATACGACCACACGGAGATTGACATGGTCCTCAAGATGCCCTCGGCCACCATGGATGACTTCACCCCTAGTGGCGAATGGGACATAATCGCCCTCCCTGGGCGAAGGACAGTGAACCCGCAGGACCTCAGTTATGTGGACGTGACTTATGACTTCATCATCAAGCGCAAGCCGCTCTTCTACACCATCAACCTCATCATCCCCTGCGTGCTTATCACCTCCCTGGCCATTCTCGTCTTCTACCTGCCGTCTGACTGTGGCGAGAAGATGACGCTGTGCATCTCCGTGCTGCTGGCGCTCACCGTCTTCCTGCTGCTCATCTCCAAGATTGTGCCACCCACCTCCCTCAACGTGCCGCTCATCGGCAAGTACCTCATGTTCACCATGGTGCTGGTCACCTTCTCCATCGTCACCAGCGTCTGCGTGCTCAACGTGCACCACCGCTCACCTAGCACGCACACCATGGCACCCTGGGTCAAGCGCTGCTTCCTACACAAGCTCCCCATCTTCCTCTTCATGAAGCGCCCCGACAGCAGCCCCTCTAGGGTCCCCCAGCCCAGCCAGGCTCGCCTGACCAAGTCTGAGGCCGCCACCACCACCTTGGCCATGGGCCCCACTAGTTCGTCCAACCTCTATGGGGGGCTCCATGTACTTTGTGAATCCTGGCTTGGCAGCTCCCAAGTCTCCAGCGGCCTCAGACTCAGCGGGTATCCCCAGAGATTTCCGGCTGAGGTCTTCTGGGAGGTTCAGGCAGGATGTGCAGGAGGCTTTAGAGGGCGTCAGCTTCATTGCCCAGCACATGAAGAGTGACGATCTGGACCAGAGTGTAAGTTGCTAGCCCAGCCCCCAACACCCACCCAATGGAAGAGGTTCGGACTCTACAGTTTCCCATTTCCTGAAGTTAATTCAGGAGACAAAGGCTCTCAGATTCTTTGCTTGAATAAGAAATCCAAGAGTAAAATGAGTTTTATTTTAGTTTTGTGCATCCAGGGAGAGGAAGGAAGTACCAGTGATCCTTTTAGTTTGTTTTGGGTTCCCCCAAAGCAGAGCTCGATATAAGGACCTAGGCAGAGGTAGATTTTTCTTCTGAAAAGTGATCCCACCCACGAAGCACATTAATGAAGTGGAGAAAGTGAGACGGGGAAAGGAGGAGGAGCCAGTGTGGGTATCAGTGAGCAGGATACCGCTATGGGCTCTGGGGCATCAGAGATTCCCTGCAGAAGCGTGGGAGCAGGCCTCAGAATCAGCCCCTAGGAGGGGAAAAGCACACTTGACCATCTCTCCCATCCCCCACTGCTCGAGTAGCCCTGGGGCATTAACTCCCCTGCACTTCCTGGTGACGCCAGCTGGCTGTGGAGCAAGCAGCTTTGGTGTGGGAGGAAGCCCAGGGGCAGAGCAGAGAGGAGAAGCAGGCAGGAAGTGGGAGGCTGACCGTGGGCTGGAAAATGATTTTGCAGCCTTCAGGGACAAAGGTGGGCCAGGGCACCCAGGATCTCCGCTTCCATGCTTGTCAGGCTTGCGAAGAAGCCACACAAACATTTATAGCTTTTAGGAGGGTAGACCTATCCATTCAAATATTACTGCTATGGTGACTACAATTAAAGATTTCCAAAACAGAGGTTAAGCTTACTTTCACAGGACAGAGCAATGAGTTCTAGAGCTCAGGCACCTCAGTTGATTCCACTGAACAAGTAAGGCTTCAGAGGACAATTTTATGACAGCTAAACACAGAACATAATGGTAACAGAAATTTTCCAAACCCGGCAGGAGAACAAGTTTCAGTCTTGTGAATGTTCGCATCTTAACACCTTATCGGATAAGATTCTTTGAACAGATTTTTTTATGACACAACATGCAGCTTCCCCAGGGAAAAAGAGGGCATCTCCATGTTCTTACCTTCCTGCAATTCCTTTTCACCAGCCTTATTCTCAAGGGACAGTTCCGGGATTCCATTAGTTAGTGCCGAGAGAAAAGAACAGGGTGGAAAAGCTCCAAAATTACGCTGTGAAAAAGCTTTGCTAACAAGTGGGATATAGGACACAAGCTCTTCTCCCCCTGTCCTGGGAGTATGATCCTTGAACCAGCCACATGAGCCTGGCCTGAGAGCTGGTTAGAGAGCCTGCGTCTCAGCTGCCTGCCCCGTCTTCCCACCGCCATCCCAGATCTGGTGGCTCAGCAGCTGCATTTTCACCGGATCCCCAGTGGATGCCTAGGCTCGGTCTAATCTGAGAGTCACACAGCTCTATAGGATGATCAGATTTCACTTTCTAAGAAGTAGATTGAATTACGCTTGCTTTAGTTCAGAACCATTCAGTAGCTCAGCATCACCTAATTCACTGACTCCCAAATGTTCATATGCAGCCTGGGGCCCTGCTGGCTAATTAGGAACCACTTGGGCAACTTTTCAAATACAGCTTTTGGGGCCACCTGTTCTGACGGAGCCAGGACCGCTGTGGGCAGCAGTCCAAGGGCCACATTTTTAACTAGATCCCTGCCAGTTCCTGTGCAGACACAGGGTGAGAAGCTAGTTGCCTGTACCCCTGGCTGAGCCAGGCCCCCACCCCTGAGCTCTCTCGTCTAAAGGTCTCACCACCCTCTAGCCTTTCCTCTATACCTCCTCCTGTTTCTAACTCAATTAATTAAAAGCATCTTGTGGGAAGGAGCCAGGCATGACCCACAGTTACCATAACATAATGGCCTGTGTCCGTTGAGCTCCAACCACACATCAGGCGCTCTGCCAGGACCTCACAGACGTTACCGCTAACTCTCCCAGGAACCTGTGATGTGGCATTTACTCAAACTCCCATTTTACAATAAAGAACCTAGGTCCAGAGAGGCTCACTGACTTGCCCAAGGTTACACAGCTAGCACGGAGCAGAGCCCAGCTCCACACTCAGATCTTTCTGATGTCATTAACATTTCTTGCCCTTCCCAGTGCCTTGCCCTGAACTGACACATGGTGGCCTTATTTGTTGATCGACTTTCTTGTGCCTAGCTGGAGAAAAGAGGCTTTCTTCCCTTCCAGAGCATGCTTGCTTGCCCCTTAAGCCACACTGAGCTGCTTCTCATCTTCAGCACTTTCACCCCTCCCTGGTGATTAAGGGGTCTCTATAAATAGTGCAAAAATATAAAAAGAAGGGGAGAGGCACATACACACACACAGAGTCGTTGGCAGTTCGGGCTGTCAAAAAGAAACCTGAGAGCCCCATGTGAAGAGTGTGAGGTTTCTGCAGTGGTTGTGTTTGGCTGGGGGTGTGGGACTGGTTGACCAGCGGTAGATGCCCACCGCTGACCAGGGCTCTGACAAATTGGGTCACTGACACCAGCCTGCCCACTGCTGCCCCAATTTCCAGCTCCAGAGCCGCTGCTGAATTTTGCCGATCCAGCCACTCTCCACCAGAGCAAGTTTGCATGCAGAAGGATCCAGACAGGCTGGGCTGGGGCAGGTGGGGAAGGAAGATCAGGAGGCTTGGTCTCTCTGGGGGCATCTCTCCCAGGCCAGGGAGGCAGGCACATCTGCAGCACCTCAGGAGGCCAGCCAGGTTCCTGCCAATCCTTTATCCCACAGCTGAGTCTGAGAAGAACCACACGGAGCATTGGGGTGAGCGCGGGGGAGCCAAGGGAAGGGCAGGAGGGTAGAGGAGAAAAACCCAGGTGATGTAGAAGAGTGGGTCTTGATTAGAGAACTAGCAGACAATCTGCTCTTAATGGAACTGAGCAAATTAAACAGCAGGATTTCCAGCTGTCCTGCAGGCCCCACTGCCCAGCCCCCACTCAGCTCGGTGTACCCCAAGTCTTCCTTTAGGTGAAGCCAGCTCAGATTAGGGAGGTTGGGGTGGAAATTAGAGCAGGCGCCTTGTGATCCTCAGGTCCTGCCCCGCTTATGTGTAATCAAGTTTGGTTTTGAATCACATATGTAGCACCAATAACCCCTTCCTCCTAACCTTTGTGTACAGCCCAGCTCCCAGTGGCTCCATGATGCCACGGAGGAGGGGGTGGATTGAGATAGGGGTGTGTAGGGGTGGACTGAGGACCCGAGAGGCACACAGGTTCTCAGCTGAAAGACCAGCCTCAGACTCAGAACTTGCCCTCCAAGTACTAAGTGGCCTGCAGGGTCCCTGGCCAGAGAGTGGGGCCCCGACTCAGGGGGAGGAGGGAAAACAGGACCCCTCACTCGGCCCCTGTAACTGGCCCTTCTGTCTGCCCACAGGTTATCGAGGACTGGAAGTACGTGGCCATGGTGGTGGACCGGCTGTTTCTGTGGGTGTTCGTGGTTGTGTGCGTGCTTGGCACTGTTGGGCTCTTCCTACCTCCCCTTTTCCAGACTCACATGCCTTCTGAAGGGCCCTAGGCTGCCCCGTGTGTCTGAGGCCCCCAGGATGTGGGGTGAGATGCTGTGAGTGGCCAGGTGGACAGTGTGCCATTTCCTTCTGGGTCACAGCAGATGAGGCCTTAAAGAAATGAGTCTATCAGCCATCAGCTCCATCCAACAGTCATAGCCATGGAGGGAGGCGGGAGAGGGGCCACGGCAAGGATGAGGGGCCTGGACTGTCCTCTCTGAAGGCCTTGGTAGAACCCCAAGCAACCCCCAGCAGGGGGTCTTTGAACACCTTAATTCTGACCTATCTTCCTTCCCCAGCAGACAATGCAGATAAAGATGAGCATAACGTTGTCATCCAAGATGCCACCAGGCATCTTACCTGCATCCCAGCCTACTTCTCACTCCATCTCTCTCCATTCCACCTGTCCACGAGGTTCACTGGCCTTTTAGTCCCTCACATGCTTCAGTATCTTCCCAGCTTAGAGCCCCTGCCTTTGCTGTACATTCTACCAATATCTGCTTCTCTGGATGCCTCGAAAGCTCTCCAAATGGCTGCATCATTAGGACTCTGCTCCACTCCATCATTTGTCCAAGGTCACCTCCCCCAGAGGCCTCCCTCAGCCCCTTTATTCCAAAGCATTCTCCCCCACAGCCGTGTTACCCCACCACCTTCCTCCAGTGCCCCTCGGCACCCAAGGCTCTCACTAGAGAGTTTATTGTCCACCTCTCACCCACTAGAGTGTGAACTCCATGAGAGCGGGGACCTAGACCTTTGTGTTCACTGCGATATCCCCACAGGACAGAGCTCAGCACACAGTAGGGGCTCAATAAATGTTTGTTGAATGAATACATGGCTCCTATTCCTCCTTCCTGCACCTTCCTCTGAGCATTTCCGTGGTTCCCCACCTGAAAGGAATGGCTGTCTCCTCCACACTCCCCAGCCCTGGTCATGGTCTGTTTTTCATCCTGCTTGGGTCAAGTGTGTCTCCTTCACTGATGCTCTGATTGGCTTCCCCACATATTATCTTCTGCACAGTGCCTGGCATGTAGTAAGCACTCGAAATATTTGTGGAATGGAGGAGGAGCTTTTTTTAAAAATCTACTTTAAAAATTATACAATAACACTGACTTTTATGTACTGTTCTGTTAATTTTACACACGTATAGATTCTTGTTTGGTGGTTCAGATGGTAAAGAATCTACCTGCAATGCAGGAGACCAGGCTTCAATCCCTGAGTCGGAAAGATCCCCTTGAGAAGGAAATGACTACCCACCCCAATATTCTTGCCTGGAAAATTCCATGGACAGAGGAGCTTGGCAAGCTACAGTCCATGGGGTCACAAAGAATCAGACACGACTGAGTGACTAGTACACACATGTGCATAGTAAGTCACTTCTGTTGTGGATTCAGGAATTGAACCTGCATTTCCTGCGGCTCCTGCATGGCACGCAGGTGGCTCTTTATCACTGAGCTACGGGGGAAGCCCAACACACACACACAGATTTATGTAATCAGGATACAGGAGACACTCATCACCCAAAACAATTCCCACCTGCTGCTCCTTACGGTCATGTGTCCCTCCACCCCTAACCCCCAGCAACCACTGAGCTTTTCTCCACTACAGTTTAGTCAAGAATCCCTTTGTCTGGAGAGTGACTTCTTTCATTCAGCGTAATGCCTTTGAGATTCATCTAAGCTGGTGAGGGTACCAATAATTTGTTCTTTTGCATCCATCATATGGATGTTGGAAGCACATTTTAGGTTGTTATCAGTTTGGGGCAATTATCAATAGTGTTACTAATCCCATGGACGGAGAAGCCTGGTGGGCTGCAGTCCATGGGGTCGCTGAGAGTTGGACATGACTCAGTGAGTTCACTTTCACTTTTCACTTTCATGCATTGGAGAAGGAAATGGCAACCCACTCCAGTGTTCTTGCCTGGAGAATCCCAGGGACAGCCTGGTGGGCAGCTGTCTATGGGGTCGCACAGAGTCCGACACGACTGAAGCGATTTAGCGGCAGCAGCAGCAGCAAACATTTACTTATAGGATTTTGTGTGATCAAAAGTTTTCATTTCTCTAGATAAATACTCAGGAATGTGATTTGTGGGTTACATGGGGTTGTTGTTGTTCAGTCACTAAGTTGTGTCCGACTCTCTGCGACCTCAAGGACTGTAGCACATCAGGCTCCTCTGTCCTCCACTATCTCCCAGAGTTTGGGTAAATTCTTATCCTTTGAGTCGGTGATGCTATCTAACCATTTCATCCTCTGCCACCCTCTTCGCCTTCTGCCTTCAGTCTTTCCCAGCAACAGGGTCTGTTCCAATGAGTCAGCTCTTTGAATTAGGTGGCCAGAATGTTGGAGCTTCAGTTCAGCATCAGTCCTTCCAATGACTATTCAGGGCTGATTTCCTTTAGGATTGAGTGGTTTGATCTCCTTGCAGTCCAAGGGACTCTCAAGAGTCTTCTCTAGCACCAGAGTTTGAAAGCATTAGTTCTTCCATGCTCAGCCTTCTTTATAGTTCAACTTTCACATATGGGGAGAGTATGTTTAACTTTGCCAGTGGCTAGCGATGTTTGACATCTTTTCATGAGTTTTTTGCCTTTTTGGTCAAGTATCTGTTTAACTCTTTTGCTCATTTTTAACACTGCATTTTAGTTTTCTTACTGCTGAGATCTTACAACTATTTAGGTATAATTTATGTATTGGATATTCCTGGTGGCTCAGACAGTAAAGAATCTGCCTGCAGTGCAGGTGATCTGGGTTCAATCCCTGGGTCCGGAAGATCCCAAGGAGGAGGAAATGGCAACTCACTCTAGTATTCTTGCCTGGAGAATCCCATGGACAGAGGAGCCTAGCGAGCTACAGTCCCTGGGGTCGCTAAGAGTCGGAGACGACCGAGTGATTAACACTTTCACTTTACACTTTATGTATCACAAAATCCACCCATTTTAAGTGTACAATTCAATGAGTTTAATAAGTTTATCACTATAACTCAGTTTTAGAACAGTGGCATCACTCTAATAAGATCCCTCATACTCATCCATTCCTGCTTTTGAGTTTTTTTTTTTAATAAGGAAGATAATCTTTTTAAAAAGTATTTATTGGGCTGCATCAAGTCTTAGTTGCAACACATGGGATCTTTCACTGCAGCTCACAGACTCTGACTGTGGTGCCCAGCTTAGTTGCTCCCTGATATGGAATCTTAGTTCCCTTACCAGGGACTGAATGGCGTCCCCTGCAATTCGAGGTGGCTTTTTAACCATGGGACCACCAGAGAAGTCCCTACTTTTGAGTTTTGAGGCTATTTTAGATGTTCTGGATACAGGTCCTTTGTTGGATATGTGATTGGCAATATTTTTCAGATAAAGGGCTTCTTGCCAGGACAAGGAGAATGCTCTAAATGGGGGCCTGACAGTAAGTCCCAATTCTTACAAACATTCTCTGTGTCTTGTAAAATGTTTCCTTTGGCTCTGTGTCTTGTAAAATGTTTCCTTTGGTTCGGTATTAATGTGGGCAGGTGGGCCATTGTGGAAATAATAAAGGTGACTCACCGGTCCTGTGCTAAAGGGACTGCTGGCATCCCTCAGCTACCCCACCGCACTCCCAGTGGGTGGTCAGACAGCGCAAGGGGCCCCAGGGCTGTCTGACCACACAGCAGTCCCGGAGCACTCAGGGGTGCAGATGGGCCGGTGTGCAGTGGAGATTTAGGAGGGTTCCAGGACAGGAAAGCTCACTGCTCTCTCTGCTGGCTTCATCTCCACGCCTCATTTTTGTTCTTTCTTTCTCTTGTTTTACTTTTTCATCAAGGGACATTGTAAACATATTTATTCAATAGTAGAAGAGCATAACAAACCCCCGGCTCAGGGCCAATACTGTTTCAACGGACTCACACCCTCTCCCTCGTGGTAAACTATAAGGATTCTTAAAAACACAATTAACCATTATCACTTTTAAAATATTGAACAATTACTTAATAGTGTCAAAATTCAAAATTCTGAGCCCTCGTCTTGAAGGTACGTTAGAGTCTTCCAGGCAGACAGACGATCGTCCGGCTAGCCCGATGGTCCCCAACCCCGGGGATGGGGAGACCCACAGTCACCCAGAAAGCCCGGGACAGAGATGCGGCCCCTATTCTTCCCCGTGGTCGGTCTAGACCTGCTCCGATTGGCCCGGCGCGGAGCCGTCTGTCCGTGGGCGGCACCGACCACAGAGCGAGGGGGAGAGAGCGCTTAGCACAGCGCACTGGCGCCCGCGGGTCCTCCTTCCAGGAGCGAGCGCACCTCTCTCGGGTTAGAGGCTCCGGAACCGCGCGGCGGCGGGCGGGGCCGCGCCGAGCTTGTGGGTGGGGCAGCCGGGGCTGAGCGCGCCGGGCCCGGGTCCGACTCCGAGCGGGGCGGCTGCGCTGCGCGCCTGGCCGCGCGAGTCTGTCTCCGCCACCGCCCCGCCGGCTCCGGATTCTTCGGCTCCGCCCGCCCCGCCCGCCGCCCGCCGCCCGCCGCCCGCCGCCCGCCCCGTCCGCGCGGAGCCTCCAGCCCGCGGGCCGACCCGCTATGGGCGCCCACCTGCGCGGTGTTCGCCGCCCGAAGCTCTCGCCGCTCCCGGCTGCGCCGCTGCTGCTTCTGCTTCTGCTGCCAGGTACGGGCGCGGGGCAACGGAGACCCGGAGGACCGAGCCGGGACCCAGGGCCCGTAGGGGTTGCGGCCCCGGGCGCAGCGCGGAGAGGCAGGACGGGGCGTCGTGGCCGGGGCGCCGCACCCTGTGTGGTCTGGCTCCGGCCCGGCGGCGAGGTGGGTGGGTGCGTGCGTGTTTCCCCTTGAATCCCCCATTCTTGAGAGTCTTCAGGGCGCTGGCCGAAGGCGCGGGGAGGGCCCGCACCGGGGCCCGCCCTCTCCAGCCCGGGGTTACAGATTCGAGTCCCAGCCCTGTCTGTCGTCCTGCTTGGCGCACTGGCGCGCCCAGGCCGCGGGTTCCACTGTCCGCATCCCGCCCACCTCCTCGTTTTACAAATAGAAGGGGAAGCTGAGGGCGAAAGGCTTGACCAAGGCCACCTGGGGGCAGAAGGGAGTCGTTTGGGGCGCCAGCCTCTCCTCTTGTCCTCGCCTCTCAGGCGCTGCTGGCGCCTCCCCGCCTTCCGCCCGGTCTCTTAGGGGAGCCTGTTAGGGAAATGCCGGCCCAGACCCGACGCTGCCAGAAAACTTTTGAGTGTCCTGCGAGGGGTGGTAGATACGAGGGGGCGAGGGGTTTGGCAGGGCTGACGGCGGTCCCTGCAGCTGGGCTGGACGTCGATTGGGAGACCACGTTGTGAGCATGCACTCAGAACGCTGATCCTGCCTTCCGGGGCTGAGGCCCCCACTACACAGAGCGCCCGCCGCTCCACACGGAGCTCCTGACTGTGGCCCCGTCTTTATCTGCGGGGCAGACCGGGGAGGGCGGTCAAAATCCCTGGAGAAGTTGAGTTGAACTTCACCAAGGATTCCCCTCATCTGCTCCCCAGATTTCTCTCAGATCTGTAACTGAGACGCAAAAGACAGCTGACTCAGAATGCCTGGGGTGTGGCCTATAAACAAAGGGGATCCCCAGGGGTTTCAGAGAGAGAAGGGTCTTTGATCAAGATGTGAAGACATCATTAGCAGGGACTGTGGGTCACACTCTGAGATCATGGGAGACATGTAGGCACCCGGCTTCTAAGAGGTTTGGTGGCCAAACCCTTGCAAGGTCCTGGGTGGGAAGAAGGAGAGTCGCAGTCCTGGGCTGTGGTCTCCCTCTGACCCTGGGGGTGCCGCTGCCTTGGGAGTGGACTGGTCATCTCTCCATTGTGGCTGTGCCCTGGCAGACTGCACTTGTATCACCCCTGCCCTGTAATAACAAAGATAGTCATGATGGTTCTTGAGCTCTTACCACATGCCAGCACTGAGAGGTTAAGCCACTTGCCTAAGTTCACACCACTGCCAGGCAGTCTGTCAGGATTTGCACCAGATCTATCCAAATTCAGAGCCTATGCTTGTAACCACTGTGCTTCTCATTGAATGTGTGTGATCTGATGAAATCCCTTCTGTCTTGGGCCTCAGTTTTCTAGTCTGTAAACTTGAAGGAGTGGGACTAGTCTGAAAGTCTGGAGCTCCAGAGAGTACCCCCAGTGAGTGGAGGGGAGGCTGTGGGTATGTGATGTTCCTGGGGAGGGGGAAAGTGATGCTACCCTAGGGTCTGACGGGGCTACTTCCCTCAGTGGCCAGCACCTCTGACGCTGAGCATCGCCTGTTTGAGCGACTGTTTGAAGATTACAACGAGATCATCCGGCCAGTGGCCAATGTGTCTGACCCGGTCATCATCCAGTTTGAGGTGTCCATGTCTCAGTTGGTCAAGGTGGTGAGTGTCAGAGCCACAAGCTGTGGCTGTGGGGGATGGAGCTTCTGGAAGAGCCTTTCCCAGAACCAGCCTTGTTTTTGTAATTCACTATCTACTTTAATCTCTCTTTCTAGGATGAAGTAAACCAGATCATGGAGACTAACCTGTGGCTCAAGCAAGTAAGTGACAGACCCTGAGCACTGCTGCCGCCTGGTGGTGACTATTTTATTTGCTATCCCTGAACGAGAACAAAGGACCTAGATGTGGACCTAGATTGGAGTCCATGGACTAGCTGATCTGTCTCTTCCCGGGCTTGGGGTCACATGCAGGGTCCTACACCCTCCTGGAAGGACTGCAGGGTCCAGCCCCTCAAGTCACAGACAATAGACTGAAGCCTGGAAAGAGAGAGAGACCCTGCCCCGCCCCCCACATGCTCACACCATTTTTGGTGCAGACCCAGGCCTGGAGCCCTGACCTCTGACTCTAGGGAAATGCCTGAGACACCTCTTTCCCTTCCTCTTGCTAAAAACTCATGCTTAAGTCAGAATCATATGCCGTTGTAGTTGGGAGGGTGGGAGCTGGGGTTCTGGATTTTCTTGTTCAGATTGAGACCAAAGACATCAGCTCCCACATGTCCTCCCCAGGGAGCTCTGTGCAGACGTGGACAGATAACTCACTAACCTAAGGCTGATTCTTCCGCCAGTCCAGCCAACTGGCCACTCAGCTCAGCAGCCTTCCTTACCCGAAGGCTCGGCATGGTGCCCACGGAGCGCTCTTGGCACAGATGCCCCTTGACCACAGCCTAAGGTCCTTTCTCCCCTTAGGCGCTCAGGACTCAGCTCTCCCAGCCTCTGCACCCAGATACTTCTTGGGTCCTGGTGGGATTATGGTTCCTTCCCCAGAACCCTTCAGAGGCCAACCCTGCTCAACTTGGAGATGGAAAGGGGGTTCTGTGTGTCATTAGCAGTCTGTTATTAGGGCTTCATGGCATATCTGAGCCATTTCAGGAGTGTAAACAGCAGGAGCATAAGGCAGGGACCTGGACCTAGCACTGGAAGTGACCGGAGAAAGCCCTAATGGTCCTAATTGATTGTTGGGGGCTGGGCTCGCCCCAACCATGGAGGCGGCGGCTCCCGGCAGCCAGCACCAGCCGAGTGCTGTCCCCGTGACTAGCACCCACAGGAGGAACTGGGCCAGCGTGGTCTTCATCACAGAGATGGCTCTGTGACATGTGGCAGAGGTGGGAGGTCACCAAGACGGGTGGTGTCAAGAGAAGTAAAACCACGCTGGTCCTTCTCCGCCTCCTCCCCCCAGATCTGGAACGACTACAAGCTGAAGTGGAACCCGTCCGACTATGATGGGGCCGAGTTCATGCGCGTCCCTGCGCAGAAGATCTGGAAGCCAGACATTGTACTGTACAACAAGTAAGGTGCCAGATTGCCCCCACCCTCTCGGGGCTGTCAGCTGGACCTGGGTCCTTGGCTTTCTGTGCTTTACAGCCTAGGCGTCCTGTGACCTTTGCCAAGAGGGCTTCATTCATCTGATTCATTCCACAGGTGTTTATTGAGCATCTACTATATGCCAGGTGTTATGTGTTGCCTGAAAGCCCTCTTCCCTTTCCTCATGCTAAAAACTCATCTGTAAGTCAGAATCATATGCCATTGTTGTTGAGATAAGGTGGCACAAAACATTAATAACTACCACTCCCCTTGCCTCTAGGAGTTTGCCAGACATCAGGGAAGCCAGGCATGAGTTATAATATCAAAACATACAATGAGAGAGAGGAAGGGCAATAAAGGAAATACATGGGAGTAGGCATTGGTCACCAAGGCAGGAGCTTTACCTCCCTGAAAGTCAGGTCCCATCAGGCCCTATGGTTAGGCCACGGGAAAGCTTCATTCTTCTACTCACCTAACAGATGGCTCCTCCCAGCCTGATGCTGCCTTTGCCCACCAGCGGCAGGAAGCCCTGCTTCTTTCTCACTTTCAAAGGTTCTTTTCTTGCTGGTCTGAACCTGTGCATCCTGGCACCTCCAAAACCAGCCTCTCTATATGCAAACCTGACACTTGATGCATTTAACCTCTGTTGCTGCTGCTGCTAAGTCGCTTCAGTCATGTCCAACTCTGTACGACCCCATAAGCGGCAGCCCACCAGGCTCTTCCGTCCCTGGGATTCTCCAGGCAAGAACACTGGAGTGGGTTGCCATTTCCTTCTCCAATGCATGAAAGTGAAGTCTCTCAGTCGTGTCCAACTCTTAGCGACCCCATGGACTGCAGCCTACCAGACTCCTCCATCCATGGGATTTTCCAGGCAAGAGTACTGGAGTGGGATGCCATTGACTTCTCCGTTAACCTCTGTTAAACACACGTAATTTTAATGGATATTTTAGAGTATGTACTAGTTTATTCTCTGGGTATTGCAAAACTTCATGTTTGCACCTGTGCTTGATCTCTGGAGTTATAGTGTCTTGAAAAAAACAATGAGCATTTTTCAGCAAAACACTTGATATAAAATTAGTTGAATCTGATTTTAAAGCATTCTGTGTTTAGGTTTGTCTGCCATATTAGTACAAATTAATATGTTATACTATTAGTATTGGGACTAGAGGAGCTGAACCCCACTTTCTAGTCATGGGCTAAAAGAATTAAAAGAAGGAGTCCTTTACCTATTCCAGAGATGGTCCATGTTTTATTTATTGCTTTCTCAAGAAAAGACAGCATTCATGTTTCTTTGATGCAACTTGTAAATTGCCCCTTAAAGAACTGGGACAGGGGATAAATTAACTGGTTTGCAGAATGTGAGCCATCCTACGAATCTCCTGGTCCAGAGGCTGTTAGGGAGCTGGGCAGGGTAGTGAGAATTTTTCCTGAGATAGAATTAAAGTGGGCACAGCTTTTAATCTTTTATGATTTGAAAGTCATAGCTGTTTTCTTGCTGGCAATCTTGGGTGAACAGCTGGGGTGCTTTTAGGGATGTATGCTTTGAACAATAATGATAGATACAGTGAAATGTTTCAAATCAGATGTGGAGAGAAGCAAATATCAAAAGGAATTTCCTTGGAATCTGAAGCTGAAAATAACATTTAGAGAAAATCATCCAGCTCCTCTCTAACTAAAACTTCAGTTTCTCTAAACCTCAGTTGAAAGTTTCTCTCAACACCCTAGAAACACCTTTTACCTTCTTATGCCAGTTTCTCCTATGGTTTTTTGTTTTTCTGAAGTTCGTTCTCTAGTAGAATCCTCAGAAAGTGTTCATGGACACAATATACCCTATGTTCTCACACTTTCACAAGTCACAGTACCCTTTTTAGGTAATACTTTTGTCATTTTGCTGATATAAAATCCTTGGTTCACATTTTCCTTCCATGAAAATCTTAAAAATGCTGACTCGTGTTCTGGTATGAAGTATTGCTGTCAAAAACTATTGCCAGTCTAATTTTATTTTTCTTGTATAATCTGGTGACTTTGGGGAGAGAAAAGGGACTCTATTAATAAGTGTGCCTGGACCACAGAAATAAACCAGGGCTGTCCTGAAACGAATTGGGATGCATAGTCAGCGGGTTGTTCTTTTTCTTGGGTTACCCAAATATATTTTTCATTTATCTTTAAAATCTAGTTGTTTTACTCTGTATCATATACATAATAAGACTGCTTTAATTCCAGTAAATTTTTTGTGAATTAGAGTTTTTAAGATTTGTTCTGTTCTATTGCTTTATCTCTCCAAGAACTCCTTTTTCACATAAATTACAACTTCTTTACCTATATTCTCTGTTATTTTCTCTCAAATTCTTTCTGTCTCTTTTTGATTTACATTTTTTCTCCTCTCTTTTATTTCAATCACTACACTTTCCATGGTGTCTGCTTGTTGTTGTTTTAGTCTTTATTTCTAAAATGATTTTTAAAATTCCTTTTTTCCTGTTCTTTCCTACATTTCGTCAGTTCTTTAATGAACTCCTGTCACTTAGCCAAATTCTTAACTTTTCTGTCTCTAATTTATGCTGCTCTTTCAAAGTCTCTAAAGGTTGCTCTTTCAGGTTAATTTATAATGTCAGATTATCAGTTTCATCTGTTCTGTGGCTATATTTTTGTGTTGCTTGCATGTTATTCAATTACTTTTCATATTTTTCTTACAGTCTGTTAATACGGGGTCCAATCTATCCTTCTTTGCTGTTGTTGTTTACAGCCTTTGTGGGTAAGAGCGCAGCTCTGTGTCGCCTGCTTGGGAGTTCCCTCCTCTAGTCGTCCCCTTGAAGCATTAAAATGCTCTGTGTAGGGACTTCCCTGATGGTCCAGTGGCTGAGACTCTGCATTCTTAATGTAGGGGGCCTGAGTTCGATCCCTGGTCAGGGAACTAGATCCCACATGCCACAACTGTGAGTTCACATGCTGCAACTAAAGATTCTGTGTGCCACAGCTAAGACCTGGTGCAGCCAAATAAGTTAATAATTAAATAAATATTAAAAAAATAACTCTCTTAAAAATGCCCCATGTAGCCACTTCCACAGCCTAAGAGCTGCCACTTCTAGATGGCTGCTTCTCTAGCTTCTGAACCATCTTCTCACCCCCTGTTTCCTGCCCTCTTCAATCTGGATCCTACACGATGAAGCTTTTTTTCTGGGTGGGTCTCTGTCCTTCTGCAAGGCAGTTGGGGTGGGGCATGTTTTTCTGAGATCAAAAGCCCACACTGGTCTGGACTCCTCTGCAGACCTCCATGGCCCCATCATTTTGTCTTCTCCCACAAACTGGAACCGGTGGCACCCTGCCTGTTCCACTGTTCCCCTTGCTAAGGCTGCAATACAGAGAGGGGATCCTCTTCTTTTTAATAAGATGAGCTAGCATGTATTAAAATGTATTTATTTATTTTTGGCTGCACTGTGTCTTCTTTGCTGTGCACGGCTTTCTCTAATTGCAGCGAGTGGCAGCCACTCTCCAGTGGCAGGACACAGGCTTCTCTTTGTAGTGGCTTCTCTTGTTGCGGGGCACAGGCTCTGGGACGCTTGGGCTTCAGTAGTTGAGGGTCGTGGGCTCAGTAGCTGTGGTGCACAGGCCCAGGTGCCACCACCGCATATGGAATCCTCCTGGGCCAGGGATCGAACCTGTGCCCCCTGCACTGGCAGACAGACTCCCAATCACTGGATCGCTAGGAAAGTCTGGATCCCCTCTTTTGAGGAGCAGATACTTGGTGATTTCTGTCTGGGGCCCTCAGGACAGGAGAACTCCACTTCCCTTGGCCACCTCCGCAGCAGCTGACCCTACCCGCAGCCTGTGCAGGTCCCGTTGGTGGCGGTGTATGACCCCACACTCACATCTGAGCTTCATAGGGTTCCACGTAACCTAGTTCAGTTGATCATGTGGGCAGTGTGATGAGTCCTCAAGTGTTCAAGGCTCTGCCACAAACTCTCTGTGGGACCCTGAGCAAGCAGTCCTGCTCTCTGACCTCCAGGGGTCCTCTCAGCCCTCCATGGAGCGTAGGCCAGCCTCCCAGAGCTCTTCCCTGCCCCACGTGGTCAGGTCCACTTGGGATTGCGTGGGTCCCTAACCCCCACCTCTCATACCCCTTCTCTTTTCTTCCTGGGATCAGGAATCATCTTCTTCTGGGGAATCGAGGGCCCAGTATGACAAAGTGGGGCTGAGAACATATAAACGCAGGGCACCCCTGGGACAGGCAGAAGCCTCCCGGAACAACTTTCCTTAGGGCCTCCTGGATCAACACAATGGACCTTCAGAGCCCAGGCACTAGTCCAGGAGTTGGCAAGCTTCGGCCCACTGGCTTGGCCCCTGTTTCTGTAAATAAATTTTTATTGGTGCACTCCAGCTGGAGTAAAGGGGTAATGGATTTGACATCAAATTCCACATGTAAAGACTGTCCTGCTCAACAGAACATGTGAGGGTGGGAGGGCCAGAGACCACCAAGGAGACAGGCCCCAGATACCTCCCTTCTGTCTTCACACAATGGTATCCAGTAACAACCAGACAGTTCAGTTCAGTCGCTCAGTCGTGTCCGACTCTTTGCGACCCCATGAATCGCAGCACGCCAGGCCTCCCTGTTCATCACCATCTCTCGGAGTTCACCCAGACTCACGTCCATCGAGTCCGTGATGCCATCCAGCCATCTCATCCTCTGTCGTCCCCTTCTCCTCCTGCCCCCAATTCCTACCAGCATCAGAGTCTTTTCCAATGAGTCAACTCTTCACATGAGGTGGCCAAAGTACTGGATTTTCAGCTTTAGCATCATTCCTTCCAAAGAAATCCCAGGGTTGATCTCCTTCAGAATGGACTGGCTGGATCTCCTTGCAGTCCAAGGGACTCTCAAGAGTCTTCTCCAACACCACAGTTCAAAAGCATCAATTCTTTGGCGCTCAGCCTTCTTCACAGTCCAACTCTCACATCCATACATGACCACTGGAAAAACCATAGCCTTGACTAGACGGACCTTAGTTGGCAAAGTAATGTCTCTGCTTTTGAATATGCTGTCTAGGTTGGTCATACCTTTTCTTCCAAGGAGTAAGCGTCTTTTAATTTCATGGCTGCAGTCACCATCTGCAGTGATTTTGGAGCCCCAAAAATAAAGTCTGATACTGTTTCCACTGTTTCCCCATCTATTTCCCATGAAGTGATGGGACCGGATGCCATGATCTTCGTTTTCTGAATGTTGAGCTTTAAGCCAACTTTTTCACTCTCCTCTTTCACCTTCATCAAGAGGCCCTTTAGCTCCTCTTCACTTTCTGCCGTAAGGGTAGTGTCATCTGCATATCTGAGGTTATTGATATTTCTCCCGGCAAACTTGATTCCAGCTTGTGTTTCTTCCAGCCCAGTGTTTCTCATGATGTACTCTGCATAGAAGTTAAATAAGCAGGGTGACAGTATACAGCCTTGACGTACTCCTTTTCCTATTTGGAACCAGTCCATTGTTCCATGTCCAGTTCTAACTGTTGCTTCCCGACCTGCATACAGATTTCTCAAGAGGCAGGTCAGGTGGTCTGGTATTCCCATTTCTTTCAGAATTTCCCACAGTTTATTGTGATCCATACAGTCAAAGGCTTTGGCATAGTTAGTAAAGCAGAAATAGATGTTTTTCTGGAACTCTCTTGCTTTTTCCATGATCCAGCGGATGTTAGCAATTTGATCTCTGGTTCCTCTGCCTTTTCTAAAACCAGCTTGAACATCAGGAAGTTCATAGTTCACGTATTGCTGAAGCCTGGCTTGGACAATTTTGAGCATTAGTTTACTAGCATGTGAGATGAGTGCAATTGTGCGGTAGTTTGAGCATTCTTTGGCATTGCCTTTCTTTGGAATTGGAATGAAAACTGACCTTTTCCAGTCCTGTGACCACTGCTAAGTTTTCCAAATTTGCTGGCATATTGAGTGCAGCACTTTCACAGCATCAACTTTCAGGATTTGAAACAGCTCTACTGGAATTCCATCACCTCCACTAGCTTTGTTCGTAGTGATGCTTTCTAAGGCCCACTTGACTTCACATTCCAAGATGTCTGGCTCTAGATGAGTGATCACATCATCATGATTATCTGGATCTTGAAGATCTTTTTGTACAGTTCTTCCATGTATTCTTGCCACCTCTTCTCAATATCTTCTGCTTCTGTTAGGTCCAGACCATTTCTGTCCTTTATCGAGCCCATCTTTGCATGAAATGTTCCCTTGATATCTCTAATTTTCTTGAAGAGATCTCTAGTCTTTTCCATTCTGTTCTTTTCCTCTATTTCTTTGCATTGATCGCTGAAGAAGGCTTTCTTATCTCTTCTTGGTATTCTTTGGAACTCTGCATTCAGATGCTTACATCTTTCCTTTTCTCCTTTGCTTTTCGCCTCTCTTTTTCACAGCTATTTGTAAGGCCTCCCCAGACAGCCATTTTGCTTTTTTGCATTTCTTTTCCATGGGGATGGTCTTGATCCCTGTCTCCTGTACAATGTCACGAACCTCATTCCATAGTTCATCAGGCACTCTATCTATCAGATCTAGGCCCTTAAATCTATTTCTCACTTCTACTGTATAATCATAAGGGATTTGATTTAGGTCATACCTGAATGGTCTAGCGGTTTTCCCTACTTTCTTCAATTTCAGTCTGAATTTGGCAATAAGGAGTTCATGATCTGAACCACAGTCAGCTCCTGGTCTTGTTTTTGTTGATTGTATAGAGCTTCTCCATCTTTGGCTGCATAGAATATAATCAGTCTGATTTTGGTGTTGACCATCTGGTGATGTCCATGTGTAGAGTCTTCTCTTGTGTTGTTGGAAGAGGGTGTTTGCTATGACCAGTGCATTTTCTTGGCAAAACTCTATTAGTCTTTGCCCTGCTTCATTCTGCATTCCAAGGCCAAATTTGCCTGTTACTCCAGGTGTTTCTTGACTTCCTACTTTAGCATTCCAGACAGGATATCTCTAAATGTTTAGGTTTGTCTTTTTTTTTTCAGGTTTTTGGGCAAATTGGTATGGTAGTTGTTGCCTTAGGACATGTACACCTTCAAATGCAGAATTCTAAGAAACCAGTCAAAGGCTGGCTGACCCAGGAAAACATTAAGAGCTTCACTGGGCAAAGCCACTGTTTTGAGGACTGGCTGGCTTCACTCTCAGATGCGAGACTGGACAGGGTATTGAGTTGGTAGACAGAAAATCTTCCATTGCACAAGACAGCTGATAAATGCCAGCAAGCCAACTCTAAGAATAATATCTATCTCTGCCTAGAGAGGAAGTCAGGGTGGATGTAGCTAAGGGAGAAGGAGCGTGGGGGAGAACATGGGGAAGGATAGGGACACAGATGGCAAAGGAACCTGCCGTGCTGGGTTTAAAAGACAAGGAATCAGAAAATGTGATCATTCATTCTAGAACAGTGCAGGGAAGAAGCGGGGGAGTGTGGTGAATCGGAGAACTAGAATCCGGAGTCAGAGCCTGGTAATAGACCCATCTAACAGGGCTCAGTTTAATGGGAGTGGGCTCCCATGGTGGTCTCCATAGCCCCTGGAGGTCCAGGGTATGGCTCAACATGCATGGGTATACACATATAGGGCACCCAAGTGAGGACAGAAGGAGGTGGCATTGCAAGGACCAAACTGTAGGGACCTGAACACCTGCCTCCAAACAACCAGGCTCATTAATTTCTTTTATTTTTTTAATTAGAGGAGAAAACTCCCTGGCATTTGGGAATAGCTTCCTGGTGGCTCAGAGGTTAAAGCATCCGCCTGCAATGCGGGCGACCTGGGTTCGATCCGTGGGTTAGGAAGATTCCCTGAAGAAGGAAATGGCAACCCACTCCAGTATTCTTTGCCTGGAGAATCCCTTGGACGGAGGAGCCTGGTGGGCTATAGTCCATGGGGTCACAAAAAGTCAGACACAACTGAGCCACTTCACTTCTTCAGTGCAGTAAATATCAGGGCTTCCCAGGTGGCTCATTGGGTGAAGAATCCACCTGTGATGCACGGGATGTGGGTGGGCTCCCTGGGTTGGGAAGATCTCCTAGAGGAGGGAATGGCAACTCACTCCAGTATTCTTGCCTGGAGAATCCCATGGACAGAGGAGCCTGGCGGGCTGTAGTGCACGTGCACAGGGTTGCAGAGTCTAATACAGCTGAAGCAATGGGCATGCACACACGCAGTGTTTTAAGCAGGGAGTCGTATGGTGTGGAATGAACCAGTGACGTGGCCTGGGCCAGGGAGCACGACAATGAGCGTGTCAGACTGTCTGTAGGTGGGGGTCCTGGGCGGCCTCGGTATCCATTGGTAAATGGAATGGTGACCTGGGAGACTTTTATAGCACTTTGAACGCTTATATCCTGCAGTTTCACGAGTCGCCACTTGCTGTTTACCAGCTGGCAGTGTGAGAGGCTGGACTAGATGACGTGTGTGCCACACGCCTCCTGTTTGTTTTCACAGTGCTGTTGGGGATTTCCAAGTGGACGACAAGACCAAAGCTTTACTCAAGTACACGGGGGAAGTGACTTGGATTCCCCCAGCCATCTTTAAGAGCTCATGCAAAATCGACGTGACCTACTTCCCGTTTGACTACCAGAACTGCACCATGAAGTTCGGTTCCTGGTCCTATGACAAGGCAAAAATCGACCTGGTCCTGATCGGCTCCTCCATGAACCTCAAGGACTACTGGGAGAGTGGCGAGTGGGCCATCATCAAAGCCCCTGGCTACAAGCACGACATCAAGTACAACTGCTGCGAGGAGATCTACCCGGACATTACCTACTCGCTGTACATCCGGCGCCTGCCCCTGTTCTACACCATCAACCTCATCATCCCCTGCCTGCTCATCTCCTTCCTGACTGTGCTCGTCTTCTACCTGCCTTCTGACTGCGGCGAAAAGGTGACCCTTTGCATCTCAGTGCTCCTCTCCTTGACCGTGTTTCTCCTGGTGATCACTGAGACCATCCCATCCACCTCGCTGGTGATTCCCCTGATCGGCGAGTACCTGCTCTTCACCATGATCTTTGTAACCTTGTCCATCGTCATCACCGTCTTCGTGCTCAACGTGCACTACAGGACCCCGACCACCCACACGATGCCCACATGGGTGAAGACCATATTCTTGAACTTGCTTCCCAGGGTCATGTTCATGACCAGGCCAGCAAGCAACGAGGGTAACCCTCAGAGGCCAAGACCCTTCTACAGCGCTGAGCTCTCAAACCTGAATTGCTTCAGCCGCGTAGAGTCCAAGGGCTGCAAGGAAGGCTACCCCTGCCAGGACGGGCTGTGCAGCTACTGCCACCATCGCAGGGCAAAAATCTCCAATTTCAGTGCCAACCTCACGAGAAGCTCCAGTTCTGAATCTGTTGACGCCGTGCTGTCCCTCTCTGCTCTGTCACCGGAAATCAAAGAAGCTATCCAAAGTGTCAAGTACATTGCTGAAAATATGAAAGCACAAAATGAAGCCAAAGAGGTAAGGCTGTGTCTATCATTACTAACGTAGTCATTTAGTAGTGAATTAGTCACTCATTCAACAAACGTTTATTGGTTCTTTGTGGACAAGGCTTAGGGTGGGGTGAAGGAATTAGACTGGCATCAGTGAGCTGTTTTCAGACCTGCTCTTCCATGTACCAGTTACATATCCTTGGGTATGTTGCCTCACCTGTGTGAGCCTATCTTGTCTTCTGTAAAATGGGATGATAAAGGTGTATGTGGTGCCTTGCATTTAGCTCCTGGGCTGCCAGCCTTTTAGGCCATAGGAACTCCTAATGCCAAGAGAGAATGGATTAGGAGGTAGGCTGGAAGAGGGAGTGAGACCAGATGATCTCCAATCAGTATTGATTAGCTGAGCTGACATTTTAAACTTTACTGACTGTGTCCCCCATCCCCCTGTGAGTGTAATTTACATAAGGTACAGTCTTAGGTGTGCATACACTTCAGTGAATTATTACGTGTACACCCAAGGAACCATGATCTAGATAAAGACATAGAACATTTCCAGTGCCCCAGAAAGCTCCCTTGTGCCCCTCCCAGTCAGTACCCCACTCCCTCCCTCCTCAGTAACCACTGATCCTGGCCTCTTTTACATTAATTTTACCTATTCTTTAAAAAAAAGTTTTTAAACTTATTTGGTTGCACTAGCTCTTAGGTGTGGCATACAGGATCTAGTTCCCTGACCAAGGATTGAACCTGGGCCCCCTGCATTGGGAATGTGGAGTCTTAGTCACTGGACTACCAGGGAAGTCCCTGATTTTACCTGTTCTTGAACTTCATATAAGTGGCATTGCATAACCGCTTTCATATTTGACTTCTTTCTTTCAGCCAGATGTACAAAATGTCTGAGCTTTATCCTTTGGGTTTGTTACTGCTGTGTAATATTCTGCAATAAGACAACACCGCCTTCTGTTTATTCATTCGATCTACAATTGTTGGACGTTTGGTTGTTTCCAGGTTGGGGCTATTGTGAGTAAAGCAGCTCTAAATGTTCTTATACATATCTTTGGGTGAATACATACATTCGTTTCTCCTGTATACACACCTAAGGATGGAACTGCTGGATCACTGCAGAGATGTGTTTTCCACTTTAGTGGATACTGTCAGGTTTCCAAAATGTTTAAGCCGATTGACACACCCACTGGCAATGTTTGAGAGTCCCCAGCTGCTGCCTATCCTCGCCAGCGGGGTGAACTGGCATCACTTGATGTTTTAATTAGCATGTCCTGGTTGAGTAATGAATAGGTCTCCTTTTCATATGCTTATTGGCCATTTGGATATCTTCTTTGTGAAATATCTATTCACACTCTTGCCCATGGTTTTTCAGGGTGGACTTCTATTTTCTCCAAAAATCTTATTTTAGAACTAGTGATAGGTATTAATGATGGGGAAGCTTTACACTCATGTGTTTGGCTGCTCCCACTCTGTTTACCCCCAAGGTTATTATGCTCTGCCTTAAGTTGCTTATTAGAAGAGAGCTAATTACTAGATAATTTCATCTCTTGATGCCCTGGAGGTAATTAATGTTGGTAGGGAATGTCTAGAGCCTGTGAGTGGCATATTAATGGGAGTGGATGAGACGGAGGGAGACAGAGACTGCAGCCCTATCTCTTCACCCCACCCATCCGAGCAACTCTGTGCCCATCTTGTGACTGTTACAATGCACAGCCTCCCGCTGATGTCAGAAATTTAGCCAAAAGGTCAGGCCTGCCTTCAGATTCTGTTGAAGCAATCGTTGGACATTGAGTACATGATTAGTGAAAACCTCTTGTTGGTCTAACACTAATCACTTTTGCAGATACTCTCTAACATTTATCTGCTTTTAAAATCATCACTTCTTTTGAGTGATAATTGAGTGGACCTCTATTTCCTCCAAAAATCTTATGTTAGAAATAGTGATAGGTATTAATGATGGGGAAGCTTTACACTTAATGTGTCTGGCTGCTCCCAACTAGAGGCACATGGTTTGTCTCAAGAGGCAGCCACTGCTCACCTCTGGTCATCTGGCGATGTGGTCCCATTGTTTTTCCAGAGAATGCAGAAATCTGGACCCCAGGGCAGTGGATTGCTACCTGTTTGTGAAACGGTGGCAAGTGTTAGAATAAAGATGCCTACTCAGTGCTCTGGGGAGTCGGGCTGTCTGAAGGATTCCTTTTTCTGTCTTACTGTGTGACTGACACGCTGCTGTGTACATAGTTTCCCAGAGATGTTTTAATTTCCTAATCCCCCGGCTCCAACTTGGCTGGTTTTAACTGTCTTGACCTCCTAGGCATTCAGACCAAACAGGCCCAGTTCTCCCAGAGCCATCTCGTGAGGGTGCTGGGAGCCCGTGAATGACTGTCCCTGGACACACCAGGCCCCAAAGGGACAGGGGTGTCACCATGTCCCCTGGCTTGGCCCTTCTCAAGCTGTGTTGGTGACCCTTACTTGCTCACACTTGTGAGGAGTTTAACACTCTAAATTCAGAGTTAAGGTAGGATTGGGTTACAAATTAGAAAACTAGTTAGGGAGCTTGTGGTCTCACAATAATACTTTCGTTTGATGGTTTTGACAGCTGATCCTTCAAGACTGGTTCCACTGCATGAGTTGCTCTTGCGGTCTTGGAGGTGTACACAGATCAGAGCCATAATCTTCTGAGCTAATAAGCCTGAGACAACTTGTTTGGTTGAGATATAGATACAGAGATATATCTATAGATGTATGTATATCTGTTATTTCATTCATTCCAACCAGAGTCTGACTTTTGATCAATGATTTATTTATATGTATTGTAATTAC
Organism: Nanger dama; assembly: GCA_917880005.1. Taxonomy (NCBI): domain Eukaryota; kingdom Metazoa; phylum Chordata; class Mammalia; order Artiodactyla; family Bovidae; genus Nanger; species Nanger dama. Next base: position 476,466 of record CAKJTW010000110.1, on the reverse strand, counting down.
TGTTTTCCGAGGGTTAAATTTCGGCCATCCCATTTCATGTTTTCCATTTACTTTTTTTTTTTGCCTCTGGTTCTTGTTGTGCTTTAGAAACGTTAAATTTCTTGTGCTGATTGAAAGCCATGTGCTCTCTTTCTTCTGTTACCTTGTCCCTCCAGATCTCCTCCTCATCCCTTTCACTCCACTGTGGTTGTTTCCTCTTTGATGTGGGGAGTGAGGAGGGAAGTCTCAGGCCCCGCCAGTCAGTGGGCATTTTCTCTGCTCTCTTCCCAGCTCCACTTTGCTCACAGGTGACCCCACCTGCCTCTCTGGGCCAGGAGTAGCAGGCTAGGAGGCGCAGGGTTGGGGGAGAGGAGCACAATCAATCCCTCCCCACTTCTTCCTTCTAACAAGACCCTCCTCCTCCAACCCCACGCTCATGCCCACACTCACCAAGCCACACCTGTCCACGTTTCTGACCATCTTTACTGCAGTCTCCTTTCTGGGACATCTGCGGGGTTGGGCTGAGGGATGACACCAGGCGCTTGGGCCAGTTTACCATTCTCCGTAACACTCATCTACCTGTTCATGCATCATTAGTGCCAAAGTTTCCAGAGAATAGCCAATATCACTGTGCCGAAATACCCAGAGTTAGACACACAGTTAATTTTCACCCAGATCTCTTTGCAGCACTATTTGTGTTACGTGTAAGACCTGAGTTCACTCTTCTTCACCAGGCTAAACCATATGAAATGCTGTCAGAGGGAGATTTATAATGCATCATTTTAAAAATCAGCATTAATATCAATAGGTATTATTAAGGACCCTGTGCCAGGCACATATTCTATTTAATCTTCATAACAACTCTCTGAAATAGGTACTGTTCTTATCCCTGATTTACCAATGAGGAAATTGGGGCCAAGTGAGGTCACATATTTGAACCAGATTCTCACACCTAGAAAGGAGCAGAGCTGGGAATTGTAACAACTCTTGCGTTTTCCACCCCACTGCTTCCTAGAGCCTTAGGAGGTTTAGCCAGTAGTGGGGTTAGTAGAAATTACAGGGTCCATTTTACACCTGAAGCTTTTACAAACCCGTCTTAGGGATTTGAATAAAGTACCTTGTGGCAAATAGGGCATTATAGTTCTAATCCATTGACTTCTCAGTGTCATCGAGAGGACACAATGACTCAAGTTCATAATGATGAAATAAAATCTTAGTCTCCCAGCCCCATCTCAGTCCACTTAATTAAATTAGTAAATTGCATGCTGCCTCTTTATTATGTGATTATTTCTTAAAAAATCAGTTGATTCATGGGTTCTCTTTTTCTCAATTCAATTATGGTTTCCTTGCTTTCTGAGTTGTCTAGGAGTGTAATTAATGTGCAGTTCTCCTTCCTATTTCAAGCCAAAACTGAAGCTCTATTATATACAATTAGACTTGCTCTTTCTTCCATCTTTGACTTTATTGTCAGCAATTGTTACTGACTTTGAACCTGTCCTATAACTATACAGAATTCCATGATACTTTGGCCTTATAATTGAAGATGATAGTTGGCTAGTTTGGGGACAGGGGGCTGTGTGAGAGTGATGAGGGGCTTGCCCTGGTGTGCTTGTTTATCTAAAACTGGATAAGAGCTAGTACTTGGAAATAATGGTAAATGATGTTGGATTGCATTAGCTATTCTAACGAGGGCCCAGAATCTTCCCACAGAAGTATAAGTCAAGTAACTGGTTTAACTAACTTTATAAATTAGAGTTCAATTTAGGGGTGGGGGAAATGGGTTATGTATATATTAAGAAATTTCTTATTTATGGGAGTTTGCTGGTGGTCCAGTGGTTAAGGCTTCGCCTTCCAAGGCAGAGGGTGCAGGTTCGATCTCTGGTCGGGGACCTAAGACCCCACATGCCTCCCGGCCAGAAAACCAAAACATAAAACAGAAGCAATATTGTAACAAATCCAATAAAACCTTTAAAAATGGTTCCCATCAAAAAATCTTTAAAGAAAAAGAAATTTCTGATTTTAAAGCATTTAATATAACAGATACTTTATTCCTATTTCTCTAGTGCATAAAGAGAAACACGAGAAGGGTAGATTTCCTCAGACTACATTCATTAATTAGGAAAAAAGTTTTCTTGCATGTTGGCAGCAGAATGGTTTCTTCTCCTCCTGAAACCCATTTATTAAATATTTGGTATTGAAAATATGTTCAGTTTGCCTTTTCCTTCCTGCTTTATTTTTTCTTCTCGTGATTTTTTGTCTTTCAGATTCAAGATGATTGGAAGTATGTTGCCATGGTGATTGATCGTATTTTTCTGTGGGTTTTCATCCTGGTGTGCATTTTAGGGACGGCAGGATTGTTTCTACAACCCTTAATGACCAGGGACGATGCGTAAGAACTAAACTGTGTGTTATTTATGAGGTTATTCATGTTATTTATGAGGTTATTCATGGGCATTGAGGGAGAGGGGGCTTACTTTTAATTTATTTTTCACTGTGGTAAAGTACACTTAGCATAAAATTTATCATCTAAACCATGTTTAAGTACATAGTTCAGTGGTAAATATATTCACATTGTTATGTAACCATCACCACCATCCCACCCAACTCTAGACCATTTAAACAATCACTCCCCATTCTCCCCTCTCCCCAGCAACCACCATAATACTTTGTCTTTATGATCTTGACTAAGCTAAGTACTTCATGTAACTGCAATCATACAGTATTTGTCTTTTTTGTGACTGGCGTTTCATGTTGCAGAATGTCCCTAAAGGTTCATCCATGTTGTAGCATATTGCAGAATTTCCTTTTAAGGCTAAATATTACTCAGTTGCAAGTATACACATTTCACTTGTCCATTTATCTGTTGATGGACACTTGGGTTGCTCCCAGGTTTTACCTGTTGTGGATAATGCTGCTATGAATATGGGTATACAAATCTCTCTTCTGTACCTTGCTTTCAATTCTTTTAGGGATATACCGAGAAGTGGAATTGTTTGATCATTTGTTAATTCTATTTTTAATGTTTTGAGGAACTGCCATTCTGTTTTCCACTAGGGCTATGCCATTTTACATTCCCATCAGCAACGCATGGTTTCTCTATGTCATCGTACTTATCGTTTTGTGGGTTTTTTTGGCAGTAGCAAACCTACAGGTTGTGAAGCGGTATCCCATTGCGGTTTTGATTTGCATTTCTCTAATTGTTAGTAATTTTGAGCATTCTTCATGTGTTTAGTGGCCATTCTTACGTCTTCTTTGGAGGAACGTCTCTTCAAGATCTTTGCCCATTTTTGAATTGGGTTGTTTTTTAAGTTTTAAGAGTTCTCTTTATATTCTGGATATTAATCCTTTATCAAATATATGATTTGCAAATATCTTCTCCCATTCTGTGGGTTGTCTTCATTACTATTGATTGGACTTCTTGCACAAATTTTTAAAAATTTCAAGAAGTCCAATTTGTCTGCTTTTTCATTTATTACCTGTGCTTTTTTCTGTCATATCCAAGAAACTACTGCCAAATCTAATGTCATAAAGCATTTGTCCTGTTTTCTTCTGAGTGTAAATTCTTTGTTTTGTTTTGAAATTCGATTCTTTAAACTCTTCAGATTCATGTTTGTAAACCTTTAACAGGGAGTGGCGGGGACCAGGGAAACCAAAAATAAAAATGCACACCATTCTTTTCTCAGCTTCTGCAGCAGGACAGGACTTAGAACAGGGTTCCAGGAGGGGCTTTCACTTGGACCTTGCCTGGCTCTCTTGCTTCTGAGTGCAGAACGCCTTCAGAAACTGGTATCTGGATCCTGTGTAACTTTGAGGAAGCTCTGGGTTCCAGCTTCCCGGGCTGCGCCGGGGACCACTGGGTCCCAGTCTCCTGGACTTTCTCGGGTGACAACTGGGTCGCCGCCTGCTGGATTGCGCTGGGGGATCGCTGGGTCCCGGCCTCTCAGGCAGCGCTAGGGGATCGCTGGGTCTTACATGTAAGCTTTTTCTTACTAGAGGTTCCTATCATCACACTACTGCCTTTACTTTTGGCATTTCAAAGCTTACTTATTATCCAGTTGTCTTGACTTTTGTTGAAAAAAAAAAAAAGATTCACGCAAGAAAAATGTCAAGAGTATTATAGGTAAATGAACATTTAACCAGCCTTTGGATTAGATTAAAAATGTCAAAATATAATTCTTCTACAGTGATAAGTAGCATGCTGTGCTATGGACCATGTAAAAATGGACTAAATACAGAAACTGTAGGTTTTTTTTAGTGGTGGAGACATAGCTGCATGAGAAGAAAAAAACAACCTTGCTGTTCAGAAATGGGAAGAATTGTTTGGTTCAGTATCACAACAGATTTCCCAATGGTTTTCTTATTTAGCTCATGATCTCCTTGAAGTTTACATCATTTCAGCAAGACCTCACTACTATCATTTCTTACCATGCACTTCTTCTCTTTTTTTTTTTTTTATCTTTTACTGTTTTTCAAGAGTCCTAGGACTATTCCCCCATTCTGGATGGCCTTATTTATCTTGCATAATTCTAAATGATTAAGAGAGATTATATCCAACCATTACATGCTAAAGGAGATCAGTCCCGGGTGTTCACTGGAAGGGCTGATGCTGAGGCTGAAACTCCAATACTTCGGCCACATCATGCGAAGAGTCTCGACTCACTGGAAAAGACTCTGATGCTGGGAGGGATTGGGGGCAGGAGGAGAAGGGGATGACAGAGGATGAGATGGCTGGATGGCATCACTGATTTGATGCACATGAGTTTGGGTGAACTCTGGGACTTGGTGAGGGACAGGCAGGCCTGGAGTGCGGCGATTCATGGGGTCGCAAAGAGTTGGACACAGCTGAGCTACTGAACTGAAGAGAGCTTATGCTTAGCCACACATTCATTGTTAATGAGCCTTCGGAACAGGATTTCCCACCCTTAGCACTGGTAACATTTGGGGCCAGATTAGTTCTGTGCTGAGGAGCAGAGATTAGTTCTGTGCTGAGGAGCAGATCTGTCCTGTACACTATAGGATCTTTACCAGCACCCTGGCCCTATCCACTAGATGCCAATAACATAACCCCATCCCTTGCCAGGTACAATGACCAAAAATGTCTCCAAGGATTTTTAAGTGTCCCCTCGAGGCAAAACTGCCCCTGGTTGAGAACCATTGCTTTAGATAAATTATTAAAGAGAGCGTATCCCATACTCCTGAATCTGAGTACTGGCAAAAGATGATTTACAGAAGCTGTTTTAATCTTCTCACTAGTCATTATGATGTTTTTCCTATGCAAAAATAAAACTGACAGAATTGCAGCCCACCGTGACTCATGTTTCAATAAGCCAAAAGAAGATTTCTATAAAATGTATTTACATGTCAACTTTTTAAGTAAGGCTTCCATGGTGGCTCAGCTGGTAAAGAATCCATCTGCAATGCAGGAGACCCTGGTTTGATTCCTGGGTCAGGAATATCCACTGGAGAAAGGATAGGGTACCACTCCAGTATTCCTGGGCTTCCCAGGTGGCTCAGCTGGTAAAGAATCCACTTGCAGTACAGGAGATCTGGGTTTGGGAGACCCCCTGGAGAAGGGGAAAGGCTACCCACTCCAGTATTCTGGTGTGGAGAATCCCATGGACTGTATAGTCAGTCCATGGGGTTGCAAAGATTCGGACACGACTGAATGACTTTCACTTTTTAAAGTAAGAGTAGTGGAGATATAATAAGAAGGATCGGGGATATTGACAAGCTGTGACAACCAACAAACTTATTTAAACTCATCAAATCAGGACATTGTCACTCATTAAATAGCATTAAACACCTGTCTACAATAAAATGCAAATTAGATAGGATCCCTTCTGCCTTCCAAAGAGTGTTGACTTGAACATAGACCTGTTGCTTACTATAAATAAATAAGTTATCTGTTGTCTCAAGAGCTAAGAACTCTAAATTGAATGCAAGATTTCTATCAGTATTTTCTTCCTGGTCATAGCTGAATCAGGAAAATTTAGAGATGAAATTTTAACTTGTCTACCTGTGATACATGATACTATACTGAATAAGTAGTAACAGGCTAAGACTAGATTACGTCTGGGAGAAGGCAGTGGCACTCCACTCCAGTCCTCTTGCCTGGAAAATCCCATGGACGGAGGAGCCTGGTAGGCTGCAGTGCATGGAGTCGCTAGGAGTCGGACACGACTGAGTGACTTCACTTTCACTTTTCACTTTCATGCATTGGAGAAGGAAATGGCAACCCACTCCAGTGTTCTCACATGGAAAATGCCAGGGACGGGGGGAGCCTGGTGGGCTGCCGTCTATGGGGTCGCACAGAGTTGGACACGACTGAAGCGACTTAGCAGCAGCAGCAGATTATGTCTAAAGGCCCTCGCAACTCTAATATTCTTCTGTACTGTAATCTTTGGAAGGAAAGAGGTAAAATTGAAACATCACAGGTATGTAACAATGTGCTTATACATAATTAGAATATCACCTTTAATATTAGAAGATGGTTTTCTCACAGAACAATTCAGTAGTATACACAGACACGTTCTTAAAATGGGATTCACTTAGTTGCAGTGAACACTTCTAAGGTCAAGGATCAAAAGATGCTACCAGAATTTATATAAAACGTGGTCCTATTAATTGTGGAAAAAGTAGACAAGAGAATTGAAATAACGTTTGGGATATGCTATACTGCACGTCCATAGGAACTGTCTGTTGTATGACCTCATAATGGAAGGTAAGCTGTAAAAATAGTTAATAACAATAATTGTTTAAGCATCTACAAAATAAAGTAAGTCTTAAAGGAATTCCCAGTTCCCATTTTTCATTTTTTTAAAATGCTGGTTATAAAAAAGCTGCATCATATTCAATCATTATCATACCAAGTAGCCAGCTTACTTAAAACAACAGTATACTGTAGCTGTTATGCAGTAAATACAGGACAGAGAATTTTTAAATGTGTACCTTTACCAAATGAAATCAGTCTTCAAATACAACAGGATTTTTCAGCACAATCAAAAGATGAACTTCACTGCTGATTAGAAAGAATTATTTGCCAGGATACAAACATTAGATTTTCATTAGTTCAGTTTAGATAATATTTTGTGCTATTATTTTTAGATCAAATATTATTCACTCAGTTATTACTTCAGTCATGCGGCTATATATTTTAATGGGCAATCTATTGAGATAAACTGATGTTGGTTGCATCAAATTTTAAACACAATTTACATTTTTGTAATTCATAGGTACCATAAGAAATATGTGCCTTTTAACTAAATTCCTACTACAACCCCTTGGAAAGTGTCACTTATTTTCATTTCCAATATGAATTGGTACTATTATATTTGCCCATTTATAGATAACAGGAACAAAAAGCCCAAGAGATCCAACAACTGAAACCAGAAGAAAAGTCCACAGAAACATCCGATCAAGAACCTGGGCTATGAATTTCCAATCTTCAACAACCTGTACCAAAACAAAAACAAAAACCAATGTTAAATAATTTAGACACAATTTATAAATTTACACATCAACTTATAATACAAGTGGCTTATTTTGATAGATTTTTAATAAAATATATAGTATTTGCATATCTTACAATAAACTTTTAAAATATTTTTAATTCTTACTGTATATAGTTGTTTCTATTAATTATTCTGGCCCAGGAGTGTTTGTTTTAATTTTTAAAGACAATCCAGCCTGAAGTTAATCTCATGACAAATGAAAAGTTGGTTCAGAATAATATACATTCAACAGCTGTAAATCTTCCTTGCCTCACTTGCTTTATTTAGTTCTGGATTTCCTAGGGACCATTTTAACCTAAGCTCATGAGTTCAGATCAAACCAGTCAATCCTAAAGGAAATCAACTCTGAATATTCATTGGAAGGACTGATGCTGAAGCTGAAGCTCCAATACTTTGGCCACCTGATGGGAAGAGCCAACTCATTAGAAAAGACCCTGATGCTAGGAAAGACTAAAGGCAAAAGGAGAAGGGGATGGCAGAGGATGAGATGGTTGGATGGCATCACCACCTCAATGGACATGAATCTGAGCAAATTCCAGGAGATAGTGGAGGACAGAGGAGCCTGGCATTCTGCAGTCCATGGAGTCACCAAGAGTCGGACATGACTTAGCAACTGAACAACAGTGACATGAGTTCAGATCTGCCAGCTGAGAGCTCATTCCCTCCCTGTTTTTGCAGCCCAAGCAGAGAGCTGACTCAGCAGGTGTGAGTGACCTCAAGGAAAGGGCAGGCTGAGACCAGGCCCTGAGCACCAGAGGGTCGCCACGTCCTTGACCACAGGCTTCCTTACCCCCTGCTATGAAGCACGGAGTCTTCTATAGGAACTGTGCCCCAAAGTGTCAGGATAATGTAAAATTTAAAGGATTATAAAACCCTACAGCTTCTCTACTTGTAAGGTTTTCCCTTGAAAATAAACCCCCTTTACTGGTCTCATGGAAGGAGCCCTGACCCTGCTGTACAGCACTTTGCAGACAGTCATTAAATACAGTCTAGGAACTTCCCTGGTGGTCCAGTGGTTAAGACTCTGAACTTCCAGTGCAGGGAGTGTGGGTTTGAGTCCTGGTTGGGGATTTAAGATACCATGTGCTGCACTGATTGGCCAAATACATAAATCCTCTCTCAATCCATACTATTATCTAATATCTCTATTTTTTAAGATTCCTTTGATGGCTTCACCTTATAAACTAATTTAACTAGATACTTACACCAAATAGAAATGTTATGTTTCATAAGTATTAAAAGTTTATAGATTAATACAACATTGTAAATCAACTATACTTGAGTAAAAATGTTTTTAAAGTTTATTAGAAACATATGTCAATGTCCCTTTGGGGGAGAGGGCTGGTATTTTACCAGATTGATTCCATCTGCTTACCACACCTGCTAGAAGTTTTCCCATTTAACAAAGTTTTAGAGATTAGAATTCATATATATGTTTTATGTTAGATACGATTTAATTTTCTTTTGATTTACAATATTAGTTTCAGGTATACAATAGTCATTCAAAATTTTTATAGATTATACGCCACTTAAGTTATTGTAAAATATTGGCTAGGGACTTCTCTGGTGGCACAGTGGATAAGAATCTGCCTGCCAGTGCAGGAGACAGGGGTTCAACCCCCAGGCCAGGAAGATTCACTTTCTGAGGAGCAACTAAGCCCATGCTCCACAGCTACTGAAGCAGCATGCCTGTGCTCCACAACAAAGAGCACCCCTGCTCCCCAAAACTAGAGAAAGTAATGAAGCCCCAGCACAGCCAAAGAGATACACATTAAAAAAAAATATTTCCTGTGCTGTACAATATATCCTGATAGCATTTTTATATACAGTAACTTGTACCTCTTAATCCCCTGGCCTGTCTTGCCCCCCTTTTCCCTTTCACCACTGGTAACCTCTAGTTTGTTTTCTGTACCTATGAGAAAATTCATATAATTTTAATGCAACTATTGAAAGTAAATTCAATTATAAAAAAATAGTATTATGCTGCTAAGCCGCTTCAGTTGTGTCTGACTCTGTGTGACCCCATAGATGGCAACCCACCAGACTTCCCCCGGGATTCTCCAGGCAAGAACACAGGAGGGGTTGCCATTTCCTTCCCCAATGCATGAAAGTAAAAAGTGAAAGTGAAGTTGCTCAGTTGTGCCCAATTCTTAGCGACCCCATGGACTGTAGCCTACCAGGCTCCCCTGTCCATGGATTTTCCAGGCAAGAGTACTGGAGTGGGGGTGCCATTGCCTTCTCTGAAAAAAATAGTATTATAGTCATACGTTTAAAAATATTACACAATAGAAATAAAGAATAGTGACAAGACTGAAATATTTTGAAAAGAATACCAGTTCAAGGTCATATTAATAAAATGTATTCATAGTTTAACTCTTGCATTTTAAAAATTAACTTTAAATAAGGACCCAGTGAGTTATTTTTCTATAATAAAGTTTTGTTTTTAAGAAATTAAGCATATTATTAAATACTAGACATATATCTGATATATAATGCATAACACCTGAGACATTATTGCTGTTAAATTCACTAACATTCTCTTGTGAGTGTACAAGAGGATTCTAGAAAAATATCTTGGCTCTATTTATAAAGCCTACATTAGAGTCATTCTTTAAAAACTAAAATCACTTTTGATAAATTACAATGCAGTTGCGCCTGCAGATGACCACAGAATTCATAAACAAAGTTACTGAAGATCAAATTGAAACAGGTAATCATGTTAGCCAAAGCTAACTATGCCTTAGAAAAACAGAACAGTCAGAATCACATAGCGTTACTAAAAGTCATTCCAGCGCAGACAGGGAACAGACTTGTGGACACGGTGTGGGAAGGGGAGGGTGGGGCGAATTGACAGAGCAGCACAGAAGTGTATACACACCGTATGTAAAACAGAGAGCCACTGGGAATGTGCTGTGTGACACCGGGAGCTCAGCCCCGTGCTCTGTGACAACCTGGAGGGGCAGGATGGGGTGGGAGACGGGAGGGAGGCTCAAGAGGGAGGAGACAGATGTGTACCTGTGGCTGACTCATGTTGATGTATGGCAGAAGCCAGCACAATATTGTAAAGTAATTATCCTCCAATAAAAAAGTCATCCAAGATGCTGATGGGGGAAAAGGAGATGTGAGATTTGTGTATAAGCCACATTTTGCAGATGTTTTTCATTGAAATTTTAGTAACAATCTTTTACAAAACAGTCTGTCACTATCTCTGGCCCTCAGTCTATGCTTAGTCTTAAGGGTCATGCCAGGGGCCTGACTTTAAATCAAAACAGACATGCATTTGTAAAGACATGTGGTCACAGACCTCACGGACATTGTTCTCCTTCATGACGTGTCTTGTGATATAGCGAACGGAATCCAGTGCAGCTTCCAGTGTGTTTCTAGAAGATCTGGGTCCACAGCTGCTCCGAGTTTCCTCCTTCTGACTGAAGTACCTATCTACATGACTTCGCATGCAAAGCAGTTTCGGTAGCTTGTGAAGAAATATCTTGCGGACCCACGGAGCCATAGCGTTGTGCGTTGAGGAAGAACGGTGATGAATGTTGATAGCAAAGACAGTGACCATGATAGACAGTGTCACAAAAATCATCGTAAACACCAGGTACTCTCCAATCAGAGGTATGACTTTGGAAGATGAGGGTATGATCTCTTCAATAACGAGAAGGAAGACAGTCAGGGACACAAGTACTGAAGTGCAGAGACAAATCTTTTCACCTTCATTTGAAGGAAGATAGAAGACAAGTACAGTTAAAAATGAGAGTCCAATACAGGGTATAATGAGGAACAAGGTATAAAAGAGAGGCAGACGCTTAATTACAAATGAGTAAGTGATGTAAGGATACCAGCAACAGCTGTCGGTTCTGTTTCCCTGCTCCCTGTTGCGCTGACAATTTCCCATTCTCCATTATCAAAAAAAAATCTCTCTTGTCTACATCTTGGTCCTCCAAAATTATATCAACCTGTGATCCATCGTAAGTCCAAGAACCAAATTTCATGGAACAGTTTTGGAGATCAAATGGGAAGAACGTGACGTCGATGGTACATGAACTCTTGTAGTTCGCCGGTGGAGTCCAGGTCACGGTGCCGTCGTACCTGACGATGGTTTTGGTACTGGCCCCTTCAAAACGTCCATCTGCACTGAAATACACACACACAGTAACAAGGCAGAGTGTAAACAACTCCGGCATATGTTTTACAAGCCTAATGTCTATAAGAAAGGCTACAATATAGCATGAAATATTCTTAAAATTATTACACTTGCGATATACCTACAACACGGAGGGGACTCTAGAGTCCTTAAATATCTAACTCTGCTGAAGTTGAACCACTGTTTCCATGTCTCCTCCAGGACCAACAGATCTGTGTTTACAGAATCTTGAGATTCATGTAGTGGAAATGATTTCACTTTGATTACACACAAAAGGTAATTGGTGCCAGTGGTAAAGAACCGATGCAGGAGATGCAAGAGACACGGGTTTGAGCTCTGGCTCAGGAAGATTCCCCTGGGGAAGGAAATGGTGACCCACTCCAGCATTCTTGCCTGGAGAATCTCATGGACAGGGGAGCCTGGTAGGCGTCACAAAGTCAGACACGACTGAAGCGACTTAGCATACATGCACACACAAAATATAACTAGGCTCTTTATAACATTGGACATGCATACAGCCAGAACCTGAATCCATATTCCCAGACCCACTCCCTCCAGTGATTGTCCCCTCCATGACAGATACTGGACACCTCCTAGAGTGATGGGGAAAAACAATAGTCCCAAGCTGGGCAGAGCCCTGGAAAACAGCTGTCCCTCTTGAAGTCTGTTACCACGTGAACTCATGCACTGGAAAAGTCTAGCGGGAAACACCACCACTTTGGAATACTGTTCTCTATGTTAAAATTCATGTAGCTTTTGCACACTCCTCTGCAATATATCCATGTTAAATATAAAACTGTCTGCAGTGACTTCGAGTAAAATGATGCTCCAGGAAGCTGCATCATGCTGCCTTGCAGCTTTGTTCACTCCTTCCATGTTGAGAAGCCTGGAGGTAAAGGTTTGAAAAGTGAGAAACATTTTTTCTCAGCCTTTGCTCTGTCCTCATGCCAATGCCTTTTGCAAATAAGGTAAAGTACATTAGGATAAGCACAAATTCCCCAGTGTCCAGGAGTGGTTGGTCCTAGAAAAAAATGATACTGGCATCCAAAAATACCCTCTCCCCTAAGTCAAAACCAAAATTGAAACACATTTAGGTAGAATACTCATTAATATGAGCTAATAATCAACCCAACAGTCCTCACTGTGGGAAAATTATGACAACATAATTTTCAAAATTATGGAAAATCACAAATATTACAACATCTGAGCAAAATTAAAAGGATGCACCTTAAACATAAAGTATGACCTTAACTATTTAAAAATAATAATACAAAAAATCTGGAAGGCAGTGAGCAAATATGTAGGCTTGAAAATAGGGGGTAAATGGGACTGTCAGGCTGATTTACTATGAACACCTCCACCCCCACCACCACATGTGAGCTGTGATCTTAGACAAAACATAACTGCCCTTGGCCTCCATTTTCTCATCTGGCACATACATGTAGTCATCCGTAGTTCGTGAGGTTATCTTGAGACTCAGATGACTAAAACACACATGGCAGTGAGCACGCTGCCAGGCAGAGTAAGCTCACTGTGCATGTAAACCAGCAGCTGTGGCTGGCTCCACGTGGTGGGCTAACAGGACTGATTACGTGTCCCCCAACTTCTTCATACCTTTCTGGACTTTCCAAATGGATTACAAAGTTTTAAAATCCAAGAAAACTTTTATGATCAGAAAATAATTCACAAGAAAAATGGAGAGAATCCACATAACATATTTGTAGGTTCACGAAACAAAAGAACACAAGATTAAGTCATGGGACTTTTATACACAAACAATTTTCAAAGGGAATAAAAAAATACTGGTGCCTAATGGTGATACAATTTCTTTCTTAAGAAAACATAAAATGGCATTTTGACTATAACTTACTTATCAAACAAAACTATATCTGGAGTCCAGAGAGAGTCTGAAGGGACACGTATAAGTTTTATTCCACCGTAGTCATTGGGGTTCCATCTTAATTTCACATCTATCCACTCCTTTAAAACAAAGAAACCTGAATCAATTTCAATGAAAGCAATAGCCAAAAGCAGTGAAAACTCTACTCTTTTGCCAAACTCAGATATTTTAGACACGAAGTCACCTCTTCTCCCAGTAGAGAAAACTCACCTCCACATCCTTCTTATAGGCACTGGGGGACAGCCCTGTCCCCTCGTGTGGTGGCCGTAACCATGGCCCTCATGAGACACAGGTGAGGACCAGAGCTGGGTGTGTTCATGGCTCTGCCCAACACCTCTTCTACCAGCTAACCATACCCAGGAGCTACAGCCTGGTCCAGGCCAGGCTAAGGTCCAGGTTCAAGGAAAACATTCTCTTTTCTAGCTGTATTGTCATTGACTTGGCTAGACTAGGCCATGCAAAGAGCAGACAGATTTATGACGCATTCCACATAGTTAAACATACTGTCCCACCTCCACATAGTAATAATTCTGTGATCAGGTCAAGACTTGCACCCCAAGGAAAGCACATATGCCTTTAAGGAGTTTGGGGTTAGGGAACTGGCAGTAAGTATTAAAAATCAGGGACAGGACTTCCCTGGTAATCCAGTGGTTAAGAGTCCACCTACCAATGCAGGGGACATGGGTTCCATCTCTGGTCTGGGAAGATTCCATATTCTGCAGGGCAACTAAACCCATGCACCATAACCACTGAAGGCCCCGTGCCCCAGAGCCCATGCTCCACAACAAGAGATGCCTCCACAATAAGTCTGTGCACCACAACAAAGAGTAGCCGCCCGCTCTCTGCAACTAGAGAAAGCCTGTGTGCAGTAATGAAGACCCAGTGCAATCAAAAATAAATAAAATCAGGGTAATAAAGAACAAACAAAGGGAAGCACTCAACAGCAGTTGGGCCCATCTGCTGGTCCAGAAACAGAAAGAAAAACTCCTTTATATAAAAGGGACTATGAAAATAAAAATAAATCATTACATTCTTGCCTGCTCCCATCTCGCTCAGGTAAAAACCAAAATCCTACAGTGGCCTGGAAGCTACTGCTCATAACCTATGCCAGGAGTGTCCCTCGGCCTCTGGTGGCTTCACTGACCTCATCTCCCACTCCCACCCCCACGGCCACTCACCCCCAGCCAGCTGGCTTCTTTGCTACTCCCTAGACACACCAGGCATCCTCCAACCTCAGGGCCTTTGCACGTTTGTGTCCCTCTGCCTGGACACTCCTCCCCCAGATACTAGCGTGGCTTGCTTCTTCTTCGAGGCTTTGTTCAAATCTTACCTTCTCAGTGGCACTTCTCCTGCCATCCGATTTAAAAGTCCAGTTCCCAAACACTTCCTGTCTGCCTTCTCAGTATTTTCCTCCAAGCTTATCAGCTTGAAAAGTACTACCCAACTTCCTATTTAGCCCACCGCCCCCCATTGGAATGATGTTCCTTGAGGGCTAGACTTTTGTCTGTTTTGTTCACTGCCGTTTCCCCAGTGCCCAGAACAGTGCCTGCCAAATGCCAGGCACTCAGTATTAACTGCATGAATACAGACTCCATCTACCTCACCTTTCTGCCTCCTGCCTGTCCACCGAGACCAAATATTCACGTCCCTTCTGTGCTACAAACTCTGTAATAACAGTGGCACCAGTTAACAGTTACATGGCCCTTCAAACTCAATACATACCTGTTTCAACCAGACATTGGTTGTCATTAACTGATTTTTCTCATCCTATAAAATAAAAAAATTTAAGAGGCTGATTATTTCAATTACAGAAATGGTAATTCTTTAAGTAAGAATTTTATCAGTTTTTACATAAGCACTCCTCTCTATAGAATACTACATTCTGTTCATCAATCCGGTTCTCTAGAAAAGCAGGATCTTTTTTTCCAGCCTAATCTCACATTATTCCTTCCAACATATTCCGTATTTCAGATAACCTGCCATAAAGGCCACCATTGGCATTTTCTCATTTAACATTAATAGTCTCAACGGCTACATTTCCTCAAATTTAAGATGCAATCTAAGAAGCACAGTAATATTTTATGTACTTAGCACTAAGGAAGAAAGAAAAAGGCTGATAATGAAATGTAAGCTGCCGTTAATTACAAGACGTCTTGATTTCAGAAGTACTAAAATGTGGGGAAATGTACATCCTACAATTGATGAGATACAATGTATGCATTCTTAGGGGCTATTACTTGCCATTTGCTTCTGCGAAGGCACAAATGTCAATCTCTCTACGGAGCTGTTATGTAGAAAAACTGTGGAGGTCAGAGACTTGGACGTTAACTTCTTAAAGCTTTTACATCTGACTTTTCTAGAGAACCAGGGGTCCTTGCCATTTATACCTTCCTATTGTCTCATCTTTGCTTATACCAGTCCTTCACTGAATTTTCAAGGCCTACTTAAAGTGGCAGCTCTTCCATTAAATTTTACTGAAATATCATAGAGCCAACTGCACCACTAAAAGATCATCATGGTCATCAACCACAAACGGACTTTGTGTAGGATACAATGCTCAGAGCACAGAGACCCACAGAAGCCAAGGCAGTCGCTACAGCTGGGGAGACAGGATGGGGTATAAATAGCTTAGGTGGCTGGAGGGTCCCCACTGCCTATCCCATCCCAACAGCACACGCATGACCTAGGAAAAAGGAGCAGGACAGAAAAAGCACACCCCTAGGGACAAAGGCAGCTGTTAGTCCCTACATGGAGAATGGGTCCTAGGAAACAGCATGGCCCTCCTCCTTATGCTGTGTTTTCCAAAGAGCAGTTTTCCTCGATTAAAATATTAGTGCTGGAGAGGAACGAGAGATTTTATCTATCATAATCCCTTCATTTTGCAAACATGGAAACTGGCCCAATGGAAACTTGCTTAAAATCACACCACCAGTTTGTGGGTAGAATCTACTCTAGAACTCAAAACTCCCAAATTTAAACCCTACACCACCAGCTTTACTGCCCACCCCGGAAGTCACACACCATCTAGAATAACTGCTAAGCCCTCTATTAGAATATGCCTTTCAGGCAGAAGTTCTAAACAGAGGCATTAAAAATTAGGGAGTTTTGGTAAACACATAATGAGCATGCTGCAGGCCAGTAGGTCATCTGTGGGACTCTGATGAAAATTATAGACCATTTCCCCAGAAAATGTGAACACACATCAATTTACACTATGAGGTAGGACCTAGTCAGTACTTAGTATCTTCAACAGTAACATAGATAAAAGAATAATCCATAAATTCACAACCGGCTCTGAAGATGTGGAATTAACCATTGACTCAGGGGATATAGCTTATTTCAATCTCAAGTGTCTCTCGAGCATCTATCGTGTGTTGAACACAGTGGAGGATGCAACTGAGTAAAGAAAAATATAAGATGACACTCAGGAGGAAACCACAAATAAATGAAATGTTAATACTCATAAGCAAAGCAGAAAAACTTTAGGGGTAGTAGGTTTATTTTAACCTGACCATAAAAATAAAATCAAAACAGACAAGCCAACCCTGAGGTTTTAAAAAGAAAGTGAGGACACAGTGGAATAGAGATCTGAGGAAACTTCAAGAGCCACTAAACCTGACCACAAGGTTGCAGGGCAAAGACTTCAGCGATTAAAAGGAGCATAAACCTGCTGAGAAGCAATTCAGTGAAACTTCTAGTCTCAATGTCCAGCACCCTTGGCCCCTGTCTTCCTTGACTCCAGTCCCCTACCTCCCATTGCCACTGACTGTACATTTTCTGGGCTCTTCTCTTAGAAGCCACCCTTCCCCCAACTTCTCTGCGTGGCTAACCCACCCACTTTCTATGAATGTTCTTGAAGGATCAGGCTCCTGCTCTCTCTGCTTTAAAAACGCACCAATTCAAAGTTTTTAACAATCACCCCCAGGCCAGTAATTCCAAAATGACATCCTCAACCTTGTCTCTCACTTCAGAGCCAGACTTGACCTTCCAGGGGCCTCGCCAACATTTTCTTTTGAATGCACCACGATGACTTCATAGCAAAAGCAAACCCATCATCTTCTCTGTCCTGCCTCCATAACGACTAAGTTCTACTTTCCAACTGGTTGCCCTTCTAACCACCCAGGCTTCAGAGTTAGACGCCTGCCTCCATAATCAGTGGTCAAGTCCTGTTCCTTCTTATATGTGGTCTTCTAACTCGCCTCTCAAGCTTCTAATCTTTCCCTCCTCAAAGTCATGTGTTTATATTGTATTAATCTTCCTAAAGTTCTGCAATTACCAAGTCTGTTACCCATCAGATCTCTCATTCACTCGGCATTTACTATGTGCCAGACACCATGTTAAAAGAGACACAAGGGCTAAAGCTCACTCTGCTTTAGTGAGGAGGCCTTGCCAGCACGTGAGTGCCAGTTAGTGTGACTGGAACAGAGGAGAGACTGTCTTCAGAAGTTTGGATTTCAGAGTCTGACAGATGAATTTGGCTTTGAAGGAAAAATGGCTTGTGCTGAGAAGGAAAGTCCCCCAAACAGAAGCAATGGCAGGACCAAAGGCAGAGTGGCACCCAGGTATATCACTCATCACCTCCTCTACCGTCCAGTCAGACCACTGATCTAAACCGCTGAACCAAAAGGCTTAGCATCACTTATGTAATCACTGTGATGATACTGTTCTTTGTTATTAAAGTTCTTTCTTCTCTGCGTACCAGATCCTATGCTTAGCACAAGGCCAGCTCAAGCACTCTGCCTTCTTTGATAGTCTCAGTCACCAAGATCTGAATAGCCAGATTTCTGTGACATCACGCTGTGGTACTGCAGTGTTCTACCCTTACTCCATTTACACGCTAACAATCCCAACTGGAAAGAAAGGTTGAAAGCAAGTCCTATTAACTACACCCTACTTCCCTACTTTTAATTTATATTTAAAATCTCCCTGGATTGCCCAGCAAAGGATCAAGCTCAGAATCCGTATTGATTGATCTTTCTGGAAGCAATGAGGTGGCCTATATTAATCAACAGACTTCAAAAACTGTGTATCTTTTGATTCACCACCTTCCTTGCTTATATACAAATATATTCATCATTGTCATTTACAATAGGAAAAATTGGGAACAAGTTTACATAAGTTTCTGCTATTATAGAAGAATGTTTACAATAAATTATAAATTAAATATAGCCATTAAAAATTACATTTAAAGATTATGTATTAACATAAATATGTTCATCATATAACAATGGGGGAAAAAGTAGTAATCAAAATTATATCTAAAATAATATCACAATTTTATAACAACATACTCATAAAGAAAAACTGGCAAGAAATACAACAAAACATTACCAGTGGTCACCTCTGGGTGGTAGAATTACAGTCAATTTTTCTTTTCTTATTTGTATTTTTTTGAACTTTCAAAACTCCAAAAACCATGCACTGCTTCTATCATCAGAAAATAAAGGCACACTTATGTTATACACACACACACACACAAATACTTGTCAACTATTCTGGGACCACAACAGGGAAATAATTATTGATTAATATGATCAGAACGAGAAGAAACTAGTTTGAAACTTAGTGTGAACCTTTTAGTTTAAAATAGAAAGAATCTCTTAACAACAAAAACAAGTTTATAAAGAGAATTTACTTCCTGGTAAATCTCACATGAAAAGATCTCAGAAACGTAAGTGTGATACTGAAGCAATAATCTGTTGAGATCCTTTTGGTTTTAAAATCTACAACTCTAACTCTTGGATTTTTCTTTTAAAAATTTGATCTTTTGGTCATATTTTTAAGGGAAAACTTCCATATAAAATATTTAATCACTTTGAATTTATTAAGAATAGGCCTATTTTAATCACCAAATGAGATAAAATGATTTCTAAACTCTACCAGATTATATAAACATACAGTATTCCTGTGTCTGTGGTGTAATCATTGTTTTTCCCTGGTGAGTTCCTTAGGAAAATGGCTATGTTCATTCACCCCTGTTGTCTCTGTGGCCTGGCACCGTGCTTGCGTGCACAAGACGCTCTGCATAAACCTGGGTGAAACGAATACATAATGACGCGCACACTTACCACATCCACTAATTGAGATATTGCAAGGCCAAACTTTATTTTTATTCTGTCATTCAGGTGTTCCACAGGACGAACCCATCTTTCGTAGTCTTGAAATAAATCCTTAAACAAACTATCTTCGTGTTTGGCAACAACGGATGGTTCAGCTAATCCTGTACAACAAATTTTTAGAAGTTAGTGGATTGGCTTCTCTCCCACGAAACACCTAGACTTTTAAAAAGTTCAGCATTACGAATGAACCACAGGGGGCGACAGAGGATGAGATGGTTGGATGGCATCATCGACTCAAAGGACATGAGTCTGAGCAAACTCTGGGAGACAGTAAAGGACAAGGAAGCCTGCGCGCTGTTGGACACGACTGAGAGACTGAACAACAACAAAGTATTATTTAGGCTATGGACATAGGGGATTTTAATATAAAATATTAATATAAATGTTTGTGATCCATGAGGGACACTCTGGTTCAGATATATTTCTTAGTTAAATCAGATTATTCACATGGTAATATGCTGAGTTCCAAAAGAAGCACTCAGAACTTAACACAGAGTAATTTAATATCTAAGTAACAAAGGTCCATCTAGTCAAGGCTAAGATTTTTCTTATGGTCATGTATGGATGTGAGAGTTGGACTGTGAAGAAAGTTGAGTACCAAAGAACTGATGCTTTTGAACTGTGGTGTTGGAGAAGACTCTTGAGAGTCCCTTGGACTGCAAGGAGATCCAACCAGTCTAATCTAAAGGAGATCAGCCCTGGGTGTTCTTTGGAAGGAATGATGCTAAAGCTGAAACTCCAGTACTTTGGCCACCTCATGCAGAGAAGTGGCTCAGTGGAAAAGACTCTGATGCTGGGAGGGATTGGGGGCAGGAGGAAGAGGAGACAACAGAGGATGAGATGGCTGGATGGCATCACCGACTTGATGAACGTGAGTTTGAGTGTACTCTGGGAGTTGGTGATGGACAGGGAGGCCTGGCGTGCTGCGATTCATGGGGTAGCAAAGAGTCGGACATGACTGAGCAACTGAACTGAACTGAAGTAACAAAAGCTTTTAAATTACCAGGGCTGGGGGTTGCTTGTCATAAAATTCCAAACCTAGAAAACAGATGTATTAAAATTTATTGGTAAACTGGCGCTAGTGGTAAAGAACCCACCTGCCAATGCAGAAGACATGAGAGACATGGTTCAATCCCTGAGTCTGGAAGATCCCCTGGAAAAGGAAATGGCAACCCACTCCAGTATTCTTGCCTGCAGAAACCCATGGACAAAGGAGCCTGGCAGTCTATAGTGCACTGGGTTGCAAAGAGTCGGATATGACTAAGCACCTTTCTCTAACCTGAAAAAATGATTTGACAGAAAATTAGCACTTTCACAAAATCTCTTTTGTTATGAGAGACCATGTTTTCTATATAGAGCTATTAAAAAGTTATTTTAGCTGGAGGAAATCCATCCTCTGATTTTCTCTCACTGCCTATTCCTTAATTAATAGAGCAGCTTAGTCTTCGGAGTTTATGTCTTGCTTCCCTAGGATATTTAAGATATTTGATTTAACCTATAAATACCATAAGAGTTTGTGCTATGCTTCTGTAAAAGTCTTCTTCTGCTGAAATGCACAGTATTGGAGCTATTGCAATTCAATGAGAATATTATACACTAAGGAGTCATTCTCTGTAATGTTTAAAAGCTGTTAATTTCAGAGGTTCAAGTTAAAATAGCATTATTGATCAGTTTCTCCTATTCTAATTCAATTTTTAAATGTTATAGTCTCTGAAACACCAAAAGTCTAAGGTTGTTTAAAAGACAGAGATAATACTCTGATGGGATTGGGCAAATATTGGATGGTCGTGTATATCATGTGTATAGTGAAAGCATCTATGCCAGGCACTGAATTTCTGAGAGACTTTTCAGAACCATCAGGTTTGTGTCCAGAAATGCTGTTGAGGGAAGTTCCTTTTCCAGTATAGGTTATTACAAGATATTGAGTATAGTTACCTGTATTATACAGTAGGTCCTAAAAAAATGTTTTTTAATAGCATCTAAGGAAAATTTGTCTTAGGGGAAAAAAATACTAACTCGAATTGCCACCTCAAATTTTGTTTGAAAGATAAATAAAATGATAATCATTCTACTTAATGAGAGCCCTTAAGATACTACCTTGTGAATACCTTCTTAGTACATCTAATACTAGAAATAACATTTTCCTAGTACAATGTTACAGAAATGATAGGCGCAAAGGTCAATGGTATTTTAGCACAAAAACTTAATGGTGCACTCAAATTCTACTTAGAGGCCATGTTTCTTTATCTGGTTCTAAATGTTTTCAGTTTATACTGCTCATAAACCCCAAAATATTAAGAAGGAGATGATCCAACACATTCCCTTACTTAACAAATGAGGATATAGACCAGTAAGGCCAGTGCTACGGAGCTCATCAGTGGCAGAGCTCAGCTCCCCTCAGCCTCTCCCTCTTTCCACATTAACTTCTTCTACCTCATGACAACTGGAAAAAGAAGTTTATGGTTATATCCTCTGAGAGCTCAAGCCCCACCAATGTTTGCTCATTCATTCAACAAACATTTAACAGAATATGCCTTATATCAGGCACTATGCCAAATGCCGGAAATGCACTCGTACTCAAAGACAGGTAAATCCACAATTACCATCTAGTAGTAAGGACTGACTGAGAAAACGTGATACTATATATAAGCTAAATTCTATAGAAACTGAATCAAACTAAAAAATTATTTTTAAAAATTTGTTGTGAATAATTAACATTTGCTCATCCTACTCAAAATAAATACTTTAAAGCAATCACTTTCAACCTAGGTTCCTAGGAATCCTGTGGCAATTACTATACAGAAAGTACCCTACATATGAATGAGTTCTGTTCTGAGAGTGTATTCATAAGTCAAATTTGTTCATAAGTCTAACAAAGTTAGCCTAGATATCCAACTAACACAGCTGAATAGTACTGTACTGAATAGGTTTATAATACTTTGCACACAAATAATACATAAGAAACAAACACAAAAGATAAAATATTTTTCATCTGAAAGTACAGTACCTTGAAAAATAGAGTAGTATAGTACAACAGTTGGCATACAGGGGCACATTCACATCTTAAAAGTTCACAACCTGAAGGTTCATATGTAAGGGACTTACTGTATTGCACTGCACTATTTTTCAATTATGTCACGTAAGTCGTGGGTCTCCAGGAAACCGACGTCCTGGAATGCAGGAATCATTTCTTTAGTTTGGCATTCCTACAGCATTATCCTTAGTGCTGATCACAGTAGTAAGTTAAGAGTAGCTTTTCTTCCCTTACTACGTAAAGAGAGAAACAGGAGAAATAATTTGCAGATTATACATCTGACAAGGGACTTGAATTATAAAAGACTCAATAGTCTAATCAATTTAAAAACAGATAGTTCAGTTCAGTCACTCAGTCGTGTCCAACTCTTTGCGACCCCGTGGACTGTAGCACGCCAGACTTCCTGTCCAATACCAACTCCTGGAGCTTGCTTAAACTCATGTCCGTCCAGTCAGTGATGCCATCTAACCATCTCATCCTCTGTTATCCCTTTCTCCTCCTGCATTCAATCTTTCCCAGCATCAGAGTCTTTTCAAATGAGTCAGTTCTTCACGTCAGGTGGCCAAAG
This sequence comes from Nanger dama, assembly GCA_917880005.1. Classification (NCBI taxonomy): domain Eukaryota; kingdom Metazoa; phylum Chordata; class Mammalia; order Artiodactyla; family Bovidae; genus Nanger; species Nanger dama. The sequence goes on along the minus strand of CAKJTW010000110.1, from coordinate 453,208 downwards.
TACTGGCGTTTCAGCTTCAACACCAGTCCTTCCTTTTCCTGAATATTTAGGTCTGATTTGCTTTAGGATTGACTGGTTTGATCTCCTTGCAGTCCAAGGGACTCTCAAGAGTCAGTTCTTCAGCACTCAGCTTTCTTTATAGTTCAACTCTCACATCCATACATGACTACTGGAAAACCATAGCTTTGACTAGACGGATCTTTGTTGGCAAAGTAATGTCTCTGCTTTTTAATATGCTGTCTAGGTTTGTCATTGCTTTTCCTCCAAGGAGCAAGTGACAGAAAGGCCAATAATTACACGAAAAGATGTTCAAAACCTTTAGCCATGAGATACCATGTCATACCCCTAAGATGGCTATAGTAAGTAATACAGATAATAACATGGTTTTTGGTTAAAATGTGGAGAAATTGGGACTCTTAAAGCTATGGTTTTTCTAGTAGTCACTTTCAAATGTGAGAGCTGGACAATAAAAAGGCTGGATAACAAAGAACTGATGCCTTTGAACTGTGGTGGTGGGGGAAGACTCTTGAGAATCTCCTGGACTGCAAGGAGATCAAACCAGTCAATTGTAAAGCAAATCAGTCCTGAATATTCAGGAAAAGGAAGGACTGATGCTGAAGCTCCAATACTTTGGCCACCTGGTGCGAAGAGCCAATTGATTGGAAAAGACCCTAATTTTAGCTGGATAAGATTGAAGGCAGGAGGAGAAGGGGCTGATAGAGGATGAGATGGTTGGATGGCATCACCAATTCAATGGACATGAGTGTGAGCAAACTCCAGAGGTGGTGAAGGACAGGGAAGCCTGGTATGATGAAGTCCATGGAGTTGCAAAGAGTCAGACATGACTGAGCAACTGAACAACAACACCAGGTCCTAACAACATACTGGCACAGAGCAGATGGTCTGTGTGCTGAATGCATACATGAACAGATGAAGAAGTTAATACCATCTGACAATCTCCATTTATTTCTACTAATTCAGAATTTCATCCTTGGTTGTGAAAGCAACTGTCACAAGAGCTACGGAAGTTTACTATTAAGGACTAAGAGTCCCACTAGACATCTTTTTAAAGATAGAGAGGCCTTGTGCTACTCAGATTTGAGTATGAAGAGAGGCAATATAACATGCTGGCTAAGAACTAGTAGATTTGAAGTCCACGAGGGGAGTTCTGTCTAACTTCTAATACTTATTGTCTGACCTAGACATATAAGTTCTTTGCATATTAGTTTTTTCATCTGTAAAACTGGTCTAAAACAATACCAACCTAATAAGGTTATTGTAAGGATTAAGTAAGACTGCCTAGAAGTGCCAGCAGTCATTCTTATCAGCAAATAAATGATTGCTAAAGTAAGGATAACTGATAGACCTCAAAAGGCAAATACACAAAAGTACTATCACAAAGCAATTACTGCCTATAGAGCTCTGATTTCTACATAAAACTTTTCTGATAGCCTAGCGAAGATCATCTCCATATAGAATACCATAGACAATGGAAACTTGCAAAAAAAAGGCAAAATGAAGGAATAACGTATCTGTGGCACTGGGCACTCTCAACACTGCAATGACAGTTCAGTGAAAAGCTCTCAAGTCTCTACCCTTTACAGCTAATAATAACAATTAGAATACCAACCTACTAACAGCACATGAATCACGCATCTCAGAAAAACAAAGAGAACCTAGCAGTGAAACACCTTAAAAATAGGACAAGAATAACAACAACAACAAATTAATGGACAATTCTTCTGAAGTAGTTAAAAATATAATGATAGAAAAAACTAAACTGAATACATAAGAAGTAGTGAGTGAGTGAAGTCACTCAGTCGTGTCTGACTCTTTGCGACCCCATGGGCTGTAGCCTACCAGGCTTCTCTGTCCATGGGATTTTCCAGGCAATAGTCCTGGAGTGGATTGCCATTTCCTTCTCCAGGGGATCTTCCCAACCCAGGGATCGAACCTGGGTCTCCCACATTGTAGACAGACGCTTTACTGTCTGAGCCACCAGGGTACAATATGTATACTGTTATTAACTCTGTGAGATTTAAATTTGGGTTTCACAAATCCATCTGTAACTCCAAGTAGCATTACTCTGGTATCGTCTCAAGTTCGAGGAATTAAAAGAATGACTTATCAAAAAAGTTTCACTTTTAAGTTACTTACTGAAACCACATATATTTTCAAAGAAATATAAACTTGATCCTTAATTTTAGTATGGTGATTAAGAAAGGATACAAAACTGCAAAGCTGAAAACTATGATTTGATTGGCACCAGTAATTAGGTATTAAATTCATATGTCCCCACTTTCTAACTTACTAAATGAAACAAGACTATCTGTTGGAAAAATGTTGACTGTTTGGTGGTGTTTTGGACTGTCACATGGAGGGGGTGGTGTGAGTACTGGATGGAAACCAGGGATGCTACCAAACATCCTGGAGGGCACAGTGTGTCTGTTAGTCACTTAGTCACGTACGACTCTGCGATCCCATGGGTTATAGCCTGCCAGGCTCCTCTACCCATAGAATTCTCTAGGCAAGAATACTGGAGTGGGTTTCCATATCCATCTCCAGGGGATCTTCCTTATCTGGGAATTGAACCTGGGTCTCCCGTGTTGCAGGGAGACTCTTTTCTATCTGAGCCACCAGCAGTACACAGGACAGCCCCTATGACTAAGATTTATCGAGCCCAAACTCAATAGTGTTGAGTAACGCCGTGTCAGACTTCAGGGCCGCAGCCATATTCTCATTTGCAGGGAGTGCCCTTCACATTGTGGGGTGTTCTCTGCACAGCCATACTATTTAACAGTATGATCTGATGAAAGTAAATAAATATGCAAATTTGTCTTAAATATGTCCTCCAGGAAGCCAGGCACCAGAGTTTTCTGCACTACCTCTAGTACCAAGACCAACACAGGAAGCAGCCACTCAACATTTGTTGAATGAATGAACGAATAAACTAAACTGGGTATCACGTTAGGCTCTAATATACCAGAGTTGTAGCAGATGCTAAAGATTTAAGAAGAATCTTTAAGAATCACTGGTCTAACAGTAGCTAGAAGGCAGCAGAGGTAGAACTAAGATTTGTCTCTGTTCTTCTCAAAATAATACTTTCATTACAAAAATTACGTATGATCATTGTCAAGATTCCAACCAAAAGTACATGAAAAGTAGGAACTGTCCATCTCCTCCTCTTCATCTCCCTTCCTCCAAGGCTAACCACTTTTAAGTTTGTTGTGTGGCCATCTTAAAATGCACTCACACACAGAGGAAGAACAAATGTTTTCTTTTTAAGTCTTGTGACTTGCTTTCTTTCATTCAATTCTCTATGTCAATGTACATCCATCCATCTCCATGCTTTCTTCATAAGACACGAAGTGGTCTGGGTTACGGCTGTATCATAATTTATGTAAGCCCTCACTACTGGTAGGCATTTATACTGTTGTTAGCTTTTGGTTATTTCTAACAATGCTATAATGAAAAAATGTTGTAGTTAACATACAAGTTAAATCCTTGTATTAATACAAGGACTTCCATGACACCTACTTTCAGAAGTAGAAGTGCTAAGTCAAGGGTACACGTTTTCAGTTTTGCTGGTTACTGCCAATAGCCTTCCATTTCTTCTTTACAGGTCATCATAGAATGAAATAATATATCTAAAAGTTTGTAAGAGTGATATATGTTATATACCCTCAATTCATAATTAAGACATTCCTGGAGTAATCTTCCCCTACAAGTCTCCTTTTATTTTTTTAAGTTAACGAAAAGTGTCTTATATACTTTTTAAAAGATCCTCTCTGCCGCAGTCCAAAGGGGTCTATTTTAAGCAATAGCAAGGTAAAAAAGTGAACATAATCAATCATTTTGTAAATGAGAAGAAATGCATACTATATCCAACATTTTCAATGTGGCAAGTAGGCATGCTTACCGATCATTAACTGTTATAAATGAAATGCAGAGGGTTTTTTTTTCCACTCAAGGATTTTCATTATATTTTCTATTGATTTTTATCACAGAATTATCGATTAAAGTTTCTCTGTAACTGATATGCTTTAGTAAACCTAATTTAACATCTTGCCCTGACTCTCAGAACACTGGCAGTAAGAAAATGACCTTAGGCAGTGTTAAATTTAGGTCTAGTCAATAGTTTTCAAAGACAACTTGCACACTTTAAAAGTTTAAGCATCATCAGATTGAATAAATGCAGAGTTCACTATCGTAATTTGACACCACAAACCTCTCAACAAGCAATAAATATGTATCATGAGCTGATATATTTACAGGGTCATAAACTAAAACACCCGCCAGAACATGAAGTTGCCTCAGCTCACTTCAGCCTGTGTGACCTTGATAAGACTCTTGCAAAACTCCTCCTTAGGACTGTCCAAAGATGAATGAGTAGTGGGGCCTAGGAGGACACATGAAAACGGAAGATGGCTCTATTTGTTAGGCTGGTGAGATGGAGCTTACTTTCTATTGGTCTTCTCCTGTTCGGGCTATAGTTCGCTGTAAATCCTTTATTTCCATAATTACTATCATTGCATCCTCTTGAGAATCCATCCACTTTATATGAATGGGAAACTGTCTGCAACTTTGCTACTCAGTGTGTGGTATTCTGACCAGTAGTATTCACCACCTAAGTACTTGTTAGAAATGCAGAAGCTCAGCCCATGTCTCTGAATCAGCGCTGCCATTCTAACATCCCCAGAGGATTCTTGTAGGCATTAAAGTTTGAGAAGCCCTGGACTACAAGACTAAGAGCAGTGATTCTCAAGGGTGGGGAAAAAGGGGGACAATTTTGTCCCCAAAGAACCATTTGACAATATCTGGAGATATTTTTCAGTGGGTTCTACAGGCATCTTGTGGGTAGAAGTCAGGGTTCCTGCCAAACAACCTACAAGGCAAAGGACAATCTCCCCTAACAAATATCTGGCCCCAAATGCCAGAGGTTGAGAAACACTGAAAGGAAAACCAGTTTTGCCTAATTATACACTGTAAATCACAAAATAAAAAGAAATATATCAAAAGTTCATATTGGACTTCCCTCGTGGTCCAGTGGTTAAGAATCTGCCTGCCAATGTAGGGGACATGGTTCGATCCCTGGTCTGGGAAGATTCCACGTGGCTGTGAGGCTCAGCCCATGTGCCATGAGTACCGAGCCTGAACACTCTAGAGCCCATGCCCCACAATGAGAAGCTACAGCCACGAGAAGCACTGCAACTGCAGAGAAGCCGCTGCTCACCCCCAACTCGGGACAGCCCACGAGCAGCAGTGAAGACCCAGCAGACCCAAAAATAATTCAGTAATTTTTAAAAGTTTATATTGTATGTCAATGTATGGCAAAACCAATACAGTATTGTAAAGCAAAATAAAGTAAAAAAAAAAGTTTATATTGTTCTTTTTGTCAGAATTCAAATATTCGTATTTAATTCCTATTTTTATTGGCAAAGACTATAATTCTCCTTTAGAAGAAAGGAGCATGTGGTCACTGAATCAAACAGTTAGAAGAAATGATGTCAGGCGTCCCCAAAGTGGAAGCAAAACATTTAAATTAAAATTTTAGTCATCAAGCAGAAAAAGACTGTTAAAAATAATCTCTTCTGTCCTATTGTCATTATAAAACCATACCTTTGCCACTTTGGAGAGCAGTTTTACAGGCGCAAATTGTAAACTTTTTTCCAAAAGGAATATTCACCAACTCTCATTTTCAAGACATGCTTATTTAATATTAAATTTAAAATTACAGCTGAAAGAACTTAATTCCAATTTTTTAGGGAAGAAATATAATGCTAATAGAAGAAAAATGTTCTGTAGTGAAATTACATATTAAAAAACTCATATCCTAATTATAAAAAATTACTTACTAGATCTAATTTGTACATTATAGGTTGAAAAAAGCCCCATTCTGACAAATGATTGAAAACCTTTTTAAGGTTCCATCAACAGGCTACATTTACAAACTCAGGTACATCTGAAATGTATCAGGAGATACACAAATAAAACCCTATGTTCCAGGTGCTCAGTCTAACTCACAGCATATTTAGCATTTGCAAGAAAACAAAAATAACTTTTATTTTCAATTAAACTGTGTGCAAAGTCTGTGTCCTCACATAAAGCATCTCTACACTCTTTTGGATGTAATCATAATAAAAGTAAAGAGGACGGTCACTATATATGTATTTTATTAGCTTCTTACTACGTTAATGAAAATGACTAAAGGTGAGGAGAAAAAAAATCTTTCATAGCTCTAATTTTCCACAAAATAATTATTTTATTTTCCTTTGAATGAAACAGAACTCAGTCACTACAAATAAAGTTTCAACCACTGAAAATGTTTCACAACTATACAGCTAAGAAATATAACTGACCAATGACTAATTTCCATAAATCACTCTCCTAATCAGGGTCGGGTCAGTTTAAAAGGTTTATATTATTTTAATGTACTAGGTTAGGGCCGAAGAATTGATGCTTTTGAACTGTGGTGTTGCAGAAGACTCTTGAGAGTCCCTTGGACTGTAAGGAGATCCAACCAGTCCATTCTGAAGGAGATCAACCCTGGGATTTCTTTGGAAGGAATGATGCTGAAGCTGAAACTCAGTACTTTGGCCACCTCATGAGAAGAGTTGACTCACTGGAAAAGACTCTGATGCTGGGAGGGACTGGGGGCAGGAGGAGAAGGGAACGACCGAGTATAAGATGGCTGGATGGCATCACTGACTCGATGGACTGAGTCTGAGTGTACTCTGAGGGATGGTGATGAACAGGGAGGCCTGGCGAGCTGCGATTCATGGGGTCGCAAAGAGTCGGACACGACTGAGCAGCTGAACTGAACTGAACTGACTGAATGTACTAGGTTAATTATCTACTCTTTAATACAGACAAAATTGCCTCCTGAGAATCTTTCCTAGCTCTGTGACCTTCTACCAGTTAAATAAGTATGGCAGGTGGCAGACCAGACATTTTCTTTTCCTAGAGACTGGCTCCCAGGAAACCACAAGGAATATTAAGATCCTAGGATGAATATGAAAACAATAAAATGTAAATATAAAATTAATTATGATTGGAAGCACCGGAAATCCATCTATTATCACCTTCTAATTTTAAAGATGGAGAAATAATGGTTCAGTAAGGTCAAGCAATATGCCCAAGGAAACACAGCAAATTAATGGAGTACTTCTGGGGCTTCAGTGGTGGCTCAGCTGGTAAAGAACCCACCTGCAATGTGGGAGACCTGGGTTTGATCCCTGGGTTGGGAAGATCCCCTGGAGAAGGAAATAATGGCTACCCACTCCAGTATTCTAGTATTTTGGCCTGGAGAATTCCATGGACTGTATGGGGTCGCAAAGAGTCGAACATGACTGACTTTCACTTTCTGCACTTTTACACAAAAGCATATAAATTAGCCAGTGTGCAATTCCATTGTCATTTCAACATTACTCTTCAAATGATCACTTGCTAAAAGAAACAGTTTTTTGGAATTTTAGAGCTAGAGAGGGAAGCCTTTAATGCTCACTCATCTTACAGATGAGGAAACTGATCAGAGATCTTACTGTTCCATCATTCATCCACCAACATTTACTGGACTTCAGAGATACAAAGATACACAGGATAAGATCACAGTTCTTAAGAAGCTCATGTGGGACCAAGAGAAAAATATATATATAAATGTAATACAACATGATAGTTATCCACTTTCACCAAAAGGCATAGATACTACTATTTTCTAGAGTGTCAGGCACAGTGCTTAGCATTTCACATATATTATTTAATCCTGAAAACAACTGAGAGGTAAGCAGTATCATCCATTTTTCAAAGGAGGAGGACAGCTGAGACAAGCTTGTCCAAGATACACGTGTCATAATTTGAACCCAGGTTTGCCTGGCTCCAAAATCACACTCCTTTCTGTTAAATTATGACACCTTCTGCACCAGATTTTGTTTAAATCATCCTTCACCTTATTTCTCTACAGTCACTGTAAAGCAACACATCCTGCAAGAAATAATTCTAGTCTTCAAGATTATCACTTCCTAGAATCAGGAATCAGAGTTTAAAACCCTTGAGGAAGGAAAGACAAGAAAAGGTTCTGCTTACACCCAAATAAAGTTTCCTTACTCATAAAAACTGAAATACTGGCATAGTGAACGTCAGCTTTTATCTCCTGCTTAACGGACCACGTGCGTGTTAGTCGCTCAGTCGTCTGACTCTGCCACCCATGGACTGTAGACTGCCAGGCTCCTGTCCATGGAATTCTCAAGGCAAGAATACTGGAATGGGTAGCCGTTTCCTCCTCCAGGCCATCATACCACAGGTGCTCCATAAGCGGTAGCATTTTTTCTTCAAGGTATTGAGAGGGCTGACAAACTTTCTAAAGCTTTCAATTTGAAAAAGTACTAAGCATTTTCTTTTGTTTCTATTCCTGTCCAAAACATTTTGAAGTAGAGAAAGCCAGAAGAAAAAACCTCCATTCCAAGATGCTAAGGAAGAATTTAGGATGCAAACAGCTCTGCAGCCAGGTTAGTCCGCTCCCCAGTCTTATACAACTCACCATCAGCAAAAGGAAAGATTTGAAACGCCAAGGGGCAAGTTAGGGCAGGGACCAGCGGTAAATCAAATCAGATCAAATCCTAATCCCTAGTATTAAACCCAAGGAGCCTCGATGTGTGTGCGAGTGCAACGCTCAGTCGTGTTCGACTCTTTATTCACCCCACTTTATTCACAGTGGGGTGTTCGACCCCTTTTATTCACAGGCAAGTACAAAGGAGCCTCCATACTCGTCTAAGAATAAAGTAACAACGTGGGAAACCCAGTTGAAACCAAGAAAGTAAAGTTCTGATGGATAACGAGGGCATCTTTTATTGAAAAAGTTGTATCGAAGTATATATATACTAAGTCACCCAGAGTGATGAGAGTCGTGGAACAAAAGTCAAAGTGGCCTTTTCTCTATATTTAAATAAACACATCTGAGCATTTAGGCTGAAACCTTACTCCAAGCCCCCAGGAGAAGAATATAACCGCTCTCGGTAACAAGGTTTTCCGTGACGGCTGCAACCTCGCGGCTCTCCGGGTACCGGCGTGGAGCTGCCCCGGCCGCCCCGAGGTCCCAGCAAGGCGCGCTCCGGTCGCCCTGAGCCCCTCCGCCCGCTCCGAGGGCGAACGCCCGAGACCGCCCTCCGCCGCCCAGGCTCACCTCCGCGCACGCCGCCCCCGCGCCCTCCGGACCCCAGCGCCCTGCGACCAGCTGGAAAGGGAGGAAGAACTGGAGCAGGAGGGGCCCGAGGCCGAGGACCCAGCGCCCCCACGCCGGTGCAGCCATCGACCGGGACCCGTGCATCAACGCAGGGTGCCGCCACACGACGGTCGCGCGGGGAAAGCTGACCCGAGGAACCGAAGCTGACCCGAGGAACCGAAACGGGAGTGTGGGCTGGAGCCAAGTGCCAGCAGCTGCAGCACACCGGGCGCTCCGCTCCTCCGTTGGCGCCAGGGTAGCCTCCAGTCCCGGCCGGACTTGGGCAGGCTCAGGGTGCGTGAGGAGACTCGGGAGCCTGGCCCCGCCCAAAGCCCGCCCCACTAACTCTTGTCCCGCCCAAGCCCCGCCTCGTCCCGGATGGACCCGCCCCTCCAGCTCATAGCCCCGCCTCCATCCTGCCCCGTTGATCCCCAGGCCCCGGGTTTTGGCCCACCCTGCCTGTTCCTCTTCCAACAACGCAAGAGAAGACTACACAGGAACATCACCAAAAGGTGAATACTGAAGTCGGATTGATTGATTATATTCTTTGCAAACAAAGATGGAGAAGCTCTATACAGTGAGCAAAAACAAGACCGGGTGCTGATTGTGGCTCAGATTATGAACTCCTTATTGTGAAATTCAGACTTAAATGGAAGGAAGTAGGGAAAATCACTAGACCATTCAGGTATGACCTAAATCAAATCCCTTACGATTATACAGTGGAAGTGACAAATAGATTCAAGGTAGATAGAGTAGAGTGAGTACCTGAAGAACTACGGACCGAGGTTTGTGACATTGTACAGGAGGCAGTGGTCAAGACAATCCCCAAGAAAAGGAAATACAAAAGGCAAAGTGGCTGTCTGAGGAGGCCTTACAAATAGCTGAGAAAATAAAAAGACGCAAAAGGCAAAGGAGAAAAGGAAAGATACCCATTTAAGTGCACAGTACCAAAGAATAGCAAGGAGAGTAAGAAAGCCTTCCTCAGTGATCAATGCAAAGAAATAGAGGAAAATAATAGAATGGGAAAGACTAGAGATCTCCTCAAGAAAATTAGAGATACCAAGGGAACATTTCATGCAAAGATGGGCACAGTAAAGGATAGAAATGGTATGGACCTAACAGAAGCAGAAGATATTAAGAGGTGGCAAGAATACACAGAAAAACTATACAAAAAGATCTTCACGACCCAGATAACCACGATGGTATGATCACTCACCTAGAGCCAGACATCCTGGAATTCGAAGTCAGATGGACCTTATGAAGCATCACTATAAACAAAGCTAGTGGAAGAGATGGAACTCCAGTTGAGCTATTTCAAATCCTAAAAGATAATGCTGTGAAAGTGCTGCACTCAATATGCTCCAAATTTGAAAAACTCAGCAGTGGCTACAGGACTGGAAAATATCTGTTTTCATTCCAATCCCAAAGAAAGACAATGCCAAAAAATTCTCAAACTACCACACAATTGCATTCATCTCACATGCTAGCGAAGTAATGCTCAAAATTCTCCAAACCAGGCTTTGACAGTACATAAATCTTGGACTTCCAGATGTTCAAGCGGGATTTAGAAAAGGCAGAGGAAGCAGAGATCAAATTGCCAACATCTGTTGGATCACCAAAAATGCAAAAGAGTTCCAGAAAAAATCTACTTCTGCTTTATTGACTATGCCAAAGGCTTTGACTGTGTAGATCACAACACAAACTGTGGAAAATTCTGAAAGAGATGGGAATACCAGACCACCTGACCTGCCTCCTGAGAAATCTGTAGGTCAAGAAGTGACAGTTAGAACTGGACATGTTTCCAGATCTTGAAAGGAGTACATCAAGGCTGTATATTGTCACCCTGCTCATTTAACTTCTATGCAGAGTACATCATGAGAAATGCCGGGCTGGATGAAGCGTAAGCTGGAATCAAGATTGCTGGGAAAAGTATCAATAACCTCAGATATGCAGATAACATCACCCTTATGGCAGAAAGTGAAGAAGAACTAAAGAGCCTCTTGATGAAAGTGAAAGAGGAGAGTGAAAAAATTGGCTTAAAACTCAACATTCAGAAAATTAAGTTCATGGCATCAGGTCCCATCACTTCATGGCAAATAGATGGGGAAACAATGGAAACAGTGGCAGAATTTATTTTGGGGGGCTCCCAAATCACTGCAGCCATGAAATTAAAAGATGCTTGCTCCTTGAAAGAAAAGCTATGACCAACCTAGACAGCATATTAAAAAGCAGAGACCTTACTTTGCCAACAAAGGTCCGTCTAGACAAGGCTATGGTTTTTCCAGTAGTCATGTATGGATCTGAGAGCTGGGCTATAAAGAGAGCTGAGCACCAAAGAATTGAGGCTTTAGAACTGTGGTGTTGGAGAAAATTCTTGACAGTCCCTTGGACTGCAAGGAGATTCAACCAGTCCACCCTAAAGGATATCAGTCCTGAATATCCATTGGAAGGACTGATGCTGAAGCTGAAACTCCAGTACTTTGGCCACCTGATGCGAAGAAGTGACTCACTGGGAAAGACTGAAGGCAGGGTGGAGAAGGGGACAACAGAAGTTGAGATCATTGGATGGCATCACCGACTCTATGGTCATGAGTTTGAGTAAGCTCCTGGAGTTGGTGATGGATAGGGAAGCCTGGCATGCTGCAGTCCATGGGGTTGCAAGGAGTCAGACCTGACTGAGCAACTGAACTGAACTACTTGTTCTAGGGTCTCCCTGGTGGCTCAGTGGCAAAGAATCTGCTTGTAATGCAGGAGATGCGGGTTTGATCCCTGGATCAGGAAAATCCCTTCAAGAAGGAAATAGCAACCCATGCCAGCCTGGAGAATCACAAAGGGTCTGACACGACTTAGACTTAGCAACTCAACAGCAGCAGTATCTTTTCTAGCTCCACCTTTTTCACACCTGGCCCGCCTCACTATCTGGGAGCTTAGAGTCCCAGGAAGCACAAGGCCAGAAGATAGCATCACAGGTGGGTCCTCAATCTAATCATCGAATGACCTTGGGCAAGCCACTGCATACCTATGATAACTACCATCAATTAACATCTGCCAGCACCAAGAGGGGAACCAGACAGACAGATGGCTCTCAGCAGACAGAAAACCATGAATCATAAATAGTTACTGGGTTGTGATGAGAGATGCAAAGGAACACAAGGGAGCCTGAAACATGGCAAGAGGGGACTTTTTCCCTTGCCCCTGGCTAAACCTCTCTCTGCTCAGCCCTGCCACCCACTATATTCTTCCTTGTCAGGTAAATACCAGTGGCAGTTTACATGCCTCAAAAGTCTGTTATGGGAGCCAAGTGATCCCCAATAGGAAGCCAGCAAGCAACCCTTGGCAAATCACCCTCCTTCTCCGGGCAGCTTTCTTCATCCTTAAAAGTAGGGGGATCAAATAGAGGACTCAGAAGGTCCAGTTCTGACACTCATTCAAGCCATCCACAGAAATGATATGCTGGCATCTCAGAGTGGACATCAATTAACATTAGTGCTGCCATCAATTAACACTAGTAAATATTAGTGACTCTATCTGCCACAGACATTTAGCAGCTCAGCTGGCGACTGATGATGGCTGCTGGAATCCCATCTCAAATCCCACTAGACCCTGCATTTCATCCCTTCTGTTTATAATTAATTAGAAAGCTTCATTTGGCTGAAGAGATTCAGGCAAATCATCTTTAAACTTCAGTGGCAGTGTGTTTCACTGATTCTTCACAGAAAGCTTTATGGAGTTGACACCTCTAAGACTCCTTGTGAGCAGAAATATCACTCCAAGCTCCAGACTCTGTGAATCTGTTTAAAAACTAAACCTGGCTGCAAAGAGTCCAAACGGTGAAAATAGAGACGTTTCCCCTCCATCTAAGTACAATCAGGAAATTGGGAACAATATTTGTAGAAGCCAGTCTGCTTAAGCTGGACTTAAGGAAAGAAAGGAGCCACAGAAAATGATAACCAGGTTAGTCATTAATTATACTTCTCCATAGGAAGAAAAGACAGTATTTATTGTCCCTTCCCTTATTTGTATTTTGCTCTGAAGAATTTATGGAACATGTAGACACTTACGCAATTCACTCTAACTGTATTTGGAGAAAGTAAAGTGTTATTGCACTTCAACAGCCAGAGGATTTAAAACAGAATGGTTGAATAACTGTTGAAGGTCACAGCACCTGTCATTGGCAAACTAGAATTATATGGTTGTTAACTCAGCCACGGCAAGCATGATTGGAACTCCTAGGTCTCCCCAGAGTCTTATATATCAATAACCATGAAAACAATAGTTATTTAAATAATCTGTGGAGGAAAGAACTAGTTGTCATTACTGTTTTTAAGTGAAAGGTAAAGTGTGTAATTTGTTGGGCACTTTGAAATCCAAGCAAATAAATACAGACTATAATGTATGCATCTTGGATGGTTTTTTCTAGATGGATACACCAGTTACTCTCGGTTGTTGGCTGTGGTGGCAGCACCTGCCTCTGATAAGAGACGTTTTCACACTGCTAGGAGATGCTGGTGGATCGAAATGACAACGTACACTGCAGCTGTTGCTGTGGCCACCACTTACAAAGGTCGCCTAAAGCAGCATCTGTCTACCAACTTCCTGAGATTTGACCAAAGGGACTGTCATACAGTCTGCAGAGGACCCACATCCCAGACACTACATTTCCTCTGAAGATTGTGGAATTTTTGTTATACTTCCTCACCTTCAGCGATCCAACCTTCCCTGAATATCCAAACCCACCCCCTTCTTCAAATGTCACTTGACTCTTGAAGCCTAGCCTGGCTCCCTGACCAGCCACAGCCATCTCCCTTCTCTGAACCTCCAACACTTTTACTTCTCTCACAGCATTTGCCACCTTCCATTTTCAGACCCATTTCTCTATAAACCTTACGTCCCCTACTAGATAATGAGCTGCTGGGATTAGAGTCTCGGTCTCATCCATCTTTGTAATACCCACTAGCCAGTCAAAGAGTTAGACACCACTGAGTGGCTAACACTTTCACTTTCTTGCCATAGAAAATGGAGTTTAATAATTATCATATTACCCTTGCTACGTAGTGGGAGAATGTAATAATCTAATCACTATTTAATGTACTAGCACATTTAAACTCCAGCAGTACTCTTGCCTGGAAAATCCCATGGACGGAGGAGCCTGGTGGGCTGCAGTCCATGGGGTCACTAAGAGTCGGACACGACTGAGCGACTTCACTTTCACTTTTCACTTTCATGCATTGGAGAAGGCAATGGCAACCCACTCCAGTGTTCTTGCCTGGAGAATCCCAGGGACGGGGGAGCCTGGTGGGCTGCCGTCTATGGGGTCGCACAGAGTCAGACATGACTGAAGTAACTTAGTAGTAGTAGTATTAGGAGAGTAGCAATTTTATTGTTGTTCAGTTCCTTAAGTTGTGTCTGACTCTTTTGCGACCCCATGGACTCTACCCTTCCAGGCTCCTCTGCCCATGGGATTTCCCAGGCAAGAATACTGGAGTGGGCTGCCATTTCCATCTCCAGGGATCTACCCGACCCAGAAATTCAAAGTGCATCTCCTTCACTGCAAGTGGATTCTTTACCACTAAGCAACCAGGGAAGCACTTTTAATACATTTATTTTATTTTGACCTCTCCCATGGACACAGAAGCCTGGTGGGCTACAGTCCATAGGGGCACATAGAGTCAGATCTGACGGAAGTGACTGAGCATGCGTGCACTCCTTCTCACTGTTCTTGGCAGATTCCTCTTCTTCCACCCAGATGCTGCATGTTGGGGATTCCACAGGCTCAAGTCTCAGAACTATTTCTTATACACGGGGCCCCTGCCTCCACCCACCCTCCCTCTGTGATCTTATCTATTTCCTTGGCTTTAAATATCTGCTGCACACTGGCAATGACCAGATTCACACTTGGGTGGTCATCTCAACTCTTTGTCTCTGTATATGTGACTTTGTTGGAATATCAGTTAATATGTCACAAAGCACTTTATCCTTTTAGTTTTCCCATCTCAACTAATCACTCAAGTGAAAAACCTGGAGGTCATCCTTTGTTCTTCCCTCTGCTTCACCCACCAAGTCTAATTCAGCCTTAAGTGCTATTTGTTGTTGTTCAGTCGCGTCTGACTCTTTGCAGCCCCATAGACTGCAGCATGCCCGGTCTCTCTGTCCCTCACCATCTTCCAAAGTTTGCCCAAGTTCATGTCCATTGCATCAGTGATGCCATCCAGCCTCTGATGCCCTCTCATCCTCTGAGGCCCTCTTCTCCTTCTGCCCTCAATCTTTTCCAGCATCAGGGACTTTTCCAATCAGTCAGTTGTCAGTTGTTTGCATCAGATGACCAAAATACTGGAGTTTCAACTTCAGCATCAGTCCTTTCAACAGAGTATTCAGGGTTGATTTCCCTTAAGACTGACTGGTTTGATCTCCTTGAAGTCCAAGGGACTCTCAGAAGTCTTCACCATCACCACAGTTCAAAGGCATCAATTCGATTCAAACTGTACAATTTCAGTTTGTACAGAGATTCAAACTGAATCTCTCTCTGTACACTCCACCCCCAATCTGTAAACTAGACCCTTAAAACCTGCCTTGCAGGACATAAAGCTGGTAAAGCAAGTGTTCAGCTGCAGGGCTCACGTATTCGATAGGTGACAGCTATTATTATTTGTGTGGCAGTTATTCTCCAATGTGCTTCTGCACTTACAAAACCCTCAAGCAAAGGGCAGTTGGTGCTTTGGAGTTAAAGGAAAGGGTATGAGAAGGGACTTAGGAGACCAAATAAATAGGAGGAATCAAAAATAGACATTGTCATTTGCAAGTGGTATGACCTAATGAATTGTCTTTTATATCAATGTTGTTGTTGACTTTTCTTTTTCTAATGGGGTCAACTGAGCTAAATTCAGAGCTAGGCAGATTCTCTGAATCTTCCATTCAGCATTTCCATTATGGCTTGGTGATAAATTCTGCTGTAAGTCTTGAAGATGAAAGCCAAACTGAAAAGTTAATTAAAGATAAAAATGGATGCTGTCAATTTGCTGTTGAAATTAAATGCATTTTTCACACATTAAAGGGAAAAAAAAGCAAGTATTGATAGAATATTAAAATCCAATCCTTCAAAAGAAATGATATAAAAATAAAAGCTTCCTTTCAGGGGAATTTCAATGGCTGTAATCAAAATGTAACAGTGCAGACATATTTTAATGCAGAGAGCTTTAAAAGAAAATCAATTGACCACAATTTTATTAGATTGTAATAACTAAATAGTAGCATATAAATCACATATCACAAAAATACAAAACTGAGCTATCACACTAGATTTTTATAATAGTATGTATATATACACCACAATGTCACAGACTCAATTACAATAGAAAAACACAAGAGAACAAGGAAATGAGAGTTTACTACAAAACAGAGTAAATTATAATGTGTCCTGAACAAACCCCAACTCTTTTTATAAATGAAGACACTGTTTTCCATCTTAAGAGAGAACACTGTAATATTCCATGTCCTCTGAATGTTGAAAACTTTTATATCTGGAAGTGATGAATCATAAGATGAAATATTTTTTTAAAGACAAATATAAACAATACTCTATCGTGCACTTGTAACTCGCAAAAGGATAGATCTTTTCCAAACAAAATGGTAACCATGTGGAGGTAGTGAATATGTTAATTAGCTTGACTGTAGTGATCATTTTGCAATTTATATGTATAATAAACATCAAGTTTGTACACACCAATGATAGCTCCATAGAGCTGCTAAAAATAAAAATAATTTCTATGGTTAAAAAAATGGCAAATATGGATTTCAGTAAGTAAATTCCTTTAGCAAATTTGCAATCACTATACAAAAACTCAACATTTGTATACTAAAGCAACACAATTTCTTAGAAATATAAAATATTTATTGTATTATGTGAAATGTTCTTCATAGATGACATACTATTATAAATTTTAGAA
The DNA here is from genome assembly GCA_917880005.1 of Nanger dama. Lineage (NCBI taxonomy): Eukaryota > Metazoa > Chordata > Mammalia > Artiodactyla > Bovidae > Nanger > Nanger dama. Next base: position 436,048 of record CAKJTW010000110.1, on the reverse strand, counting down.
AGAAATTCATGCCTTTATTTAGTGACCACAAAACACAGCTGCAAATATGCGAACATAATTGTTTTCTGCAAAGGTAGAATTTAAACATACTTATAAAATATACAGCCTATATCTTTCTCACTTTCTAGAAATGAAAGGTATTTATACACTCCCACACATACCAAAAATAAATCCAAAGGACAAATTATACTGCAGGTATACAGATGCTCCAGAAATTTGTAGTTATGCACCAGAACTGCCGTCTTAGAATTCATTCATTGATTGCCAATTTAATTGTTCCCAGACTATTCCCACTAGTCCCACTTCAATCAAGGGATATTAAGAAATTATGAGCCTCAAAAGCAGTCAAAAATTCAAAATTAAATATATTTCACTCCCATGTGTAATTTGTAAACTGCCAAATAATGCTTTTAGGATGTGAGGATAAATTAAAACCAAAATGGAGCTTTTTCCCTACTACGTTTGGGAATCTGCTCTAATGATCTGCTCCTCTATTTAGCAATAAAAAGCTTTCGTCTAGCCAATGAATGCTAATTGATGTTGTTTCCTTTAAGCAAGACCAAATGAGCAACCTTTTGCTGCTGCTGCTGCTAAGTCACTCAGTCGTGTCCGACTCTGTGCGACCCCATAGACAGCAGCCCACCAGGCTCTGCCGTCCCTGGGATTCTCCAGGCAAGAACACAGGAGTGGGTTGCCATTTCCTTCTCCAATGCATGAAAAGTGAAAAGTGAAAGTGAAGTCACTTAGTCGTGTCCGACTCTTCACAACCCCATGGACTGCAGACTACCAGGCTCCTCCGTCCATGGGATTTTCCAGGCAAGAGGACTGGAATGGGGGGCCATTGCCTTCTCTGGGCAATCTTTTAGTAACACAGAAAACTCCCTCTGAAGGTTAATGTATGGCATTGATTGTTTCAGACCATCGATTATCTTGAGCCTAATTCTAAGCCAGCTGATCCAAGTCTCTCAAAATTGGAAATCATTTGGTAATTTCCAGTTACACAGCTGTCTCACACAAGGCCCAATCATTCCTTGCTCTTCAATAACACATCTGACTAATAATGTTTCTTTTCTGCCTTCATCCCCTAGGCAGTTAGTTCCATGAAAGCAGAGACACTGTCTATCTTGTTCACTGCATCAGCCTGAGACCTTGACAGGTATTGATTCTCAGCTGTTGAATGAATAGCTAAGTAACAGACCAAGGATACACACCGGTGTTTATCTGACATCAAAGACCCAAGACTGCACTTCCCAATATGTCAAGAACTTTCTGGATTTCCCAATCTATCATTTTACAGAGTGTTGGAGAGATCAGATGGGCATCAAAAGCACAACGAGGAATTTCAACTCTGCTTTACTGGTGACTGAGAAGATCTGATGTAACCAAGGATCAAATAAAGCCTTTTCCTTACAGGTGATTTCAAGTATTTTGTAGTTTTCAACAAATTGAAAACATTCTAGCATAAAAGGGGAAAAGAGATGGAGTGGGGCAAGTGTGGGAGGCTCCCATAGAGCCCCAGGCATGGGATGATAGCAATGGCTTGCACTGCAGCGGTGGTACTGGAGCTGTGTCTCTTGGCACAAGTGACTCACCTTTTCTGAGCTTTGTTTTTCTCTACCACATAATTGAAAGTTCGCCTTTAAATCATTTACACTAAATGTTTTACAAGGTTATGGTGAGAATTAGCACTAACAAATATAAAGTAACTGACACATTTGTGTGCTCAACAAATGATAGCTTCTACTCTGTTGTATCGAGACACAGGGCTTTCTAAGGCTGCAAAATGCTTCCTTTAAATCATTTATACTAAATGTTTTACAAGGTTATGGTGAGAATTAGCACTAATAAAGTAACTGACTCATTTGTGTGCTCAACAAATGATAGCTTCTACTCTGCTGTATCAAGACACAAAATGCTTTAGAAAAGCAATGATAAGGGAAAAGACATTATTTTAAATTATCTTTTAAGATTATTTAATATCTTTTGTATAATTTTAGGGCTTCCCTGGTGGCTCAGCTAGTAAAGAATCCGCCTGCAATGTGGTAGACCTGGGATTGATCCCTGGGTTGGGAAGATACCCCAGAGAAGGGAAAGATCCTCCACTCCAGTCTTCTGACCTGGAGAATTCCATGGACTGTATAGTCTATAGTCCATGAGGCCTCAAAGAGTCGGACAGGAGTGAGTGACTTTCACTTTTCACTTTGTATAATTTGCCAGAGTCTACCACATACACTAATTCAGCATCTAAACTAGGCCAGTGCAGTAAGTTAACAGTGGCTAACTCTGGGCAAGATAGTAAGGGCAATTTTTATTTGCTGTATATTTTCCAAAGTGAGCATGTACTGCTTTTGTAATCCCAAAGAGTAAGCTGTTAGATTGTTTTGGACTCAGAAGACAATTTACCCTGGATTCTCTCATTGTGTATGACTCTGATGTTATTATATAAGGTTCTTGGGTGCAGAATCAAAGACGTGGCCTTTCCTAGTGTTAGGCATAAAGGAACTTGGAGAAGAGATTCTTCCTGCCAGGATGAAAGGAAGCCAAAATCCTCTCCAACTGTGAGACCTACTTCAAGGATAACTAACATTCATATAAGTGCATTTACTCAAAAAGTCAATCCAGTTCCCATTTTTATTGGGCTCTTAATAGGAAAGTAGGCTTCTTTTAAAATCTGTATTGCTAATATGAATGAATAGTATAAATATGGATTAAAAATAAACCAAGATGTGATCCATCAATTGCACTACTACATATATAAAGAGAAATTAAAACATACGTCCACACAAAAATGGGCTTCCTGGGTGGCCTAGCGGTAAAGAATCTGCCTGTCCACACAGGAGATGCAGGAAACGCTGTTTTAATCCCTGGGTTGGGAAAATCCCCTGGGTAGGAAATGGCAACCCACTCCAGCATCCTAGCCCAGAGAATTCCATGGATGTGGGCTCCAGTCCTTGGGGGTCACAAAGAGCCAGAGATGATTGAGCACACACACATCCCACACACAAATGTATACATGAGTATACAAAGCAGTGATACTCATAACCAAAAAATGGAAGAAACCCTATGATCCCAAAACTGATAAACAGATAAAATGTATAGTCACACAAGGGAGTATTATTCAGTAATAAAAAGAAATGAATTCTTGCTATTACTCTCACCTACTAAACAAAGAAATGAATTACCAATACACTCTAAAATGTGGATGAACCTCAAAAACATTGCAATTAGTGAAAGAGGTCAGTCACAAAGGACCACAGAGTATATGATCCCGTTTATAGGAAATCTCCAGAATAGGCAACTGTGTATAGACAGCAAGTAGATTAGTGGTTGTGTAGGGCTGAGGAGGAACCTGGGGGAATGGTAAATTGGTATAGCGTTTCTTTCTAGGGTGATAAAAATGTTCTAAGATTGTGGTGGTAGTGGTACAACCCTGTTACTATATTAAAAGTCATTAAAGTATAATCTTTAAATGAACTGTACGCTCTATGAATTATATCTCAATGAAGCTGTTACCAAAAAATAAATAAGTAAACCAAGAAAGGCAAATAACTGTGTTGTTTCGTGTAATTCTGAATTGATTCATTTTCTTTTCTCCCATTAATCAGTTCATTCAAAATATTTTAGGACGTCTATGGTGGCGCAGTGGAGAATCCATTTGCCAGTATAGGAAACATGGGTTCAATCCTTGATCCAGGAAGATTCCACACGCTGCTGAGCAACTAAGCCTGTGGGCCATAACTACTGAGCCCTTGCTCTAGAGCCCAGGAACCGCAGCTACTGAAGCCCACCTCCCTAGAGCCCACGCTCCACAACAGGAAAAGCCACTGCAATGAGAAGCCCACGCACTGCAATGAAATGGAGCCCCGCTCATTGCAACTAGAGAAAGCCCACAGGCAGCGACGAAGACCCAGGGCAGCCAAAATTAAATAACATAGACATTTTAAACTATTTAGTGAAGTTATGAGTTCTGGAAAGGAAAGGTAACATTGGAAGAATGATCAGAAACTACTTAAAAGGAGGTATAAGATGGTCTCTCTGTTTTTTTCTCCAGTTGTCATAAACTTTTTGTTTGAAATGTTAGGAAAAATTCATTTTTTTTTAATACTGGGGAAAAAATCAGGCTCTCCACCCCCCAAATAACTTGAACAAATCACATATGTTTAAAATTTGTCCTTGTATTTATTGGCTTTGCAAAACAAGGCAAAGATGTACTGTGTACATCTTACACAGTATTTGTAATGATTTGCAAGTCATTTGTTTAAAAAAAGGGTATTGGCAAAAAAATGGTTTTGGTTGTTTATAATTCTCATTAAAACAATATCTGGCCAAAGGAAAAGAAAACGACTGGACCATTACAATTAGCCTGAACAATGGAATTAAATGATTTAAATAGTGCCTTTTAAAAATAGATGCCAATTATATATTTTAAATAATGCTTGATAAAAGTGACAAAACCACCAAATTTACTTAGGAATGTTATATACTTGGTTATGGAATATCTTTACATGCATGATACTAACAACAACAACTAAAAATGAATGATAGATTTGCCTGCATAAACACAAAAAGCTTTCCCTATACCCACATCAGGGCTTCCCAGGTGGCGCAGCGGTAAAGAATCTGCCTGCCAGTACAGGAGACCCGAGAGACGGGGGTTTGATCCTTGGGTCGGGAAGATTCCCTGGAGGAGGAAATGGCAATCTGCTCCAGCATTCTTGCCTGGAAAATCCCATGAACAAAGGAGCCTGGCAAATTAACAGTCCACAGGGTCACAAAGAGTTGGACACGACTGAATACATACCCACATCAAAACTGAGTCTTTTAGAAGTTAAGTGCTCTGATAGAAAACTGAGCTAAGGAGATGAACAGTGCACCAAAGTATACGAAAGAACAATATTTGGAAGAAAAAGAAAAATAAAGCCTATGACATGGTTTTGCTGTGTGATGTGTGATCCTGCTTACTGAACTCTTTCCCCCAAGGATATTAGTCTCCACATGGCTTCAGCCCAAAACAGCAATAAGAAAAAAAGAGGGTAGGATATTTTAAGAACAGTTCATCACATTCACTTAACATCTTTTGAAATTAGATTGTAACCCTTTATCTGAGTTAGAGACCCTAGTCATTCCCTACTCTCTCTCTCATCCCTCACTGTATGGAGCCTCCTTCCTCTCTGTTCCCTTTACCCCGGTCTTATAGACACTCATCCTTCCTTGCCTGACTTTCAATAGCCTCCTGACTGGTCTCCCTGCTGTATGTTTCTTCCCACTTAATCCACCTTCTGGACTCCAAGAACTAAGAGTGTAATAGTCTTCTCTCTTCATCTCAGCAGCTTCTGCACTGTATTGAGCACAGACTCCCAGATCTGTGAAATCTGTCTTCTCTCCTCACCTCTTTCGGTTACTCTTCTTCCCCTGACAAGCTGTGCTCTAGCTCAGCTCAGAGGCTGTCTTTCCATAAAAAGTGAAGCTTTCCCACTGCCAGATCTTTACACAAGCAGTTCCTGCTGCCTTCACTGCCTAGTGTACAGCCACCTGGAGTCTAGCGTCTTCCCCACATTGTTAAGTAGCTGATGACAGCCCTGCTGTTCCTGCAAGACTGAACATGAAAAACCGAGGACAGGAGGAGGAGTAAATTGCGAATTTGAGATTAACATATACACGATTATATATAAAACTGATGAACAAGCACCTAGTATACAGCACAAGGAATGAGAATTAAGGTGTACAGCAAAGTGATTCAGTTACATATATGTATATATACACATATATTCTCTGTCAGGTTATTTTGTAATAACCTATAATGGAAAATAACCTGACAGAGAATATATGTGTATATATACATATATGTAACTGAATCACTTTGCTGTACACCTTAATCGTTATAAAAATCAACTATACTTTAACTTAAAAAAAAAGAGGACATGTCTTACTCATCCACGAGTCCCCATCACCTAAACTTACTAAGAACATCGTAAATATGAAGAAATAAAGACAGGAATCCCTTTCTGATTATTTTTCAGGATGCAGAATATTTTTTCACTGCTAACACAAATACTTTCATGAAACTTTCAAAGTGCTAGGCTGTCGCGATTTCAGAGTCTTATTTTTTAAGAAAAGCACCAACGGTAAGATTATATGCAGAAACATGTGATTTTTTTTCCCATGAGTTATCTTTAAAAATGATTTGTAAGTCACCAAAATGAAATCAACTCAAGATTTGATTTTAAACTACTCAGGATTGAAAGCTTTTAGCTTTTTGGTTCCGTTTTCCTCTAAGGTGCTCCTGCACCAGCAGTGACCCCGTTAGAACCCACGAATTCTGCCCAGTTGAGAGGATGAAACGCCTGCTGCTGTGGAGCATCCCTGTTCAGATGAGGATCACCAGGCTTACATTTGGGATGCATCATCAGGAACCAGAGGACTCTGCAACCTAGGGCTAAAAATACACCACAGAACAAAGGAAAAAAGGCTGGGAGAGAATCTAGGCTAGCAGTTGGCCTGAGAACAGGAAAAAAACTGTTATAGAATAGTCCCTGCTGCCCACCCCGCAACCAAAGTAGGAAATGATTTCAACAAAAGGGTGAATATGTTGAAGTTTCGCCATCGTTTGGACGACGTTCTGAAGACTTGCTCCTGACATGGTGATAAAATGTGCTAGGCTCTCTTATCCACTTGTCTTTGTAGCTGTCACGACTTTAAGCAATAGTGTTGAAGAGGTGGTCACAATATGGAAAACACACCATTTCTATTGACCTGGATGGAAAAGGGGTGTATTTCAGGATTTCATTCTACTGTGTCAAGAGCCACTATTCACTTCCTTCATCAGTATTTATTTGTTGCCTAATATGGGCCAGTTTCTGTTCTAAGTCCTGGAACAGAGCTGTTGAATTAAAGTCCCACTCTGGAAGCTAATATTCCAGTGGGCAGATGGACAATAAACAGGCCAGACAGTTGAGTGCTATGGAGAAAACTCAGCAAGGAGAGGGAGAACATGAGTGGGTGGGGGTAGACACTCCAGTTGTGTCTGACTTTGTGGCCCCATGGACTGCAGCCCGCCAGGCTCTTCTGTCCGGGGAATCTCTAGGCAAGACTACTGGAGTGGGTTGCCACGCCCTCCTCCAGGGGATCTTCCGACCCAGGGACTAAATGTGTGTCTTTCACCTCTTCATTGGCAGGCAGCTTCTTTACCACGAACACCACTTGGCAAGCCCAGCTTGCTCTTCTGTAACAAGTAGCCAAATAAAGCTATATTCGAAGAGGGACCTACACAAAGGAGTGGGCCATACTAATGCCCCAGAGGAAGAGCAGTCCCAAGCCAGAGGGAATGGCAAGTAGAGAGGCTGGGGACGGAAGAGGGCTTGGTACTGCAAGGAACAAGGGGGCTCATCTATGAACACAGAGCGAGGAAGGGACTGCAAGGTGGAAGACAAGGTAGAGGAGGGGCCAGGGTATGCAGTACCTGGGAAACCAGAGAACCTGGCTTTTACTGAGCAAGAAAAGCCATTGGAGAGTTTGAACAAAGCAGCAGCACAATCACATTTTCAAAGGATCACTCTGGCTGCTGCGCTGAGAACTGACTGAAGCAGCAGAGACTAGTGACAGTCCAAGTAGACAGAGAATGGTGGTGTGGACCAGAGTCCCTGCAGGGGTAAATGGTTAAGATTCTGGATATATTCTGGAGATAAAGACATTTATCAGGTCACATCTCCATCTACCTCTACTGTGCCAAGGCTGAAAGATCACTTTGTAACAGCCCACCCTCATTATTTATGCATTCTGCATTTATTTGCGAGTTTGTCCATAACCCCAAAACCAATACAGTGGTGCTCTCCTGGTCACTGGACATACACAGAGCCACGGAAATATTTGTTGCCTGATATGCATCTTCCCAGCTGGTCAAACAAGGGGCCACTCTCTGCCTTCTTGCTTCAGCTCACACTGTAAAACTGGTCTCCTTGTGGTCTAGTGCTATGCTTTCTGAATGCTTGTGCTTTTCATTGATTTCACTTTTTAAAATGCCCACTCAGTGTATGCTGGCTAGTGTTCCTAAGCATAAGAAGGCTGTGATGTGCCTTATGAAGAAAGTGTGTTAGACAAGCTTCACTTAGATATCAACTGCTGTCAGTCATAAGTTCAATACTAATGAGTTACCAATATATATTAAATGTCTTTAAACAGAAACACACATAAAACAAGGTTATGTATTGATGTGTTGACAAAAGTGTTGTGACCAGAGGCTCAAAGGAACCCAACCTGTTATTTCACTAGGTGCAACGGCTCAGAATTTGCTAACTCAGTATTCATGTTGACTTCACAGAACATGGCTACCATGAATAACAAGAACCAACTGTATAAATTAAGAGTAAATAGAAAAAAACAAAATCCTGTAAAGCAATTATCCTTCAGTTAAAAAGAAAAAAACTTGAAGATTAAAAATACACTACGTAAAAGGGGCTTGGAAATGAGCTTAGCTTGAACATCACCACAAACAGAAATTTTCAAGGCACGGCTACTCCTTAAGGGCTTCCCAGGTGGCGCTAGTGGTAAAGAACCCACCTACCAATGCAAATAACAGCGGGTTGATCCCTGGGTCAGAAAGATCCCCTGGAGGGACGGCATGGCAACCCACTCCAGTATTCTTGCCTGGAGAATCCCAGGGACAGAGAAACCTGGTAGGCTACTGTTCATAGGGTATGAAAGAGTAGGACATGACTGAAGTGACTTTGCAAAAACCTGGGTACAAAGAAATTTAAAAGCCTTCCAGGTGATTCCAATATGCAGCAAAGCACTTCTCAAACTTTCGTATGCATTTGAAACACATGCAAGCTTAAGACTGCTGGGATCTATGCCAAGATTTTGAATCAGGCTTCGGATAGGACGCCAGAATCTACATTTCTAGCCAACTCCCAGGCGATGCTTGTTGATCCACAGACCACTTTAAGTAGCACTGCCTTTCAGCACTTCCATCAGAGAACTCTAAGTGACAGCATCCTCTGCGTACCTGAATTGAGCAAATCTCAGCAATGGAGCACCCCTTGGATAAAACCGAACTACTCTCATCTCTTGGTCACATTTTCCTCTGTAGCCTTGGTTTCTGCGCCCACCTTCCACGTGGCTTGTGCTGCCATCTGTGGGCAGCTGGTCTACTGCACAACCCTCAGCGTCGTTTCCTCGTATCCACATCACATCTGGCCTGGCTCAGTCCACATGTGCATCCTCAAACCCATTCCTGCAGACTGAGGTATGCGCTCACCTTTTTGACAGGAATGGGTTCTCTGACTGACAGACCCACCAGGACCACCTGGAGTAGAGGGGTGGAAAATCAGAGTGGAAGACCCATAGCTTACAGGAACGATGAGCTCACGGTAGTGGTCACCTCTTGGGCGAGAGAACGAGACCTGAAATGAATACACAGGGGGCTTCAAAAGTACTGATTAATTTGCTTCTGGAGCTGGCTTTCATTTTAATTATGCCCTTCATGTTTGCATGTATGTATGTGTGTACACACACACACAATTTTTAAGTCCAGTAAGAATGTCCATCAGTATCAAAGGCTGGCAAACCTAAAAGATGACTTATTTCACTGGACAAGCCTCTGATAGGGTAATATCAGATGAGGCCTAGAAGGATAGCTCTCTGTTTTGCTCAGATTGAGTAAAGGTTCTCCAAGTTGGTAGGGGAACAAAATAGGCAATCTCCACTGCACAGTTCCCATCTTTCTCCATTTATGCTGTTTACATTTCTGTCCATTTTTTAAAGGTTACTGCAAAGGTGGCCACACTACATACAAAGCATGAAAAACCCACAGCCCTATTAATCCTGGTATCTTCAACAGTTATTGCTAGAGAATTTTTCCCTTCACCATTTCCATTCTTTCCAAATTTTATTCAAAAAAAAAGGGAGAGGGTGATTAAGATGTCCATAAAGAGTAATCATTATTACAATATTCACCTGGACAGAAATAACAAGGACTCAATTCAGTTGGTACCATCCTATTTTCCCACTAGACAAGTTAAAAAAGTCAAAGCTTTCTCAAAGTGGAAGAGTAGGACAGCCTTTACACTGAAATGATGCCCCAAATGAGTTATAAAATCCCTGATTTTGTCTTCTATTTATCCTTTTCTTTCTGTTCTTTTTCTTTCTTCTCACGCTCAGCTTTAGCTTCTTCTTCCTCGTGTTTTTGATCAACTGTTCCACTTCTTTTTGTTTGAGAACTCTGATGACGGTCTTTCCATTCTCTCTTGTTAGTGTGGCAATTTCCACTAGAGGCAAATACACACACATGTATTACAGGCAGCCATACTTAGCCAACACACTTAATGGGCAACTACAGTTCAATCTCTTCATACCCTTTGAGCTTTAGTACACCACTTTTCCAAGTTTTCTGCCTAATACAATTAATTCATAGATACTTTTAAGGAAACAAATTTATTTCGATCTGGTAATGCTTTTAGGATTATTTTTATTTTAGTATCTTCCTTATCGTCACCCATACTAACCTCTGAGCTGCTGTTCTGTTAATTTTAGGAAAAACTTTTCAATACAGCCAGCCAATTGCTCTAGCTAGCCTGACCAGAAGGAATCGTAATTTCCTTGTTGGAATCTGAAGGCTCAGCCAGAATCTTTAACCACTACTTACACTTATTTTTCACAAACTTCTCAAAAGAAAAGTAGTCCCTATGACTACAGATGAGAAAAAGCAGACTAATACCAAAAGGAGAAGAGCTTCTGAGTAGGGGAGATTGAGTACTGCCTCCTGAAATTAAGTAGAAGTAGACAAGAGACAACAATCTGCAAGTAAATGGCATTTTTAAAGGAACACCAGAAGCTAAGTCATCCCAAATTAAATCAATATATTAATTTACCATAAGTTTTCAAATACATTATTTAGAAATATTGTTTTATGTGGTCATATAACTTTAGCTAAATACAGCATTTACAACTGCAAACATGGGCTTAACATAAAAGATCAATAGATGCAGAATTTATTTAAATGTTATACCTCTGATAAAGTACACCAAACATATATATACACACACACACATATAAATATGTAACTACTTTCTTTCATATTCTTTATTTTGTATATACATGAGCATAGATATTATCATTAAGAAGTCAATGGGATAAAATAGGATGGCTTAGATTTCATTACAGATTGAGAACATTCAGGCTCAAATCCTTAAGCTTAGAATGTAATGTGGAATTGTAGCACCAGAACTTGTCAATATTGACCCTGGTCAAGTCTAGGAAATGGTTATAAGGCCACCTAACTTAAAAAGGCTGCTGTTTCAATGAACTATATAACATGTTAAAGGCCTAACACAAGAGCCACTCAATTACTTCTCTCATTAAACAAACAAATTACAGGAGCGCACATAAATTACCTTTTTCAGCAGAGAGCTTACTAACATCCATGGTCTTATTTAGGACTTTGATAGCTAAAGCAAGTGCTGACTTCAAAGTCATTTCTCCTTCTTTGTAGTCTTGTTTTAACATTGATACTGCTGCCTATAAAACATAAAGAAGAATCAACATAGAGAATTTCCTTTAAAATTGTACATTTTTAGGAACATGAATAATGCCAAATTATTATTGGCATTATAACCAATATAAACAATTTCGATGGTAGGGAGGGTAGGCATGGGATAGGGGTTGGTTGATAGGAGGGAGGATGATGATCTATGAATGGACCCCAGGGATCTGTGACAGAATTCAGGAGTCTCTGACTATTCTGTGGGAAAAACCCCAAAAAAACTAGATCTTATTTTCACAACTTCTAATTGAAAACTGGTACTTCCTTTCATTATTATTGTAGGGTAATAAAGCCTAGTACCTGTGACTTTATCACCAATAGAAATCAGAGAGATTTTCATATCATGTTAAGTTTGTTGCAGCTACCTTAAAATGTTGTTTACACTCATCACTACTTTGTAATTATGGCAGTTATTAGACCTTTCACTACATTTTTACAACAACACAAAAATACTCACAGCACTATTATTTCCAATGCATGTGGCTTTCCAACCTCCATAATTTCCACTAGGATCACTCTGATAGAGCTGAAAGCCATAGTGCTTATCCCAGCCAATGTAAAGCAATGAAACACCGAAAGGACGTTTTCCTTTAACAGAGAAAACAAATCACACATATCAACACTCTAAATTTAGCATCACTATGGTTACTTGAGCTCAGTGAATGTGGCTAACCCCTCTTCTGTGAAAGTTAAGCATTCATAAACTGCTCATGTTCTGGCCACCACAGATAAGCTCCATTAGAAATTCCCCTTTTGTTTCCAGGATTTGGATGCAGTGAGGAGAGGGAATACATAGACAACCAGTGCTGAATACCATTACTATTACGTAAAAAGTCATTTGTTTTCTAATTTTAAAATGTTATTTTGGCCTTTCAGTAGTCTATTAATAAAATGTTTGATAGTCTACATAGTGGAAGCCAGTTGGTTCATGAAGCTGGAATGTATGAAAAGTGTCTACTTATTTCATTTTCAATTTCTTTTTACTGTTTCAAAAGGTTACTACTCATAAAATGCTTTAACTTTTGGGAATATAATTTCCAAAGGATTCAGTACCTCCAAACTGTGTATAAGCTTGTTTGATATCACACAGTGCTGTGACCAACTGCTCACAAGGAATTGGCTCCTGATACTGTAGTAAATACCTAGGATAGAGAAACCGGCATATTAATAGTTTTCTCTGAAACACTCTACACACTCTAAGCAAAATACCCTCTTAAAAAAATCTCTGCCATGGGGACAACATAATAGTTGTAATCTGAAAGGGGAGGGTAGAGGGTATGGCAACTCTTAATAACCTTACTGTAAACAATACTGGGTTGGCCAAAAAGTTCATTCAGGTTTCCTATAAGACGAATGATCTTTTTAGCCAACCAAATATTTTACAAGTTTGGTTAAAGAAATAAACAAACTGTAATTTTCAGTTAATAGGTTTTTAATGACTTTAATCCTTTAAAAAGAAGCATTCTTCTTAGAAACATCAAAACTAACTTTACGTATCAATTATTTAAGACCATACCTTTGCGCAATGAGCCTCAGTTCATTGGTCAGAACATTAGCATCAGAAGTTATGCCTGCCACACTACAGGCCATATCCCTTGCAGAAAAGAAAGACATTTATCTGTAATTAGGGAGGATGTTTACCAGAGGTATTTTACAAGTTTTATAATACACTAAATTCTATTAGAAATTCACCATGCTTACTCACAATTGCTACACCCTTCAGGCAAAAACTACATTGAGTTTTATCTTTGTAGGAAACTTTCAATTTGATGTCATTCAACACATAACATAAACAAATGCACCCTTGACCTTCACAACAGATGCATTTACCATCACCACCCTGTGAACAGGGCAAGAGAATAAACACTAGGAAGTTAGGGTAAATCCCAATAAGATTCAACCACAAGGAAGAAAAATGTTTTGCCAGACAGGAAGACAGACTACTCTCGGGTGTAAGTACTCTTTCAAAAGCCTCACTTGATGGGGGTGAAGGTGAAGGGACCCAAAGGGCAGATATTTCTGAGCCTGACAAGGAAGCCCAGGGCTAGGCTTGCTAGGAGGGTGCATTTTCTTTATCTACCCTCAGTTCCCTGAAGGCTGCCCTGGATCTCCTACAGCCTTGCTGGCACTGTGCCCAATCTAGCCTTCAGGCTGCTTGAGAGGGCCCAACAGTGACTCTGTGGAGGGATGACACTTTCTGGGGTGCGTGTATCAAAAGGCCCTATAGCCAACATTCACATGGCGCAACACAGAAGGGAGGGTTTCCTATCAGCAAATCCAGCTCTCTGCTAGCTGCAGTCCTGAACACCCAAGTATATCAGAAATTTCACTAGTGTACAGGCCCTGTCTAAACTTTTCCAAGACTTCCAGGAGTCGTGGTCTTTGGTTAAGATTCAGTATAATTAAAACTAATTCCTCGTAACCATTCTAAACAATACCTCGAGGTCCTCCTATATTCCTAACACTGTGCTAGCTTATTTCACTCATTCATTTTATGTCACTGAACTGCCACAATCACTCCAGTAGGCTCTACTGGAGGCCCAAAGTTAAGTTACAACAGGTATGAAGTCACAGCTTGGTGGAACCTAGATTTAACCCAAGGCTGAGTGACCACCATACCTGTAGTCTCATCACTATACAACATTTCCCCACTGAGTACCTGACCCTGCATTTATGGTCATGGGCCTCAAGGAGGTTTCAAGCAAGTAAGTTAAACCCAGGAATTTTCAGAAGTAAAAATACAACCAAGTGTTCAATTGTACTGTGTCATGGTGCATAGCCCTCCCAAAATATGATGAGATGTTTTCAACTCTCTTCCTTAAGATTGCACTTACTCATTTAGTTTATAAATTTTTTCGGAAAAAAGACTTCATCAAGAAGCTTGTGGATGTTGCGTCTCTCTGCTGCAAGCAGAACACCATCGTTTGCTAAAATTCCCAAACAGGTGCCTGCGTGTCCAATAGCTTCCATGGCATATTCAACTTGGTACAAGCGACCTACAAAACACAAGCAGCAAGAAACCAAGACTCTCCTCCTTGTTCTTGCACCACTCACTGGTTCTCCTCCTTGTTCTTGCACCACTCACTGGTTCAAGAGCAATCACCAACAACACAAGAGAGCTACAAACTGTCCCACTTTTACTAATAGTCCTATGAAGCACATAATTAACCTAGTGACCATAACGACCTCAAAGTACAAAAAGGATGAATGACTTAACACTTAAAAATATTTTTTTCATTTTATTTGAGACAGATCAAACAATTTATATTTTACCTTCTGGAGAAAATATAGTGGTCCTGGAGTCATATCTTCGAGACTGCAAAGGAAAAACATACATGTGATTTCTACCCACTAAAAATAAGTCACCCCCTGCAAACCCACAAATCATTTTACAGAACACATCCTGGCATGCAAAATTCAGAGTGTGAGAGGAAACTGATAAGAAGATATCATTCCATTTCAATTTTCTCATGCAAGTTGGTAGGATGAATACAAGCAATTCTATTTATCAGGCAACCATTTGTTGGAATGTGTATTAACTCACCATGTTTTCTTAAGTTTATGATAATTCCTGTAAAAAGAAAATAAGGTAATTATTAAAATGAAACCTACAATTTAAAAAGCATTTCTTGACTTGAAAAAAATCTGTTTTGTCCACTCTCTTCATTCAGCCATCATTATGGTGCACCCAGGCACTATGCTAAATGCTGAAATACCAAGATAGGTAAGATCAATCCCTTTTCTAAAGAGTTTACAGTGAGGGAAGCAGACACAGAAGGACAATTATAAAGCAGTGTGGAAACAGAGGCACTAAGGGCAGAGTGGGAACAGGTTGGAGAAAATCCAGAAAGTAGTTGTTGTTAAACAAGTACAGAATATGAGCCCATATTAGAGGCAGGAAAGGCAGAAATAAGGCCGAGAACACTCAGGTCTAAGAGGAAGACTAGGGGAAGAAAGGAGGAAAAGGCATTCCAGGCAGAGGAGAAAGCATGAACAAAGAGCACTAAGGCAGGATTGCTCAATGGGTAAGACAAGTTGCTGAAGTTAAAAATATATGTAGATTACATGGAAGCAACCTAGATGTCCATCTACAGATGAATGAGTAAAGAAGCTGTATTCATAGGCACAATGAAATATTAGTCAGTCATGGTAAGGAACTAACTGGAGTCAGCTGAACCCAGGTGGATGAATCTAGAGCCTGTTATACAGAGTGAAGTGAGTCACAAAGTGAAAAACAAATATTGTATATTAACACCTATGCAGGAATCTAGGAAAATGGTACAGAAGAACCTATTTGCAGAGAGGGATAGACAGAGATGTACAGAAGGGACTTGTGGGCACAGTGGGGGGCAGGAGGAAGAGGTTGGGTCAAATTGAGAGTAGCAGTGAAATACACACACTAGATGTGCAAAACAGGTAACAAGTGGGAAGCTGCTGTATAGCACAGGGATCTCAGCCTAGTGCTCTGTCAGCCTAGAAAGGTGGGATGGGAGTGGCTGGGAGGAAAGCTCAAGAGCTAGGGGATATATGTATGCTTATGGGTGATTCACAACTTGTACAGCAGAAACCAAAACAACATTGTTAAGCAATTATCCTCCAATTAAAAAAATTTTTTTAATATATAGATACAGGAAAAAACTAAAGAACTAAACAAGTATATAGATCATGAAGAGCTTTGAATGCCAAGCTAAGAGGCTTAGGCTTTCTCCAGAGGATGATACCGGTGTCCTGAACCATGAAAGGGAGAAGCGGGGCAGTAATCTTGGGCATTATTACTGTTTCTGCAGAAGACATCATTGGGGCTCAGCGTGACTTGGTGGAAAAGCCAAACTTCGGCTTCCAGAGCCAATTTTCCCAAATCCTGGAATACTGAGAATTAAGAATGGGAAGATGAGCAGGGATCAGGCCCCGAAGGCCCGCATGCCCAGGTGAATACTGTGAATTTTATCTCTTAAGCAATGGGGCTCCAAGTAATGATGCTGGGCCAAAGAGCCACAGAAGCTGAGTGGCATTTTAGAAAGATCGCTCTGGCTGGTGAAGACTGGGGCAGAATAATCAGTCATGAGGGTACTGCAACAGGCAGCTGAAAGGTAAGTGTGGCCCTGAGCAGAGAGCCAGGAGGGCACAGAGAGGAGACCCGCCGGGCTTGATTCGCGCGAGAACACAACTTTCTCATCTCCACGCCGGTCAACCGCCCGAGGCGAGTCACCCGCACCTCCTCTCCCGCAGGTTCACTTTCGCGTACCAACTCTCCCTGGGACCCAGGCAGCCCTACCACTCTGTCCTGCCCACCAGGCCCGCGCCCGCCCCGCGATGCTCGCTCAGCGCAGGGAAGCCCGATGGGGGCCGGCCGGGGCCAGTTCCCCGGCGAGTCCGTCACTGACGAGCCGGTGCAGAGTCATCGTGCCCACGGCTCCTCGGCGGCCGCTGCAGGCCGGGACCCGCTCTGCCGAGACGACCACGGCTCCGGCCTGCAGGGAGAGCGGCCAAGCTTCCGAGGGTGCGCAGTGGGTAAAGGCTCACCGGAGGGAAGACGCTGAAGAGAGGAGACCAACACCGAGCACCTTTCTCCGCGGGAAAGACACGACAGTGCCCGAGTGTCCGCTGCTAATATGGCTCCCGCGCGTGCGCAGAACCGCCGGGGGCGGGGCAGCCGAGGACGCGGAAGTTCTTCTGGTGGGGCGGAGCGAGCGTCTATTGCCCTCGTGGGCTATGGGGAATTGGGGTACGAAGGCACTGCCAGGGATCTCAGCCCAACGAAGGGGGAACTAGAACATGAGGAGGAGGGCAGGAAGACCCTGGCCAAGGAGAAGTGGAATTATGGCTCATGACCCTTTCCCACGCTTTGCGCTCTATTTTCACTTTCACTTTCTGTTCAGCACTAAGTCATAACCTCCAGGAGAGCAATGATGTTCAGCTCAGTCAGATCAGTCGCTCAGTCGTGTCCGACTGTGCGCCCGCATGGACTGCAGCCCGTCAGGCTTCCCTGTCCATCACCAGCTCCAGGAGCTTACTCAAACTCATGTCCCTTGAATCGGTGATGCCATCCAGCCATCTCATCCTCTGTCATCGCCTTTTCCTCCCGCCTTCAGTCTTTCCCAGCATCAGGGTCTTTTCCAATGAGTCAGTTCTTCGCATCAGGTAGCCAAAATATTGGAGTTTCAGCTTCAGCATCAGTCCTTCCTGTGGATATTCAGAACTGATTTCCTTTAGGATGGACTGGTTGGATCTCCTTGCTGTCCAAGGAACTCTCAAGAGTCTTCTCCAACACCACAGTTCAAAAGCACCAATTCTTCGGTGCTCAACTTTCTTTATAGTCCAACTCTCACATCCATACATGACTACTGGAAAAACCACAGCTTTGACTAGACGGACCTTTGTTGGCAAAGTAATGTCTCTGTTTTTTAATATGCTGTCTAGGTTGGTCATAACTTTTCTTCTCAGATGGTAAAGAATCTTCCTGCAATGCAATGCAGGAGACCTGGGTTCAATCCCTGGGTTGGGAAGATCCCCTGGAGAAGGGAGTATGAACCCACCCCAGTATTCTTGCCTGGAAAATTCCCTGGACAGAGGAGCCTGGTGGCTATAGCCTGTGGGGTCGCAGAGTGGGACAAAAAGACAGCAACTTAACACTTTCACTTTGCCTTCCCTGGTGGCAGTGGTGTGGGACCGCCTATTAATTACTTGCTTTTCCTGCCCTGTTCTCAAAACAGGCCCAAGCACCTCAGATTTTACCCTTCACCCTCCCTCTTACTATCTTCCTTCTTGAATATACCTTCCACTTTCACTGCTAATACATGTGTTTTTATACATATAAAGCAAATTATCATGAGGTTTACATCTTTGGGAGAACTTTCACCTTAGTATCCTCCTCTGTCTTTGACTTCATTAGAAAGGATTCCTCTGATCAATCTAGTTAAAGCAATACCCTACCATCACCATACACACCTGTTACCGTCTATACAGAAACTGTTTATTTGCTTTTTCATTATCCATCTCTGTTCCACCACTTTTTAAAATATGGCTTCAGTCCCTATGTAAACTACCTACCATTCACGTTTTAAGTTTCTTCAAGGGAGACAATTGACTAGGTCTGAATTAACTTGTAGTCATTCGCTCATAGTCTCCTCCAAGGAAAGGTCCACAGGGTGGGGACTTTGTCCTCTTCATGTTGGTCAAAAATTTATTATTAAGAGTTCTGGGCTTTGAAAAGGAGGTAGCTTGGGAATGAGCTGTGGTTTGAGGTCTCTCCATTCATTTCTGCCTCCCAGGCACATAGGAAGGAGAGCCAAGGCAAGATGGCAAGAGTCACATCCAGACAGATGGTGTTCTGAAAGCATCCTTAGGTGCCAGTGTAACTTTTGGGAACTCTGAGGATCCCTGCCACCTTAGTTCATCCTGCAGAATTAAGCATTAAGAGTTTTAAGTGAGAGGTAGAATTTATTAGGTCAAAAGAAGAGGGAGCCATTGAGATAAAAGAGCAGAAGTAAAAATGAGTTTAACAAGTGGCTGACAGAGTAGTTTTGTCTGGCCAGAGTGAAGAAGTCAATAAACACAGGAAAAGAGGAAAGGTATTTTAGGCCAAATTTAAAACACTTTCAATGACAGAATTTTTTCTCTGTAGGTAGTGGGAAAGAGGATTAAATTGATGTTTTAGGATGATGAAGCCTCATGATCTCCCGTCCTACATGTTCTTCCTACAATGTGGCATTGATGCTTCCCACTGAGAGGTTCTGTGTCCCGTTGCCCTGAATCTAGGTGGGCTTGTGACTTCAATGGAAGTAATATCATATGACTTTCAAACGCAGGTCATAAAAAATATATTCCTGTCTTGTTCTCTTGGGCAGGTGTTTCTTGGAACCCCAGCACCAGGCTGTGAGGGAGCAGAGACCAAATGGAGAGATGTTCCACCAACAGCCCAGATGAGGTTCCAGCGCGTCCCGCACGCTGGATCTGTGAGTGAGGATTCCTCCAGATGACTTTAGTCCTCTGGCACTGAATCTCCCCAGCCATGAACCCCCTCCCCCAGCATTCAGGTTTTCCCAGCGAAGGCCTCAGATATCGTGGTGCAGAGACAAGCTGTCCTAGTGCCTGTCTGAATGCATGACCTGAAGACAACATAAGATAAAAAAAAAGTATTGAGCTTTTAAGCCACTAAGTTTTTGGTTAAATTGTCACACAGCAATATATGTAACTAGAGTTTTTATCTGCCCCTGATATGAAGGATGTAGCGCTTCAGGCTCTTCTGTCCACGGAATTCTCCAGGCAAGAAGACTGGAGTGGGTAGACATTCCCTTCTCCAGGGGATCTTCCCGACCCAAGAATCGAACCCAGGTCTCTTGCATTGCAGGCAGATTCTTTACTGTCTGAACCAACCAGGAAATCTTAATGTGAAGGATGTAGGTTGGATAATAAGACCAGAAATTAAAGCTCTGTTGCAGTCGAGAGGGGCTAGAAGCCTGGACAGGAAGATACTTGCAAGAGTAGAGTCTTTGCTGGACAAATGGTATGAATTTCCAAACCTAGAACTGGATTTTCTCCTCATTGGTGGAAAGAACCAAAGACTGGCACCTGTAGATGTGCGTTCATTCTAACAGTTCATCAGACAGACCTTTATTAAGGGTGTGCTAGGGGCTGGGCAGGGAACTTGGTTCTGAAGATAATGAAATAAATATTATTGAGTTTATGCCACCAAAGAGTTTATAAGCCACAATGAACTGATTCACTGGAGATAAGCTGCAGCAAACACCAAATAGTAAAATAGCAATGCAAGGCAGCACGTATTTAATTGAAAGGGTGGTCAGCATTATTTGTATTCATAATTCAGGGAAAGAGAACTCATGTTAACAGGAGGACCAAACAAGTAGGAAATCTCGAACTCTCAGAAACCTAAGAGTTTCACGGTGTAAGAAAATGAATAGTGGTCTGGGAGTGAAATACAAGTTTTAGTTCATTTTTCTAGTCCCGTTTCCTGAATGGTCAAGCCAGATAAAAATCACAAACCCTTAAATTTGAGAAGCGTAAGTATTTTTCTGTGAACCATCTCATTTGATTGTCCTAACACAGGGTGTGTGTTAGGTGAGCCCCAGGGAGGAGAGGAAGGGAGAGAGAGGAAGTGGTGTGGGTACCTGGTTCTCTTGGAGCAAACTCCTTCAACTTTTTAAGCATCTATTTCCTCATCTAAAAATGGGAATTAATCATAAGAGTACTTCTCTCATGGGTTTATAGTGGAGATTAAGTGAGATAATGTATGTAAAGTACTCTGATATAACATAAAATATATGTTTGGTCTTTGTCCCCTGTTTTAAAGCCTTTAAAACTCTTATAATTTTCTGAGTGGTAGGGGAGAGAGGAGTGTCTTTTTATTCATAAAAAAATATAGCTGCTTTCAGCTCCATCTGAATTTATGCTAATGAGGTGAGTCATGAAGGATGGGGGCTGTTTATGAATGGAACCAACCAAGTGACTAGAGGACTGGAACTTTCAGTCTCACTCCTGCCTTCTGGGGAGGGGGAAGGGAGGGAGATTGATTTAACCACCAGTGGTCAACGATTTGATCAACCATACCTACCTAATGAAGTCACTATAAAAGCCCTAACCAAAGAGG
Organism: Nanger dama; assembly: GCA_917880005.1. Classification (NCBI taxonomy): domain Eukaryota; kingdom Metazoa; phylum Chordata; class Mammalia; order Artiodactyla; family Bovidae; genus Nanger; species Nanger dama. The sequence continues at coordinate 414,905 of CAKJTW010000110.1, read as the reverse complement.
TGCAGGGGCTTCTGGGCTGGTGAGCAGATCCACATCTAGGAGCATGGCGCTCTGCAACTCGAGACAGAGCTTCAGTGCTTAGGCCCCTTCCAGACCTCACCTTAGACGCTTCTTCCTCTGTTCATCGTTTATTATCATACCCTTTATAATAAATTAATAAACATAAGCAAGCATTTCCCTGAGTTCTGTGAGCTGTCTTAGCAAATTATAGAACCCGAGGAGGGGCTCATGAGAACCCCCAACTTACAGCCAGTTGGTCAGAAGCATAACCTGGGACTTGAGGCTAGCATCTGAAGTGGAGGCAGTTTTGAGGGACTGGGCCCTTAACCTGGGGGTCTGCTCTAGCTCCAAATAGTTAGTGTCACATTGTTTAATGTGAGGGGAAAACCCCATATGTTTAGTGTCAGAATTATTGTGAGAGTAGAAACAGTTTTCTTTTAAATACTTAATACTCAATAAATATTGGTTTTTATTATACATCGCTAAATAGTACAGCAGGAAGGATATGGATTTGATCGTCATTTACTGATCTAAAATTCTGATTCCTAAGAATCAGATCACTGACTGAATATAAGAGGCAAAAAAAAAAGTACTCCAATATTCTGAGTTTGGGTAAGCTGGTTCATTCACTTAGTAGACATTTATTAAGTCTTTTATATATGCCAAGCCCTGTGCTCAGAACTTTGCATTAATCTCTAAGAAATCCTCACAACTAACTCTTTGAGGTAAGTGTTACAGGAACTGTTAAGATAGGTGCTACTTCACCTTCACAGACAAGGAAACTGAGGCACAGAGAAGTTAAAGGTGAACATAAGAATGATACAAATGAGTGATACAAGAAAATTCAGAGACCTGGTTTGGAGAGAATAGATAGCTCTGTAGGTAGGTTGTTAGATGGATATATATATATATATTCTCATATATATCAAAAGAGATAACTACTAAAAAGGTGTTTGAATGGCCAGGATTCTAGACTTGAGTCATCCACAGAGAATGGAGAGCTACACTGACAAGACTAAGTAAATGAGTATTTACCGTTTATCATACTAAGGAGACAGGACCAGAAATCAGTGAAGGAAATACAGTGGTGTGAACAGAGTCGAGTACACATAAGCTATGTTCTCCAATATTATATATTCATATGAAAAGAAACATAAATGGTAGAGGATTTTAAAATATCTGCTTAGGGTCTTTCTCAGTATCAGTGTGAAAACTGTTTAGATACCTCATGAGTTAGTGGCTTGTCTGGGTGTCTTATTTGCTTACTTGCAGTTCCAGTGAGTTCTGGCATCTGCCTCTGGAGTTTCAGTTTCAACTGCCCTCTCAAGCAAGTTAAAGCTTTCTCTTATGAGTACTACATCTGTTTTCTCCTGAGGCATCTTAGGGTGTGCCTTATTTTCCCCAGCCTTTCTTCTAGGATACATTAATTTTGAAAATATTTTTAAAGACCATTGGAAAGGCACTATACCAGTGTAAGAATGGAAGAAAGACAAAAAACCACTTTACATGGTTTCTGCCCTCAAATAGTTCTTAGACTAGATGACTACACGGCCATCACCCATGATACCAAGTGATGTGCCATACAAAAGGCAGGGTACAAAGAGATTATGAACAATGAAGAGATGGGAGAAGGCTTCATAGAACTGGTGATACGTTAACTAGGTCTGTGTGTTGCACTCACTTATCTAAAATATGTGAACATGTCTATACATATATATTCCTTTTAAAGTTAAAAAAAAATCACTGATCTTGAGAGACTATTTGATTCAAAATATCACTGTGCATGTTTGATACACAAGGCAAGTGAAACCCATGGAAAGACATGCTTGCTCATGCAGTACTTTCTTAGGTTAAAAAATGGTCATGAAATTACTAGAAGATCTTAGTGGTTACATGTGCATTGAAATGTTTCATCAATTCATCTTTAACTGTGCAGGAAAACCCTTTATGGAATTAGATTAGGTCCTATTGGTTCTTCATTACCCAAGTTAATGTGAATTTTTATCTAGTCACATGGAGATCCCAGATTCATAGGACTTGGCAGTTTCAAACCAGATTTCTTCTACCGCTTTCCGGCCCATGTCAAACATTTGCTGTAAGTGCTTCCACCCAGTTTTTGCAGTAATCATGAGATACTCTTCATTCTCTGGGTATAGCTGGCAAGAATATGCAGCTAGGACAAGTGACTGACAAAACCGACTGCATACAAGTAGAAACAAAGCACTCCTCTCCACAGGAGTCAGAGGGACCACACTTTCAAACCCAGCAAGGACATGCCCTCCTACTTGTATAGGAGTCTTGCTTTCAATCATCATGTACATGATGGTGATCGCCGCTTCAAACACATAGTAACCATAGCTCATGTCATCAAAATCTAAAATCCCAGACACCTGATATACAGCATCTCCAAAGCCTGACTCTCTGGACTCTATTAAGATGTTGTGGTCGTTAAGATCCCCGTGATTGATACCTGAAAGGAGAAAAATCAAGCCAAGTAAAAACAGTTGTTTAAGACCCTAGTGCATTCTCTTTCCATTACTCTTTTTCAGAGGGTGATAGTGGTTTATTTGTTAAGTCATGTCCAACTCTGCGACTGCATGCCCTGTAGCCTGCCAGGCTCCTCTGTCCATGGGATTTCCCTGGCAAGAATATTGGAGTGGTTTGCCATTTCCTACTCCACTTTCTCAGGTATGGGCATTCAAATAATTTGATGAGCAATCAGAGATAAAGAGCTAAACCCTCTTTTTCTTGAGAAATAAAACATTTTCCTCTGAAAAGGATAAAAGCAGTTAATTTTGGTGGTTGCTTTTGCTTTTCATCAATACAAGGGCAGAAGAAGAAGACTGTAGTCATTGCAAACACATGATTTTGGCTCTGAGCCAATGAAAACTGAAACGTTTCGTCAATTTATCTTTAAGTTCTTTACCCTTTACTTGTCTAATATATATAGATATATACATATATACATTCATGTTATTATAAGAAGCAAAGAGTGCTAGAATGGACCAGATGTGCCTTTATTTTAACCTAGAAAAGAAATTTCTGATGACGAGGTAATTCTGAATTTCTCTATAGTCTTCTGATTACTGGAATAGATGTTACTTTAAGTCAGTACCACTCAAAGTGGGGGGCCTGTGGGCTGTGCTGGCCCACAAACTGCTATTAGTGTGCATGAGAATAAAAACAGACATTGAGACTCTGATATTTCATCAAGAGTATGACAGGGGCCTTATCTCATTAACAGCATAGCCCAGTTTTGGTGTTGTCAAACTCTCATGGTAAATCATGTGTGGTGTGAGCCATGAATTAATCTTGCACAGTAGGGCCAAATGTATCAGGCTTCAGGGAGTTGGAAGAAAAACCCAAACTTGTCTTTTACTATGGAGAGTTTGAGAAGCACTGATTTAAACCACTGAGTGAGGATTATGAGGAGATGGCAATGTCTGTGCATACTGAAGTGATGAGTCACGTACTCTATAATAAGTGCATGATATAAAGTCCATAATATTAGCTTTTAAATATAATTCTTATTTCTTCTATATGACTTAGGGTTGTGTAAATCATGCTTAAGTGATGCAGCACAGTGGGTGGCCTGTAGAAGCAATGAATATTACGGTAAACTACATGTTTCTGATATGGGGATTTATCCTATGATTGATACCATGTCATAGTTTCACTGACAATATTTTTTCTTCCTTAGAGGTTCATAAAACAATTTGATATCTTATACAGTGGATTGGTATTTTAGAATAAATGAAATATATTACTTCATGAATGCCATCTGTATATGTGGAAACCTCTCTCATTTCGTTGCTTCTTTTCATGTGTCCAGTGGCCTATTAAAAAATGATCCAGCTATTTAGTGCTTGGAATAAAATAACAGAAGTAGTTGAATTTGAGAATTAACAAAAGAAAAGAAAGAGTTCTGACCAAGATAGCAGAGTGAATTCATACTTTGATAACCCCAATGTACATAGCAATGATAAAAATAAAAAGAGAAAACAAAAGATACACAACCAGCCTCAAAATCAAGATAGATTTATACAAATGCCAAGCAAAAGTGAGCAGTGAGAAGGAATAAAGCCACAGGCTTGCCTATTGTGTTCCAGATCAGCAATATGCTTTCCCCCTTTGCGAGAAGGAACTTAAAATGCTACCTGTACGTTGGGAAACACGCTCACCACATGAAGCTGGAGTCAGTGAAGAGGGCCTCCTAACCCATAAAAGCAGAACCAGATCTGCTACTAACCCACTGCTTAGACTGCTTCTGTTCCAAGGAGGGAGAAGGACAGGAATATAGCCTTGAAACCAAATTCTAAACGTGGATGCTGTGTGAATATATCCTATGCCCAGTTACTGAAGTCTTTGATTCAATGTCTATGGTCAGTTTCTTGTTCTTGCTCTTGGTAACCTATTTCCCTGTGTGCTGATATAGAGTATAGCCCAAGGCGGTTACTATAGAGAAGTGGTCAAGAAGAACTTCTAAAACTGAAAAATACAGTGAATAAATTAAGAATGCAATGGTTGGGTTTAAGAGATTAGACATAGCTAAGAAGATTCAATAAACTACAGAATAAGATAGAAAGATTTTCCAAAATGCAGCATGGGCAGAAAAAAAGAGAAGGTAATATACACAGAGGATTCAATGAGAAGGCATAATATGAGCTTAATTGGAGTCTCAAAAGGAGAAGAAGGGGATTAGGTGCAGAGGCAAGAATTTTCTATAAATGATGAAAGACAATGTTCACACATAGGTTTTGAAAACCCGAGTAAAGTTAAAAAAAAAAAAAAATCTGAAAAGCAACCCAAAGGAGAAAAAGACAAATTATCTTCAGAGAAACAACAGACTGACAGCTGGCTTCTCAGCAGCAATGGAAGCTAAGAGACAGCAGAATTCTAAAATTCTAAACCCATAAGATCTAAAATTCTATAGGCTGTGAAAATATCCTTCAGGAATGAAGACAAAATAAACACATTTTCAAACAAAATCAGAGAAAGTTCACCATTAAAGAACTGCATTAAAGGAAATTTGGCAATATATATTTTGGGCAGGAAGAAAATGACTCCAGATAGAAGGTTTGGGTTGCTGGAAGATAAAAAGTGAATATATAAGTAAATCTAAATAAATTTGACTCTATAACAAAAATAATAATGTTTTTTGTGGTGAAAAATATAGAATTGAAGTTTACTAAAACAGCAGGAAGGAGATAAATGGAATTATTTTAAGGTCCCTGTATCAGACTTTGATAAGTTGAAGTAGTATGTTAGACTTTATAAGGTTATCATTCAAAGTACATAATTTTCTGGAGACAGAGAAAAAAAGACAAGATAATTAGTACAAAAACAATTCACTCAAAAGAAGGGAGAAAGAAAAGTAAAAATGGAAAAGACAGAAAAAATCAAGAGAACAAAAATAAGATGGGATAGCTGTATAATGTCAGATGGAGTAGATATTAAGGCAAAAAGCAAGATAAATAAAGGATACTTTATATTGATAAAAGATTCAGTTTTCTAGTAAGATAACAATTCTAACTTTATGTGTACACTGCCTTGAAATATATAAAGCAAAATTTGACAGAAATACAAATAAAAATAGGCACTTCACAATTAGAGTGGAAGGTTTTAAACACATTTTTCTTGATCATTGTTAGAGCAAGTGGACAAAAAGGTAAGCCAACAGTGGTGGTTTGGTTTCATTGTTAAGTCATGTCTGACACTTGTGACCCTGTGTAGCCTGCCAGGCTCCTCTGTCCATGAAATTTTCCAGGCAAGAATACTGGAATGGTTGCCATTTCCTTCTCCAACAGTATAGAAAATTTAAACAAGATTAATAGATTTGACCTACTGGACATATTTGTACACAATACCTACTGAATACTTTGTACCCAGCACCAACTGAATAAATTCTGTTTAGCAGACAGGGAACATTTTTAAAAATTACCAAATGCTTCATTATGAAGTAAATGTTAAGAAATTTCAAAGTGCTGAAATCATATAGAGCTGTTCTGCCCCATATAATAGCCGCTGGTCATAAGTTGCCATTTTAATTTATTAAGATTAAGTAAATCGAAAGTTCAGTTCCTTAGTTGCACTAGCCACATTTCAAGTGCTCAACAGCCACACAGGAGCTATTATATTATATAGCACAGATACAAAACATTTCCATCACTGAAGAAAATTCTATGGGACAGCACTGATACAAAGTATATTCTCTGACCATAATGCAACAGTAGAAATCAACAGTAAAAGGATAACTAAACATAGCATCATACATACCCTTTATTGGTCTATATAAATGGAGAGATGGACCAGTGTTCATGGATTAGATTACTCAATCTTATAAACATACACATTTTCTCCAAATATATATATAGTATATACGTATATATGTATGTATATATATATATGTATATATGTATTCAGTCCACATCTAGCCAAAATCTCAACAAAATTTTTCTTTAAACACGACAAGCTGATTCCAAAATTGATATGGAAACGTAGAAAGAACAAAAAAGTCAAGACCCTCTTAAAGAGGAACAAGAAAATGAGAGGACATGTTCTACCAGATATGAAGATTTTAAAAGTTAAAGAAATTAAGATAGTGTAGTAATCTTCAGGGATGCTCAAATATTCCAGTTATCTTCCTTCCAGGAACACTCTGGGTTGTCAGCTCCCTGCTTTTCCAAAAGCTGTTAGCAGCAGTGTGGCTTTTTGGCCACTACATGTAACAGAAGTGACATCACTTCAGGGCAGATGCTTTAAGACTCAGCATACAATTTACTGCATCTCTTTCTCCACCCCAATATCCCAGGTGGGGAAAGTTTTATCAGTCTAAATCCCAAAATAAGAATACACATAGCCCCAGTCAATCCATGACAGGTCTACAGCTTGTGTGGGAACTAAACCTTTGTTATTTATAAGTCGACAAGAATTTGGGGGTTATTTGTTACTGCAGCATGACCTAGCGTAGCTGATACACAGTTGCTATGGGTGCAGAGATAGACAAATAGACCAATAGAGCAAAATACAGTCCAAAATCATATTTGATTTATAGTAGAGGTGGTACTGGAAAATAAAGTGAAAACATGGCTTTTTAACACATGTTTGTGAGACAATTTATCAGCTGTAAGAAAAATCACACTGTATATAAAAATAAATTCCAGATGTATTATAGTCATATTATGAGGGAAAAATATTTTTTTAATTTTACTGGGCTCCAGAATCACTGCAGATGGTGACTGCAGCCATGAGATTAAAAGATGCTTGCTCCTTGGAAGAAAAGCTATGAACAACCTAGACAGCATATTAAAAAGCAGAGATATCACTTTTCTGGCAAAATATTTGAATAGGCATGTCACAAAAGAATCTATCCAAATGGCTAGTAAATTGGGAAATACACATTAAAACCACAGTAAGAAAACATTACATACACATCATATTGGCAAAAATTGAAGTCTGATGGTACCAAGATTGTAGAGGAATAAAAATTTTATACTCTGCTAGTAGTAGTACAAAGTCATAAAACTGGCCTATCTCTGAAGTTGAATATGGACATGAACTATGGACCTAGCAATTCTATCCCCGAGCTCATGAAATCATATACCCAAAGAACATGAACACGTATACCAAGAGACACAAGAAGATTCATACAGCACTGATCTTAACAGACTAGAACTGGAAACAACTTGAATATCTTTGAAGAGAGGTATAGCTAACATGTGGTATATTAATGAATTGCATACTCTACAGTAATAAAAATTAAAGTAAATGGCCACATGCAACAACATGGATAATCTTAGAGAAGTAATTTTAAGCAAGCGAACAAACAAACCGGGAAGACAGTTCCCTACAGAATACAGTCTCCCTACAGACCATATACTGTAGGGAGACAGACAGGAGCAGGGAGACCAGTTAGGAGGCTACAGCAATAATCCTTAGTCTTTGGTGTTTTTTTAACGGCAGCCTGAGCCAACTAATACAGAAAGCAGAGGATGAAAAGGATGTGCACTGCCTATCCTCAGCTTTGCAAGAAACGCCCCTCAGTTCCTTGCCCCTTTGACCAGGGCTTCATGTTGGGTCAGAAGGCTCATTACACCCAAAAGAAATTGTTGCCCATGTACTTTAGGAGATATGCCTTGGCATGCTCATTGCTGCATTATTTTCTTGTTCTGGAGAAGGCAATGGCACCCCACTCCAGAGGAGCCTGGTGGGCTGCAGTCCATGGGGTCGCTAAGAGTTGGACATGACTGAGCGACTTCACTTTCACTTTTCACTTTCCTGCCCTGGAGAAGGAAATGGCAACCCACTCCAGTGTTCTTGCCCGGAGAATCCCAGGAATGGGGGAGGCTGGTGGGCTACCGTCTATGGGGTTGCACAGAGTCGGACACGGCTGAAGTGACTTAGCAGCAGCAGCAGCATATATATATGTTCACTACTGTATCTCTACATTAAGAATAGTGCCTGCAATATAGAATGCACTGCTCAAGTAATATCTGCTGAATAGATGAATCCTCTTAACATAGAAAATTTTAGAATTGGAAAGCCCTTTAGGCACTGACCACTCGATCTAAAGTTCTAAATGACTTTGACCATCAATGAACAAATGGGGAAGAGTTCAGAGAAAGATGACAAGTTGCTACTATGGGGCTGAGAGAGAACCCAGGTCTTCTGACTCCAGTCAAGACCTCTTTCACACAGTAAGTGTTTGAAAGTGCCTTGATGGCCACCCAGAGGAGAAGCTCTCAATTTTTTTCCTTTTATATATATATATATATGAACTTAAAATTCCATTAATAAGAGAATAGACAAAAAATTACATTGAAATAAATTATAGTATATACACACACAATGGAATATTATTCAGCAGTTAAAACTAATCAGCTAAATGAACTAGAACTACATGTATTAAATGGATCAATCTGAAAAACATAGTGTTGAAGAAAAAATCAGTCTGCAGGATGATAATATACAGTGTGATGCCATTTATCTGAAGTCTGAAAGTATGTAAAATTCTATATAGGTAATTTATAAATACATATGTAGTAATATTAAAGGGCTTCCCTTGTGGCTCAGCTGGTAAAGAATCCACCTGTAATGTGGGAGACCTGATCTCTGGGTTTGGAAGATCCCCTGGTGAAGGGAAAGGCTACTCACTCCAGTATTCTGGCCTGGAGAATTCTATGGACTGTATAGTCCATGGGGTCACAAAGAGTTGGACACAACTGAGTAATATTAAAAGATGTATGTAAACTTAGTAGGGAGGCGAGAGGCAGAATCATGTAAATTTAGAGGGGCTTCAAATTCAATTTTAAGGGAGATGAAAGTATTATTCTTTAAAAGCAACAGGACCAAATATGACAAAGTATTAAGATTGTTAAAACTAAGTTGTACCTCCATACTTTTCTGCTGGTTTGAAATTTGACAATTCAAAAATTAAGAAATACACTTACTTGATTGGGGTGGTACTCACATTCTCTAAAATGACTTAGACTGGTCATCACTTCATCCTTGAACAGCTGAATGACCTGTTCAACAATCTCTCGATTCCGATTCTGGCCCAAGGCAAAGAGGTATTTCTCCAGAAGAGGAACACTTTTGAGATTCCAGATGAAGTTCTCCCGATGAAGACTACTTAGCTTTGGGTGATGGAATTTCTAAATCAAAAGCAAGAAACTCTTAGATTCTTGATAGCACAGGCACTGCTGAGAGGTCTGCTGTGGGCTAGAAGACTGCACCCTCCAAAGGGTGGGCCAGGTGGGCCTTGGGGAGAGGGCTGGCGTTCTCTGATGGTCACTGACTTGCTTCATTTACCTTAATCCACAAAGTGGTCAAATGTCATATTTGCCCAGGATCTCATAGTTTTGAGAGCACATTCCCCTCTCCTCACGGCCCATCCTCATAAGTGGGATAAGGTAGGATTACCATCTGCAGACTACCAAAGGAATGGAAGCAGCTCTAAAGAGCTCTGCCCTGGGCCCCGGTTCCCTGTCTGACTTTATCTTTGACGATGTTTTTCCACTCTCTTCCAATCACACTGACACTGGCCTCCCTGCTTTTCAAGGAACACTCCAGGCACTTTCTCACCTCTTTTGTATTTGCTGTTTCCTCCACCTGGGGATCCTAGGAATCCATATGGCTAGTGGTCACCAAGTCTTTACTCAAAAATCACCTTCTAGGGGAGGACTCACTGACCACTCCATCTATCCCCTCCAATATTTCATATTCCTCTTCTCTGCTTACTTTGTCTTCCTTAAGCACTTAGCACAGATTGCTAACATTCACCATGATTCCCTCATTTATCTTACTGTCTGTTCTTGTTAGAATGTAAGCTCCACAAGGATCAGGAGCTTATTTTCGGTCTGTTTTGTTCACTACTGTATCCCCACACTTAGAAAGTGCCTGGCATATAGAATGCACTGCTCAAGCAATATCTGCTGAATTAACATAGAAAATTCTAGAACTGGAAAGGCCTTTAGGTATTCTATCTAAAGTTCTAAATTACTTTGACTGTTGAACAAATGGGGAAGAGCTCAGAGAAAGATGACTAGTTGCCACTATGGGGCTGTGAGAGGACCTAAGTCTTCTAGCTCCAGTCAAGACCTCTTTCACACAGTAAGTGTCTGAAAGTACCTTGATGGCCACCCAGAGGAGTATCTCTCAAAATTTTTTGACCATGGCCTGCAGTATGAAATATGCTTTATGTTACAACCTTGCATACAGGCAACATTATCTAAGGAAAAAAGTTTCTATAACAATACTTATAACCTTTAATGTGATGTATTCTGAGATTTTTTTCACTTTATTCTATTTATTTTAAAATGCTCCTCTAAATTGACTTTAACACCCATTCTCATGACCTGGAGTCTGATAACCTCCCCTGATGCTCCTATTACCATTAAGATGTCTTTGCTAAGTGGTCACGTAGCCTTTGTTTGAATTCTTCTTGCAGGAGGTACATTTTTACCCTTATTGAAATGGCTCTGTGTTCTTCCTTTTGCTGAGCTAAAATCTGCCTCTTATAGTATCCATACCGTGGGTTCCAACTGTGACCTCTGGGGCTAAGGGGAACAGGACTCTCCCGCATGACTGTCCTCCAGACATCTGAAGACAGCACCTTTGCCTCTCAGTGTCTTCTGCAGAGTAGACCTTTCTAGTTTCTTCAGTTCTTTCTCACATGACATGGTTTTGAATCTCCTGACCATCTGATGCGTTAAAAGTCACTGTGGACCACAAAAACATTCTGCAGAGTAGCACTGAAAACACTGTTGGGAGTTGTGACTTCTGGAAAGTAAGTTTGGAAAGGAAACAATAATGGAGATGATGGTAGAGAGAAAAGAGTTTTGTCTTACACTTTTCATTACTGCTTGATATTTTTACCATGTGCATAAATTACTTTTTATTTTCTGTTTTGTTTTCTATTAAAAAATTTTTTAAACTTATTTATTTGGCTGTACAGGGTCTCTGTTTCTGTGTGTGGGCTTTCTCTAGTTACAGTCAGCAGGGGCTGCTTTCCAGTTGAGATGCTCGGGCTTCTCATTGCACTGGCTTCTCTTGTGGAGCGCAGGCTCTAGGTGCTTAGGCTCAGTAGTTGCAGCTCACAGGCTCTGTAGTTGTGGTGCACTGGCTTCATTGCCCCACAGCATGCGGAATCTTCCCAGAGCAGGAATTGACCCACGTCCACTACATTGGGAGGCAGATTCTTAACCATTGGACCAGGGAAATACTACTTTTATTTTCAAAGAAACTAAATTTACACACTCTTTTGGGTTTCCAGTGGAGCAACAGTCCACTCAGGGAAGACTGAGTCAGTCTCTAAAATGCTAGCTCTGTTACCTTGTGCACCTTGCTTAGGTATGGAGCAGCAGGAAGAACACTTGGGAGCTGTACTTGGAATCAGACAGATCTGGGTTTCAACTGGCTGTATCACTTAATATCTCAGGTCTTAGTTTCCTTAACAGTAAGATCAGACTATCAATACCAACCTCAGAGGGAATGTAAATTGGTACAGCCATTATGGAAAACAATATGGAGGTTCCCCCCAAAACTAAAGAGTTGGCATATGATCCAGCAAGCCCACTCCTGGACATATACCCAGACAAAACTATAATTAGAAAAGATACATGCACCCCTATGTTCATAGCGGCACTATTTATAATAGCCAAGATATAGAAGCAACCTAAATGTCTATCAACAGAGGGATGGATAAAGATGTGGTGTATATATATACAGTGGAATACTACTCAGCCATAGAAAGAATGAAATAATGCCATTTGCAGCAACATGAATGGACCTAGATATTATCATACTAAATGAAGTCAGTCAGAAAGAGAAAGACAAATAGCATGTCTATCACTTATATGTGGAATCTAAAATATGACACAAGGGAACTTCTTAATGAAACAGAAACAGACTCACAGGTATAGATAACAGACTTGTGGTTGCTAAAGGAAAAGGGAGATAGGAGAGGGATGGATTGGGAACCTCGGATTGGCAGATGCCAACTGTTATATAGGATGGATAAACTATATAAAGTCCTACTATTATAGTATAGGGAACTATATTCAATATCCTGTTAAGAAACCATAGTGAAAAAGAATATGGAAAAGAACGTATGTGTGTGTGTGTATAAATAACTCAATCACTTTGCTACACAGCAGAAATTAACTATACTTCAGTTACAGTTAACTATAATATAACATGATGAATCAACTATACTTCAGTTCAGTTCAGTCACTCAGTCATGTCCAACTTTGCAACCCCATGAACTGCAGTACGCCAGGCCTCCCTCTCCATCACCAACTCCTGGAGTTCATCCAAACCCACGCCCATCAAGTCAGTGATGCCATCCAGCCATCTCATCCTCTGTCGTCCCCCTTTCCTCCTGCCCTCAATCTTTCCCAGCATCAGGGTCTTTTCAAATGAGTCAGCTCTTCACATCAGGTGGCCAAATTATTGGAGTTTCAGCTTCAACATCAATCCTCCCAATGAACACCCAGGACTGATTTCTTTTAGAATGGACTGGTTGGATCTTCTTGCAGTCCAAGGGACTCAAGAGTCTTCTCCAACACCACAGTCCAAAAGCATCAATTCTTCGGTGCTCAGCTTTCTTTATAGTCCAACTCTCACATCCATACATGACCACTGGAAAAGCCATAGCCGTGACTAGACAGACCTTTGTTGGCAAAGTAATGTCTCTGCTTTTCAACAAGCTATCAAGATTGGTCATAACTTTCCTTCCAAGGAGTAAGCGTCTTTTAATTTCATGGCTACAATCACCATCTGCAGTGATTTTGGAGCCCCCAAAATAAAGTCTGACACTGTTTCCACTGTTTCCCCATCTATTTGCCATGAAGTGATGGGACTGGATGCCATGATCTTAGTTTTCTGAAGGTTGAGCTTTAAGCCAACTTTTCTACTCTCATCAAGAGGCTCTTTAGTTCTTCACTTTCTGCCATAAGAGTGGCATCATCTGCATATCTGAGGTTATTGATATTTCTCCTGGCAATCTTGATTCCAGCTTGTGTTTCTTCCAGTCCAGTGTTTCTCATGATGTACTCTGCATAGAAGTTAAATAAGCAGGGTGATAATATACAGCCTTGAGGTACTCCTTTTCCTATTTGGAACCACTCTGTTGTTCCATGTCCAGTTCTAACTGTTGCTTCCTGACCTGCATACAGGTTTCTCAAGAGGCAGGTCAGGTGGTCTGGTATTCCCATCTCTTTCAGAATTTTCCACAGTTTGTTGTGATCCACACAGTCAAAGGCTTTGGCATAGTCAATAAAGCAGAAATAGATGTTTTTCTGGAACTCTCTTGCTTTTTCTTTTTATATGAAAAGTATATATGAAGTATAATATGAATTATACTTCAGTAAAATTAACAAATATCAACCTCATATTTATCTATTGATAAACTAAGACATGAGGGGTTTCCCTGATGGCTCAGTGGTCAAGAATCCACCCACCAATGCAGGAAGCTCGAGTTGATCCCTGATCCAGGAAGATCCCACATGCTGTGCAGCAACTCAGCCCATTGGCCATTAACAATTGCGCCTGTGCTCTAGAGCCTGGGAACCGCAACTGCTGAGCCCACGTGGCGCAGCTACTGAAGTCTGGTGCCCTCGAGCCTGTGCTCCGCAACAAAAGAAGCCACTGCAAGAAGCCTGCACAGTGCAACGAAGAGTAACCGCTGCTCGCTGAGAGAAAAGCCAGTGCAGCAACAAAGAGCCAGCACAATCAAAACCAAATAATTTTTTTAATTATAAAAAAAGACATGAAATAAATAAAGATTTCATACATAACAGGTTCTCAGTAAATGTTTGTTGAATGTGAACTTTGCAGCTGATGTGCTTGACTTCTCTGGCATTTCCATGTTTTGGCTCCATGACACAACAACCTGAATTTCTGGTAGTTTAATTACTACCCTTTATTAGACTGTCTAAATCTACCTCTTGTCACCATCCTCACTCTACCTCTCATCCCAATTCCCATTTCTCAAACACCTTGTTTCCTCTACCATAAATCTGTAACTGTACTTATAAGCTTGCCCAGTATTTTCTTCTCTCTTATACTTCAGTGAATCTCCTGAGACTAACCTCCAGCTCATCTGTGAACAAAGCTGCAACCAACTTCCGGTACAGGTCAGTTGGTGCCTTTACTTGTGAATGCCCTGATTTTGGCAATGACCACCCACAGCACTCCTTGTACTCTGGGTCCCCTAAGCCTGCCCACCTGCCGGAAGCTTCAATGCCCCAGCCACCTCCCCCAGCAAAATAGAACAGTCACGGTCTCTGCCACCCCCCATGGGATTAAAATTCTTCACCTAAATGATATCTTGGGCAGACTCCATGGTTCCTAGTGTTTGTACAGAAAGTAAGAACTTACCACCTGCAAAGGCCTGGGGTGAGGGCATGAACAATGGGAATAAAGCATGATAAAATGCATTATAATACCTAGTGAAGAATGCTTCTCTTGGTTTCCTCTAGAACTCTCCTGTCCTATGTGAGACAACTTAAGTTGCACAGCAGACGGCAGGTGGTTAACTACACAGCAGAACTCACCGTCAGCAATCGTGAGGCGCCATCTCCCTCTTAGAACTGTAATGGGCATTTCAGAATTTAGAGGTAAAAGCTGAGACCTCAACTGCAACAGGCACAACAATGCAGGCCACAGGGAGCGTAGAAAGAGAGGTCAATGATAAAGAACGCTTACGGAACAGACGCTCATTTCAACAGCTCATTTTATAGATTTGACTATGGGGGTGGTTGAGAGACTTTCCTGAGCATTCCAATCAGTTCAAAGGTTTCTCTAAATAAAAGTAATATCTGAAAACAATTCCTAAATATACACTGAGTTGAGGGGGCAGAGCAAGTTGCCTCAGGTTGCTACAGAGACAGAGAACTCTAGAGATCTGTAGATGTCCACCTTGAAACCTGGAAGGCATGTATGATCAGTACAGAGGATGAGGAAAGCTACTCAAAGCTGGGGAAAGAACCACCTGAAAGATTAGAGGGAACAGTACTTGGACAACACAGGGTCAGGAATAGTGCCTGTACCCACCAATCAGGCTCACAGTTCATGGGACATTAGTTAAAGATTCAGAAGGGTCTTGCGTTAATAGTGGGGAATAACCGTCCTACACTAAAACCTATTCCTGGTCCCACCCATAAAGTACGAAGTTCAGTTCCGTTCAGTCACTCAGTTGTGTCCAACTCCTTGCGACCCCATGGACTGCAGCATGCCAGGCTTCCCTGTCCATTACCTGCTCCTGGAGCTTAATCAAACTCATGTCCATAGAGTCAGTGACGCTGTCCAACCATCTTCATCCTCTGTTGTCCTCTGCTCATCCCGCCTTCAATCTTTCCCAGCATCAGGGTCTTTTCCAATGAGTCAGTTCTTCGCATCAGATGGCCAAAATATTGAAGTTTCAGCTTTAGCATCAGTCCTTCCAATGAATATTCAGGACTGATTTCCTTTAAGATGGACTGGTTGCATCTCCTTGCAGTCCAAGGGACTCTCAAGAGTCTTATCCAACACCACAGTTCAAAAGCTTCAATTCTTTGGCGCTCAGCTTTCTTTATAGTCCAACTCTCACATCTATACATGACCACTGGGAAAACCTTGCTTTGACTAGATGGACCTTTGTTGGAAAGGTAATGTCTCTGCTTTTTACTATGCTGTCTAGGTTGGTCATAACTTTCCTTCCAAGGAGTAAGCGTCTTTTAATTTCATGGCTACAGTCACCATCTGCAGTGATTTTGGAGCCCAGAAAAATAACGTCTGCCACTGTTTCCATTGTTTCCCCATCTATTTGCCATGAAGTGATGGGACTGGATGCCATGATCTTAGTTTTCTGAAAGTTGAGCTTTAAGCCAGCTTTTTCACTCTCCTCTTTCACTTTCATCAAGAGGTTCTTTAGTTCTTCTTCACTTTCTGCCTTAAGTGTGGTGTCATCTGCATATCTGAGATTATTGATATTTCTCCCAGCAATCCTGGTTCCAGCTTGTGCTTCATCCAGCCCGGCATTTCTCATGATGTATTCTGCATAGAAGTTAAACAAGCAGGGTGACAATATACAGCCTTGACATACTCCTTTTCCTATTTGGAACCAGTCTGTTGTTCCATGTCCAGTTCTAACTGTTGCTTCCTGACCTGCATACAGATTTCTCAGGAGCCAGGTCAGGTGATCTGGCATTCCCATTTCTTGAAGAATTTTCCAGTTTGTTGTGATCCACACAAAGGCTTTGGTGTAGTCAATAATGCAGAAGTAGATGTTTTTCTGGCACTCTCTTACTTTAAAGATGATCCAACAGATGTTGGGAATTTGATCTCTGGTTTCTCTGCCTTTTCTAAATCCAGCTTGAACATCTGGAAGTTCACAGTCTATGTATTGTTGAAGCCTGGCTTGGAGAATTTTGAGCATTACTTTACTAGCGTGTGAGATGAGTGCAACTGTGCGGTAGTTTGGGCATTCTTTGGCATTGCTTTTCTTTGGGATTGGAATGAAACAGGTATTTTCCAGTCCTGTGGCCACTGCTGAGTTTTCCAAATTTGCTGGCATATTGAGTGCAGCACTTTCACAGCATCATCTCTTAGGACTTGAAATAGCTCAACTGGAATTTCAACACCTCCACTAGCTTTGTTCATAGTGATGTTTCCTAAGGCCCACTTGACTTCGCATTCCAGAATGTCTGTCTCTATGTGAGTGATCACACCATCGTGATTATCTGGGTCGTGAAGATCTTTTTGTACAGTTCTTTTGTGTATTCTTGCCGCCTCTTCTTAATATCTTCTGCTTCTGTTAGGTCCATACCATTTCTGTCCTCTATTGTGCCCATCTTTGCATAAAATGTTCTCTTGGTATCTCATTTTCTTAAAGAGATCTCTAGTCTTTCCCATTCTGTTGTTTTCCTCTACTTCTTTGCACTGATCACTGAGGAAGGCTTTCTTATCTCTCCTTGCTATTTTTTTGGAACTCTGCATTCCTTTTCTTCTTTGCCTTTAGTATCTCTTCTTTTCTCAGCTATTTGTAAGGCCTCCTCAGACAACCATTTTGCCTTTTCCATTTCTTTTTCTTGGGGATGGTCTTAATCATAGCCTCTTGTACAATGTCACGAACCTCCATCCATAGTTGTTCAGGCACTCTATCTATCAGATCTAGTCCCTGAATCTATTTCTCACTTTCACTGTATAATCATAAGGGATTTGACTTAGGTCATACCTGAATGGCCTAGTGGTTTTCCCTAATTTCTTCCATTTAAGTCTAAATTTGGCAATAAGGAGTTCATGATCTGAGCCACAGTCAGCTCAGATGTGTTAAGACACAAACTACAAGTATTAAGACAGAAAATCACCAAACTGCTTCCAAGTGACTTAACCACACCACTCAAGGAAGCTCAATGAACACCAAGCACAGGAAACATGATCAAATTGCTCAAAAGTAGAGATAGAGACAATCCTAAGACAAACCACACACACATACAGATGACATACATATTACATTCAGAGGAACAATCTGACAGCGGATTTCTTGTCAGAAACAATGCAAAAGAAGAAAGTAGTGGTACGTGTTTAAAGCACATTGGAAAAGACAGTCAACCTGAAAGTTTATGTCCACTGAAAATATCTTTTAAAAATGAAGGTGCAACAAAGATATACAAAAGCTGAAAAAATTCTTTATCAGCAGCCCCACACTATAGGAAATGTTGAGGTGAGGTGAAGTCAGTCAGTCGTGTCCGACGCTTTGTGACCCCATGGACTATAACCTACTAGGCTTCTCCGTCCATGGGATTCTCCAGGCAAGAATACTGGAGTGGATTGCCATTTCCTTCTCCAGGGGATCTTCCCGACCCAGGGATCGAACCCAGGTCTCCCACATTGGAGGCAGACGCTTTAACCTCTGAGCCACCAGGGAAGCCCTATAGGAAATGTTAAATGAAGTCTTTTAGGTAGATGGAAATAATAAGGATCAACAAAAAGTATGAAGAGCACTGAAAAAGGGAACCACACAGGCAAATATATAATTCTTTCCTAATTAAATCTCTTAGAAGATAATCAAAAGTTTAAACAAAAATAACAATGTGTAAGTAAAAAGTCTGACAACAATAGGTATAGGGCTTCCTGGGTGGCGCTAGTGGTAAAGAGTCCACCTGCCAATGCAAGAGACACAGGGAGTGGGTTTGATCCCTGGGTCAGGAAGATCCCCTGGGATAGGAAATGGCACCCCACTCCAGTATCCTTGCCTGGAAAATTCCATGGACAGAGGAGCCTGGTGGACTAAAGTCCATGAGGCCACAAAGGGTCAGACAGGACTGAGTAACTGGGCATGACAACAAGAGAATAAGGACAGGAGGGAAGTAGCAGAAGTGTACTGTGTCAGGTACGCATGCCATACACGAAGTGACAGGACGTGAAGGCAGGGCGTGATCAGGTAAAGATGCACTCTGTAAACCCTAAAGCGCCCACTAAAATCAATAGTTACAGCTAATAAGCCAACAAAGGAGGTTACATGAAATCATAAAAATACACAAGCCAAAAGAAGGCAGGAAAAAAAAAAAGCAAATTAGAGAATGGAGAATTGATGTGACAGAAAGAAAGCAGACATCAAGATGACAGGCTTAAACCTAACCATACAAAAATCACATTAGATATAAATGCTCTAAACATCCCAGCTAGAGAGCACAGATTATCAGACTGGATTAAAAGAACAAACAAGATTCATATATATGCTGCCTATAAGAAATATACTTTTACTATAAAGCAGAATTTTTCCCTCATTTCCAGAAAACAATATACATCAAGTCTTTTGGGGTAGAGAGAATTAAAAATAATCCTCCTAAAACTTCTTGTTAAAGTGTTCTCAGCCCTGTCTTACCTCTCACTCAACTCTTCTAAAGGCTCTGTCTTTTCTCTAAAGCACCAACCAGACAGGAAAAAAAAAAACAGAATCAAGGAATGGGAGCAGGCAAGCTGATCCCAGCAGTTACTAATGGAGCACATGTGGCATGGAGAGAGACTGATCTGCTTTTCTGTATGGCTGCTGCTGTTGCTAAGTCGCTTCAGTCGTGTCCGACTCTGTGCGACCCCAGAGACAGCAGCTCACTAGGCTCCTCTGTCCCTGGGATTCTCTAGGCAAGAATACTGGAGTGGGTTGCCATTTCCTTCTCCAATGCAGGAAAGTGAAAAGTGAAAGTAAAGTCGCTCAGTCGTGCCCGACTTTTAGTGACCCCATGGGCTGCAGCCTACCAGGCTCCTTCACCCATGGGATTTTCCAGGCAAGAGTACTGGAGTGGGTTACCATTGCCTTCTCCATTCTGTATGGCAGGAAGCCTTAAAAAACTTCCATAGATCTCAACATCTTCTAGACCCATATCTGATACTCTTCCTCTTCCCATCCTTCCAGTCCTTTGTTCCAGGCTGTGAAGGTGACTCCAGGATTGCTACAAGGAGAGAATCCTGCCTATTTCAGAATGGAGTTTTGTCCCAGCAGATCCAGGTTAGAATCCATGTCCCGCTCAGCCCTTTCCTCTCCTCCACCCTTAACATTAAATCAATCACCAAATTCAGTTGGCTCTGTCTCCTAAATATATTTTGAAGCTTTTCTTGGTTCCAGTCCTCAGTCAGCTTTTGCTTGATACTGCATTAGCTCCCTAGATGCATTCCCTGCCTCCATTCTGGCTTTCTGCCAATCTAGTCATTATATTGGCCCTAAGCGGGCTATAAATTGGAACGTTTTTCCTGTTTAAAAAGCCTCTAAGTTTCCCTACTGTCCAAGAAAATAAGACAAAGTCGAAGCTTCTTACGATAACATATTTTATAATCTGACTCCACCCTATGTTTCCAACTTCAGCTCCTATCTCTCTCAGGTGTAAACCCTATGCTCCAGCCACAGTAAATTCTTCAGAGGTTCTGGAACATGGTCATTGTTCTGCCATGATTTCTTGCCTGCTCTTTCCTTTCACTGAATACCCTTCCTCCTTTTCTCTGACTGACTGATGGATTCAAGACTTTTAAAACCAGCTCATAAGCTTTTTTAAATTAAAAAACTTTTATGAAGCCCTCCTTGAATATCTAATATGTTTTTGACACTGCTAGACACCAAGGATAAAAAATGAATACTTAAGATGTAGACCAATTTCTGAAGATCATTGTTTCTTATGTAGCGTATGTAACAGGAAGTACAAGCAATTAAATTACAATACCATCATGGTAGACTGCTACCCCAGTGGCCTCCTATGAACCATGCCTCCTGGTGTGCATGCCCTTGTGCAGCTTCTCCTACTTGGGATTAGACATGTCACTTGCTTTGGCTAATGAAATGTGAGCTAACAGGATTCAAGTAGAATCTTGATAAGCAGTTGTCCACTTGGGGCTTGTCTTTTTGAATCTGTCCCGGAAGCCAGCAGTCCTGTTGCAAGGATGCTCAAGACCATCCTGGAGGATGAGACACCACATGAAGAAAAAAAGGACACATGGAAAGGACCTGAAGCACTGCAGCTAAATAGAGCTGCATGAGTGACCCCAATTAATACCAAGAAGAGCAGAGGGACCCAGTCAGTCAACCCATAGAATCATGTGAGTTGGTGGACGCACAAGTTCCAATGGAGCAAAGAGCAGGAAGTGATCTTCTTTGTACAGTCTGGGAAGAGAAAGAAGGGACCAGGGAAGACTTCACAGGGGAAGTGATTCCTGAGCTGTGTGTTGAAGGATAATCAGGAATTTTGCAGAGCAGGGGAAAAGGTAGTAATGGTTGAGAAGATAACAAAGGCAGAGATCCATGAAACAGAAAGGCACATTCGGGGACGATGAGAAGTTCTACTCTGGTGGTGAGAGAAGCATGAAAGGGAAGACACGGACAGTGAGACTGAGGGGGCAGAGAGGGACAAGGCCAACGGGGCCTTGTCTGAAAGAGACGCTGAGGATCTTGGCCTTTACTTTGAAAGCAGTGAGAGGCCACTGAAAGATTTTAATTATGGAATTGATAGGGACGGATCTGTAATTTTAAAAAGTAACTCTGATTGGTTTAAAAAATAAATTGAAGGTGAAAAAGATCTGAATGCAGGGAGGGATAGTCAAGGCAAGAATGGAAAGGAGATGGATTGTAGACATCTGAGAGGTAGATTGGCCAGGATTCAGTGAGTAATTGCAAGTGTTTTACTCATACAAACTGGGGTTACTTTTTCAAGTGTCTGTTTGTCCCTTGGAACACACTCCTCTAGGACAGGGGAATCCCTATTGTTCCCCCAGTTCCTGGCATTAAATGGGTTCTCAGTGAACATTTGTTCATTAAATGAGGAAGTTTTGTGGGTATGTTTGGAAAAATATTTGTCAAACAAGGTTATCTTTTCTATACAACAAAAACATTTTTAATACAAGTCATTTCAATCCATTTGTAACATAGCTATTGCTTCATACAGAGCTCTGGTTGATTATGTCTTGTGAAAACTTCGGATTTTAATTTGTGAATGCAGACTGTTTTCAGTGAGCAGCATAGAGGATATCATGAATTTCTAAAGATGTAGGTAATCTTGCCATGAAGCTAATAAAGTACAGACCTGAGCAAAAAGAAACCTGTCAATATTCATGCATCTAGTACCTTATTTTCTTCCTAATATCGGGTTGCATTGGCCAAAAAAATTCATTCAGTTTTAGGTATACATAAAAGACACATTTTTCATATTCACCAAGAACTGTATTGAACAACATATTCACTAACCAAAACTTTCTGGCCAACCCCAATACATGTTAAGAGGCACCAAATAAAGAGTGTGACCCTGGCTGTATTTAAAATAAATCAAAACCAACAGAGAACAATTCTTATAAACAAAATAAAATCCCAAATCTTACCTCCAGTGTTTTATCCAACTTAGCAGCTAGCCTTCCAATTTCATATAAGAGCTGAGGGCCAATGGGAATCTCAGCTATGGGTCTTCCTGGGAGGTAAGTCAGCAGCCTCACCAAGTAGCTTTTGACTTCAGAGCCGCTATCTAGATGGATGGAAGGATATATTCTGTCAACTATTCTTGGGGAAAAAAAAAAGATTAGAGGCTATTCTGCCTTTGCAATTATTATAGCAAGGAATAATACAGAACAAGAGAAAAAACCAAAAAGTGCTAACACAGGACAAGTCAGCAGGATTCTATGAGGCAGGACTGAATGGATCAAGCCAGCAAGGAAAACAGATGGACTTCAGAACACTGGGGCCAGCCATTTACATCCTAACATGACTGTAGCCCCAAGTCTGCTGGCCTTAACTCTAAATGTAAATTATCTACTCTGGTAAATGAATGCTTAAAATACATTTTTAATACATTTACAGTGGGGGACGTTGTGATAAAGAAATGACTTTCAGAATCACAGACTTCTTTAGGGACAAACTGCTGCTTGGAGAAGTCTATTAGATACGTCTTAGCACTTAGAATTGAAAAGGACCAAGTTTCACAGATGAGAGCTCATATAGCCTTAAGAATTTAAGTCACATATACCATAATTACAGAGCTGGGATCTAAACTTCCTGATTCTGTGTGCTTTCTACTATATCACAGCACCAAAATACACAGCTGATCTGATCCATAAAACTATTTAATTCTTTTTCTAATTAAAAATAAAAGTTCCTCTAGTTTTCACATATCCCCTTAGTTATTCATCCATCACATCCTTTGCAGGCAGATAAGAGTTACGCCAGATCCCAGCCCTAACCACAGCCCCATTTTCCACTTTGGTGATGGTAGCTTCTCCCAACTGCTGAAAAAAATAACCATCTTAACCCTTGGAATGACGTACCTGTTCCTGATATTTCTACTTGTAGCCAAAATGCAGTAATGTACATGGACGGGCGATGACTGGTGGTAGTCTCTTACCTACAGACACGAGAGAGGTTATGTGTTCTCCTTTAGTACGACACACAGAGGCTGTTGGAAATCCAGCCGCTCTCAGAAACATGATGATATGAGTCTGCACTTCAATCAGGTCTGGAGTTTTGCTAGATTCAGTGTTGCTTATTTTGAGGACACATTCATTTGGGCCATCTGTAGTGACTTTGGTTCTTGCAATGCATACATGGAAGTTTTGGTCATCATAGCTAGGAAGTGGCTGGATCTTGGAAACTTTTAACCCAAACACTGATTCCACTAATGCAGAGGCTTGTACCTCACTGAAAGAGGGCTTGGTGAGAGCCTGTGATTGCTGATCACCTCCACTTGACATTATTTCTAAGGAAACAAACAAACAAACAAACTGGAAAGGGGACTTACATTGAATATACTTGCTTAAAAGAGTTTTCTTAAGATAGACCAATAGTTTCCCAGTACTGATTCAGTACTTCTCTTGATTGTGAATTGTCACTCATAAAGTTAAAAAAAATCAAATGAGTAAATGAGATTTAAAAAGTAGATTAAAAGCATAGTCCCTGTATATTTATGCAATAACTTTGTTCTTTAATTTCCAAGAGGCATGGTAGGCCAGCTGGTCCTGATGTCATCTACTTTATGTATATTTCTCTAAGATTCCAGGCTTTTAGTTTGTTGTTTTAGTTATTTATTATCTAGTGTTTGAGGATCTATATTTTAACATACCATAGATTGGTAAATGATATTTATTTTGATTACAAATAGCCCTAAATTACAAATAGCTTAAATCACTGTGACTTTTGGATATTCTGGAAGGAAAACTCAATTCTAAAACAAGTTTTCACAATCTCAAAACCATAATGTAAAAAATATATATATCCTTTAAATGTAAAATTAGGTAGTCAAGGGTGACATTTGGTAAGGGCAGGCAACAGGTCAAGGACAAGAAACTTGAACTGGTTAGAACTTTATCAGATATCTGATCTCATTACAATAAATCAATGAAATAAATTAACAGAATACTTATATTAATAAGCTACTTACATGATTACAATAAACATGCAGAATTGTATCATTCTATATTCAGTATACCATTTAATTTTCAGTACAAACTGGGAAGTAAATTTTCTCATACCTATTTACAGATTAGAAACCCAAAATTTAGAAAAATTGAGTAACTTGCCCCAGCTTGCAAGGTAATAAACTGTAAACCTCAAATTCAAATCAGATTTGTCTGAGTCCACTGTTCCTGCCTTTTCTCTTATAGTGACTGTGGTTTATTTAAATAATTTATTCTTCAGATTTCTTTGTATAAACATGAAATTTTCCATTTTTGAATTAAAAACCTAAAAAACCACACAAATAGATTAAAAAAAAAGTAGTAACTAAAACTCCTTGTATCATAAATAATGTCTAAACTCACTTCTCAGGCAAAATGTATGATTCCAGGCACAGAATGCACACCGGGAAGCACCTTGGTGTCACCGGTTTCTCCACCCCTCCCAGCAATATCAACTTTATTTAAAGGAGGAATGTAGGTCCTAGGAGGACGTGTCTGGCCCAAAGTTTTCTTAAGTATGTCCTTTGGGTTTAACCCTTTATTACCATCACTTTGGGTTTAAAATGTAAATTCAAATACAGTGATCTTACTTTTCTGTGTTACAAATATCATCATCTAGCTTATTGCACATACTTCAAAGGCTGGGCTGATGTGCAAAGCATTCCTGAGAAGCCCTGTGGGAGATAGGAAATGCAATTAGAGGGCTCTGAAGTTAGGTCACTGTCACAGATATCCTAAACAATGAAAAACTTAAAAGGTGCTCAAAACAAGTTACAAGGCAGTAACTGATAAACTAATAAAATGCCAAAGAAAACATTGAATTAAGTATAAACTTGATGAAGTGATTGAGTTTGCCTTGAATTGTGAAGAATAAATTTTCTGGGACTTCCCTGGTGGTCCAGTGGTTAAGAATCTGTCTTGCAATGCAAGGTACGTGTGTTCTATCCCTGGTGGAGGATCTATTAGTAAGATCCTACATGTTATGGAAGAGCAAAGCCCACGCACCATAACTAGTGAGCCCACACGTGTCAGAGCCTACGCACTGCAACTAAGACCAAGACCAAAGGCAGCCGAATAAATAGACACTGAATTTATTTTTCTGCTGCTAAGTAGGACAGGGGCTTAAAAATTAAGATTGCTTACAGAAAGTAAAGGTGCATCTGAGTTTATGATCTATGAAATTAATATCTGCCAAAACTATGGCAGAAATTCAGAGGAGAGAGAAATTACTACAGCCTAATGATATTCTTGAGAAGACGGATTTGAATTGAACTATAAATATGAATTGGATAAATAGGATGGGGAAGACTGTTTTCTTCCCTTGATAATGCCACTCTCTGCTACACATATTTTGCATATTTCCTGAGTGTGTGTGTGTGTGTGTGTGTGTGTGTATATATATATATATATATATACACTCACCATATATATATATATATATATATATATATATATATATATATACTCACCATATATATATGGTGGTGGTGGTTTAGTCACTATGTCATGTCCAATTCTTCAACCCCATGGACTGTAGCCCACCAGGCTCCTCTGTCCATGGAATTTTTCAGGCAAGAATACTGGAATGAGTTGCCATTTTCTTCTCCAGGGAATCTTCCCTACCCAGGAATCAAACCTGGGTCTCCTGCATTGTAGGCAGATTCTTTACCCACTGAGCTACCAGGAAAGCCCATATGTATATGGAAGGCAATGTTAGGCTTCTAAATATCCTTTAGGAACCAAATATTTAAGATCCTTGCAATTTCACTTCCTCCTTTTCCCAAAATAGTTTTATTCCAATCCTTCCTTCATACTAAATTGTAAATAATTAACATCTTGGGGATGGGTTGCATTTGGGGCTACATGTGATTTCTGTTCAAAGGATGTAGTGTTATATAAAAGAATCTCATGAACAGTTAGTGCTTGTTGACAGAAATCAGCACAGCTGTTGCTTCTGGCAAGAAGGTGGCATGAGGGAACTTTCTGGGAGGAAAATGTTCTATATCTTGACTAGGCTTTGGTTACATGGGTGTAAACATTTGTCAAAACTTAGCTTACAACTTAAGTCAGCATAAGATCTGTAAATTTCACTAAATGTAAATTTTACTTTAAAAAAAAAAAAAAAGCTTTGTGAGAGACTGGCTAGGACAGGTGGTATGGGTGGGGTCTTAGGACTTGCTTTCGTGCGTTGCTGCTGCTGCTAAGTCACTTCAGTTGTGTCCGACCCTGTACGACCCCACAGACGGCAGCCCACCAGGCTCCCCCATCCCTGGGATTCTCCAGGCAAGAACACTGGAGTGGGTTGCCATTTCCTTTTCAAATGCAGGAATGTGAAAAGTGAAAGTGAAGTCGCTCAGTCGTGTCCGACTCTTAGCGACCCCATGGACTGCAGCCTACCAGGCTCCTCTGTCCATAGGATTTTCCAGGCAAGAGTAATGGAGTGGGGTGCCATTGCCTTCTCCCTTCTCTGATTTGAGCTCCCCAAATCAGACCATATGCCTGTTAATGTCTAATCACTTCAGATCTATGACAGCCAAAGTCCAACTTAGTCCAGTGAGAGAAAGGGGATAAAATTCAGGGAGGTACACTAGGACTGTCTATGTGACCCCCTCTCTGAATCAGCTCCAAGGCTATAGCCTGATGAGATTATAACCCCCAAACACCAGTCTCCTCATCACTCCTTCCCTGACCCTCTTAACCTAATTGATTTCTCCTGCCTTTAAACTTGCATAGCCCCTGTGCTGCTGGTAGATTTCCACCACCTGTTATTGTTACTGCATTCTTGCCAGTCACTCCCCATATCTACCTTCTGACTAGGGCGTATGCTTTCAGAAGCAAATTAAGTCATTTGGATTTTGTTTACTAAAGACACTGTGACAAAGCCTGAATGGAGTTTAAAACAATCTCTGCACCTGAAACTTCTGGGAACCAGTATGTCCTGTCACACTGCATATGGGTTTAAGGCTTTACATGGGATTTTAACATTCTTTCTGCAGATTTATAAACAGGTGTCAGGCCCATATTCAGAATGTAATATGAACTAAAGCTTTACATTCAAGACAAAATCCCAGAGTAATTTTTCAACACCTAAAGCTTTAAAGATATCAGAATAATTTTGAATTCAATATGAATTAGAAATCCTTACAGTTGGAAGGACACTTAGGAGCAATTAGTGAAGGCCAATCTGCTTTCCAGTCTAGAAAATATCCCTATAACTTTCTCGAATGGGGTTTGTTAACCCTCTACTTAAAGCACTCTGTTTTCTACAGCAATGTTGGCAGCTCTAGCCATCAAAGACAGCCTGTGTAACAAAAAGTTGTGCTGGCTAAGTGTATTTTATCACATTTTAAAAAATAGAATAAAATAGTTTCTATGCTGGGAGAGATAAGATATTTTATACGCAACCTCTGAAACTTTGCACTATTCACATCTACTCTAACAGGGCATTGGACTAGATTATCCCTAAAAATTTCTTCTAGTGCTAACATTGTTTCTAAAGCTCTTTCTTTTTGAGCTTAAATTTATTTTTCTTTGTATACAAATACTCCAAGTATGAAACTAACGGCACAGATCAAGTCAGCACCTGTGCACCACCTGGGAAGCCAAAGTAGGTAAATATGAGAAAGAAATGTGTTCATCAGAGATGGCTGTCTTAACCAAATGTCTTTTGTATGGGTGGAGGGGGTGAGGATGGGAACTCAAATCCTATAGGTAGTTGCACTGTGTTTCCTGCCAACAGTGTTTTACTTGGCTTCTGAGAAAGTGCTCAGGAAGCAAATGTTTTCCAACTCCAGGGCTTATGCCAGAATCTCAAAACCTTTGTCCTACAACCTGGGGGACTGGACCTTAAACTCTGCACCTTGTGTAAGGTATAACTGGACGAGAAACAGAAATCTTTCTTGATTCTTTCTTCTCCCTCACTCTCAAAGTTTTACAAAGTCTAGTAAATTCTACCTTAGCATGTCTTCCAAATCTGCCCTTCTTGTCCTGTAATTCCTTCTGCTGTGTCCTTCCAAGGTTGGAGAGCAAGGATTATATCCAGTAAATCTCCGTATCCCCAGCCCAGATTCTAGCCTAGATTCTTATTAACTATCAACAGGAATTAATGACAGAAGGGTTACTTTCATTCCACAGGCTCATGAGGGCAGTTTACCCCCAAAGGGTTTCAGAAAACAGAAAGGTATGGAACTAGAGTCTGTAGTTTTTCAAAGACAACAACAGTGGGTGCCCTGAGTGTTTTCCTTCTGGGTGAGAAGAAACAGGTGGTAAGAGAGCGGCTGCAAAGGGGTTGCTGATCCAAGTGACAGGAAAATAAGGGAGGAAGAGGGCACATCAGTCGGGTTCAGAGTGTTATTATGCTAGTGAGGTCCAGTGGAGCCCAAGAAATGGGGAACATCCACTAGACACCTGGCCGGGAGTGCCAGGCGCCGCACAGGTTGGACCAGATGGCTTCTCAGGTGCCACATCCCAATTCTGGGATCTCAGCCCAGCCTTCTGGGTTGTAGGTGCGATCCAGCGAGGAAGGTGACTCGCGCATCACCTGAACAGAGAGTCTGAGGTGGATTAGGGGCTGGAGGCGCTGGAGGGGCCGGAGGCTCACGACTCCTCGCCCCAGCCTCTCAGCGAACCCCTTGCTCTCCCGGCCGCCCCCTCCAGAGGGCTCTGGGGTTTGTCTCTGCTTTCCCCACCCAGCTCACCCGAAACGACCCGAGGTCCTGACGTGGATCCCGCTCTCGAGCAGCCGGAATCCTGCGCTCCCGCTGGGAAGTCGCGCCCAACTTGTCGCGTCTGGGTCCGCCCCTCCTCCGAGCGCGTGAGTCCTGACTTTTGATTGGCTCCTCGAGACTCCCCCGCCGCCAATAAACAAAGACTTGTAAGGCGAGGCTCCGCCAGGCCGCTCGGGGCTATTCCCGCCCAGTCCCCGGGCTGCAGAACAGGCTGCGAATAGAGAAATTCAAAGATCAGATTTTGGATGGATCTGCAATCCGGTCCCGCCTTCTCTCAGCGGTCACCCCAGTCAGAGCGCGGTTATCTCCCTACAAAACTGGACTTCTTCTTTCTGATTGGCTATTAGAGATTCCGCCCCGCCCCTTGGTGGGTAACCATTTAGGAGGCTTTCAGCTCTTGAGTGGCATCTTGCAATTCCTCCCAGTCCTTGAAGCTGTGGAGGCGTCGTGGCCTGCTTCACTCGGGATTCTCTTTTTGGGTAGAATTCGCGTTCTCGCTTTTCTTCCTTCTCTCCCTTCTGTAGGAAGCACGGATGCCAGAGGCTTCATAAGCGTGGCCAAGGTGGCCTCGAGCCCCTCCCAGTCCCCTAGACCTGCAAGAGGACTGAGGACCTGGGAGTTTGGCCTGGCAGCTTTCTGCACAGGACCTAGCTCTCCCGGGATGCAGTCTGTCTAAGTTATAGGATAGATCCACACGTTCCTTGTACTGATGGGGAAGCTTAAGTCAAGAGGGCACAGAGCCTCAGCCAGACCCGGTCCCCCAACTTCGAGTTTAAGCTTTTGTACGGTGCTGAGTTTTCTACTCTCGAGCCATTAAATTCAATATAATAGATGTAAAGGAAGGGTGAAGGCCCCTCTAACAGGTCCCCTCAGGGGGCTGCGATGACCACAGTTCAGGTCTGGTGTGATAAGTGATTCATTTACACTGAGAAAATGAACTGGTAATTGGGTCAGAATCCTGAATTGGGAGTCGATTCTCTCTCTGCAAGGAAGCGCAGAAACCACATGACCATCAGGATGAAAGTGTTAAGTCATTCAATTGTGTAGGATTCTTTGCGACCCCACGGACTGTAGCCCTTAGGCTCCTCTGTCCATAGAATTCTCCAGGCAAGAATACAGGAGTGGGTTGCCATTCCCTTCTCCAAGGATCTTCCCAAACCTGAGATTGAAGCCAGGTCTCAGCATTGCAGGCAGATTCTTTTCCGTTTAAAGCCACCAGAGCAGCCCACCTTGGGAATCCTGGCATTAACAGCCAGGTTAGTTACCTGATTACTTAATTGTCAAGGGCATCAGGCTCAGGTACCCAGTATCATATATGTCTGCAGCCAAGGAGAACCTCTCTGATAGGACAGAGCACTCTATTGCAGGAGAATTCTAGACATCACTTATTACTGGAACTCTGTTTTAACCCATGCGCATCTCGCTCTCTCACTATGCCCAACCCCCACCTCCCTCAGGATATGACACAGTCGGCATGTTTAGTCACCTTGATTGATTGATGTTTCCCAAACTTCCATCAACCACATATTGAGAGATCTCCTCTTTTCTGCCTTCGGATATGATTATCTGCTTCAGTTCTAATTTCCAAGCACGGGACTTTTTTAAGCCCCAGGGTGGAATTCTTACTAAGTCGCTTTCCTTTAGGGTGTTAAAGATTTGATTTCGATGATCTGTAACCAGAATTTGACTCCATTGGTCCTCTTAGGCATCTCTGTACGCTCTTTCCTCAGGCAGATCCTGAATTCTCTCCACCCACTCACTATTCCACCTCTATTAGTCCAGTTTTTTGTTTTCTTTTAATTGAAGGATAATTGCTTTACATATTGGCTAGATTTCTACCTTACACTGGTATGAATTAGCCATAGGTACCTATTGCCCCCTCCCTCTTGAGCCTTCCTTCACCCTTTCCCACCCCCCCGCCTCTCTGCATGCATCTCACCCTCTCCTTCCTCCCCACCACCCTTGTCCATAAGTTTGTTCTCTGTCTGCATCTGCACTGCTGCCCTGCGAATAGGTTCATCAGTACCATCTTTCTAGATTCCATATACATGAGTTAATAGACAATATTTTTCTCTTTCTGACTTACTTCACTCTGTATCATAAGCTCTAGGTTCACCCACCTCATTAGAACTGACTCAAATGCATTCCTTTATTGGCTGAGTAGTATTCCAGTGTGTATCTCTGTACCACAGCTTCTTTATCCATTCATCTGTCAATGGACACCTAGGTTGCTTCCATATCCTAGTTATTGTAAATAGTGCTGTAATGTTTGTTGTTTCTACTTTTCTTGGGATTAAGAGATGGGAATGAAGATCAAATCTGGAAGGTATGGTGAGAATTGAAGAGACAGGACTCTAGATCCACAATTACTTCCTCCGGCAAGCATCTTTCCACTCACTGAAGCTTTTTAGAAATGCATTTTGTCACTTGCCCTTTTCACTTTAAACAAGATATCCTTGTCTTTAGGAATATTCTTACACATAAGTCTTTTGTCCTTTATGAGTCTTTAAGATACACTGCTCAGTCATACACTGGGAATGAGAATGAACATTTCTAAGGCTCCTAATGTTTTTTCAATAATGCCAAAATTGGATACCATGATAATGAATAAAGCTCCACTATGATAGACAAGAAATGTGATTATCACTGTTGTATTAACAATATTTTTTCCTGTTCCACCTGGCCACTAGGACACTTAGGTAGTGGCTCTCAAAAACTTCAGTGAAAAAAACGAGTGAAACAAAATTAACAATGTGCAGGGTGAGATTATAGATGTGATTTTATATTACAAGATATCCTATAAAACATAATAGCCCACTAATTTTATGACACAACTATATACCAACATTGTCTAAAATGCTAAAAACCTAGTGCCATCATGTGAACACAAAATTCACAGATAACACAATTGTCAGTATACAAGTTTTGTGGGGATTAGATACACATCTGCTTCTGCAATAAATGTTCCATTTTTGAAGTATATAAAACACAAGCTTTATAATCGGATATTTTGGAAAACTTATGAGCTAAACTCACATCAAATCAAAGCAAGCTGAAGCTAAATTATTTTATAATGAAAAAAACTGGCATCAAGTGGAAACCATAAATTAACAAAGCACAACACTGGTGTTGCACTAGGCTTCCTTGAACTCTGGGTATTCAAACTACACCATGTGCCTGCTTTGGTACTGAGCAAACAAATTTCTTAGGATACTGGAGTCCTTAGAAAACTCCTAATGTACCAGTTTTAATTTATGAATATCAAGTTTTAACAAACTTTACTCATTTAGGTTGCTGTTGAGGAAAAGGGCAGTATTTTTAGATCAATGGGCAGCTGACCATATTTACAAAACGTTAATCGTGGAGACTCATGGTCCTGGTTCCCTGCTCCAGATGACGTACTTCACGGGTGCTTCATGAGTGCTGATGAATAGCCAGTGGAAGGAGGAAGTGACAGTATCAGCTAGTTCTAAAGCATGGAGGCTCCTACAAACATAGCACTTCCATCCTGCACGCAACAAGGAAAGGCCCTTTCCTCCAGGAACACACAACTTTGTGGCATGAGATGAATTCAGTCCTAAATGTTCACTTTAACATAAATTAACATTAAAAAAGATCTATAGTATGAAGGTTATGTTCAGGGCAATTTGTGGAAGGTCTAACTTATTCATTAAATCTGTATTTTATATATAGTGGTACTAAAGCACTTTAAGAGGCACAGACAAATTAGGGAGAACTAGAATCAGTAGGTATAAGCTACAAGGAGGTGAGTTCAGCTTGAAATAAAATTTAACTATCAAAACTCAGTCACTGGGCTACCAAGTGCAGTAGACAGTCTCCCATCTCTTGAATGTTCAAGAAAGGACTGCCCAGTTACATAATGTTATTTGTACAAAGGATCCTGCTTTGGGTGAGAGATGTCTTTTAACTCTAAAATGTTATGTTATGAATCAAAATACCTATTAGAATGACCTCTTAATCAACTTCAACTTAATTGTTTCCTCAAGGCGATCCCTATTGCAAGCTTTATCTTGGCTTTCCTTCTCATTTACCAGTCATACTGGGAATAAGTCATGTCTGAAAAGTTAGATAACATGTTTGAAGAGAAATTTCTGGATGGCATCCTATTTCTTAAGTTACAGTATTTTATTTTCAATTACCACAAAGCATTTTATAACAAGAGTCAAATATGTGATAATACAATTTTCTTTATTAAAAATAATTTACAGCATCAGTAACATATACACAATTGTCATCAACTGAACTTTGCCTCCAATATATTTCTATACAATACTTAACATTACTGAACTTAAAACTGTTATACTGTTTTGTTGGCTTTAAATAATAGACAATGATTTATAGTTACTTAAGTGAGATATATGGTTTCATAATGACATACTATGTGTAAAACTGATAAA
Source organism: Nanger dama (assembly GCA_917880005.1). Lineage (NCBI taxonomy): Eukaryota > Metazoa > Chordata > Mammalia > Artiodactyla > Bovidae > Nanger > Nanger dama. Next base: position 381,358 of record CAKJTW010000110.1, on the reverse strand, counting down.
CATCGGCACTATCACACTTCAGGAAAAAAGTCACTAAAGAAGACTAAGTCCACCTCCTTCCCCTCTCTTTTAGTATTCCAAATCAAACTAAGATAGGGTCGACATCCAGTATCTTAGCACTTTCTCCTAAACCTAAAGGCAAAAGAACGATGTCTTTTAATTCAACTATAGAAAAATGTTAGTCAAATAATTTCTCCTCATCCTGTCACTTAACACTGAGCAGGTGAATGCACACAACACTGCTTCCCTAGCTGTAAACAACTAGAACTTTGACTCAGGTCTCAGCTGTGCTTTTTGTCCTTTAGTACCAATGAAGTTTGATTCCCAGTGAAAGACTGAGCACTTTGCTATCGGGATTCTAATACCTCTCATTCAAATGTCCGCTTGGAGATACAATAGGAAATAACAACTATTATCTCGGAAACTTTTTAGGTATATTAATGGCAGTTCAGTGACTGGATGACATTTTCACCAATTAGCAAAACCAAAGGCATGAAATATTGCAATGGTATGTAGCATAATGTTTCTTAAAATATGAAAAAATGCTGTTGTTGATAATGACCTTTGAAATTTTACTTTTAAGTTCATAGCACTAATTTGCTTCTTTCATGGACCTACTATATTTCTTCCCACAATATTTGTGTATTTTTTTAAAAATACAATATTATCCAGATATAGTCAATAAAGGAGATATGAAAAACAATAAAAACCAACAGGTGCCACATTTTTGCAAACACAATTTGACTGGAGGAAGAATTACAGGTGCACTCAGGGTCATACATCCACAACTCTCTTCCCCAATTGATAGCCACTGCTTATCAAGTTTTCTGGTTCACTGTATATAAACAAGAGATTTTAAGAGAACCTTGATTTTTTTACCTGAAATACAAGATCTGCTTGTACTTTTACTGGACTAGGTAGACTGGAAATGCTTAATTCATAGCTGGCTAGCTTTATTATCTCTTCATTTCCTGGATCTGCTGTTTATGGTGATGCCCAGGGCTCTGACCACAGGCTACACATTGTATTACAGAATGGCTTAGAAATAATACAGATGTTTTCCCCACACACAATCTGGATTATCATCTCAAAAGCCTATAACTGATATTTTAACTTTCAACTTGTAAATTCTCCAACCTTAATTCATGTCTTCATGTAAATTAAAAACACATGCACTGACAAATACACACCATAATAAAATATCAAGAACACAATATGACTTGAAAGTACCAAAGAAAATACTTATAAAAATTTTAAATAAAAGGGATATCATTTTACCAAACTCTAGTCCATCTAATTGTCTAAACACAGAATATTTTCAAAAGATTGTATGACTGATTATGTGCAAAGTTCTCAGTGGTCTTTATCCACTGGTTTGGTAGTTTCAGCATTTTAGCTTAAAACAATTTATTTTGTGCAATGTAAGCTAATTCTGAATTGCAGTAACTTAACTAGGTCATATGATGATCTCCATGTGAGGGGAGGGCTGAGAATCACTACAATTAACCTTCTGCCTGCTAACTTTAACTTCTTAATTTTTTAAAAAAGGTATAGGACTTTCGGAATTAATCATCCAACTTTTTCTTAAGTCACCAAACTTTTTGTTAACAGAACATTTGATGTGGTAAACAAACACGCATATAGAGAAAATATGGTATTCAGATAGCAATAAGTGTTTTATCTTAACGGTCAGCAAAAGCATATATAATTAATAGTATCATGCATTCCAGGTGAAATGATTCAAAATGACAGGAAATGGATTTATATAATTAAGAAGAAAACAACATTTAAAAAGTGTTTAGGGTTGAGCAACCATACAATTTAGGGTGGAAAATTTAAAAATCTAGAGGAAATCATGTTAGTGTTCAATGATTAAATAAAGTTCTCCTTAGCAACTGTAGATGAGTGTGGAATTTTGGTTAATGATGCCTAAAATATCAGGTTATAGAAGTTACAGTATCACATAAAGTGAGCAAAGTAATCTAATCCAATTAATATAATGCCATCTGAGACTTGCCAGGGTCGCAGGAGCAAATTACTGAAAAAAAAGGGCTGCATATGCAGTACATATTTTCACTGCTAATACATGGTGCTACACAATCAACTGTATTCTGTAGCAGTCCATCTTCAGATGTGGAGGAAACCTCGGCTGGATGGGACAGAATGATTGTGTCTGGGGCAAGTTCTATCCTTTGTCTGAGACTTAGGATAACCCTGGCTTAAATTACAAACTAAGAATGCCACTACATCCAGCTCAGTTCTGGAAAGGAATGAACATATCTGAGAGTCCATTTATAAATCAGATTTCACCTTCCACAATTTTAGAATTATCTGGCTTCTTAAATTTCAATCCCCTACTCTTAAACCAACAAACAGTAGTATACAGTTTTATAGGTGCAAAACTAAACAAGAGACTTCAGGAAGGTTATTCATATAAGAATCTTCAACACAAGTTCAAATTCTGCCTTTATTTACAAAATGGTCTGATAAAATATTCCCCCTTACTTATAGGCCTCTTCCACAACACACTTCACACATTGATTTTAGCAATGTTATTAGCACCATTCGTATATTATTTAAAATCAAGATTTCATTTCAGTCACTACGTTGATTCATAATCATTTACATCCATGGATGAGATAAGTGGGCATACTGGGACTATCTGCAGCTCCATGGTAAGGATTCCTGGGTCCAGCACAAAAGGCTTTGTTTGCAGTCACCAGTTATGAAAGGTATTCATGGTGAGTAGATACTATGAGAATTTTCGTGCCACAAAGTTTAATAATCCTCCATGTTTGTACAATGTTATCTCCACATCATTTTCAAACGAAGCAATCACGCTGAATACTTTTCCAGTGCTTGTCTTTAAACAAACAAAAACATCTCACATGAGTGGTAAAATCTTGTAATGTTACTTAGTGGTTAAGACTATTTGTCTTCATATTCAATGACTATACTTATCACATATTCTGTCTGAGAAACATTTCTCTTCCTTGAGAAAACAACAAAGATACCTAATTATAGGCCTAACAGCTAAGTAGGAAAACAAATACTTCATCCCTAATTCTAAAGAACAAGTACTGTTATCATTTAAAGTATTAAATCATTCAGATTTTGACTTACTAGTTAGGGATGTTATACTAATTACTCATGTTCATTTTGTTAAAAATCAAATATTCACTTCATTTATCTGCTACTCGTTTTCCTTTTTTCTTAGTTGTAAAGTCTGTGTTACTCTAACCATGAGCACCCAGCTCTGGCTTCTAATGAAGTGGTGTGCATGTCTGGACTAAACATTACATTACCACAGAGAGCTGATAACAAGGAAGAGGAAGCTGGAACATGTAACTGGAAGTTCCTGTTTTCTTTTTCTGGACTAAGTATATACATTTTCTTCTTTTCCTCACAGACAAACTATATTGACACAGGTTCAAGTACAAATAAAATAAAGCCTTCTTAAACTACAATTTGTTTACTAGCTGACATTAATATTTAATTTACAGACATTGTTTATTACTCAGTTTACAACCATCTAAACATATAGTACTGTACATGATCATATATTTGAGACATTTAGGTATACCTTTATATTTAATGTAACTCCAGGAGACAGTTCTTCAGGAAATGTTAAAGAAAATGTTTCTCTGCCAGAGAGGCCCAAGGAATCTGCACTTTCTCCTGGAAGGAACTGAAGTGGAGCTATGCCAATTCCAATCAAATGATCTTTGTGAATTTTTTTCATAACTTTCAGCCAAAACAGCTTTCACACCCTGTAACAAACATGCATTTTATTTCCTCCATTCTACTATGCAATTTTAAAGGGGAAAAACTCTACTTTTGGCTTTTCTGTAAAAGCTTCAAACCCACTACCCCATATGAAGGTCAATGTTATATCAAAATATTTAAAGAAACCTTTTACAGATTATTTTCCTGTATCTCTAAGTAGCTCCTTAACTCTAACTGCCCCTCTGCCACTCCAGGATTAAGTACCACCAGTGCCTACCACATACTAAGTGTTCTCTATAACTGGGGGCTGCTGCTTGAAACTCAAAAAGTGCTCAAGAGGATTTGTTTAATTATGGTAGATCTAACATATGTGTTTATCAATACTCCCTCTTAAACTGTCATTAAAATAAGGGAATAAAGTTCTAAGCCCATAGCAACAAAGAGAACAGGATGTGCAAATTCTGTAAATATTTAGAAAACAGAGATAGGTGACTGACTTAGCGGAGGATGTTGAAACTACAGACTGACAAACTGAAATTAGAGTGATATCCAATCTAAGATTTGAGTCACTCTGCAACAAAGAACCTAGAAATGGCTTGAGACTCAGAGGCATAAGGTTCTCAGAATACTGGGATATTAGTGAGAAATCTATAAAAAGAAGTAAGATCTCCAGCTCAGTCCCCATTCAGAAAGAGTGGAGGTTATTCTCTGGAGAAAATAAGCTGAAGACTTGTGTCTCTCTACTTTTTTCCATTATCCTCCTAAGGATGAACGTGAGTCTGAGTGAACTCGGGAGATGGTGATGGATAGGGAGGCCTGGCGAGCTGCGATTCATGGGGTCGCAAAGAGTCGGACACGACTGAGCAACTGAACTGAACTGAACTGAAGGAGCTGTTTTTTGTTTTAAGACATTTCTCTTAACACATCTTTCTCCTAATCGCCCACCTCCCAAAATTTAATGTCACAAAGATACTGTGTATCTGTTTATGTATATATATGTATGTGTACTTTACACATACAAAGAGTTTAAGATTTTGTTTCACCCCTTGGGAGTGCATCACCCTGTAGAGTAGGGATGCTCTCGACTGAGGAGGAACACTAGGCTCACAGGAAGGCCAGGTGAGAATATTATCAGACATGGGGTAGGAGTAAGTCTGTTTCTTCAGTGGGTCTCCTTCCATGAAGAAACTGCATGGCCTCAAGAGAAAATATTTACAGACTGATATACAGGGCTCTCTTAATGAAAAAGGTAGCTTATAATTAGTAAGGCCCACTAACAAAACCCAGCCCACAATCCCAGCTTGTAATTTTTTTTAACATCTAACTGAATAGACAGCCAAGGATCAACCATTGTATGAGGAAAGCCTGAAATATTTAAAAAAGGGGGGGGGAGCTAAAAACTTTAGAAAAAGAGAACTTATAATTAATATTCATGATACAGAAGATACCGTCTTTTTACTGAGCTTTGCCAATAGTGGTTTTTTGTTGTTCTTTTTCTTTTTTTATAAATTGAAGTTTTGTGGCAACTCTGTCAATCAAGTCTACAGGTTCCATTTTTCCAAGAGCATCTGCTCACTTGTCTTTGTCACATTTTGATAATTCTTATAATACTACAAATATTTTCATTATTATTTTATTTGTTGTAGTGATCTGTGATAAGTGATCTTTGATGTTACCATACTACTTGCTGAAGGCTCAGATGCTGGTCACCGTTTATCATTAAAATATTTTTTAATTAAAGAATGTACAATTTTTTGATTCAATGCTGTTCCACTTAATAGACCACAGTATAGTGTAAACATAATTTTTATATGCACTGGGAAACAGAAAAACTTGTGCAAATTGCTTTACTGTGATAATGCTTTACTGCAATGGTTAAGAACCAAAACTGGACTATTTCTGAATTATGTTGGTACTTAAAATTATTATCTTACAAAGATGAAAGAATTAGGCTTATTCCTGCAACTCCTTAAGAGTATCTACATTTTAAGGAGGGAGAGGTTGAAGATTAAAAACAAATGACATTTGTATGATTATAATAGCTATGAAGGCTGTATCTTGACCAGCCTTTTTCACAAATACAACTGTAAAGAGAAACACAGATAAGGAATGGCAGAAAGCACCATAACACACGACTATTCTCCCCAGCAGACCCCCTATTTGCTCAACAAAGAAATGGTCTCAAGAGAGGTCTTTTAGCTGATACAGGGACCATCATCTTCTATTTGAAAACAAAAGTAAATCTTGGCTCACTATCTCTAAGTCTGTTAACCTTTCATGGAGCAAATCAGAGAAAATTAAATGAAAAAGGGCAAGTAAAACTACCAATGAGTATAAATAATTATTATTATAAAGCAGTAATCTGAGACAGAATCTCCTTTCCCTCTATTGTATTTATTTTCACAAATCAGACTGATGTAGGTTTAATCAAATTCAGAGTACTAAAATGCAACTAGGGACTTCCCTGGTGGTTCAGTGCTTAAGACTCCACCTGCTAATGCAGGGGACATGGTTCAATCCTCGGTCTGGGAAGATTCCACATGCCAGGGGGCAACAAAGCCTGTGCACCACCAGTGCTGAGCCTACGCTCTCGAGTCCACATGCTGCAACTACTTAAGCCCTAGAGTCTGTGCTCCGCAAAAAGAAAAGCCACCGCAATGAAAAGTCCACACACAGCAACTAGAGTAACCCCCAACTGCCACAACTAGAGCAAACCCATGCTCAACAACTAAGATCCAGTGCAGCTAAAAATAAATAATAATAAAATACATAAATAAAATCTAAAAAATGTTTAAAGCAACTAGTACAATGTATCTAAGATCACCTAAAAAAAAATCTATAAATAAGATCCAAGTAGAAATAAAAGTCTAAATAAAATAAACTTTGATAGAATGTCACTGACAAAAAGGAATATTTAAAACTCTTTGAACTTTAAGATAAAATTTAAGAAGCAATACCAGCAAGTATGGTCCTTTGGCAGCCCAATCTCTTGAATTTCCTGAACCATATTTCTTCCCTGCTAAAATAATCAGTGGGATCCCTTCTTTCTGGTATAGCTCTGCAGCCTCAAATACATCCAGCTGTAGATTAAAACAAACATAAAAATTTAATACAAATTTTAATCTAGTTAGCAACTGCTTAAACACTCTATATATATCCTTACCGTCTGTCCTGATGGAAAATGAATTGTTTTGGGAGCTGGTTTTCCAATAAACTTATTAAAAAGCTTGATATTTGCAAAAGTGCCTCTTGTCATTACAGCATCGTTACCTCTTCGGGCTCCATAAGAGTTGAATTCACGAGGGGTAAGGCTGCAAAAGTGTTAGTTTTTATTTCAGATGTAAAATAATCACATTATTTAACTGTAAAACATTTTAAAAAACCACTTTTTTAATCAAGATATCACATTTTAACTGGACATGTTTCAGTTTGTTTCTCTAAAAGATATGGACTTAAAAATACTACCTTGATACAAATAAAAACAAAACCTCTAAATTTCTTAGCATCAGCTAGCCAGTAAATATTCAAGTCTCCCTGGTTTTCCTCTTTAGCTGTTGGTTTGCTCAAATCAGATCCAGGTAGGTTTTATAAATTCATTCAGTTTTCTCAAGTCTTTTTATAATCTGTATGTTCCTTCTCCCTCCCCTTTTGTCCCCTTATATACTTTATGTAAAGAAATTAGGTCATTTGTAGTACAGCTTCCTATATTTAGACTGCACTGACTACATCGCCACACTATCATTTCATGTTTTTCCTCCTGTATTTCTTGTTAGCCAGATGTCAAATCTAGTGACCTGCTAAGAGTCAGGGTTTTTATTTTTGCAATGATGCTTTACAGATCTTACTTCCATTACTTCCATGATACCCACTTTTCTTTCTGAAATGCTACCAGTGACTGATCATCATCATTTAGACTGCATTAGGGACTGCAAAATAATGATGTTGCATTTCTATTACGCCTTCATTTTTTAAGCTGGAAAACCTCTATAAAGACAAACTTTCCTTCATCAATGATTTAGTTATATTGAAATACATTCCATACAGAAAAGACTTTATTGTTAAATAATGAGATGGTTCCTTATCATCTTCCAAAGGTAACTTGGTGGTTTTAACTTTTTTTCTTCTAGTATCATTATGAACTCATGGATTTAAACATATTCATTATGTTTCAATCCACTCCAGTTATTCTTTATTGATGCTCAACATGTCCCATCTTTGAGCAATGACAGATTTCAAGTTGGGTCCTGAGACCTTTTGACAGAAAGCCTGGTAGTTTTTGATAGCTCTTGCTCTTTCTTGGTTTAAGACACAGAATCATCTTGTATATTTTCCAGTGCCAAATCTGGAATGAACCATTTCTCCAAGAAGAACTGGTTGCTTGTACTAAGAACTGGTATTTAGACAGCATAATCTGTGTGCTGTGGGTGTTCTTTGCTACTGGATTGGTCACTATACAAATGAACTTTTAAGGACAAGAGAAAACTAGGCACAAGCATCTCAGCAACCAACAAGCAAATTCCATCTATCTTTAGTTTGCTCTTTTATGTTAAGACAACAACTGTTCTTCTAATTTAAATATCTTACCTCAGGATGTGCATTTAAACATTGGTGGTGAGGGGTTTGAGTGTCTTTTAAAAATAAAAATTCAAACTGAAGACTTACTGTATTAACTATGCTAAGAAATCCATATCAGAAATTACAAAAAATATAAAAATTGTATATTTGAGAGACTTTTTGGGGGTGGGGGAGATGGAATCTATATCACAATTATGGCCAAGATGGAAATTACAACCTATTAAAGAAAACTTTTATTTCTCACCATATAACTAAAAAGCCATATGTAAAATGATCTGATTTGTTTTCACTAAATCACACCAAACAGAGTTGCTATTAGCAATTGCTACCAAAAAGTGTTTAATTCACACCAAACTACAATTAACTAGAAATTCAAACACAGATTTCACAATAGGACTAATGAGATTATAATAAGAGCTATGCAGTGTTACATGTCAAACCAAGCTGTCAAATGTAGCACTGATTTTTATTAAGATATTTTCAATAAAAATTGTCATTTGCATAGCTCAAGCATCAAAAAGCTAATCAGGCAGTGGTACTGCAAGTTTTACCTTTACCAAAATTTTATCTCTTGTGTCAAAATAATTCTTTGAAGAGGGAGCAACTCTTATGTTATTAACCAAGTAGAAATGAAACAAAATCTTTCTAGTTTCGGATTTATATATCCTATGTAAATGACTTTTACATTCACATTTATTATTCTTATGAAGTTTTTCGGCTTAAGAAGATCAAGCCTAGCCTATGCATGTATAATTTTATAATCCTCAATATACATTTAAACTGTGCAGTCCAACAATGGAAGATAGTTAGAACCATCAGGCTTTATTTGGTAGGTGAAACCAATTAGACTTTTCAACAAAGTAGCACTGAAAAAGAAAAATCTTGTTTCCAATCATTTGTTTACTTGAGGACAAGGGCTCAATTTAAGATAGGAACTTCAATTTCTAAAGTTACAAGCAAAAGCAGTACAACATGTATCCCAGTTATTACTTAGGTCAAATACACTGATAATCAGACACCCATGATAGCATGTAATTTTCTGGATAAAGGAACATGACCCAGTAAAAGTCTCTTAATTAATAAGGAAGATAAAACAAAAACAGTCTATAACCATATACACATACCCTCTGTTTGTCAAATACTTAGCAGCAGCACTACTCCTAGCGATGCTTCCAGCAGGTGATATATGATCTGTTGTGATAGAGTCTCCCAGGTATAATAAGACATGGGCATTTTCAATAGGCTGGAGTGCAACTGGCTCTTTGGTCTAAAAGGTAAAAAAATGTTGAAGCCAATTAACTCTTCATGAGGTTTTTTTCAACTTCCTAACAATTTTTTAGAGATTAAACAGTAAAGCAGTACTTACAAGCTTATCAAAAATGAAGGACATCTGATATAAGTAGATTTTAAATCCCACGGAAACAAAACTGAATCTGGTGCTTCTAAAGAATTCCACCGCTTATTTCCCATCTGTGAATATGGTTTTCGTTGATAAACCAAAAGAAAGATAAAATGGAGTCAGAAAATGAGGGTTATGAAAATGATCAAGAAAACTAGAACAAAAAAAAAAAACAGGCCTCATCCATTTGCAAAGAAAGCCAAGATGGTGCATTCTATAAAATTATGACATCTTTGGACAGAATGGATAAAATCTGCTCATCAAATGCCAGCAAATCAGATTTTGAGGAATACCCAAAGAAATGAATTTCAATACAAAGTGAATGTGAAAGACTTCACAGAACTCCAGAAAATCCAAAGAATTTAGAAAGATCTAAACATGTTGCTAAAGAGATTAAGTGTGTTTTGGGGTATACTTTCAATCTTTAAGAATATTATCATGGAGAAAAACTTGCTTTTTTCAAAATATTTGTCCTATATCACTGTATTATTAGTCCTTCCTTCAAACTATATTCACAACTTCACCATTCACCATCTCCATTTGGTACTCAAAATGCTCCATGCTATTACCATTTTTTATTTTGGACTACTATATACAACAGGCTCTCCTGATTCTATCCTTCTCATCATCCAATCCTCTTGCCCCAAGATATTTTCAATTTCAAGACAGCAACCTTTTTTGATTATGACACACCTGTTCCACACTTTCCAATGACTCCCCATCTCTCTACAATCAGAGTACAAGACTAAGTTTTAAGAATGGCCTATAATTCCCTGTGTAATGTGGACATCATTTCCTATCACCATTTTTCCTATTTCGTATGTTCTAGTCACACTGCCTTCACTATGGTTCCCTCCCTAAGGCCTTTTACACTGGTCCCTCTCTCTACCTGCTTAGTCTTGTTCTTTGTTTAGCATATGACTAATTGTTTACCTCTTAAAAACTTTGCTCCAATACCATGTTTTCAACTATGCTATATAAAACTGCAATCTACTTTCTGAATTTTACACAACTGGTTCTCTTTACCCTGCTCTTTAATTTTCTACAGCACTGATTACTTTCTAACATACTGTATAATTTAACTAATTATTCTGTCTACAGTTTACTACCTGCCTCTCCCCTTCAGAACTTCATGTTTTCTTCACTGATATACTGCAAACAGCTAGAAGAGTGCCTGGCACATAGTAGGGGTTCAATAAATATTTGTTAACTGACTAAATATCATTTTTGCTCTCATATTTATATTCTAAGTTCTTTTTAAAAAGTATGAACATATGTACTTGCTTGTAGATACACAAAACATCTCTGAAACAATGCTTAAGAAACTGACATAAACTTGTTGCCTTTGAGGAGGTAAACCAGATGGCTAAGGAATGGGTGGGAGGGAGATTTCATTGTCTATTCTTATTTCTTTTGAATTTTGAGACATGTGAATGGGAACAATAAACAAGGGCAGTTTCTATGAAGTGTGTCCATATTCAGGATGCCAAATATAAATGCTTGCTATACATTTTTAATAAGTAAATAAAATCAATTCTGATACTCTCTTAAGAGATTTCAGATACAAAATGACCATCATTCATTAAAAACTGTGTATTCAAAATAATATAATTTAAATTTTGATCCTATTCAGAAAGATGCATAAACATACACTGCCACTTCACTACGCAGAAGGCACTGGCAACCCACTCCAGTACTCCTGCCTGGAGAATCCCATGGACGGAGGAGCCTGGTAGGCTGCAGTCCATGGGGTCGCGCAGAGTTGGACACAACGGATGGTGACTTAGGAGCAGCAGCAGACACTTTACTAAACTATTTAAGAAACAAGTGAGTCTTACCTCTATCTTCTCTTTTAACGCTTTAAACATGGATAATACAACATGTTCTTCCTCTATCTGATGAACTTCTTCTCGACTAGGCCAAATATCATGCAGGTAAATGTTCTTTCCAGTAGGGTCAGTACCTGAGTAAAATTTTTAATGTGAAATTCAGTACAAAAAAGTAATTACATCAAAATGTTCACATCTTTTCAGACATATAGAAACCAAGTGTATTATTCAACAGAGTGCTTCAGGCATACGCAGCTAAAAAACTGATTACTTGTACACTTTATATTCTTCATATGAATCAAAAATTAATAATGCATGCATTGTGATAAGATTTCTTGAAATAGTTCAAAGAATGAATGGTCTAGGAAACATTTCAAAAATATAACTTTTGGGGAAAAAAGCATGTGCAGGGTATATATGCATACATACAAAGGAAAACATACCTAAAGGCTCTGTCTGGAAATCTATATTCACTGTGCCTGCTATGGCATAAGCTACCACTAAGGGTGGAGAGGCAAGATAATTGGCACGAACACAATCACAAAGACGACCTTCAAAATTTTTATTTCCAGATAAAACCCCACAAGTAACCAAATCACCCTAAAAAAAAAAACACACACACATAAATATATTCAAGAGATTGTACAAATTTGGATACTCACATATAAGCAATCTCAAAATATTATATTTCTGAGGAAAAGATAACCAAAACTATATTTCTAATTATTAGGCACAGAACTATCAATCCTATAAATAAACTAGGAAGGAATTATTTCAAGGATCTAAAAATGATTTCAAAAAAATCATTTTATGATTGATAGGTTACTTTTCTTAAGAGATGTAAAGACTACAGAAATATAAATACATCAATATGTATATGAGATAATTTAATAGTGAAATATAGTTAAGGAAAACCATTCGGATGTCCTAGTGATCCACATAGTTTACCTGTTTTACTGCATTTAAAACTGCTTCTGATAAGGGTGCTGTATTTCCCACACATGTTGAACATCCATAGCCAATGATTTCAAATCTGCATTTCAAAAAAACAAAATGTGATTGGATAGAAAAATCACAACATTTTCTGCTAAAGAAAGGACCAGTCTTATATTTCATTTCCATCACTGTAATAAGATTGTTGAAGAGAATATTAACAAAACATGAACCTTCATCAACATGTTCATTTCAGAGCTCCTGAATAATCAAATCAGACTCTCAGGCATGCTATCTGTACTGAATGCAAACTTCTGAAGAGATGATACGTAGGACTCAGCCTAGCTAGATTTGGTTAACTAAATCTGACACAGTACTTTTCACACTACACAAGAAAATTTCTCAAATATTACCTGCTAGGAATATAACATGACCATTCAAAAAATGGATATTATACTTCCCTACAAAGAGGTTTAACTGTCAAATATCAAGAGAACCTGGCTGCAAAAATTTGACCAAGGGACCCAACTGGGTACTCTGATAGGAGTAATCTAATTCTCAACCAACTAAACCCAAGGAAAGTCCCTGACAAAATTTCCACGATGATATTAGGTTGCGCAGAAGTAACTGCAGTTTCAGACTGTGAATTTTAAATCATTACAACTAGGCTTAAACACATCTTTATTAAAATCAAAATAGGAACAATTACACCAACACATTTTTGCCTGTGAGAAATAAGTTGGCTTATTCCTGCAGCGTAAAAATTCATGTTTCAGGATTTGACAAACTGGAAGCATTCTCCCTGTAAAAAGTTGTCCAGATGTTCGAAGAAGTGGCAGTCAGTTGGCAAGAGGTCAGGGGAATATGGCTGATGAGGCAAAACTTCATAGCCCTATTGGCTCAACTTTTGAAGCATGTGGCAGGATGTTATTGTGGAGAATTGGGCCTCTCCTGTTGACCAATGCCAGCTGCAGGCGCTGCCATTTTCAGTACATCTTATTGATTTGCTGAGCATACTTCTCTGATGTAATGGTTTCACCAAGATTCAGCAAGCTGTAGTGGATCAGATGGGCAGCAGACCACTAGTGACCATGAACTCTTTTTTCAGTGCAAGTCTGGCTTTGGAAAGTGCTTTGGAGCTTCTTCTTGGTCCAACCACTGAGATGGGTGTCACTGGCTATCATAAAATCCATTTTCACTACATGTAGTAATCCAATCGAGAAATGGTTTGATGTTGTGTTAGAATAAGAGATGACCTTGAAAATGACAATATTTTTGATTTGCAGTCAGCTCATGAGGTACCCACTTAACCTAGCTTTTTCACCTTTCCAACTTGCTTAAAATGCTCAATGACTGTACAATGGTCAACGCTGATTTTCTTTTTGGCAAATTCTCGTGCAGTTTTAAGAGGATCAGCTCCGATGACTTGCAGTCAGTTGGTCACTGTCAACTTTGGCTCCTCATCTTCAAGGCTCTCGTCTCCTTTACAAAACTTCTTGAATCATCACTGCACTGTACGTTCATTAGCAGTTACCGGGCCAAATGCATTGTGGATATTGCGAGTTGTCTCCACTGCTCTATAATCCATTTTGAATTCAAATAAAATCGTTTGAATGTGCTTTTTGTCTAACATCATTTTCACAGTCCAAAATAAATATAAACAGCAAGTATAAGTCATTAGAAAAAAAAAATGAAGCAGAAATGCACATTAAATGATGTATAACATAACCATATTTAAGAATGTATTCCAACATCGAATGGCAAATTTCAACAATGCAAAAACTGCAATTACATTTGCACCAATAACTGAAAAACTGTAGGTATAATTCTCAAAATTACTTCTAGCTACTCTTCTAAACAAAGAAAAAAAAACCTAAAACCTATCAGTTTTGCAAAAGAATTGATTTATGTAAGACAATGTTTCTCAATACACAGTGAAAACATTGCTGGCATCAATTATTTTTGAAGTGCTTAAGAAATATAAGAAAAGTTATTTTCTCCAATGTTCAGGGACAACTTAACCTATGCTTAATGGATCAAATAATCTCACAAAACCACAAGTAAGACAATTTACTCATTAATAATGCAACCTATCAGATTTCACTCAGTTCTGAAAGCTGATCTACAAGACTCATAGAAATCATGCAGTACTGTTACCATCCCTTATACTGTCATTGTTACTTGGCTTTACTTGTCTGTCTTGTGTTTCCACCTTTAAACCAGAGATCACATCTACTTCTTTGTAGCCAACACACTGCCTTGTTGACTAAATATACCCAGTAAATGACTGCTGCATGATACAGCCTCAAGGATTTTTGGGCAATGGCAAGGCAACAAGTAGAACCCTAAGTGTTTTTCCGATCTTCTTTTTGCATATAAAAAGCCCTAACAAGTAGCTTCAATCACTGCTGAATTCTAATATTAAAAAGTGGCAACCATCACTTACCCAAGCTTACTAAGATATGGTAATACTCCACTTGAACTGAGGTAATGTGTAACCATCCCACTGCCTGGAGATAAACTTGTTCTTATATAAGGTTTAACCTGTAGACCAGCTTCAACAGCTTTTTAGCCAAAAGACCTGCAACAATAAATAAACAATAATTTGTTATGGCAAAGTTTCTCTCCCTCTTTCCCTCATATTAAAGTACGAAGTAAGAAAGGGTTCATTTTACAGGTAACCTCCAATATAGGTTAGGGTGAAAGTCTGAAATTCACAAAATTACTGTCATTATCCTGTCCATTTTATTCTACTGATTTATTTCATTTAAACAAAAGTTGTGGTAGATATACTAGTGCCTTTATGTTATACACTGTTAAGATACGGTTGGATATCAAGGCATCATACACACAAATGGAAGAATATATAATAATATCATGTACACATGATATTAATGTGTACTATGATTTAATGGTTCATACCATTAAATGAACCATTTTAAATGCTATAATCATAATGAAGAAATGGCAATTTAACATTATACTTGATTTTATAAAATTTGTGAACTGTTATATGTACATAGTTGATTTCATTTATATTCCTTGACAATGATCTTTTACTTCCTTTATATCTCAATGGAATCTAGCACACTGCTACGGTAAATGTCTAATAGATTATCAAGAGATTTACTAATTAAATACACTTCTAAATTGATAGAAAAAGCAGATATAATCTAAAACTCAGATACATAAGTTACAATTTTGAAAATTTAACTTCTTTGTAATAAAAATAAAATCAACAACACAAATCAATCTCAGGCTCTTTTAGACCTAATTAAAACCTCAGAAAGGCTCTCAAAATCAAACATAGAGGATTTCCCTGGTGGTCCAGTGGTTAAGAATCCAGCTGCCAATGCAAAGACATGGGGTTGATCCCTGGTCCTGAAGATTCCACATGCTGCAGGGCAACCAAGCCTGTGCACCACCACTACTCAGCCTGCGCTCTGGAGCCCATGCTCCACCAGGAAAGCCACTGCAACGAGAGCCTGTGCACTGCACCCAGAGTGGCCCCTGCTCACTACAACTAGATCAAGTCTACAGCAGCAGTGAAGGCCTGGCACAGCCAAAAGAATAAACACAAATTATTCAAAAAGAAAAGCATCTTCAGGAAAAAAAGTCAAGACACCTGTACTTAGGCATAATCTAAGAAACAGAATATGAACATAACAAAACTGTATGGAGATAAACCACAACCTACCTGCAGCAAGCATGACAGATGGATTGCAATTATTGGTACAACTGATAACGGCAGCAATGACCACAGATCCGTGAGCCAGCTTATATTCACTTCCTTCATAATGAATAGAGACGATATCATTTTGCTTTTCAGCTGCAATTTGGAAGCCTTTAAATCCAACCTACACAAATTTGCACATAAATATAAACTAAATATTCTTGATATGTATAGAAAAAAAAGATGGGTAGAAAATACAGCAGATCCTTGACATCTGGTAAGTTCTGACTATTTGGGAGTGATACTGAAAGTCCATGACTTTCAGTAGTTATTATTCAGTTGAAGCATGAATTTGAATAATTGTGATAGGAGTCTGATATCTACTGAGTTGAGCCAGCTTACTCAGGACCCAGATTTTATTTGGCTTTGCTGTTCTTTATTGATTCTAATTAACAGGAATTCTCAAAAGATGTTAAACATTTTTTCTTTGTTTGAAAATGGCCTTGAAGATTTGCTTCAAAGATCCTTATGTCTACAGGTGTGTAGAACAGATGAGGCAAGATGGTAATTGTTTAAGGGAGGTACATGAGGATTCATTACACTATTTCATTCCTGTAAAGTTAAACATTTTTCACCAAAAAAAGGGGGGGGTAAAGAAATTACAAAAGGCTCTGAAAATAAAGCCAGCTATTAGTTCTCAAAATAGAGAAAGTGACAAGATTAAAGCTGTGATTCTTAAGACAGAAAGTACAAACCCCAAAAGTCAAAGAGGTCACCTGGTATTCAGTTACTTTACCAGATTTAAAGACAGTCATTACAACAATATGGTAGTTTTTTCCTAGTCTGGGAAATCACAGAAAGTCTAGACCACTGCTGCCCAACAGAACTTTCTGTGATGATATAAATAAATATTCAATTATTATGCTGTCCAATACAAGAGCCATGGCTACATGAAGCTATTCAACTTAAAATGAGGCTATAGTGACTAAGAAACTCAGTTTTTAATTAACTGCAATTTTTATTTAAATATACCCAATCAACCTCTGGTCCTCACAGTGAATCTGGGAACAACCTCTTAAGATGTCTGACTGACTTAAATTTTGGACAGAAGAGTGAGCTGCTGGTGTGTGCCATAATAAAAATATAGCCATATAAAAATATAGCAGTAGATTGAGTTCATAGACCATCCTGCTAGTTCCTTACTACTTACTTAGCACAAAGTGTACTGACAAATAAGGTCATCTACCTTTTCATTTAAGCAAGCTTGGAAATCACTTTTCATATCTGTCAAAGCAACTCTATCCTGAGGTCTTTTTGGACCACTGACAGATGGAACTATTGAATTCAGATTAATCTGGATCACCTAGGAAACGAGAGAGAAAAGGGAGAAAAGGAATTAGAATTCCTAAGTACAGATTCCAACTTGAGTACTACTTTCTGATACAGAACGAGTATATTCATATTTGTTTTAATGTAATCTGTTTTAATGATGACATACACTCCCAAGAAATAAATACATTAAAACCTAATTTATGAAATGTATAAAAATTTGCTGAAAGACCAGTACAGCAGTATGCAAACTACCGCAACACCAACTGTATAGTCTACATAAAATTTTTTGTTTCTCAAATGTTTTTCCTCCCAACAAAGATAACACTGTCTTCACAGATGCCTGATCATAAAGTAGATGCTTGTGCCAGCTGTCACTTTATTGCTTCTGATCTCCAAATTCATCCTTTGTCTACTCTGTGATAACATGGGTAGCCTGGTAAACATTTTTCTGTTCTCAGCTTGCATGATGTTAAGTCTGGTCTACAGAGGGTTCTGGGGGACATAGCAGAAAAGGTTTGCTAATCCTGGTTCTAGTGTGTCTAGCTAGCCAGGCCCCTGCAAACCATGTTTTTATTCCTTGTTTTTTTTTTTTTTTAAGTCATATTTTATAAAAATCCCACCTCCCAGCTAGGTTTCTTTTTAATTTCTTCTGGTATTTCTACCATTTTCCAATATAAATTTCACTTGGTATAATAAATTCAAATTAAGTTTCTCTTCACTATGGCTTTTATCATTATTTAACAGCCCTGTTTATTCTGGCTCATAACAACGGAAACATCTGCTTTTTTCACACCTTTGTTTCACCAACCCAGGTGATCCTAGTCTGTGTCTTAAGTATGTGAATTTCTTTTGAAATGAACATTCTGATGAATTTTAATTCTATTTCTTATAATATGCTCAAATTTTTTAATAGGCAAATTTATCCCATTTCACTATACCACCAAAATTTTTCCTTTAATTATGTCTCTAAAAAAATGTGGACAAAGCACTAGATTCAATAAACAGAGCAAAAAGGGACCAGAAAATGATCAAAGAAGTTCAAAGATTTACCCAAATGTCCTCCCACAAATTCAACTCTGATGGGTTCTATCCAGCGTTCAATATAACTGTATATATTCACTAATTCACCTAAAATGTTACTGAACAGCCGCTATGTGCCAGGCATTTTTAGGAGCTAGGGATAGAGTGCCAAACAAAACAGGTGAAGTTCCTGTCCTCATAGAGCCTATTTGTATTCTGGCAAGGGAAAGACAGGAAAATAATTATACAATTTAATAGATACAAGCTATGAAGAAATTAATGCTAAGAGAGAAAATGGATTTCCCAACAAAAAGAGCTTAAAATAGTTAACCATACCAATGATAACACCAACCTGAGTGATTTAGATCCCTGACACACTTTTAGAAAGTGATTTTTATTAAAACTTTCCTGCAAGTAAATTCTACCTACCTCAATAGAAATTTCCAACAGACAAACATTTGCTTAGACTATAAAGATATCTTTAACATTAAAGGCCACATAACTATCTTCTTGTTAAATAATAACAGTTATCATTTACTGAGTACTTATTATGTTTTTAAAACTGTTATAATGAATTTGCATTTAACCTCTTAAAAATCCTATGAGGTAGATACTATCTTCATATTTCAGAGATGAGGAAACTGATGCAAAGAAGCTAAAACAAGTACCCAGGGTTGCATAGCTGGTAAGTCTTAGAGCTGGGATTTAAACCCAGGAGGACAGGCTCTAGAATTCACAGTCTTAACTACTATTCGGTGGGTTATTTTGTAGATACCTGGGAATATTCAGGTTCTCCTGAATTATCTTGCTCATTTCTAAACAATTTCACAGCTTTAAGGTATGCTTCCATTGACTCGAGTTTGGCTTTGTCGAAACCTAAAAAGACAATTAAAACAACAAAAATCCTGTCAGGAATTTCTGAATCTTTGGGAATAAAGATGCTGAATTTCAGTGATGAGTAAGAAACAAATGTTACTTATAACTAAGCACTCAGAATAGATTTCTTTACAAATTGATAATATTACAATTTTGATATTATAAATTGATAATAACAATAGCAAAAATTTTACTCTTCATGAAAACTCTACTTTATAAAATAGATACCAGAACCCCCTTTAAAAGTTACTCAATCACTGTGGTGGTTCAGTAGCTGAAACTCCATGCTCCCAATGCAGGGGGCCCAGGTTTGATCCCTGGTCAGGGAACTAGATCCCACACACTGCAACTCAAGATCCTGCATGCTGGAACTAAGATCCAGCACAACCAAACAAATAAATATTTTTTAAAAAGAGCTACTCATCACAGACAAGATAAAAAATACTGAGCCAGTTATAGAATACTCACAAAAATTGTTTCCCAAGAGAAAAACCAGTAATGAAATTGAACCCAATAAGTTACTACCCACCATGAAAGATGAAATTCACTACTTTCCCTAAACAACAAACAACATTAGTGTACCAGTCAAAATGAAATAAAGTAAATGAAAGAATAGTTTTAGAGAGCAGAGAGATTTATCAAGATCTTCCAAAATTAAAATATTTAGATGTTAAGAATAAAAGCTTCCAATTAAACATTTTGGTAGTTATCCGTAAGCCTGATGAAAAGTAACAGTGGTAGATTTATATTTGCCAATTATCACCACAACAATTTATATCCCAAGATATATGTTCTCTTACAATATGACAGAGGCAAAAAATATGTTCATTCCCCAAATACAGGCAATGTGATTTCTAGCTGGCTAATGCACCCTCTTTCTCTCTCCCAACCCTCCTCTCTCGGGTTACTAACCCTTGAAAAGCTACCATGAGAGAAAGCCCAGATTACATGCAGAAACCACATATGGGTGTTCTGGCTGACAATCCCGGCTAAGTTCCCAGCTGACAGCTAGCATTCACTGCCAGACATGCAAGTGAACAAGCCTTCAGGATTCCTGGCCCTGGCTTTTTAAGTCTTACAGCTGAGGCTCCAGACATCATGAAGCAGACAAGCCATCCTGGCTGTGTGCCCTGTCTGAATTCTGATCCACTGAAACTGTGTAGCAATAAATGATTATTGCTGTTTTAAGCCACTAGTTTTAGGACAATTTGTTACTCAGTGATAGTCATTACTACATTAACTCATTAATGTGAAGAATGAGGCACTTCTCTCTTGAACCACTCTAAAACCCAAAGAACAGTTTAGAGAAAACTCTGCATTCTTTGAGGACCATTCCCTCCAAGGTTTCAAATGACCAACCATCCATTTTGCCATTTGATTCAAAACTTAAAATAATCCACCCCCAAACTGAATACTAGAACATATCTCCCCAATATACTTATTATTAGAGATTAGTATCAATAGTAATGATCTCTTAAAAAATACAGAGACTGACTTTTAAAGATCAGGGGTCTTATAAAACCAAAACATTCTCATTTTATACGTATTTTCTATATTAAATGGTCAACAGAAGAGTGGTCAAAGTTCTCAGTCAATCAGGCTACAGTAAGAATTTGGAACCTGTAACCCTATGCTGTTTTTCACAAAATTAAGTGCTGCGTATTCTTTAGAGAGAGCACTGGTTCTCAAGTAATCTTGTCTTGTGATTCCTCTCTTCCTGGATGTAGAAGACAACAACGGTGAATGTGGGAAAACATGACTTCCATTAAACTGCAAAGTCTGATCACTAACAAGGTGAAGGTATCCATTATTATGGGGAAAAAGTGAAGCAAAGAGCAGCAGTTTGAATAATTTCTCTAAATTGTTGTAAAGGGTCACAGTGGACTAGAGTTTGAGGACACAACACTCTTTAAGCACATCTGATGCAGTTTATTTCAAACTTGCTATTTCAAAATAAGATCATATCATGAATATTAAATAACATGTACAAGGTAGTAATTTATTGTAATATATTTCCTAGTGATCTTACATCTTACCTGTATGTTCTAAATGTTTTAATGTCACATTGTCAACAGGGAAAAAGCTGAGGATAGCACCATATTCTGGACACATGTTTGCTATTGTAGTTCGATCTACTATAGATAATTGTGAAACTCCACTTCCAAAAACTCGACAAACTTTCCAGCCACTCCTACTTGCCTGAGATGCTATATAAAGAGATAGATAGAAACACATACAAAATTAGCATGGATTCTCTGAAAACCATAAAATCTAAATTTTAACCCATTACTAGGGACAGTGAAGGATAGAGGTCCTCTGTTATTTTTATGAAACATCAACTCACTATGGTTTTCTAGCTAAAAGCAAATAGTCAACAGAAGAGGGGTCCAAAGTTAGTCTCTGATATCAGGGTACACCACAGACTCGACTATATATCTGCTAACTGGCAATCTTCTTTTTTTTCTTAGCTACTAGCCAATGAAGGCATCTTAAGATTTAGTGAAATACTAATATATTGATGAAACCGTGTATTTAAATTTTAAAAATTATATATTGCTATAAAGATTCTTCAAATTTCAAATACTGGTTCAAATATTGACAGCATCATTAATTACAGGTAAATTTCATTTTGATAGAATTTAACATGTGGCTTCAAACTTAATTCCTTCTAAAATTATTTTTCTTATTACCAAGTAACCAAAACAGCTACCCACCTTTTCTGAATTGTAAAATGGTTGCAGAATGGCAGAAACAGTGTGCCCAGGACAATGACTAAGTATGAAACAACATTCAATCTATGAATAATATTAAGTTCTAACATTTTAGAAGTGCTAAGGATCATTTAATCCTAACTTTTTATAGATGTAGAAACTCAACCCTAAAAGAAAGATGTTTATTTTCACTGTTTTATTTTTGATGATAAGAGCAATATAGATTAGAAATACCAAGTCAAACGCTGCTTTCAACAAATCAATGAGGTAGCACAATATACATTTTGAAAAACAATGATTAATTCTATAAAGATATGACTAGAACAGGACCTCAAAAAGGGACAAAATATTCAAAAAGGTATGCACACATACAGATTTAACTTTCATTATCAATAAGCAAAAATGTCTAAAGTAGATGTATAACACTGTTAAGAAAAAATATAGCCAGAGGAATCTAAAAAGCAGCATTAGTTTTCAGGATATGCAAAGGAAAAGAATTGATTTTTCTAAAAACATAATGGGCTATTCCTTTCCTCTAGGAATAATCCTTCAATTCTCAATTTAACTTCTTGATCTTTTGTTACCATACACTGAATCAATCATTTCTGCAAGACATCAATTTTTTTTCTAATTAGGGAAGAAGGATCAATATTAAATGGTGGGAAGGAGGCAATACCGTTTTCTTTCCCTGCAGAGTATTCTAAAAGCCTTCAGAGCAGAAATCTAACCCAAACTGCTGAGACTCTGGGATCCAAATATGAATTCTATTTGGAACATTTGCCAGGTTCCTTCATTTAATGAAATGAGACTTTATCGTAACAATAAAGTTAGTGAAAATGAAATTTAGGGTGGAGAGTTACAAATTATTGTCTTTAGGAAACCCTAGATTACATGTATTAAACGCATGCAGCCAACATTTTAAAAATTCAGAGAAAAAGTTTCTATAGTTTCTTTTTATATTGAAATACAGTTGATATGTTAAAATAGTCAACAGAAAAATTTGACACTACCACACTTTTCCTAGTTTTTAGTACTACCTAATACAGTAATAATTTCCAGAAGACAAATGATTCAATTAAATATTAAAGGAGATGCAATTAGACATTTCTTAAGTGTGATTTTTTAAAATTCAAGTAGGCAACAAGTATTTACTGAGGCAATAAGGCATAATGGTTAAGATCACGGACTTAAGAACCTGACTGCCTGGATCAGATTCTTGTTCTATACTTAATATTCAACTCTGACCCTCTGGTTAAGTCACTAAACCTTACTGTGTCTCAGAATTAGAATGAGGATACTAACAGCACCAATCTCATAGGCTTGTAATGAAGAATAAATGAGTTAACACTTCAAGGGAACAATGACACAACAAACTGCTTTGTACTTGTAAGTATAAACTATGGGCTTCCCTGGTGGCTCTGACGGTAAAGCGTCTGCCTGCAGTGTGGGAGACCTGGGTTTGATTCCTGGGTCGGGAAGATCCCGGGGGAGAAGGAAATGGCAATCCACTCCAGCACTCCTGCCTGGAAAATCCCATGGACGGAGGAGCCTGGAAGGCTGCAATCCATGGGGTCGCTGAGGGTTGGATACGACTGAGCGACTTCCCTTCACTTCACTTCATGATGACAACTACAATGACAAAGCTAATACCACCACCAGAGTGCTGAGGATAAGGTGATAAACTGAAATACCTGCTCTCACGGGGCTCTTCTACTTACAGAACAAAATCAGGTCTACTGAGTTATACAGCTAGTATGATTTTAGCTTACCTTTGTAATGCCAAGAACAACATCTATGGATGTAACAAAAGGATTCGATGAACCAGTTAATTCACATCCAACCACCTCTGGTAAAGTAAGAGAAACTGGCAGGCCAAGCATAACTGCTTCTGTTTCAATGCCTCCAACCCCTAACGTAATAAACACAGGTATATGAGTATGGTGCATTTAAAATTTTTTTCAACATCTAAATCTCTAGTCTCACGAGTTTGTCTTAACACAGTACCTTACACAGAATTGCTATAATGCTATCATTGTAGATATGAAACTCAAGTCTTCTCAAAAGAATGACTTCACTCACAAGGTTGAAAAATTTTTACTTTTACCATTATTTTAAAATCAGAAAAAACTTAGTATCTCCAATGCTAGATACTATACTATGCTCAAGATACAGATATGAATAGAACCCAGCCCCGTCAACCTTAAGAAGCTAAAAGCCAACAATTTAAAAACCCGTAAAAGAGTAAATGCACTCTGAAAGAGGGAACAGCTGGCACAAAGCCATGAGGTGTAAGAGCACAGCCTACTCAAAGAAATAAACAAGCCTTTAAGATGTGTTTGGGTAAATGGCTAGGGGCACCATGTTGCCAAGAACCCTATTAAAAATGTGAAGAAATTTGGATTTATAAAGAGGACCAGGAAAAGCCACTTGAAGGACTTTAAACAAAGGAGTAGCCACATCGCCTTCACAGACATCATCATCATTAGCAAAGTCAAAGTGTGTGTCGCCCAGTCCTGTCCAGCTCTTTGCAACCCCTTGGACTGTAGCCCACGAGGCTCCTCTAGCCATGGGATTCTCTAGGCAAGAATACTGGAGGGGCTTGCCATTCCTTTCTCCAGGGGATCTTCCCGACTACCATAGCTAATCACACCACAAACAGCAGTGCTGTGCTGGTCACCGTGCACTTTTCTTTTCACAAATCCTCTCTTATGCCACACTGTCCACAAACACTTGAATTTAGATTTTTGCTGTTAATTGTTACAGGTGAAAAAACAGCCTCAAATAGGCTATAAAGACCCTGCTATTTACATTCTTTTATAATGTTCCTGACATCTTCTCTCAAAAGAATTAAATGTATTTAGTCATTTACTTACCCCACCCCAGAATCCCCAAACCATTCACCATGGTTATATGAGAATCTGTGCCAACAACACTGTCTGGGAAGAGGAGGTCCTTCTCTTCAAAAACCACTCTCGACAAATACTCTAAGTTTACTTGATGAGCCATTCCGGTTCCAGGAGGGATTACAGCCACATTCTTAAAAACTCTTGAACTCCACTATATTTTATTCAAATTTAAGAAATCAACTGTTAACATATATCTGAATTCGGTTCACAATTAACATATAAATAAATATTGAAATGGAAAATATTTTACCAATGTTCATTATGGTCAAAGTTTACAATACATAAAAACAAATATGCAGATACTAAATCTACATGTATTCATTTTGCAGATTATTCAAACAAAATAAAGTCAAAGAATAATGTTCTAACAGTCCAGATAAACAGCAGGTTTCAACTATGTTCCAAGGATTCTCAAGGAGAGAAAAAGGGAAGGCTCAAGTAGAAGACTCTGCAGGCTCACCTGAACTAGAGCCACTGTTTTTAATATTTTATTATATACTAGGGTTTCTGATTAAGATTTTATTTGAAGGAAAAAAGTAAAAAAGGGTTCTACTGCTAATATTTAAATTTTTCTGGTCTAAAGATATAAAAAAAATTATACCTTTCAATATTTTATAAACTTTATTAGAACAATTTCCCCCAAATCATTTATACCTTGAAAAATTGAAGTCTCTCTCGATTTCTGCCAAATTCTACTTCTTGATTTTTTAATACTGTTTCAGGTCTAAAAAGAAAAAAAGCTGGCATTAAATCTATGTATTATATAAAAGAGCTATCTTGTTTCTGTCTTCATTCTTATGCACTTACATACAAACACGTTTCTAAAACTCTAGGAATAGTAATTTACGGTCTTTCAGAATCAGTTATTTTCTTTTCAACAATGAAGTTCTGTTTTAAGTAAGACCAGAAAGCTATTGCAAGAGCTTAATATTTAAGCCACATCCACACCAGTGTCCCAAACTGTACTTAATATGCATCATTGTGAGATTTGGCTAAAATATTAAAACTAGCATGGTAAGCTTTGTCGGATTTTCTAGTGCAAGGAAAAAGGAGAGTAGTTACCTTAATGAATATACAATAAGCAGGTATGTTTCCACCCACTTGACACTTACACCACTTTAACTAGGAGATGATTGTTGATTATCACTATTCGGCAGTGATAAAAAACATCATTTTGTAAGTTTAAAAAGAGTTTTGGGCAAAAATCTTGTATTCATCCCACCACAAATGGAAAGCTCTACTTTATGTAAAGTTGTACTTTAGTTTACATGGATTATATTTTATATAAATTAAACTAAGAGATAAAAACAATTCACTGACAAGCAGTAAACATACTGCCATTTTTAGGAAGCTATTGTTATCTAATGGATATTAAAAAAAATGATTTCTAACAGCTTTAAGTTGTTTATTTCATCTGCCAGCTGGTGATTTAAGTGTTGACTAGAATATCAATATAACCTAAATTATACATGTCCTCCAGGGACCAGATAATTATAGTTGTTTAACTGTCAACTTTTTTAAAACAAAGATTAATAATTCATTGTTGAGTGATCATCTGAAGCCATAGCAGATCTTAATGAGATTTTTCTTAGGACCTCAGGGAACAAAGCTTTCTAGAGCCATTCCAATTATTTTACCTTTCCATAGTACATGAAAGCTACAAAGTACTATACAAACATTTATTAGCTCATAACCTGACTCCAAATTAACCAGTGATTTTAAGTGCCAGATGTATGCTCTGAACTCTCTACCCCTCCATTTTTTGTCTATAATACTTCATCGATGCATTAAAGCACATGAAAAGAGTTACTATTTTCATACAGTGAGAGACAATATCTAGTCTTAATATTTTGCAATTTAGAGTTAAAATTAAACAGAAATGTTACACCAGATTGGATTTTTAGAAATAAAAACATACCACTTTAGGGCTTCATACCATTTATAAAAGATAACCAAGAAAAACCAACGGTTTTTTGAATCAATAAATTTTCTTTTTCAGAAAATTAATTTCTAAACAAGAGACATCAATCTCAAAAGTTCAACAAGTCCCTAAAAACAAAGAACTGACATAGCAAAGGACCCACAGATTATACTCAATTCTTAGGAAAAGCATCTGAGGTCACTTATAACCCAAGGTTTTATAACAATACCGAGCACAAAACTGAGAACCACCTAGTACTTGAAAGATCCAGTTTAGGGACAAATGACTTAAATGTTACTATCTGGCAATGATGATGAAATATGCGTTCATAATATCCTTAACCTATACCTTAAATTTGCTAAATTTTTAAACCTGAAAAAGTCTAAGTTATTTTTAACCTTTAAAAGATCTGACAGTATAATAACAATGGGACAAACAACATAACTCTTGAAGACTCTGGAAACTTTACAGTATATGAAAACATATCACAGAGCTTTTGTTACTTTGAAAAAATTACATAGTAGGAAATTTAACCAACTCTTAAGAATAGGATTATTTTCCAGGCTGGTTTACTACTTTCCATGGTACCATTTAGGAAACTGCTTATCTAAAACAGCTCAGTAAGTCTGTGACATGTGATAATGAGAATATTCTTAACACAGAGGTCCCAATGCAATAAGAAAGAATAAGAAATCTCCTAGAAGGAAAATAAAGTTAAAAATATAAGTAGGGATTTCTACAAAAGAAATTGTGAATGAATAATGAGCATATGAATGAACGCTATAAATTCACTAAAATAAAAAACTCAGTTTAAGATATATCTCTGCCTACATTAGTTACAAAAATTAAATATATTTATAGAAAATTCTTAAAGTTTTCTTCTGAAGAAACAGAAATAGATTATGGTATTTGGAGACTACCATTTTAATTATCTTTGCTTCTTTAGTACAACAGGAAGCACAATAAATATGAAGGCAATGTAACTCAGATGAGGAGGAGAAGGAGAACTGAACAATAACTTGGCACTAACAAATATTTTAAAAAACATGTCATACTCAGGCACTGGTTGCAAATGAAAAGGACATAGGATGGGTGTGTTTTCAATCTGCGAAGAAAATTTTCCTGAGTTTCGGCCTAGTTCTCCAGAATCACACGATCCTCGGCAAGTAGTCTGGCCTCTGCAGGAAGCTTCTTAGGCTGCACTCTAAGTGGAGAGAGCTTTCCTGCTTTCTGTAGGTCACCACCTCCAGGATTTGGAGCATTCTGTATTGCACTATCATTCCCAAAAATAAAGAGACAAAATAAAACCATTTAAAAGTGACAGAAATTTAGCTCTTCAAAAAGCACACACCAGCAATGCTATCTGGAAGTTAACAACTGAATGTTATCAAGGCTCCGTTATTCAAAGGTTAAAGTATCATTTAAATCAGGTTTCAAAAGCAAATCTCAGATTACAAACAGAAGGAGGGGAGTTAATTTATGACGATTAAAAAATAATTCTAAGTGCCCATTAAAATCATTTTCCTACAATAACGTTTGGCAAGTAGCAAAACTGACCTTTTCCCCCATCTAACAACTTAAAAGCATCTGGGAGCCAGAGTTTAACCTACAGCAAAAGCTTTAATAAATTGTCTTATTCCATTACTCCAGGGAAGCTAAATAAGCTGGTGCATGAAAAAATAATCATGTCTTCTCTAGTTTGATTTTGATCAAAAGGATCATTTAAATGTAAGAAAATTTATTTCAGTGGAAGGAAAATACAACTGTAGTAAGCTCAGTGTTTCCAATCACCAATTTAATATAATTAAAGACATCCATGGCTCGTATCTTTAGAGTCTCTCTGGAAGAGAAATTAAAAAGCCAAAAGGAAATGAAGGCTTTATCCAGATACTCACTCTTTGAAAGACAGGTTCTAGGCTTATACATTTCTATAAAAATGGCAGCAAAATACACAAATAGGAAAATCACTTTAAACTCAGACTTAGTTAAATATAAATTTCACCAATCCATCAATTTTCACCAGTTTTTCTCTTTGTATATTAGTCAGTACTAAATTATCTCTATTCCCTTTCCTCTATACCATATACTCCTAGCGGACTGGCTGGCAGTCAACTTGCATGTCTGTTTTTATAAATATCCGTATTAAAGTACCATTTGTTGAAGTCAATTTGCAAGGAATGGTCAACCGTGAGATCTGTCGGACAGGCAGGATGGACTTTCTTAGGGTCACCTCCAAGAGTTTTCACTGCCTCCCTCATAGCAGCAAAATCCACCATTGCCGGTATTCCACTAAAAAATAAGGAACAATTAACTTCTAAGTCTTCTTTTATATACCTCAAGTGACCAATATACATTTATTCATTTTTAAATTTAAAAAGTATCCCTTTTTAGTTTGCATTCATGTTTGATAACATATCCAAAGTTATATGTAGCTTAGTTTAATGAGAATATTAAATATTATCTGAGAACTTGAGTGCTAAAAGGTAATGTGCCAAAGATAATACAACAGATGATTCTTAGAGGCAAAGATAACGTCAAGAAAACTGCTGACGGAGTCCTTTTTCTTGTCTTAAACTTTAAGATATCCCATCCCTTCTCCCCAGCTCCAGCCCCTTCACTCCCAGTGCCTTGTCTCCAAAGTTATTCACTAAACATAGGAATCTACAGATAGATCTATATCTGCATACATATCTCCAGCCAACTATATAACAAGCACTTAGCAAATGACTTTGAGGTCCTAGACACCAATGGTACAAGGCTAAATAAATAAGGGAGAGTAATTGTTCTCAAGGAATTTGTAGGAAAGATACAGTAGCAATTACAGAAGAGTATTTTAAGTACTACAGTGGCAGCATACACAGGGTACAGAGAAGTAACATACTAACCAGATATAGGTGAGTAGGTAAACAAAATGTTCTTATTTGTCTAGCTAACTCCTACGCCTCCTTCAAAACTCAGCTAATGGTTAAGTCTTCCAATAAATAATTCTTAGACACCCAAATTAGGCAAAGTCTTTCAAGCTATGGTAAAGACTTCAGATTTTATTCTAAGTGTGATGGAAGCCTACTGGAGAATGGAGGAATGATATGACCTTTATCAACATTTTTATCCAAGTCACTTCATCTACTGCGAAAAGATAAAACTATCCATTCCAAGTGTGGAAGCAGGGATACTTGTTCAGAGACTATTATAGTCATAGTCCAGGTAAGTGAGAATGGGGTTAGAATCAGAACAACGGAGGTGTAGATGGTAAAAAGCATTTGGATTCAGAACATGTGTACTTCAAAGGTAAAGCTCACAGAACCTGTTGATAGATTGGATTACGTATGAAGGAAAGAGCAGAAGGAAGGTTAACTTCTAGATTTTTGCTCTAAAGAGCATCATTCAATAGGATAGAAAAAAACTTGAAAAGGAGTAAGTGAAGGGACTGGGCAATGACGTTTAGGATATATTAAGTCTGAGAAGCCTATTGGCTAGGACAAGTAGCCTATTACAATGACAAGTAGGCAGTTAGGTAGAAACAGTTTTTAAAATAAATGGCTACAGGAAAATAAGCATCTGATTTTTTGAAACAACTTTTAATTTAGCATTGGAATATAGCCAATTAACAATGGAGAGAACAGTGAAGGGATATATGTGTGTATATATATTTATGTATGTGTGTGTGTATATATATATATATATATGCACGCACGTGTGTGTATGTATATATCCATTCCCCCAAACTTCCCTCATCCAGGTTACACATACATTGGGCAGAGTTCCATGTGCTATACAGTAGGTCCTTACTGATTATCCATTTCAAACACGCAGTGTGCACATGTCTATCCCAAACTCACTATCTCTTCCCCTCAGCAACTGTAAGTTTCTTCTCTAAGTCTGTTGAGTCTGCTTCTAAGTTCACTTGTATCATTTCTTCTTAGATTCCACTTATAAGGGATGTTATACGATATTTCTTCTGCTCTAACTTACTTCACAAGTGAGACACACTGCTTTAGTTTCAGTTTAATTCAGTTCAGTGGCTCAGTCGTGTCCAACTCTTTGCGACCCCATGAATCGAAGCACGCCAGGCCTCCCTGTCCATCACCAACTCCCGGAGTTTATCCAAACTCATGTGCATTGAGTTGGTGATGCCATTCAGTCATCTCATCCTCTGTCGTCCCCTTCTCCTCCTGCCCACAAATCCCACCCAGCATCAGGGTCTTTTCCAATGAGTCAACTCTTCGCACAAGGTGGCTAAAGTACTGGAGTTTCAGCTTTAGCATCAGTCCTTCCAATGAACACCCAGGACTGATCTCCTTTAGAATGGACTGGTTGGATCCCCTGCAGTCCAAGGGACTCTCAAGAGTCTTCTCCAACACCACAGTTCAAAAGCATCAATTCTTCAGCGCTCAGCTTTCTTCACAGTCCAACTCTCACATCCATACATGACCACTGGAAAAATCAAAGCCTTGACTAAACGGACCTTTGTTGGCAAAGTAATGTCTCTGCTTTTCAGTATGCTGTCTAGATTAGTCGTAACTTTCCTTCCAAGGAGTAAGCGTCTTTTAATTTCATGGCTGCAATCACCATCTGCAGTGATTTTGGAGCCCCCAAAAATAAAGTTTGACACTGTTTCCCCATCTATTTCCCATGACGTGATGGGACCAGATGCTACCATCTTAAGTTTTCTCAATGTTAAGCTTTAAGCCAACTTTTTCACACTCCTCTTTCACTTTCATCAAGAGGCTCTTTAGTTCCTCTTCACTTTCTGCCATAAGGGTGGTGTCATCTGGATAGCTGAGGTTATTGATATTTCTCCTGGTAATCTTGATTCCAGCTTGTGTTTCTTCCAGCCCAGCGTTTCTCATGATGTACTCTGCATAGAAGTTAAATAAGCAGGATGATAATATACAGCCTTGATGTACTCCTTTTCCTATTTGGAACCAGTCTGTTGTTCCATGTCCAGTTCTAACTGTTGCTTCCTGACCTGCATATAGGTTTCTCAAGAGGCAGGTCAGGTGGTCTCGTATGCTCATCTCTTTCAGAATTTTCCACAGTTTATTGTGATCCACACAGTCAAAGGCTTTGGCATAGTCAATAAAGCAGAAATAGATGTTTTTCTGGAACTCTCTTGCTTTTTCGATGATCCAGGGTACATTGGCAATTTGATCTCTGGTTCCTCTGCCTTTTCTAAAACCAGCTTGAACATCTGGAAGTTCATGGTTCACGTTGGCTAAAGCTTTAGTTTAGAGAAGGGAAATTTTTAAATTTATAAATGAATCTTCACAATTAAGAGACATCTGGGAGTATGATTCTAGAAAGAAAACGCTCTGAAAATTCATCATGAAAAATAAGCCTACTACTCACGTAAAATCTTGAAGAAGAACACGGGCAGGGAAAAAGGGCACTTCAACATTGCTCTGTTTGGTTTTCCAGTCTAAAATGTTCATAACATCTTCCTTTTTCATGAAAAAGCCATCACAATTTCGCACAGCAGCTTCCAAGAGGACCCGTATTGAGTAAGGCAGAACATCTGATTCAAAAGAAAATATTACTATTAATAAGGGAATAATCTTAACTACATATTATAAAAATTATAATAGCAAAACATCAGGTAAAGACACAGATGTATTGTTTCTCAATTAAAAAAATTTTAGTCAATAAGAAATAAGGATTTGCTGTAGAGTACAGGGAACTATATTCAATATCATATAATAAACTACAATGGAATATAATCTGAAACATATATATAACTGAACCACTGTGTATACCTGAAACCAACAAAATACTGGAAATCAACTATATTTCAATATTTAAAAGTTTCTAGTCCAGTAAACAGGAAGTGAAACACCATTCTTGTTAATATGAGGCTTTCTATAAATTTAACTTTCCTATATGTAAGCTGAGGCCCTGAAAAAGCAGAGATAAAGCCTTCACCTATACTTTAATAAAATAACTGAAAAATTAATTATTTAAAGAAAACCTTTACACAAGAGCTGCACTAACTTGGGCATATAAGATTGACAAATACTTAATTCAGGAGAGACACAGAAAAACTGAAAAGCACAGATAATTAGAATAAATACAATAATGAAAACATTCCTATTATGTTAAAAATGGTTAGTTTGTAATAAATTTAAAAGAATCTTTATCAAAAATAGTTAAGGTTTAAAAATAAATCAGGGTGCTTAGGTGAGCAAAATTAATTTCACGAACATTGTCATTTAACTCTTGATTACTAGTTTAAGAATACTAGAGAAATAAATTTCAATATTTAAAAATTTTTTATCATACTAAATTCTCACAACAGATTTTGCCACTTGAAAGTACTTCCTTAGTACTGAAAGGAAAGACTGAATCAGTATAAAATTAAGGAATTATGCTAAGCCACGGTAACCCACACAACCGATTACCATGCAGCTGTTTAAAGGAATGATAATCTCTAAATGCTAAGGAGTGATCTCCAGACTATATCATTAAGCAAAAATTAATGCAAAACCATGTTTATAATATATACACCTTTACAGTAAGAGTAAAAAAGCAAGTATAAGAATATCATTGTATTAAATATAAAATTAAAAATTATATAATTTAAGTATATTATATATTAAAAATGTAATAATGTACACCACCCCCTCCCAGAAAGAACAATGAAAAGATAAACTAAAAAACTCAGTATGTATTCCACACAGTATTTTGGTTGCATCTACCTAGCGGGACATATACTACGGGCAAAAAGATCCACAAATAAAAATTATATTCAGTCATTAGTATTGAAATCTGCAATTTTGAAACTCTCATATATATGAGAAGAAAGTAAAAAGTTACTTTCTTTTTACCATGTTACTATGGTGGGGAACCAAGATCTAAGAGTAATGACACAAGTGTAAAATCAGAGTAGCTAAGTTGAAAAAAAAAAAAAAAAAAACCTTACATTTTAATTTGTATCATCAGTACAAATTCATGATTTTTCTTTAAAAGAACATGCACTGCTTACCTCTGATCAATGAAAATGCCTAAAACGATGACAATACAATAGTAATGAACCGCTAGCAAGTCAGCCTGCTGTTTCTAAATACTATTTCCCATTAAAAAAAAAAAGAAAAAAAAAAAAGAGTTCCTTGCAGAAATGATTGGTTCCATATTTGGGAAAGGACATGCACAAAATGAGCTTGGAACATTTGGTATCAGAAACCAAAGAAGTTATCAAAAACTAATAGGGACACTAATGGGTCAATCTGAGCAATAAAATGAGTAATGACTGCAACACATTAAAATATATCAAATATATAAATAGCTTTAGTTCATAATGACTCTTTTAGCTACAGAGCATACTCTGAAAACTGACAAAGAGGGGAAAATAAATTGTCATTCCCATTTTTCCTGATTTCAAGTAACAAAATAGTTAAGAGAAAGTTTCTTGTAATAGAAGAATTACAACTAATAAATGTAGAAGGGCAGTGATATAATTAGAAAAATCACCAATGTGAAGCATCTAACGAAATAATAGATCTATACAAAGATCATAAGTGAATGATAAAATCATGAGGTAATATATGAATGGGGAACTTACAATGGATGATCAAGCTGAGAACAATTATACCCAACTCAGTATCACCAAAAGTAGGACATTATAGATGTTAAATGCCTCTTGATTTAACAAGAAATACAAGCCCCCAACTATGAAATATTCTTTGCAAAAATAATACAAACATAAATAAACCTGAATCTAATCAAACATCCAGTTACCAAGAAACATGGGAGATAGTACAACAATAAAATGAAATCAGAAGACGCAATCAAATCTACAATGTACTACATTCTACAGAACAAAGAACCTGTTTTTTTCAACACAAAAATGGCATGGAAAAAGGAGAGAGGATGAATATTTTGATTAAAAGAGATTTAAGAAACACAAAGACCAAGTACTATGTGTGGACCCTATTTGGATACTGTGTGAATAAACCAACATTTACATATTTCTTATATAAATATATAAGAATATATTTATACAGTTATATAAGAATATATTTATACCAGGGATTCACATTAAACCAGAGAAATGTGAATAGGGACTGGGTTTTAGAGCATAATAAAGAATTACTGTTAATTTTGTTAGTTACAAGTCCTTTCGTACATCAGAGATATATACTGAAGTACGTTTACAGATTTTTAAATGGTGGAATATTTGAAACAAATGGTTGACAGATGTTGACAACTGACTGACAAACACATGGTGGGTTATTATGCTGTTTTCTCCCTACTTTTATGCTTGAAATTTTAACACGCATATATTAAAGCATAATAAAGTTGTAAGTAAAGAGGAAAAAGGACTACATAATCAGAAATACTAAATTCAAAGCCTCTCTTTGCTATCTGCAATAGGTACGACTTTTGGAAAGTGACTCAAATTGATGCATTTTCTCATTTAAAATGGGGATGCCAGCTACATAGCAGATGTGAAGAATACCTTACTTCATCATCTATCTAGTACATGTAAAATCCTCAAACAAACATATGACAAATAGTAAGTACTTAACAAATATTCATTTCCATTTTTCCTCAATCAAAAATAACAAAGACCCTCCAAAACCAAGAGGAATTACAGAGGGGACATTTTTACAACAGAACATTTGGAAATAACAAGAAGTAAAATGTTATCACAGAAGCCAACACACAAAATTAACTTTGGTTAATTATTCTGGAAAAATAATCTCAGGAATATTTTTTTGTTACAAGTATCTTCATAAAAAGCATTTCATAAGATTACTGGCAAAATACGGTAAAATAAACACCAGTAATTATCTTCACTCTCTTCTGAAATCCACTAGGGTTAACAGTAAAGAAAGTTATAAACCCACAAGAACAAAGAGACAGAAGCAAAGCTAACAAAATTCTGGAAGACAGTCCTTGATTGACTGGTAATAGATTGAGCAGAACAGAGAAAGCCAGAACTAAATGCCCACAAAGGAAAAGACGATCAGAAACAAAGACCAGGAATCAGGCTAGCGTGCAATAAAAGGGAATGTGGAAAACCAGAAGGCAAAATCCCTTCAAAGTTCCACGTGAAAATAACTTTCCACCTAGAAATCTGTAAATAGGTAAACTATCAATTAATTAGGCAAGGTCTCTGTACAGCACTGGAAACTCTGCTCAATGTTATGTGGCAGCCTGGATGGGAGGGGAATTTGGGGGAGAATGGATACATGTCCATGTATGGCTGAGTCCCTTTGCTGTCCGCCTGAAACTATCACAACATTGTTAATCAGCTATACATACTCCAATACAAAATAAAAAGTTTTAAAAAAGAAAAAAGCCAAGCAGTGAGAAATGAAAAAAAAAAAAATTAGTCAAGGTCTCAAAAACATACTTCTCAGGCATCCTTTTGTAGGAAGCTATCAGGATATGGTCTATAAAATAAGGAAACAGAGAATAAAAAATCATGGAATTTAGGAAACAGTCTAACATAGGAAAGAGCAGAGACTCTTCTAGGGCAACACTGTAAGTAAGCCACAGTGTGGTCAGCCTCAAATGCAGCAGAAAATGAAGTCCAGATGGTATGCTGCCAAGAGATGGGGAAAAAAATTCACTGATAGATTACTTGGTTATATCAGGGGTCAGTTCTTCTGGAAAGCATGGAGATGAATTATTGATAAGGACACAGAAAACTAAGCAAACAAAAAAGGACAATCATTAATTACAGAAAAAAATATACAAAGTTGTAGGAGAAACGAGATGCAATCATTTACTACATGGACTGGTTGAGAATATTTATAGTTATAAGTACCAAAATCACTGCAGATGGTGATTGCAGCCATGAAATTAAAAGACACTTCCTCCCTGGAAGGAAAGTTATGATCAACCTAGACAGCATATTCAAAAGCAGAGACATTACTTTGCCAACAAAGGTCCATCTAGTCAAGGTATGCATGGATATGAGAGTTGGACTGTGAAGAAAGCTGAGTGCTGAAGAATTGATGCTTTTGAACTGTGGCGTTGGAGAAGACTCTTGAGAGCCCCTTGGACTGCAAGGAGATCCAACCAGTCCATTCTAAAGGAGATCAGTCCTGGGTGTTCACTGGAAGGACTGATGCTGAAACTGAAACTCCAGTACTTTGGCCACCTCATGCGAAGAGTTGACCCATTGGAAAAGACTGATGCTGCGAGGGATTGGGGGCAGGAGGAGAAGGGGACGACAGAAGATGAGATGGCTAAATAGCATCACTGACTTGATGGACGTGAGTCTGAGTGAACTCCGGGAGTTGGTGATGGACAGGGAGGCCTGGCATGCTGCGATTCATGGGGTCGCAAAGAGTCGGACATGACTGAGCGACTGAATTGAACTGAACAGACTGAATATTGTTTTAACCAAAATTATAACTATACTAGGAAGAGGTACATGGTATATATGCAGAAGAAAAGTGCCAAATTCTCATTTTCCACAGTAAAAAGTTAGCAAAGTCTAAAAGTGAAAGATCAAGAAACAGGTGTATAAGCAAGGATATTTAATAATATGGAGGAAATTATTAAAAGAAATGACCAAAAGAATTAAATAGTATTCTCTACAGAACAGAAATTTGGGGCAGAGCTACTCTTTTGGTAATAGTTTCAGTGGTCTTATTGTTTTTTTAACTCTACCATTTGAAAACTAGTATTAAATTAAAAAGCAATTATCAAATAAAGAGTGTGCTAAGAGTGGACATTTTGTCATTAAGGAGTACTAACTTGCAGATCTGTCATGATAACTACTAGAGGCCCACAGCAAGGAAAGAAGCAAACAAACACCTTCTCCCACAAACAGAACAATTGATTTTTATTTCTCTCTGCGGTCACCAGCCTCCAGGATGACACCAGTAATCTTCACCTCTCAGCATTCACGCTCTCACACCACCTACACTGAAAATCAGCTGTTTGTGTTACCAAGAGTACAGCAGAGACGACAATAGGTTTTTCTTTATTTCTTGCACTGAAGAACAGTTGATTTACAATGCTGAGTTAGTTCCTGGTACACAGCAAAATGACTCAGATACACACACACATCACTATGGTTTACTGCAAAATACTGAATCTAGTTACCTATGCTATACATTAGGTCCCTGTTGTTTATCTATTTTATAAATAGCAGTATATATCTGCTAATACTAAACTCCTAATTTATCCCTCCCCTGTCCCCTTCCCCACTGGTAACCATAGTTTGTTTTCTATGTCCGTGAGTCTATTTTTGTTTTGTAAATAAGTTCATTTGTATCATTCTCTTAGATTTCATATACAAGCCATAACATACTGCATTTGTCTTTCTCTGTCTGACTCACCTCCCTTAGTATATATGATAACCGCTAGGTTCATGACAGCGCATCACCTCTAATGCTAGGGCTCACTCTGTGAGAAACTGACAGCCTGTTATAAGGACAATCAAGCAGCACTGAGGAGAGGTTCATGTGGAATAAAACTGAGGCCTCTGTGCCAAGAGCAAGCCCTGTGAATGGGCCGCATTAAAAGCGGATCCTCTAGCCCATCAGGCCTTTAGATAACTGCTGCCCCCAAGTAACACCTAGCTGTAACCTCATGAGAGATCCTGAGCCAGGACTATTCAACTAAGCCATTTTTGAATTCCTGACCCATAGAAACTGTTGGATAATGTTTACTTACTGTTTTAACCACAAAACCTTTGGGTTTACAATGTATTATGCAGTAATAGAAAACCAATACAATTTTCTTCTTCAACTTTTTAGACAGTAACATCTATAGTTATTCATTTAAGGTCTACTATGGAGTATGTATCAAGGTGTTTTATATATATTACCTCATTTAATCCTTAAAGTATATCTATAGGTGGGTACTCCAGAGCCCTAACAGCAGAGTAGCTACCTCGGCTTCTTCCTACTTTACACATAAGCCTTGCTACCTCTGGATTTATCCCTTTCCCAATTAAGAAGGCAGCTATGGACCTCCTCCTACTAAATGCCAACTTTCTATAGGAGCTCTGTATGCAATTCCCAGTTACATGTTAGGACTCATTTGAGATGAGTCTAACAATTTTCTCACCTTTCCTCTCCTTTTCTATCCTTCAACTGAATTTTTCCCATCAGCATTTAAAGTTCCTAGCTCCAGTTTCATACAAACTTGTGTACACAAGTACACATACACAGTTTCCAAGTACTTCTTTCTTCAAATTCTTAACTAAGTTTTTGAGTCCCTCATAATCCCAATGTCCACTTTCCTACACATTTCATCTCATACTTCTATACTTCAGCCCAGACCAATCTGATTTCTTAAAATATCAATGAAAGAGTTCTAACGAGAATTCCAATATCCTCTCTACAATATTCAACGAAGCTAACAATTTCCTCCTCCTTGAAACGTTCTTTTTCTACTGACTTTCACAATACCATTCTCCATGTCTCCTAGCTCACATTTCTGCACCACTTGCAAGCAGAAGCAATGATTGGCTTTGTTCCAGACTGTTTTTAAAAAGATGTTAATATAATGACTAGCCTTGGGAGATAAAGATAGTGTCTCTTATTGGAGCAAAGGGCAGGCATGCTACTGTCCGTTGTAAAGATCTGGGTTTCCTAAGTCAGATTTCTTCTTTAACACAACCTCGTGTGCAGGTTTTACCTGACCCTCTTCAACAAATGTTGGTACCAAGCACACTGCTTTGCTATGGATACTAAACTATCCGTTGTCTCTGATCCAACAGTTTTGTCTTCTGCCAGCATTTATGAGACTGTCAGTTTAACTTGCAAGGAGAGCAAACTGTTCGCTCCTTTACAGTTCTTAACATTTTCTGGCAGCCCTGTTTTGGTTTCCTGGCCGTCTACTCCTTTGTTGTCGTTATGTCACTAAGTCATGTCCAAATCTTTGCAACCCCATGGATCCCATGCCAAGGCTCCTCTATCTACTATCTCTCGGAATATGCTCAAATTCATGTCCATTGAGTCAGTGATGCTATCTAACTGGCTCATCCTCTGACGCCCCCTTCTCCTTTTGCCTTCAATCTTTCCTTTACCTGATCTTCAAATGTAGGAGTTCTTCAGAGTTCATATCTAGGCTCATTTCTTTTCTCACTCCATCCTGCCTCCTCTTAGGAGCGTCAATTGATCCTGTGGCTTCAACATACTATCTCCACAGTAATAATAAAATATTCTCCTGCAGTCCAGGTCTGTCTCCTGAGCTCCAGAATCATGCAGCTAGCTGCCTCACAAACATCTTTACTTGAACACTGCTATGTGCCCAAGCTCACTAGTACCTAAACTGAACTCAGTGATCTTCCCTCTGCCCTGTCCCATATCACTATCATCTCCTGTGTTCCACAGCTCAGTAAACAGCACCACTATCCACCCACATGCTTATGCCAAAGCATCTAGGCATCATCCTTAAATTATCTGCTTTTTCCACCATTTTGACAAATGTACTGAAGGTTCAAAAACAATGGTGAATAAAACTACCGGTACCTTAGCAGGACTCAGAGCAATGGCACCCAACTGTACTTGTACTCACTGTACTGTTCACTTTCATACAAAATACCAGGTTCGCTTAAGAATGTCCTTGATGAAGCAGAAAAAGTATTAATTGTATTAAATCTCAATCACTGAGGTCAAGTCTCAATGTTCTGTGTGACAACAATGAAGTGTATAAAAGCATTTCTGCTCAAAACCAAAGTACAATAGTTGCTTGAGGGAAAAACACTTGTGTGACTGAATTACAAGCTAAATTAGCCAGTTTTCCCAGAGAATACTATTTTTACTTGAAACAACAACTGACAAACTCTGATTGTGCAAACATGGATATCTGGCAGACATTTTTTCAAAAATGAATGAAGTAAGCCTGTCTGTTTCTTATCTAGTCCTATCAATGTCTACTCACTGTGTGCACTGAAGATCTTTGAGAAATAAAGTTTCACTGAGTTATA
This sequence comes from Nanger dama, assembly GCA_917880005.1. NCBI lineage: Eukaryota > Metazoa > Chordata > Mammalia > Artiodactyla > Bovidae > Nanger > Nanger dama. The sequence goes on along the minus strand of CAKJTW010000110.1, from coordinate 340,563 downwards.
CAGATCTTTCCACATGCAGACACATTATACAATTTATAAAAAATGCAGACATGCACCTTTATTAGTATCACCACAGCCCCCCTTTAACATGGGCACCCAGAGTCCCCAGGCAGCTATGCACTCTGAAAGACTCCTGCCTGTGCCAGTACCTGGATCAAGAAACTCCACACAGAACAGCCTTTGCCCTGCCATTGCCTGCACTTTCCCTGCAAGCTGCCTGGAGGGTCACACAATGAGCAGCTGCTGCTTCTGTAAGCCCCTATGTGTACCATGACCCTGAAGGACTCCCCCCCCCTCCGTACCTGTTGTCCTACACTCCACACCACCGTGCGCTGCCCGTCCCCTGCCTGCTCGGGGTGGCCTCGCCTCCGCCGCCCCGGCCCGCCTCTCTGCTTCTTGGTTCCCCTTCTCCGTTCTGCTCCCTTCCTCCTTGTTCCTGGGTTTCTGTCGCCTTCGTCTTTTGCTTTCCTTCTCTTCGTTCTCTTGTATCACGTTTTTTTTTTTTTTCCCTTTCCATTACTATACTGTGTGTTTTCTTAAGCACAAAGATACCATCTTATCCACCTTTCACTCTCCAGGAACATGTCAGTACTCCATGTTAACTGAATGAATTAAACAGGGTTGTTGAGAGATACATGCATCAAGCAGAAAACTGGGCTGGATTAATGCCACCTCTTCTAACCAGGAATTTCTACAATCCTATCAATCTGGAAAGCTAATCCTTTAAGGATAGGTAAGCAAAAAGACACCCGGGGAACCAGAACAAGCTTGTGACTTAAACTGAAAAAGTACAATAATGTGGGTTATCACACTTCTGAAATGAACTGGTAACAGTGGATATCCTTTTGATCAATTACTCAGTAGAAGATCTAAGAGGTGGTTCAGCCTTTTAAAAAAGATGCTGAGGCCTGCTGTTTTACATGGGAGGCAGCTGATGAAAAGCGTCTCCAGGACTGCAGATCTTACCACTCAAGGTTAAGTGGCTGCTACCAAGATTAGGCAATGTAATGTATTTCTCAGTGCCGGGCTCAGAAACTGGCTTACAGATACGTTTTGTTTTACACAGAGTTTTAACATTTTAAAGCTCAACTGCCAACACTGAAATATTAGAATTTTTTTTTTTAAACAGGAAAACCATAATTTCTGGCTCCTTAAGATAAAGAGAAAATTTTATAACTCCAATCTCACATTTTTGCTGGAACTGAGTAGCATTTACTCCTTTATATAGGGCATCTGCTCTCCAGTTTAACACAATTACAGCCAGAGCCACTTCACTTGTATATGGTGCCTCTACAGTCCTATAAGCACAAGCATGTGAGCATACAACCCCCAGCACAACAGTTTTACACACATAGGCTTTGGATTCACAGGTCTCTGTTCAAATTTCTCCTCCACCACTTATTACGTAACACTTAGAAGCGGTATCTTGGCCAAGTGGATAATAACAGAACTTATCTTAGAGTGAATATAGTAATTAATAAACACTAACTAGCACTTTATTAATGCCATTACACTGGGAAACAGAATGGTGTTAAGGGGGGTGAACACTGGTCTGAAATCAGAAGATACAAGTCTAAGACTAAATCTTCTCACTTAGAAGATACGTGCTCTTAGGTAATTTATTCAGATTTTTAATCTAATTTCTTTATCTGCATAAAACTATCTTCCCTGCCAACCACAAAGCAATGTGGTGAAGACAGATAATATAAAAGGGTTTTGTTATTTCTCAAAAGTGATCATTCCAGGTTTAAACAGTAGATGGAGAATTACCCATAGAAGATACCAACATTAACAATAGGCTTTAGGTAAACTAAATATGAAAGAGTAATATACTGAAGACTGAAGCAAGGGGAAATTACTCAAACACTCTGCTGCTCCTGCTGCTGCTATGTCGCTGCAGTCGTGTCCGACTCTGTGCGACCCCACAGACGGCAGCCCACCAGGCTCCTCCGTCCCTGGGATTCTCCAGGCAACACTGGAGTGGGTTGCCATTTCCTTCTCCAATGCATGAAAGTGAAAAGTGAAAGTGAAGTCACTCAGTTGTGTCTGACTCTTTGCAACCCCATGGGCTGTAGCCTACCAGGCTCCTCAGTCCATGGGATTTTCCAAGCAAGAGTACTGGAGTTGGGTGCCATTGCCTTCTCCAACTTAAACACTCTAGGCCTGCCTAAAGCCTCATGGAGGGTATCTTTGGAGTCCAGACTAAGAGAGCAAGGAGACTGGTAAGAACCTGCTTGAGTAGCTTTAGGGTAAACCTAAAATCCCTGTTCATGGCCAGGAGCCTGGAGAAACGATTAAGAAACTGTTTTAGAAGGCCCTGTAACCCCAGGTCTAAGAGGTGGTTCAACAACAGTGATTTTGCAACAGGATTAACTCACCCCCATGTCTCATTAGTCAAGGTATTGTTTCTCTCTAACCAGTACCAGGCTGGATGGGATTGATTTCCAATAAACAACTCTGACCTTTGCTGTTGTTTTAATTTTGCTATGGAGCACCTAAGAAGGTGAAAAGAGAAAACAGATTCCTGCTTCCTGAAGATTTTTTCTTGGCACTCAACTGACAAAGGTAGAGAAAACCAGACAAACAGTATCTATTATTGACAAAGGTACAAGCAAACTCACTCTTCTCATCTGCTCCTGGTAAGCATGTGATCTTGCACTATCTGCTAACAGAGAAGGCGGACTTCATGGTGCCTGTCCAAACTGCCAGCCATGGAATGGAGAGTGCTCAGTGTCCCATTACCTCCCTGGCTATAGCACTGAAGCAAGAGCCAACCCCTTGGCAGGTCAATGACCAATGGCCTAGTGGAAAAAATACACTAGGACAATTAGATTCCTCTCTCAGGAATTTGCAGTCAGGACAGACTGAACCAGAAAGTTGTTAAGCACTAAGCTAGAGACAGAGGTGCCATTTGTGACCGTGTATAACTGTAGCAAGCAGAGGCAGCTTGTCTGCAGTGAAGTAGAGGGAGCAGAAGAGTGGAAAGGGGTCAGAAACCTGAAGCACTGAGAGGAAAATTAAAGAGCTCTCTTAATTCCAGGCCCACTGCCCATTTTCTTGAGATACAGCCACCTTTCATTGCCTGGGAGCTCTGTAATACCAGAATAACTCTTTCTTCACTTGAGCTAGTGGGTGTCTGTTCTCTGCTACCAAAAGGACCCAATCTAGCATAGAAACTATCTACAAAACCACAGTTAAAACCAACAGACCACTGGACAAAATGTGGAAGGTTGGTGGAATGGTTATAGATGGAATAGAATCACATTAGGTAAAGGTAATCCTTGGAAAGTTATGCCTTGTGTATAAACATTATAAACAAACTATTTCATTGCTTATCCAACTTACTGCCCTTTCCAGAGTCCATGGAAGAGACAAGATTAGAAAACAAGGACTTGTGCTCCTGCCAGTAAGATAACTGACCAGCAACAGATGTCTGATTTGCCCAGTCAAACTATAGGTTAACTGTTAGGTTAAAACAGTAGGTGAAAAAGTCATCTAGAGATTTAGTCATAGCGGGCTGGTAAGCCCAGCATAACACACAGAGAGGGCTGGCAGAGGCAATACTGGCCATTACACAATACCAGTAAGTAAAGTGGGCTACAGAGAGAGACGACCAGAGAGCAGACTATCAAAAGAAACAAGGGTAAAGAGAACAGGCAATCTCCACATGACAGAAAGAACAGCCTCTGGCTTAGAAATTCTAGTTCCCATGAGGCCTGACTGAGCTTTCTCTCTTTGCCATTAGATGTCTGGAAACTGCAATAGCATCTTCTTTCTTGAATGCTTCTACATTTTGTCCAGTGGTCTGTTGGTTTTAACTGTGGTTTTGTAGATAGTTTCTGTGCTAGATTGGATCCTTTTGGTAGCAGAGAACAGACACCCACTAGCTCAAGAGAAGAAAGATTTATTCTGAGTTAAGTGAGTTTTTGTTCCTTATACTGACTGAAGGGCAAAGACTGGAAGATACAGTACATTTACAGTAAAAGTGAAAAAGAAAAGTACTTGATGGGGATGGAGGAAACAATAATGTCAATCCAATAATGCTATATAATGAGCTGGCATCAAAACTTAACTACCTCACACACAGCTTTGTTTATAGAGAAAAGATGGTAACAACTTCAATATTCAAAGATCTGGTAACTAAACCATGAGGCTTTCATATAGGCAATACTGTGCAGCCCTGAGAAGCTGTAGAAAAGTGTATATAACCCTTTCTACTCAAAACTCACAGTCCCTGGTTCATAAACCACACAGATTCAGAGCAAGGGATACTTGTATTCAATGACAAGAGAAAGATGTTCATGATATATTAAATTAAAAAGGTTACAAAACAATATACACTGTATTTTTGTTAAAGTAGCACATTTATGTATATTTGTATATGCACATCAAAATGAAACTGTCTCTACACTGCTTATAATGTTTCAGTCTGTGATTTTCAATCCCAACCTAACTTCTTATAATCAATAAAAACTCTCTTAAAAAATTAAATACAGATTTTCTTTTGGAGATTTTAAGGTAAGATTTGGAAAACCAAGTCCTAGCTCCACTACAGGATTGAGCAGTACTACAGTTAAAAAGGAAGCAATTTGGAAGGAAAAAAGAAAGATGAATGAGATAATATGAGATAAAGAAGGCAGCCTGAGGCTTTATACCAGCCTGAAAGTCCTCTTGCCCAATAACAGCCACTTGCTAAAATATGTTTCACTAGAGCCAGGCCAGTGTCCTCACTGCCCTCCTCCTTACTCATTTTCATTTATGTCTTCCATTATGCTTGCCAGTCATTCTAAATCCCCCAAGTATCAACTGGCCTCTGTAATCCCTCTGCCATTCCAAGCAACAGTGATTTCTCTCTACCTGGGAACACGTATATTTTCAAATTCAGAGATCTACTTAAGAAAATCACTCAAAATTTCTAAGGTTGTAGTCAGTGCACTTGAGTGCCAGGTAAACAGCTCCAGATGGTTAAAACGGCATTTTGCCACTAGTGAGATTATATTATATAAGCTTAAAATGTGATCAATATGCATGACCTGTCCACTACTGTAAGGATTGTTGTTTAGACGCCAAGTTGTGTCCGACTCATTTGTGACCCCGTTTGCTAGTCCTGGCAGGACTAGCCTGCCAGGTTCCTCTGACAATGGGATTTTCCATTCAAGCATACTGCAGTGGGTTGCCATTTCCTTCTAATGGGGATCTTCCCAACCCAGGGATCCAACCTGAATCTCCTGCACTGGCAGGCAGATTTTACCACTGAGCCACCCAGGGAAGCCCTTCCATAATGATCCATTCAGTATAAACTAGAGAAGCAAAAAGGTAAAATGGCAATAAAAAGCAAAAATCAAATAATTTGTGTTGTATTCCATCTAAGAACAGATTTAATAAAGGAAAGCACTGTTAGTGTGTCAGATAACCTAGGCTAGTTCACTCACCACTCATTCCCAACCACTTTTCCCTTGTCTTTCTCTATTGCAAAAGTCAGAAAACAAAATCTTTGAGGCTTTAAAGTTGCGAGAGATGAGAAGATTTTGGCCAAGGAGATATGCTCCTAGAGAGGGTTTTCCTTCCTGTTTTGCCCTTCCAGTTGCTTATAATATGTACATAATGCCTGAAGGTACAACAGCTATTTGCAACCCCAAAAATGAAAACAAACAGAAAAAAAAGGGAAAAGCCTAAGTCCCTGCTGATGTTGGTGCTATACAGTCCCAGTATGTCCACACCCAGACTTCTTGTTAGATGAGAAAAATAAACCCCTATTTGTTAAAAGTGGAGTCACTCAGTCATGTCCAATTCTTAGTGACCCCATCGACTGCAGCCTACTAGGCTCCTCCATCCATGGGATTTTCCAGGCAAGAGTACTGGAGTGCGTTGCCATTGCCTTTTCTGGGTGATCACCAAAGCAATGTCTTGTAAGCATAGGTCTGGGAGGCCATTCAATTTGGTCCCTCCACAAAATCCAACAAGGATTTTTCTGTTTTTCTACTCAAGTTTCTCCTTTCTTTCAAAATCAATTCTTCCAAATTTTATTCCCTATTAAACACTCATTAAGAAATTATTTCATTAACTATACAATAAACCTCTCATAGTAACTATTCTATTAAAAAAAAAAATCTTAACCCCAGAGAAATAAAACCCAAATTTCTGTTTTAAAGGCATTTATATATACAGGTATTCTATTATTATATTTATCATGGTTATAAAAACCCTGGTACTCTGGAATTCAATTATGTACAGATGCTCACAACAGCTTATTTTCCAGAGATAATATAGCTCTTACACTATTGATCACTCTCTCAATGCATTTTATAGTTGTTTTGATTTCCTGCATTTGGGAAATACGGGCTATTTTCAAGTAGGCACATTTCCACAAATTATGCATAGAAAGAACTTATACTCAAAACTAAAAACATCCCCACATATGTTCTTTTACTTTACTAAGCTATAAAACGTGGGTTAAGAAATTTCCAGGCCAGAATCACTAGATATTTGAGATAAGTGAAAGTCACTCAGTCATGTCTGACTCTTTTTGACCCCATGGACTATAGTCCATGGAATTCTCCAGGCCAGAATGCTGGAGTGAGTAGCGTTCCCTTCTCCAGGGGATCTTCCCAACCCAGGGATCAAATCCAGGTCTCCCGCATTGCAGGTGGATTCTTTACCAGCTGAACCACAAGGGAAGCCCAGATATTTGAGATAAGTATAGTGAGGAAAAAAAAAGATCTTTCTCGTATATAATCAACTTAGCTGTTCCCTTTTCAAAATTAATACAAACTCATCAGTGAAGAGATAAAATAAATGTGAATGAGCAACACACGGCGCTAAGAAAAGATCAACCTCTCAAATCACAGCAACTAAATATGCAAAGTAAAAGATTTTGGTGAAATGTTTATTTTTAAATGGCAACCTAATTCTCAGACAGGCATCTTCTCCAAAATACACTCTAAAATATCTAAATCTTCTCATAATACACAAGAAAATACTGCTGGTCTAGAGCATTTACCCCATTAAAACTTACAGAAAAATCAAAAGCAATCTTCTTAACCAACACAAGAAGGAAAAAACAAAAACAAAAAATCCCAAGGTTAAAGAAAACTTTCCAAAACTACAACAGATTTGGCATTCAATTTCTCTTTTCACTGAAAAGTCAGAAAAGAATAATTTAAATTACTCTTTCAAACAGGTCTTCCCTTTAGTGGCCTGGTTGAGAAAGTTACTCAGTTGTCAATAAAGACAAGGCTTCATCCAATACTATGGGGTTCTGCCAAATTCACTCTTCCGAGGCTTCAGTGAAAGGTTTGATCCTGATCAGGAGCCTGCAAAGGTCTGCCAAGAAGGCTGGTGCACAAGCCTGGGCAAACCATGCCCTGGTCAACAACTCAAATCAGTGGGCCCTACTGATGATTCCTAATAAAAGGACAGTAGATAAAGATCTGTTGGAACCGTTCACTTGAAAAGTTACAATATACATTTAATAGCTCTAGAATATTATCAGTCAGGTTTTTATTGTTTTTAAAAATGTATTAGCAGTTTCTTCAGGGAAAAAAAAACATCATTATGAAACTAACTTAAGATGTGAAAATAAGAAGCTACGGTTTGGGCTTACATTCTCCTCTCATGAAAGTTATCCCAAGATTAGAGACACGTGGTAGGTGTGCCTACTATGACATGGTGGGAATAAACTTAAAATTTCTTCAACTCAGCTTGACAAATGCATTACTATTATTAGAAACTAAATAAACCCAAGAAAATGTAAGCAGCATTACCATACTTGGTGCCTCCAAGTCTAGGAACATTGAAGAACTTCTTATGTGAACTGTCATTTAATGTTTCAATAAGGTACTCAAAGGCATATCCTGGGAAGAAAAAAAAAGAAAAAAACCTTTCATTACGCACTGTTACAAAGTGCCTTATTCAAAGTGAAAACACCTAGAAACCAGATTTGTCCAACAGAATTTTCTCCAATAGCACAAATGTTCTGTATCTGAGCTGTTCAATAAGATAGTCATTAGATACATGGTGCCACTGACCACATGTGGTTACAGTGACGGAGGAATCCTTTCAAATTTTATTTAATTAATTTAGTCACACGTGCGTAGTGTCCACTTTACTGGACAGTATAACTCTAAACCATGACTCTGTCAAATAAAAACTGGTAAAATAATTAACTCCTGAAATGCGATAATAAAGAATACCTGGAAAGGGACAATAAGAATGATTTAAATGATGTATAGACACGTTTGTGAAGACATGTCCTGAAAACTGCTTAAATACAAACAGGGCAATTTGAGAACACCACAATTATGTTAGAACTGATTCTTAAAAAATAATCAAAAGATAGACGTTTACACAGCATTCAACAACACGAACAAAATCAAAACCAAACCAAACAACTTATCAGATAAGACTTTAATAGGCCTTAAGCCTAAAGGTAAAAGTGAACAACAAAATATCTGGGTAAAACTGCAGATTTTCCCTAAAAGACCCGTCTTTCTGGTTATGCACGAATTGAAGCTTAACTACGAGGACCCACGGGTCTCATTTGAATGTGCCCCTGCTTCTAAGGTTCTTGGGGGAAGTGGCAGAGAGGCACCCTTGAGGTTACAGAACCTTGAGATCTTTTGTGCAGACTCACTGCGGTGGGTGGGCAGAAGCCCCAACACTGCTAGGACCTTGGTCTGAAATGAAATGCGATAAGCACAGCCCACTTTCTGACAGTACATAACGTTTTTTTTTCTGCTGAAGGGGAAGCGAGGAAGGTGGACGGTGGGGGAGGAGACCCAGCTCTGCAATAAATGGTCAGGAGACCCGGCTGACCAGTGTTCGGCACCCCCAACCCTGCTACTAGAGGCAGAGAGGGAGGGGCTCGAGTCTGGACAGCGGAATAAACAACTAGCTGCGTGAGACCCAAGCGATGAGACACTGGCCCCCATCCTCATCTCTTACAAATGGGTGGGGGGCGGGGAAAAGAAGATGGTGGGCCTTTCCTCGACCCTAGTGCCACTAAGAAATATCGGGAAGCCCTGGCAGCCAACAGCGGCGCCAACAAGCTGAGGCCGCCAAGGGTCAAAGCCAACGGCGGAGCAGACGTCCCCGGCGGGGTCACGCTGAGGGGCGAGGGCTGAGAGGCCGGGCTCTCGCGGCCTAGGCGCAGAGAGTGCGGCCCAGCAGGCAGGCCCCTGGGGAGCAGGACCTGAGCCCGGAGGGGCCCCCGCGCCGGCCAAGCGACTCCAGGCGACAGAAGCAAAGAACTCGGAGCCCGGGTAGCACGCGTCTCCACTGCCAGATCCAGTTGGCGGACCGAAACTAACCTGCACTTGGGGCGTCCATCGCCGGAGACCATATTATCCCTGCGGGGAGGGGGCCCGCGGGGGAAGGAGGGGGAGGCCGGGCGGGGAAGAGGGGGAGGAAGGCAGGCGGACCGGCAAGGGAGGAAGGAAAAGAGCAGTCTCGCGCAAACACCGCGAGAGCCTCAGAGCCGGCCCCAGGTCTCAGCTCGCGGGATTTGCCTCCCAACTCTCGCGAGATCCTCGGACGTGGAAACAAAGAAAGAGAGGGGGCGGAGCAAGGCCAAAGGGTGTTCTTTGCGCAGTAGCTTCTGTTTGCATGATTTGGGGCAAAAGGCTGGGGAGGCGGTGGCGTGGGCGACACTGGTTCTGCCCTCTTAAAGATCTGTTACATAGTTGAGGCCTCAAGTGTCCAGTTGTTATGAGGTCCAGCGGTGAATGGGCTCCTACAGGGTATCCGGTGGGTGTATGTGTGGAGGAGGAGGAAGGTCGGAATTGGAACTCTTAGGAAAAACGACAAGGAGAACCGCTTTCTCCTGAAGATAAAGCTTTAAGTTAAACCTGTCACAAGTGTAGCTTGTAGGTCTCTGGAGAGGATGGTAGGACTGATAGGCACGTAAGAAGCACTCAACTAATTGTTGAGTGAGTTTTCCTTACATTCTGGTAGCTTCTATCTCTCCCAGTCTACTGACTTCTTCCTAGCGGCACTTACATGCTTAAGTCTCCATCCCTCCTCTGCCTCAGCTCCTCAAGTCCCTACGTTCTTGTCTTATCTCCCGTTGGCAGCCAACTTTACAGAAAGAGTTGTTTGTGCTTACTGTTCCCCTCCCACTCATCCCTCTCCAATCTGCCTTTCACCCACTAGAAACACGTCTGGTCAAAGTCAGCCACAACTCCATTTGCTAATCTCACGTTTCTCAATCTTTACTTGACCTCTCCCCTTGTTGAGAAATATTCTTCCGTCAGCTTTCGTGATCTCAGATGCCTATTTTTACTGTTATTTTTTTTTCCTATCTTTTAAGGGTGCTCCAGCTCAGTCTCTTCTGCAGGCCCCTCCTCTTCCCTAGCACATCCCATCTTCTCCTTTGACTTAAGTGATTGTATACTGTTGCTTCCCTGTCTACCTGCTACTTAAACACAGCGCCTGAGCCGAGAGGTGTATATTTTAGTACCTACTAAGTGCCTCCACCTGCCCCAGGCACCCAGATTCAAAAATCTCCAAAATGGAACTCATCATTTCCTCCTTAAACTCCACTGCTCCTTTTGTCCCACTCAAGTATTCTTGCCTAGAGAATCAATCCCAGGGATGGGGGAGCCTGGTGGGCTGCCATCTACGGTGTCGCACAGAGTCGGACACGACTGAAACGACTTAGCAGCAGCCCCAGCAGCAGCAGCAGCAGCAGCAGGAGGTCCTTTTGTATTGCCTGTATCAGTGAATGGCACATCAACCACTCAGTTACCTATGCCAGATACACATCATTCTTGATACTGTACCCTCTACATATAATCACTGTATGCTTCCTCTATTTATGTGGGGGCTTCACAGGTGGAGCTAGTGGTAAAGAAACTGCCTGCCAATGCAGGAGATATAAAAGATGTGGATTCTATTCCTGGGTTTGGAAGATCCCCTGGAAGAGGGCATGACAACCCACTCCAGTATTCTTGCCTGGAGAACCCCAGGGACAGAGGAGCCTGGAGGGCTACAGTCCATAGGTCGCAGAGAGTCAGGCATGATTGAAGCTACTTAGCACAAACACACAGCTTAAAAGCTGACTCTGGGCTTTCTGTACCCAGCCATTTTAGGTTAACATGTTATTATGGGCTTCCCTGGAGGAGGAAATGGCAACCCACTCCAGTATTCTTGCCTGGAGAATTCCATGGATAGAGGAGCATGGTGGGCTAGTCCATTGAGTTGCAAAGAGGCGGACAGGACTGAAGCGACTTGGCACACATTTATGTACCTTTCTAACCATTTCTCCTGCCATCACCCAAGTCTAGATTTGAACATTTCCTGTATAGGTGACTATGACAGTTATCCTCTCAAAAAGAGCCTAGGACCTGAGTACTACTATAATCATCATTTTCATGATGATGAAACCGAAAACTTAGAAATGTTTAGTGGTTAGTTACCAAGTTTCTGAGTCAGAAACTCATACCTATCATTAATACCGTTTTGGAAAACTTCCTTTAGGCAGAATCACTTCTCTGTGACTGTAGTATCTCACTTGCTGTTCCTTCTTTATGAAACACCCTACTGTGCCCTATCCTGCTAACTCCATACTCATTCTTCAGATCTTGGTCCAAATATTTCCTACAGGAAATAGTCACAGCCCTGCAACCTCCAATTTGGGTTGGGAATGTGATGAAATGCTTCCCTATCTTCCCATAGTTCAGTTAGATCTCTTTATTACACTTCGTTGTAATTGTCCATTTACTGTATTCTCATATCTTGGTTAGATATATACTTTAAGTTGCATGCAAGAGAATACCCAACTAACAGTGGCTTAAACAATACAGACCTACAATTATCCACGGGTGGCAGTTCGAGGATTAGTGCAACAGATCAATGACACCATCAAAAACCAAGGCTCTTTCCTTGTTTTGGTCCCATGCTCCTCAGCGATTTGTTTTGTTGTTTACCAGCATTTTTATTTCTCAGACTTGTTGCCACTTGGTTGTAAGATGAGTGCCTCATACAAAAGCATCATGTTGTCCTAGAACTTCCAAAAAGTGAGGGAAAGTCATGCAGAGTCCCTCTCTTTTTAAGCAAAGAAAGAATTTTCCTAAGGATTCTCCACAGACTTCTCGTTGAACAGAAATTAGACCAGCAGTTCTCCCCTCTGTCCCAACACCCCCTTTTCAAGACAGATAATTTGTAATTCTCCTTTACTATCCTGGCATGAAATTCGTACATAATATCATCTACAAAAACAAAAAATAATCTCCATAATAATCTATATATGCCCTAATGGCAATATAGAGGAGAAATAATGAGTTACTAGAAAATAATATGTATTACAATATGCAGGCACACAGGCATATCCATACTACACAAAACGATGTAGTCAGATGCTTGCACCTGTTTATAATGATTTCACAGAACATAATATTTAACCAAATGTATTCAATGTTTTTTCATTTTGACATTTCAAAATATATCATGCAAAAATACATATCATGAATGCATATATATAATAAATGCATTTATATAATTGTATATGTGCATATATATTGCAAATGACATTAAGTGGAGGCTAATGGAATGTATTGGTGACCCAAATATTATTGGAAGCATTGTCACTGCTAATTTTCTGGAATGATGAACAATTCTTGGCAAAGTTCCAAATAAAACAATAATCTCTCCTCTTTTAATAGGATATTTGCATTCCTGGAAAATTCAGAGTATATTAAAACCATACAGAAATTACTTTTGCAGTTATTTGTAAATGGGATTAAGGTCTAGGTTCAGATAAGTATAAAGATGCATGTTACTGTTTTTATGTTTGTGTGTGTGTTATTTACATGTTGTTACTGTTTTTATGTTTTTAAAAACATAAAGCTCTTTAAAGAAAGCTGAGCACTGAAGAATTGACGCTTCTGAACTGTGGTGTTGGAGAAGACTCTTGAGAGTCCTTTGGACTGCAAGGAGATCCAACCAGTCCATCCTAAAGGAAATCAGTCCTGAATATTCATTGGAAGGACTGATGCTGAAGCTGAAACTCCAATACTTTGGCCACCTGATGCAAAGAACTGACTCACTGGAAAAGACCCTGATGCTGGGAAAGATTGAAGGTGGGAGGAAAAGGGGATAACAGAGGATGAGATGGTTGGATGACATCACCGACTCAGTGGACATGAGTTTGAGCAAGCTCTGGGAGTTGGTGATGGACAGGGAAGCCTGACTTGCTGCAGTCCATGGGGTCACAAAGAGTCGGACAACTGTGTGTTATCTCCCTGAATATCTGGCAGCATGTTCAGTGGGGGAGGCTGTAGGATTCTTCGTTGTGAAATTCTTTCCTGTGCAATAAAGGAATCTCATCAATTAGTTGCTAAAAGTGCTTCCCTCCTATGGTGACAATCAAAACACCTTCCCATTTTCTATTGTGCATTTTTTAACAGCTTTATTGAGATTTAACTCACTCATTTAAAAACCTTTCTATTTTTTGATAATAGTAGGTTTACATGCAGTTATAAGAAGTAAAGGAACTAAAGAGCCTCTTGATAAAAGTGAAAGAGGAGAGTGAAAAAGTTGGCTTAAAACTCAACATTCAAAAAAAGATCATAGCATCCAGTCCCATCCCTTCATGGCAGATAGAAGGGGGAAAAGTAGAACAGTGACAGACTTTCTTGGGTTTTGGTATCACTGCCGATGGCGAGTGCAGCCATAAGATTAGAAGATGATTGCTTCTTAGAAGGAAAACTATTACAATCCTAGACAGCATATTAAAAAGCAGAGTCATCACTTTGCTGACAAAGGTCTGCATAATCAAACCTACAATTTTTACAGTAGTCATGTATGGATGTAAGAGTTGAACCATAAAAAAGTCTGAGCCCTGTAGAATTAATGCTTTCAAACTGTGTTGGTGAGGAAGACTCTTGAGAGTATCTTGGACTGCAAGGAGATCCAACCAGTCCATCCTAAAGGAAATCAGTCCTGAAAATTCATTGAAAGGATTGATGCTGAAGCTGAAGCTCCGATACTTTGACCACCTGATGGGAAAAGCCAACTCATTGAAAAACCCTTGATGCTGGGAAAGATTGAAGGCAAAAGGAGAAGGGGGAGATAGAAGATGAAATAGTTAGGTAGCATCGCTGACTCAGTGGACATAAGCTTGAGCAAACTCCAGGATATAGTGGAAGACAGAGAAACCTGGTGTGCTACAGTCCATGGGGTGACAAAGAGTCGGACACAACTTAGTGACAGAACAACAACAAATAGCCAAAGCAATCTTGAGAAAGAAGAATGGAACTGGAGGAATCAACCTGCCTGACTTCAGGCTGTACTACAAAGCCACAGTCATCAGGACAGTATGGTACTGGCACAAAGACAGAAATATAGATCAATGGAACAAAATAGAAAGCCCAGAGATAAATCCACATACCTATGGACACCTTATCTTCGACAAAGGAGGCAAGAATGTACAATGGAGTAAAGACAATCTCTTTAACAAGTTGTGCTGGGAAAACTGGTCAACCACTTGTAAAAGAATGAAACTAGAACACTTTCTAACGCCATACACAAAAATAAACTCAGAATGGATTAAAGATCTAAATGTAAGACCAGAAACTATAAAACCCCTAGAGGATAACATAGGCAAAACACTCTCCGACATAAATCACAGCAGGATCCTCTATGACCCACCTCCCAGAATACTGGAAATAAAAGTAAAAATAAACAAATGGGATCAAATTAAAAGCTTCTGCACAACAAAGGAAACTATAAGAAAGGTGAAAAGACAGCCTTCGGAATGGGAGAAAATAATAGCAAATGAAGCAACTGACAAACAACTAATCTCAAAAATATACAAGCAACTCCTGCAGCTCAATTCCAGAAAAATAAACGACCCAATCAAAAAATGGGCCAAAGAACTAAATAGACATTTCTCCAAAGAAGACATACAGATGGCTAACAAACACATGAAAAGATGCTCAACATCACTCATTAGAGAAATGCAAATCAAGACCACAGTGAGGTACCATTTCACACCAGTCAGAATGGCTGCGATCCAAAAGTCTACAAGCAATAAATGCTGGAGAGGGTGTGGAGAAAAAGGAACCCTCTTACACTGTTGATGGGAATGCAAACTAGTACAGCCACTATGGAGAACGGTGTGGAGATTCCTTAAAAATTGCAAATAGAACTGCCTTATGACCCAGCAATCCCACTGCTGGGCATACACACTGAGGAAACCAGAATTGAAAGAGACATGTGTACCCCAATGTTCATCGCAGCACTGTTTATAATAGCCAGGACATGGAAGCAACCTAGATGTCTGTCAGCAGATGAATGGATAAGAAAGCTGTGGTACATATACACAATGGAATATTAGCCATTAAAAAGAATACATTTGAATCAGTTCTAATGAGGTGGATGAAACTGGAGCCAATTATACAGAGTGAAGTAAGCCGAAAAGAAAAACACCAATACAGTATACTAACACATATATATGGAATTTAGAAAGATGGTAATGATAACCCTGTATGTGAGACAGCAAGAGAGACACAGATGTATAGAACAGACTTTTGGACTCTGTGGGAGAGGGAGAGGGTGGGATGATTTGGGAGAATGGCATTGAAACATGTATAATATCATGTAAGAAACGAATTGCCAGTCTAGGTTCGATGCAGGATACAGGATGCTTGGGGCTGGTGCACTGGGATGACCCAGAGAGATGGTATGGGGAGGGAGGTGGGAGGGGGGTTGAGGATTGGGAACTCATGTACACCCATGGCGGATTCATGTTGATGTATGACAAAACCAATACAGTATTGTAAGGTAAAATAAAGTAAAATTTAAAAAAAAAGAAGTAATGGAGATTTCATACAACTCTTTGCCCAGTCTTCCCCAGTGCTTACACAGATTTCAGAAGTTTTACAAGTGCTCTTTTTTTGGGAACATATATATATATTAATTTCATGTGATTATATCACATGTGTAGAGTTGTGTGACCACCACAATAGTGAAGATATAGAATATTTCCAAGGATCCCTCCTGTTGCCGTTTTGTAACCATATCCACATTCATTCTAGGCTGTACTTCATCATCCCCTAACCCTGATCCCAGAGTGCGAAGTCAAGTGGGCCTTAGGAAGCATCACTATGAACAAAGCTAGTGGAGGTGATGGAATTCCAGCTGAGCTATATCAGATTCTGAAAGATGATGCTGTGAAAGTGCTGCACTCAATATGCCAGCAAATTTGGAAAACTCAGTAGTGGCCATAGGATTGGAAAAGGTCAGTTATCACTCCAATCCCAAAGAAAAGCAATGCCAAAGAATGATCAAACTACCGCACAACTGCACTCATCTCACACACTAGCAAAGTAATGCTCAAAATTCTCCAAGCCAGGCTTCAACAGTATGTGAACCAAGAACTTCCAGATGTTCAAGCTGGATTTAGAAAAGGCAGAGGAACCAGAGATCAAATTGCCAACATTTGTTGGATCATCAAAAAGCAAGAGAATGCCAGAAAAACATATACTTCTGCTTTATTGATTATGCCAAAGCCTTTGTCTGTGTGGATCACAACAAACTGGAAAATTCTTTAAGATATGGGAATACCAGGCCACCTTACTTGCCTCCTGAGAAATCTGTATGCAGGTCAAGAAGCAAGAGTTAGAACTGGATATGGAACAACAGACTGGCTCCAAATCTTGAAAGGAGTACGTCAAGGCTGTATATTGTCACCCTGCTTATTTAACTTATATGTAGAGTACATCATGTGAAATGCCAGGCTGGATGAAGCACAAGCTGGAATCAAGATTGTTGGGAGAAATATCAATAACCTCAGATATGCAGATGACACCACATTTACAGCAGAAAGTGAAGAGGAACTAAAGAGCCTCTTGATGAAAGTGAAAGAGGAGAGTGAAAAAGCTGACTTAAAACTCACCATTCAAAAAACTAAGATCATGACATCCGGTCCCATCACTTCATGGCAAATAGATGGGGAAACAATGGAAACAGTGAGAAACTTTATTTTCTTGGGCTCCAAAATCACTGCAGATGGTGACTGCAGCCATGAAATTAAAAGATGCTTGCTCCTTGGAAGAAAAGCTATGATCAACCTAGACAGCATATTAAAAAGTAGAGACAATACTTTGCCAACAAAGGTCCATCTAGTCAAAACTATGGTTTTCCCAGTAGTATGTATGGATGTGAGAGTTGGACCATGAAGAAAGCTGATCACTGAAAAACTGATGCTTTTGAACTGTTGCATTGGAGAAGACACTTGAGAATCCCTTGGACTGCAAAGAGATCCAACCAGTTAATCCTATTAAAAAAAAAAAAAAATCAGTCCTGAATATTCACTGGAAGGACTCATGCTGAGGCTGAAACTCCAATACTTTGGCCACCTGATGCAAAGAACTGACTCACTGGAAAATACTCTGATGTTGTGAAAGATTGAAGGCAGAAGGAGAAGGAGATGACAGAGGATGAAATGGCTGAATGGCATCACCAACTCGATGGACATGAGTTTGAGCAATTTCCAGGAGTTGGTGATGGACAGGGAAGCCTGGTGTGCTGCAGTCCATGGGGTCACAAAGAGTCAGACTTGACTGAGCAACTGAACTGAACTGATACAGATGGAATCACACTGTTCATAACCTTTGGAGATTGGCTTTTTTTTTCACATAGCATGAATCCCTGAGGATCCGTCCAGGTTTTTGTATCACTAGATGGTTCTTTTTTTATTGCTGAGTGTATTCCATGGTATGGTTGTGCCATAGCTTGTTCAACCATCAGTGAAAAGCATTTAGGTTGACTCCCTTGAATTTGGGGCTATTATGAATAAACCTGCTATGAAAATTCATGTACAGGTTTTTGTGTAAACATAAATGTTCACATTTCTGTAATAAACGCCCAACAGTAGTTGTTGACTTATATGGCAGTTCCATATTTAGTGCTTAAAGAAACTACCAAACTGTTCTAAAGTGACCGTACCATTTTACATGCCCTCCAGCAGCATCGGAGTGGTCTGCTGATCCAGTTTTCCTACTTCCTTACCAACATTTGGTGATGCCATTATTTTTTATTTTAGCTATTCTGATAAGGATGAAGTGATATTTCATGCGGTTATAATTTCCAGTTCCCTAGTGACTAAGGAAATTGAACACCTTTTGTGTGCTTATTGCCATCTCTATATCCTCTTTGGTGAAATGTATGTTCATGTCTTTTGACAATTTTCTAATTGGAGTGATTTTTCTTTCTTTTTTTTTATTAATACTTTTGAGAGTTCCTTATACATTCTAGATACTAGTCCTTTGTCAGATATGTGGTTTGAAAATATTTTCTCAGCCTTTAGCACACATGGCTTCCCCTCCCCACATACATTGCTTTTTGCACAAAATTTGCAGTCTTATTAGCAAGGAAAAAGAGGAAATTTCTGTAATGTTGGCAATCCCTAGCGTCTGCCACATATCACTGTTCTGTAAACTTCATGTAGGCAGGTGCCATATTTATGTTAGTCCTTGCCAAGTCTCCAGCATCTAAACAGTACCTGGCACCAAGTAGGTACTAAATAAATGTTTTTGAAAAGTATGAAGTGACATTCAAAGTTGTACAATTGGCAGAACCAGATTAAAAAGAGAGACTAGTAATTTGGTTCTCTTTTAAACATTAAAAAAAATGTAATTAGTTTCTATTTAGAAAAGAGACCAGGGAAGTACGGAGAAGGAAGACCTTCCTGAAGAATCCAAAAATAATGGTAACTATCTATGGATCCTTCACTTTGTCCTTAAGAACTTCATCTCTTGACTACAAGTGAGTTGTCCAAGTTTTTTTTCACAACCACATTCGTAGTCTCTGAAGAGAAGTTTTCACAATACATTGTATCCAGGTTACATTTCTAGTTAGATTTTAAACACTCCAGTGATATTTCATCAACACCTTTTTAGATCACTGTCTAGGCTGGTTCACCTCTTCTTTTTAATTAAACTTTTTATTTAGGAAAAATTCGAAGATACAGAAAAGTTGTAAGAAAATTATAATATATTTTCTTATGCATATTCCACCGTGATTTATTTAATGTTAACACTTTGCTACATTTGTTTTCTCTCTCTGTTTACATCTGACTTAATAAGCTAAGTTCAGTAGCTCAGTCATGTCCGACTCTTTGCAACCCCATGATGAAGCACGCCAGGCCTCCCTGTCCATCACCATCTCCCGGAGTTCACTCAGACTCACGTTCATCAAGTCCGTGATGCCATCCAGCCATCTCATCCTCTGTCATCCCCTTCTCCTCCTGCCCCCAATTCTTTCCAGCATCAGAGTCTTTTCCAATGAGTCAACTCTTCACATGAGGTGGCCAAAGTACTGGAGTTTCATCTTTAGCATCATTCCTTCCAAAGAAATCCCAGGGCTGATTTCCTTCAGAATGGACTGGTTGGATCTCCTTGCAGTCCAAGGGACTCTCAAGAGTCTTCTCCAACACCACAGTTCAAAAGCATCAATTCTTTGGCACTCAGCTTTCTTCATAGTCCAACTCTCAAATGCATACAAGATCCTCATTATTTTGGGGGAGGTTATTTCATTGAGATACAACTGACATACAACACTGTGTAAGTTTAAAGTGTACAATGTGATGATTTAATTATATCTATCTATCTATCTATCTATCTATCTATCTACATAGAAAAGGCCATGGCACCCCACTCCAGTACTTTTGCTGGAGAATCCCATGGATGGAGGAGCCTAGTGGGCTGCAGTCCATGGGGTTTCGAAGAGTCAGACACGACTGAGTGACTTCACTTTCACTTTTCACTTTCATGCATTGGAGCAGGAAATGGCAGCCCACTTATATGGAACTTCCCTGGTGGTATGGTGGATAAGAATCTGCCTGTCAATGCAGGGGACCCAGGTTTGATCCCTGGTCTGGGAAGATTCCACATGCCTCGGAGCAACGAGGCCCATGGACCACAACTACTGAAGCCCATGCACCTACAGCCTGTGCCCCACAATGAGAGGAGCCACCTCAGTGAGGTGAGAAGGCAATGGCACCCCACTCCGGTGCTCTTGCCTGGAAAATCCCATGGATAGAGGAGCCTGGTAGGCTGCAGTCCATGGGGTCGCTAGGAGTCAGACATGATGAAGTGACTTTTACTTTTCACTTTCATGCATTGGAGAAGGAAATGGCAACCCGCTCCAGTGTTCTTGCTTGGAGAATCCCAGGGATAGGGGAGTGAAGACTATGCTTCGCAATGAGGACCCAGCACAAGCACAAATAAAATAAATAAAATTATAAAAAATGATACATACATTGTAAAATTATTACTATGATAAAGTTGTTTAACACATCCATCACCTCACATAGTTACTTTTTTTTTCTCTGTGGTGAGAGTCATTAAGATTTACTCTCTTCAGTTCAGTCCAGTAGCTCAGTCATGTCCAACTCTTTGCAACCCCATGAATCACAGCACACCAGGCCTCCCTGTCCATCACCAACTCCTGGAGTTCACTCAGACTCACATCCATCAAGTCAGTGATGCCATCCAGCCATCTCATCCTCTGTCGTCCCCTTCTCCTCCTGCCCCCAATCCCTCCCAGCATCGGGGTCTTTTCCAATGAGTCAGCTCTTCACATGAGGTGGCCAAAGTACTGGAGTTTCAGCTTTAGCATCATTCCTTCCAAAGAAATCCCAGGGCTGCTGATCTCCTTCACAATGGACTGGTTGGATCTCCTTGCAGTCCAAGGGACTCTCAAGAGTCTTCTCCAACACCACAGTTCAAAAGCATCAATTGTTTGGTGCTCAACCTTCTTCACAGGCCAACTCGCATGACCACAAGAAAAACCATAGCCTTGACTAGACAGACCTTAGTCGGCAAAGTAATGTCTCTGCTTTTGAATATAGTATCTAGGTTGGTCATAACTTTTCTTCCAAGGAGTAAGTGTCTTTTAATTTCCTGGCTGCGATCACCATCTGCAGTGATTTTGGAGCCCGAGAAAATAAAGTCTGACACTGTTTCCACTGTTTCCCCATCTATTTCCCATGAAGTGATGGGACTGGATGCCATGATCTTCGTTTTCTGAATGTTGAGCATTAAGCCAACTTTTTCACACTCCTCTTTCACTTTCATCAAGAGGATTTTTAGTTCCTCTTCACTTTCTGCCATAAGGGTGGTGTCATCTGCATATCTGAGGTTATTGATATTTCTCCCAACAATCTTGATTCCAGCTTGTGTTTCTTCCAGTGCAGCGTTTCTCATGATGTACTCTGCATATAAGTTAAATAAGCAGGGTGACAGTATACAGCCTTGATGTACTCCTTTTCCTATTTGGAACCAATCTGTTGTTTCATGTCCAGTTCTAACTGTTGCTTCCTGACCTGCATACAGATTTCTCAAGAGGCAAGTCAGGTGGTCTGGTATTCCCATCTCTATCAGAATTTTCCTCAGTTTATTGTGATCCACACAGTGACTCTCAAATATCAATATAGTACTGTTAAGTATAATTACCAGTCCTCATTATTTTTAATTCTAGTTTTCTTTCTGAACAATTTAAATTACAGAGATTAAAACCCTTCAACTCTAAATACAATATGTATGTCTCAAGAACAAGGAAAATCTCTTATACAAGAAGAATACAGTGATCAAATTCAGGAAATTTAAAATTGCTACAGTGCTATCATCTAATTTATAACCCATATTCAAATTTTAGTTATGATCCCAATATTGCTTTTTCAAGAAACTCCCCACAATCCAGAATCTAATTCAGGATTGAGTGCTGCTTTAGATGCCACATCTCTTTAATCTGCTGTGATCTGAAACACTTCCTCTGCCTTTCGTTTTCTTGTATTACGTTGACATTTTTGAAGAATACTGGCCTGTTGTTATGCAGCATGCACTTTAATTCAGCTTGCCTGCTTGTCTCTTTATAATTAAATTTAGAGTATGCGCTTTTGGCTGGACATGAATTCAAGCAAACGCTGGGAGACAGTGAAAGACAGAGGATCCTGGCATACTGCAGTCCATGGGGTCGCAAAGAGTCAGACACAATTTAGCAACTGAATACCCTGTGCTTTGGGCAGGGGCACTACATAAGCAATGTTGTGTCCTTTTCAGTGCATCATATCAGGAGACACATGATTTTATTTAGTTCTCTTTTTGGTAACTGAGGCAACTCTAAAATCAAGGCAGGGTTTCAATCCCAAGTCTGTGGGACTCTAGCGATTGTGTTTTTACCCTTCCACAGTTTTGTGTTTAAACATGTTCTCAGTTACTGTGAATGGAGGGGGGTCATGCAGGCTCCCACATCTTTCTAAATCTTCTCAGTAAGGCTTCCCAATAGCTAAGTCCTGAGTGTCCTTCTAATCCACACTTTAATTCTAAATAGGAACACCTATTTAATTATTAATGGCTCTGAAATAAAGACCATGTCTTAGAAAACCAGCATTATGATGAGGATGAACACTTGCCATCTGGCAGCTCCCCTTGGAAGCCATGGCTGAGCCTGGTGACAGGTAAAGTAAGAGCAGTTGGCTGCCCGCCCTTGGCATAAGAAATCAAAGGGAGCCATTGTACACCCAAAGCAGGTAAGCACGTGTCCTTCCCATCTAGTCAAATGGAACACAGTTGAGAGTTTCTTTCCTTCAGCTGACAAGAGTAGGCCACACAGTAAAAGCTTTTAGAAAACTCACCCATACTCTTGACTCTTGCCAGCAGCTGGTTAAAAATGTCAGTGCAGGCTTGCAAGGGCAGAACCCTATCCTTGGAACTGAGATAAGACATAAAATAAATAGAAAAGACTCTTATTCCTCAGATCCATATATCCTTTTCCAAGGGAAAAGGCAGAATTGCCATCACTAGAATGACATAGGACTTTCAGAAGTAGTGTTATGAGCTGAATTGTGCCCCGCCCCTCAAATGCATATATTAAGTCCTAACCCCCAGTACCTCAGAGTGTGACGTGATTTGGAATCAGGGTCACTGAAGAAGAGATTAGTTAGGATGATGTCAGGCAAGGTAACCCCTTCCAATATTCTTGCCTGGAGAATCCCCATAGACAGAGGAGCCTGGCTGGCTACAGTCCATGGGGTCACAAAGAGTCAGACACAACTGAGTGGCTTATGAGCACGCACACATGTACAGACACATTCTGCGGTGGGTCTTATGATTGGGTCCTTATGACCATGTCTCCAGTGGGGACCCCAGTAACTGGTGTCATGAGAAAACAGGGATGTGGATAAACAAAGGGGAGGCAGCCGTGTGAAGAGAGGGACACACACAGGGAGAACGCCATGTGAACAGGAAGGCAGAGATCAGGACGATGTGCCTACAAGCTAAGGAGAAAGGCTGGGAACTGATTTCTGCTTCACAGCCCTCTGAAGGAACCCACCCTCTCAACACCCTCTTTTCAGGTTTCCAGCCTCCAGAACTGTGAGACAATACATTTCTGTTGTGGAAGCCATCCAGTTTGTTGTATTTTGTTATGGTAGCTGCTGGACACTAACACAAATACCTTCTTGGAATATCCAAGGTGCAGTGGAACCAGCATAGTAGAATACTCAAGAGACTAGGATTTTAATCCCAGCTTAGCCCCAAACCCATTGTGTTGTCATATCCGAATGACTAACTCTATCAGGCCTCAGCTGTAAAACTAATTGGTTGAAGCAAGTGCTCTTCCAGGTTCAAGAATTATTTTGCATAGTCTGTGATTGTATGTTTCCTCTTAGGACATATACACTTTCCTTTGTTCCTCTCACGAAAGGAATCAGGATGTCCTATTCATATTAGACTTCCTAAAGATCTCTGCTTTCAAACTATGGTGCAAGAGAAGACTCTTGAGAGTCCCTTGGACAGCAAGGAGATCAAACCAGTCCATCCTAAAGGAAATCAGTCCTGAATATTCATTGGAAGAACTGATGCTGAAGCTGAAGCTCCAATACTTTGACCACCTGATGCAAAGAGCTGACTTGTTGCAGAAGACTCTGATGCTGGGAAAGATTGAAAGCAGGAAGAGAAGGGGACGACAGAGGATGAGATGGTTACATAGCACCACTGACTCAATGGACATGAATTTGAGCAAACTCCAGGAGATAGTGGAGTTCAAAGGGACCTGGCAAGCTATATAGTCCATAGGGTTGCAAAGAGGCAGACACGACTTAGTGACTGAACAACAGCTATTTGAATTATGAAATGACTCAGCTTTCAAAAGTAATTTTCTCTAGGAATTTTGTAAATAGCAAGCTATCCTATAAATTCAAAACTATAACTCACATTTAAAAATTCAACTGATGGAAATGAGCCTTGTAAAGTGGTGCCCTGGATACTTTCATTTGGTTCAACCCTTATTTAAGTACTACTTACTGCATTCAGGAATGGGGAGGAGGACTTCCTCGTGGTCCAGTGGCTAGTACTCTGTGCTCCCAATGCAGGGACACAAGTTCCATCCCTGGTCAGGGAACTAGATACCACATGCCACAACTAAGAGTTTACATGCTGCAATAAGGACACGGTGCAGCCAAATGAATAAATAATAAAAAAGAAAAAGAGTGATGGATTCAACCTGCCCTTGAGAGGCTCGTAAATAGATAATGTCACTGTAAATGATAATAAAAGTAATAATAGCTAATACCCATTAAAACGTGTTAAGTAGTTTACATACATTATCTCAATTATATTCTCAGAACATCCCTATAAGGCGCTTGTATCAGTTGGGATGTTTTTGCATGCACGTGTGCTAAGTCGATTCAGTAGTGTTCAACTCCTTGCGACTCCATGGACAGTAGCCTGCCAGGCTCCTCTGTCCATGGGATTCTCCAGGCAAGAATACTGCAGTGGGTTGCGATGCCCACCTCCAGGAGGTCTTCCCAACCCAGGGATTGAACCCACATCTCATGTCTCCTGCGATGGCAGGCGGGTTCTTTACCAATAGTGCCACCTGGGAAACCCCAGAATGTTTCTACATGCAAACAAAAGAAACCTCCAACTCAAACTGGGTTAAAGTCAAGCCACTGCTTATACCCACTGAAGTACTTGCATTTTCTCAGAAACATTTAGCCTGCCTGGACGTCATCATGACTCCATACAGAATCAGAAAAAGGTAGCACTTCCTGAATGGCTCACATCTCCGGAGCAAGCAGCCACAGTGACCAACAGACATTTCTCTGGTAGATGCTCTCAGCCAGGCCCTGGGCCAGGAGCTAGGGACAGAGAAGAGATTAGGATGACTCCAGGCTTGTCCCTTAGTCTCACTGAAAGGTAAACAGACAATGACCAAGTTCCCAAAGAGTCAGAAAATGACTTTACTGGAAGACAGCAGTGTTTGAACTCAGAAACTTTGTGATGGACCTTTCCCAGGCAGCATTGCTGATATTTAATATCCATTTCCTGTCTCTCCTGCCCAAATGATTCTGATCTCCTTTTGGGCAATTCAACCCTTCCCCACCACCCCCATTCATAGGTCTGCCATGAGGCTCAGTACTTAGTCCAGAATTTGAGGATTAACATAATCAGAAGCAACAAATCACTACAAGAGTTTTGAAAAAGGAAGCTTTCTTTTTTCCTCTAGAAGTTATAGGGAGTGAGGTTGTGACATCTGGAACTGCTGCAGCCATTTTTTGCCACCACAGTGGTGATCCTGGAGCCGTGGGGCTCACTGTGTGAAACCTGAGAATAAAGCCAAGACTGTGGAAAACACACACAAGAGACAGAAACACTGAATCTTGGTGTCATCCTTTTGGGTTGTGGATCAAGCCCGACCTGTTCTCCCCGGTTAACCTCCTCTGGAAATTTTTTTGGTTATGTGAGCCAGTAACCCCCTCTTCATAGGTTGAAGCAATTTGTGTTTTGTTTGTTTGTTTATTGTAACGTGCATTGAAAGATCTGATAGCTATTTATTAGCTGTGTAACTTTGGACAAATTACTTCCCTGAGCGGCAGCCTTTCCAGTTGTAAACTGGCAACAATAACAACGACGACTTGGATAGTTGTGCCAATTAGATGTATGGGAGGGACTGTATTAGTTCCTAACAGAGGCTGTAACAAATTACTACAGATGTTGTGGCTTAAACAACACAATTTTATTGTCTTAAAGTTCTGGAGTCCAGAAATCTGAAATGGATTTCACTGGGTTCAAATCAAGCAATTGGTAGGGCTGCGTTCCTGTTGGAGATGCTAGGGAAGAATCAATTTTCTTACCTTTGCAGTTTCTAGAGGCTGCTCTCATTCCGTGGCTAGGGGTTCCCTTGCATCTTTAAGGCCAGCAATGGTCTCACTCGGACCTCTGGCTTCTATCATCACATCTCTTCCTCTGACTCTCCTGTCCCCTTCTTTCACTTTTTAAGCAGATTTGTGATTATATTGGGCCAACTGGATAATCCAGGATAATCTCCCCATTTTAAGGTCAGCTGATTAACAATTTAATTCCATCTGCAGCCTTCATTCCCTCTTGCCATGTGATATAACGGGTTCCAGGGATTAGCATGTGGGCATCTTGGGAGGTGGGGTAGAGGGGATTATTCTGTTGACCACAGGAGTCTACCCTGTTGTGGATGTATATCCAGGACTCAGTGAATTACTTCCATAGACTCTAAAGCACAGATGACAAACATTTAACCCCAGTTAGTGGGAATCAAAGATTTCTTAGAGAAGATGACATATAAGCTGAGTCCATTCTAAACTAATGTCTGCCATTATCAAATACCTCAGATGTTCTGCCAGATGGTTTGCATAAAGAATTTGGAATCCTCATAATAATGTTGAAGATAAATCTTATCATTAGCCCTGTTGTACAGATTTAAAAACTGAGGTTCCAGAAAAGTGGAAAAATAAGATTCCTTGTTGTCACTCATTAATTGATGGAACTAGGAGTGGTCAGTTTTGATGCAAGCAAAAGAAGGAAAAAAATGCTCCAAAACTCTTGGGGGCACAGTCAGGAAAGGCAAGCCCAGAAGGAGCCTTGCAGTGTGGTTTTGCAGGTTTCCTTGGATGCCAGAAGGGATGTTTGAGGAAAGAGTGAGGAAGGGTGTAGGGATGTAAAAGGAATCGGGAATGATATGGAGACCATATTCCATTTAATATAGAGATTTCATAAGCCCTTTTACAAGGTCAGAGGAAGAAGCAAAAATAGAAAACTGTCCAGTTTAAGGGCTTGCTGTTTGAGCATGGGTCTTAAACTGGAGTTCCGCCAGTGAGTTATCCAGTGAGATGAGAGCCTAGCAAAATGGGAAAACAGGGTCCCCATTCCACATCCCTTTTGGAAAAGCAGGCCAGGTGCCCTGGGGCTGGGCATCTTAGAGTCACCCAGGGCTCTGCTGTGCTGCTCTGCACATGGATCCGATGGTTTGCAACCCAGAGAACACACAGTGTCGTTCTGGAGGCACGTTGTAGGCTGCAGTTAGGCAAATAGCCTCTGGGAGGCAGCAGCGTGAGGCATTGTCTGAGAATGCTACAGCGACAGGAAGATCTTGGCATCAGTGGTGAATGAAACACTGAGGGAACAATCAAGGAATGAAGTTCCCAGTTGTATCCTCTAACATGGCAATGAAAACTGCCTTTTTCTTTTTTTACACTTAGGACACCCAAATGGCCCATTCAAAGCAGCCATCCTACTAGGCTTGATAATCTATTCTAAGAGTTTGTCCCCATTCAAAACACTGCATCAACCTTTCTTGCAGAATGCCTTTCAGAGCCCAGAGCTGGACTAGATGGGTCAGATTTAAGGGAGAGCATTCATCTGGGGGCTGTTCATCTAAAGCTCATGTTGTTAAAAGCTAACCTTTCCTCCCTATGTCCCAGGCCCCCTGGGCCTTACTCCTGCAAATGTTTGTTCTGGCCCCACAGATAAGAACTACCACCAGATTACTGTAGTGGGTTCCTGACTGGTCTCAAAACAACAGCCAGAGGGAGTCTGTCCAGAGGGAGCTAGCTCTTGTCACCCTCTGCTCAGAAGTCTGCACTGGCTTCCATCTCGGAGTAAAAGCCAAAGTCCTCACTGTAGCCTCCAAGGTCCTATGTGATCTGTCCCCCACCTTTCTAAAAAATTATTTATTTATTTGACTGTGCCAATCTTAGTTGCCACACAAAGAATCTTCGATCTTCGTTGCCATGTTCAGGATCCTTTTTTTTTCTCTTTAAGTTGCAGTAAACTCTTGGTTGCAGCATGTGGGATCTAGTTCCCTGACCAGGGATCGAATCCCAGCCCCCATGCGTTGCAAACAGGGAGACTTAGTCACGGGACCACCAGGGAAGACCCTGCTCCCTTTCTTGACCGCCCTACCTTCTCTCCTCCCCCATAACTCCACATCAGCCTCACTGGTCTCTTTGCTATTCTTCAAACACCAAGCACAGTCCATTCTCCAGGCCTTTGCACTTGCAGATCCCTCTGTCTGGATCACTCCTCCCAGATATCTGTATGACTTGCCCTTTCTGTATGACTTTCTCTGGCTCCCTGCTCCATTTGACCTGCTAAGTGAGGTTCTTCCTGACCACCCAACACATTTGGCATATCTCAGCTCTCCTTATGCTCATTACTCTGCTTTATTCCTCTCTGTAGCACTTACAACGGAGAAGGCGATGGTACCCCACTCCAGTACTCTTGCCTGGAAAAATCCCATGGACGGAGGAGCCTGGTAGGCTGAGTCGAACACGACTGAGTGACTTCGCTTTCACTTTCCACTCTCATGCATTGGAGAAGGAAATGGCAACCCACTCCAGTGTCCTTGCCTGGAGAATCCCAGGGACGGGGGAGCCTGGTGGGATGCCGTCTGTGGGGTCACACAGAGTCGGACACGACTGACGCAACTTAGCAGCAGCAGCACTTATAATGATCTCACATGCTATATGTTTAACTCACTATTTCTGTCTATCTCCTACTAGAATGTGGGTTCCATGAGGGCAGGGACTTGATCCCTGGTGCGTAGACTTGGCACATGGGAGGTGTTCAGTTAATATTTGATGAGTGGATGCATGAATCAATTCACTGAATAGGCAAACTCAAAGAGCATACTTAACTTGTTTTTCTGAATGCAGAGTGGAGAAAATCAGAGGCAGGGACCTCTACTGATCTCTGGTCAAATCCATCTCTGTGACTTCAGTTAACTGAGCACTTAAAGGTTCAAACTGGAAAGGTTTTTACCAATTGAAGGTATGCCTTGTGGTGTCAGCAACAGCAGTTCTGGGAAATTGTTTAAAAACAGAGGCTAGGGATTGCCCTAGTGGCCTAGTGGTTAAGAATCTGCCTTGCAGTGCAGGGGACTTGGGTTTGATCCTTGGTCTGTGAACTAAGATCCCAGGTGTCTTGGGGCAACTAAGCCACAACTACTGAGCTTGCACTCTAGAGCCTGTATTGACAATAAGAAAAGCCCACATGCCGCAAAGAAGACCCAGCGCAGCCAAAATCAAAACTAAATAAAAGCAGAAGCCAGACAAGCTCCTCAGATCCACGCAGCAGAGAGCCCCAGAGCTCTAGGGAAAGCATCTCAGTTCTGGGCCACACAAAAACTCACGCTGCCCCCTAGTTTTAGGACCCAGAATACCTTTGTGTGTCTTGGAAATGGGGTGACTTGCTCCTGACATTCAGAAAGAGCTCTAAGGAATCAATATAGTGTTGCATGGTAGGAATTCAAGTTTGACTTCCAGGCCCCTGGGACCTGACTGATGTCTAACCTGAGTTCCAACTTGACCTTCTAACCTGGCATCCACCTGCACCCCACTGCCCAGGGTTCCAGAATCAACTTTGATTACAGTAATTTTCCTGCTTAAAGTCCCTAGTCTCTACACAAAGGCCAAAGTCTCTAGTCTGATATTTGAGCCCTCTGGTACAGTTCAGAACACCTGTTTCCATTCTTGTTAATGTCTCACCTTTCCGGCTGCATCATCTCACATGGCCATCTAACAGGTCCCCAAGCTTCCCCATCTCAGCATTGGCTCTGTTGCCCAGCCTCCCCCTTGTCTCCCATGCCAGAACACCACCCCCTTCCTCCCCAGCTACACAGAATCACCCAGCGCCCATTGTCCTTGTTTTTCTGAAGTCTTCCCAATCTTCCACATCTCAGTAGGATCACTTCTCTCTCAACATGGATGACATCCTTTTCTGAGCCTTTTCTAAAAGATGTCTTTGCAGACTTAGGGGAAGGGCCCTTTAAGCCCAGACAGTGCTGTGCGGAAGGGTGGTTGGATTGAGAGGGCTTGGCAGGGTGGCCGAAGACCCCTTCAGCATGGCTGCTTCACTTTGGCCTGATCTCTGGAATCCCTCTTCCAACATGCTGGCCTTTGACCTTTGGAGCCCCACTGTAAACATTCCCCCTGCTCCTGGCATCAAGGACCATTCCCTGTCCTTCCTCTGGTCTTTGCTTTGCCTGCTCATCCCTGGGTCTATCCCCTCAGTGGAACTCAGTACTGAGAGTATCAACCTCCCAGCACCAGGTGTGTTATTAGCACTGAACATTTTCTATTTTCATACAAGGCGGCCCCCAGACACAAGACCGCTGCTGTATCTGGTGTTCAAATATCCCAGACTAGAAGAAAAATTGGCTGTACTGATATTATTGAAAGATGATCTTGTCATGCAATGTGTATATAACTTTAGGGATTTTCAAGGGTAATTCTGACTACAGAAGATTTTACTTTGTGCTGACTTTAGAAACTAGACCTATATAAGCTGTCAGTCCAATGTGTATAGTTCATGAGATCATTAGGGATAAGACTCTGGACAAACAGCTGCTCTCCACAGGTAGGTGCCTTTGTATATTATCTCCTGAGTCCCAGGATGTCTTTCCCTGTAGAGGGTGAGCCCACCGTTAAGTTTCAGAATCATAGATCTGAGCACTGGAGGGAGATGGGGGCTTGCACCAGGATTCCAGCCTTTTTTTTCATATGGCACAGGGGACCTGTCCTCTCTGCAGTGGAAGGGCAGAGTCTTAACCCCTGGACCTCCAGGGAAGTCCCTCCAGCTCTTTTTGTTAGATGATGCAGCTGAGGCCCAGAGAGAGAGAAAAGGGTGGGGGGACCCAGTTTTCCAGTGATTCTTGGGGCACATCTCTTTTCTCTGAGCCCCACCAGTTGTCCCTGGAAATAATAAGAAAGAAGACAGGATTGGGAGAGCACGTGTTCCCCGTGGAAAGCATCAAACTGCCCTAAGTTAAAGGCTTCCTTTGGTTTAGCTCCAAGTCGTATATCTCGGGAGTAGTCTCAGCCAGTGCATGCTCTTGCAACAGGTCCTGATGGACCTCTCTTCTGCTTCATAATGAATCAACACCAAAGTTATGGAAGGCAGTAAACTTGCCCAGGATTCTCACCCTAGACAGAGCTTACACTGGGACATTTGCCTGAAAAATTGCCAACATCAGAATGGGCCTGGAGATGCTTGTAGGCTTATGCAGCAGCTCAAGAGTTAAGTTTCCATGGCAAAATCTGAGAATTATTTTTTTAATATAATTTTATTTATTTATGGCTGTGCCGGGTCTTCACTGACATTCAAGGGCTTTCTCCAGTTCTAGAGAGTGGGGCTTCTCCTCTGTTGCGGGCCCTAGAGCACACAGATTTCAGGAGTTGTGGCTCACAGGTTTCAGCTGTGAGCTGTGGCTCACAACATGTGGACTCTACCTGGACCAGGGATTGAACCTACGTCCTCTGCATTGGCAGGCAGATTCTTATCCACTGTACCACCTGGGAAGTCCAAAATCTGAGAATTCTGAATTCTCTTGCTCTTTAGGAAATACTTTCATATTGCACAAAAATGTAATTACTTGTTGACTGAATACCAAAGAGCTGGGAATCAGAGGACTAACATTTATTGAGTTTTACTACGTGCCAGGTGCTTTTGACATGTTAGTCATTGCAAAAACCAATTAAAACAGGCATTAGGAGGAGGAAAATGAAGCTCAGAGAGGGTAAGTGACTTGTCTAAGGCGACACAGGCAACAGGTAGCAGTCAGGTTTGGAAACCAGGTTAGCCTAACTCAGATGAAAGAAGTTTTCCTAATCCCATAGTTTCTTCTTTTTGGAAAAACATTATAGATACCAGGACATTGGTTATATGTGGTCTAGACTCCCAACAAATGCAGGAATTCCTTCTAAAACTTCAGACAGAAAAAAGTGGAGCAGGTAGATAGGGCACTGAGATGGATGTCTGTATTCATGGATTATGATTTTTGACTCCGTCTTGGACAACCCAAGTTCATCTGTCTCTGAAGGCTGAACTAGTCTCCTAAGTCTCCCAGCCCTAAAAGTAGGTGATTCTGTAGCAAACACTGTGGATGACTCATGTGATTCCTTTCTGGACTGTAGGGGCTGAACCACTAATGATTACATTTCCAAGCTCTTTTGTAGGGCAGGATCTTGTTATAATTTACAGTCTGCTGGTCAAATGCATTCATCTGGGACTCATTCAGAACTGAATTATGTGGAGAAAGGGGTGGGGCAAGGACATCTGTTTTGCTGGCACAGAAAGGGGTAGAGTTGGCCTGATTCTGGGGCAAGCAGGGGAGGACAGCGTCCTGATTGTCACTTAATAACAGCGCCTGCAGTTGCTCAGCTCTGCAGAGTAGTTTTGTGAATTGCACTTGTAAACTCAGACTAGACAGCATCCCAGTGTTTCATTAGGCTCTATCTATCTCTTTGTATCAGCAAGGACTCTATAGTAGAGGACAGAATCCCTTCTAGTTCATTTAAGCAGAAAATGATTCACTACAGGGTAGGAAAGGGCTTAGAGCTGAAGACACCTCGTAGTTTGAAATCATGTGAATGACTCTGAAAGGGTCCAAGGGAGCTGCTACCTCGTCAATGATCAGGACGCCAATGGCTCCAGACCACACGGATGCTGCCACCGTCCAGAAGCCTCTAGGGTTATCAAACTGTCACAACCGGGAGGCCACCGTGATCAGAAACCAGAACCACAGTTGCAGCTTCAGAGGCACACTGTGCCCACTAGCCTTGCCAGTGAATTTGTCATACTCTGCTTCCCAATACTCACAAAGTTAGTGACTGGACACTGAAATTTCTGCAAGGGCTGCTGAAAATATCGGTAGACCCAGCAAAGTTGTGGCTTCCTCATATCTACCTTCTGTGCCAGCCCACCTGCAAGCCTGGCAAACACAGACTAGCTTTCCAGTCTTGTCATTAGAGGAAGACAAAGAAGACGGCAGAACTGATGCTAAGCACAGTCTACCGTTATAAACCCTTTTCTGTTAAAACTCACTGGAGGACACTCAGATGTCTACGCACCAAGACCCCTCACCAAGCAGGCTCTTCTCTGGTGCCAGGGCACTGATCACGAGATGCCTCTTGACTACATGAGTGTGATCATGGAAACATTTTCTTTTATGTTTTAATTTTTTTAAATTAAACATCTTACTTTGTATTGGGAGTACAGTCGATGAACAATTCTGTGATGGTAAAACATTTTCTTGTCTGTTGTGCTGAAACCTGCACTCCTCTGCCTCACCTGTCCCAGGTTTGCTTTCTGGCACCAAACAGGATGAGTCAGCCCCCTAGGTTCACATCCGGAGATCTAAGGATGGTGACGATGACATTCCCCACACTGCACAGCAGCACCGAAAAGCCTGACTTTCAAATGAAAAACTGTTGAGGAGAGCCAAGCACCAAAGCAAAGGCAGAGGTGGCCCAGGATGAAAGAGATGGCAAGGCTGACCACCAAGAGAAGTATTCAGGGCAGCTCAGTGAAGGCAAAACCACAGCCATTTGGCAACTCCCAGTCTTTTGAGAGGCTGGAGAAACCAATTAATTCAAAATGTATTATATACAGTATGCTAAATTGGTCACCAGAGGGAGTCTAGATATAACAGGGTCTTTGGCTAAAACCGTCATTATAACGGTTAGTATCTGGAGAGCTTTCCCCCCTGCTTTCAACCGAAGTGTTCCAAGCACCTTGCCACCCCTGGTCTCATTAACAAACAAGTGCCTCCGTGAGCTAGGCAGGTGGCCAGTCTCATTATCCCACTTTTTAAAGAAGGGCACCTAGAGGTCAAGTGACTTTTTTCAACATCATGCTAATTAAAACCTTCTGTAGCTGTTATTTGCAAGATCATGGGCTCCTTAAAAGCTTTGTCAGTGATTTAAAAAGCCAAATTCACTCACGACTGCTTTGCCACTCTCATTAAGGAGAGAAGTCAAAAATGAAGAGAAGGGAGGCAACTTCCCCTCATTTTGGTTATGCTTAAAGGTTAAATAATTTGATAAAGTAAACTAACCACCTTTAGAGCTAGAAATTATTTATTCATACTTCTTGATTTCCTATGTTAAATAAATATTATGGACTATATAGAGATTGAAAACTTGACGCCTCAAGACACACAATCCAGCTGGGAAGGGCTGTATGCGTGAGCCATTTCTGGCTGGGCTGATGCAGAAAAACTGCATTAAGAGATGGCAAAGGACAGGAAAAACATGATACAAAGTGGTAGACCTGCCCTCCTTGCTGTGGGAGCCTTCTGAGGAAGTGACCAAGGAATTTTGGACGCCCTGGTTCTTCTCCTGGCCCTTGCTCCGCCTCCCAGTGTTCGCATAGTTTCGGGGGCAGTTCAGTATCTTTCCAGTAAATTCCATTTTGGCTTAAGCTCGCTGAGTCTCTGGCTGATAAGGAATACTTTCTGGGCAAAAGCAGTGAGTGAATCATGTCCTGGAGAAAGGAAAGACCAGGCCTTTCAGGGAGAGATGGAACATAAGATTTGAATGACAAGGTTTGAACCACTAAATCTTTTTATACTAGATCCTTGCCAGATGGTACAAGTACCAAACACATATTTTAGAAGTGTGCTGCCCACATGTAAAATATTACCATGGGAGGAAGCTGAGTAGAGGGTACACAGGACCTCTGTATTATTTTTGCAACTTTCTGTGAGATTACAATTATTTTAAAATAAAAGGGTTTTTGTTTGTCTGTTTGCTTGTTTTTAAAGCGCATTGTTTTTGATATGACTAGTGGAGACTGAATTCCCACCTCCTCTCCTAAGGTGTGTGGTTGGGGCAGGTTCACAGTCAGGGAAAGGAAGAAGCCGACACCAGAGGTGTAAGCTTAACCAAAACCACACTGGGAAGCCGGCTGGGGGCCGTGTCAGGAAGTGGAGGAAATCCAGGAGCCTAAGGTTAGGATCAAGCCAACTCAGTGTGCCAGGCATTCAGGACCAGGGGGAGAAGGGGAGGGCAGAATAGTTGGGAACTTCAGGCTGAGATGCGAGCAATTGCCTCCTGGGTCCACTACTGTCTGAAATTTGCTCTTCCAGGCTGCTGGGGTGTGATGCAGGGGTGTGTTAGCCACAACTTAAAAAAAAAAAAAAAAGGGAGAGAGGTGAAGACACAAAAATAGGAAGAGGGATTCAAGGATAAAGTGGAGAAGAGAAAGATTGCTCTGCTTGCTGACCAGACACGAGACACTGAGCCACATCATCCTGTGGATTTCATTTAATCCTCATGTCACCTCTTCATGGAAGGTGGTACCATCTTCAGCGAATAGATGGAGAAAAGCAGCTCAAAATGACTTGCGTTAGACTGTACAGCTAGTAGGTGGCAGAGCAGATCTGCCAGACTCTAAGCCCTCTGGAGTGATGCCCTCGAAGCCAGGAGCTGCTTCCACCCCAGCCCCTCTGCAACTCTAGTGGCATAGAGCTCTTTCCCCTCAAGGTACTAATGATGTCTGTCACCTCACCCACAGCACAACCGGTTCTTGGTGAAGCGGCCTCCTGTCCACTCTGCCCTCAAGTGGGCTTGCTGTGTTTTATATGGAGAACCCCCAGGGTGGTTACTGTACTGGAAGATAGGCCATCTAGAACTGGCTATGGCTAGAGCAATTGCTGGACCCAAGGGCATGTACATTACTGATTTTGATGAATTTTGCCAAGCTGCCCTCCTGAGGGTTTGCACCAGATGCTCCCACACCCTTTGATACCCACTGTCATCAGGGTTTTGATCTTTTCCGATCTTGGGATACTTTTTTAAAAATCAGCATTATTGAGATATAATTTACATATGAGACTCAGGGTAGTTTTAAGTCACTCCCCCTTTTAATAGGCTTCCCAGGTGGAACAGTTGTAAAGAGTCTGCCTGCAATGCAGGAGTCACACTCAGTTTCCATCCCTGGGTCAGAAAGATCCCCGGGAGGAAGACATGGCAACCCACTTCAGTATTCTTGCCTGAGAAATCTCATAGACAGAGGAGCCTGGAGGGCTACAGCCATGGGGTTGCAAAGAGTCGGACATGACTGAACACATATGCACTCTCCCTCTTTACAAGTGTGGCTTCCATATCTTAATATGGTTAAATGATGGGGGCGGGCACTTAAGGCCCCTTCAGTGAAAAGAGTTCTGCCCTGCTCAGTATCTTACTTTAGCACAAATCCCCCATTTGTGTGGGACAATCACACTTCCTTTCTATCCCCATTAAAATGCCAGCAGTTGTCACTGGGGTCTTTTCTGGTTTTAAACCAAAGACTGAATGAGCGTCGTGTACATTATCCTGTCTGATGCTCACAGTTCTATGAGGTGTTTATTATTTCCATTCTAGGAATAAGGAAGTGGAGGAGACACAGTAAGCCAGTGGCAGTGCTGGCTTTAAATTCAGGTCAGAATCCATAGCCCTCTTCTGATTCTCTCTCACTGTGATTGTTGGACTTGGAGTCAGACCACCAGGACTTGCATCCCAGTTCAGCCATCAGTTGCTGCAGAACACAGAAAATCTTGTCCTCTCAGAAAATCTTGTCCTCTCTCCAAGCCTCTATGCGAAGAGTGGTTGGAGTTGCCAACTTCCATGACCTGAGTGGGAGAATGGGGCAGGCAATAATCTAAGATTGTCTAGACCCCAGTCTTTTTCATTACTCATCAGAGTGAGTGAGTTGCAAAGCAGAGGAAAAAGCAAAACCTCTGCTCCAGCAACACAACACAGCAGCACTTGCCGATGCATTCAGTCCTGAACCCTGCGGACGGGTGGCTGAGGGGGGAGAAGGTCCATATTTCAAGTATTCATGCAACACATGCAAGGCAGTCCAGCTTGTCAAGAGGCTTTTCTTGTCCCAGGAACCAATTATGAAGGCAGGTGGAAGTAGTTATGCTTGTTGAGAGAAACAGGGCACAGGAACTTGCTCAGAGGCCCTGAAAGATGATGAGAATGAAAACCAGATTCCACGGGGTTATGGGAGAGAGTAAACTAGAGCTGCCATTTAGTTTTAGAACCTGGCGTGGGGGGCGGCGGGGGGTGGTGGGGGGGTGGGGCACACATCTGAAGGGGAGAATGAAGCATAGACAGTCAAGTGTTTCACTCAAGCGTTACGACTTGAACACAGATTCCCTATGCAATTCATACCATCTCCCTACACCCCCCTGTGACCAGCCAATCTGCTTTCCCACCAACTCACAGGGAGACAGGAAGGTCTATCAGGCTGGAGAGGAGACACAGAATGGAGTTAAGTCGTGGTGATGCTAATAGGATACATCTGCCTTTGTATAATTACCCTTTGGATATTTAGTTATAATGACTCTGTGTTTTTTGCTCCACAATTTGCTGGAATCTGCAGAGACAGAACTTTACTATAAAGAAGATAAATGAAACATTCCAAAGATGTGGTTCAGCCTAGGACCATGTGATTTTTACCCAGCGCTTGTAAAACATCTCTGTCCTTTTAAACCCCTCTCAGCTGTACAGCACATAAACTTTGCTTCCTTAGGGAAGCTTGGTGACCAGCAGTCTCTGAAATGTGCTGGTCTCCATGTTGGTCACAGTTCTGGTTATATTTCACCACTGGACTGGGTGAGGGAGCTATGCTGGGCAAAGTCTGGTGGTGCTCTACAGTCAGTTATGAAGCATATTGTGAGAAATTGGGGTAGGAAGGAGAAACGACAGCAGGAAAGCCAGCCCACAGGCTGCTGAACATTGGATCAGCCACCTTCTGTTGTTACTATCCATTCCTTAGGTTGCTAACACCTGGGGAAAAAAGATACAGATTTTTACTATAGTTCTGAACCAAGATACAAAGGTAGAACCCCAAAGATTTGGAGTCTCAGTTCTGCTTATCAGCTGTTGACCCTGGGCAAGTTACTTCACTTCTGAATCTGTTTATTCAATAGCAAAATATGAACAACAATAGTACATACATTATAGGGCTATTAAGAGGATTAAATGAGATAATACAAGTAATCTGATTAGCACATTATGAGGACTCAGAAAATGATAGTATACTGATTACACATGTTTCATCAAAGCAATGATGTCATAAGATGCACCATTTTCTGTACCACTAAAAAAGAAATTTTACCTTTAACACAAGGCTTTCTCATGTAGAATTTTTAAACATGTCTGTAATTAAAAAAACCTCTCATTTATTTAGACATGGATGTTTGATAATATATTATTTTTGTACCTACATAAGGGGAAAAAAAGTAAGCAAAATGAATTCCCTTCAGAAGACAGTCACTTGTTAATTCAGCATCACTAATGACCATATTTTCACATAATATTGTCCTCTGAGCCATTAAGAGTGAGTGACACACCATTTATTAAAAAGAGGGGGGTGATCTTCTCTACTGTCTCCAGAATTTCCTTACAAGCCAAAGATCCCCATGCCCAAGGTTTATGCACGTGTGTGGACAGAGAGAGCTGTGTGTAATGGCCTGCCAACCGTGATTGTATGATGTATCCGGAGTGCAGAGACATCAAAGTGTGGGGAAAGTGTGCATCTGATAATTCATAAGATCTGGTATCCCCAGTGTGTTACAGTCAGTTGTGAAGCATACTGTGAAATATTTGTAACTATCAAAGCTTGAAGCTTGTGAATGGCTTCCTTAAAATATATCACTACGTTCAATATAATTATTCTTCATGGCAGAGTTACTACCAGTTATTTTTACACCAACATAACATTCTCTGAGTGCCATTCACTGACATTAATTATTAATGTATTTAATTATTAATACATTTGATTCTCACAACAACCATGTGAGGTAGATACAATTGTGTTATGCTCTTTTTATAGATAGTTCAGTTCAGTTCAGTCACTCAGTCGTGTCTGACTCTTTGCGACCCCATGAATCACAGCACGCCAGGCCTCCCTGTCCATCACCAACTCCCGGAGTTCACTCAAACTCACGACCATTGAGTCAGTGATGCCATCCAGCCATCTCATCCTCTATTGTCCCCTTCTTCTCCTGCCCCCAATCCCTCCCAGCATCAGGGTCTTTTCCAATGAGTCAACTCTTCGCATGAGGTGGCCAAAGTACTGGAGTTTCAGCTTTAGCATCATTCCTTCCAAAGGACACCCAGGGCTCATCTCCTTCAGAATAGACTGGCTGGATCTCCTTGCAGACCAATGGACTCTCAAGAGTCTTCTCCAACACCACAGTGCAAAAGCATCAACTCTTCAGCGCTCAGCTTTCTTCACAGTCCAGCTCTCACATCCATGCATGACCACTGGAAAAAGGACACTATAAACTGTAAACTGACAGAGAGAGGTGAAGTAACTCAGCTAAGGTCACGGAGCTTGTCTTTCTAGAGTCTTTATTCTTAACTACTAGACTGGGGTTTCTCAACTTTGGCACTATGGACGTTGGACTAGATGAATATTTATTGTAGGAGGGTTGTCCTGTGCCTTGTTGGCTGTTTAGCAGCATCCCTGGCATCTTCCCTCTGGAGACCAGTAGTACCCCCCACACACCTAGGTATAATGACCGAAAATGTCTCTAGACATTACCAGATGTGACCCCTGCGGCAATATGGCCCCAGCTGAGAACTACTGCATTATACCCGGTCCCTTCAGGTCACCACTGAGGAAGGCAGATCTCAGGTCCTGTTTCATTCAAGCCCTGTAATGATGGGAAGACCCAAGATCCTGGGTGAGTGACCGCTCAGCCTCAGGTAGAACTGTGGACCTGTGGAGGGTTGACTGCTTTGTAGTGCCAATGGCAGAGCAAGTGGTTAAGAGTTTGGGAGACCAGGGAAGTCGAGAGAGTCTTAGTGATGCATCAGATGCAACTGACATGATAGCCTCACTTCCAGAGAAAATGAAGTTCCCTTCATCCTTGAAACCCCTCCTCACTCCTTTTCCCCCTTCTTAAGGACAACCTCTGTCGCAAATGTGACATGCTCCTTTCAGTTTGTTTGTTTTGCTTTTAACATTTATATACACAATGGCACCCCCACTCCAGTACTCTTGCCTGGAAAATCCCATAGACAGAGGAGCCTGGTAGGCTGCAGTCCATGGGGTCGCTGAGGGTCTGACATGACTGAGAGACTTCACTTTCACTTTTCACTTTAATGCATTGGAGAAGGAAATGGCAACCCACTCCAGTGTTCTTGCCTGGATAATCCCAGGGACTGGGGAGCCTGGTGGGCTGCCGTCCACTGGGTCGCACAGAGTCAGACACGACTGAAGCAACTTAGCAGCAGCAGTGATAAATATATAATACTGATTTTTCTGAGAATTTATATAAATACAATTTAAATTTTATACCAAATATCAATTTTTGTTTTAATTCAACAATATATTTTGGAGATCTATTAAAAATGACACATATAGATTTAACCCTTTTATTTATTTTTATATGAACATTTTTTTAAATTTTATTTTTACTTTATTCTATAATACTGCATTGGTTTTGCCATACATTGACATGAATCAGCCACAGGTGTACATGAGCTCCCAATCCCGAAGCCCCCTCCCACCTCCCACCCCATATCATCTCTCTGGATCATCCCCGTGCACCAGCCCCAAGCATCCTGTATCGAACATAGACTGGCGCTTCATTTCTTACATGATAGTATACATGTTTTAATGCCATTCTCCCAAATCATCCCACCCTTTCCCTCTCCCTCAGAGGCCAAAAGTCCATTCTATACCTCTGTGTCTCTTTTGATGTCTCATATACAGGGTCATCATTACTATCTTTCTAAATTCCATATATATGTGTCAGTATACTGTATTGGTGTTTTTCTTTCTGGCTTATTTCACTCTGTATAATTGGCTCCAGTTTCATCCATCTCATTGGAACTGATTCAAATTTATTTTTTAAGGGCTGAGTAATACTCCATTGTGTATATGTACCACAGCTTTCTTATCCATTCATTTGCTGATAGACATCTAGGTTGTTTCCATGTCCTGGCTATTATAAATAATGCTGCAATGAACATTGGGGTACATGTGTCTCTTTCAATTCTGGTTTCCTCGGTGTGTATGCCCAGCAGTGGGATCGCTGGGTCATAAGGCAGTTCTATTTGCAATTTTTTAAGGAATCTCCACACTGTTTTCCATAGTGACTGTACTAGTTTGCATTCCCATCAACAGTGTAAGAGGGTTCCCTTTTCTCCACATCCTCTCCAGCATTTATTGCTTGTAGATTTTTGGATCGCAGCCATTCTGACTGGTGTGAAATGGTACCTCATTGTGGTCTTGATTTGCATTTCTCTGATAATGAGTGAAAAATGACACATATAGATTTAATCTGTTCCTTTTAACTACTGTGGAATATTCTGTTATGTGAATATACTATATTTTGCTTAGTCTCTCTCCTTTTAATGGACAATTGAGTTGTTTCCGTTTTGACATGAATACCAACATCCTGTAGTGAATATCCTTGGAGGTATTTCCTGTGTTCATGCTGAACTCCTCTCTGGCACATCCTTCAAGATGGAATTGCAGGCTTATAGGAGATACATGTTCCATTTCATCAGGTGCAGCCAAATTGTTCTCTATTGGGTTTATATCAATTTATACTCTTGGGGATTTCCCTGGTGGTCCAGTGGCTAAGATTCCACATTCCCAATGCAGAAGGCCCAGGTTTGATCCCTGCTCAGGGAACTCTAGATCCCACATGCCACAACTAAAGACACTGCATGCTGCAACTAAGACCCATTATAGCTAAATAAGTACATAAATAAAAATAAATATTTTTTAAAATTTATACTCTCACTGTGCCGTGTTGTACTTAGTTGTTCAGTCGTGTCCAGCCCTTTGCTACCCCATGGACTGTAGCTGGCCAGGCTCCTCTGTCCATGGGGATTCTCTAGGCAGGGATACTCTCGCTTGCAATGTATAAAAGTTAACCTTTCCCACCGACACTTGGTGCAGCCTTTTTTTTAATATTTTTTATGATTTTTGCTGATCCGAGGGAGTCTATTCCCATTGCGGGTGGGTCTAGCATGTGGATAAACAACATCCATCATGTGTGTCTCAAAGGGGAAAAGGTTGGGAGTCACTCGGTCTGTGAGAATAGTCGTGTTTGACCACAAACATCATACTGAGGTTCAAAAGTTGATGAATTGCTTAACAGCTCCTCAGAGTAAT
Organism: Nanger dama; assembly: GCA_917880005.1. Lineage (NCBI taxonomy): Eukaryota > Metazoa > Chordata > Mammalia > Artiodactyla > Bovidae > Nanger > Nanger dama. The sequence continues at coordinate 298,342 of CAKJTW010000110.1, read as the reverse complement.
TCACCTTAGCCAGTGAAACACAAACTGCTCTTAAAACAAAGCAGTCATCAAATTAACTGCTGTGCTGAAAGAACTTCCCGGTGGACTTCATAAATGCGGTCTGAAGTCTGCGCAGTGGGTCCCTGAGGCTGTGCCTTGGCAATGGAATCACACTGAGCCTGGAAGTCCGCCTGCATTCCATGCGGCTCTGCATGTGGGCAGGTGTGAGATGAGGGGCCTTGGCAGTTCCTCTGGGATACCTCCTCCCGCATCCCCCACTGCTTGACCAAGATTGGTGGGCAGACGGTTGATGGCCTGCCTCTCCAGCCCACCAGGGGGAGGCCAGGACGGGCCCAGCAAGACTGCTTCAGAAAGTGAGTTTGCCAGGATGGGAGCTTGTCTATACTGAGACCCCTCTTCCTCCAGGCCTTTCAGACCTTCCTTGCTCACCTGTTCCCTCCTAGCCACGTTCCTCCACCCCTCTAGAGTCACAGTCTTTAGGGTGTAGATAAAATTCAGCAGGAAGCCAAGGAATCCAATCTGGGCTCTACTCTGCCCATCACCCAGTGATCAGGGAACTGCATCCATTCAATGGGGAGGATCCCTTTCCTGGCGACCTCTCAGGGTTAGTGTGAGGAGTGCCGCGGGTGACAGGTGGAGTGGAGAATGGTTGGCTTAGCAGAGGAGGCTCCAGTTGGGCTGTTCAGTGGCCTAGGCTCCATCACTTAACCAGCTGCGTAACTTCAGGAAGCCTCCTCTGTTCTCTGGGCCTCAGTTTCCCCATCTGTGACATTACTGCATTGGGTCAGATCAGCACTTGTGAAACTGTATTCTACACAATGTTTCACATGCTCCATGGAAAAGGGATTCCACTGTCTATTAAGTCTGGGGAACACTGAATGCCATAACTACCCTGGTAATCACATTAGAAGGTAGCATTTAAAGGTTTGGAGATATTTGGCAGGAAAGAAACATGACATTTCCCAAACATCTTTGGTTTTGGAACACTTTTCCTGTTGAACGAATAAAGCTTTTTAACATCTCTGAAATTACAGATGTGTCTCACAATAGATGCATCTTGAGAGACTTTGAAATATGGTTTAATAGATAATAGCTATTGGGTATCAACTAAATGTTGGTATTCATTAAGTATTTAACATGTAGTATTGATTTACTGTTCCCAGTAATCCTGTAAATTAGGGACTATTATTATTCCCAGTTTGCAAATGAGGAAACTGAATCACAGAGCAATTAAGAAATTCAAAGTCAGAAAGAGAAAAACAAACATAGTATATTAACATGTATATATGGAACCTAGAAAGATGGCACGGCTGAACCTATTTGCAGGGTAGCAATGGGGAGACAGACACAGAGAACAGACTTATGGAGATGGGGTTAGCGGGGAGGAGAGGGTGAGATGAGTGGAGAGAGTAGAGGAAACATATGTACTACCATATATAAAATAGATAGCCTGTGGGAATTTGCTGTATGACTCAGGGAACTCAAACTAGGGCTCTGTGACAACCTAGAGGGTTGGGATGGGGTGGGAGGTTGGAGGGAGGAGACATGTATACCTATGGCTGATTCATGTTGATACATGGCAGAAACCAACACAATACTGTAAAGCAATTATCCTTCAATTAAAAATAAATTAATTTAAAAGAAACTCACTCAGTATCATACACCTAATACATAGGGAAGCTGGGACTTAGGCCCTGATGATCCTGAACGCTTAACCACATAACCCTGATCTTTGGAATCAGATTTATGATGCAGTGACTATGAAGGACATAGGCAAGGTCATCAAAGGCCTTGGAGGGACTGCATTCCATGAGAAAGAGCAGAATCATAGATGGGCAGAGGCTATTTTAGTGCAAGTATCAGAAGAGAGGAAGCTGCTTCAGGAATGTCTTTGAGTGAGTGTGAAGAGAAGAGGGGAGCGAGGTTGGGAGGAGCTCTGAGAGAGGTCCAGATCTGACCTTTCAGCAGATTTCACATTGCAGTCTTGCAGGGTAGAAGTATCAGACACCTGGTCGACCTCATAATAAGGACTGTGCCTAGATTTGTGGTCTGCTCAGAATCCTGCAAATCCTGGCAGGCCTTAAATCACACCTGCAGGGGAGGTGGGCAGGATTATGACCCTCATCAGAGAAGGCTGCTGAGGCCCAAGGAAAGTGAAATTCAGACATGTTTTCTCGTGGCTTTTTCTCACTGGAGTCTGTGGGAGCCATCAGTTCTCCAGACTCTGCAACATGCAGGAGACAAAGCAGGCAGAACTTCACCCTGGGAAGGCAGATTTCTAGGCCAGTGTGTTTCTAAGGAAGGCACACACTGCTCCCTCTCTTCCCCTCCTTCGTGGTCCCTTTAGAACCTGGTGCCCCCTCCGGGTTCCTAACATCCTGTTCCCCAAAACAATCTAAAACTCATTCCTGTTGGGGTGTCTCTGACTGATGTCAGCTGTGTTCCTCCTTTGAAGGGGATTTGCATCATTGCAAAGGAAGGCAGCACTTATAACCAGACATGTTTCTCAAACTATAATGTGCAGACCAATCCTGGGGGATCTTGTTAAAATGCCAGGTCTGAGCTTGTAAGTCTTGGTCATACATAATGAGCTTCCAAATGGATGCTGAAGCTGCTGGCCCAAGGACCACACTCTGAGTGACAGACAGTGGTTTGGTGGAGACTATGGGGTCAGGATGTCTGCCCACTTTTCTATCCAACTGACTTTTGGAAAGCTACTTACTTGTTCCTCGTGTTAGTTTCCCCATCTAAGTAGTTGTAGTAAATGCAAAGAGCTGACTCACTGCAAAAGACCCCTGATGCTGGGAAAGACTGAAGGCAAAAGAAGAAGGCAGCAGAGGATGAGATGGTTGGATGGCATCACCAACTCAATGGACATGAATCTGAGCAAACTCTGGGAGGTAGTGAAGGACAGAGGAGCCTGACGTGTCACAGTCCATGGGGTCACAGAGATTTAGCAACTGAACAACAATAAATGAGTAGCAAATACCTAATAGGATTTAATAAATGCCTAGTTATTATTGAAAACCCCAAATAGTGCTATCTACTTAATGGAATTGTTAAAAAGAATTAAGTGAAAAAGTAGGTACATAGTACTTAATCCAGAGCCTGGCATGTAGTAAACCCTCACTAAATAATAATTAGCAGATGTTATTAATGGGTATGGCAAGACTAAACAACAAAAACATGGAAAGGCTAATCTGGTAGAATCAGGCACTGGGAAGCCAGCAGGAAGATGGGGGAGAAAGCCATTCTTTTTGGTGTCATGAGGATAAAGCTATTTGTATTCGGGCTTAGAATCATCAGAGGGGAGTTCCTCTCCTGTACTTCATCACCACTGCTGCCCTGCTGGTTTCCCTGGAAAGAATGAGAGCCCAGGTCACCCTGGGCAGATGGGATGACAGGTCACGGATCCAGCCTCCTGTCTCAGCAGCTTTGTCTTCTCAGGAGTGTCTCTGCGGGTCTTTCACTTACTTGCAGCCACCCTCAGCTGCTTCTCCTTAAATCATCTCTGCATCGCAGCGGGTTGGGAGCCTGCCTGCATCTCAGGGGCTCCAGCTGTCTCCTGTGGACTATGAATAGTGCCTGTCGGGCTATTCGTCTTGTCACCTTTGCAATCTGCTTTCTGCACAATGTCTAGATGGGGCATGTTTGGAGGCTTGGTGAAGCGTTTGTTTCTCTCGGTGACATTTTCTGGGAGAAGCATGGACTCATGAAGAGATAAGGACAGTCCTTGTTTATGATGGGAACTATGTGGCCCACTTGTCATCTGCATCTATTTGTCCTACAGACCCCTGCACACTCAGACTGCAGAATCAAAGGGTTGGAGCTCAGCTGTCAAACTGTAAGGTACATGTGAACCTCCTGGGGATCTTGTTAAACTGCAGTCTGATTCAGCAGGTCTGGAGTCAAGCCTGAGATTTTTGCATTTCTAACAAGCTTACAGGTGATCCAGTGATGCTGGTCCATTGACCACACTTTGAGTAGCCAATGGATCTCAAACTTTAGCATGCATCCAAATCACCTGTAAGCTGGTGTAAAACACAGGCTACTGGGCCCCACTTCCAGATTTTCTGTTTCTGTAGACCTAGGGTGGGACCTAATCCTTGGCATGTCTAAGAATTTCTCAGGAGAACATAAATGCAGATTTAGGCACTGCACTTTGAGAACCAAAGTCTCCCAATCTTTTCATTACTTTTATTGGTATCTTTTGAGTTCTGTTCCTTAGTCTCTAGTCCTACCTGCTTGTGACAATTTAATGGTACTAGTCTGTCATATGCATAGCTGGCAATGCCCCAAACTTGGCCAGTGATGCCCTTGTGTTCATTATGACTCTCTCTTGAACTGGTTGCTTTGACTTGCCTTACACTCTGCAAGTTTGCTGGCCTCATTTTCCCACGACAGCCTCTCCTGGTCCTTTTGACCTGAGCCCTACAATAGCACCTCCAGTCTTGGTCTTTGTATCACTGCTCTGCCACCCCTAGACCTCCTGCCCTGGCTGCCCTGGGCAAGCAATGCTCTCCTGTCTGCACTCCACTCACTACCTTAGGGTACCCCCTCTCTTTTCCTGGTTCCTTTAAGGACACCAGGCAGCTGCCAGGGGCCTGGCATGCAAGGCTGTGCCCAAGGAAAGCAGAAATCATGTTGTTAATTAAACCAGCATGGACATACTGCCCCAGAACTCAGGAGTCTGCCCTCTCCTGCCCCCTCTGACCAGAGCCTCACAGAGCTGGAACGAGTTAGTTCGACCTTCTCAATTGATGTCATTTATGAGGTGGTTGTGCAATCTTTTGTTAAACAGGACTGGTTTCTGGGCCTGGCCCAAGGCTAAGCTAGACTCTGGCAAGCATCCATGTCCCCAGCCCTGCTTGCTCCCTTCAACTTCCAGACCCTGGCCAGTGCCCCCTATATACCAGGCTGACATTATCTTGTTGCCAGCATCCCTGAACTCCTCTGCCTCCCTGGAGGAATCCAAGGACAATTCCTCTGACCTTTCCCTGAAGCCCCGACTCTGTGGAGCTTTCTGTTTTATGAGCTGGCCTTTCTTGTCTGGAGAATCCATTTCTGTGTTTGTAGTCAGAGCAGGAAAAAACTGCCCAGAAAGGTTGCATGGCCGTCTGGGGGTCTGGTAGCCATATCTCTGTGACTAAGAATCTTTGGCCTCAAGGATGCAATCTTCTCTCTCTTCCTTGCTATAGTTCCTAAAGTTCTTCCTAACCTTGTGTGACAGCTTCTGCCTCAACTGTACCAGGCTATCTTTCCTGAGCCCAGCACACTGGAAGGGCAAAGGCTCGGTGTCAGATTGGCCTGGGTTCAAATCACTTCTTCACTGCTTTTCAGCGGTGTGACCTTGGGCAAGTGACTTCTCTGAGCCGCAGCTGCCTCGTCTGTAAAATAAAGAACACGATTCCCACCACCTTCCGGGGGGCAGTCTAGGGAGTGAGAGGATGTGGTGAAGGACTGGGCACAGTGACCAGCAGACAAGGTTGTCACTGGTCCCCACAACCCAACCCTAGCCCCCATCGAGGTCTAGGCTTCCAATGGCTCAGCTCTTCAGATAAGGAATGAGTGAGTGCAATTCCAGGCCATCTTGGTTCCCTCTGGACACTAAAATGGCTGAGGATGGCTGGGTGGGTTACCACCACCAGGACAGAGGGCCTGAGACCCAGGCCTGGCTGAGCCTCTCCCAGCCTGTATGATGTCAGGTAACCCACCTCCTCCCTCTCTTTCGTGGTCTCATCTGTAAATGAGGCAGCTCGACTGTGAAACCCAAGTTCTCTCCAGCTCCATGATTTTAAAATAGGTAAACTCAATAAACACATTCAGGCAGGGAGATGGGCCTTGCACGAGATGTGGGGTTCCTAGGGAGGATTCTGGGCCCTTCTCAAGCCTCACCTCTTGGAGAATGCTGAAAAGCAAGGCCTGATCTTTCTTTCCCTGGGCTCACCCTTCAGGGTCCCCATCTCTATCACAGAATTCTCAAGCCCCGTCCTGCTGAACTGTGCTGTGATGGAATCTGTGTTTTGCATCTTTCTCCTCTAAGTGCAGCTTCCTGGTGAGCCCAACATCCTTCGAGCCACATGTGGGACAGCGGTGAAAGGTTTCAGGACCTGTAGGTGGTCCCTTCCCAGTGGGCTGGTAATCACTTCCCGGATTCCAGAGGCTCATTATGTGAAATCTAAGCTGGACGCCCCAGCCGGGGTTTGCCTCTCCCATCTCAGCTGTCAGCGGGTGCTTGAATTGTTTACAATTATTCCAGGGGCGAGAAAGGAGGACTGAGGCTCAGGAAGGTCTGTTTCCCACCCCCTCCCTCATGCTCTCCCTGTTGATGTTGGCCCCACTGGAGTCTCCCCCAGAGCGGTGGTCCTGCCCCCTGGGTGCACCTGCTGTGGGGGCCTGCCAGCCCCACTGGGCTTGGGGGCTTGGGGGCGTTGGGGTGTGGGTGAGGGTGGAGCATTTGACTTGGGCTTGACCTTCCCACTGGGAGGTGGGGGCTGCGGGGCAGAGCAGGGGACTCATCAGCAAAGAGCTGTTTGACAGTGTGTTCACAATACTAGAATTGAACTTGAAATGGGTCTGCAATCCTTTCTACCATTTCTTCCATTTTTCCTTTCATAAAGAGGGTGAAATGACTCTCACAAACCCAGAGGCAAGTACTGGGATGGGGGAAGAATTACCACAAACAGTTCCTGCCTGTAACGAAAGAACAATCTAGAGAGAGGTCAGAGAGAGTCATCCCTCCATTCATTCTTTTATGTTCTGGGTGAGTAATCGGCCACCAAGGCCCTCTACTCCCCTCAAGCCTCAGGTGGAAATGGGTAAGTTTGGGGGTGGATGTGGAAATTCTGAAGCTGAAGAGAGGCTGTTTTCCTACTTCCATTCCTTTCCTGGGGTCTGGTGCAGACAGGAGATACTGAGATGGGAAGCACAGCCCCTGCCTGGGGTTGCACAAGGCCTAGTAAGTACAGAAGAGCTACAAGGCTGACTCTGATAAGTGCCTTCATGAGGCAGAGAAAGAGAACCAGGGGTTCCCAGGAGGAAAGGGTCACTCCCAATTAGTGCACCCAGGAAGCCTCCCAAGAGAAGGCCATGAGCTGGGCCTGGAAAGATGAAGGGTTTCCACAGCTAGAGATGGAAAGGGCAGGATTAAGGGTATTGGCAGATTGTGAGAAACCCATGGGAAGGCTGGAAAAAGCAGGAGATACTCAGGGAACAAGTTCAGTAGAAATTAACTAGGAGAGATTCCCTTTCTTTTCTTAATGGCTGTGTGGTCTTGGACAAGTCCCCTAACCTCTCTGGGCTTGAAAGCTTTGTGTACACAACACAGAGAAGGCAGAGAGCTCCTGTGAGGCCCTTTCATCTCATCTTTCTTTCCTAAAGCAGTGAATAAGACTGACAAAATCCCTGCCCTCCTGGGGTGGGGATAAAGAGAATAAACAAATAGGGCAGATGGTACTAAATGCCTTGGAGAATAATAAATTAGGGAAGGGAATGGAGAATAGAGGGTTGGATAACAAATTGAAAATAGAATAATTAAGGAAAGACTCAGTGATAAGATGACAATTGGTTGACGATCTGAAGGACCCAGCCATGTGGATACTGGGGGAAAGAGCTATAGAACAGAAGAAAGAGCCAGTGCAAAGGCCCTGGGGTGGTTGCAAGCTTGGAGTGTTCAAGCCAAGTAAGGAAGACAGTCTTTCTTTCCTAGAAAGGAAGAGCAGTAGGTTTCCATAGAAACTGGTTCTAGGAGGATGTATATAGCTGGCTCTCTCTCTGCCAGGGGTAAGTACCATTGTGTAATCAGAATCAGCTTGATAGGGTTTGTTAGCAGGAAGCGCTCACAGTGCTAGCACCAGCAGCTGGCAGAGTGCCCAGGGCACCTGGCGGCAATCAGCTGGACCAATTGGCTGTGCTGAGAGCACGCTTCCTGACACATGAACTTCAGGGATTCTCAAGTGGTCCTGTCTTTGGTCTAAAGGGCTCTGCAGCTTTATCTGGAGTGTATCAGGGGTACAGCGTGGTCCCGCAGCAGCAGGCCTCCAGCACAAACAGTGCTATCTCCACAACCAGACTCTAGCCCTGAGTGGAATCTCCAGTAAGGCAACAACACAGGTTGAGAGAAAAACATCTGACATCATAGCTGGGCCTCGTTTTCCCCAACCCTTTCTTCCATCTCTTGATCTTTTCCTTTCCACCAGTCAAAGGATTCCTCCCTTGCTCCCTGATGGAAGAGATGATAGAGTAGAACCCCCAACATGGTCCTTTCAGCTACTGAGTCACAAATACTAAGGTCCTGGAGATATTTATGGGACTGAGGCATGAGGATGAAGGAGAAGTAAATTCATGGTTGGGAGGTGAGAAGAGGGAGAGGAAAATGAAGATTGGATACTGGGAAGGGGGGAGGGGCCATTGAAAGGGGTCTGTGTTCTGCCCTCCTCTCGATCAAGTGCCCAGTGTGGAATAGGGGCAGAAGGGGTGACTGTGGGGTATGTCCAGCCCAAGCGGGGTTCAGGAGAATCTTCCCCAAGCTCTCTGGGTCCAGCTTGATGCTGGTACCACATTTAGCCCCTTGTGATTAAAAAGGCCTGGGTGGGGTGCTGGGAACTCAGAAAGACCCACCAGGAATGGTGGCAGCACATCAATGTCAAGCTTCCATATAAAGAGGAGTAAGTATTTATTTTATATAGCATTTATTCTAAAGCATTAACTCATTTAGTCCTCAGAACAATTCAGGAAGGTAGGCACTTTATCATCCCCATCTTACAGATGAGGAAACTGAGAGGTTAAAGAAATTACCTAAGGTCCCAGGGCCAGTCAGAGACATGGCTAGGTTTTGAACCCTGGCAGTTTGGCTCTGGAATCTGTTCCCTTAATAACCACTCCACTATATTGCTAAGATCAGGTCACCTTGTTGGATGATGCCCACCTGGATGCTTGACCACACTGAGGATCAGATTCCATACCAACGCCCTCCCCCACCCCACTGGTTCTCCATAAACCTCCCCAGAGCTTAGGCACCATTCAGACAAAACAGGGAAAATATGACTGAGATTAAATTTCTCCCACCTGATAGAAGAGGACTCACCAGTGAAACTTAGCTCAGTTACAGACTACTGTCAGCTAGTGGACTAAGTCCATCCTCATTTCAATAACCTCCTAGGACCGGAGAGCCACTCCCTGCTACTGCTGCTTCTCCTGCCACTGTCGCCGCCTGCCGAGGGGCAGGAAAGGGTGCCACCTCACCTAGGGTAAGAACAGAGATATACCTACTACTGGGGATGTGGCTTCCTCTTCCTTGGTCAAGGGTTTCTGATTTTTAGGTTGAGCCATTCCAAGTGGGTTGGGTTGGGGCATTTCTCTTGACTCCAGCAGAAAGCGCTCTCTGATTGGCTGGAGCCATCAATCACCCCACTCACTCATCCAGTTACGCCTGCAGTTCTACCCTCATCTGGAAAGAATGAAGGCAGCAAAGCACTATGGTCGTCTAATGCAAACCATTTGTGTAGTCAGAAGGAAAACGGGACGTGATTCACATGGACTTTCCAGCTTCTTTTTTAACAGGCCTGCTGTCAATAAAGTGAAGGCAGGGCATTTTGCAGAAAAGGGACATTTCTGGTCAGGCTGGATTCATTCTCCCGCAACCATCTCTGGACTTCTTTGAGAAGCAGGGTCTGATCCATTCTTGGTTTCCTGCAGATGAGCTATGTGTGTATATAAAAGGTCAGGAGTTTTAGAAATTCCAAGTGTGTGAGTTTGACATCTTAATTTCTTACAAGCCATGGGCCAAGATGCAATAATGTATTTCATACACTGAAGAATACAAAGGAAACATTTGACAGTTATCATATTTTAGTAGATTGTAAACTCCTTGAGGGCAGACATGTTTATGATTGATTTGACCTCCCAGACCTAGCACAGGCCCCCAGGAGGCGGATGCAGAGTTTTATCTCAACACTCCTTTCAGTCTCTCATCCCTCCACGTATCCTCTGCCTCAACCATCCTTGGACTGCCACTCTTCTGCCACAGGACCTTTGCACATACCTTCCTTAAGCCTGGCGTGTCCTCCCTCCCTTACTTACCTAGTTAACCTCTATAACTTCTGAGCTTTCAGCTCAGACATCACATCTTCAGAGACGTCAGCCTCCCTAATTAGGCCAGTTTCTGCAAGACAGATTCTCATTCCAGGCTGTCACCTTCCCTGTCGAATCTGCCACGGTTGCCATTTTATGCTTTTTCACATGCCTCTTTGATGAATGTCTGTTTCCCTCTTCACTTTGCCAAGTCTAGGAGGACTTACCACCATCACCCCCACTGTCCTGCCTAGCTCCTGGCACTTGGTAAGTATGAAATGGATCGGTCAACCTTCACTGAGCACCTGGTCCTGTGTACCAAATGCTGAATAACCCCCCAAAATGGGTATTATCCTCCCTTTGCAGAGAAGCAAACTGAGGCCCAGAGAGGAAAGAATTGCTCAAAGTTCATGCTTTGTAAGGGCCAGAGGCAGGCTTTGAATCCAGTTCTTCTGACCCAGATACCAGCATTCTTTCCACTGCCTCTCTATGGGTTGGCTGAAGGACTGACCCCCTGACTATTTGGGATGGATGGCATCAGTCTTGCATGTGAAGCTACAGAGGAAAGGCTGCGGTTCCAATGAAAATTAGCAGAGGTTTTGCCCAAGGAAGGAGGCTGCTTGGGTTCAGCTCCAGGCCAGCCTTTCCCTGCTTAACTGGGGACAGCAGTTCCCCAGCCAGACAGCCCCGTTCTCTGGTCCTTTTCTGCCCTACTGGGCCATGAACTCTGTGGGCGGTGAGGCAGGCATTTCCGGGGCCCCGGGTTATGCGCCTCTCGGGGTGGTGGCTGCAGCTGGCCACATGTTCACCAACTGCACTTTGGTCAATTGCCCCAGGTCCTGGGTCACAGAATTGCCGGGAAAATGACAGCTCTGGGTCCACATGAAAGGCATTCTTGAAAAATCTCTCCACCCTCCCTCCTTCCCCTGCTGGAGAATTTTGTGCTGTGAGTTATTGCAGCAATTGGCGGCCCGGATGGGTTTGAGCAGAGGGGGCTGGGCTTTCTCGTTGCTTTATTGCTCCAATGTGTGCGGAATCAACTCAGTCCTCTGGCAATCTTTTCTCCCCACCTCTTCATGGAATGAAGATGCTCAGAGAAGTGGAAGCAGTAAGACAAAGAGCCTCAGTTTCTTTGCAGTTTGTCCTGTAAAGCAGGGGTCCCCAACCTCCAGGATCTAACACCTGATGATCTGAGGTGAGGCTGATGTAATCATAATAAAAGCAAAGTGCACGATAAATGTAATATGCTTGAATCATCCTGAAACCATTCCCCCTACCCTGGTTTGTGGAAAAATTGTCTTCCACAAAACTGGTCCCTGGTGCCCAAAAGGTTGGGCCCACTGTGGTAAATCTCCCCTGCACATTGCAGACCTTCTAGCAAATAGAGAGGGTGAGGGAAGAGGCTGGGGCTGGGGGTGGGGTAGGGGGCAGGTTGTGGTCTTTGCAATGAATCCCCGCTCCGTGTCTCCCAGAAGTGACAGCTGTGGTCATGACCAAGGTGCGTCCACGTAGTGGGCTTGGCCACAAGGAAGAGAAACCTGCAGTGTCAGACCAAGGACTTCATCTGTACAAGAATGATACTCAATGCTTATGCATTTGATCACAAGTAGATTTTTATCTGCCTGTGGCCACTCCAGGGGTGTCAGGGAATGTCACGTATCACACATTGCAGGGGGTGGGGCGGGGAGGGGGGTAATTGTATTTCCAACACCTTCCTGTCTGAAGAGTAGGGCTGTCCAATGGGACTTCCTGCGAGGAAGAAAATGTTCAATATCTGTGTCATCTTAGGATGGAAGACCCTGGTCACATGTGGCCCCTGAGCACTTGAAATGTGGCTAGTTCACACTATGTCTTGAATTTCAATTAATTTTAATTAGTTTGAATTTAAATAGCCACACATGGCTAGGGGCTATCATATGGGAGAGGGTGGTTCTAATGACTAGCAATATTAGCATCACCTGAGAGCTTATTAGAACTAAGCCCCACCCCAGATCTGTGGAATCAGACTGAGCATTGTAACAAGATCCCAGGTGAAGCACATTAGCAATTGAGAAGGGTTTCTCTGGAGCACAGTCAAGAACAAAGGAGATGAGAAAACAGAAAGCAAAGAATAAAGCTAGTGGACAGAAAGAACAATTAACATCACATCTTTGTATCTTTCACACAGCATTTATCTGGGGAGTATTGATGCTTACTTTGGAGTCCATTCTCACAGCACTGGCTGTGGGATTTTTTTCCCAGTCTGCAGTAGATTGGAAGCAGCAGTAGAGGCACCATGGAAGCCTCTTTGCCGCCTCTAATGCCACTTGTTTAATCAGCATAAAGTGCCTGTGAATATAAGGATCATGATGACCAGTGCTATTTGGGAAGGTGAGGTCTGGACCATCTCCCTAATACCACACTGGAGTCTCTCAGCTAGAATTCTGCAAGCCAGGGCAGCATTTCAGAATCTCATTTTTAAGTACACGTTAGTGTCTGCTGTAATGAAACACATGCCGTAGACTGATGAAATTTAATGTTCAAGCTAAATAATAAAATCTTTTATTTATGGGCAAGTTTTATGTTTCCCTGAGGGGAGATAAGCTAGTGTACAAGTCTTTCCCACTTTCCCTGGGTCTGATGTGAAGCCAGCTTGTTCCCCCTTGACATCACAGGGGAAATATGAGTAGGAGGGAGGTGGAAAGTGGGGGGAGAGGAGGCTGTATATTTACAAGCCTGTGGTATGATGCAGCCAGATGCAGATTCTACTAGGTTTGTGGGTGTGAGGACACTGGGGGAAGGAGTTTAATAGGGCTTACCTCTCTGAACTCAGCCAAGTCTCCAGCAGGACTCGTGGGGAGGGTCGCCCTGGAGAAATTTTTTTAACTCTAAAAAGACCACAGATACAGATAATCAGACAATGCTAGGAAGGGCTCCTGGCCCTCACAGACCCTATCCATCACTGATAAGCTTGCTCTTTCATTCCAGGAGCCTATCAGCAAACAAGAATTGAGCTCTTTCTGTGTGCCAGGCACTATTCTAGGTGATGGGGGCTTAAACAGTATGAAACAAATCAGAGACCCCTGTCCTCAGTGAGTCTGCATCTGAGTGGGACAGAGACATGTACACAGGTAATTTCAGGAACTGAGAATAGTTGTCAGGAGGATAAAATTAGTAGAGAGGAATGACAGTGGTCCAAGTGGGCTTCATGGAGGAAGTGACATTTCCATTGTGTCCTTAGAGGTAGTGAGAAGAAGGTAGTCCCTGGAGGTGTGAGGGAAAGGCACGTCAAGGAGGATAGGGGTATAGGTTGCGGGGATGGAGTGAATCATGCCAGGCCAGAGTGGTGGATTTTATCCTAAGCAGAGTAGGGAAGTAGAAGGCTTGTGTCTTAAGAGAAGTGATATTTCCTAAGCTTACTGTGGTTGCCATATGGAGAAAGGACTATAACTCTGGGGGAAAGAGGCTGTTGTGTTCCAGGTGACAGAGGATGGAGACTTGGGTTGAGGGTTCATAGTGGAGGTATAAGAAGAGGCTGGACTCAAGATATATCCTGAAAGAGGGGCAGACAGGCCTTCCTGTGACCTGGATGCTTGTGGGAAGGTCAAGCTTAGGTGCCTGAGTAAATGGGTGAATGATGCCATCACCTCTGGAAAGGAAAATGTTTGGAAGAGGAAATCAATGTTTCTCTGAGATGCCATTACAATATCCAGGTGGATTAACCTTTAGGAGTCTGGCGTGTAAGTTCTTGAGATTTTTAAAAATGTGGTCATAGTCAGAATACAGAGAAGATTGGGAGCTACAGGACTACCAGAAAACAATACCTAGGGAGGGATAAGATTAAAGACTGAGCCTAGATGTACAACACCACCTAGAAATCTAAAGGAGATGGAGCAGCCCACAAAGGAGACTGGGGAAAAAATGGCCAGAGAGAAAAAGGGAGAAAAGATAGTGGAAATATTAGGCCATGTCAAATGCTGCTGAGAACTTGAGTAAGATGGAGACAGAGCTGGTCTTTGACTCTGGCCTGAGAGAGGTCACTGTTGTGTGTGGACATAAAAGCAGATTTAGCGTGAATTGAGGTATTAATATTTACTTCTTCTACAAGGAATAAGAAGAGAGGACTATCAGCTGCCTCTAGGGAGGAAGCTGGGTTGTTGGGAGAAGGGGAAGGGGACTGCCTTCCTTTCGCTAGATATCACTTTGTGTGTTTTATACCCTTATTACAAGCACCTATTCAAAATGTCCCAGCAGATTGAGCAAAGAATGGGCAGTAAAACAAGAGTGGGGATATCAAATATAAATGACTCTTGGGAGATATTTTGCTGCAAAAAGGAAGAGAAAAATGGGTCGTTGTGGGGTCAAGGAAAGGTTTCTGATGTTTATACATTGGTGAGCGTGGTCAAGCAGAGAGTGGGAAACGGGTAAGACAGGAAGGGGAGGGATGGCTGCAAGGGCAGGATCGTTAAAGAGGCCACAGCGATGAGATGAGCTTTGAAACAAGGGGTGAGTAGGTAGTGGGAGCTGGCCTGAGACTGACAGTTCATTTCATGGAACAGGAAGGAAGGTGGGGGTGTAGGTTTGAGCACAGCGGGATGATGAATGGATGAGAGGATGGTGAGACCATCAGTTAAGGGTGACCTGGGGTGTGACAGAAGATACTGGAGGGTCAACAAGAATGTATGAAATGGTTATTCTAGGGAGTGGAAAAGTAAATTCTTGAGGAAAACAGTGACAGGTTTGCTCGGCAGTATTGAGCACCCAGTTGAAGTCTGGGGTCGTAAAAGTAGAGTGAAATAGTTGAGGGAGGGGTGTGTCTGGAGCAAGGAGGTGGAATGACTTCATTTGCATCTCTGCATTTGGAGGCCTGCCTTGATTCTTCTTTGGCAGAGAAGTCTTTCATCTGTGCTCTTTTGGCACATTGGATACTTTTGGTGGGAAGGCATTGTCGGAAAGAGGGGTGCCATCGAAACATATGAATGACATAGAGCTGGGATTACCAGGCATTTAGAAGAGCAGCTGGCAGCAAAGGACCAGCTAGTTCCTGGAAGAACTGTTAGTGATGGGGCAGTGGGACATATTGGTAATGGGATGGATGGGTGGATTTGGGAGTGCTGGCTTTGGATACTGGTGCTAGCTTGGTGGTGATGGCATATGGGCAAAGAGGTATTGGCGCTGGAGTGTTAAAAGGGCAAGAATAGCTATGGATGCCCTGAGGGACAACAAGAAGGGCTGCCATTATGAGGTACAACCCAAACTGTGACACTGAAGAGATTAGAATGAAGCTTAATCTACAGAGACAGAATAGCTTAGTGGTGGCCTGGGGCTAGAGGTGGGGCCAGAGATTAACTGTAAGTGGGCACAGAGATCTTATTGGGGGTGATTAAAATGTTCTAAAACCAGATGATGTTGATAGTTACACAACTCACTAAATCTACTAAATATCATTGAATCGTATACTTGAAATGGATGAATGTCATGGTATGAAAATTACACTTCAATAAAACTGAAAACAAAAAGAATGAGAGGATAATGCTTAGCACATAGCAGGTCCGCAATAAATAACTGTTGAATGAATAGACCATCTCTTCACCAACAAGTGAAGGAAAGTCAAAGTTCAGTTGCTCAGTCGCATCTGATACTTTGTGACCCCGGGCTCCTCTGTCCATGGGATTTTCCAAGCAAGAATATTGGAATGGGTTGTCATTTCCTCCTCCAGGGAATCTTCCCAGCCCAAGGATCGAACACAGGTCTCCCACATTGCAGACAGATGCTCTACCATCTAAGACACTAGGGAAGCCCCTCACCAACAAGGAGAGAGATCAAAACACTGGCCACATGTGTTAAAGGAGCATGTATTACTCTTACAATCAGAAGATAATGGAGGGTTTTTTAAAAATGGTGGGAGCCCTTGGCATTCTCAGTCCTCTGTTCTCATTACAAGAGTCCCTTCCTGTGCTGAGCCCTTCAGATCTGAGTTTCCACTCCTACCTGCCTGCTATCAGCACCCATGTAACCCAGCCGGATCTCTCCTCTTGAAATCTCATGTTCCCAGGCTCCATGTTTCAAACATACCCATCATCTCCATCCCTTCCACTCCACCCCCACCTGCTCCTTTTCCTCTTCTCTGCTTCAGTGACTATTCTCACCCTCCACCCTGTGGTCGAACCTGGAATACTCCTGGACTCCTCCCAGCACATGCAACACACCACCATGCCCTGACATCCACCTCACACCTGCCTCCCCCTCCCCCCCTCCACTGCCACCCTTGGTCTGCGGCGCTCTCTCCTCCCACCATCTCATTCCTTCTCCTGGTGTCTGCCTCAGCTGCCTCTGCACATACTCCTGCCTTAGCCAACCCGCCTCCACACTTCAGCCAGAGTGATCAGCCCAATGTGTAAATATGGTCACCTGACACCCCTTCTTCAATTTCTCTGATCCTCACAGCCTGCAAGATAAAGTCCAAATTTCACCCAAGGGCTATTCAGAGTTCTCCACCTCCATCTCCTCTCTATTTCAGTCCAGTTCAGTTCAGTTCAGTCCCTCAGTCATGTCCGACTCTTTGCAACCCCATGGACTATAGCACACCAGTCTTCCCTGTCCATCACCAACTCCTGGAGCTTACTCAAACTCACGTCCATTAAGTTGGTGATGCCATCCAACCACCTCATCCTCTGTCATCCCCTTCTCTTCTTGCCTTCAATATTTCCCAGCATCAGGGTCTTTTCCAATGAGTCTGTTCTTCGCACCAGATGGCCAAAGTATTGGAGGTCTCAGCTTCAGCATCAGTCCTTCCAATGAATATTCAGGACTGACTTCCTTTGGGATGGACTGATTATATCTCCTTGCAGTCCAAGGGACTCTCAAGAGTCTTCACCAACACCAAAGTTCAAAAACATCAATTCTTTGGCACTCAGCTTTCTTTATAGTCCAACTCTCGCATCCATACATGACTACTGGAGAAACCATAGCTTTGACTATAGACTTTTGTTGGCAAAGTAATGTCTCTGCTTTTTAATAGGCTGTCTAGGTTGGTCATAAATTTTCTTCCAAGGAGCAATTTTAATTTCATGGCTGCAGTCACCATCTGCAGAGATTTTATTTACCACTCTCCAGATCCTCCCCTGCGCGGAACGCCTCCAGGCCTTTGTGTCCTGTCTGCCTGGAACTCCTTTTCCCTCTCCAACTGGAAAACCTCCCAGCCTTCAGGGGCTCAGCTCTGTGAACCCTCCACAGCCCATTCGCATGGAAGCTCGATGCTCTCCTTGGGTTCCCTATCGCTGTGCACCCTTGTATATGTGTCCCTACACCACCCTCAACTGTGAGCCATCTCAAGGACAGGGGCCCTGCCTCCTACGTGAGCAGCCTAAACACCTGGTACTGGGCCTGGCCCAGACTTGAATCCCTATTTCCTGGGAACCTGCGTTAGCTGCCCACAGCTAGGCTGCCCAGTGACTCTGGGAAGGAGAGAATATTAGCACCTTGGAGGGGGCCTCAGTTCTGCACCCTATAGGTAGATCATATCCTCCTTGTTGTCTGCCACATCCCATTGCCCAGTACAGGGCCTGACCATAGTTATAGTTGTTCAGTCATTAAGTCATGTCCTACTCTTTGCAACCTCATGGACTGTAGCACGCCAGGCTCCTCTGTCCTTCACTACCTCCCAGAGTTTGCTCAAATTCATGTCCTTTGAGTCACTGATGCTATCTCAGCCTCTGCCACCCCCTTCTCCTTTTGCCTTCGATCTTTCCCAGCATCAGGATCTTTTCCAATGAGTCAGCTCTTCACATCTGGTAGCCAAAGTATTAAACTTCAGCTTCAGCAACAATCCTTCCAGTGAATATTTAGGGTTGATCTTCTTTAGGATTCACTGGTTTGATCTCCTTGCTGTCCAAGGGACTCTCAAGAGTCTTCTCCAGCACCATAATTTGAAAGCATCAATTCTCCGGTGCTCAGTCTTCTTTATGCACCAACTCTTACATCCATACATGACTATTGAAAAAACCATAACTCTGACTGTATAGATGATTGTCAGCAAAGTGATGTCTTTGTTTTTAATACATTGTCTAGGTTTGTCATGGGCTTCCAGGTGGCTCAGTGGTAAAGAATCCGTCTGCCAATGCAGGAGCCATAGGAGATGGGATTTTGATTCCTGGGTCAGGAAGATCCTCGGGAGGAAGCAGTGGCAACCCACTTTAGTATTCTTGCCTGGAGGATCCCATGGACAGAAGAGCCTGGCATTCTACAGTCTATAGGACTGTAAAGAGTTGGATATGACTGAGCATGCACGCACACCTGGGTTTGTCATAGCTTTCTTTCCAAGGAGCAAGTGTCTTTTAATTTCATTGCTGCAGTCACCATCTGCAGTGATTTTGGAGCCCAAGAACATAAAATCTGCACTGCTTCTACTTTTTCTTCTTCTATTTGCCATGAAGTGATATGATCAGATGCCATGATCTTAGTTTTTTTATGTTGAATTTCAAGCCAGCTTTTTCACTCTCCTCTTTTACCTTCATCAAGAGGCTCTTTAGTCCCTCTTCACTTTCTGCTGTTGGAGTGGTATGTATCATCTGTGTATCTGAGGTTATTGATATTTCTCCTGGCAATCTTGATTCCAGCTTGTGATTCATCCAGCCTGGCATTTTGCACGATGTACCCTGCATAGAAGTTAAATAAGCAGGGTGACAATATACAGCCTTGTTGTATTCCTTTCCTAGTCCATTGTTTTGTGTCCAGTTCTAATTGCTGCTTCTTGACCTGCATATAGGTTTCCCAAGGTAAAGTGGTCTGATACTCTCATCTCTTTAAGAATTTTCCAGTTGTTTGTGATCCAAAACATTCAAAGTCTTTAGCATAGTCAATGAGGCAGAGGTAAATTTTTTTCTGGACTTGCTTTTTCCATGATCTGATGAATGTCGGCAATTTGATCTCTGGTTCCTCTGCCTCTTTGAAACACAGCTTGTGCATCTGGAAATTCTCAGTTCATGTACTGCTGAACTCTAGCTCAATAACCTCTTGTCAAAGGGACAGAGGTTTACAGGCATGAATGAAACAAACCCCCATGCCTAGAAAGACCCAGGAGTCATTTGGCCCGACCTGTACCATCCACATGTGTCCCAAACAAAGAAGCTGAAGTCCCCCATGGAGCAGGGGCTTGCTCAAAGAGAAGTAGTGGCCTCTCCCCCACCAAAAGACTAAAACCGAGATAGCCTTTCCTTCAAACGCAAGATGGTTCCCTCTCCAATCTCTATAAAGGAGAAGGCTTCCAGGAGCAGGTGGGGTCTACTACTAACACTGTTCACCATGTTTGAGCACATGCTGTGTGCCAGCTTGGTGCTGGGTGTCTTCATACATCTGCTCGCATAATCCCACGTGAGCCCAGAGGGAAGCACTTCCGTTACCATTTTACAGCTGAGGAATTGGAGACTCAGACGACTGAAGCTGGTGAGAGAGAGCTAAAGAGAGAATTTGAATCCTGATATATCTGCCCCCAAGATTGATATTGTCAGAAACCACATCCTGCACCAGGATGGTTTGGAAATGAGTGCCTGAGGGGTGGAATTAGCTGAGCAGTGTGTCCTGTGTGAGGCGAAAAGGCCCAGCAGGGTGATGGCCTCTTGAGAACATGGCCCCTGGCCCCTGACCCCCTAGCCCTTGGGGGCAGAGTTGGGAGGAGGTAACACTCAGGAACCCAGGAGACGAGGCCTCCCTTTCTGAAATACTAACTGCACAGGCGCAGGCCCTTCTTCACTTGGGCCTCTGATGGTCTTAAAACTGGAGTGGAGTTTTAGGGGGTTATCCTAAAGGACTTCATCTGGGTGCAGAAAAGATAGATTCTAAAGAAGTCAGGTCATGGCCTGAGCTGACACCCCAAAACCATGACATTTGAGACCTTTGTCAGGGCCCATAGGAGTTCTTCATCTATGCACCTTCCTCTCATCCAGTTCCTTCTTAACTAGCTAAACAGGCCCACTTCTGTCCCCAAACTAGCAATGGCTGTTGGTTGTCAACTAGTCCAGATATCTTAATCTGGCATTCATGGTGCTCTTTGGCCCCATCCTTGACTATCTGTCCTACCTCATCTTTCTCCCCAGTCTCTTAAACAAGCTCTTTGCAAAATTACACTGCTTACTATTTCTCTAAACGTTCCTGCTGCTTTCCTACCTCTGAGCCTTTGTCTACACTATTCCCTCTGCCTGGAATGCCCTCCATTCCCATCTTCTCCTATGGAAATCTTACCCTCTTCTCAAAGTTCGGTTCTATTGGCACCGCCTCCTTTCATGGATTTTTTCCTCCAGCTCTCAAAGCTGTTGGTGTTATTGTTTAGTTGCTCAGTTGTGTCTGACTCTTTGTGACCCCGTGGAGCCTGCCAGGCTCCTCTGTCCATGGGATTTTCCAGGCAAGAATGCTGGAGTGGGTTGCCATTTCCTTCTCCAGGGGATCTTGGGGGCTATTTTTCTCTGTCTTTCTCAGGACCCTTAACTCACTGACTCAAGTGTAGATTATCTGTGTGTGGGGCCTTCTCTTTCTGGACAGTGTATGTGTAAGGGTCTTATCCATCTCCCTACCCTCAAGGGCCATGTACACAATAAGTCCTCAATGAATGCATACTGGCCGAATAAGGCATGAGTGGACTTCTAAATCAGTCACAAGTATTTCTGGTCCAGGGGTATTTGCATTTTAATGGAGATCACCACTTACCCTAAATTAGAGTAATTATCCAAAGCCTGGAATTAAGACAAAAATGTGCCCTTTAAAGATCCACCTAGATCTAGAAACCGAGAAGGCAATGGCACCCCTACTCCAGTACTCTTGCCTGGAAAATCTCATAGATGGAGGAGCCTGGAGGGCTGCAGTCCATGGGGTCACTACGAGTCAGACAGGACTGAGCGACTTCACTTTCACTTTTCACTTTCATGTATTGGAGAAGGAAATGGCAACCCACTCCAGTGTTCTGGCCTGGAGAATCCCAGGGACGGGGGGGCCTGGTGGGCTACCGTCTATGGGGTCACACAGAGTCGGACACGACTGAAGAGACTTAGCAGCAGCAGATCTAGAAAGATAGTACTGATGAACCTATTTGCAAAGCAGCAGTGGAGACACAGACATAGAGAACAGACTTATGGAGATGGGGTGGGAGGGGAGGGGGTAGGAAGGAGAGGGGTGGGATGAATGGAGAGATTAGCATGGAAACATATACACCACCACATGTACAATAGACAACCAGTGGGAATTTGTTGTATGACTCAGGAGACTCAAACTGGCCTCTGTGACAACCTACAGGGATGGGATGGGGTGGGAGGTGGGAGGAAGGAGGGAAGCTCAGGAGGGAGGGGACATATATAGACCTATGGTCATGCATGTTGCTATAGGGCAGAAACCAACACAATATTGCAATTATCCTTCAATTTAAAAAAATAAGGAAAAAAAAGCATTTTCTAAGGATTGCCTAAGGGTTACTGACTCTAGGGATGTAACCTCCATTTGAATTACTATTTACCATTAGTCAGGGCCCAGATTTTGTAAACGTTGATGTTAACCGTAGAAAATTGATAAGCTACAAAAGATTTCTAGACATTCAGAAAAAAACAGCACTACAGGCTATGGTTTGACTGCTCTGTGGGACATGAAGCAGTTTTGTATCTAATTTAGCCATCTTATTGCAGCTTTCTTTCTTTCAGTAACTATGTAGACCCCAGTGTCTAATGCCCTCCTTTGAACCAGCTTTGCCATTCTGCTGGGTTCAATTCTTTCCCCATTGCCCTCATTCATGAATTCAACTCTTTGACATATGTCCATTACATGTTTGAATGAAAGCTCTGTGTTATAGATTTTTGTTATAAGTTTTATGTACATTGACTCAACCTTTGGAGCATATTAGAATTATCTGTGGGGGCAATTAAAACTTTTAGATACTCAGGCTACACCTCTGTATTCCAGTTCAGAAAGTCTTGGGGGAGGTGCTCATGTCTATCTATTCTTTTGACACTCTAAGGGACTTCTAATTAATATTCAGAGTTGAGGACCTCTCTGCCAAAGGGTGTTGATCAGATGGTCAACACCGAAATCAGATTGATTATGTTTTTGCAGCCAAAGATGGAGAAGTTCTATACAGTCAGCAAAAACAAGTCCAGGAGCAGACTGTGGCTCAGATCATGAACTCCTTATTGCCAAATTCAGACTTAAATTGAAGAAACTAGGGAAAACCACTAGACCATTCAGGTATGACCTAAATCAAATCCCTTATGATTATACAGTGGAAGTGAGAAATAGATTTAAGGAACTAGATCTGATGGACAGAGTGCCTGATGAACTATGGACTGAGGTTCGTGACATTGTACAGGAGACAGGGATTAAGACCATCCCCAAGAAAAAAAAAAAAATGCAAAAAGCAAAATGTCTGTCTGAGAAGGCCTTACAAATAGCTGTGAAAAGAAGAGAAGCAAAAAGCAAAGGAGAAAAAGAAAGATATACCCATTTGAATGCAGAGTTCCAAAGAATAGCAAGGAGAGAAAAGAAAGTCTTCCTCAGTGATCAATGCAAAGAAATAGAGGAAAACAATAGAATTGGAAAGACTAGATATTTTTTTCAAGAAAATTAGATGTACCAAGGGAACATTTCATACAAAGATGGGCTCAATAAAGGACAGAAATTGTATGGACCTAACAGAAGCAGAAGCTATTAAGAAGAGGTGGCAAGAAGACACAGAAGAACTATACAAAAAAGATCTTCACAACCCAGATAATCATGAAGGTGTAATCACTCACATTCACCTAGAGCCAGACATCCTGGAATGTGAAGTCAGGTGGGCCTTAGGAAGCATCACTACAAACAAAGTTAGTGGAGGTGATAGAATTCCAGCTGAGCTATTTCAAATCCTGAAAGATGATGCTGTGAAAGCACTGCACTCAATATGTCAGCAAATTTGGAAAACTCAGCAGTGGGCGCAGGACTGGAAAAGGTCAGTTTTCATTCCAATTCCAAAGAAAGGCAATGCCAAAGAATGCTCAAACTATCACACAATTGCACTCATCTCACACGCTAGTAAAGTAATGCTCAAAATTCTCCAAGCCAGGCTTCAGCACTGTGTGAACTGTGAAATTCCAGATGTTCAAGCTGGTTTTAGAAAAGGCAGAGGAACCAGAGATCAAATTGCCAACATCTGCTGGATCATCAAAAAAGCAAGAGAGTTCCAGAAACACATTTATTTCTGCTTCATTGACTATGCCAAAGCCTTTGACTGTGTGGATTACAATAAACTGTGGAAAATTCTTCAAGAGATGGGAATACCAGACCACCTGAAAAACCCCTATGCAGGTCAGGAAGCAACAGTTAGAACTGGACATGGAACAACAGACTGGTTCCAAATAGGAAAAGGAGTACATCAAGGCTGTATATTGTCACCCTGCTTATTTAACTTATATGCAGAGTACATCATGAGGCACGCTGGGCTGGAGGAAGCACAAGCTGGAATCAAGATTGCCAGGAGAAATATCAATCACCTCAGATATGCAGATGACACCACCCTTATGGCAGAAAGTGAAGAGGAACTAAAAGCCTCTTGATGAAAGTGAAAGAGGAGAGTGAAAAAGTTGGCTTAAAGCTCAACATTCAGAAAACAGATCATGGCATCTGGTCCCATCTCTTTATGGCACATAGATGGGAAACAGTGGAAACAATGGCTAACTTTATTTTTCTGGGCTCCAAAATCACTGCAGATGGTGACTGCAGCCATGAAATTAAAAGACGCTCCTTGGAAGGAAAGTTATGACCAACCTAGATAGCATATTCAAAAGCAGAGACATTACATGGCCAACAAAGGTCCGTTTAATCAAGGCTATGGTTTTTCCAGTGGTCATGTATGGATGTGAGAGTTGGACTATATAGAAAGCTGAGCACTGAAGAATTGATGCGTTTGAACTGTGGTGTTGAAGAAGGCTCTGGAGAGTCCCTTGGACAGCAAGGAGATCTAACCAGTCCATCCTAAAGGAGACCAGTCCCGGGTGTTCATTGGAGAGACTGATGATGAAGCTAATACTCCAATACTTTGGCCACCTGATGCAGAGAGCTGACTCATTGGAAAAGACCCTGATGCTGGGAAAAATTGAGGGCAGGAGGAGAAGGGGACGACAGACGATGAGATGGTTGGATGGCATCACTGACACAATGGACATGGATTAGGGTGGACTCTGGGAGTGGGTGTTGGACAGGGAGGCTTGGCATGCTGTGGTTCATGGGGTCGCAAAGAGTCGGACATGACTGAGTGACTGAACTGAACTACCAAAGGGAGACAAGCTTTAAATTAAAGCACTTAACCACAAGCCTGGCACATAGTAAGTGCTTATTAAAGTTAGCTATTATTCCTGGTAGCCTTAACAATCGAATTTTAGACATTGAGAGTGAAGGTTTGGCATAGGGCCACCATGGGTGTTCCTGAAGTCATACTACCTCCGACCTCTTAGATTATGACATGCAGACAGGTTTATCACTGTGTTTTTGTTTCTTATTGCAGCTGTAACGAATTATCACAAACTTAGTGGTTTAAAACAGCACAAATCTATTATCTTACAGTTCTGAAGTTCAGATGTCTAGAATGAGCCTTGTTCAGTTGCTAAGTCTTGGGTCCAAGTGTTTGCGACCCCATGGACTGCAGCACATCAGGCTTACTTGTCCTTCACCATCTCCCAGAGTTTGTTCAAACTCATGTCCATAGTGTAGGAGATGCCATCCAACCATCTCATCCTCTGTCACCCCCTTCTCCTCCTGCCCTTAATCCTTCCCAGCATCAGGGTCTTTTCCAATAGGTCAGCTTTTAGCTTAAGGTGGCGAAGTATTGGAGCTTCAGCATCAGACCTTCCAATGAGTATTCAGGGTTGGTTTCCTTTAGGATTGACTGGTTTGATCTCCTTGCAGTCCAAGGCACTCTCAGGAGTTTTTTGCAGCACCACAATTCAAAACCATCAATTCTTTGGAGGTCAGCCTTCTTTATAGTCCAACTCTCACATCCGTACACGACTACTAGAAAATCTAAAGCTTGGACTATATGGATCTTTGTCAGCAAAGTGATATCTTTGCTTTTAAATACATTGTCTAGGTTTGTCATAGCTTTCCTTCCATGAAGCAAGCATCTTTTAATTCCATGGCTAAAATCAAGGTGTCATCAGGGCTGTTTCTTCCTGCAGACCAGGGGAGAATATATTCTTGTCTCTTCCCATTCGGGTGGCTTCCAGCACTACTTTGCTCAAGGCCTCGTCCCTCTCATCTCTGCTTCCATGTTCATATGACCTTTTCCTTTTACCCACTCATTCTGATCTCCTGCCTCTTCCTCCTATAGGATTACATCAGGCCCATCTGAATAAACTGGATAATTTTCCCATCTTAAAATCCTTAATGTAATCACATCTCAAATTCCTTTTGCCATAAAAGGTAACATTCACAGGTTCCAGGGATTAGGATATGGATATCAGTCAACTATAATTCCCAATCCCTTGAGCCCCTGGAGCCTAAGGAATCACCCCTTGCTGAGCACTAGCTGCTGTTTCCCCCAACCACCACAACCCCTATAACCATGGGGGACTAAGTCTGTTCTGTGTTTAGGGATCAGAGAAAGCAAGTGGAAGTTGCAAACCTCCCAAACTAGGATTTTTATACTGAAAACTGTAACATATTTGGGACTCAGGAAATCAGGAGGGTGAAGTTAAAGGCAGCTCTGATGCTCTCGTTGCCTGTGGGTTGTCCACAAAGCAAGTGTGACATCTCCCTGCCACACAGCCGGGTCAGGGCCACCTCCCTTCAGTATTGGATGCTCTGCTATCGGTACTGAGCTGTGTTTACTGTGTATTAAGCTGTTAAAACCTATCTACTGTTTTTTTTTTTAATTGTCTCTATAGATAATAACTGGAGAAGGCGATGGCACCCCACTCCACTCTTGCCTGGAAAATCCCATGGACGAGGAGCCTGGTGGGCTGCGGTCCATGGGGTCACAGAGTTGGACACGACTGAGTGACTTTCCTTTCACTTTTCACTTTCATGCATTGGAGAAGGAAATAGCAATCCACTCCACTGTTCTTGCCTGGAGAATCCCAGGGACGGGGAGCCTGGTGGGCTGCCGTCTATGGGGTCACACAGAGTTGGACACGACTGAAGAGACTTAGCAGCAGCAGCAGCAGCAGCATAAATAATAACAGAAACAAGTTGAGATTGTGGCTGTTATGTGTCCACTGAACAGTTATAATCTAAGAGCTCCACAAAAGTCCATTAGAGAAAAGGTGGAGGAGGTTCATTTCCTTCCCTCTAGCTGGACATGGCCTAGGTTTGCAAGGGCAGGCAGGGACACTCTGCACCATGAAAAGGCATGCCCTCCACAGTCCTGTGCCAGGGCAAATGGCTTGGAAGGCAGTAGACGCTGGATGTCTGGCGAGACTCCCTTAAGAGTCAACAACATGTAGATTCGGACACAGCAGCCCTGCTCACCCAGGTGCATCCATCTCCCTCTACCCTCACCATATGTGAATTTATTTCACAGAAGCTCAATCTTTACAAACTCTCAAAGCTTTCCCCTACATCCTCTCACTCTGTCCTCACAACAACCCTGGGGCATTGGCCACGTTGGTACTACCGTCCCATTCTAGAGATGAGAACACTGGAGCTAAAGATACGAATGACTTGCCAGTGTCAGTGGGCTAGTGCCTGCTGGGGCTGGATGTAGATGTGCCACCTGTGAGACATCACTCAGTGTAAGGTGGGCCTGGGGCAGGGAATGGAGCAGCCTTGCAGCAAGCAAGGTTTCCATCTTGTCACCTGCTACCAGAGGCCCAGCCTTTAGGAGGGTCCTTTTAGAAAGCTACCCACATTCTCCACCCCTCCCTGCCCTCCTCATCATTCTCACTTTTTCCACTTCTGATGGATCACACCTTTAAGACACTCAGCAAACACTCCCTGCTGCCCCCAACCATCATTACATCAACTTCCATCAGTTACAGGCCTCAGGGCAGATAAATCACAATTACTTACTCAAAGGAGTAAGGAATTAACATGCTCTGAATGGATTTTGCCTTTAATTGAACAAGCCAGTACATTTAGGTCTAACTAAAGAGCCTCCTGATGAGGGTGAAAGGAGTGAAAAAGCAGACTTAAAACTCAGCATTAAAAAAACTAAGATCATGGCATCTGGTCTCATCATTGCAAATAGATGGGAAGAAAGTGGAAACTGGCAAATTTTATTTTATTGGGCTCCAAAATGACTGTGGGTGGTGACTGCAGGCACAAAATTAAAAGACATTGCTCCTTGGAAGAAAAACTATGACAAACCTAGACAGCGTATTAAAAAGCAGAGACACCACTTTGCCAAAAAATGTCTATATAATCAAAGCTATGGTTTTTCCAGTAGTCACATGCAGATGTGAGGGTTGGACCATAAAGAAGGCTGAGCACTGAAGAATTGATGGTTTCAACTGTGGCGCTGGAGAAGATTTCCTGAAAGTCCCTTGGACTTCAAGGAGATCAAACCAGTCAATCCTAAAGGAAATCAACTCTGAATATTAATTGGAAGGACTGATGTTGAAGCTGAAGCTCCAATACTTTGGTCACCTGATGCAAAGAGATGACTCACTGGAAGAGACCTTGATACTGGGAAAGACTGAGAGCAGGAGGAGAAGAGGGTGACAGAAAACAGAGGATGAGATGGTTGGATGCCATCACCGACATGAGTTTGGACACGAGTTTACGCAAACTCCAGGAGATAGATAGTGAAGGACAGGTAAGCCTGGCGTGCTGCAGTCCATGGGGTCACAAAGATTTGGACACAACTGAGTGGCTGAACAATGAACAACTAGACTGAGGGCTGTCCCATCAGGGGAGCAGCTGGCTGGCCTTTCATGGGGCATCAGGGCCCAAAGCAGATGAAGCTCAACTGCACTGACAGGAGGAATAGGCAGCAAGGTTGGAGGACTTGGAAAACAACTTGGCCCTTTGTTTTTGTATAACTGGAAACTGCTCAAACTGGGAGGCCTGGGTGCCCCTACCTTGCTGAGCAATGCTGATTTAGTGATGCTTTCTCTACCTGCACCTCATGAAGGGCAGAGATTAGAGAGGCATCCCACCCACCCTTGCTTAAAAACCTTCTGCCCTCAGGTTGGCAGTAGATCCTACCTGGAGACTTGTAGTAAGAACAGACCAAGGAACCCTGTCCAGGGGTCCCCAACCTCCAGGATCTAATACCTGATGATCTGAGGTGCTAGGTGCTCAGTCACTTCAGTTGTGTCCAACTCTCTGCTAACTAATGGACTGTAGCCCACCAGGCTCCTCTGTCCATGGGATTCTTCAGGCAAGAATACTGGAGTGGATTGCCATGCCCTCCTCCAGGGGATCTTCCAGACCCAGGGATCAAATCCCCATCTCCTGCATTGGCAGGTGGATTCTTTACCACTGAGCCACCAGGAAGCCCAATGATCTGAGGTGGAGCTGATGTAATAATAACAGAAATAAAGTACACAATAAATTCAATGTGCTTGAATTATCTCAAAACCATCCCTTCTTCCCCTGGTCCATGGGAAAACTGTCTTCCACAAAACTAGTCCCTGGTGCCAAAAGGCTGGGAACCGGTGCAATGATTAGACAAGTGACCCACTGGAGCAGGTCACTCACTGGACCACAGACTTGCAGATAGAATTCAGAGGGGTCTGTGACTTAGACACACAAAAATGACACCTTTGTTTTCCTAACCCCTAAATGTAATTCAGCATTTCACACTATGGTGAATGCAAGCAACAAACCTCAATAATATTAGCAGCACTTGGAATTCTGTCCCCACAGAAATCACTCATATTTTCATATCATATTACAGTGGTCACAGGTATCTTAAGATACAGTTTGTGCTCTTCACTACTTCAAAATTAGGGTAGTTGTTGGATGCACTGCTAGGCCCTAGTGGATGGCTTAATAAAGAAACATGCATGACTATCTCAGAATCCAAAAAATATTTTGATTTACCATATTCCAACATAACTGATTTTCATTTGCAATCCTATGTATTTTATTTTAGG
Source organism: Nanger dama (assembly GCA_917880005.1). Taxonomy (NCBI): domain Eukaryota; kingdom Metazoa; phylum Chordata; class Mammalia; order Artiodactyla; family Bovidae; genus Nanger; species Nanger dama. The sequence continues at coordinate 269,249 of CAKJTW010000110.1, read as the reverse complement.
TATTTAAAGACATTACGCTGAGAAGGGGTCTATGGCACCAAGAAAATAAAAGCATTAAGACCTCATACATCCAAAGTAATCTTCACAGTGGACAGAAGTTACAGGTCACATCATCAAGGGGGAGGGGTTAGAATACAGATTCACAAGTTGGGTTCTCTGGGAAGCTTACTCTGAGAAGGGGTTTAGAGTTCAGAGTTCAAAAGGAAGTGCCTTTGGGATCCACACCTGAGGAAGGGAGAGTGAGGAAGAGGGACTGGGCAGAGGGAAAAAATGTAGTCTCCATAGATGTCTCGGCCTGCCCCTTGTGCAGTTCTGGGCCTGGGACGACTCTTCAGATTTGCCATGAGTTGGGGTGTCTGGGCCAAGCCGACTGTTGACTAGTCATTAGAAGCAATCATTCCTGGAAAGGGATAAGACCTTGGGCAAGGCTGCTCTTTCCAAAGGGAGCCTGCAGCTGAGGGCTCCCCCAGCAGAAGCCACCAAAGCTTGAGGGGACCTGGTGATGGCTCACAACCTGCCAGGGCCTCTGCCTCAGGCCCACAGCAGCTGGAGCCCCACATGGAGCCCAGGACTGTCATTTTTAAAGCTCTTCCTATGATTTTGATGCTCTACATAGTTTGGAAGTCATTGATCCCAGAACTGGAAGGATGGCAGTGGGGGTGGGGTGGGGGGACTCTGAGATCCTGGCATCCAAGGGACTTGTTCAAGACAAGGAGGCTGCTGATCTGGCCGAGTCTATTGGCAAATTTCCATTTACTAATTGTACTATGCTGGGCCCTGGGGGCCTATCAGTGAGCAAAGAGACATAGTCTTTGCCCTCAGGACACTTACAGTCCAGGGTTTCACAAACCTCTCAGTACAGGAGGCTGTATGGGGAACTGAGTTGGCACAACTTCTCTGCAGGGCAAGTTGGCAATATTATCAAAATTATAAAGGAACCTACTCAGCATATCTACTTCTAGGTATTTATCCTGCAGATAGATCTCCACATGAGTGAAGTGACAAATGTAAAGGATATTCACCAAGAAATTATTTATAGTAATAAACAACTGGAAAACCTCAGTGTTCAGTAGAGACTGGTAGAATAAATGTAGTGCGCACAAAGGAATCCTATGTTGCTATTTTTAAAAGGTAGCTCTGTATATGTATACATATGAAAAAAACCCAACAACAACCCTACAAGACATATTAGTAAACAAAAATAACAATAAAAGGAAGATGCAGAATCATATATAATGTCAAATTTGGGGTGGGAAAAAAGGGGAAATATTTATGTGGATCCATAGGCTGTATATTGTCACCCTGCTTATTTAACTTATATGCAGAGTACATCATGAGAAACGCTGGACTGGAAGAAACACAAGCTGGAATTAAGATTGCCGGGAGAAATATCAATAACCTCAGATATGCAGACGACACCACCCTTATGACAGAAAGTGAAGAGAAACTAAAAAGCCTCTTGATGAAAGTGAAAGAGGAGAGTGAAAAAAGTTGGCTTAAAGCTCAACATTCAGAAAACGAAGATCATGGCATCTGGTCCCATCACTTCATGGGAAATAGATGGGGAAACAGTGGAAACAGTGTCAGACTTTATTTTGGGGGCTCCAAAATCTCTGCAGATGGTGACTGCAGCCATGAAATTAAAAGACGCTTACTCCTTGGAAGAAAAGTTATGACCAACCTAGACAGCATATTCAAAAGCAGAGACATTACTTTGCCAACAAAGGTCCGTCTAGTCAAGGCGATGGTTTTTCCAGTGGTCATGTATGGATGTGAGAGCTGGACTGTGAAGAAGGCTGAGAGCCGAAGAATTGATGCTTTTGGACTGTGGTGTTGGAGAAGACTCTTGAGAGTCCCTTGGACTGCAAGGAGATCCAACCAGTCCATTCTGAAGGAGATCAGCCCTAGGATTTCCTTGGAAGGAATGATGCTAAAGCTGAAACTCCAGTACTTTGGCCACCTCAAGCGAAGAGCTGACTCATTGGAAAAGACTTTGATGCTGGGAGGGTAGGGGGCAGGAGGAGAAGGGGACGACCGAGGATGAGCTGGCTGGATGGCATCAGTGATTCGATGGACATGAGTCTGAGTGAACTCCGGGAGATGGTGATGAACAGGGAGGCCTGGCATGCTGTGATTCATGGGGTCACAAAGAGTCAGACACGACTGAGCGACTGAACTGAACTGATGAGTTCTCAGGCTTCCCTAGTGGCACAGTGGTGAAGCATCTGCCTGCCAGTGCAGGAGAGGTGGGTTCAACTCCTCAGTTGGGAATATTCCCTGGAGGAGAGGAGGAAATGGCAATTCACTCCAGTATTCTTGCGTGGAAAATTCATGGACAGAGTAGCCTGGTGGGCTACAGTCCTGGGGTTACAAAGAGTCAGACGCAACTGAGCGGCTGAACATATACGCCTGAGTTCTCAGTTGCCCAAGAGTTTTTCATTTTAATGAGGGAATCAATCTGTCCAGTTAGAAAAACAAACCACCAAAGTTTTCTCAGACAGAATTTACGTCAGGGAATTGACTAGACAAGTGATGTAAGAGCTGAGACGCCACACAGGGAAGGCAAGGCAGCTCAGAAACTATCAACTCAAAGAAGCCTCTGGACCTGCCCCTGGAAGGATCAAGGGATGAGGCTGTTCCTGGGCTGGAGGAGTTGGAGTCCCAGTGGGTCTGGAACCCTGGCAGATGCCCCCTCATCCATGGAAGAGACACAGCTGCTGCTGAGAATCCACACACGGCAGAGAAGGAGGGGAACAGAGGACCTTTTCTCTCCCCCGTCTGCCCTTTATTTCCTGCTGGGTGCCTGCCCTCGACTTGTGCTCAACCTGAAGACACCCGACCCAGGATCTTAGAAACGGTAGCCTGTGAGGAACAGCGTCTTCTGGTACAAAGAGCAGAGGAGGCGAGATGTGGACTTGTAGGCTAGCCTAACAGTGGATGAACATAATGAAGATCAAAGTGTTAGTCGCTCAATCGTGTCCAACTCTTTGAGACCCTCTGGAATGTAGCCTGCCAAGCTCCTCTGTCCACAGGATTCTCCAGGCAAGAATACTGGAGTGGGTAGCCATTCCCTTCTCCAGAGATCAAACCCAGGTCTCCCCGCATGGCAGGCGAATTCTTTACCATCTGAGCCACAGCAGTATGTGCTTATAAAATGCACATAAGAAGTAGTAACAGCATGGCCTCTAGTTGCTGGGGATTGGGAGGGAAACTTTATATTAAGCTCCCCTGGTACTTTTCAATTTTGTACCATGTGCTCGCATTGCCTTTTTGAAACAAGATGCCTGCCTGACATTCCCTGGAGGCACAGGGAATATTTTGTACATCAGAAAGGGCAAGGCTGTTAAATTTTTCATTGAAAAATGTCCTGGAAAAATAGTGCCAGCAAAATCTCCCCCTAAATCTCCTGTGATTACACCACCCACCCCCTACCAAGAGAGCATAGCTCTTTTTCTGTGGGTCTTACAAGTGTCCTCTTCCAATCCCTCCTTTCACGGCCCCATCCCTGAGAGGAAGAAGCATGGCCCTGAGTGGAGGCAGAACAGTGGGGAGAGTGAAGAGATGTGGGGAATATCCTTCCCTCTCATCAGCAGCTGGCCGGCTGTGTGATCTCACACCACAGCTGTAGCCACTTAGAAAACTGCCAGCCGGAAGACCTCAGCTCACAGCTTAAAGCCGCGCCTGCCTGCCAGAGCACTGGGCTTACCACCTCCCTGCAGCCGTGACTGCTCCAGAGTGGGGCTCTCACCCTCCCCCAGGGAACAGCACATACTGGCTGCTGCCACCAAAGCCCCAGATGCCCACAGAGGGGATGGCACAGGTCCCTGTGCTCTTGGGCTCTGCCTTTGAGGATGTCACATTCTACATTCAATCCTCCATAAAGAAGGGCAATGGAAGAAGGGAGGGTCCCTTCTTCTCTGAAAATTTACCCTTGTTGAACTCTGTGATGGGAAAGCAGAAGCACACGAAGTTTAAGTGACTTGCCCGAGGTCACACTGCTTGAGTGTGGCAGAGGCAGGATGCAACCTGATTCTGGGTGGGATCATGAGTTCAGCCCTCTCACTGAAGGACAGGAACTCCAAGGCCACCAGGGAGGTCACAGAGATGTCAGTCCAGGATCTGTGCCCTTCTCTGCTGCCTCCCTTGACCCTTTTGTTGTTGTTCGGTCGCTCAGTTGTGCCCGACTCTTTGCAGACCCCCAAAGACCGCTAGGTCCCAGGCTTCCCTGACTTTCACTGTCTCCTGGAGTTTGCCCAAGTTCATGTCCATTGAATTGGTGATGCCGTCCAACCATCTCATCCTCTGCTGCCCTCTTCTCCTTTCTCTTTCAATCTCTCCCAGCATCAGGGTCTTTTCTAATGAGTTGGCTCTTCACATCAGATGGAACTTCAGCATCAGTCCTTCTAATGAGTATTCAGGATTGATTTCCTCTAGGACTGATTGGTTTGGTCTCCTTGTAGTCCAAGGGACTCTCAAGAGTCTTCTCCAGCACCACAATAGCAATTTCTCACTAAAGCTCTCCGAATCTTCGTTTTCTTGGCTATAAGATGGGACCACTAACACACATCTAAAAGGTTTTGATGAGGATTGTTTGCCAAAGACAGTAATGCTTCTGGCACATATGTCTCAACAAATATGAGTGTCCTTCTTCCTTCTCTTTAGCTTGTCCTGAAACCTCACAGATTGCTTGAGGCTCAGACAAGAACACTGCCCTCCCTCCAGAAGCCTCCGGTTTTGCCAAAATCCCTGGGCAGGCCTGGGAGCTAGGCTCTGCATCCTGGATGCTTCTGCCCTGAAACCCAGATCCAGATTCACTTGGCTTGCCATCCTAACTCAAGACAACGAGTGCAAAAGTTGGGTTAACTTCCCCTGTTATTAACATTTCCAGGACTGTGTTCCCAAGTAAATTCTGAACAATTTTCCAAAAAAAAAAAAAAAAAAAGAGAAAGAGATGAAAATGCTCTGTCATCTTAAGCCTCCGACTCCTCAAAGGCAGGGCTAAGTGGGTTCTCTGGCAGACAGACTTGCATTAGCACATCTGGGACTCTGCTCAGCTCCCCAATATCTGCCCCTCTTCCCCCAACCCCGCCCCCCATCATGATGATCTAAATAAGCAACCGGATCTATTGCTGAATGGGATGGCTTATACCTGTGCTTCTAAGACAAGTCTCCCTGGCAAATGTCCCAGGCCTGGCTCCTGGCCCCAGAGCTCTCCTTTCTTTTTGATGGAGCCAGCTCTCACTGTGGGCTCAGCCTGTCTCCAGTCTCTGAGATTGAGGTTGTCAATGGTTGGTACCAATGGAAGGAGCCTGAGGCTGCTACTTACCTTGGTGGTTTAATTTCAGATCATTCTTGCTATGGGCCTCACTGTGACCTCCCACCTGGAGTGCTACCTCTACTGTGTCCGCTCCCATAGCATCCTGCAGCTGCTCACTTGGCTAGACTTCCCTTGATGCCTGTAACAGTTGGGCCTGCTGTTAGCTTCCCTGAGCCATCCTCATTCTCTCTCTCATCTGCTAATGTCTGTTCTGTGTAGCTCCTGGGCATGGAAATTGGAGATGAAGGAGATACAGCCCCTGGTCCCGTAAGTCACCAGGACTAGCAGAAGAGACAGGCATTAATGAGACGGCTACAGCCCAAGGTGGCCAGTGCTCTGTTGGAGCAATATACGAGGAACTCTGGAAAAAAAACAAACAAACAAGGGAAGAAGCATTGAAGTTCTCTCAGAGGAGTCAAGTGTGGTGTTCCAGTTCTTTCTTGCTCCCAAACAAACCACTCTAAAACGTAGTGGCACAAAAATCCACGCACATTTACAGATTATAGAGGTCAGGAATTTGGACAGGGTGCTGTGAGGCTAGCACTTCCCTGTTCTATGATGCCTTGGGCTTCAGCTGGGGTGACTCTAAAGGCTGGACGTGACCTGAAGATTGGGTGTCTGGGCTAGGCTGGCTGAAGAATGGGCTCAGCTGGCACTGTTGACCAGAGCACCTTCCTGTGGCTTCTTCAGCATGGTGGTCTCAGGGTAGTTGGGCTTTTACATGGTGTCTCGGGGATTTCAGAGTGAGTGTTCTCAGTGAACAAGCTGGAAGTTTCATAGACTTTAGGACCTCGCCTCAAAAGGAATGCAGTATTACTCCCAACATGTTCTATGGGTCAAGCAGTCATAGGATGGGTCATAGAATCCACTTCTTCATGGGAGGAGAAGCAAAAAAAAAATGTAGCTGTGTTTCAAACTGCTACAGAAGGTCTTCTGGAAGAGACACTCTTTGAGCTAAGTTTTAAAGGCAGAGTAGAAATTCGCCAGACAGACAAAGTGGGGAGGGTGTCCCAGACTGAGATATCACACATATGCAAAGGCCCAGGGACACAAGAGTGGGTTGTAATACGTGAAATAAATCAGATTTCCTAGGAGCTCAGCAAGATATCCTGCCTGTCTCTCACCAAGCAGTTATTCTCTGCTGGTCCTCCCCCAGACTGCCAGGGCCCACTGTGCCCCAGAATTCAGACACTGGCTCTCTAACTGAGGGCTCATCCCAATCAGGGATTTAAATGGCATATCTACATCCAGTGGTCCCACCTGGCTCCCCAGGCCGTTGTGAGCACGCAGGGAGATGCCACCTGGAAGAGGCTTGAATACAGTCTAGCCATTCCCCACACGCATGTTCTCATCTTCAGCTCTTGATTTAGAAGCCCTTGCAGCTCAGCCAAACCTTTCTTGGTCTGGTTTCTTAAAGCACTGAAGGCTCTGTGTCTGTTGGCTTGAATCCCAGCAATTCTTTCCATAATGGTTATTCCTTTTGATTGTAGGCATAAAAACTCAGACTAGATTAAACAAAAAGGGGAAATTATTAGTTCTTGTAACTAAAATGTTCTAGAAGTGAACTGTGGAGTTTGAACAGTATCAGAATTCTATCTCTTCCTCTAAGCTTCTTAGCTGTACATTTTTTGTATTGACCATTTTCAGGCAGCATCTCCACAAAAGTAATGACCATTGGCTTGAAAGCTCTACTGCTGCTGCTGCTGCTAAGTCGCTTCAGTCATGTCCGACTCTGTGCGACCCCATCGACGGCAGCCCACTAGGCTCCCTCTGTCCCTGGGATTCTCCAGGCTAGAATACTGAAGTGGGTTGCCATTTCCTTCTCCAGTGCATGAAAGTGAAAAGTTAAAGTGAAGTTGCTTAGTCGTGCCCGACTCTTAGCGACCCCATGGACTCCAGCCAACCAGGCTCCTCCGTTCATGGGATTTTCCAGGCAAGAGTACTGGAGTGAGGTGCCATTGCCTTCTCCGGGCTTGGAAGCTCTAGGCTTAACAAATTCTGAGAGCCAGAAAACCCAGCCAAAAGACTTTTCCTCTTCCCTGGGGGCCTCTTCGTTCCCAAAGAGGGTTCTGATTGGTCCAGCTCTGATCACATGCCCCTTCCCAGAACCAATCACTGGGGCCAAGAACATGTAGTATTCTGACTAGCTATGACTGAATCAAGCTAAGTAGGGGTTAAGGGTTACCCCTGCAGTAACCACACAAAATCACTTCATTTCAAAAAATAAGGTTTCTTTAACTAGAATGGAAAAGGAAAATGTGAAGAGCAGGCAAAATTTAGCTGCTATGGTCCCAGGGCCACTAGAACAGTTGCCCAGTTTGTGCACTGTGCGAGGGAGGATGGGGTGCCTTCTGTATTTGCCCAGAGAGCATTTCTTTTTCTAATTCACACAAAAGTGGACATGTGGGTTACTGCCAGGCTTTACAAAGTTGACCACACACTCTCCGTTTCCCAGTGTTTCAATACTGCCTGGAAAATCCCTCCTCCTTCTTCATGTCCTTGTTCAAATGCCTTCTCCCCTCTGAACTGACTGTGATGAATCGTGAGTTTCCCATGTGTGCTAAGCTGCTTCAGTCATGTCCGACTCTTTGCGACCCCATGGACTGTAACCCATCAGGCTCCTTTGTCCATGGGATTCTATTGGCAAGAATACTGGAGTGGGCTGCCATTTCCTACTCCAGGGGATCTTCCCAACCTAAATTCCCCACAGGCTCTCAGAATTATGGCTTCTGCCTCAGTTCAGGGTCATACAGTTGAACAGTTGTGTTTCCTCATCTGTAGCTCCTCACCTGGCCAAAGACGGGCTCCAGGAAAGCAGGGAGTGGGTGTGAGCTGCCCTCTCTGGCTGGCAGGAGGGCTGCACAGGTGGGATCTGCTCAGTGGATGGGAAGAGACCAGAACAATTCTCCTTGCTGCCTAGCCTCTCTCCTACCTGTGGCTGCAGCAGCCAATTACAGGGGAATGCGAGTCTGGCACTTTGGTTATAAAATGACTGTTGGCCTGATCCGTGCATCTTCTATCTCCCCTCTCCTAGCCACTGGAAACTTTGCCCAAAGAAAGGGGCCTTGAATGGTGCATCCACAGGGCTACCACCCAAGGCAGGGGCTCCGGAAATCTAGCACCTTTCTCCAGGAGGCCTCTGAGGAAGAGAAGGTGGCTGGGCTCCATCCGGGCCTCACTGAGGACTGCCAGGTCACTGCTCCAGGGCTCAGCTCTAGCTCCTGATTAAAACCAGATCCAGGAGCTTGGAACCTTTGGTGAAACTAGATACCTGTCGATGGAGGCAAAGGAAATATACTGTGGGAGGGAGGGAATCTGGCCAGCAGCCCAGCAGCCCTGGGCTGGGCAGCAGGTTGAGCTTTCCTTCTGAAAGGTCCCCAGGAGCCCTTGTTATGTGAGGTGATGACAGCTCGAAGAAACTGGAGACTAGAGGAACACACCCACTGCTCTGTCACTTGCTTCTCCCTTCTTCTCTTTGTCTGCTTTTTTTCTTCAGATAGAAGGCCTGGGTTCAAACCCACTACCAACTTTTATCCATTTGGGGTAAAGTTATTTAACCTCTCTGAGCCTCAGTTTTATCATCTGTAAAATGGGGATAAAAATTGTACCAACTTGATTAGTTTATTGTTGTATTAAAAATGATACTGCCTGAAAAGTGCTTAGCACACAACTTGCGACAGCATGTGTCCTGTCAGTCGCTTCAGTTGTGTCTGACTCTTTGTGACCCTATGGACTGTAGCCCGCCGGGCTCCTCTGTCTGTGGGATTTGCCAGGCAAGAGTACTGGAGTAGGTTGCCATTTCCTTCTTCACGGTATCTTCCAGACTCAGGATCAAACCCGAGTCTCAAGTCTCCTGCATTGGCAGGAGGGTTCTTTACCACTAGGACCACCTGGGATGCCTTGGGACAGAGTAAACCCTTATTAAATGTCTGTTATTGTTACACTGTCTTTTTTTTTTTCCCCTATGAGGAGCCATTTGGTATCATTAAACTATAAACACTATTTTGTAGTCCCTTGAAGAGCTCTCATTTTCCTAGGCCCTGGGCTTGGGGCACATTCCACCCCCATAGCAGGACACCTGGCTTCTGACTTTGCCTTCTCACCCCAGCACATAGTGGAGGCGACAGGCTGGCTGAAGCCAGGCTAGGAACCTGGATGAGCTTCCAGGGGCCTCCTTGGAGTGGGAGACGGGGCCTGATGCTCAGGTGTAGGGGCTTACCCTGTGCTCTCAGCCTATAACTTCTGTGGAGGAACCACCTGTGCCCCTCAGGTTGGAGTGGACCTGGTGCCCCAAGGTTGCCCAGAGATCCCTCAGCCTGAGGGCGAGACAGGAGCCGGGATGGAGAGCAACCCTAGCTCCGAGGGAGCCTTTCCGGAGCCCTGCACCACCCCCGCTGGCGCCGTGAAGCTGCACAGGAAGCTGGAGCTGAACCCCAAGGAGTCCCAGGACATCAAAGCTCTTCAGAAAAACCCCGAACAATCTGCCAAGCTCGTAAAGCAGAAGAAGATCACCCTGGAATCTACTCAGGCTGCTGTGGGGCTCACCCTAGGGGTTCTCTTTGGGAAAGTGTTCAGCTAAATTACAATCTGCCGTTTCGAGGCTTTGAGGCTCAGTTTCAAGGACATGTATAAGCTGTGGCCCCTGCTGCAGAGGTGGGTAGAGGAAACTGACAAGAATGAGAATCTGCAGGAGTTACGCGAGGCAGAAACCCCCATGCAGTCCTGGAAAAGAAAGCAGACGAGTATGGAGCGTTGAGTGAGAGGCAATCTCGACAGCAACAGGAAGAACAGAGGCTTCCCTCGGTGCCCGGAGCCCACCCTGCAGCAGCCAGGGGCCCAGCATTCTGGGCTTGAGAAGGATGTGGTTCTGCAACTATCGCCAGAAGGGCTAACAAGCAATGACTGTTCATTCCCAAGGAGAGGATTTTGAGGTTGCTGCAAAATCCTTGAGGTCTCTTTTCTCAGGGGGACCAATACCTTTTCCTGTGGTGCAGGGCCCCATTTTGGCACTCCCAGGATATGGGGGCCCTCACTTCACTAGTCTGTACTCCTTGGTCCCATTCCCTGAAGGTGAGGCCTTTCCCCCAGGAGTCTGTCACTGCTCTGGGCTCTCCCGTGCATTCACACCGCAGGGCCTGCCCTTCCTAGGAATGGGGGCAAAGGAACAGGAGAGCTAGGGAGAGAATCCTGTGGGTTTTTACTGGGGGGCGGGGGATTAAGTTCTTCATTCACTAAGAGAGGAACTGGGAACACAAAGGGTTTGGGGGCAGGGAGTTTGGGGGAACTGGTTGAAGGGAAGGTGAAGTTCAATGATGCTCTTGATTTTAATCCCCACATCAATCATCACTATGTTCTTCCGTAAAGAAGTCTGGGACCTAAAAAAATGAATGCAGTCTCTGATGATCACTGTAAGGGAAACATTTCATGTCACCAGTGGTAGAAAAAACATTGGCTCTGGGGTCAGACAGCCCAGGACTGTAATTCCAGCTCTGCCATTTACAAACTGGGTAACTCATTCCAAGGACTTAACTTTTCTAAACCTCAGTGCTTATACCTATAAAATGGGACACTGATATTACCTGACTTGCCTGTGTCCCAAGATTGCTGTGCATGTCACAATGTGAAGCAGTACTGGACACTGGACACAGCCATACACGTTGGTCATTGTTATCTCTGCTTCCACTATTGTGGCTTTTGCTGTCTTCTTTTCTCTTCTTTGGTCCTTCTCTTCCTTTCCCCAAAGTCTTGAGTCAAAAAACTTCATGGGGTCGTAGTGTTAGGAGCCAGGAGAACTTTGTGATCACGGATTCAGTTTTTCTATTAAAAATCACTTGGGGAAACACAAAGAAATTCAGATTCCTAGGCTGTATCCCAAACCTCAACAAGAATCAGGATTTCTTACTTCTTAAATGAAAATTTGTTTTAAATTACAAAAGGAATACATACTCTTTCTAAATGAATTCCAGCAATACAGAAATGATGAGAGTTAAAAACAGCCAGTTCTCAGAGGGAACTGCTATTTAGCAGTTTGGTGTGTGTCCTCGAGGGTTTTGTATTTGTCCTGAAAAGAGCTGACCATATAGCTTTTATTTTTCCCATTAAACAAGATCGTCACTCATTTTTAAAAATGATATAGCTTGGACATCTTTTCACATCAGTACACATGCATATGCCTCATTCTCCTTGACAGCTGCAGAGAATTCCATGCTGTGGTTTATTGTGGTTGGTTTAACCATTTCTCTGTTGGTGGACATTTTGGATTCCCTCTGATGATTCATATGCAGCCAGTCCAGCCTCTGTTCACATTTGGCAACCTCTGCTTTGCACAGATGGGGAGTGAGAGCCTCAGGGAGGGGATGTCAAGAACAAGAGCAACTTACTCACAAAGCAAATTAGTGGCAAAGCCAAGCTTACAATTATGATCCTCTCATGTGTTCTTTGTATTGAACTGTATCATTACAGTTATTATTTTTTTTAATGACCAAGGGAACTTAATATTTTCTGAACCTACTCCTGATAGAAAGAGAAAAAGAAAAAAAACCAACTCAGTGTTAGTTTTGTTGTGTGTATTTCTGAGAATTGGGTTTACCCCCAAACTTGCTCAGAGTTTTCACAATTCATTATGTTCTTTGTAAAAGTCCATGATTCAATGATTTTTCTTGCACACTGTTTGCAAAGCCAATTTTTTTAATGCTACAATCCCTAAATCTCACTTCCCCTGAGTATGCCTATTCCTGGAGACTCTGATAAAATTCCACTTTAGGGACCCCCAGGCCCTCCCCTTCACTCACCATAATTGATGAGTTTTCCTCTCCTGGAAACAAATGAAATTATACAATTGTGACTGTTATCTATTTTCTTATTAAGTAAATTTCTCCAAGTCCTGTAGGTAACTTTCCCAGAAAGATAGATTACCCACTTGTAACAAATATGATGCATAATATTTGCAGAACCCTTGTGAGAATTTGCCCTTCGCCCAGAAATTGTGCTTAATTTTCCTACAAAAGGATGGAACATTAATCCCGCCTCCCATGGAGTAAAGAGAGGTTTGATTGGAAGTGACCACTGTGAATCAAGTCACATGCTCTTTAAAGCGGTGCTGAATTGCACACAGATGTTTCCCAATCTACTGCCTCTACTACAAAGGGGTTGGTCAGAAACTACTCAGATTTCTGAGTAAAAAGGAAGAGATGTCATTCTCAGAAAACTGACCACAGACAGCACTGGTAACATCTGAATGTTGTTTAGCACTGTCTTGGGCAAAAGATAAAGGGAACACAGGACTACAGAGGGACTCTTCTGTCTAGTACTTGCCTCTTGGGTCCTGGAACTCTGGCTTCCAAATCAGACTCCTCCCCTGGCTCCTAAACTGTGGCTTCTATTGATAAATCCCATTGCCTTCCAGAAGGACTGGACATCTTGAAGAAATGGGTGATTCCAGGTCTGGAGCAGGAAACACACAGAATGAGCCTGGAACGTCATGTCATACCAAACAGCAAGGAATTTACCAAAGATGACGGGGGGCCCTCAAGAGTCGATTTGAAAAGGCTCTCACTGGCCAGCGCTGGGCCACTTTCAGCATCTATAAGGATAGCAACTGTGATGAATTATAACATATCAACTATGTTTAGATCTACAAATTGGAAGTGACTTTCCAAAAGAAAGCAAAAACAGGGACTTCCCCGGTGGTCCAGGGGGCACCTTGAATGCTTTGAATATAGGGGGCACCGGTATGATCCCTGGTTAGGAACTGAGATTCCACATGTTGCATGGTGTGGCAAAACAAAAAACAAGACAAAACCCAAACCAACCAAACAACAGACAAACAGCTCATCAAAAATATATTGCTCTCTTTTAAAGGATGTCAAGAGGACCAAGACATTACTTTGAAAACTAGTAAATACAGGGAAAGAATCAAACATTGATCCTGCCTTTCCTATACAAGGGCTTCCCTGGTGGCTCAGACAGTAAAGAATCCTCCTGCGATGTGGTAGACCTTCAATCCCTGAGTTGGGAAGATCCCCCTGGAGGAGGGAATGGCTGCCCACTCCAGTATTCTGGCCTGGAGAATTCCATTGACAGAGGAGCTTGGCTTGCTACAGTACATGGGTTCACAAAGAGTCAGATTTGACTGACTTTCACTTTCACTTTCTGTATAAACTATGCCTCATGATAATCACATAGTTCAGTTCAGTTCAGTTCAGTTGCTCAGTCATGTCCGACTCTTTGTGACCCCATGAATCACAGCATGCCAGGCCTCCCTGTCCATCACCAACTCCCGGAGTTCACTCAGACTCACATTCATAAGTCAGTGATGCCATCCAGCCATCTCATCCTCTGTTGTCCCCTTCTCCTCCTGCCCCCAATCCCTCCCAGCATCAGAGTATTTTCCAATGAGTCAACCCTTCGCATGAGGTGGCCAAAGTACTGGAGTTTCAGCTTCAGCATCATTCCTTCCAAAGAACACCCAGCGTTGATCTCCTTCAGAATGGACTGGTTGGATCTCCTTGCAGTCCAAGGGACTCTCAAGAGTCTTCTCCAACACCACAGTTCAAAACCATCAATTCTTCGGTGCTCAGCCTTCTTCATAGTCCAGCTCTCACATCCATACGTGACCACTGGAAAAACCATAGCCTTGACTACATGGACCTTGGTCGGCAAAGTAATGTCTCTGCTTTTGAATATACTATCTAGGTTGGTCATAACTTTCCTTCCAAGGAGTAAGCGTCTTCTAATTTCATGGCTGCAGTCACCATCTGCAGTGATTTTGGAGCCCCCAAAAATAAAGTCTGACACTGTTTCCACTGTTTCCCCATCTATTTCCCGTGAAGTGATGGGACCGGATGGCATGATCTTTGTTTTCTGAATGTTGAGCTTTAAGCCAACTTTTTCACTCTCCTCTTTCACTTTCATCAAGAGGCTTTTAGTTCCTCTTCACTTTCTGCCATAAGGGTGGTGTCATCTGCATATCTGAGGTTATTGGTATTTCTCCCGGCAATCTTGATTCCAGCTTGTGTTTCTTCCAGTCCAGCGTTTCTCAAGATGTATTCTGCATAGAAGTTAAATAAGCAGGGTGACAAGATACAGCCTTGACGTACTCCTTTTCCTATTTGGAGCCAGTCTGTTGTTCCATGTCCAGTTCTAACTGTTGCTTCCTGACCTGCATACAGGTTTCTCAAGAGGCAGGTCAGGTGGTCTGGTATTGCCATTTCTTTCAGAATTTTCCACAGTTTATTGTGATCCACACAGTCAAAGGCTTTGGCATAGTCAATAAAGCAGAAATAGATGTGTTTCTGGAACTCTCTTGCTTTTTCCATGATCCAGCGGATGTTGGCAACTTGATCTCTTGCTCCTCTGCCTTTTCTAAATCCAGCTTCAACATCTGGAAGTTCACAGTTCATGTACTGCTGAAGCCTGGCTTGGACAATTTTGAGCATTACTTTACTAGCATGTGAGATGAGTGCAATTGTGCAGCAATTTGAGCATTCTTTGGCATTGCCTTTCTTTGGAATTGGAATGAAAACTGACCTTTTCCAGTCCTGCGCCCACTGCTGAGTTTTCCAAATTTGCTGGCATATTGAGTGCAGTGCTTTCACAGCATCATCTTTCAGGATTTGAAATAGCTCCACTGGATTCCATCACCTCCACTAGCTTTGTTCATAGTGATGCTTTTTAAGGCCCACTTGACTTCACATTCCAGGATGTCTGGCTCTAGATTAGTGATCACACCATCATGATTATCTGGGTCTTGAAGATCTTTTTGTACAGTTCTTCTGTGTATTCTTGCCACCTCTTCTTAATAGCTTCTGCTTCTGTTAGGTCCTTACAGTTTCTATCCTTTATTGAGCCCATCTTTGCATAAAATATTTCCTTGGTATCTCTAATTTTCTTGAAGAGATCTCTAGTCTTTCCTATTCTGTTCTTTTCCTCTATTTCTTTGCATTGATTGCTGAAGAAGGCTTTCTTATCTCTTCTTGCTATTCTCTGGAACTCTGCATTCAGATGCTTATATGTTTCCTTTTCTCCTTTGCTTTTCGCCTCTCTTCTTTTCACAAGTATTTGTAAGGCCTCCCCAGACAGCCATTTTGCTTTTTGCATTTCTTTTCCATGGGGATGGTCTTGATCCCTGTCTCCTGTACAATGTCACGAACCTCATTCCATAGTTCATCAAGCACTCTATCTATCAGATCTAGGCCCTTAAATCTATTTCTCACTTCCACTGTATAATCATAAGGGATTTGATTTAGGTCATACCTGAATGGTCTAGCAGTTTTCCCTACTTTCTTCAATTTGAGTCTGAATTTGGTAATAAGGAGTTCATGATTTGAGCCACAGTCTGCTCCTGGTCTTGTTTTTGTTGACCATATAGAGCTTCTCCATCTTTGGCTGCAAAGAATATAATCAATCTTGAGAGGAATTATCTTTTAATGGAAATATTCTAGCTCAAAAGTGAAGAAACAATGATAGAAGGAGAATAGCCCCAGGTTTCAACCTCTAGTGAAACCATGACTCTAGGCAATGGCCACTAGTGGCTGCTAATATCACAGAGAGGCAAACAGATATCATGAGTCCATTGAGGGACGTACAGCAGACCCACGACCTCTGCAGTATTCTTGCCAAGAAAATCAAACCTGAATCTAAATGAGCTTGTGGCTCTAACTACCACTTCTCAAGAAATACAGGAGAAACAAAACATGTTAAATACCATGGAAATGTAATCATCAAAATTTAGACTATAGTAAAATTTCAAGACAAACAACCTGTTTCTCCCACAAATACACTGTAAAAAAAAAAAAAAAAACATGAGGTGGAGGGGAACTTACAGATTCAAAGAGACTTAAAAGAGGTATCAGTCAGTCACAAAGTATGGCCATTTCAGTCCTGATTTGAACAAATAGGAAGAAAAAAATTATGAGACAGGAAACTCTGAACACTGATAAGATATTTGATGATATTAGGAATTATTTTTAATTTCCAAAATGTGGGAATGATATTGTAGTTACTTTTAAGGTAATTATTAACATCTAGAGACAATATACTGAAATACTTGTAAGTAGAATCTTAAAATGTCTGGAATCTGCTTCAAAATAATCCAGGAGAGGAGAGGATAGATGAAACAAGACGGGACATAATGGTTGTTGAAACTGGGTGGTGGGTATATGGGGAATCATTATACAATTCTGGTTTTGTGTATGCTAGAGATTTTCTATAATAAAGAGTTAAAAAATATACACCTCTCAATCCAGAGAAAGAAGTCTTCCTGATCTTGACAAGCACCTACAATGATAACCCTGGGCAAATCATTTCTCCTCTCTAAGTTTCATCTCTTCACGGTTGAGAGCACTTACAAGCAAAGCAGCCCTGATGAGTTGGGATAAGCACAACTGTCCAATCAATTTAAGGGTTTTCAGTCAGAGAAGACTTCAAATCTACTCTGACCCACATTTATCTGACTATCGGGGACTTTGCAAAGATTAATTTTTCACCCAGTTACATACTGCTTTTATCTTAGAGGAGATAGTTTGCTGGACAATGGGGAGGGCAGATATAGATGTAAAAGACATTTTTGAGAAGATCCAAAGACTTTCCAGACACAAATGAGCCTTAAAGTAAAGGAGGGAAGAGCCCTGAAGTGTATTCCCAGAGGACAGATGGCTCTGAAAGCAGTGGGTAGGGTTAGACTGATGGTGTGAGAAGCTGCATTGGCAGGCTGGTTGCCCTACATTTTCTTGATAACATCCACTATTCACTTGGAAACCCTGGCTGCCATGATGAGGAGAAGAAGATGAATTTGAGGAGAAGAAGGGAATTTGAGGGACTTCCTGGTGGTCCAGTGGCTGACTCCAGCATTCCCAGGGCATAGGACCTGGGCTTAGGGAACCAGATCCCCTATACCACAGCTAAGAGTTCACATGCCCCAAGGAAGATCAAAGATCCCACCTTTGCAACTAAGACCAGTGCAGCCAAATAAATAAAATTAAAAAAAAATTTTTAAATAAAAAAGGGAATTAAGAAAGATGTTACAATATGCATAGAATCTTAACTGCCACAGAATATTCTGACATTATTTTTCCTTTGAGCAAGATGGCACATTGTCTAGTTCCATAGCACTGGTAGTCATCATCAAGACAAGACTTCCTAGAAATCTGCAATCCAGACAGGCCCCTGTCCTTTCCATCACCTCAGTGTATCAGTTTGAAATGCTTTTACTTGCAAGTATGGGAACCACTGAATTAACAGGCTTAAACAAAGAAGGGCTTTTTCTTTTTTTTTTAGATCACATAGCAATACATCCAAAGAGAGGTAGGGGTTGTACTATCTCAATGAGTCTGAGCTGACATCTCCTTTCCTCATGGTTATAAGATGGTTGCACCAGCTCCAGGCATCACAATCACATTCCATATTGAGAGGCAGTAAGGTGTTACCTTCTCAGGCTCTCCTCTCTTATCAGGAAGGAAAAGTCTTTCCTGGAAGACTTCTGGAAGACATACCTTTATGTTTTATTAGCCAGAATTGGGTCACATGCTCAATGCTAGTTACAATGCAGGCTGGGAAAAAAAGCATTGACTTTCCCAGCCTCTCTTGTGGGAGGTGGATGGAAGGGGTGCTGGGACAAGCAATCAGTAAGTCTGCTTCTTCCAAATTTTCCTGCTCCTGAGCAGGGCTTCCTGCACTATTCACAATTTTATTTTAAATGAGTCTTACAATCTCTATCCCCCTGCCTCTGAGATATAATATGCTACATGTATTATATATACTACCTGCCTGAGGGATTTCTCTTACTGTTGGATGGTGTTTGAGTTGCGTACTGCTGTTTGTGCCCATATGTCTGCTTTTCCTTGCAGACATCCATTCAGGAAGGTTTGGATCTTATAAAAAATGTTGGCCCTTCATCAGTCAGATAATCAGCACATGTTTACAGAGTTATCCCCATTTGCCAAGCCCTGTGGTGGGGTAGTGGGGGGTGGTGGGAGAGGAGGCAGAGATCGTTAAGCAGCCATTCCTGACCTCAGGGACCACACAGGCTGGTTGGCAGAAAGTGTCAGAAACCTAGGAGATGCGGAACAACACAGGACCACAGTAGAAGACCTTCAAGCACAAGGCAGGCTGTAATTGTGAGCCTGATGTGGGCGCAAGAGACATCGAGGGAAGATGTCCTAGAGGAGGTGAATGTGGGCCTTGAAAATATAAAAGATCTGAGAGACTCAGAGGAGTGGGATTCAGGGTCTGGACCCATGTGGCTACAGGGCAGGATTGTGTAGAAATCTCAAAAGCTCTTTTGTTGTTCAGTCGCTAAGTCGTGTCTGACATTGCAACCCCATGGACTGTAGCCCGCCAGGCTTCTCTGTCCATGGAGTTTTTCAGGCAAGAATACTGGAGAGGGTTGCCGTTTCCTTTTCCAGGGGATCGTCCCACCCAGGGATGGAACCTGTGTCTCTCATGTCTCCTGTATTAGCAGGCAGATTCTGTACCAGAAGCCACTAGGGAAAATAAATATAAAGCTTTTAGCGGTGCTTTTGCCTGGAGAATCCCAGGGACGGTGGGCTGCCGTCTTTGGGGTCACACGGAGTCGGACATGACTGAAGTGACTTAGCAGCAGCAGTACTTTACAAACCTTAATTCCACTGATCTCCATACTAGCCAGGCCAAATGGATTTTATTGTCCTCATTTTACATAGCAAGGGACTAAATAATTTGTCCAAGGTTTGCTAGTCAGCTGAGATGGCTGGATGGCATCACTGACTCGACAGACGCGACTCTGAGTGATCTCCGGGAGTTGGTGATGGACAGGGAGGCCTGGCGTGCCGCGATTCATGGCGTTGCAAAGAGTTGGACACTACTGAGCGACTGAACTGAACTGAACTGAACTGATGGAGGATAGCTTAATCAGTTCCTTCCTACCCAGTTCTTTCCCTTCCCCCTATTCTTTCTTTTCTAAAAGGTTCTGCCCACTAGCCCAGGAGAGGTCACATGTCTTAGGCCTGGCCAATTATTGTACTGTGTTTCCCTCAATTGTGATTGGTCTGGCAGTGGTCATATGACCTGAATCAGGTCTATAAAGAAGTCAAAATGGAATCAGTGATGGAGAGGTAGAGGGGTTTGCCTCAGATTCTAGGGCTTAAGGCCCAGCTCCTGAAGCTTTTGCTTGAATCCTGAGTTTCCCCAACATTCTTCACAACTAGGTCAGCACTTCCTTAAAAAAAAAGAGAAAGCAATAGCTTTATTAAGATAATTCGTATATAATTCATCCATTTAAAATGTGCAATTCAGTGGGTTTTTTGTGTGTTTGTAGAGTTGTGCAACTACCACCACATCAATTTTAGAACATTTTCATTACAACCAGCCCCCCACACCCCAAAGAAACTTTTTACTCCCATTTCCTCCCATTATGTCCAGCCTTAGGCAACCACCAGTCCGCCCTATGTCTGTATGGATTCATCTGTTCTGGACATTTCATAGAAATGGAACTATACACTGTGAGGTCCTTTGTTACTGGCTTCTTGCACTTAGCATAACGTTTTCAAGGTTCAGCTGTGTTGTCTATGTTCCTTTATGCTGGAGCTGGTTGGGGTTGGGTTTCTTGTACTTGCAAACCAAAGGTGTGGCCAGGAGTTGAAGCCAGCTGTGACAGACACCAAAACCCTCATTCTTTGCTTCACCTGGTGAGACCAAGACATGGAGGGTGCCAGAATTTCTGTTGCAGACCATGGGTTTGCTGAGCAGACTAGTGACATGTTTAGAATAGCATCATATTCTGATGACAGTGGTATTTTGTGTAGGTGTTCATCCTACATGTATGTGTAAATTATATATCATATGTAATGTGTCTGTGAGTTGCTCAGTCATGTCCAACTCTTTGCAACCCCATGGACTGTAGCGCACCAGGCTCCTCTGCCCATGCCAGGGAAGAATACTGGAGTGGGTTGCCATGCCCTCCTCCAGGGGATCTTCACGACCTAGGGATGGCTGCTGGGTCTCCCACATTGCAGGCAGATTCTTTACCATCTGAGCCACCAATGTGTATACACATAAATATTTAAAGGTTGAAAATTACAGCAGCAATTCCCATATTGCTGCTGCTATGTTGATGTCCTGTGAGCAGTGTTCCAAGAGGGGCGAGAAACACTGTGCCTTTTTCTCTGGAAAATGAAGAAGAAAAGGATTCAAGAGAAACAGGCTGCAGCCTCTGTTCTAAGTAAAGTGGTGCTCCAGACAGTCCTGGTTCTCCCCTTCCTTAGAGGTGCCACACCAGCTCCCTTCCTCCAAGAAATCATTAGACAACTGCTCCTACATGTAAGTAGTAGAATCTTTGAGAAAGAGCCAAAGTTCTCATCAGCAAAGTAGGGTTCTGGACTGCAGCGGTGTGATAACTCAGGTAAAAGTGTCCTCGTTTACATACAGGTGGTGGCACCTGGGCCTTAGGTGTCTGCCCATCAGGGTGTGAACTCTTTGAAAGTATTAAGTCGCTCAGTCATGTCTGACTCTTTGCAATCCCGTGGACTGTAACCCATCAGACTCCTCTTTCTATGGAATTCTCCAGGCAAGAATACTGGAGTGGGTTGACATTTCCTTCTCCAGGGATTTTCCCCACCCATCAAACCCAGGGTCTCCTGCATTGCAGCAGATTCTTTCCCATCTGAGCCACCCAGGATGAGCTCTTTAGGGTCACCTTAAACCAGTCATCTAAATTGGGCTTCACCCATGGCCACCCAGCCAACTCCCCAGCCAACTCTGGCCTGGCTTTGCCAAGAACCCCTGTGCCTAGGATGGCAGGGAGAGATGCCTGAGAAGCCAAGCAACCAATGCAAATGAGGGCAGGGGCAATGGTGGGGCCCATGGGAAGGCAGAGAGTGTAAGTTCCACTTGGGGAAAGTTGCTAAGCCAGCTGTTGCCCTGTAAGAGATGCCAGATTTTCCCCATTTTTCTGAGGAAATAGAAATGCAGATTTTCATATGAATTCTCCTGATTTTTCAAATGTTAGAGTTGGTAACTGTGGATTATTGTCCTTTGGCATGTTGGGATCCATTCTCCTCTTGGCTATGTCCCAGGAGGGTAACTCTTGTGGGCAGCACCCTCCTCCCCCGCACCTGCCCACTCTTTTGCCCTCTAGATTCCAGATGGGTTTGGCCAGTGGACAGAATAAGTAGATCAGAGATTGAAAGTTGGGTGGTCAGTATATTTAACCCCCTTGTTCCAAACTAGAGACTCTCCCCGACCCTCTGAACCCCCCTCTACCCACATACTGGGGCTTTGGCAGTGACCACATTCTTTTGTGTACTCCACAACTCTTGTACGTAGTGGTCTCTCTTCCAGGCTCCTGTGGTCTGATGACTCCTCTGTCCGTCTCTCTAGGGGAGTATACCAGCTCCCTACTGCTGGTCTCTGAGTACCTCACCATCCTTTGTTGGTTCTCTTCACCCCGTCCATGGTAAAGGCCTGTGTAAATAGCCCCTTCATTCTGAGCTCTCCTCAATTAACCCTTTCAAATGTTCCCTCACTTTCCTGCTGGGAACCACCAATATATCAACTAATTCAATTAAAACACCAGCATAGGAGGTCTAAGCACACCTGGATCTTCAGTGTGAATCCTTTCATAGGGAGCCCAGCTCACCACCCTTGCCGTATGCTCCAAGCTCTGCACCAGGGCCGCAGGTGGAAGCCGAAAGCCCTTATGCAGACCAATGCAGAGCTCGGGTCAGCAGGATCACCAAGACCTTTGTGGAAACTGAAGAGGCAGTCCAAAGAAGGAGAAAGCCTTGAGGTGTGTACACCCAGTTTAATGACTGATGAAACATACAGATGCCAGACTATGGAGCGCCAGGGACACAGAGGCACAAAGCCTTGGGGAAAACACTACAGCATTACTGGGGGACATCGGGATCACCTAACGTTAATACCAGGGAAGAGGAGGTCCGCTGGCAGCTCAGAACTATGACATTCCTTGGGGGAACATGCATCCCACCCCCGAAGCTGGAGCAAGCTGGCCGCCTTCATTCCCGAACATAAATCCTCGTGCAGACCACGTCATCGGCGCCGAACGTCTGCAGGGAAGGAAAACCAATCAGTGCAGATGTCTGTGCAAAAATGTTTAAAGCATATCGCTAATAAGGCCACTTACTGCCCTGTTAAAAACTCTTTGTAACAGACATTCAATTTCCTGTGCTGTGTGTTCATGCTCAGCGCTAAGGATTTTTTTTTCCTCCTTGAGCTCTGCGCTGGCAGAGAGGCAACTAGGGTATAGAATTATATTGTGTGGAGTTTTCCTTTACTTCTGGAACCTGGGAGTGCTGACATAAAAATGCAAGTTTCCTGGCTTTGGTTTTTAAATTAAACTGAAGTGGGGGTGGTGGTATGTCATACTGGACATTTCTTAAGTGGTTCTGTCTCTTTTCAAGTGATTTCAAGAGAGCAATGGGCCCGGGCCACTGAGCCCTGGGATCCAGTAATCAACAGTCAGGTGGGATATCCTTGGAAAGGGTGAAGTGCCTTCTAGGAAGCGGCTGTCCATCCTGAGAGACACCTGAGTGTTGTGTCAGTAATACTCAAGGAACCCGTGAGCTAGAAGCGTAGTCTTGGCTGCAAGAGCATGGCATAGGCCGCCAAACCTAGGCCTGCAATTCACAGCCAGGTGAGCTGGGGCAGCGCTCTGGTCTCTTGGACAATTCGGAGATGGAGTGGCAGGGAGTTGAGGGCAGGAGTGCAACTGAACAAGATGATCCCACAGTTCTTTCAGCTACAGTTTTATGACTCTTTGTTTGTTTGCTGTGGAGAGGGCACAAATCATTCCACAAATGGAGGAGGACCATTTTCTTCTGGCCTCTGAAAAGATATCCCTGTAAGTAAGCTGTCTCCACTCTTCCAAAAACTGGCAATTACACACAGGCCTGCTCTCCTGGGTCTCTCAGGACAGAAAAAGCAATATATATATGATAAAAAAAAAAAAATTAAACAGGATGTCCCCAGTCTGTCGACATAGATATGTTTGTTTGTAGACATACATTTTTCTGTGGGAGAGTCCCTATCTTTCAAATTGTCAAAAGGGCCTTAGGTTAAAAACCCTGAACTAAGAGCATATGGCAGAAAGTGAAGAGGAGCTAAAGGGCCTCTTGATGAAGGTGAAAGAGAGTGAAAAAGTTGGCTTAAAGCTCAACATTCAGAAAGCAAAGATCATGGCATCCGGTCCCATCACTTCATGGGAAATAGATGGGGAAACAGTGGAAACAGTGTCAGACTTTATTTTTGGGGGCTCCAAAATCACTGCAGATGGTGACTGCAGCCATGAAATTAAAAGACGCTTACACCTTGGAAGAAAAGTTATGACCAACCTAGATAGTATATTCAAAAGCAGAGACATTACTTTGCCAACTAAGGTCCGTCTAGTCAAGGCTATGGTTTTTCCTGTGGTCATGTATGGATGTGAGAGTTGGACTGTGAAGAAGGCTGAGCGCCAAAGAATTGATGCTTTTGAACTGTGGTGTTGGAGAAGACTCTTGAGAGTCTCTTGGACTGCAAGGAGATCCAACCAGTCCATTCTGAAGGAGATCAACCCTGGGATTTCTTTGGAAGGAATGATGCTAAAGCTGAAACTCCAGTACTTTGGCCACCTCATGTGAAGAGTTGACTCATTGGAAAAGACTCTGATGGTGGGAGAGATTGGGGGCAGGAGGAGAAGGGGACGACAGAGGATGAGATGGCTGGATGGCATCACAGACTCAATGGACATGAGTCTGAGTGAACTCGGAGAGATGGTGATGAACAGGGAGGCCTGGTGTGCTGCGATTCATGGGGTCGCAAGGAGTTGGACACGACTGAGCAACTGAACTGAACTGAACTGAAGAGCGTGAATGGGCTCCCTGGTGGCTCAGTGGTAAAAAAAAAAATCCTCCTGCAATGCAGGATCCACTGCAGACATGGATTCCATCCCTGGGTCGGGAAGATCCCCTGGAGGAGGGCATGGCAGCCCATTCCAGTATTCTTGCCTGGAGAATCCCATCGACAGAGGAGCCTGGCAGGCTACACAGTCCATGGGGTCACAAAGAGTTGGACATGACTGAAGCAACTTAGTACACATGCACACAAGAGCTTGAACATACTTGTATCTTCCCCTGGGTCACTCAGTTGGTCATGAGATGCTCTCAGAGAACATGAGCCGAGACATTCTAATGTGTGTTTCAGGGAAATACTGGTCATTAGTGATTATGAAGGAATCAAATGGTCACCACCAGCCTAAACAGGGAACTGCTGATCATACCGGCGGCACAACTGTGCCTGCTCTGGACACCTCAGTCTTCCTCCCTCTCCTCATTAGTGAGGAATTAGCAGATGATGCTGGGTGCTGGGGGAGGGGGAGGCAGGGGTTCCCATAGAAATTCACCTCTCAAATGTCCAGACCTGTCAGAACCATGTCAGTTTTCCAAAACTCTTCCAGCTCTATGGCCATGGAGTGTCCCTTGGCAGGCCAAAGTTTGGGGATTGGACTCTATCTGTGCTAGAATGATCGTCACCTCACCCAGGCCATCAAATGGCTTCACGAAACGAGAAGAAATGAGTACATTTCCAACCACGTTCAAAATGTCCTTCTCAGCCCGCAAACTATTAGGAGAGGTTCCTGAAAGAAACTCCCTCTACACTGTTCCAGAGTGGTTTAAGGGACTTCACTCAGCTTTCAAAAGAAGGCAAGTTACAGCCCAGGGTTGCTGGGAGAGCTTATTTCAAGTTAACCAGAATAAATTGCTTCTTGTTTATAGAGATGGCATCTCCCTACATTTGGATTTATTAATGATAATAACCCTTGGAACAAAAGCCCATATTTTAGATCCCAAATGCCAAGAATTAATGTTCCCTTTGAGGCTCGTATGTATGTATGGATATGTCTGCTGAGCCAGGGAGAGAAGCACGGGTGGAGATGCAGTGGGGGAGTTGGAAGTGGGGGAAATCTCCTAACAGAATCAAGCCAGTGTGCGGGCTGCTCAGATACTACAGAGACGAATAAAATCACACTTTCTCGCCAAGCTCACCAAACCTACTTAACCCTCAGCTACCCTCAAGAACTCTAAAAATCATCTCCCTCTTTGCTACCCCTGGTGCCAATGACTATGTCCCTTTTTCTCTTAAATTTCCATCTCTCGGCCTCAAATTGCTCCCCCAACCCCATCAATGTATTCCTGCCCTGGAAACAACATTAACCAGGTTGCAAATGAAGCCAGTCCTTTCTGTGTGAAAGGAGGAAGTCTGGGAAATCATCTCAGGGAAGGACAAGAAGGCAAGAGTGAGATCAAACAGCCTCCGCAGAAGTAACAGAAACAGCTCAATTGAGGGTCTTCCTACAGAATAAACACATAATTTCAAGGCTGAGAGGGACCTGGGTAGGGGGAACCAGGCTTTAGTCCAAACCCTCATTTTACACCTTGGGGAGGGAAGGGCCAGGCCCGGGTCACAGTTGAGTCCTGTCCTAGCATTCCTTGCCACCTCCTTTCCCGACATTTCAGGGTGACGCTCGTTAAGATGGGGCAAGCAGGCAGTCTTAGAGGGGAGATGTTAACAACAGGCCTGATGGAGAACAAAGGATATCATTTCCTGGTTACCCACAACAGCTTCCCCCTTTTCTAGTGTGGGGGTGGGGTGAGGTGGGCTGGGGTGGGGGTGGTTGGGAGGAGTGAAGAGGCAGGCGGGGAAGGCTGTTGTCAGGAAAGCTTGGTCTGTTCTGAAACACAAAGGGAGCATAACAGGGAGTTGTCCTTCACTCTTGCCCCCCAACTTCCTTTGCTCCCCTAAATAAAGGGGAAGGAGGTGTGTGATTTAACTACAGAGGTTTCTAACTTGGCCTCAGCAGGTATATTTTGCATGGTCAGGGATGTTTAAAATATTTCAATCTGATTCCCTGATTACCCTCTCCAGTTAACCCTCAGACTGTCTTATATTAGCATTTCTTGTCTGTCTCCTGGAAAGCCATCTGAGTCTGTAAGTCCGAGGGCCAAGGCGGTGGGGGGGGCGGGGGGTGGCAGTCGGGGATGCGGTAAAAGACTTCCAGTGCAGGCATACTGAAATTTCTTAAATCTTCCTAGGCAGCAAAGTGGAGAATGGTGAGGTGAGGAAAACTCCTTCTGCAGAGTGAACTCTGGGACTTCGCAGAGCCCACGCACGCTGAGCCCAACCGGTGGGGAAGTTGGCTTAAGCAAGTCAGCAAGTCCCCGCCGGGATGGGTGGGTTTGGATAGTGACCGGCAGGCAGCGCAGCATGTCTCTAGCCCCCGCTCTGCCCCCTGAGCCACTCCGCTCTCCTGCCAGCCACCTAACAGTGATTTCCTTTGGCCTAAACTGTCATCTCGAGCTTTTCTGCTTACCTTTTAAGCCAGAGCATAGAGGGTCTCTACCTGAATGAGCGAATGAGGATGACATCGGTGGGGCCCGGCTTCCGAGCAGCGGCTGGAAACCTTCTTTCAGGGTTGGGGGTTGGGGGGGTTCACTCACCAGGATAAGTTCGTCGTTGGCCAGCTCGCGGGTCCAGTAGGTTTTGGGGCCGTCCCCCTCCAGGAGAGTTTGTGTGCAGTGGATCTTGTTCTCATTCTCCCAAGTGGGTAAGCTCTGTGGGCAGGAAAACCATTAGTGACATTAATTACAGTCTTGGCAGCGGGGAGCAGAGACAACAGTGAGCACGGGAGAATAATTGCTGTGCAGAGAAGCAACACATGGTCCCTGTCAGCAGCGCACAGAACCTTCTCTGCTGTGCCTTATCAAGCCCAAATTCAGAGGGATGACCACAGATTTTATGGGAGTATAAATATACCTTATATTACACACACACACACACACACACATACACACACACAGAAGCAGCAAAGCCTCAGGCATGCCTTACATCTTCAGGAATAAAATTGAGAACATACAATGATTCATTTATGTCAAAATGGACTCCCCCTTCAAGCAATTTAGCTGTTGAGGGCAAAAAGCTTCACAACAGAAATACAAATTTTTAGAACGGTTAAAACACCATATTTGTGACCACATCTAGTCAGCAAATCAGGAGCTTTTCTTTGCACGGATTTGGGGATAATGCCTCTCTTTCTGTTTGCACTCAGCAGACGCAGTACACAGCCTGCTCTGATAATCCTGAGTTTCTCTGACTCTGAGAATAAAAACACTGCCACTTCCCAGGTTACATCTCTCTAGAAACGAAAATTTTCTTTTAAGATTTGAAGGGTCTTCATGCTGTCGGATGTAGGAGGCAAAGAAGGGATTCCGCTGTAGTTTTCCCCCGGCGTCTGCATGAAGCAAAATGCTATACAGTTGGGCTAGGCGGCTGTCCTGAATGTGCACATTCTGTCTTTCTAACTAACACGTGGGACACGTTCACTAGGCAGGGTGGGGATGGATAAAGCCCCGCTGCCCAGGCTGTCCTGTGAACCTTTGATTTCTGATCAGAATTACTGTCTCCAGCAGTACTCACTGTTGGATGTACCCAAACTGAGTTCTGCCTATTGCCAGGCCTTTTACCTTAGACTCCCAGACCTTCCCTCTACGCTGAAGAGATGTCCTGCTCTTTTGTTTTTGCAAACGGAGCAGTGGCTGAGGGCTTGGATCCAAGCCCACATATCATTTTCAGGCTGTGTCAACTCTAGGGGTCAAATATTGTTTCGTGGGCCAGGGTGCTTCTGGGGGGCTGTGTCTCTACGTCCTCCCAAACCCAGTGCCCAGAGAGTCTCACTCTAGATCAGACAGGCACGGCTCCGGAAAGGAGAAAAACAATTTCTCACACTCTGGAATGCGAGTTTTTCTTTTTCAAACCTTGGGGGAGAGGAGGGAGACATTTTGTCACTTTTTAAATGAGTGGTAGCATCAGCGATTGTTTTTCCATCTGCCCTCAAAATACATGGGTAGTCAACCCTCCATTCTATTCCACAGACCAACCAAATGCGACTTTGCCCATCTGAAAAGGAATTTATAACCCCTTGCTTCAGTCCACCGATTCATCCCTGGGACCGATAAACGGAGAGAAACAGAATTCTTCTCCCTGGGGACTAAAAGAGGGCACTCAGTCCATTCTCCGGGCAGAATCTGCCTTGCTTTTGGAAAGGTTTCTTTTCCTTTAAGGAACCTAACTGAAGGCGGGCAGGAGAAGTACCGGGGCCATCAAGACTGTTGAAACTGGATCCAGAGCACTCCCAAGGGCCCAGGGACCTGGGAGGGAGGGACGCAAGAGCTGCGGCTCCACCTGCGACAGGAAACGTGGCAGCCGAACGGCAGGGAAACGCGGGCCCAGCCACCTCCTCCTCCCCAGCCGCCTGCGCTCGCGCGAGGATCGCTGCAAAATGCCGCAGAAACGCCTGCAGGGAACGCGGTGTAAACCAAAGCCCGCGCTTTAAGCGCGGCGGTTAGCACCCCGGGAGGCAATTTAGGGAGGAGGTTGAGAAGGGCTGGGGTGGGACTTTCTCCCGAGCCCAGGGCAACGAGTTGCACAGATCCTCTGGGCAAACAGCCGGTGCACACGCCCCACAAGGAAGGCGCGCCACAGGCTGCAAAAGGAGACGAGGGTCTCCTCTGGCTGCAACGGGTCCTGGGTAGGGAGCAGGGATCTGGGAAGGCTGCCCAGACTCTGGGACCTCACCCTGCACTTGCGTCCGTCCACGGTCTCCTCCTCAAAGCCTTCTCCGACCTTGAAGTTGATCTCGGTCGTGCGCACCGTGGTGGACGTCTTGATGTAGAACTGGTCCCCGTCCTGGCGGATCTCCACGTGCGGCTTGGACGCAGCCGCCACGGCCACTTTCCTCAGCATGGCGTTCACACCTGCCCCGGGAAGAACGGGGGCGACCCAGGTTCGGGTCACGGGGTCTCGTCACCCGCCCATTGTCCCAGAACTGGCCCGGCATTTCCCAAACCCTCTGACTATAGAAGAGGGACTTACAAATGAACCATTCCTGCCCCAGCTCTCGCCCTAATTTTCAAGATGAGAAACTGAGGCTCAGAGAGGGTAAATGGCTTTCCTTCGGTAGCACGTGGTAGGGCCTGGTCTCAAAATGAGTCCCCAAACTTAAAGTCCCCGACCCTCCCAGGATTTCAGTAATAATCTCTCCTCGAGATGATCTAGCGCGAGATAAAGACTGAGCCGTCGGGGGAAAGCGCCAAGGATCCAGCAAACGTCTGCTGGATGAGTGGATCCCAGGCTCTCCTCGCCACTTCTAGATGGGATGCTCCTTGGAATTCGCCCCGATCTAAGGCACCCAGGACTCCCTCCTGCCTGGTGTTGGTCCCTAAAGCCGACTCCCAGCGGGCCCCGGGGCGCCTCCGGCCACTACTCTCCGTCGGGGCGCCCTGCCCGCGCCAGCTTACCCAGCGCCTTGAGCAGCTCGTCGAAATTCTCGCTGCTGCGCATCTTCCAGGTGCCGGCGAAGTTGGGCATGATGGCAGCGGTGGCGGCGGCGGGAAGGCGGCGGCAGGCACGGACAGCTGCGGCGCAGCGGGCACACTCCAAGCTGCAAAGGCGGAGACTGCAGCTCTGCGCCCAGCCCCACGCGCCTTGAGTCACCGGGAGAGCGCCCCCAACCCCCTCGCCGCTCCAAGCCCCGCCCCGCCAGCCCCGCCTCCACCCCCCGCGGCCCCTACCCAGCGTGAGCCCCTCTCCCAGCCCTACTGTCCCCGCGCTCTGGCCCTTGGCGGTCCATTCGCCAGGGGTGCAAGCTTGGTACCAGCTCTCCTACAACTCTAGGTGGGGGGGCATCTCTGCCACCCCCAGGCCACCCACATCCTTTTTTAAAGTGGGTGGTGGAAGAGGGTTAGATATAACAAAATTGGCCAAGAGGAGAAAATCGCTGAAGCTCGGCGGTGAGGCTTGGCGAAATCATTATACCACTCTCTCTACTTCCGTATATGTTTGAGAATATACATAATATAAAGTTAAAATAAGTGGGTAGTAGGTCCACCAGGGGATGACAGCCGCCCTGTCCCCACTCCCAGGCATGCCTTCTGGATGCGCCCAGTAGGTCGCCTCCACTCTCAGTCCTGGATCCTATTCAGCAACCACCACCAACCCACCTTACTTCCGCACCACCACCACCACCACCACCACGGAAGGAAATGGCAGAAACGCCTCAAACCACTCCAACACCGCCTGGCACTCCTGCGCGGAACCCAGGATCGCTCGAGATTGTGGGTCCTCCCGCGCTGATGTGGCGGGAGGGAGCCCAGGCCGCTGCATCCTTGTGAGTAGCTCAGAGAAGGGTGGACTGAATAAGCTCCAGAACCCTATCAGCGGCCCGTTTTGCAGAAAAGTGAGACTTTGCACTTGCTGGCAGGCTGAGAGGGCCAAGTGGAGGAAATCGCCTCTTTTCTCCCTTTAATCCAAAATATGGCCCAAACCTAACGCCCCCTCAGTGCCTCCGCTAAGAAAGTACAAACATTTCACCACAGCGCTTAGAGCTTTGCACGCAGACCCTAAAATTCCCTTCCAGTCTCGTCCCACTCTTCTGCGGTCAGTATGCCTCGGCAAACCGCACAATCCAGGATTCTGGGACCTGCCAGGCATCTTCCCCTCTCTAAGCGCCTGCTGTGCCCGTCGAGGAAAGCCCTTTTCCTCCTCGAGTAAATAAAATCTTGCCCATTCATAGAAGTCCACCTCTATGCCATCTCTTTGGAAATTCAGCTTCCTAATCAAATATGATGATTTTTTTCCTGAGCCCGCTGAATTCTGTGTTTGGTCCTGCTCTTGTTTAAGTTTTAATCCTACTATTAAACTGAACACCTGGAGGGCAGTGATTGAGCCTTTGTCAACTTGTCCTCTCTTCCACAGGCTTAGCCAGGTGGGGCTCAGTCAATAAGCATTGATCTGAGGACGGTGTATGTACCCTGCAGCCCAGAGGTAGTGTAGGGGTGAAGATCCCCAGAGGGACTGCAGGAATTGAGTGCCTGCTGAACAGGGCTCTGGACCTCTGCAGGTGCCTGGGGCTGGGGTCCTGCTCTCAGGCCCGAAGGAGCTGCCCTAGAAAGCAGCTGAGGACAGAAGAGGGGAGAGGGGCTGTCCCCAGCTGGGAAAGGGTATGGGCAGGACCAGCTTCATGGACGTGAGACCTGTGTAGTCCACAGAGCCATGCATTTAGGAGGGCGTGGCCTTTGGTTCAGTGCTCTCCTACTGCCATCTTGAAATTATTAACCACTTTTGGGCAAGGGGTCATGTATTTTCATGTTGCACCAGATCCACAAATTATGTACCTGATCCTCAGTGTGGGAGGCAGAGGCTAGGGCTGCCACAGAATCAAGCCCACTTTATGGAGGGTCTGGGGTCTGGACAGTGAGAGGGCAAAGTGGAGGTGCCATTCAACTAACACAGACCACTGCCCCCATCCAGCTCTCCTCCCCAACATGGCCTCTGCCATCTTCAGACCAGGCTGGGGAGGGGTTGAAGCAGGACAATGGAGGGAAGTAAAGTTGGGAGTCAAAGCCACAGGGAAAGCCTTGAAGTGACTGGCAGGTATTGCAGCAAAGGCACTGAGTGGGCAAAGAGGGGAAAAGGAAGAGACAGGATGGGGATGTCGTAGTGCATTGCCCAGGCACTGAGCGAGGGTGGGAGAGGGACCAGGAAGAGGAGGGGACTGCTAGTTCAGAGTGCAAGTTGGTCCCAGGGTCCTGTGAACCCACTGTCCTTGTTAACGAAGTTCAGAGGTGGCCAGGGCAGATAGGAGCTAAGACTTCTTAGATGCCCCAGACCTTATCAGAGGGCACATGGAGAGGGGGAATGCAGCTCCTTCTCTGACTTGGCTACTAGGGGAATGTCAGAGCCTAGGGGACAGCACAAACCCCACGAGGGTGGTATTTCTGAGAAACCAGCCTGAGAATCCAGAGCAGAGTCCCTGCTAAGGAGAGGTCAGTTGGTGGCCTGGGCCGAAGGACAGATAGGCAGAATCACCCCCCGACTTCTCTGGGCCTCTCTGCTCTCTCCCATTCCTTCTCTTATTTCACCCTTCCATCCACTAATTTTGCTGGGTTCAGCTCTGGGGATGATGACCAATCAAAGTCCAGGCTTTGTCTTAAGGGCCCACCATTTACCTGGGGGAAAATCCTAGGAAATCAGTGGTCCCCATGTGGGCTAACAGTGCCTAAGGGGCAGGCTTTTAGCCCAGCTTGTGTTGAGCCTTTAGAGTCAATCCAGAGGTGCTGAGGGAGTGAGAAGGGCTGATTAGAAAGAGCAACGTGTGCAAAGCCAGGAGCTGTAGAACAGGGCTATGGGTGTGGGGACTAATTATCCTTTGGGGCAGCTGGAGTGCATCATCTGAGGAGAGGGGAGTGAGGCTGGAGGTGACATAGGAGGTGAGCAGAAGTCACTCCACTAAGTGCACATGGCTATGAAGTGGGGTTCTTGGAGAAGGCGTATAGAAGGGTTTTAGGAGAGGTGAGCCATAGTCCTATGGCATTTTAGCTTCAGTGTGGAAGATGGGTCAGATGGGGCAAGCAGAGGTGCTGTTGGCAGTGGAGATTGGCAGGGGACAAATCAGAGAACAGTGCTTCCTAAATACCAGTCTGGGACTTGAGCCAGGCATCCCAGCAGGCTGGAGGTGCTTTCTAGGAGCTCAGACTCCCAGGCCCAGCCTGGGAGCTTTCGATTCAGTGAGTCAGGGTACTGGAACTGTGTTTGGCAAGTTTTCTCCTCTGTATGGTCAGGTTGGCTCTGCCATACTGTATGACCGGCTATGCCTGGGAGGGAAGGAGAAGTGGAAGGAAGGGACAAGGGTGGCCTTAGTGTCTGGGTTGTGCGCTGGATGGTCTCATTTGCTGCTGGGGGAGCACACAAGCAGGAGATGAGTCCTTCTCAGGATGTGTTGGCTGTGAGTTGTCTGGCACATCTAGGACCCAGCAGACAGTGGGCAGTGTGGTCCCAGAGTTCCAGAGAGAGGTCTGAGATAAAGATAAGGGTGTGGGTGGTCGCATGCTGGGGGCAGTTGAAGACTTGAGTGTGGGATGAGATGCCCAGGGACAGGGCACACATAGAAAAGAGCAGAAAACCAAGGTGGAGCTTGGAGACTCTCAGCATGTAGGGGGCAGGTGAGCAGGGCAGAGTCAAAGGAAGCTGGAGGAAAAGCAGGGGCTCATGTCCTACCAGCTAGGCCATAGCCATGTGCAAAAGAAGGGATGGACCATCAGTGCCAGCTGCTCCAGGGAGGATCGTGAAGGCGAGGCAGTGAATGCATGAGTCAGGTAACTAGGCAACTGCAACCAGAGCAGTTTCAGAAGGTGGTGGAGTCTGAAAGGCTGCAGTGGACTGAGTCTGGAAAGGAAAGAGTGAAATGGAAGTGGAGAAGGTAGACTCTTCTTTAGAAAAGCAAGGCTATATGCAGGAGGGGAGAGAGGGCTTAGCAGTTATGAGAGGAGGCAGCATTCAAAGGACTACTGGGGGGTTCGTTTGCATGTTGGATGGAGGAGTTTGATATTTATAGGCTGAAGGTAGAGAGTAAAGCAAAGGTCGAAGAGATAGGAGAAAGAAGATGGATACAGTTGGTAAAGGGGAGCGAGGACTAGAAGCAGAATGTAGGTGGAGATGTCTGCCTTCAGGGGGAGGCAGGAGGAAAGGGAGCCAGACGTGAAGGGAGTTCCTAAGTTCTCTCCTCACCCCATAAGTAGGAGATGATCTTCTGCAAACTTAGAAGAGCCCCTTCTGAAAATGGGAAAAGTGACTCAGGCTGCACAGAAGTGATGCTAGGCATGAGGCAGGGTTCCAGTGAGATCTGACAGGACTGGGGCAGAGAGAAATGGAAGGGCTTGAGTTCTGGATGTCCTGTGAAGCTGAAGAACACGTGTACTTGGGGATAGCAAGAAGGTGGGCATGGTCAGAGAGCAAGATGCTGGAGTTTAGGATGATGAAGCCATCTTTTAAGTTTTTGTTTATTTATTTTTGGCTGTAGTGCGTGTTCGTTGCTGCTTGCGGGCTCTCTCTAGTTGTGGTGAGTGGGGGCTACTCTCTTATTGCAAAGTCTGGGCTCTAGGGCATGAGGGCTTCAGTAGCTGTGGTGCACAGGCTTAGTTGCTCCATGGCATGTGGCATCTTCCCAGAACAGGGACTGAACTTTTGTTTCCTTCATTGGCAGGTGGATTCTTAACCATCGGGAAAGTCCTGAAGCCATCCATATGATACTAATGTACATTATGCATCTTAAATTGTGTATAGCATTTCCTGAACCTGCAGGACTGGTGTGGCGCTAAACCCACTGTGATCAATTCCACTGAAAGCAATGGGAGCCATGGAAGATTTTTAAGGAAAAAGTGACTTGATCAGATTGCCTTTTAAATAGATCCCACTGGTAACCTGTATGGAGGATGAGTCGAAGGAGATTGAGAGCCAACGCGTGGAAGCCAGTGAAGACTTTACTATAACCGTCCAGGCAGGAGATAAAGAGGGCTCAAGGCTGAGAAGGGAGCAAACTGAGAAATATTTAGAAAGGTAAATCAGTAGGGTCAGATGACTGAAGAAGGATATATCTGCATGGGGTTTTTAGCTTAGAGGTGGCGTGGAAGGTAAGAGCCCAACCAAGACTGTGGTAGATGATTTTCATGGGAAGGATGTTGACCTCCACCTTGGATGATATAAAAGCTTTGAAGTTCATGGGGATGCACAGATGGAACCATTAGGAAGTGGAATTCCATAAAGCAACAAGAGGGAGCATTTGGGAAGGCCTCTAGGATGAAGAATTCAATTTGCCATAGTGTGAGGGCTCTGGGGTAGAGAGACAGCCTGGCAAGAGATGAAGGTCTTGGTTAAGATGGATCACAATATTTGAATTTCAGGCTTCAGAGTGCATCTCTGCTGGGGGAGTGGGAGGCCAGGGGACAGGGGCCTGGAACTCTAAATGTAATTTTGGTAACAAATGGTCTGGGTGCCCTGCCTGGGTGGCCGAGAATGGGGGTCAAACTCTGGCTCCTTACTCCTTAGTCCAAGGAGATTCAACTGACACTGGCAGGTAGACAAAGGTGACTTCTTGGCTGAGCACAGCTACACCCTGATGGTCAATTCTTCATTTATGGGATTCTAGCAAATTCCCAGGGTGCCCTGTGTAAATGCTGCATGCTCACACACACGTGTTCACAGTCAGGGGCCTCTTTTTGTTTTGATCTTCGAATCTCTAGAGCAAAAAGACCCTTTTGGAACATAAGACCCATTGGTAGATTCATTCACTCAGCCTTTATGGAGAGAGTACTATGGACCAGGCGCAGGGTTCAGAGGTGAAGAGACATGGTTCCAGAACTCGCAGCCTGGTAGGGACGATAAAAGCACCCAAGAAAGTTTGAGACAATGTCGTAAGTGCTCTGAAGCAAGGAGGGGAGGCACTTTGGGGGCCCAGGTGAAGACTTCTCACTTCTAGGGCACCTGAACTTCCCAGAGAAAGTGGCATTAAGCTGAAGAAGGGCTCTGAAGGGTGAAGAGGATTTCGACAGGCAGACAAGGGGGAAGGACAGCAGAAACAGCAGGAGGCCAACGGCTGGAGCCAAGCAGCACTCTGAGCCCCTTACAGCTCCAACAGGAAACGGGTCTCTCTCCCTCAGAGGCAGATGGCCTCACTTTAGAATCCAGGGATCCCAGAGTCCAGGTTAAAAGTAGGCGTCATCAGCAGCCTGAAGTTGCCTATGCTATATGGCCAATTCCTGGCCTTTCCTCTCTGGTATAGATTTCTCAGGGGCCAGGGCTGGAGCCTGGGCCTTCTCTCCAAGACCCTTTTGTTCTCTGGCTGGCAGCCCTTGCCTTTGCAGACCCCTTGTTGCCAGCTCCTCCCAGGCCACTGACCTGCATCCCTGTCGGGATATTTCTGCTGAGCTTTGCTACTTTTGCCTGGAGTCATGCCAGAGCCTTAGCCTCCCAGGGACCCTGCTGGCCCAGCCCCATGCCCTTAGGCAGGCCGAATTCAAGCTGGAAGAATGGAGGTCAGGAGTTCAGCCCCCTAAGCCAGGGGACTCTGACAGGGTCCCAGTGGGGGTCTTCAGGACAGCGTTCTTAGTGGGGGCTGGGGCTGCTCAGCCAGG
This sequence comes from Nanger dama, assembly GCA_917880005.1. Classification (NCBI taxonomy): domain Eukaryota; kingdom Metazoa; phylum Chordata; class Mammalia; order Artiodactyla; family Bovidae; genus Nanger; species Nanger dama. The sequence goes on along the minus strand of CAKJTW010000110.1, from coordinate 232,937 downwards.
ACAATCTGGGAGTCAGCAGAACAGGACAAAGAAGAGCTGGATTCTTGGGGAAGACTGGGGGTGGGGCTGCCCTTGCCCTGCTGGGTGGGTTTCTTCTAGGTTAATGGAGTGGAAGGAGCAGTGGACTGGGAGTCAGAGAGCAGGCAGCGCCGGGGCTGAAGGGGTGCTGGAGATTGTGGAGACCCACAATAAAATAAAGACAAGTAGCTAACATTCACCGAGTGTTTACCAAGGGCCAGGCTCCGTAGTAAGTGCTTCATGGCCATTCATATTTTTGCCCCTGTCCTGTGAGAGGTACTGATTTATAGATGAGAGAACTGAAGCACAGGAGATGAAGCACCATGTTCAAGGTCACTGAGCTAGCTAAGGTAGATGTGAGAGGTGAACCCAGGTGGGCTAGCTGGTTTATTGCACAGATGGGGACCTAGAGGCCCAGAGAGGGGTGCCTGGGCCCAGGTCAAGCAGTGGAGCAGGCTGGGTGCCTGACCTGGGCCCAGGTCAAGCACCAGCCCCACGGGTCTTGGGCTTGTGGCACTCTCTGCAGCTGGGATGTCTGTCCGCATGACTGCTGATGAGAACAACTCTGCCTAAAACCAGGACCAGGAGAAACAGGTGTGGCAAATCTGTGTGTCTGTCGACCAGGGCTTTAGAACCTCAGTTTCCTCCTTCGTGAAATGAAAGTGAGAATACCAACCATGCCTGTTGTAAAATGGAAAATGAATTAATATGAAATTCAAAAAGATGAAACCATGTGAACACAAAAGATGAAACAGTTGTTGGCCGCTAGAATCTATCCTCAGCTCACTCCTAGCATTTCATCAGCCCCAGTGGAAGCTCTGAGGGCTTCTCCTTAGAGTGATTGTTTCACTCATTTATCAAATATTTATTAAAGTACCTGTTATGTACCAGGTTCTGAAATTCTCAAAATAATGCTGTGGGTTTGGTTATACCCATTTTATTGATTTTAAAACTGAGGGTGAGAGGTTGAGTGACTTGTTGCAGGTCGCTGAAGCCAGGCAGAGCCAGAAATTGAATCTGTGATTGCCTGAATCTCCTAGGAGTTGATGAGTGAGGCTTATTCCCAACTCCCATAGTGCCACAGAATAGAGGGGAAAGAGGAAGACAGAGCAGCAAGCAAGCCTAATAAGTGCCCTGAAGCTGGGGCACAATGATAGAAGTGGGGCATGGCAGCAGTTCTAAGAGGTTCAGGAGCAGGAAGGAAGGACGGTGCCAGGGGCAGTCCAGGAAGGCTTTGGAGAAATGATGACCCCCTGAGCTGAAGCTTAAAACTTCATTTGCCAGGAGAGCATTTCAGACAGAGGGAACTGCAAGAGCACAAATCTGGTGGCTTGAAAGGCAGGGAAACAAAGGGAAGGAAAAGAAGGGAGAGGAGGGTAAGAGGAGGGAATCCTGTAGCTGTGGTGGGGGAGCAGGGCAATCTGAGAGCTGGGAGGCAGACTGCAGGGCAGCAGGGAGGTGCTGGAGGGTGCTGCAGCCTGTTCTGGGGCACCGTTTCTATGGGAGGGAAGGTGAGCAGCCCAGGCACAGATGTAGAGCATGAGGTCCCCACAGTTTGCTGTAAAATCAAAGACATTGCCAACATTAAAAAATCAGAAGATTTCACATGTAAATCCAGACTTCTGGCTCCTCTTGAAAACTCAAATGATCTTGTAACTTGGGGCTGACTTCTTACATAACAAGCTGTTGTGGGTTACATCATGTTCCCCTAAAATCATATGTTGAAGTCAAAATGAGGTTATTAAGGGGGACCCTTATCCAGGATGACTGGTGTTCTTATAAAAGGGGAAAATTTGGATGCAGACACACACAGAGGGAAGATGATATGATGAGACACAGGGAGGACGGCCATTTGCCGGCCCCGGAGAGAGACCTGGAGCAGATTTCTCCCGTCACAGTCCCGGGAGGGAACCAGCCCTGCTGATACCTGATTTTGGACTTCTCATCTGCAGAACTGTGCACAGCAATTTCTATTGTTGAAGCCCATCGGTGGCAGTACATTGTTACAGCAGCCTGAGAGTGAATGCTGGCCACGCCTCCCCTTGGCCCTGTCTGGTCCCTGCCCTGGCCTGGTCCCTGCCACGGGGGAGGTGGAGACTCGGCCTTTCAGCCCGTGTGATGCAGCCCCCACTGTGATGCAGGGCCTCTGAGGACACTCTGGCATAACCTACTTCACTGGGGAGGTGCAGAGGGATGGAAGAACCCAGTGGGCCTAGTTGGTGGGCTGGTGGCCCATCATGACAGTGAGGTCTCACAGTCAGTCCTTGGAAGGAAGGGAATGAGCTCATTAGATCCTCTGAGCCTGAAGGGACTTCCTGAATGACTGAGCCTTGTGGTCTGAGAAACGGCAGCATCAGAAGCACCTGGGACCTTTTTTGGAAAATGCAGATCCCAAGCCCCAGTGTAACCTGCTGTATCACAGTCTGCATTTGAACAAGATTCCCAGGCATCATTTTCAAGGTTGAGATGCCCTGGTTCTTAATCTGGCTGTGCATTGAGATCTAGGACTCCAAGTGAATGCTGATGCCTGGGTGCCTCCATCAGAGGTGCTGATAAAATTGTTCTAGGATGTGGTTTGGACATCAGATTTTAATGTTTTTATTTATTTGTATCCATTTATTTTTTATGGATCATAGTCTTGTCGTGGCAAGGGGCTTGGATAACTCAATGAAGCTATGAGCCATGCTGTGCAGGGCCACCTAAGACAGACAGGTCATAGTGAAAAGTTCTGACAAAACGTGGTTCCCTGATGGAGGGAATGGAAAACCACCCAAGTATTCTTGCCATGAGAACCCTATGAACAGTATGAAAAGGCAAAGAGATATGACATCAGAAGATGAGCCCCCTACGTCAGAAGGTGTCCAATATGCTACTGGGGGAAAGCAGAAGGTAACTACAAATAGCTCCAGAAGGACTGAAGTGTTGGGCCAAATCAGAAATGACACTCAGTTATGGATGTGTTTGGTTGTTAAAGTCCAATGCTGTAAAGAACAACATTGCATAGGAATCTGGAATGTTAGATCCATGAATCAAGGTAAATTGGACATGGTCAAGCAGGAGATGGCAAGAATGAATATTGATATTTTAGGAATCAGTGAACTAAAATGGATGGGAATGGGCAAATTTAATTCAGACGACTATTATATCTACTACTGTGGGCAAGAATCCCTTAGAAGAAATGGAGTAGATCTTACAGTCAACAAAAGAGTCTGAAATGCAGTATTTGGGTGCAGACTAAAAAATGACAAAATGAACTCAGTTTGTTTCCAAGGTTAACCATTCAACATCACAATAATCCAAGTCGATGCCCCAACCACTGATGCCAAAGAAGCTAAAACTGACCAGTTATATGAAGACCTACAACACCTTATAGAATTAACACCTATATATGTGCGTGTGTGTGTGTTTTTATATATATATATATCCTTTTCATTATATGGGATTTGAATACAAAAGTAGGTAGTCAAGGGATACTCAGAGTAACCGGCAAGTTTGGCCTTAAAGGCTAACAGAGTTTTGTCAAGAGAACAAACTGGTTGTAGCAAATACCCTTTGCCAACAATCCAAGAGAAGGACATCACCAAATGGTAAATATTGAAATCAAACTATGTTCTTTGCAGCTGAAGATTTAGAAGCTCTATATAGTCAGCAAAACGAGACCTGGAGATGACTGTGACTCAGATCATGAGCTACTTATTGCAAAATTCAGTCTTAAATTGAAGAAAGTAGGGAAAGCCACTAGGCCATTTAGCTATGATCTAAATAAAATCCTTTATACAGTGGAGGTGACAGATTCAAGGGATTCAGTCTGTTGGACAAAGTGCCTGAAGAACTATGGATGGAGGTTCCTAATATCGTACAAGAGGCAGTAACCAAAACCATCCCAAAGAAAAAGAAATGCAAGAAGGCAAAATGGTTGTCTGAGGAGGCCTTAAAAATAATAGAAAAGAAGAGAAGCAAAAAGCAAAGGAGAAGGGAAAGAAAGATATACCCAACTGAATGCAAAGTTACAGGGAATAGTAAGGGGAGATAAGAAGGCCTTCTCTTCTTTTTTAATTAATTTATTTTTAATTGAAGGATAATTGCTTTACAGAATTTTGCTGTTTTCTGTCAAACCTCAACATGAATCAGCCATAGGTACACATATATCCCCTCCCTTTTGAACCTCCCTCCCATTTCCTTCCCCATCCCATCTGTCTAGGTTGATACACAGCCCGTTTGAGTTTCCTGAGCCATACAGCAAATTCCTGTTGGCTATCTATTTTATATATGGTAATGTAAATTTCCATGTTACTCTTTCCATACATCTCACCCTCTCCTCCCCTCCTCCCATGTCCATAAGTCTATTCTCCATGTCTGTTTCTCCACTCTTGCCCTGTAAATACATTCTTCAGTACCATTTTTCTAGATTCTGTATATGTGTTAGAATCTTTCTCTTTCTGACTCACTTCACTCTGAATAATAGGTTCTAGGTTCATCCACCTCATTAGAACTGACTCAAATATGTTCTTTTTATGGCTGAGTAATATTCCATTGTGTATATATACCACACCTTCTTTACCCATTCAAGAAGGTAAAGAAATAGAGGAAAACAATAGAATGGGAAAGACTAAAGATATGTTCAATAAAACTAGAGATATCAAGGGAATATTTCATGCAAGGTTGGGCATGATAAAGGACAGAAACAATAAGGACCTAACAGAAGCAGAAGAGATTAAGAAAAAGTGGCAAGAATACACAAGAGAACTATACAAAAAATGTCTTAATGACCCAGATAACCATGATGATGTGCTCACTCACCTAGAGCCAGACATCTTGGAGTGTGACGTCAAGGGGGCCTTAGGAAGCATTACTATGAGTGAAGCTAGTGGAGGTGATGAAATTCCAGCTGAGCTATTTAAAATCCTAAAAAGATGATGCTGTTAAAGTGCTGCACTCAATATGTCAGCAAATTTGGAAAACTCAGCAGTAGTCACAGGACCGGAAAAGATCTGTTTGCATTCCAATCCCAACGAAGGAAAATGCCAAAGAATGTTCAAACTACCATGTAATTGTGTTCATTTCACTTGCTAGCTAGGTTATGCTCAAATTCCTTCAAGCTAGGCTTCAGCAGTACATGAACCAAGAACTTCCAGATGTACAAGCTGGATTTAGAAAGGGCAGAGGAACCAGAGATCAAATTACCAACATTCGTTGGATCATGGAGAAAGCAAGAGAATTCCAGAAAAACATCTACTTCTGCTTCATTGACCATGCTAAAGACTGACTGTATTGATCACAGTAAACTGTGGAAAATTCTTCAAGAGACGAGACTACCTGACCACCTTACCTGTCTCCTGAGAAAACTATGTGGATCAAGAAGCAACAGTTAGAACTGGACATGAAACAACTGACTGGTTCTAAATTGGGAAAGGAGTACAACAAAGCTGTATATTGTCACCCTGCTTATTTAACTTCTATGCAGAGTACATCATGCAAAATGCTGGGTTGGATGAATCGCAAGCTGGAATCAAGACTGCTGGAAGAAGTATTGACGGCTTCAGATATGCAGATGGTACCATTCTAGTGGCAGAAAGTGAAGAGGAACTAAAAAGCCTCTTGATAAGGGTGAAAGAGGAGAGTAAAATGCTAGGCTGAAACTCAGCATTCAAAATATTAAGATCATGGCATCTGGTCCCATCACTTCACAGCAAGTACAAGGGGAAAAAGTGGAAGCAGTGACAGATTTTATTTCTTGGGCTCCAAAATCACTGTAGATGGTGACTGCAGCCATGATATTAAAAGATGCTTGCTCCTTGGAAGGAAAAGTATGACAAACCTACATAGCGTATTTAAAAGCAAAGACAGCACTTTGGCCACAATGGTCAGTATAGTCAAAGCTATGACTTTTCTAGTAGTCATGCATGGATGTGAGAGTTGGACCATAAAGAAAGCTGAGTGCTGAAGAACTGATGCTTTTGAATTGTGATGCTGGAGAAAACTCTTGAGAGTCCCTTGGACTGCAAGGAGATCAAACCAGACAATCCTAAAGGAAATCAACCATGAATGTTCATTGGAAGGACTGACGCTGAAGCTGAAACTCCAATATTTTGGCCACCTGGTATGAAGAGCCAACACATTAGAAAAGACCCTGATACTTGGAAAGATTGAAAGAGGAAAAGGGAGGACAGAGGATGACATGGTTGGATGGCATCACTGACTCAATGGACAAGAGTCTGAGCAAACTCTGGGAGGTAGTGTAGGACGGGGAAGCCTGACAAGCTGCAGTTCATGTGGTCACAAAGGGTCAGACATGACTTAGAGACTGAAAAACCACCACAAATTTACTTTTTTGTTTATTGCCTACAAATAAAAGCATGTAAAAATATTACTAGTGCATATAACTGAAGTTCTGAGAACCGAGTACAAATATTGAATTCTCACTGTTAGCTCTTAATTCACCAAAATCACTAGCATCAGAAATAAATTTCAGGAACTTCTACGATGATCCAGTAGTTAAGAATCCATAATTCTACCGTAGACTGTATGGGTTCAGTCCCTGGTTGGGGAATTAAGATCCCACATGCTGCACAATGTGGCCAAAAAATAAGATAAATGGATTTCCCTGGAGGTCCAGCAGTTAAGATTCAGCCCTTCCAAAGCAGGAGGCACAAGTTTGATCCCTGGTTGGAGAACTAAGATCCCACATGCCCATGATGCCAGCCAAAATAAATAAATAAATAACAAAAAATTTTTTAAATAAAATAAAAAAGAATTAAACTTCCTCCATCCTCATTATTGTCTAACATCCAGAGGATGCTCTTCCTAATCTGGATGCCTTCCCTTCCACTGTCATAGCTGTCCTGGGATTCTATGTAAATATTACCTTTAGTGCCCTTCTGGACACATACTGGGGGATAATTTCATCATGTATTTGTCTAGAGCCACTTTTAAGTATAGTAAATAAACTAGCTTAGCTAGGGTGAAAAAGATTAAATAACAATAGAAAATTTGCCTTTATAAGTCTCCCCCATTTTGGTGGAACACAATTTAAGTGTTTCTTTCACCTGTATCTCCCAGGCTTCAGTACTAACAAACCTTAAATAAATGCTTCTTTATTAAAAAATTAAAAAAGAAAAGAAAATCAAAAGAAAAACAGTCGATTAGAGGGCTTCTTACTCACAAAGCAAATTGAAAAGGACCTGTAAAGATGAGAATGATTTCTATACCTGTAAAGGAAGAGAAATAGGGAAAGAATCAGTTGAACCACAAACAGTTTGTAAGAATTAAATGAAAATTTATTGAGTGAATGAATAAAACTTGGCAATACACTGCAATTTCTGGGGACACTAAGTGACTACAAATGCCTGAGTGCCTCCCCCAGAGGCTCTGATGCAATCACTCCAGGGTGTGTCTTGAACATTTGATTCTTAAAAGCCTCCCACGTTTATCGTAATGTGCAGCCAAATATGGGAACTGCTGTTCTATAGTAGGTCTTTACACTAACTCCCTTTCCCATCAGAAAACTTTTATAGCAAATAACAAAACCAGAGCTGGAAAGTCCAGGTAGAGAACTCCCAAATGACCCTGGCTGTCTGGGGAGGGGCCACAGCAGATGGTCCCTGACCAGTGAAAGGCACGGCTGGGGCACTATTTAAGTGCGTTGAGAAGGCTCTTGGACTATGTGGCATTTAAGTCCTGGGAGGGACTTGGAAATATTGCCTAGAGCCCAAAGATGTTAAGTAATTTACCCAAGAGCTCATGACTATTCTTGGCAGGGCTGGGACCTGCGGGTGGGTCTGGGTCCTTGTAGGAGCACTTTGCTGCTCAAAGTCAATGTTATAGTCTGTCCCCCGGGGCCCAGAAACCACTGTCAGGTGTACTGTCATGAAAGGTTCATGTCCTGAAGCACTGAGCCAACTCCGGGCTCCTGTTGTGAAACCCAAGCTACGTCCAACACTGATGAACTTCAGGAAGGGCAAACAGGCTGCCTCTGACTCTGAGGACCAGATGGTTATAATGAAGGTAGAAGGGAAAAAAACATTTCTTCTTGGAAACCAGCAAGGGACCAGCAGAGGGAGAGGAGGCAGGACTTTGCTCCCAAATTTTCAGGGCATCCAAATCCAACGCCTGCACTCTGGACACTAGTCTATGTGAGAGGCAGCTGGGGCCTTCAGGGCATAAATGTTGAACTTGAGGTTAAAATTACTTTCCATTTGCTTCCACTGATGCCCATGAATGTTTTTCACTAAGTAGCTGAGACAGTAGGGGATAGGGAGTGTAAGGGAAAGAACGTGGGCTCTGGAGTCCTGGGATCCAAGGTTTGAGACCCAGTTCTTCATTATCTAGCTGTGTGAACTTGGTCTAGTCACTCAGCCTCTCTGAGCCTTGGTTGTGGGTCTGTGAACTAGAGGTAACTTTGATACTCGTAGACCTCCCTGGTTCTGGGAGGGTTGCATGAGATGATGTATGTGAACATGTACTGTTAAGGGCAAAGCCTGCTGGACAGACACCTATGCTTTGTATACTGTTAAGGGTGACGCCTGTGTTAGGCAGTGCATGCAAACACACACGTAACGATATACCATCTATCTGAATTCAAAGGCGTACAGGTCCATGGTCCCTTATTTGAATCCTTTGGGACCAATATGTTTCAGATTCTGAACTGTGCACATTTTCAAAACTAATATGATTTCCCACAACCACGCACCTTAACATTCCCACAGAGACACATGCATAGTCACACAAAATTGGATAAACAACCTTATGTCAGTTTGGGTAGGGTTGTGCCTCCTAACCAGTTAGGAAAGGATGTTCTGTTTTCAGTAAGTTTGGGGTTTCAGAAATTCAAAACAGGGACCAAGGATCTGTACCATAACAGTTGTGATGTGTTGAACATAACCCTCTATGTGCCTGGCACTATGCCTGATGCTTTACACACGTTTGCTCACTTAATCCCACCCACATCCTGTGAGGATGGAAGGTGGTGTCCAATTCATGGAGTGAACCGCATGCAGGACGCTCCCCGTGGACTTGGCTAGCTGAGTCGGGTTGGAGAAGCTTCCCTTGCTAGGAGGATTCTGGTGTGGGCCCCAGCCATGGTCTGCTCACTCCTATTCTTCCCTTCCCAGAGGCATTTCTTTAACATTAAAGCAAGGCCCACCTCCCATTAGTCTACTGATTCAATGGTTGATTTTGTTCTTTCTGAAATTTGTTTGGCCTTTGTTTTATTGGTTTTATTATTGTTCAGTAGGGTCTGACTCTTTCCTACCCCATGGACTGGAGCATGCCAGGCTTCCCTGTCCTTCACTATCTCCTGGAGTTTGCTAAACTCATTTCCGTCGAATTGGTGATGCCATCCAATCATCTCATCCTATTTCACCCCCTTTCGCTCTTGCCCACAATCTTTCCCAGCATCAGGGTCTTTTCTAATGAGTTGGCTCTTTGCATCACATGATCAAAGTACTGGAGCTTCTGCTTCAGCATCAGTCCTTCCAATGCATATTCAGTGGTTTAGGTTTTGGTATTTCTCTTGTTCAGTAGCTGTGTGTGTGTGTGTGTGTGTGTGTGTGTGTATGTGTGTGTGTGCGTGTGTGTGTGTACATACATGCGAGTCAGCCCTTGTGTGTCTGTATCTGAGTGTGTGTTTGTGTGTACTTGGTCCCTGGGATGGGCTGGGGCATGTCTGGGTGCCTTGTGTCTCTCTGCTCTGTGTGTGACCCAGTGTGTCTGCCCAGGTGTGTCTGTGTCTCCACGTGTGCAGACACCTGTGTGTCAGCCATGTCTCCGTGCTATGGTGACCAACTCTTGTCCTAGTTTGCCTGGAACTGAGGGGGTTTCCAGGACATGGGGAACGTGGTAAAACAGTAAAATGAAGTCCTGGGCAGACCGGGATGAGTCGATCACCCTAGTCTGACCATCTGGATATACATGCTCCGGGACCGTGCTTCATGTGCAAACTTCCTCTGTGTGTGTGCAAGCTTCCTCTGTGTGTGTGCAAACTGTGGCACATCTCTGCATGCCCACCTGTCCCAGTCTCTGCTAGTTTGTATCTGGGTGCTCTGGGAGGCGTTCTCTGTGTGGGTTGGTCTCTGCTTTGCATCTGTGAACCTCCCTGACTGGGAGCCCGCGTCTGGGGGATACGTGTTCTCTAGAATAGACATTGTGTCCCTGCTGTGGACTTGTTGCCAAGCTGGCCCCTCTTTTGGCTCGGTTGCCCTTTTACTCATCCCCACTCCCCAGAGAAGCTCTTTCTCAGTCACCTCTCCATCCTCAGGCCTGGGCCCAGCCCAGAACCATCTCAACAGACAGTTCACTGTCCCAATCCATCCTTCGAGGTTCAGAGCGTAAATGTTGAACTTGAACTTCTGCCAGTTCAGTACAACCTCTGAGGCTCTCTGATACTGCTGTGCTCTCAGGCACCCCTCAGTCTCCTGCCTACGTCCTACCTCCCCCTTCTCAGCACCCTTATATCTCTGTCTCTCCTCCATATTCCATGCCCCTAAACCCCCAATTTCCCCCAACCTCTCTTCTAGAAGTCTTTCCTCGATGTCTCCTGCTCTGTGACTCCTTCCCTGTCCAACCCTAGGCGGAGCTGAGCATTTCTTCTTCTGCCCTCCGACAGCCCTGGGGTGGTTTCCTACAGGTGGAGGGAGTCAAGCAGAAAGGGGAGGAACTCACCCTTTATTGAGCCCAGGCTAGGCTGTTGCTGTATTGTCATTTCTTTCATTTCATTCTTATGACCATCCTGTGAGGTAGATGTTATCACAGCTGCTTTGCAGGTGAAGCCACCAAAGCTCAGAGAGGCTGAAGCACTGGCCCAAGGCCACACAGCTAGGAGACGGTGAAGCTGTTCCAAAGTACAGACGCCTCCCACCAGGCCCCCTGTTTGCTGCCTTGGGTAATCTGCCTGCCCCACTGGCCCGTGGGCCTTTTGTAGGCCGAAACTAAGTCCAGTATGTCTGCATGGCCCCAGGGCTCGGCACAGGCACGGGCACCCAGCAGGCATGCCATGAGGTTTACTGAGTGAATGCCTGCTCTCGAAGATGACAACCTCGGCTTTCATTAGTCTGATTTATACAAGTGCTGGGATCCTCAGGACTGCAAGGCTGAGGAACGGTTGGCTATAATTTATCAGAAAACACGGCAACTGTTCCAGCTTCTCTTTCAGTGCAAAGAGAAGGTAAATTGATGGCCCACAGCTCTGCACTGGGAAGGCCCCCGGCCCAGCTAACAGTGCACGGCACGTGATACAGAGCTGGCCCCCGACCGTCCCCGCTTGGGCCTGTCCACCTGCTGCCTGGAGGTGGCCACAGGGGGGTCAGCTGCCTCTCATCGATCGCCTGCTCGGGATGCCAAATGGTGCCTTTGAAAGTCCACAAAGGAAGAGACCCGTTCATCCCTGATCAATTACCTCTTGCCGCCCCTTGCCCGGCACGTGCGGGCGCAGCACAAAGCCTGCTCGTCACGGGTGCTTGATCACTGTAGCAGGATTAATGGTTTTTCAGATGAGAGAAACACCCGCCTCCTTCTCCCTCATCCCCAGACCAGGCGTCTCCAGGACAATGCTGCAGCGGCCCCAGCAGCCCCCAGCTCCCTGCTGCCCTCCTTGATCGAGGTTGACGGATGTGGGGCTAGTGGGTCTGTAGAAGCCCCGGGCTCCTTCTGCGGGGCTGATGGGCAGGACAGCTGCCTCAGCCTTCCCAGATGTCCGGGAGAATCCATTCTCTTCTCCCCATCAACAAGGCAGCTGGGCCAGCCCTGGGAGCATCAAAAGGCAGCTGGGCGAGCCCTGGGAGCCCCACCTGAGGGGCCTTGAGCCTCGGGCCTCAGGGTCAGACCACATGGCCCTGCACAGGCAGGCCTTCGATCCTGAGAGCTGGGGGGCTGGTTTGCTTCTCTCTTGTCACCCCAGTGACAAGCTCAGTGCGCCCCTCTGCCTCCTGAGGCTGCCCCAGCCTGGGCTTTGAGTGATGAAGAGGGTTTTCCTGGCCTAGGAGGATGATTGCATTACTGCTGATAACTTGAAAATTAATCATCGTAATAAGACCTGCCGGCTGCTGAAGGAGACAAATGGCTGCCCGCATTCCGGCAGCATGGCACTTCCCGCTGGGCTGCAATCATGTCCTCATCCTCGCGGCTCCCCGAGGCCCTGCAGGACGTGAATATTTAATTAATGTCCTTCTCCTGCTCACTGGAGTGTTTGTAAATATGATTCATGGTCGCATTGTTACCTCAGTGGAGCTCTGCCCCGCCTGCAGCATCTCTCGGGCAGAGTCAGCCACCTGGCAGCTTAACACCCCCCATCCTCGGGGTCCGTCCACACCCTGTGCCCCTGCAGGATTTGGCAGCAGTAGGGGCTCCGGGCCTGGACACAGCCCATCTTCCCTTCCATGGAACCCAGGGTGGAAATCAGAGGCCACGCTTCATGTTGGGTTTGGACCACAGTTCATTAACGGGTCTTTGAGGAGGCGCCCCTCCTCTGCCCCAGGAGCAGAGGCCTGACTCAGGCTAGTTATTCTAGGGAGCAGGGGACGACCCCATGGGAAGGCCTGTCTCCTCCCTAGCCCCACTCAGATACAAACACATAGGAGAATAGTGGACCATAATTACCAAACATCTTCCCACCAGCGTGAGCAGGGCAGATGGCGGTGCTCTGAGGGAAAGGCGTCAGATGGAGGAGCAGGAGCCCGGGGTTCTTTTGTGGGCTCTGGTGCCATGCTTCTGACTTTGGGCAGGTCATCGGGCCTCAATTTTAGCATCTACATCATGCACACATTTACACCTATTCCATCAATCTCATGGGCTGCTGCAGGTGCTGGGGAAACCATAAAAAACTGTGTATTTTGAGGAATGTAACACACAGTCAAGGCTGGAAGGGCTAACTCTCTCACCATACAGATGAGGAAATTGAGGCTCTGAGAGGGAAAGGGATGTGCCTAGGACACAGTCAAAACTGGGACTGACTGTGGATCGGCTTACTCTCAGCTAGAGGTTTTTTCTGGAACAGAGTTTGGAAATGGACCATTTCATTCTTTCAGCTCTGTTCCCAGATTGGCTCAGTGGTTCTCACCCCAGGGGACCAAGGGTGGGCACTTCTCCCCAAGACACAGTGCAGGCCGGGAATGTCCGTGTGTTCGCCCAGGGTGGGGGTGGGGTGCTGCAGCCTGGGGCTGGTGGTCACATGCAGGGGACCAAAGGCAGCTAGTTGTCTGGGCAGATCCTCAGTCTTGGGGTCTGGAGTGGAGGACTATCTCAAGCTGCCCCTGCAGCTCTCCTAGAGCCCAGGCAGGGCTGACCTTGTGGGGTATCCTCCCAGCAAGTGAGGACAGGTCCTGGCGAACTACCATGGATGGGCCTTCTCTGTCCTCACATCTCCCTGTGCACCCTCCGCCACTGCCCTGGCCGGGCCTTGTCTTGATTCTTAGGGGCAGCCTCCATGGGTCTCCCAGTCCTCAAGTCAGTCTTCACTCAGCAACTCACAGATTTGACTGTGGCCTCCCCTTCCTGAAACCCTTCTAATGTGGCCCCCAGCTTCAGAATCGAGTCCTTGCCCCAGCTTCAAGTGCCTTTGTGATCTGGGTCCCTCACCCCACCTTCCCTCATTTCCCTGTATCCGCCCCACTTTTCACTTCTGTTTTACACTGGTCCCCCTTCTATCTGCTTGACAAGACTCCTTTCTTACAATCCAAAACCCGGCTCACCTGTCCCCAGTTCTAAAATCTTCCCAGACCCTTGACACTGCACCCGGCAGCCCCCATCATGCCACTCTCAGAGCGTCACCATCTTGTATATTTATACCTCTGTGTTCTGCCTAGTCTAAGAGCAGCTCTGGTTGAGTGCCCAGCCCAGGGCAGAGTACAGAGAAGACTTTGGTGATGGCCAGTGAGCAGATAGGTCGGTGATTGAATGAGAGGACTTCTCTAGGTGGGCTCTTGGCTGGTTCCACAAGTATGCACATCCATAGAGCAGCTGTTCTGTGGGCTACACACGTTCCTGCCTTCCCAGGCCTTTGTCTGCTGTGCCTCTCAGGGCTGACAGCCAAGAGGCCCTGGAGATGGGGGCGGATGGGACAGAGGAGGAGAAGGCAGAGGGGGAGGCTGGAGCCCCATGCATCTGGGGCCCGGTTCCAATCAATGCTGCTTCTCTGGAGTCCAGTGGGAGGCCCCAGGATCTGATGAGGTTATCAGGCTCCTAATCTATGCCCTTCCCCTGGGGGTGGGGCAGGTGGTAATGGTGGTTAGGGGCTTTTGTCCAAGGCCTTTAATCATTCTCTGTGTCCTATTTTCCCCACAGTAGAGAGAAGCAAAAATATGATCCGAGAAGTGGGGCAACACCTGATTTCACGAGGCGAGTGAGACCCTTGGGATGGAGCTCCTGCCTTCACCTGAGTTGGAGGCTCTTCTGGGCCCAGGTGACCTCACATCTTGGCTGGGAAGGCCTTTACCCACCTCCAGCCCTTTCCCCCTCCCTTGAAATGCGGCCGTTATTGATGCCGCCTTTGGCTTGTCCCTAACAAAGCTCAGATGCCTTTCTTCCTATTTGGCAGGGGTGCTTCAGAGATGAGGAGAGTGGATCTTACAAGGGGAGGTGGGGGTTCCCTGAAAAGTCATTTGGGGGGGCATAAATGAAGAATAGTAGAGACTGGGGTGCTGGCCTTCAGGGAGGCTAGGCCCTGCAGTCATTAGAGCCATCCGCCCAGCCCACAAAGGGGGTATCAGACTCACTAACTCATTAACCATGGCCCATCCATCTTCTTTCTCTGCCTTGACACATCCATCGCTGCTGATAGCTGACATGACTGTCCTGGAGGCATCACCCTCAGTGTGGGGATGGGGAGTGGGATTGTTGGGTGGGAGAATAAAATGTCTGCTTGAAAATTTGTTTCAACCACTGGAAAACCACAGAATGCTGTGGGGTCACCAAGAAGCCTGTTCCCTTTCAGGGGGCAAGTCAGTTCCCTTTGCAAGGAACTTCAGCATCCTCCTCTATAAACTTTGGAATCCAACCTCTCCCCGGATGGGGTGTTTGTAAAGTTAAGTAACACAATCGATGGGGATACTGGTGCTGCCACTTTTTAGATGCCAGCATTGCTAACCTAAAAATGACAACACTGTTTCGCTGTTCACATGCGCACTTGGAAAACCCTGACCTGACAGCTTCACATCCTGGGCATCAAGTCCGTATGCATAACTTATGAAGAGCCTTCAGAAATCTCATCTAGGCATTGCCAACTTTCTGGAGGGCGATGGAAGAGATCAGTAAATGATGGGCTGCCCAACTGCCTGTGGAGAAGGCAATGGCAACCCACTCCAGTACTCTTGCCTGGAAAATCCCATGGACGGAGGAGCCTGGTGGGCTGCAGTCCATGGGGTCGCACAGAGTCGGACACGACTGAAGTGACTTAGCAGCAGCCAGCTGTCTGTGGTTCAATCATCAAGATGGAGCTCTGCTGACCCTTGTGTAGATGGGGTTTTCGGCGGTCGAGCTGTTCTCTGAGTTGACTTGCACTGGACCTCTTCTCCCCAACCCACACCAGCCCTTAGCATTGCTCACCAGAGATCCTCCAAGAGGCAAGTCCACTGCCAGGTATGAAGTGGTGTGGGTGCAGAGGGGCTTCTCAGCCTCAGGTGTGGAGACGCACAGATTCCCAGACTGTACTGGGCCTCAGGCATCTAGAACAGACCCTCTCTACCTTTTGTGCGTTCTGTCTGCAGTTCCTCCGGGCGCCGTCTCCCAGGCAGCCCAAGCTACTGAGCATCAGTGGCACAGCCTGTGAGTTGGCCTGGCTCATCCACCTTTCCTCGCTCAGCTGGTTCTGCCTTTGTGGGGCTGTGGCCTCAGCCACAGCAGCAATACAGACGCTTCAGCCAGAAGGTGTAACTGGACCATGCCATCTCCTCCCCAAGATTCCTGTCCCCAGGACCCCCTAGTCTTTTCTGATGAAGCACGTTTGAGTTTCTTCCTTACCTTGGGCTTCATTTTGGAGATACGTTCTCCTTTGTCAATGTCCTTCTTTTTAAAAATATGTGCACATATTTTAAAGATTAAAAGCATTTTAAAGGAAAATTAGAAAATGGAAAAAGAAAACACCCCTGTTTGTATTTTTACATTTCCTTCTGGTTTTCCCCTCAAATAGAAACAATATTTATTTTCTTACTTTTATAGCATAAGCAGTTTCCATGTTGCAATATGGTGTTCACTTTACTTTTTAAAATTTTTGAAAATAATGCAATGGGATGACTCAATATTATATAGTTTTCTATCCCAAGATACTCTATAAATTCAAGTCTAATAAAAATAGTAATAGGATTTTTAATATTTGGAAGGCTGACTCTAAAATTTATGTGGAAGAATAAATATACAAAGATCACCAAAACAATTTTAAAAAGAAAAAGCAAAGAGGGGGAACTCATCTCACCAGACATAAAATATTTCTGAAATCTTTAGTATTTTAAAATCTTGGGCATTGACATAGGAATAAACAAACAGATCAGTAGGACAAAATTGAGAATCTAGAAAAGTATCATTCATGTGTAGGTAGAAAAGCAATAGATCAAAAGTGGCACTTTAAGGACTCGTCTGGCAGTCCAGTAGTTAAGAATCCACCTTG
Organism: Nanger dama; assembly: GCA_917880005.1. Classification (NCBI taxonomy): domain Eukaryota; kingdom Metazoa; phylum Chordata; class Mammalia; order Artiodactyla; family Bovidae; genus Nanger; species Nanger dama. Next base: position 216,328 of record CAKJTW010000110.1, on the reverse strand, counting down.
CAATGCAGAGGATGTGGGTTTGACCCTGGTCAGGGAACTAAGATCCCAGATGCCATGTGCTGCAACTACTGAGTTGGTCCACCACAAGGAAAGACCCCACATGATTCAACAAAGATCCTGTGAGCCACAATTAAGACCTGATGCAGCCAAATAAATTTTTTTTTTTAAGAAAAAGGTGGCACTTCAAACATAATACACTTACATAATATTCAAATGTTCCAGAATTAAATACCCTCCTCCTCTTTATTTTTCCTCCCAATTTCAGAATATCCAATGTGGAGGATTCCATCTTACGGATATACACTAATTTACTTAACAAGCAATCCCCTTTTATTAGACATTTAGGACTTGCGCTTTTTTTTTTTCTTTAATACCATGAAGAGCATTGCAATGAGCATCTGTGTGTCTGTAGGTTTTTCCCCTTCTGTCTTTGGATTATTTCCTTAGAAACTGTTCCAGGAGTGGGATTGCTGAGACAGAGGGTAGGGCCATGCCAGGGCTCTTGGCAAATATGCCCGAAACACTTTCCTGAAGGGTTGGGCCTTTAGTCATGTCCTTCCTTCCTTCATTCATTGAGCTCCTCTGCTGGTGTTGGGACTGGGGAACGAGGTCAGGCATAGAGTGTATATAATTCATCAAAGGAGAGGCATGGAAATGATGATCTTTATCGACATGCTGCTTAAAACCAGGCAGTATGTCAGCCCTTGGAACAGTGCACTGTGAGTCTAGAGGAAGATTCCCAGGGCCAGAGGCACCGAGACCAGCTGCCTTTCTGAGAAGGGTACGTGAAGTGGGCAGAAGGCCTTGGGCACCAGGTCAAGGAGTTAGGACTGTGCCCCAGGTCCATGGGAGATAGGTGAGCTATAACAAGCTGACGGAGGCAGGCTGGAAGCAGCTCTCTTGGCTTCAGGTCCTCTGTTCCCATCCCTGCTGGGCTGCTGGCCCTGCCTCAACCTCTGAAACAAGCCAGCCTCCCACATCTAGAGATCACCCCAGCCTCAGGCTGAACTCTTAAAGGCCCAGAAATGAGCAAAAGCTGCATTCTGCCCTCTGCAGCCCTTGGGAACCTGAACCTCGGGGTCACTGGGGGTGTGTTGAACTAGCTCTGTACTAAATGGAGCGGGGGTATCCATGGAAGTTCATCACAACAGTTCATGTCCTGGTTCTGCTGCTGATTCCTGAAGCCACCTTGGGCAAGCCCCTGGCTTTCTCAGGCCTCAGTTTCCCCTACCACATATTGAAGAGTGTGAATCAGCTGGTCTGAGGATTTTGCCAGCCTGGACTTAACCCAATGCAAATGGAACCCAGTTCTATCAAGCGTCAGCTGTAATGGGAGAAGCCCTGGCACAGGTCCAGCAGAAATGCCTCCAGTCAACTTGGGTGGCTTTTCTGGCGTGCCTCTTCACTATCGCCTCCTTCCAGCTATCTCTCTTCAAACCTCTTTCATCTGGTTCTGTCTGAAGAGGTGAGTGCAGGCCACTTCCTCCTAGTATCCAGCCCAGGGTCTGTCTCAGACCCCTGATGTTCCCAGGCAGCAGAAGCCTTGCGACAGGCCTCATTCATCTTCCCCACCACCTCCAAGACAAAGGCCTAATGTGTGTGCAGATGGGCCTGCCCTCCATCATCCCTTACAACCAATGGCCGATAATGGGCCTCCAACGAGTCCCCTGTGGCCACCAGCTGACCAAGGGGTGTCCGGGCAATGGCCCATGCAAATACAGGGACCGGATGACAAAGCAAGCCTCTTGGGGAGGGCACAGAGCTGGGAGGCATGATCGTGGCCCCATGCTGAATCACATAACTCATTTCTGACACAGATACGTTATGCCTCTCAAAGACCACTTGCCCCTGGACACTGAGCTGCCAAATTAAGTGACAGGGGGTCTGCTGAGGCAGCCACTACAGAACAGGAACGCCCACCCCCAGAGGCCTGGCCCCAGGACTCATAACTTTCTGTGAGAACAGAACCATCCCCTGCCAGGCCTTCTGGGCTGATGAAGACCTTGGCTGCTGCAGAGTGCCTGTGTTTGTGTGACTGAGAAAATGGGGTCTCAGGGAGAGCCATGATGTGGTCCAAGCACATGGCTGGTTGGGGGAAGAGCTGAGGCCAGAGCCCAGGTCTCCTAACTGCCCTTCCAAACCTTTCCCCTCACTCTATGGACAAGTCCCAGGGGAGGTCTTGAAGGGCTATGATGCACAGTGGGGCCTCCCATCCTCTGAAGAGCAAGGCCAGTGACTCCAGCCCATCCTCCCACAGAGCCAGCACAGAGCCTAGGCCTTCCCTGGAGCCCAGAGCCTGGTCCCCCACCTTGGCAAAACCCCTGAAAGCCAGGCCCTTCTTAAAAGCAGATACAGAGCAGATGTGGAGAGTGGGAGATGGGATGGAGGAGGCACCAGCAGTCCTGAAGTCATAGCTGGCCCCTCACTGAAGCCGAAAGGGCTTTGGATGGAGTGGGCTTCAAGGGCTCAGCTCTGCCGCTGGCCCGTCTCAGAGTCTCGGTCAGATCTGCCCTCTCTTTAGACCTCAATTTGCCTTTCTGCAAAATGAAAGATGATACAAAAACTAATGACTCAACTCCTAATAGCTCCTACATATGGAGCACTTTCTGGGAACCCAGCCCTGTGCGAAGTGTGGCATAGTCATCTCATTAACTGAATCTTCATAACAACCCCAAGAGGTTCTCGTCTCTTACAGATGAGAAAACTGAGAGATAAATAGCTGAAGGCACTTCTCTCAGTAGTGACCAAATCCAGGTTAGAACCCAGCCTGACAATGAAGTCAGATTCAGGCCGTCAGTCTGCCTGTGGCACTCCTCTGGCTTGGGGACAAAGAAAGAGGGGGCCAGGAAACAGGCAGGGACAGACTTCCTGAGGCCCAGCTCCAGCCAGGAGGGCAAGAAGCATGGTTCTAGAGTGGGAAGGCCCTGGGCCCCTGGGGAGAGGCACAGGGTAGAGAGGACAGTGTGGCTTCACCATTCTGAACTGCCCAGCCCACATCCCAGCAGGACTTGCTGAAAGCCCTCCATTCTCCTCATGAACCTCTGCCTCAGCCCCCTTCCCACAATAGGGAAATCTAGACAGCATATCGAAAAACAGAGACATCACTTTGCCAACAAAGGTTCATATAGTCAAAGCTATGGTTTTTCTAGTAGTCATGTACGGATGTGAGAGTTGCACCATAAAGAAAGCTCATCACCAACGAATTGATACTTTCAAATTGTGCTAGAGAAGACTCTTGAGAGTCCCTTGAACTACAAGGAGATCAAAGAAGTCAATTCTAAAGGAAATCAATCCTGAATATTCATTGGAAGGACTGATGCTGAAGCTGGAGCTCCAACACTTGGGCCACTTGATGCGAAAAGTCGACTCAGGAAAGACCCTGGTGCTGGGAAAGATTAAAGATGGGAGGAAAAGGGGGTGATAGAAGATGAGATGTTTGGATGGCATCACCGACTCAATGACGTGAGTTTGAGCAGGCTCCAGGAGATGGTGAAGGACAGGGAAGCCTGGCGTGCTGCAGTCCATAGGGTTGTAGAGTCGGACGTGACTTAGCTACTGAATAGCAACAGGGTTAGCTACATCCTGATAGCCTCAGCCTGGTTGTCATGGAGATTTCAACAGCCTCAAACCCTTAGCCTTGCTTCCCCAACTCTATCTTTCTGGTTCCATGTCCTGAGGCTACGTCATGGAGTGAGGTCACCTTGTGGGGCACAGCCTCCAGCACCCAGCCACCCCCCTGGTCCATCACTTGCGCACATCTAATCCTATTACTGCCCTCCCTCCACCTTCCCGTCACAGTGAGTTTGTCTCCACTCCTGGACCTGAACAAAAGAGCCCCTGAAGGGGCCTCAGAGAAGGATTCCTGCGTGGCTTGAACAGGGCATTGATGACCAGCTGGACTTGGAGACTTTGAGAGGAGAAGTCACAGTGAGGGGAGAGGAATGTGCATGTAGGAAAAGCAAACACTGAGGCCAAAGAGGCAGGGCCATGCCCCAGACTGAGGGTCCCGAACGCAATAGGGGAGGACTTTAAGTGGACCTTACAGCTCTGCATAGCAGAAGTCCCCAAGATCTGGGGGCTGTGAGTACGGGGTCACCCAGGGGGAGATCCTGGTGTGGATTCTGTGGATTTGAGGGGGTGGAGCAGTGCTGGGCTGAGAGTTTGTCCTGAGTCTAAGCTCCTTTCAGCCTTTTGCAGCCCTGCTGTCAGCAGCTCAGATACAGGAGCAAATCCAAAGTGACTACGGAAGAGACAGTACATACAGAGCAGGGGAGAGCCCTGAGGCTACGCTGTGGTGGTCCTGGGCTCTGCTCTGCCAGTCCCATATCAGGCTGTTAGGCTACACCTTGTACATCTTCCCCAGAACAAGAGGCTCACTCCTAGGAGGTAGTCCCTGCCCTGAGGAATGGTTGTGCTTGTGACAAAGAACCTTCTGGCTGGGAGTTCAGACACCCCTCTGTGGCCCCACCTTAAGGTCAGAGCCTGCATTCACTCCTCTGACCAGCACTGCCTGGCAGAATGCTGTGGAGGAGGCTTAGGCACCTCCACTCCCACCCCAAACTCCCAGATCTCTACAGGTCAAAGATGCTATTATCTGGTTTTGTTTTTTTAATTTTTACAATGTTGTGTTTGTTTCTGCCATACAACAATGTGAATCAGCTACAACCAGACATATATCCTCTCCCTCCCTAGCCTCCCCCTCCCCCATCCCAGCCCTTCAGGTCATCGCAGAGTGCCAGACTGGGTTCCCTGTACTACACAGCAACTTCTCACCAGCCATCCATCTCATATCTGATAGTGCAGATATAGTGAGGCCACTTTCTCCGCTTGTCCCACTCTCTCCCTCCCTGACCAGGGCCACAAGTCCATTCTCCACATCTGTGTCTCCATTCCTTCCTTGCAACGCTATTGTCTTATAGCTAGCTGCTCCAGGGAGTATAACCTCCTCCCTGCACCTGAATACTGCCTCTTCTCCAGGGAACCTTGGCAGGGCGGAACCTTCAGTCTCATGACTGAGTGCCCACAGCTGGTATCTACTGCCTGGCACCCCCTACCCCAGCCTCATTCTCCTTGGTTCTGGAATTGAGGTCTCACGGAGGACCTGGTCAGTTCCTATTCATCAAGGCATTTGTTCAGAGAAGAACTCAGCTCTGCACGCACAGGACACCTCAGTAGCAACGACCCACCCCTCTCCCCACCAATGTGATGAGTCTTCATCGTTTCATCAACACTCCTACCCACCCAGCACAGGCTCCTCACTGATCTCCCCTGGCTCCAGACCTTCCTCTTATACCCTCTTCCCCAGGGCTGAGCAAGGCTCCTCAGAGATTCCCTGGTTCTATGAGCCTTCTTACTCCTCCAGAAGTCATCTGAATGTAGGGGAATGAGAACTTCACTAGGACACGGAGTCACCCCCACTTTGTCAGATGGCGGACTATCCTCAGCCTATATAAGCCCTTGGAAACTCAGCCTGGATTCCCTCCAGAGCAGAGCTGAGGCCAAGACTGCCATACTGGGAGCTTATTAGAAAAGCAATCCCAAGAGCAGGATGGAGAGACGGGTGAAACAGGGGAGAAGGGAAGGCCAAACAGAGGATGCATTACTGGGCTGGCCCCCAGAGCCAGCGGCTGGCGTTTGACCCCATGGGGCCTTTGAAGGGTCATGTGACAGGTGTCTCAGAACTGGGGGAACACTTACCCAGTGGCGTCCGCCCCACATTAGCCAGGGCCACCCCACCAGCCATGATTCCCCCCACCCTTCCTGGAGAACGTGGAGCAGCTCCCCAGGCAGGAAGGTGGAGAGTCACGGAGAGGGGAGATGCCATCAGCTTCCACTTGGACTGAGCAGGGCCTGGGGGAGTGGCTGGACTGAGAGGCAAGGCTGAGGGATACTCAGGGCTGTGCAGAAAGTACCCCTTATGTGCAACACAGGTAGCTCACAGCCGACATGGCCAACCTGCCGGCAGAACACCTTGATTCAGAACAGCCGAGGTGGATCTGAAGATCAAGACTGGAAGGTGCCTCAGAGCGGATGGGCTCCCTGGACAGACAGACGAGGAAACTAAGGCCCAGAGAGGGCTCTGGCAGAGGCCAGCCAGAGACCTTCTCTTCTAGATTCTCTAGTGGCTAAAGGAGACAATTTGGGCGAAATGCCAGCTTCATGCATGGCATACAATAAGTGCTAGGAAATAGGAATTTTATCAATAACAAGGGCAAGAATGATAACAGTTCCCAATGTGAAGTTCCCTCTCCTGGCTGCCACACCACACAGCTTCCTGGGGCATCTTTGATATAACTGCCCAGCAGGTTCTTTCCATGCTTTCATTCTTCTGCTGTTAACTCTGGTGCAGTGGCAGACAAGGGGAAATGTTCAGCTGAACGGAGCATCCCAGGAATGCACTTGAAATTCCTGTCTGGTGTGCGGCTTGGACCTCAGCTCCCTCCTTGAGTCAGGGCTGTGGGAGGTGGGGATCTTTGTGGTGAGGCTGTTTTAAAGCTTCCTTTGTTTTTTTGTTTTGTTTTGTTTTATTCCCTTTGTTCTTCAGAAGTGCATTCAATACAGAATACCTGGTGCTTTCCCAAGCTCCCCAGCTTGATGCTGGCACCTGTTTGTCCTGGCAAGAGATTCTGGGCTTAAATGTGGAGGGAAGAGATCCCCAATTCCCCTGGCAGGGGGTTCTCTTCGCAGGGCTCTGTTTGCCCCCTTGCCTCCCAAGTCCAGGCCCCTCTGCTCAGCATTTCCTTCCATTCCTGCCTTCCACACTCTTCTGTCAATCCTTATTCCCCCTAACTTTGCAAGTAAACATTCCTAAATTTCACAGTCCCTTACTCTGACGCTGCTTTTCCCAGAGCAGCCTCTGGAGTGGACACCGCAGGGTATGCACACCCCAGGCACACCCTGGGTCAAAAATCACCAGTGGTGTGCTGGAGCCTCGCATATCAGCTTACCAGAGCAGATTCTGTGCACTGGCCAGTGACATCATGTCAGTAACTTGAAATCACCCACGGGAGCTATATTTACACCACAGTAATTGGCCTATGTTATGAACCAGGTTTTGATGCTTCCTCTGAAGAGCCTGTTGTTAAACATTCACCAGTGCATGGCTAGAATCCGTGCTCCTCCTCCTCCTGCTCCTCTGAGACTCTCATCGTCCAGGTAGACGCCCCACCCTCTACCTCCTCATCACCCTCACTTACCAACCTGTCCCGTCTCATTCTCTGTAGACTGTGGGACTGGCTTACAGCTTCCCACCCCATTCCCACCACACTTTTGGACACAGAAGCTCCTCTTAACAGCCCACCATCCTGGCTTCCCCGGCTCGTCCTCTGGCATTCTCCATTTCTTCAGCAGCCTGTTTTTGCAGCCTGACATTGCTGCTCCCTGTGTCACTCGGTAAGTGCCCAGAAAGTCATGGTGTGGGCCCCAGCTACGGCAGAATTCTAGATCCTACTGGGCTTGCCCAGCCCCTGTCTCTCCCTCAGCACAGCTGCACTCTCCCAGGAGTGTGGCCCAGTTCCCTAGTCTATGGTGAGTTTGCCCCTGGCTCCTGCCCATTCTTGAGTGGTGTGGGCACTGCGGGTAGTTGGAAGAGGTGGGACTCTGGCCCTCAGGATCAGAGATGCCACCTGCCCAGGGCCTTGGGGAGACTGGGTTCCCAGTCCCATTTTCCCGTGGCTTTACCAGGTGTTCTGTATTAACTTTGTTCACTGTGCCAACTTTTCTATAAAACCGTGTGCTCTGTGCTCAGTCGTGTCCAACTCTTGGTGACCCCACAGACTGTAGCCCACTAGGCTCCTCTGTCCATGGGATTTCCCAATTTCCCAGGCAAGAAGACTGGAGTGGGTTTCCATTTCCTTCTCCAGAAGATCTTCCCAACCCAGGGATCAAACCGGTGTCTCTTGTACCTCCTGTATTGCCAGGCAGATTCTTCACCAGGAGCGCCAGTTGGGAAGCCCCCTTCTATAAAATGGGGACTTGTGATTCCTAGACTTCGGAGGTAGGGAAAAGCAGGCTATGGCCTTTCTGATTCAAAGGCTGACTCCTTTGAGGATGGTCTAGAAGCCTGGTGAGAATAGCTGGGAGCAGTAACATTTCCATCTGATGCCTTTGTGTCTTCCCAGCTTAACCCCATACAAGCCAAGCTGGTGGACATTTGCACAATAGCCCTGGGCAGGAGGTGACAGTCAACCCCTGGCCAGCAGCTGGTGAATCGAATCGAATAGAATCTCTCTGGTCGGTGCTTGGGTGCAAGGGCAATCAGTACCCCAGGCCGTTCTGCAGGCTGCAGCCCCTAGGTCAATTGTGTGCGGAGGGTGAGGGCCTCAGCTGCACCTCCCCAGGCTGCTCTCCCCTGCTTCTACCATCTGTTCGCACTCCCCTGGGGGATCTTCCTAGATTATGCCTTCAGGGATTACCAAGGGGAATCCCATAGTTCTGTCTCCAAGGCCCCTGAAGAAAATGAGGTTTCTATCCTCCTCCCTCCTGGCTTTGTGAGAACCACTACCCTGTTCCAAGGAGCATAACAATAATCCTTGATAGCTGGCTTCCTCCTCCATCTTCTCATTTGGTTGAGATCAGTGGTTTGCACCTGTTTACCTGCATCATAGTCACCCTGGAGGGCTTCTTAACACAGACTGCTGGGCCCAGCCTCAGGTCTGTGATGGGGCCTGAGAATTTTGCATTTTGAAAATTTTCCAGGTGATGCTGTCTGATGCTACTGATTTGGGGACCACACTTTGAAAACCATTAGCGGTTTAGGACATGGTATTATGACCTCCACTTTCGAGGTAAGGAATTTGAGGCCTGAGATGCCCTTGCTTGGGGTCCCATAACAGGGACTGAGCAGTAGGCAGTTTCTGCCTCTGGGGTCTGGAGGAGCCCAGGACAGCTGATTTCAGCTACTCCATCCCTTTCTGCCTGCATGGGCCGAGTGACCAAGGGCAGGCAGTGACTGCCACCCTCTGGCCAACAGCAGTAAAGCCCCAAGCTGGTGGCTCCACAGTTCTGGACTGTGTTTTGGGTGGAGACTGACCAGACTGGGTGGGAACTACCCAGGGACCCAGGTTGCTTGGTCCAGGTTGCTTGGTCCATTTTCCAGGAAGTTTCCTGACTCAGCCTCCCCGGACCAGCTGGAGAAGGAGCGGTGGGATCCCTGTGGGTTTGGATATGAGCCCAAACTCCCGCCTCTGGCCCACTAAGAGTTCTGTCCTGACCCCTCTCAGCCACCCCTGTCCTTCCTGTGACTTTCTCTTCCCTACCTTTCCCGCTCCTAAAACTATGGAATTGGGAATCAAAAGATATAGCTATCTCCCAGTTCAGCCTGGATTTCAACTCGACTCTGCGATTTGCTGACTGAGTGACAGTGGAGGGTCAGTTTCCTTCTCTGTGTAAAATAGCATTTAATCCCTGTGCAGCGCAATCACAAGTATTCTGCGCAGCTGTGTTTCTCAGGGCATGGCTCCAGTCATACGTTCACCATTGCATCTCTCCAAATGTTTAAAACCAGAACACAAATTTGGAGATGTTAGGATCTGTGATTTGTGTATACCAGAAAGTGAGCAAGACCATCCACTGGGATATAGAAAGAAAATATTAGACCTCCTGATTATATTTATTTTTATTTCATCTTTTAAAAAAAATTCATGTGTTTATTTGTGGCTGTGCTGAGTCTTCACTGATGTGTGGGCTTTCTCTAGCTGCGGCGAGCAGAGGCCATTCTCTAGTTGTGATGCATGGGCTTCTCATTGAGGTGGCTTATTTTGTTGCAGAGCCTGGGCTCCAGGGCACACGGGCTTCAGCAGTTGTGGCTCACAGGCTTAGTTGCTCCACGGCATATGGGATCTTCCCGGACCAGGGGTCAAACCAGCCTCCTCTAGATTGCAAGGCAGATTCTTAACTGCTGGACCACCAGGCAAGGCCATATTTCATTTTTAAAAATTCTATTTCTGTATTTGTTCCATAAGATACACAAATGTATTAGCAGAGTAGTACGTACACATCATTTACAAATGATAATCACATATGGAGTTGCTCAAAAGAACTGCCAGGGCCCTCTGTCCATGGGATTCTCCAGGGAAGAATACTGGAGTGGGTTGCCATTTCCTTCTGCATATGGGGGTGCACGACAAACATTTTTTTAATGATGGGTATGTGAGATCACTGCTTTAGAAGATGAAGGGTCTTCATAATTTTCTAGAAGTTTCCTTGTGAGGAAATGCACAGAGTAGATCATTTCTGGGTTATGTCTAAGGGTTCCCCTGTCTATTAGCTTCAGAGATGCAAATATGTTTAGGTGTCCAGGGAGCCAGTGAGGGAAGGAGAACTTGAGACTTTGAGACCTTCCTAAAGGTGACTTGTGGCTGTGCTGTATGTTTGCAACTTCCCAGAAGATAACTGTAAGAGTAATAATAGCGAACATTTATTATTTACTATGTGAGAGGCACTGTTCTAAGCACATTATATGTATTAACTCTTTTAATCCTCACATCAGCCTAAAAGGAAGGTACCATGATTATCCCCAATTTAGAGATAAGGGAATTATCTTATTAACCCAGAGATGTTATTTACCATAACCTCTTATATTTATATTATTTATCATATATAATTTACCCAGAGTTGCAGAGTGGAGCAGCCAAGATTGAACCCAGGCATTCTGGCCCTAGAGCCCAAGCTGTTTAACCCTTATATACCCAATCTGAAAATGAGAGGGGCCTGGGGGCCTGTTGGTGGGGGCAAGAAGGACAGAGGAAGGCAAGCTGATCCGAGAGTGGGAGAGCCTTTGGGGGTGGAGTGAGGGGTCTGGCCGTAAGAGAAAGGCACCATGTGATCAGACTGCAGGTTAGGCAGGAGAAGGGAGGACAGCGAGGAGGAGAGTGAGGGGTCAGCTGTGGGGGCCAGTGAGGGAAGGCTAGGATGAACCCCACACAGCCTGATGTGGGGCTCTTGACATCAGGCTTTGCCAGATGGGGGTTCAGGGAAGGAACACAGGAAGCCCGCCTGGAGTTCCTTGAGAGCCTCCACAGGACAGACACAGCCCACAGATGCCCCCCTTGCTCGACCTGTGCTGAGCAGCAAGCAGGACTTACACCTCACCCTACTCTGCACTCACTGACTCGAGTGTTTCCTAGGAAGCTGACAAAGTCTTCCTGGAACTGGAGCAGAGGCAGCTCTTCCTCTCAAGGAAGTGGTGAGCTCCCTGTGTGTGGAGGTGTGCAACCAGAGGCCTGTTGACTCCATGATGGGGTTGTGTAGAGGGAGATAGGTGTGGGGTGGACCTGCAAGGCTCCTTTCCCTTTTAAAATGCTCAGACCTGTGACTCTGAGTGAAGTGAAGAGGAGAGGAGTCGAGTGGGAAGTCACAGTGGGAACTGTGACCTTGTATCACTTTACTAACCTCAGCCTCAGCCTCTGGCTGGGTCTGGGGCTGGTTAGAAAGGCAGCAAGCCACTCTCTGGGAACAGCTCTTTCTCTGCAGGGTTGCTGCCTTTTCAGGGTGGCCCCCTTATGCTATGCAGAGCTTTTCAGGGTGGCCCCCTTATGCTCTGCAGAGCTTTTCAGGGCAGGCTGTACACCCAAGTTATTTCACAGTTAGCTTGGATTTTCACTTGATTTTTGTCTAAAATCCTTTCCATCCCTCCTGATCCGCAAGATCACAACTTACAGATGTTTAAATGGCAGGCAATCACATTAGCAGTTCTCTCCTGATTTGCTCTGCTACTGGCCTTTGAAGGATTTATGATTTTTGGTAGAAAATAATTATATATTTTCTTTAACCTTTAACTAGACTTAATATTTCCATTCATTAGAAATGTAGGCAATAAGTGCCAGAAGTATTAGTAGTACCTGTGGCTTTATTACCAATACAAATCACAGATATTCTCCTATCACATTACAGCTGTTGCAGATCATTTGAAGTATTGTTTATGTGTATAACCACTTTGAAATTATAGAAGTTATTAGACTTGCTGCATTCATAAAGAAGCACATACACTACTATTTCACAAATATTTTGATAATTATTTTGACATAGTTGGTTTCCTCTGTAATCTGTGTTATGTTTTGATGCACTTTAAAAAATCATGCTAAGATTTCATGAGATGCCAAAGATGTTTATGACACAAAAAAGACCAGCTAACCTATTTGCAGGGCAGGAATAGAGATACAGACATAGAGTACAGACTCGTGGACCCAGTGGGGGAAGGAGAGGGTGGAATGAATTGAAAGAGCAGTGTTGAAACATACACATTCAGTTCAGTTGCTTAGTTATGTCCGACTCTTTGCGACTCCATGAATTGCAGCACACCAGGCCTTCCTGTCCATCACCAACTCTCGGAGTTCACTCAGACTCAGGTCCATCGAGTCAGTAACGCCATCCAGCCATCTCATCCTCTGTTGTCCCCTTCTCCTCCTGCCCCCAATCCCTCCCGGCATCAGAGTCTTTTCCAATGAGTCAACTCTTCGCATGAGGTGGCCAAAGTACTGGAGTTGCAGCTCAGCATCATTCCCTCCAAAGAAATCCCAGGGCTGATCTCCTTCAGATTGGACTGGTTGGATCTCCTTGCAGTCCAAGGGACTCTCAAGAGTCTTCTCTAACACCACAGTTCAAAAGCATCAATTCTTTGGTGCTCAGCCTTCTTCACAGTCCAACTCTCACATCCATACATGACCACTGGCAAAACCATAGCCTTGACTAGATGAACCTTTGTTGGCAAAATAATGTCTCTGCTTTTGAATATACTATCTAGGTTGGTCATAATTTTCCTTCCAAGGAGTAAGCGTCTTCTAATTTCATGGCTGCAGTCACCATCTACAGTGATTTTGGAGCCCAAGAAAATAAAGTCTGACACTGTTTCCACTGTTTCCCCATCTATTTGCCATGAAGTGATGGGACCAGATGCCATGATCTTTGTTTTCTGAATGTTGAGCTTTAAGCCAACTTTTTCACTCTCCCCTTTCACTTTCATCAAGAGGCTTTTTAGTTCCTCTTCACTTTCTGCCATAAGGGTGGTGTCATCTACATATCTGAGGTTATTGATATTTCTCCCGGCAATCTTGATTCCAGCTTGTGCTTCTTCCAGCCCAGCATTTCTCATGATGTACTCTGCATATAAGTTAAGTAAGCAGGGTGACAAGATACAGCCTTGACGTACTCCTTTTCCTATTTAGAGCCAGTCTGTTGTTCCATGTAAAATAGATAGTTAGTGGGAAGTTGCTGTATAACAGGGAGCTCAACCCAGTGCTCTATGATAACCTGGAGGGGTGGGGTGGGAGGATGGGAGGAAGGTTCAGGAGAAATGGATATATGTATACTTATGGCATCACCAACTCAATGGACCTGAGTTTGAGTAAACTCCAGGAGTTGGTGATGGACAGGGAGGCCTGGGGTGCTGCAGTCCATGGGGTTGCAAAGAGTTGGACACAACTGAGGGACTGAACTCAACTGATGGCTGATTCACTGTACAGAGTTTCTCCATCTTTGGTTGCAAAGAAAATAATCAATCTGATTTCAGTATTGACCATCTGGCAATGTCCATGTATAGAGTTTGTCTCTTGGGTTGTTGGAAAAAGGATTTTGCTGCAACCAGCATGTTCTCTTGACAGAACTTTGTTAGCCTTTGTCCTGCTTCATTTTGTACTCCAAGGCAAAGCTTGCCTGCTTTTCTGGGTATCTTTTGATTTCCTGCTTTTGCATTCTAATCCCCTTTGATGAAAAGGACATCTTTTACTGATGTTAGTTCTAGAAGGTGTTGTAGGTCTTCATAGAACTGGTCAACTTCAGCTTCTTTGGCTTCAGTAGCTGGGCATAGACTTGGATTACTGTGATGTTGAATGGTTAGCCTTGGAAATGCACCAAGATCATTCTGTCATTTTGGGGACTGCACCCAAGTACTGCATTTTGGACTCTTTTGTTGACTACGAAGTTTATTCCATTTTCCCAAGGGATCCTTGTCCACAATAGTAGATATAATGGTTATCTGAATTAAATTCGCCTGTTCCCGTCCATTTTAGTTAACTAATTGCTAAGATGTTGATGTTCACTCTTGCCAGCTCCTGCATGACCACATCCAATTTGCCTAGATTCAGGGACCCAACATTCCAAGTTCTATGCAATATTGTTCTTTACAGCATCGGGCTTTACTTCCACCACCAGAAACATCCACAACTGAGCATTTTTTTCCGCTTTGGCTCAGCCACTTCATTCTTTCTGGAGCTATTTGTAATTGTCCTCTGCCCTTTCCCAGTAGCATATAGGGCACCTTCCAACCGGGTATGAGGGCGGGGCGCTCATATCTTTTGGCTTTTCATACTGTCCATGGGGTTCTTCAGGAAAGAATATTGGAGTGGGTTGCCATTTCCTTCTCCAGTGGACCATATTTTGTCAGAACTCTTCACTATGACCCATCTTTCTTGGGTGGTCCTGTGTGGCATGGTTCATAGCTTCACTGAGTTACACAAGACCCTTTGCCATAATAGAAACTGAAGAGATTAAGAAGAGCTGGCAAGTACACACAGAACAACTACAGAAGAAAGGTCTTAATAACCTAAATAACCACGATGGTGTGGTCACTCACCTGGAGCCAGACATCCTGGAATGTGAAGTTAAGCAGGCCTTAGGAAGTATCACTACAAACAAAGCTAGTGGAGGTGATGAAATTCCAGCTGAACTATTTAAAATCCTAAAGTATGCTGTTCAAGTGCTGCACTCATTGTGTCAGTAAAATTAGAAAACTCAGCAGTGGCCACAGGACTGGGAAATGTTTTCATTCCAATCTCAAAGAAGAGCAATGCCAAAGAATGTTCAAACTACTGTACAATTGTGCTCATGTCACATACTAGCAAGGTTATCTTCAAAATCTTTCAGGCTAAGCTTTAGCAACCAAGAAGTTCCAGATGTACAAGCTGGGTTTAGATAGGGTAGAGGAACCAGAGATCAAATTACCAACATTTGTTGGAAAACAAGAGAATTCCAGAAAGATATCTGCTTCATTGACTACACTAAGCCTTTGACTGTATGGATCGCAACAAACTGTGGAAAATTCTTAAAGAGACAGGAGTAACAGACCATCTTATCTGTCTCCTGAGAAACCTGTATGGGAGTCAAGAAGCAATAGTTAGAACCAGACACGGAATAACTGATTGGTTCCAAATTGGGACAGGAGTACAATAAGGCTGTATATTGTCACTCTGCTTATTGAACTTATATGCAGAGTCAGTCAGTTCAGTCGCTCAGTCATTTCCGACTCTTTGTGACCCCATGGACTGTAGCATGCCAGACTTCCCTGGTGAAATGCCGGGCTGAGTGAATCACAAGCTGGAATCAAGATTGCTGGGAGAAATATCAACAGCTTATGATATGCAGATGATACCACTCTAACGGTAGAAAGTGTAAAGGAACTAAAGAACCTCTTGATGAGGGTGAAAGAGGACAGTGAAAAAGCTGGCTTGAAACTCAACATTCAAAAAACTAAGATCATGGCATCTGGCCTCGTCAGTTCATGGCAAATAGAAGGGGAAAAGTGGAAGCAGTGACAGGTTTTCTTGGGCATCATCATCAATGTGGATGGTGACTGCAGCCACGAAATTAAAAGATGCTTGCTCCTTGGAAGGAGAGCTATGACAAACCTAAACACAGTATTAAAAAGCAGGGCTACTTTGCCACAAAGGTCCGTATAGTCCAAGCTATGGTTTTTCAAGTAGTCATGTACAGATGTGAGAGTTGAACCATAAAGAAGGCTGAGTACCAAAGAACTGATGCTTTCAAATTGTGCTGGAGAAGACTCTTGAGAGTCCGTTAGACTGCAAAGAGATCAAACAAGTCGATCTTAGAGGAAATCAACCCTGAATATTCACTGGAAGGTCTGACGCTGAAGCTGAAGCTTCAACACTTTGGCCACCTAACGTAAAGAACTGACTCATTGGGAAAGACCCTGATGCTGGGAAAGATTGAAGGTAAAAGGAGAAGGGGGCAGCAGAAGATGAGATGGTTAGATAGCATCACCGACTCAATGCACATGAATTTGAGCAAACTCCAGAGATAGTGGAGAACAGAAGAGCCTGGCATGGCAGTCCATGGAGTCGTAAAGAGTCAGACACAACTTAGCACCTGAAAAACAACAAATAGCTGATCCATGTTGCTGTATAGCAGAAACCAGCACAACATCATAAAACAATTATCGTCCAATTAAAAATAAATAGTTTTAAAAGGCCAGCTATCCTTGCTTCACAGTCCAGATGTTTTTGTTGTTGTTTAGTTGCTAAATCGTGTCCGACTTTCTTTGCAACCCAGTCAACTGTAGCCTGCCAAGCTCCTCTCTCCATGGGATTTCCCAGGCAAGAATACTGGAGTGGGTTGCCATTTCCTTCTCCAGGGCATCTTCCCAACCCAGGGACTGAACCCTCATCTCCTGCCTTGCAGGTGGATTCTTTACTGCTGAGCCACCCAGGAAGCCCCACAGTCCTGATACTAAGGCCAACGGTGTCATATGCCTCAGGCTGTAGCAGTGTTCTACAGGTAAAAGGAGGTGCAGAACACATCCTTTCTGAATGAATGATAGAGTTTCTATCACAACTATAGAATTATAGAGTTGGAAAGTCTTTAAGAGCAATGAATTTCAAACTTCATGATCATAACTCACAGCAGGAAAAACATTTTCCTTTGTGATCCATTACCTGTCTACGTAAAACAATTTTTAAATAAAGCATGACATATTTTTAAATGCATGATACACTCTTATATCTCCTATTTTTCTTAATCTATTGTATTTCTTTTTGAGCTATGGTAATTAAATTTTTATTCAGAACAATTATAATGGCTGACAAAAATTAAATCAATCCCCAAACTATTTGCTTCAATTGGAAATTAATAGTAGTAGATTTGGAAGAAGGCACTAAAGGTGAAAGTCTTAGCATTCTGACAACAGACAAAAGGCATGAAAGTGATCAGTGTGCTCTCAGAATAATCTAGAGATAGAATATTTACAGTTAATGCACAGAAAAAAGAAAAAAAAACACATAAGCCCAAATCACACAAATTAAAATTCACTTAATTACATAGCTGTAAGCACTTTTTTGGACAAAATTTCACCATTCTTAAAGTAGGAGTGTTCAAAAATATTTCTTTATATAAGCTAAATATTTTCTTTATATAAGTGGTTCAGAGGTTAAAGCGTCTGCCTGCAATGCAGGAGACCTGGGTTTGATCCCCTGGGTTGGGAAGATCCCCTGGAGAAGGAAATGGCAATCCACTCCAGTATTCTTGCTTGGAGAATCTCGTGGATGGAGGGGCCTAGTGGGCTACAGTCCATGGGGTCACAAAGAGTTGGACACGACTGATCGACTTCACTTTCTATATAAGCTAAAAGGAAGTAAGATGACCCAACTGCTCTGGTTAAGGAGAAGTCATATAATAATCAGTCTATTTTCAAAACCCAGAGAAACCCAGAAACTCTGCCAATAAAATTACAGGGATAAAACCAAGATTGGCCAAAACTGGCAACCAGTTGTACAGGAAGACAGCAGATCACTCCTCATTTCACTGTTAAAAGCCACTGCACTGGGGACTGATGTTAGGTCCTTTCCACACTCTAGTAACCTGGATCCTGGCCATTGCAGTGTCAATTTCTGTTTGTTGGGTCCTGTGGAATTTCCCTGAATGCTGTCGTCCAGTCAGCACTTAGGTCAATATGGTGGGAATTGCCTCCAGTTTGAAGACGCGCTTCCTGGCCTGAGGGTATAATTTGTACACTCTTCTTTAGCTTCAGGGACAAATGCACTCTGGTCAAGTATATCCAGAATGGTTACAGGGATAATGTGACTTTTAACAGGGGCCACGTAAGAGTTTTGACAATTCAAGGTTAACAACTGAGGCCTGCTCATTTTGACCCAAATTTTCTAAACCTGTGACATGTAGGGGATCCACTGGGGCTGGATGAAGTTACCATTGACAGAGCTGTCACTGAAGGAATGAATTACTGAGGACCAGAGAACAGGCACTGGGAGACTTGTGAGTGTATTTAGCAAATTTCTGGGCCATAAAATATCCTCATAAGGCCCTCAAAGATTTTATCCAGTTGTGTGGACAAGAGTTGTATGGTCTAACAGTTTTCTGAAATCATCATAGAACTCAAGATGTTTTAATAAACTAGATCCTGGGAAATTAACTTTCGAGGGTGCGTGGGGTAGGGTAAGGGTACAGGGATATTTCAAGGGTTTACATTCACTGTGACCATACTTTACCATCATCCCCTTCTTCTAGACTCTTTTGGACTTCTAAACCAGTTTTAATCAGGAAAGACTGTGATCTCTCTCTCATGATAAGGTGAAAGAAAGCTTAACCCTTCAGGGCGCTGCCCAGAGAGACTGAGACAGTGACCAGCAGCCAGGAGGGGCCGGGCAGCTTTTCAAGGATGGGGTGCAGTGCCTTCACCCTTCCATCTCCTTTTAAAATGCTGGTCATGAACTTCTAAACTGATATGCATCACAGTAACCTAATCGGTTGTGTCCATAATCACCACGGGCGCTGACTGCAGCCATGAAATTAAAAGATTCTGGCTCCTTGGAAGAAAAGCTGTGATAAACTTAGACAGCCTATTAAAAAGCAAAGACATTATTTTGCTGACAAAGGTCCGTCTCAGTCAAGTGAAGTGAAAGTGAAAGTCGCTCAGTCCTGTCTGACTCTTTGCAACCCAATGTTTTATACAGTCCGTGGAATTCTCCAGGCCAGAATACTGGAGTCGGTAGCCTTTTCCTTCTCCAGGGGATCTTCCCAACCCAGGGATCAAGTCTCCTGCATCTCAGGCAGATTCTTTACCAGCTGAGCCACAAGGGAAGCCCATCTAGTCAAAGCTATGGTTTTTCCAGTAGTCATGTATGGATGTGAGAGTGGGACCATAAAGAAGGCTGAGCACTAAAGAACTGACACTTTTGAACTGTGGTGTTGACAGTTGACAGTTTACTCTTAAGAGTCCCTTGGACAGCAAGGAGATCAAGCCAGTCAATCCTAAAGGCAATCAACCCTGAATATTCATTAGAAGGACTGATGCTGAAGCTGAAGCTCCAATACTTTGGCCACGTGATGGGAAGAGCTGACTCATTGGAAAAGACCCTGATGCTGGGAAAGATTGAAGGCAGGAGGAGAAGGGGTCGACAGGATGAGATGATTGGATGGCATCACCGACTCAATGGACATGAGTCTGAGCAAACTCTGGGGAGATAGTGGGAGGACAGGGAAACCTGGCGTGCTGCTGTCCATGGGGTGGCAAAAGAATCAGACACGACTGAGCGACTGAACAACAACCGGTTGTGACTTTACAGTTGAAATATAAAGCTCTATGTCACTGAAAAAACTTTGAAGCAGTAGAACTCTTGCGGTCATCAAGTGTGAGTGAGTGAAGTCACTCAGTCGTGTCCGACTCTTTGCGACCCCATGGACTGTAGCTTACCAGGCTTCTCTGTCCATGGGATTCTCCAGGCAAGACTACTGGAGTGGGTTACCATTTCCTTTTCCAGGGGATCTTCCCAATCTCCCACATTTGGGTCAGACGCTTTAACCTCTGAGCTACCAGGGAAGCCCGTAGTCTATCTAAAAGTACAAATAAATTCGAAACCATCCGCAAGCCGGTTCTCAGTGGCCCCGACAAGGGGAAACCAAGGTGACCGGGGCGTGGCCTCTTCCCCCTTCTCCCCGCCCATTCTCCTCCCCGCCCCGCGCGCATTGAGGCAGAGGGCGGTGTGCGCCTGCGCCTTGGGGACCGGCGAGATGTCCCGCCTCTTCGTGAGCTCATCACCCCGCGTCGCGGTCGCGCGGAACCTGGCGTCAGAGGAGCCGCGGGGCAGTGCAGCCTGACAGTGAGGTGGTGAGTTGGTCCGCAGAGCCGTTGGGGGTGGCACTCGTAGGTGCCGATAATGGTCCAGGTGGAGGGCGAGTGAGCGACAGTGGGCCCGAGGCTACCTCTAGGAGGGTTTGCTCAAGAATGCCCCACGCGGCAAGGGCCTGAGGATGGTGGCTTCCGTGACTCCATTTACTCTGGCTGCCTCGGTGTGTGGGGCCTGAGGGGAGAGGGTAGGTGGCCTCATCTTGCATCCTGAGGATGGCCTGTGCAGCCTCGAGGTTAGGGCTCGTCTCAGTGTCGACAGACAGAACTGTCTTAACCGAAGTTTTCCAGTGGTAGGCCACGCTGTCTTTTTCGGTAGCGAGCTGGACAGGTACAGGCACAGGCTGAGTTATCTTTACTTAAAGTACCACGTAGTATTGCGGGTTACTGGCTGGATGGCATCACCGACTCGATGGACGTGAGTTTGAGTGAACTCCGGGAGATGGTGATGGACAGGGAGGCCTGACGTGCTGCGATTAATGGGGTCGAAAGAGTCGGACACGACTGAGCGACTGAACTGAACTGACCTCCCTGAGTACCTTAATAGGGACATGTGTAGTGTTCTTTGGAAACATTGAGGAAGCAATAGATTCTGATTGGGAAATGAGAGTTCTGTAAAGAAGGAAGGTGACAAGAGAGGCTTTTGGGGTCCTCTTAACGCTGAAATTATTGTAAGATAAGAAACTGATGTAAAAGGTAGTGTGAAAGTGAAAGTCGGCTCAGTCGTGTCCGACTCTTTGCGACCCCATGGCCTATACAGTCCATGGAATTCTCCAGGCCAGAATACTGCAGTGGGTAGCCTTTCCCTTCTCCAGGGGATCATCCCAACCCAGGGATCGAACCCAGGTCTCCCAAATTACAGGCGGATTCCTTACCACCTGAGCCACAAGGTAGTGAACCTATACTATAAGCTTGTATCCACGTTCTCCTGTTAGACTAACCTTGGGGGAGGTTCCTTAACCTCGCTTAAAGTCTCACTTTCCTCATGAGGAACGTAGAGATTATAATATCTATTAGATGAGAGGGTTCAGTGAGCTAACCTACATGTAATATGTAAAGCGGGGTACATTATGGTACCCTGACTCATGGTACATCATCAAACATATATTCATTGATAGAAGCACACCTCTATCTTGAGGAGCCTGGCTTCTTGGAAGTTGACTTTGCAAACCTTCCTACTTTTGTTTCTCCTTGTTGCGGGAATTGTTTCTGTTGCAGGGATGTGAGGCAGGATTTGGAAGGGCAGAAGGTTGGTGCCCAAGAGAGTTTGAATACTGTTTACTCCAGCGAAATTGGCTTGACCTCCTGCCTGTCTTTCCTGCCCTTGCCAAGACACTGTTCTTGGGTCACAAATGAATTAAGCACTACCACCTTGACTGAGATCTTCACAGGCAAAGGTTAGTTAGAAATTGTTTTTTTCTGTTATCTTTGGAAAACCTTCACAGTAGTCTTTCTGAGTTTCCAAATTTAAAGCAAGTAACCTGAACATGGATGCCTTAGATGTATAGTCTCCTCTGTCCATGGATAGAATTGAGGGGGCCATGAACTTGGATGAGAAGAAAAATTGCATCCTTATGTTTTCAAACTTCTAACTGAAATTTAGCATTTCCTTCAATTATAAATGTAGTCAGAAAACCAAGTATTAACAGGGTGACTTTGTCACCAATAGAAATCACACATATTTTCATATCTTAGGATATTGTATAAGTTCATCATAACTTTGAAATTATGGTAGTAGTTAGATTTGCTGCACAATCTTGTTATATAATGTGTAAATAAAGAGTCACATATGCTATCACAAAATCTGATTTTTGCATTTGGTAAAATTTTATTTCTGTATACAGTTGATCCTTACTATTCTCAGGCTCTATTTCCAAATTCATCTACATTCTAAAATTTATTTGTAGCCCCCAAATCATCATTTGCAGTGCTTTGTGATCTTGGATGTGTGCGGGGTGGTGAAAATTTTGAGTCAACTGACGCACATTCTTAGCTGCAGTTGAACAAGGAAGCACTCTGCTTTCTTGTTTCAGTTATCATGCTGTAAACAAGTGTCTTTTTTCAATCTGTTAGTGTTATGATTTTTGTATTTTTGTGGTTTTATTGGTGACTTCACTGTTTAAAATAGCCCTCCAAGCACAGTAGTAAAGCTCTCTTAGTGTTCCTAAGTCCAGGAAGACTGTGATGTGT
This sequence comes from Nanger dama, assembly GCA_917880005.1. Taxonomy (NCBI): domain Eukaryota; kingdom Metazoa; phylum Chordata; class Mammalia; order Artiodactyla; family Bovidae; genus Nanger; species Nanger dama. The sequence continues at coordinate 194,268 of CAKJTW010000110.1, read as the reverse complement.
CTTACAGAGAAAACACATCTGTGGATAAACTTCATATAGGTGTGAATTATGTCGCCGTTAGCCATGAGTTCAATATTAATGAATCGCCAATGTAAAATAAGGTGTCTTTAAACAGCAAAGAGTCAGACACAACTGAGCAACTGAACTGAACTGAAACGGAAACACGCATGAAATAAAGTTGCGTATTGATCAGTTGCCCCAAATTTACCAGAGTCTTGCAGGAACCTAATACAGTGTCTCCCCCAGAAGAAGTGAATCAGTGTTTACTAACTCAGTGTTCAGTGACTTTATGGAACTTAATTGCCTGGAATAAGGAGAATGGATTATACTTGGTTTCCTTTCTAATCCTAAGTATTGTATGTATTTTAAAACATCCTGAAAAAGGATTTATAGGCTTTACAAAGCTACCTGGGGTTGGGCGGGCAGGTTGGGGGGCTGGGGCGGGTTGGGCACGGAGGATTCTATAGTACACACACAAAAGTTAAGAAGCTTTATTATAGCTTTGAGAAGACATGTAGTCTCTCTCTAGCTCGCAGCCTGATTTACACTCCTGCTGGCTCTTATATGCATTTTTGGCTGTGATCCCTGCATGGACCGTAAGAACTTTGCTCCCCCATATTTGCTTGTTGAGTTTTTAATAAATATTTTAAATTAAAAGATCCTGTGGTTTTATCTCTTGGAAAAACAGCAAGGAGAGAGACTGGATCCTCTCTGTAGTCAACTTGAGGAGAAGAAAATATGAGAGGTGGTAGGTATTAGTTGAGAAAGAAGACCGTGCCACTTGGTAGGGCGTGTGAACAGGGACCCTGGGATCAATCTATAGAAAAGTGTCAGGTCAACTCTGGCCAAGAGTTGCCTTACAGTCTTGATCCAGGGGAACCTTCTATAGCCCTCTATCCTGATGGCCGCCTCTTACTGAAGCCCTGGTGTTGTTTCCACAGAGCTGTCTGGCCTTTAGCCCTTCATCCTTGGTTAAGGAGATGACCAACCAGGTAAGGCCTAGGGAGAGGAAGAGTACCAGTTGGTCTCTTTGGGGGTTCGAGCCCAATACATTGTCTGGGTTTGTAGTCAGAAAACTAGCATCTGATTCCTGCTCTGCTTCTGAAGAGGAGGGTATCCTGGGCACCTAGTCACCAGAGGGTTATGTGGCATTAGTGAAATGCACAACACTGAGAGAAGGGTAATTTAATTTCAGTCTGTACCACAGTTTACAAAGGGATTGAGGAAGCTTAAAAGAATTTGTACACAAAAACAAGAAAGAAAAAGTAGAAAGGGAGAAACATGTCTTTGTAATAAAATTAGGGACAGAGTTAACAGGTTATTATGCAGGCTGTGTGGTTTTATACAACTACAAAAATTAAGCTGCAAACTGGACTCTGAGCTTCCTGGTGATCAGAGCAGGAAAAAGTGCATAATTTTTACTTTTTTTGGTGGGTGGAAGTAGTTAGAAGAGACCCTAGCTTCTTTAAGAACTAATTGTTTTCTTTAAGGGACTATAGTTTCTTTAAGAACTAACACTACAAACCTTGCACGAGCTCACAGGAGGTGAGGCCACAACAAGGGAGGTACCTAACGCTGGTGATTATATCTGCTGGGGCACAAGGTGGTGAGTTGGGGGTTGTTTTAGGAAAGGATGGGACACATCTGAAATCTGACCATTGGTTTAATGTGTCTTCTGTTCTTTTAGTACAGTATTCTCTTCAAACAAGAGCAAGGTAAGCAGCTTGCCATTTGAAGCAAATTCACCTGTGAAAAGCTGTTGTGCGTGGCTGAAGGTTTTTGTCATGCTGACCAGACATGCAGTTCCAACCATACTCACTTTACATAAGAATTGGCAGGGGCAGCTGGAAACAAATACACTTCAGAACAAACAACCAACAACAAAAAAACCAGCCACTAACTTAAAGAGCAAGAGGCAAATGATAGACTGGAGAACTCTGGGCTGAGGAAAATTTTTCCCGCTTGAGGAAGGTCTGACTGAGCTTCCCGGCTATCAAAGTGAAAGAAGGAAACTCTGAGTCTCAGGACTCTGTTAATTCCAGCTCACCTGGGGAGGTAAACTTGAGCCTGGCCATGAACGCAGAAGTTTTTGTGGGAGCCTTTATTCAGGCTCCTCCACTTAACAAGTGGAGCGAGTCTCACAGAGGGACCTTTGACCCTCAATGAAAGAGGAGGATAGTATAGGTGATTACTGTGAAGACTACTGAGTATATGGGTAGGCGTGTGTCAGTGGTAGTGGTGGGGATGGGAGAAGGAGGAAGGTCAGAGTCTGTCTGGAAAGGTAACTGGCGAGTGACTGGAAAGGAGGGTGTGCAGGGACTGTTCACGTGTGTCTTATTTCTTCACAGCCTAGATAAGTTATGTAAAGCCTGGAGAAATTTGTGGAATGCCTAATAAAGCTCTTCCGTTTTAAGTAGTGACATTTAGGTAGTCTGAAGTTTAAACCCAAAGCATTCTTTCAAGTTAGCGAGCATAGGTAACTAGCAGCTAGCCAGCTTGTCAGTCAGCTACCTTGTATGCACCTAATGCCATCTGGTGGCAAGCTGGCAGGCTTGGGTCAGGTGGGGATTGCAGTGGAAGCCAAGATGCTGTGTGTAACTCAGCTCTTGCAGTTGAATGTCCTAGTATTCATGTCTTGGAAAGGTGTCCCTGAAAAGTTGCTGCCAGGTATGAAGAAAGCCTTCTTGTGCACTTGTTACATTTGTATTCGTATACCAGGTCTGCAGACCCACCAGTATGGCCCACCAGATATACAGCGTACAGACTTAGAATTTAAAGTGGACTTTAGTTAGTAGGGAGTTTAGGTTTTTAGATTTGAATGCCAGCTCCGCCTGTTCATAGCTTTTGACTTTGGGTGAGCTACTAGGCTTTTCTAAGCCTCTCATTTTTATCTGTAGCTGCTGCTGCAAAGTTGCTTCAGTCATGTCTGACTCTGTGTGACCCTATAGACGGCAGCCCACCAGGCTCCCCCATCCCTGGGATTCTCCAGGCAAGAACACTGGAGTGGGTTGCCATTTCCTTCTCCAGTGCATGAAAGTGAAAAGTGAAAGTGAAGTCGCTCAGTCCTGTCTGGCTCCTAGCAACCCCATGGACTGCAGCCTACCAGGCTCCTCCATCTGTGGGATTTTCCAGGCAAGAGTACTAGAGTGTGTTGCCATTGCCTTCTCTGTTTATCTGTAGCATGAAGATGCTATTCATTGGGTTGTTGTGGTTAACTGAGGTGATCCCTATGAAAGGATTAAAGTAATAACTGGCCCATTAAACATAATAGACTTGTGGCAAAAGGCAAATCATGTGGCACCTACTTTAGTTACTTATTTTCGGACTTGTACTGTTCACAGTTGACCTGCCTACTGGTTTCCAAAGATCTCTTAAGAAATTACTCTTAACAAGTTTGATCTCTTTTGGGAGGTGGGTTTCACTTTAGTCAAGTGAGAGCCATTCCAAACTAATGCGTGTCAGACAGCATACTAAAGTAGAAAGGACACTGGACTATTCCAGTACTGCTCCTGCACCTGGTAAACCTGTGATTTGGGGCAAGCGACTTCTTCAGAACCTCTGGTTTTGTTATCTGCCTCCATTGTTCTAACAAAAGCTGTGTGGGAAAGCCATCTGCAAAACAGTAAAGCAGATACAGGTGGATATTACCTCAAAAATCTCAGAATTGGTGTAACAGTATTTCCACTTTATCTTAGCACATTCAGTTTAGAAGTTGCATGAAGACTTTGTATGAATGACTTTCTGTTCTAGCCCATGATGATGCCATCTGGTCAGTTGCCTGGGGGTCAAACAAGAAAGAAAACTCTGAGACAGTGGTCACGGGATCCCTGGATGACCTGGTGAAGGTCTGGAAATGGTGAGTGCACTTTCCTCTACAACACACCCTTGGAAGTTGGGGTTTTTCTTCTGGGCTCCCAAGTTACAATCAGAGAAGTATTGACTATTATCTACACAAGAAAGCAATGGCGGTATGGTGGTATAAAAGGCAGACTCTATGTTCCTGACTTGTTTTCCTGTTATTCACTGTTAAGGCCTTATAGCTGAAAGAAAAAAAAATGCTATGGTTAAAAGTTGGCTGCATTTGGTGTTCTGTGGCTCTTCATTTCCTGTCTTGATTCTGCATTTCACAGACCTCTGATAATGCATAGTTACAGGAGCCCAAAATTTCAGATGCCAGGTACCATGTGTTGTGTGTGAAGAAATCCATTTCTCTGTCCCCCACTGAAGGCGTGATGAGAAGCTGGACCTACAGTGGAGTCTGGAGGGCCATCAGCTGGGTGTGGTGTCTGTGGACATCAGCCACACCCTGCCCATTGCTGCATCCAGTTCTCTTGATGCTCATATTCGTCTCTGGGACTTGGAAAACGGCAAACAGATAAAGTCTATAGATGCAGGACCTGGTAAGAGTTTTACTCTTAGAGAAGATACTAGAGGTTTATGATCCCTTTTGATATCTTTAGGGAGAGATGTATTTTAGTGTTTAGAAGTTTTTGGATTTGAGATTGGTAATATGGGTATATGAACTGCATGTTATATAATACCTTCAGTGGGACTGGGACAGCACTCTAATCAAATACTAGTATCTCAGCAACTAACATGAGTATTTATACTAGGAGATAAAGATAAGCTATAAATAGCCTTTTATCAGTTCTAGTTTTATTGCCAAGTGAATTTGGGTACTAAAATTATTTCTAAAAACTTAAAGTTTTCATCACCCTTGGGTTTCAAATTGCTTACTCAGGATTGTGGACCTGTGTTTGAATGGTCCACAGGTCCTCTGTCTGCCACATTCTGAATTGATGCACTCGTTGCCTTATAGAGGTCTAGAAATGTAAAGCACTGTGTCCTCCTAGATCTGTGTCATGGTAATCTCAACTACTTATGGTTAAAGTGCCTATTTCTGGTATATGATTGATACATGAAACTTCTAAAGAAACAAGTTGATTTTTTTTTAAAGTTCATAGTCTTGCCCATTAACCTTGATAAACATCTAAATTAATGGCAATTAGTAATTTCAATGGGACAAGCAACATGACATTTCAGATTCCGTGTGGCCCTGTATTTACTTGTATATGACCATATAGCTTTTATGAGCAGAGCCTGTTCTGCCAGAAAGAATGGGTGATAACTGGAAGGAGTACAGAGAGCCTGGTGCCTCTCTGGCACACCCCTCCATGGAGTGATTACAGAACTGCTCAGGGCTTTTCTTAACATAATTCCCTGGATTGGAGCCCCAATAGATTTGCTTCCTACCAGATATGTTCAGTAGCATCCTATAGGTTGTACTTATTTTGGAAAGAATGGTGGTCCCAGGGTTTTAAGGACTCTGAAAACTGAGTTCGTTTCCCCTCAGTGCCAGTATTTGACATCTCTGAGTCTTAACTATTGGAGCTTTTTAAGGAACACATATATTGTTGTTGTTCAGTTGCTCGGTCATGTCTGACTCTTTGTGACCTCATGGACTAGCGTGCCAGGCTTCCGTGTCCTTCACTATCTCCCGGAGTTTGCTCAGACTCATGCCCATTGAATACATATGTCCAGTTCCTTTTGGATCCACTGAATCAGTTTTGGGGTGTATGTGCCAGGATATGTATTTGAAAAAAGCCACCCAAACATTCTGACTCCCCAGATAATTGTTTTTACATGTCTTCTTGCCCTATTGCTATCTTTTATGGAGGACCTGGGTCCCCAGACTAGTGCACAGAGTCTGTTAAGCTGAGAAGAGGAGGAAGAGGTGGATCTTTGCTGCCTCTTCATCGTGGGCACCTAAGCCCTCCCATGACGCTAAGGTCACTGTGTGGCTTTGTAACCCTGGGCACACCACAGTTGAAAAAATGAGTGCTGGATTGGTTCTAAGGAAAAGGATGAGGTCTGTATCCAGCTTGCTTTTTCTGACAAATAGTATCTTAAGCTCCATATTGGTTCAATTGTGGCAAGTGATCATTGAAACATTACTGTTAGGAAAGAAAAAGATAGAAGAATATAAAGTTGGATTTATTTTCTTTTTGGATAGGAATCTTCAAAAACTATACCAGACCATTAAACAACAGTTATTTGAGTAAATAATAAAGTCAAGCATTGCTATTGACAGCTAAGGAGCAGCTCAGTTGAATTCACCTAAAGGTAAAACTAGTAAGTCTAGATCTAATGAATTTAGGCAAATGGACATTTACGTTATACCAGCCTTGAAAATATGCCTAGAGAATGTGAGAGGAGAAACAGAAGGAGGAGGAAAGAGAAAGGTCTCAGATCCTGAAGAAAAAAGGGAAGAAGTAGAAGAAAGGGAAGATGACGGGAAAGATCCTTCATTTGACGCCTCACCCAGGCTGTGGCTGCAGCAAACTGATGTCAAAGATGTCGAAGAAGAAAGTGCAAGCATAGGGGCCTCTCAACATCAGACGGTTCAGGATGTCCCAGTGTAAAGAAGAGTTACTCTCTTCACTGATGAGGTGGAATTTAGTGATTAAATATTATGCAAATGTTAAAGTAAATTTTACAGTGCAAGGTTAAATTGAGGAATAAACATTCCTTCAATTTCGAGGAAAAGGACATTCACCACTAAAAGTTTTATATTATCAAACAGCTAATAAGGAAAATGTGAAAGTAATTCCAAAGTTATTTTACTAAACTTCAAGGGATCATAATCAGATTTTCTAATAACCATTATTCCTGTAAACAACTAATTATAATAGGAATAAGAGAACATAATCCTGTTGGAATAAATGGTATAGTCATTAGATAGATACTAAAAAGCAGCCTTGTGAGAGACTGATTATAATAAAAGCTTTTTAGATCTTCTTGGTTGAGTACTTTTGAAGTTAGTTTCCTTTCTGAAACAAGTATTTCTTAAGTGATAGAGGTAAATTAATTACTATTTGAGTATGTGTGTTAAAATTTGCAAGAGATTTTTATTTTAAAACTTACTCTGGTATATGGTACTGACCCATCTGTGCTGGGAGCCCCTATCTGCTGTGAGTCAAGTTCAGGGATACCTCTCTCCTGTGGGCTGAGAAGGGCTTGACCTCTTTGAGTCCTGCCTTGGGAGTAAGGAGAGTGACTGGGGAAGGAGCCTTTCTTCTCCCATTGATCTTACAAGCACCGTTTCTGGGCAGGTACAGGAAGGGCAGGACTTAGGGAACGTTCCCGTATAAGACTGGGCATGGGCAAAGGGACCTCGACCAGCACCAGACAACTGGACTGTTCCTTGCTCTCTAGGCTCTGACCCCAGAGGCTCCTAAAGCTCTTTGAGATTGCCCATAAAGAGAAAAGAAATGCTGAAATATCATCAGTGGTCCAGAAGGAAGTATAAAGCACATGTGCTTACCCAGGCTGCCCAGGAGTCTGGAGACCTTTACACAGAAGCACTGTAATACAGAAATAGCATCTGAATAGAACCTTTGAAATCAGATTGTGTGATATAACTTAAAAACCAGTTGATTAAAAAAAACCCAAAAAACAACAATGCCTCTTTCTAGTCCTTATTCTCTTGCCAATTTGTGATAAATACTTTGTCATATTATAGTTTTATATAAGAATATTTCTGGTACCTCTTCATTTATATGCAGCTTGTTGAGGTAGACTTTCACCTCTATAATTACACTTTGAAATTAACCCATTATACAGTTTAACAAGTTTTAGTAAATTTCCACAGTTGTGTAGCCATCACTCCAATTCAGTTTTAGAGTGCTGCCATGTCCCCCAAATGTTCCCTCATGCCCATTTATAGTTAACCTGTGCTCCCACCCTCAGCCTCAGACAACTACTGATCAGCTTTCTGTCTCTATAGTTTTGCCGTTTTGAAAGATTTCACATAAGTGAAATTGTATTGTCATATATATCTTTCTTTAACATAATGTTTTGGAGGTTTATCCATGTTGTAGAATGTATCGGTAGTCTGTTCCTTTTTATTGCTTAGTAGTAAGTATTCTGTTATAGGGATATTCCACATTTTGTTCATTCATTCATTAATTGATGGATATTTGGATTCTCTCCAGTTTTTGAGTTTTCTTAATAATGCTGCTGTGAGCATCCAGGTTCAGTTCTGTTCATGAAGATGTGTTTCCATTTCTCTAGAGGTGGAATTGCTAGGTATTATGGTGTGTGTTTTCACTTACGCTATCAAAACTGTTCTTCAAAGTAGCTATACCATTTTATATTCCCACGAGTGTATGAGGATTTTGGTTTCACTATACTCTTGCTTTTTTTTCTGCATTTCTTTTTCTTGGTGGTGGTCTTGATTCCTGTCTCCTGTACAGTGTCATGAACCTCCATTCATAGTTCATCAGGCACTCTGTCTATCAGATCTAGTCTCTTAAATCTATTTCTCACTTCCTCTGTATAGTCATAAGGGATTTGATTTAGGTCATACCTGAATGGTCTAGTGGTTTTTTCCACTTTCTTCAATTTTAGTCTGAATTTGGCAGTAAGAAGTTCATGATCCAAGCAGCAGTCAGCTCCCGGTCTTGTTTTTGCTGACTCTATAGAGATTCTCCATCTTTGGCTGCAAAGAATATAATCAGTCTGATTTTGGTGTCAACCATCTGGTGATGTCCATGTGTAGAGTCTTCTCTTGTGTTGTTGGAAGAGGGTGTTTGCTATGACCAGTGCATTCTCTTGGCAGAACTCTATTAGCCTTTGTCCTGCTTCATCCCGTACTCCAAGGCCAAATTTGCCTGTTACTCCAGGTGTTTCTTGACTTCCTACTTTAGCATTCCAGTCCCCTATAATGAAAAGTACATCTTTTTGGGTGTTAGTTCTAGAATGTCTTATAGGTCTTCATAGAACTGTTCAGCTTCTTCAGTGTTACTGATCAGGGCATAGACTTGAATTACCGTGATATTGAATGGTTTGCCTTGGAAACTAACAGAGATCATTCTGTCGTTTTTGAGATTGCACCCAAGCACTGCATTTTTGGACTCTTTTGTTGACTACAATGGCTACTCCATTTCTTCTAAGGGATTCCTGCCCGCAGTAGTAGATATAATGGTCATCTGAGTTAAATTCACCCATTCCAGTCCATCTTAGTTCACTGATTCCTAGAATGTCGATGTTCACTCTTGTCATCTCCTGTTTGACCACTTCCAATTTGCCTTGATTCATGGACCTAACATTCCAGGTTCCTATGCAATGTTGCTCTTTATAGCATCAAATCTTGCTTCTATCACCAGTCCCATTCACAACTGGGTATTGTTTTGCTTTGGCTCCATCCCTTCATTCTTTCTGGAGTTATTTCTCCACTGATCTCCAGTAGCATATTGGGCACCTACTGACCTATTGGGCACCTACTGACCTGGGGAGTTTCTCTTTCAGTATCCTATCTTTTGTTTTTTCATACTGTTATGGGGTTCTCAAGGCAAGAATACTGAAGTAGTTAGCCATTCCCTTCTCTAGTGGACCACATTCTGTCAGACCTCTCCACCATGACCCGCCGGTCTTGGGTGGCCCCACAGAGCATGGCTTAGTTTCACTGAGTTAGACAAGGCTGTGGTCCATGTGATCAGATTGGTTAGTTGTCTGTGACTGTAGTTTCAGTCTGTCTGACCCCTGATCCCCTCTCTCAGTGCCTACCATCTTACCTGGGTTTCTCTTACCTTGAATGCGGGGTCTCTCTTCATGGTCGCTCTAGCAAAGCTCAGCCGCTGCTCCTTACCTTGGATCCAGGGTAGCTGAAGCTGGAATCAAGATTGCTGGGAGAAATATCAATAACCTCAGATATGCAGATGACACCACCCTAATGGCAGAAAGTAAAGAACTAAAGAGCCTCTTGAAGAAAGTGAAAGAGGAGGGTGAAAAAAGTTGGCTTAAAGCTCAACATCAGAAAACTAAGATCATGGCATCCAGTCCCATCACTTCATGGCAGATAGATGGGGAAACAGTGGCTGACTTTATTTTTCTGGGCTCCAAAATCACTGCAGATGGCAATTGTAGCAATGAAATTAAAAGATGCTTATTTCTTGGAAGGAAAGTTATGACCAACCTAGATAGCATATTCAAAAGCAGAGACGTTACTTTTCCAACAAAGGTCCATCTAGTTAAGGCTATGGTTTTTCCAGTGGTCATGTATGGATGTGAGAGTTGGACTATAAAGAAAGCTGAGCGCCAAAGAATTGATGCTTTTGAACTGTGGTGTTCGAGAAGACTCTAGAGAGTCCCTTGGACTTCAAGGAGATCCAACCGGTCCATTCTAAAGGAAATCAGTCCTGAGTGTTCATTGGAAGGACTGATGTTGAGGCTGAAACTCCAATACTTTGGCCACCTGATGCAAACAGCTGACTCATTTGAAAAGACCCTGATGCTGGGAAGGATTGAGGGCAGGAGAAGGGGACGACAGAGGATGAGATGGTTGGATGGCATCATCGACTCGATGGACATGGGTTTGGGTGGACTCCAGGAGTTGGTGATGGACAGGGAAGCCTGGCGTGCTGTGTTTCATGGGGTCACAAATAGATTGACTGAATTGAACTGACACCCTTGCTAACGCTTGGTATTGTTCTGTCTGTCTACATTTTTAGTGAAAAGTTAAGAAACCCTTACATTAAACTGATAAAGAATTAATATCTTTACAGCATATTAATGTTGGGCTTCTGACTGAAACACCTGAGCAGTGCAACTCAGTGACTTAACAGCCATTAAAGATGACATAGTTCGTGGAAGCCTGTATAAGGAGATAGGAGACAGTGATTCTCCAGCTTAACAAGGGTCTTTGTGAATATCAGGCGGAAGCCTGTATAAGGAGATAGGAGACAGTGATTCTCCAGCTTAACAAGGGTCTTTGTGAATATTAGGCCATGCTATGCCCATATTAATACAATTAATATCTTTACAATGTCCTGTTATGAATCGGGACACTGTTCCTCCAATTTTAAAACATGTATCTTTTGGTAAAGCTTTAAAATTTTTAAAATTAGGGTCAGATCTTTTCTCACTATGATTTTCCCTTTTTTTCTGTTCAGTGGATGCCTGGACTTTGGCCTTTTCTCCTGATTCTCAGTATCTGGCCACAGGAACTCATGTGGGAAAAGTGAACATTTTTGGTGTGGAAAGTGGGAAGAAGGAGTATTCTTTGGACACAAGAGGAAAATTCATTCTTAGTATTGCATATGTAAGGAAATATTGCTTGCTTTGTTTCTGTCTGATTCTTTCAGTCTACTCTTCTAACCTGTTGTATGCCTTGATAAACATTCTGCATTGGTCTCACTAGGAGGCTGCTGGCTTGGTTTGCCAGTCAGCCAGTTAGACCTGGAACCAGCAGATTACTTGTGTTTGAGGGGGGATGGCTTAACAACATGAAGTTTCAAATATTTTCGTACGTTCTCTACAGAGCCCTGATGGGAAATACCTGGCCAGTGGAGCCATAGACGGAATCATCAATATTTTTGATATTGCAACTGGGAAACTTCTGCATACGCTGGAAGGTGTGTTTTATCATTTTGTGCAAACTGGGTTATCAGATCACAAAGGAAGACTTACTCTTTCATTAAAATGCTACTAAATGGCAAATGAGCCTTAGATTTGCAAAACATCACTCTCAGTTGGAAATCGGAAATGCTTCTGAGATTCACTTTCGTCACTGTGCTGCTGCTGCTGCTGAGTCACTTCAGTCATGTCCGACTCTGCGACCCCGTGGACGGCAGCCCACCAGGCTCCCCCGTCCCCGGGATTCTCCAGGCAGGAGCATTGGAGTGGGTTGCCATTTCCTTCTCCAGTGCATGAAAGTGAAAAGTGAAAGTGAAGTTGCTCAGTCGTGTCCGACTCTTCGCGATCCTATGGACTGCAGCCTACTGGGCTCCCCAGTCCATGGGATTTTCCAGGCAAGAGTACTGGAGTGGGGTGCCATTGCCTTCTCCGTTTGTCACTGTAGTTATAACCTAGACATATTAGTTTTTGTACCGGTGTTTTAAATGCTTATTTTGGTGAACAGGCTTACTTTTTGTTTATGTATTAATATATCCTAGCTACATGAGTGTCTTATTTCTGTCATGTTTCGCTCTAAAGAACTTTGTGATTGGAAAATAGCCCCTTTTGTCGATAGTTTGAAGGTAAATGAATGTTCTGTGTCCACTCTGCACTGGTGACCTCTGGGCAGGATGATGGGGTACTAGGACAGGGGAAGGGTCGGGGGAGACCTCTTCAGTGCATCCTTTACCCTACAACAAAGGGTTTGGTAGTGAACTAGCATCCTATCTGTTCAACATACAAATCAGAAACAATGCATATTTCCATGCTTGGCCGTATCTGTACGGGCAGAGGAGTTTTGTCTAAGCAATGTATCCTGAGGTCCAGTTGGTCTGGGAAGGGACCTGAGGAGAAATGGCTCCCAGGAGGAGGGGCCCGCGTTTTGTGCATGTTTCTGGAGCATTAGGAAGAAGGGTACAGTCTGTAGCTCACCTCTGACTGAAGCACCTGAGGAGTGCAACTCAGTGACTTAACAGCCGTTAAAGATGACATAGTTCGTGGAAACCTGTATGAGGAGATAGGAGACAGTGATTGTCCAGCTTAACAAGGGTCTTTGTGAATTTCAGGCCATGCTATGCCCATTCGCTCCTTGACTTTTTCCCGGATTCACAGCTCCTTGTCACTGCTTCAGATGATGGCTATATCAAGATCTATGATGTGTAAGTTACCTATTGGGATTCAACACTTATCTCTTAATATCAGTGCCTGTTTTGTCTCTCATCATAGGAGGAGCCCTAGCAAGTCAGCTGCTCCCTCTTTATGTCTAGGAAAGACCTGTGTTCAGGTCCTGTTAGACTCTGTAGTCTCCCCAGTCATTCCTCCCCTGTCAGTATCCCTGCTTTGAGCTTAGGATGTTACAGAGGAAAACGTGCATGGGTTACCAACTAGGATCAGCTTACTTGCTACTTCTTTTCCACATCCTGTCTCTTGTGGGGCACACTGATTTTAAATTCTTTTGGACAGGTGTACAGATGGAACCATGGGCTGTAGCTAGCTTGAAGTAATGAAAAAATTAGAAATTTGTTTTCTGAGGGTGTGACGTTCTAGAAGGCATTCCTTTGCCCTAGTTAGGGAGTTGTCTGTTTATAAGCCAGCTTACAGCAGGTCTAGATAAGGGAGCTTTTCTGTTGTTGGTTTTTGACCACAGGTATAAAAGTGAGTTAGTTAATCTTCAGTTGACAGCTCACTTTCATTGTAAGCCTGTGCATGGGCCCTTTCTCTTTTCCTTTTCTCCTATATTTCTGAGTCCCCACCCTGTTCCCCACTGAAGTCTCCCCTATAAGGTGTTTGACATGTGTCCCTGATTATTTGACTCAGTACTGCAATCAGTGTGCCTGGTTTCTGGCTTCCGAATATGGCATTCTAATCCACTGGGTGCATCCGTTACCCTTCTCTGTGCCCCAGTGATGAGTGCCACACCATGACCATCCAAGTGCATGTTACTTTGTGGGCCTATGAGAGTTTTGCAGGAGTTTAAACTTGGGAGCTTTTGGACAACAGAAAGTTGTCGAATAGACATGGAATTAAAACTGCAGTTTCTGGAGTTACAGCTGAACAAGCTGTTAGGGTCCAAAAAAGATGCCTGTCTCAAGTTGTGCTTGCTTGTCAACAGCAGGGCCAGTATAAATACTAGCAATTTCTTAAGTGTTCAGCTCTCTTTAATAAGGCTTTCACTGTTACAGTTTCATCATCTTCCCAGCTACTGGTGAGGTAGCACAGGTTAAGGTCCCAGTCATATTGCAGGCGAGGAACCCTAGCAGAGGTGGTGGTTTGGCCAAGGTGCTGATACTGAATGAACACCCAGGACGTTTACCTTCTCATGGTCCCCCAGCTTTCTGCTGAGGCCACCTCTCCTCTTAACTGGGGTCTGCTCTAATCTGCTGGCTTCAGGGATGAAACTGCTGGCCTTAGACAGGTCTTAGGATTGTTCTCCTGCCAGGGTGATTTGATTTCACTTTTTTAAAAGTGAAAATGACTATAGTCATTAGACCTGTCTTATTCTTGGTTAAGTTAAAAATGGTCTGTCCAAGTCACACCTGTTGTAAAGAATACATTTTGATACCTTCCATAGACACAGGCACTGGCTCCACATGGAAAGGATGCTAGATGGGCAGGGGTCAGAACCTGCAGTTACTCTGAGATGGCTATTTGCCTGCTGGTTCTGTTTCCTCACCTTAGGAATTGGCTTGTTGAGCCTTCTTTATTTTGAACTTCTAAGCTCTGCTTGTTTAGGGTCCTACTTTTGGCTCTTATAGGCTCTGACATATTTGGGGTTAATGCTATTGAAGATTTTGTTTCTGCAGTATGTGATGCTACTTTAGTGAAAAGAGAATTGCTATGTTAATACTGTCATTTCAAGGATAGCAGATTTGGTCCAATTAAATGGACACAGTATACCTTCCATTTCAGTGATTATATTCCAAAAGTTAACATCTCCATTTTATTTGAAACTTTCCCATTTCAGACAACATGCCAACTTGGCTGGCACATTGAGTGGCCACGCATCCTGGGTGCTGAACGTTGCATTTTGTCCTGATGACACACACTTTGTTTCCAGGTACTTATAACTCTTATCAGTTCCTAAAATGTTAGGAAGATGAAGATGGTCATCTTGTATGAATTGCCTTAAAATTTGAAGATGCTGTGACCCTTTTCTTATTCAGGTAGCCTTTGTTTTCTGCAGTGTTTTTTAAAATGCAAAGTTAATTGTTCTTAGCTAGAACAAACATGGATTCTTTTGAGCAACTCAGTTCTTATTTCTTCCTTATAAATCTAGGCCTCTACCTACAGTAGGTAGGTATCCCTTATAAGGGTACCTGTGTTCCGATAGTAACTGTAGATATGAAAATCTGTAAAATGTTATGCTTTGAGACCCTAATGTTGTTCAGGCCCAGGATGGCCAACACAGTTGAAAACTAGGAGGTGGATGGCTTAATAGCACTGCACAGAGGTTTATAGAAGACTCTGAGAGCCTTTATTTTGAAGCTTTAACCAGTCTCCCTCCCATCCAGAGGGAGCCTCTCATCCGAGACTCCTGACAAGAATATTTAATATGAGGGCCAAGCAGATCAGAAGTTTGGGGAAATAGCTGCTCTGTGAGTGGGGAATGCCAGCCAGTTGTGCCAACATTCTTGACCACCTTTTGGGGACCAGGTCAGCCGCTTGTGCACACACTCACCAAGGGGGCCTCTAGGTAGGTTGAGTCAAGGAGTGTGGAATTTTTGGTTAGATTCTTTCCAACTTTACACCGGTCTGAAAACTTTTCTGATACTGATGTTTCCTTTTTTAAAATAGTTCATCTGACAAAAGTGTTAAAGTTTGGGATGTTGGAACGAGGACTTGTGTTCACACCTTCTTTGATCACCAGGATCAGGTATGGCATAATTAACATTTAAATTTCTTTGTCTTTGGATTGCTAGCATTGTCTCACTGCTATGCCAAAACTCATTTATTTTCCTAACCTCCCTGCTGAGGTTGTCAAGATTGGATGACCCTCAGAGCCGAGCTGCTCTGATTGCTTGGATGTCCATCCAACCCGTGTTCCAGTGGACACTCTGGGGTACAGAGGCTGGGGATGTGTTGTCAGCCTGGAAACCCACAAGGCATGATATGTCTACCCATGATATGGGTAGACCAGAAAACCTGCACCAGCTTCAGAGCCTTTAAATGACTCTTTGAAACATGTTTCAGCAATGCCTAGGGCATGCCTGGACCTTTTCTGGGTCCAGCTGGGCCATGGCTGTCTCGGGAAGGACCTGCTTCCTCAGGAGTTTCTGTTCCATCCCACAGCCGTCACTCTCTGTTTTGGAGCTGCCCAAAGAAGTGATGTGTTTTTTTTTCCTTTGAATATACTTGAAGCCAGAAATTCTTAATATGTTGCTTGACTTTAAAGATATTGCTAAGTTTTATTTCAGCCTTTAAATTAGAAAACAGAGCCTCTATTCTCACAGGAGTCTTCCGGTGAGATGAATATGAAATGTTAAGGAATTCGGGCAGGGCTTCTCCGTCTTTAATGTACCCTGTGGATCTGGTAACAATACAGATTCAGTAGGTCTGGCCTGTGCCTGAGTTTCTGTCCCAGGCCTCAGGTGAGACTAGCACTGCTAGTTCCAACCACTTTTGAATAGCAAGGGTCTTGGGGAAGCAGTATAAAAAAATAAAATACCCGTGGCGGTATAAAGTTATCTTTTATTAATTATGTATTTTGTATGTTCTCATAGGATCTGTTTGCAATGCATTTTAAAGTTAACAAATGTTTATGCTTTTTACACTTAATCTTATATTGTTTCCAGTGAAGTTGAGAGGATTTAATCTTGATATTTCACTCCTGGATTTAAACATTGTACTCAGGAAGGAAGTCCTGGCTGGCTATGTTGCTTTGTGTGAGAGAGTCAGTGTGTGGTGCAGTCCTCAGAGGAAGACATTTGGAGTGGAAATAAAGCCATCATCTGGCCTGCTCACAGCACTGAAGTTAGGGCTAGAACACCCACCTCAGGGACAGTGTGACAGGCTTGACCTGATGAAACTCCTACCACATCAGATCTGTCTGGGAGGGAGGTGTGAATCTGTTAATTCAACATGTAGGAAATGAAATCAATGACTTGCAATAGCAAGTTACCTAGCTCCTGGGGACAGGCAGATTTTATAGGCCTCTAATAAGAGAGTGAGAATTACTGAGGTAGGTTGTGGGCACAAGGAGGTGGACAAGGAGCACAGTTTGCAATTATCCTTGTAGGCAGTGACCTCAGGGTAGCTGTGAGGCCTTTTCCTTCCTGGAGACCTGAGAACTTGTGCTGGTCCCTCATGGGTTCCATCTTCACAACATTAGGTCACTTCCTCGACTGTGAATCTTTGAAAGGTTTGTGAATATTTTATGTTTAGAAATGAATTATCTGGAGTTGGGAGGTGAGTGTGATGATAATTAAACAGTAGTAATAGAAGCTACCTGATTAAAGGAAAAGCCCCATTCTCATTGTTGAGAAAGCATGAGAACATCCTCATCCTACTGTTTTTCTGGATTCAGTATAATGAGAGTAGGGTAAGGGTATTTGTTCATAAAGGTGTTAGTAGAACTTTTTCTCTTTTATTTACAGGTCTGGGGAGTAAAATACAATGGAAATGGCTCAAAAATTGTGTCTGTTGGAGATGACCAGGAAATTCACATCTATGATTGTCCCATTTAAACATCAACATCTTCCAGGCTAATGCTGCAGAGAGAACGTATAGATTGATTGTGACATTCCTTACCTTTCTAGCTTGTTAATATAGCATTTATTAAAAAGTTTATCAAAAGCTTAAATTTTGTAGATACATATAAATCTTTTCATGTTTTATTGGAAATGGCATTCATAGTTTAACATAAAGTGTTCTTAATGTAAACACTCATGTTCTTCAACATGCTTCTTTCTCATTTGCCCTGTTACTGATAGAACAGTAAGAGGAGTTGTCATCATTCTGTGACAGTGAGTATTGCCTCAGGAATGAGGACATCCAGGCATGTACTAAACTTTCCAGTATAGAAATTTAGGCTCACTCTTCCAGGGGATGAGCTATGCAGAGGCTGTGATAAGAAGCTAATCTATTTTAGAATGTGATCCTGAGAGAAACATGTTATTTGACTGGGTGGGAATATTCTTTAGTCCTGTCTGAGCATTCTTCTGTTTGGTAGATTAAAAATGCCCCATGCCACACTCTCTTTCACCCTGTTAATTTTAGAGAAGCCTGTAACCTGCTGGTGGGTATTGCTGCCTTAATAATGTTTATAGGCTTAAGCCTGTACCTACTCTGGTTGGCTTCCAGCCCTACTTCAGTTATCCCTGAGCTCTATACCTCAGCTTTCTCAGGGGCCCACTTGAGACACGGTCTGCACGTAACAGGAAAGGTGTAAGTAGCTAACACTCCAAAGTCTGTTGCTTTTTACTGATCGTAACTTCACATGCTTCATGTCAGGTCTCGTGCTTTTCCTCCAGACTCCCCATAACCCGTCAATCCAGCCCATCCTCTCTTCCCTCTCCTGCCTCTCTCTGCCTTGTTCACCCTCCTATAACTGAAGCAGGAAGTAGACAGGGCCCCCACCAGAGTAAAGCAATTGGAGCTTCATTCCCTGTGGACTGAAACTCCAAGACAACAAGAGCAGGATAATTAAGGGAGGAAGCTGGGCCCTGGTCATACCACATATTTCTCATTCTCAAAGTCAGGAGACCTCCCTGACCACACATGCACAGAAAGGCTCCTTGGAGGTCAAAGGAGAGGGATGTCAAGGGATGTTGTACCCATAAGGCCTCTTCAATAGAATCCATCTTGGCTAAGAGATGTGTGCACACACACAGAGGAAGATCCTGAGAGACACCAAATATGGACTGTGAACTGGGCAACTCTGAATGACTGGCCAAAGGAAACCCAGAAAAAGTGTCCCTTAAAAGGTATTCAGACTGCAGGAGAATGTGACTCAGGGAGTCTTCTCTGAGTCTGCCCATGTATCTATTTACACGTACTGTACCTCCCCCAGCCTTTTACTCGCTTTACTGTTTTTTGCCTTTGTGGAAATTCTTTTCTGCAAAGCCAAAGGGCCAGGGCCCCTTTCACTGACCTCTGGTCCAGTGGTTACGATTTGGTGCTCTCCCTGCCATGACCTGACCTCAATCTCTGGGAACCCAAGCCCCACTTTAAGATGCTTCAGCCTGAGGCCACCTGAGATCATATCCACATAGCCCTGGCCATTTCCTCTGCCTTCCTCAGATGTTCCTTCCTCAGACTTTCATAGGTCTCACTGCTTTCGGGTTGTTCTCAGGGGTCTGCTCCCAGTAAGAGGCCTTCCCCTGGTCCCTTTCCCATTCTCATTCATCACTGCAGTCATCACAGCCTGATGTATTTATCCCCACCCCAAATATAAGCTCCATAAGAGTAGAAACTTCATTCCATTTTATCAACCAATATGAGGCAAACTTGCACCTTAGCACTGGTCATTGGCAATAAAAGAAAATAAAAACAAAATCATCTGTCTCATACCAGCTCAATTTTAATTTTAAAGGGGCAAATGTACAGGTGGAATAAATTTTAAGCAACACCCTCCAGATCCCATTTATATGACAAGGAGCTGAATGCAGTTTTGCCTTATCAACTACAGTAGTTTTCTGGCAATAATTTAGGAAGTCACAGCACAGAAACAGAACACCCTGGAGTTGTGGTCCATCTGTAAACTGATTTTCATACAGGTTTAGCTGGAAGAATAGATTTTCTTTCCTGACTAGTGGTCAAAGTGGGACAGGCAGGCTGCTCCTGTACCTATCTTGGGTGAATCATGCCCACCCACCAGCCAGAAGTGTTCTGCTAGAGAATGGTCCATCCGCTGAGCCTACCTGCCGTGGGTCTGATCTGCCGTTTGGCCCTCCTGGGGAGGTCCCTGGTCTGAGTCAGACTTGCAGGTACTGTATGACCAAGTAAGGGTGGATCTGAAAAGTGGCCTCTGCTTTAACCCAGCAGCTGAGAAGGCAGCAGTTTTTCTTTGTGACTGTTATGTGAAGGAAAGGAGCAGTAATGGCTGAAGGTTGAGAATCTAAATGTATATTGTAGTCTACCTGCCAGGAGTAAACAAGTAACTAATATCTTTCTGAACAAGTTATCATTTACAGTGGTAGTCCATACAGACTGCAGTCCAGAGTAGAACTTTTAAGTTCTCACTGAAACCTTATCCCTTGAGCAGGAAGCCCTTTGTGATATGGCTGTGCAAGGAGATAAACCATCCATCCTTTGGAAGGGAACTGAATCTGGGAGAATGAGGTGGAAAACACTGAGATGTCCCCTGCCTTCCCCAGAGCCTCAAGTCATCCAGGATCACTGGTCAGGCAGGGAAACTGGCTGTGCCACAGGGCTGAGTCACCAGCATCTCCCACGGCTTCTGTTGCTGCACTAAGGCTGCTGGGGATGTGGATGGTTTCATTTTTACAAGTAAGCACTTTGGTGGGACAGCACTGCAAATGCCGTCAACAGAAAACAACAAAAGGCAAGGTGCAGGGGTCGCAGGCAAATAGTTTCATCAGTGTCTCATTTAAAACACTCGATTGTTTCACCACAAGGCTTGGAATGCTCAGGAAGCGTCCAAGAGAGATGATCAGACCCACCCCATTCCAAACACTCAAGGGCGTAAGACAGTAGGAACCAAGCTGGCCCTGCAGCCCCTCAGTGTGAGCCAGGCACTGCAGCCAAATCCAGCCCACAGATGTGCTTTTATTCTTGAGGAGAACCATCTAGAATCTAGATTCAGAAATGTCACATTAGCAGCCCTGAGATCATGCCCTCCGTAACTCTGCCTTGGGAGGCAGGTGTGGAGGGGAAGAAACTGCAGAGCTGGACATGGGCCGGGTCACCCACTGCTCGCCTGGAGGTTTGCTCGGGGGCTGAGTGCTACTGTCTGGGCTGTGCTTTATTTGTGGAACTGAATTATGGCAAAGCCACTAGAAGCACAAAGTGTCAGTGCATTCACTGGCATCTCAAAAATATCCTGAAATTGTAAATAAACAGATTCCATATGCAGACTAGAGGTGATTTACACTTAAAACATTTAAATATAAATTAAGCTATAACTTCAGTTACAACCAAAAGAAAAAAAGAAAAACCAAAAGACACTCAGCAGTTGAGAATGCTGAACACATACACAGGACTCCCCAGACACGAAGCCATTAAAGCGATGCCATTTTTCATTGTGCCAACTTTACATTCATGATGTGCTAGTCCCGCCAGGCCACGCTGCATGGGGCCGTGTCATGCCGTCTGGCACTGCACTCCGGCCCGCGGCCCGTCCTCGTCCTCTTCATAGGCCTCCCTGTGCTGGCGCCAGTTCTGCTCGTTGGGATTAAACTCCTTCAGCTCCACCTGATCCATGTCCTCTGTAATCCTAACTTTCTGTCGAGGAGGGAGCAGAGCTTCCAGCTGGGAAAGCTTGTCTTGGGGAAGCCAGTGTTTTTCAGGGAAAATAACCTGTAAAGGGTGAGGTGGGAAAGAATAGTTGTTTCTTCCCTTCCCAATTAAGGCATTTAATTTTATGTCCCATGAGAATAACACACACACACACACACACACACACACACACACACACACACACACACACACACAGACACAGACACAGACACAGGCACACACACACAAAAACTGTATGACTCAGACACAACACCACTGCACACATGAGAATAACACACACAGACACACACACACACACACACACACACACACACAGGCACTTACTAAAAACTGTATGATCAGAATCCCCTTCTCCATAGGTGATTTGTAGATCGGCATTCCTTCATTATGTACACATTTCAGGTCCCCATGCTTTATCACCTCACCTGTCACACACACACACACAAAAAGGTTTACTTATGAAATAGGAAGATGGACAACAGCCTGGAGCCTGGGGCAGGCCTGAGCCCCATCAGCGCAGCAGGCTAAGGCAGGGTCTTGGAGCATCTGACTAGAAAGCTGGTCCTAGCCAGCATGGTCCCTGTCAGAGGAACTGGCTGGGCAAAGGGGATGAGAGGAGGGTGGGAATGGAGCCCTCTCTGAAGGAGAATGGGCTGGAGCCTCCATCATAAGGCAGGTTTAAAATCATGAGCTAGGAATCAACACTCAGTTTGGGGAAACAGGGCTATTATGTTAGCCTGCCTCTTCAGATATTACAAAGTGACTTTCCCATGAGTGGGAGGAGAGTCTCCTCCTCACAGACTCAAGCAGAGCTTGGAGAGGGAATCGGCCTCCAAGGAGCCCAGCAGGAGAGCTCAAAAGGCACAAGAGGTCTCCTCATACACCCATGGGCCGGAGCTGACCCGGCCTGCACTTGCTGGGTCTTAGATTTCTATTCTTTTTCAAAAGGTATCATGGGAGTTCAGCACCCCCAGAGCACTTACTGCTGCTACAGCTGCTAAGTCACTTCAGTCATCTCTGACTGTGCAACCCCAGAGATGGCAGCCCACCAGGCTCCCCTGTCCCTGGGATTCTCCAGGCAAGAGTACTAGAGTGGGGTGGCATTTTCTTCTCCACCAGAGCACTTGGTTCACCCCAAATTTAAAAATATTTTTTCCTTCCAAATATGAAGAGAGATAAAAGGGTTTCTTTTTTTTTTTTTAAGTATGCCTTTCAG
The DNA here is from genome assembly GCA_917880005.1 of Nanger dama. NCBI lineage: Eukaryota > Metazoa > Chordata > Mammalia > Artiodactyla > Bovidae > Nanger > Nanger dama. The sequence goes on along the minus strand of CAKJTW010000110.1, from coordinate 172,181 downwards.
CTCAGTAATGAAAATGGGTAAAGAAATAAATACCCAGAAAAAAAATATGAACGGTGGGAGGCAAACGTTTATTCAGCATCCCACTCTCCTGGATGAATGCTCTGCAGAGGAGATCTTTTGAAGTATCTCATTGGAATTTTTCAAAATAAAGCGTGTGCAGGACTCTCCTTGGGGGTCATTCAGCACAGGGCCGTGTGGCTCACACAGGGCCCTTAGAGCTGCTGATAGCAGCCTTAGCCAAACAGCCCCATGCTACTGGGCTTGTCATGGTTTTCATTTTGTTTTAAATAGCTTTCTGTCTCTCTGTTTCTATCGGGGTCACTTCTTACTGCTCTCAGCACAGCTCCTCAGGCTTCTGCTTTAACTCACTGAGGGCAAGGAAACCCTGGGACCAAGTATGGACAACCATATGTAAGACAGGGAAAAGAGGATGACTTGGCTCTTCTGTGAGGTACAGCTCCACCTTCAGGCAGAGGGATCACAACCTGCTGAAGCTCTTAAGGCACTTTTTTCTCTGCTGCTGCTGCTGCTAAGTCGCTTCAGTCGTGTCCGACTCTGTGCGACCCCATAGACAGCAGCCCATCAGGCTCCCCGTCTCTGGGATTCTCCAGGCAGGAACACTGGAGTGGGTTGCCATTTCCTTCTCTAATGCATGAAAGTGAAGAGTGAAAGTGAAGTCGCTCAGTCGTGTCCGACTCTTAGCGACCCCATGGACTGCAGCCTACCAGGCTCCTCCGTCCACGGGATTTTCCAGGCAAGAGTACTGGAGTGGGTTGCTATTGCCTTCTCCGACTTTTTCTCTAATCCCTAATCTCCTGATTTTCAGCCATTTTCAAGACAGCCTAAGGGGCTCTAGCGATGAAGGCAATACAATAGCAAAAGAAGGAAGAGGAAATGAAGGAAAGAGAAATAAACCAAAACAACAGAAGAAGAGCTGAAAAGAAAAGGAGAGGACTCAAAAAAAAAAAAAAAAAAAGATAAATGGGCGAAAAGAAACAAGCGAAATCGCCAGCAGGAGGTTTTCCGGATACCCTGCCCCCTTGTAACTAAGCAAAGAAATGGGTTTCTCAGGGTTCACCACTTCTCTCCCTCTGGGGCTCACCTCCTCTCTCCTGTCCTTGTGGCTGGGTTTAGTTGGGAGGCAGCAAGGAGCCCTGGGCTCCCATCACATGGCATAGGCCCCAGCTCCAGGGAGCTCGGCCAAGGATAAGCTTTCCTAAAGAAGTCACACAGCATCCCAAAGATGCCACCCAGCTCCTATTTCCAGAAGGGCTGGAATCAGGGTTGAGGTGATGTTAGGGGACACTGGACATGATACCAGGGGTCTTGGGCACATACCCACTCACAACCTAGGGGTTTGCGCAAACTACAATCCTCAAACTCTCCTACACAAGTGAGGGGAGGAATTGGGTACCTTGAGAGGCTTACAAATGGAATCTAAAGGAAGATGTTGTATTGAAGTTTTTCATGCGTATTTGTATTATAGTGCAGTGCTTTTCCTCAATCCTTAAGTGTATCTATATGCAAACACAGAACAAAAAGTCAAATGGTAAAATTTTAACAATAGGCAAATCATGTACCAGTGGGCCTCGTGCTACTTTTATTTTCACAACTTTTTGTTAAGTTTGAAATTGTTTCCAAATAAAATGTAAAAGACAAAAGAAAACCTCTGATCAAGACTGGGGTATATAATTCCATTTCATTTATACCCAGAAAAGAAAGAAACAGAAAGAGCCAAAGAAGAAAGTGGCAGAGAAAGAGATCAGGCCAGAAAAGGGAAGAGAGAAATGGATACAGAGGAAGGCCCGGAAGGTGGCTGGAGAGACCGGGTGGTTCACCCCACTGGACTGCAGGGTCTTGATTATTTCCACTGCTGTTGGACAGGCTCACTGGCTGGTTACCTCCAAGCCCAGCCCTGAACCCATCCCATCGAGCTTTAAATCTCAGATGCCCACATGAAAAGTTAGACTCCCCAGTAACCCTGTGCCCAGTGAGGGGACCAGAACAGCGCTGTTCATGGCCAGTGATGGGGTCACGAGCATCTGGGTGGCTCAGCTACCACTGCACCCATCTGGACATTCTCTGACATGGACAACTGACCTGAAGTGCTGTTCACAGGCAGCTTCAAGTGGAGGGTCCCAGCCTGGTCTCTCTCCCCTCTCCCTGCAGCCCCTTCCAGGCAGGTGCTCTGAGGCCCTAGCTGCAGTGAGCACTGGCCCTCCTGGGAGCTGGGAGCCTGGTATCTAGACACGTGCTGGCAGGCTGAGCTCTCAGGCCCGTGAGAGTCCTTCTGGTTCAGAGGCAGCTCCCTCCAGCGCCTATGCACGTGTGCAGATACGCAGTTCTCTAGATGCCACCAAGGTAAGTTGGCAGGCGATGCCTTTTTTCAGGAATATTCTATTTAAAAATGTCTCATGTGTAATCAACAACAGAGAGGCTAGAGGAATGTGGATGAATCAGCACAGATCACCACGTGATAGGAAAAAACCCACCTATTATCAGCTGTGTTTTATTACACAAAAGTTATTTTTTAAAAATTTTAGGGACTTCCCTGGTGGCTCAGATGGTAAAGCATCCCGCTTACAATGCGGGAGACCTGGGTTCGATCCCTGGGTTGGGAAGATCCTCTGGAGGAGGAAATGGCAACCCACTCCAGTACTCTTGCCTGGAAAATCTCATGGACAGAGGAGCATGGCGGGCTACAGTCCACAGGGTCGCAAAGAGTCGAACACAACTGAGCGGTTCCAGGTAGAATTTTAGATCCCCACAGATTCCAAGTCTGGAAGTTTCTTTCAAGCAGACTATAAAAGAAATTCACAAAATTCTCGAGCCTCTACTGATAATTTTAAATTTACAAAAATCAAGTCACACTAACTTAAATGTGAAACCAAGGTTAAGTTGCCAGGATCATCGAGCCAAACACACAGAACAACGAAACACATTTGAAACATTACCTGATTTGGATGTAATAACAAGGACTCGATCATCCAGTGTTTTTATTGTCTTCTTGAAGCCACAAAGGGCTTCAGAAAGCTGAATTTTCATTTTCATGATCAAGTCATGGCCTCGTCTCTGAAAGACACTATGATCCTTCTGATCAAGCACAATTATGACATCACCAGGCTCCAGCTCGGGCTCCTGATCGCCTTCTCCATGAAATAGTATCTTTTGCCCATCTTTCATACCTATGAAACATCATCCCTTTCTGATTAGCCATTTCTCTTAAAAACCACACTTTCAACAAAGCTTTTAAAGAAAGCTTCACAGAGCCCTTTGGGGGTTTCTTTACTCATCAAACCTCCTAACTGTGCACAGGCCTGGGGCTGGGAGTGGTGGCTAGGAATACCACTGACAAAGAGGCCCACTCCTGTCCACACATCCTGGGTCCTCAGCCAAACGTGCAGCAGGGAGAATGGGAAACGAGGCTGCCACCTCGAGCACAGTGCAGCCGTGCACTGTCTGCCAGGCCCCGACACCACAGCTGACAGCGCGCTGTGAACACACGTCTGCTTCCTGATGCACAAGCAGTGCTCTAACAAGTCTCGTGTGCACCCAGGCACAGGGCCAAGTCCCTCAACCTGTGTGTTGGTTTGGGTACTGAACTGTGTACTTTGGTCTCATCTCTCACCTAAAATGTATTCTCTGGATTAGAAAGACACAAAATAATCAGGGGAATAGCTAAGAGGGGAAAAGCCCTTAAAAGATGCCCCCGGCAAAATGAATAGCAGGGGTAAGGTGCTGGATTTGGGAGAATCTGCTGAAACGGAGGGGAAATGTGTGGAGGAAAGGGACGCACAGCTGTGAAGAGGTACATGAGCTCTCACAACTAATACACGACAAAAGCCATTAGCAAGAGCACTCCAAATGACTCTAAAGGATGGTTTGAGAATTGCAAGGGAGGGCAATTAACCAAAATCAAGGTCAAGTGACTTCTGGAGCATCAGAAAACCTTAAAAAGAAGTTGCCAGGGAGGACAATGTTCCAAAATCAAGGTCAAGTGACTTTCGGAGCATCAGAAAACCTTAAAAAGAAACTGCCTTGGATTGGAAGAGTTGATAGCACACACTAAGGGTGTCTAAAGACCAGCTGTGCTGTGGCTCCACTGCCTGATGCCTAACCTGCGTGCTCCATACTCCAGCACCTGAGGGGCACTTCTGCCAGCCTGGGGGGCTCGTGCAGCGCTGCCTCACCTTTCTCCACGTGCACCTCGATAATCTTCTTCTCTCGGACGACCTTGGCGCCGCTGCAGCTCGCAGCGGTCCTTGGGGCTGATGCGCTCGCCCTGGCCCTTGCACTCGATGCACACGGTCTGGATCTGCTGCACCATGCCCGGCCCAATCTGCTGGATGTGAATCTGCATCCCTCGCCCCTTGCACACCGGGCACTTCTCCACTGACCCCTTCTTCCCACCAACGCCTGCAGGGAGACAGGAACGAGGCCGCACTCTTCCCTTAAAAGAGGCTCTGCTGGATGCCACCACAGAAGGGTGACGAGCCATGAAACTGGACACTGTGGTTTGAATTCTATTCACAGTCATAAGAAGCCATGTGGGAGAGTCTGGATGATTCTAGCCAAGCAGACAATATCCAGATATTAACATGTGATCGCAAATATTTGTGGTTTTGGCTGTGCCAAGGCAAATTCATCACTTTAACGTCACCAACTATTTTCTTCCACCCCAGGGTGGAAAAACACCCATGCCGACACATGACTGTGGAGGCTGGAGAACACATCGCTGCCCATAGGAGCAGCTACCCAGCCCAGCCACTGCTCTGTGGGACAGCGTGTGACGGAGTCACTGGATCTGACTTTTCTTGAAAAATTAGATTTTAAAAACCCACGCTAATTACATTTACGTTTAAGTCAAGGACAGTAAACTATGGCCGGCTACATGATTTTGTAAATAAGTCTTTATTAGACAGGTGCATCATCTGTTTATTTATGTTTATTTCCTGTCTATGGCTGCTTTTGCATTAAGAGTTCAATAGTTACCACAGACACAGTATGGCTCACAGAGCCCAGAATATCTACCATCTGGCCCTTTACAGCAAAAGTGTGCTGACCCCTAGGGCTGGGTGAACTATCTTCATTTTTATATTTTTAAAATAATTGACAACACATTAAATAAATGTGCAATCCATAAAAGATGTACAGGGCCAAATAAAATGGGTTTGGCCCTCAGGCCATCTGTTTGTAATTTCTGACCTTCATATCTGAAAAGATCAATTGTTTTTCTCTGAATTGTAAAACAATAAGAATTGTTTCCAGATCTGAGGAACCAGAACTATGAGACTCATTCAGAAATGAATCCTTACCTTCACATTTCTCACAAATTACATTTTTCTGGAGAGCCAATTTCTTTGTGACTCCATTATATAAATCTTCAAGAGTTACAGACAACTGATGTACCACATTCTTGCCTTACGGAGGAGAAAGAAACCAATTAGCAATACTGTATCAAATATACCACTGTATTAAATACCACCTATGACCTTTAGTTTTATGAAGTCTCCAGAGACTCGGACTTTGCCCGTTGTCATTCATTCCCTTCCCTGGGGGAGGCAAAGCTTCAGTTACACCTGGCCCACCTTCTGGCCGTCTGCCAATATGAGAACTAATACCTTTTCCAGCTATGAGCTAATTATTCAATCATTTATAGATGTCAACAGAGATTTTCCATCTTATTTTCTAAGAACAAATCTGAGAATGAGAGATCAATGAGGAAACCCATTATGTTAACCAGTGAGACTGGTGAAGCAGGTTCCCCATGAAAAGAGACCTTTCCTTACAGATGACACACGCAGTCAGTCTCTGGACCTTCAACTGAAACTCTTTCTTAAACATAATGCCCTTTACTTTTTGAGCCCTTCTGTGACTTGTGACTGACTGCAAACTCTTTCATCCGTGGAAGTCTTGTCTGTTCACCCAGGACAGTGGGCCTTTCATCTTCAGGGAGGGTGTCTGTCTGCTCTGGTGCCACCCCAGCCTCTCAGGACCCACAGCATCAGGTCCCCCTCTGGTGCCCTCAGGGCTCTCGAGGTCTGAGAGAGAGACTGAGATGAGTCCTCATGTCAAGGACTGAGATGCTATCCTCGGTTATTCGCTGTCAACCTTGAGAGATGACTTAATTAAGGGTGTGAAGTTGTTCATCTCAAGACAGTGAGAGCTGGGCAAGAGGATAACCCAAAGGTTTTAATCACATCCACACTGTCAATTATATGAGCAGGCAATGCACCCAGACAACAGGGTAAAGATTTTTGCCTAATAAACACTTTGTGATTTTTAGCACACTATATTCACAGAATTGACAGCCAAGGTTTTCAAAGCCCAAAGTCAATTATAATGTGAGAATCGGTATAGCCTTATTCATCCAAGGGCCTCTTGTTGACACCAAACCACCCTTCTTAAACCTCAATACAGAGCTTGTTTATTTTGATTTCATTCAGGACTGTAATAAGCGTGGCTGTCTATCTGGTTTTGAGGTCTAAAGCAGAGTACCAGCTGTAAGCTGGGCAGGGGGAAGGGGGCTATAAGAGACCAATGGTAATAGTCAGAGGTGGCAGCTAGAGCCTGTCAGGAGGTAAGAGAGAGAAAATTAGGAAGCATGGCCCTGGGGCCATCCCACCAAGAGCTAAGTTCCTCACTCACCTCTGGGGATGAAGCTGCTAGTCCTAATGCATTCTGAAGAGATGGGCAAGGTAATTTCTTTTACAAAGATGTTCAAACATCAAGCGGTGAATTTTGTTACCAGAGAATCTCCTGAGGAGGCTGAGGAAATGAGGCTGCACTCTGCATGGCAGAACACCAGCCAGAAACAGAGCCCGCCGGCCCCACCCGGGTCAGGAGACTCAGGGAAGAGGCGCGCGCTCGGCAGAGTCATCGGCACTAACCACAGCAGCTGCCATCACGGCTCTTAGGACACTGGGAGTCTGACCCCAACAAAAGAGAACAGGAGGGCAAGGTAATCTCGACCTTCCTCCTTCCTTCTCACCACCATTTGCTCCCTTTGTGGGGACGGGGGTGGGGGTGGAGCACACCACTCGGGGGACCTTAGTTCCCCGAGTAGGAATTGAACCCAGGCCCCGAAAGTAAAAGGGAGGAATCCTTAGCACTGGACCACCAGGGAGTTCACCATCTGCTCCTTTATATGTGGGGTTTGGAGAGCGTCAGGCAATTAACTACCAGCTGTACTAAGAGACTCCGGGAAGCCTGGATACTAGGCAAGTGATGAACTACTTAAAGTTAATGATTTCCCAAACATGGTAACTACACCCTTTTAAGGCAAGATCCCTTCTGATTCCAATAACACATACAATTTGGAAACTAAAACTTGCTTAACGGCTTTATTTACCTCTTCTCTCTCGAGCCATCCGTCCTCCGCCACCAAAGAACATGTCAAAGATGTCCATGGGGAAGAGAAGCTGGGGCTGCCTGAGCCTCCTTCCTTAATGGCCTGTTCACCACCCTGGTCATAAATGTCCCTTTTCTTTGGATCTGAAAGCACTTCATATGCCTGGGATATGAGCTTAAACTTTAAAAAAAAAAAAAAAAGATTAAAGAGAGAGACAGAAGGTTTGAGTTGTTTATGAAGCAAACTCACCATACGAATGCAGTAACAAAGGGATTCTGCATCCAACCCCCAAAACTGGTGGGTCTATATGTTAGTTGGAACCTGACTTTGCCATTCAATCCCCTTGTAGCGTGGGGTACACAGGGCATGCATTGCTACAGGGTGCGAGGCAGGACCACCGCCTCTCTGCAGAGGGTAAGAATACAGAGCGGCAGGAAGGCCTTTCTGCCTCCTCAGGCTGCACCAGACAGGAAGAACAGGAGCAGAATTAAGAGGTCACGAGACCAGGCCAGGGCTTAACCTACAACCAGAAAAGGCCCAGAGCCCCCCAGCATACTGCTGGCTTTCCAGCTCAGGAGGGCTGCTCTCCTAGTCCACTAGCATGGAATTCAACTACAGACACCTTGTGAGCAACACTCTGCGTGCGGGCTGCAGCCAGCATGCATACAACTGTCTTGATCGCCCCTCAAAGTCCCTCCCCTCTTGCAGTCTCCCTCATATCTCACTTACTGGCAATGCCAAAACCTCATTTCCTCTCCCTCACATCTCATCTGTTAACAAATCCTTCTGATGCTACCTTCAAAAGTCTATTTCCAGTGCCCTAAGACAGACAAAACACCCAAATCTGCCAAAAATGTATTTTGTAATTCCAACTGTAAGAAAAAAATCAGAGAACCCCAACTGAAGTAGCAAAACTCCAGGTGGCACTAGTGGTAAGGAACTTGCCTGCCAGCGCAGGAGACGTAAGAGACCCGGTTTCAACCCCTGGGTTGGGAAGATCCCCTGGAGGAGGGCATGGCAACCCACTCCAGTATTCTTGCCTGGAGAATCCCATGGACAGAGGAGCCTGGCGGGCTACAATCCATGGGGTCGCTAAGAATCAGACACGACTGAAGTGACTTAGCATGCATGCACACACACACTGCAAAACTAAAAGACAGGAAAACTAAATGTAACATGTGACCCTGAATTGGATTCTGTATTGAATCTTACACTGGAGAAAAAAATGGCTACAAAGGACATTGGAACAACTGGAAAAACAAGAATTTTTTTCTCAATGTTAATTGGATAATTTCTCAATGTTAATTTGATAACTGTACTATGGTTATGTGGGGCTTCTCAGGTGGTGCTAGCAGTAAAGAATCCGCCTGCCAATGCAGGAGATGTGGGTTCAATCCCTGGGTTGGGAAGATACCCTGGAGGAGTAAATGGCACTCCAGTATTCTTGCCTAGAAAATCCCATGGATAGAGGAGTCTGGCTATGGTTTACATAACTATGGTCATATAAAAGCTATTGTTTTCCCCAGGAGAAACATTTAGGGCTGGAAGGTTATGATGTGTGCAACTTACTTTCAAAAGCTTTAGCAGATAATAGTAATAAAGATGGGGAAAGCAAATGTGGGGATATTTATAATCAGTGAAAGTGGGTGAAACACGTTTGTTGTACCATTCTTGTCTTCTCTGTAGATACAGAGAAGTTTTTAACATAAATCACTATAAAATATCCAAAATCCATCCCTCTCACCACCACTGCCTGCCCAGGCGCAGGCCACCCTCTTTGGCCTGGATAACAGCAGTGACTTCCTAGTGGATTTCCACCTTCCACCCTCAGCCCAGCTTTCAGTCTTCTGCACCCAGCAGCCAGAACTTGCCAGCTAATCATGTCAACCCTCTGCCTCGAGCCTTTCAAGGGGCCCGTTTCACTTGGAGTAAAACCTAATTCTTATTCTCATCTACAAGCTCAACTTGACACCACTGCCTCCAGCTCCCCAAAATTCTGCTTGGGCTCTACCGGCCTCCTCACTGTTCCCCAACACCTGAGCACTTACTGTTGGGGTGTGTCCCCCACTGTAATGTCAGTTCCCCGAGGACAGGGAGTTAGGTCAGCTGTGTCCACTAGCATATCCAAGCCTAAAACGCTGCCGAGCATGTAGAAGGCACTTGGGAAATACTTGTTACATGAATGGCTCAATTCTGGGAATTGAGAAATGAATAAATGAGATAGAGTCTTGGTTCTTCAGAGGTATGGTTTAGTCTGTGAGACAGATGTCCTTATAAACATCCTATAATGTAGATGGCTCCAGAAAGCATACAGGAAAAATGGTGCTCTGAATATATAAATATGGAAATGACAGCGACACTAGGTTTTCTCCTGTACTGCAGATCCCGGATGGAGATCTAATAAGTAATAATAAACAATCGATGATAGCTAATAAGTAATAGTTAACAACTGGGTAATTTAAAAAACTGCCTCAAAGACATCAGAGTCATACTCAAGGTAGTTAGGTCGATATACTGATTCTCGCACACCATTTCTGTAAAGAAAGAGGTAGCACTCACTACTACTCCTTTCCACAGCAGAAAAAGAAGGTTTAGGGATGAGGTGCAAGGCAGGGAAGGTCAGAAAGCAATCAGGCCAGGCTGCCCGGAGAGAGGCCCTGGGGTCTGCACTGGGTAAATATACTTCATGAAGTATATTCACTAGGTAATTATACTAGGTAAGTATATTCACTAGGTAAATATCCACTAGGTAAATATACTTCATGTCTGCTAGAAACACTCACCAAGTATTATGGATACTTGAAAAGACACTTGCACTTAACAGAACAGATGATTAATCTACAAAGGAAAAGGAATGCCCTTTTCCTTGTGGCTTTCAACCAGAAGCCAGATCTCACGTGGGCATGGGGCTCCCACAACCCTGGGGGTCTCAGCGTTCCAGAGTCTAATTCAGGTCCGTGCCTGAGCCCACTCTCACAGCAGGAGATTAGTACTCTGTCCAGCTCACCTTTCAGAGAGTAATAATCTGCCATAGGACTGCTCTGTTTTTTTTCCCTTTGGTCTCTGCTGCAGCGTGTGGGCTTCACAGCCCTGTGGCATGTGGGATCTTAGTCCCCCGAGCAAGGATCCAACAACCTTCATGTCCTGCACTGGAAGGTAGATTCTTAACTCCTGGGCCACCAGCGAAGTCCCTGCCATGGGACTTTTAATAAGATTATGATGCAGCTGGAAAAATGGCTTTGGAAACTATGCAGCAACTTGGGAAAGCACTGATGGTAAAATATTAGCTGGTGCGGGGAAAAGACCTATGTGCCCGGATGCCCGTACATAATCACTCTGGAAAAAGGCTGGAAGGAAGCACAGCAACAGCAGTGAGGGCCATGTGTACTTGGTGGCTTTTCCTCAATATTCTGACATTTCCTGTACAGTGCTGCCCTCTTCATATTTTTGAATCTGAACGTTTGTCATTCAAAATAAAAGTTACAATGAAATTGGCCAAATGAGCAAACTCATCTCCAAAGCTGGCTGGCGTTAACAGCCATGACTCCACCCCCAGTCACGGCCCCGAAAGGGACTCGCTTACTGACATACTGCCTGTGTGTCTTTCAGAAAACCAGCTGCAGAAAAGTAGAGGCTCCACACAGAGCACCTGACAACAAACACAGGCACCCAGTGCTTAGCAACACAGGACAACAGGGCACAAAACAAAGGCCAACACTCCAGCAGCCTTCTCAGTGGCCGCGGAGCAAGGAGCAAGGGATTGGCTTAGTCCGTTCTTGAAGAGATGTTAGTACAGTGACTAACTTAGTAGAGAAAAAAATAAAAAGGTTGCGCCTACGGCAGATAAAGTAGACAAGAACTAAATAGGCTCACACAAAGAAGCAAAGGCCAACACACTGTGCCCAGTACATAGAAGGACCAGAAAGGAGGTATCTGGTGAGTGAACGCTTGAGTCCTCTCTAAGACTCTAGGCAACCTATAGTAGAGTTTCTACAAACTCTGCCCCCAGTCTCCTCAACCCCTTTTGTTTCTGGGGAATATGGGCAGCATAATTAAAGGAGGTTAGGACAAGTGGTTCACACTAAGGTCAGAGGCAGTCCCCTGGAAGAAGTTTTAGCTGAGAACGAAATTAAACGGCTTTATCCCCTTCATGGACGGTGGGGAGAGAGAAGTACTGTATTCCTGAAACATCACAGAACCCCTCCCCCACCTCCCCCTAAGCTGAAAGGGACCTGCCAGACACTTCAAGAGTCTCACTTACATGACACTAATTCAATACCTGGTTATAAATATTAGTTTAAAACAAATCAACCACCTCTGCTCAGATAGGTATACATATATGCAAGGCAACACCTACAGAAATGTATTACTGGTCAAGTCTAATTTTTAAAAAGCTTCAGAACACCAGCAGCCAACTCACTCTAACTGCAGGCACACAGCCATGATTTACGCTTGGACAGTGTTCTGAGATCTGACCTGAACTGGGGTCAGAGGCTGTCCCAACGCTGCCCCTGAAACGTGAAATTAGAAGCCTGGCTGTGCTCTCCTTAACGGATGTTCTCAGAAACAGCCTACAATGAATATAGGGAGCAAATCTATGAATCACCAACACTACATAAAAAGCCAGTGACTTTCAAAGCTACAGTAAACCACCTAAATATAGATGAGAAAGAACACAAGTAACAGACAAATGGTCTTACAGGAAAGCAATTTAAACTTGTGACAGCCACACTCGGCACATGTGGCTAAATATAAACATTCTATCACTGTTGCCACCCAGCCAACCTTCTTAGGCAGCTTTCTCCAGCTTGTAAACGCTCCCACAGACAGGTATTTTGATACTGGCACTGTTTCGAGCAAGTCTAAGTGCTAGAGGAGTGAACTACGGCTTCAAAAGTGGTCCAAGTGTCATCGCTATCACCTACTACAAAACCCCACCTCCCAACAACCATCCAGGACAACCCAAGTTTTATAAGACAAATCAAGAAGTCAGAGGAGGAGTGAGAAGGCCAATAAGCTTTCCCAAGGATAAATGCCTCATCCTTCTAATCACCTACTCTGGTGGGTAACGAGCCTCGGGCATAAAAAGCAGGTTGATTCTTCTATGAACAGGATGAAGAAGTTTCATTTAAGCCTTTCATTTATGTATGCAGAGCATTTTTCAGCCTATTATTGGTTCTTAAGGTCAACTGCGGGTCATCGGTCACAGAAAACCCAGAATGTTCACATAAAATGATGTCAGGTTAAAGACCTCATATAAAATGATGTCAGGTTAAAGATCTCCATGTCCCTGTCTAATAAAGAAAAGGTGATTATTCAGTGTCTGACAACCTTGGTCGGGCAGGAGATAGGCACACAGGACAAACTCAGTCAGCCATTCTCCAGAGGGACACCAGGATGTCCAAGGTACTAGTTCAGATTAAAGAAATTCATCTCCAAGGCTTGTGCATCAACAGGGAAAACCAGAACAAGACTAACTCAAATCCAGTCGTTCCCAGCAGGAACACGACTTCAGATCGCGTGTCCCTCAGTTTCCCTGCGTGCTGGCAGCCTTTCCTAGAGGAATGTCCGCAAACCCTAGGAGAACGGGGGACCCCACGTTTCCGTCCCGGCCCTCCCCCGCATTCGGAAGCGCCCCTAAACACTTGTGGAGCGAACAGAGGAATGAATGGGCCGAGCAGGGAGTCGCCAGGGGTCACCAGTCCCGATACTCTGCCCGGCGAGCCTGGGGCTCGGCGAAGTGCCCTCCATCCTGACCGCGCCGCGCCCCTCGGCCTCGGGCCACCCCAGGCCCCGGGCAGGCCCGGCCCCGCGGCGGGGTGCGCGCGGCACCTGGCGACCGCCTCATCAACGAGCGTGGCTCGGGTTCCCCGCCGCCTTCAATAATTCACAGCCCCCGAGCTGCGGGCTGAATAATTGACGGCGGGCCCCGCGCGAGCCCGGCCCGCGCCGCCCCGAGCCCGGCCAGCACCTTCTCGCCCTCATCCGGGTTCTTGTCTGGGTGGTACTTGAGCGCCAGCTTCCGATAGGCCTTCTTGATCTCCTCCGGGGAGGCGCTGGGCTTCACCCCCAGGATGTCATAGTACTGGGTCTCCTTCACCATCTTGTCTCTGCGGGGTGGGGCGGGCAGGACGGTCAGCGCGCCCCGGACGCCCCCGCCGGGCCCCTGGCCCGCGCCCCCGCCGCCGCCCGCGCGTCACGGTCACGGCCGCCGCCGCCGCCGCCGCCGCCCCCGCCCTCCTGCCCGCCCGCGCCCGCCCCCCCCGCCCGCCCCCCCGCGCCGGGCCGACCTCCGCGCCCGGCACCGCCGCACTCGAGCCGCCGGCTCCTCCGCGGCGGGTTTTATTCGGCGCCGGCGGAAGGTTCCGCAAGGAGACAGTGACGCCACAAAGGCCCAGAACCTTCGCGGAGGTTCCGGCGGCGCCTGGACCTGGTGGGCTGGGGCGCGGCGACAGGTTCTCGGCCGGGACTCCCGACGCCCCGGCCCGGCGCGACATCCCCCTGCTCACCCGGCATCCTCGGTCGTCTGCTCCTCCGGCCGCCCGTCTGACTCCCCGGAGCTCCAGTTCTGACTGCCGCCCCGGGCCATGTTGGGGTGTTTGGAAGACGGCTTCGGCGTGGAGGGCGCCTTCCGACGGCCGTCCCGCCGACCCGAGGCCGTCCCCTTTCCCTTCTGCGGGTCCGTGGGTTTGGCCGGCTCGAGGATCGGATGGTCTGGAGGGCAGCGTCGGCGGGAACCCTGCCCCAAGGGGTTGGACTGGGAGGGCTGCGCCCCGCGTTCCCCACCCGGCCTCTCCCTGGGGGTGTGGCCCTCCTCTGTTTGGTCACGGCTGGGATGCGCCCTGAGGCCTGACTCGTATTGTTGCATTTTTAGGGGTTTGGAGTGGGTAGGGGCCCTCTACTGTGCTGGGGCCGCATTTCCCGAGGCCCTGCAGCTGCTGGCACCCCCTGGGGCATCTTCAAGCCTGAGGTGAGCCCAGGCCCTTCCAGGTGCGTACAGTGGTGCTTTGCTGGCCCCAGCTGTGGATGGTGGTCTCTCAACTACCCACCAATGGGAACCCCTGCAGTGTCCCAAGAGTAAGCAGTGACGTCCCCCAGATGACGCCGGTTAGATAGGAGCAGTGACGTCCCCCATGTCTCCCAAAGGTGGGCAGAGACCCCTCCCCCCCGAATCACCCAGGTTGGTCCAGGCTAGGCGTAATGGGCGTGGGGAGTCGGGTAGGAGAGTGGTTCTGAAGACTGCAGCAGGACCCTCCCTGCATGGTGCGGTAACAAGACCCTGTCTTCCTTCCGCTGTGCCCAGCTCCCAGTGGGTGCCTGGGAGCCAGGATCGCTACTCACTGTAGCGACGTGGGTGTGGCAGGCAGCACTATCAGAGAATTGCAGGCCTTCTGCTCCAGCCCAGCCTTGAAGACTTTTGCGGATGGAACGCTGTCAGGGAGGGGAGGCCACTGCTCACCTTCCTAGGATCCCTTGGCCTCGTTTTGGGTCCTGTGGCTGAGGCGAGCACCATACCCTCCTCCAGGTAGTCAGTAGGGGTGAGAAATGACTTTTAACTGACAAGAGAAATTAAGCTGCTCATTTCTGTTCTTGGAAACATTGCTTTTCCCCTCTCAATTAGACCACCTGGAGAACAGAGAACTCAGAACTGGAAGTCAACAAGCTTGATTCCATATCCAGATGTCATTAACTAGATAAGCCTTAGCCTCTCTGAACTTGTTTCTTCATCAGCAGGACATGGTCACTGCCACTTGACTGCCACCCCCACGGGGCTCTTGCAGGGATCAAATGGGATGATGACTGAAGGCTTCTAAGACAGTGGATCTCAAACCTGGCTGTTCATGGGGATCACTTGGACGCGTCTAAAAATCCCTGTGTCCAGGCTGCACCCCAGACTAATCACATCCAAAGTTCTCTTGGTGGAACCCAAGTGTCAGTCATTTTGAAATTCTCCAGGTGATTCCGGTGTGCAGCCAGAGCTGAGAACCACTGCCCTGCACCACAAATTTACCCAGATTTAGTACTCTGAACCATGACAGTGGCAGGAAGGGCCTATGTGAGTGGTCAGAGCCTTGATGCATAGAATGGGACTGTGAACCCGGGAACCAGTGAGACCTAGGTTCCAGTTGCTACATCAGGCTGCCTGCCCTTGGGCAGGCGATTTAACTGAGCCTTAGATTCCTCAGCCTTTTAATAGGGATAATATTAACAGTATCTGCCTCAGGACCTCCTGAAGCACCTGGCACATAGTCTCATCACACCATGATGCATTTTGTTCTTTTTGCTTTTGTCTAAGCTGAAAAGTGTTAGTCACTCATGTCCAGCTCTTTGAGACCCCATGGACTGTAGCCCACCAGGCTTCTCTGTCTATGGAATTCTCCAAGCAAGAATCTGGAGTGGGTTGCCATTTCCTTCTCCAGGGGATCTTCCTGATCCAGGGGTTGAAACTGAATCTCCCACATTGAAGGCAGACTCTTTACCAACTGAGCCACCAGGGAAGACCTATCTAAGCTGAAGAAGCTGACAAAGATTCTTTCCTTTATGAAACTCTAGCCAGGCTCAGAACCCTTTTCTCAACTTTGGCCTCAACCTTGACCTGTAAAGACTTGAACAAGTACTAATGTAGTTTCTAACTGCTCAAGACTGCCTCCCTAAGATGACACCAGCACTGCCCCAGACTGCTTGCCTGAGCAAACTCAAGGCTGCCAAAGATTTTTATTGTCTGTTCCAGCCAGCCCCGGAGGACATGGACACGGCCTCAGTCTTCTGATCTTCATGGGACAATTGAATTCTAACTTAAGTAATATCAGCTAGCAGACGCTGTTGGCCTAGTTGAATTTACACTTGACCTTTGGTAACTTTTCACTTCTCTGACTCTCCTGAGCACCACCCCCCTTGCCTCCCTCCCTTCTCCTTCATTTTCACTTTAAAATACCCAGCTATTTCTGTGCAGATTAAAGCAGAGTTCAGTTCATGCTGATCTCTTTTCCTTGTTACAGTAGTTACTACTGATTAAAATCTTTCTTTACCACTTCAGCTAGCGTCCAGGTTTGTTTACCTTTGACAAAGCCTTTGAAGTTTTAGGATGTTTGTTTCCTCGAATTATGCATAGGAGGATTTGAGGCTGTGTATAGACATTTCTTACTCTATTGGTTCTGTTTGTTTTCAGGATTCACTTTTCCTTCATTGCAACCTTTATTGAAAATGACATTGGTTTTTGAGTCACAGAAAGCAATGTAAAGTTTCCTTTTTATTTTTATTTTATTTAGGTTAAAAATGTAGATAAATATGTAAGGTAAGTAATACTTATACATAAGTATATGATAGTGCGGGTGGCACAGAAGAAAGCAAGAATTGTACTTGGAAACTAGGGTAATGCCGATCCAATTCCACCCTCGTCACTTTGCAGCTGAGGAGACTTCTAGTTGAAGAGGCAAAACTAAAAGGCATAGATTGGGCATTTTCCCTGACGTCCAGTATAGGAGTCCCCTTGTGACCCATGGTGGAAGGAGAGTCAAAGCAGGCAGAGAAGTAGCTCTCGCCAAAGCTGCCTGGAACAGGTTCTCCATAGAGTCAGCTGAAGTGGGAAGGCCACCGTGAATGGGGAAGGGGTCTGGAAGGAATTCTGGGGGAGGGTCTGGAGACTTAGATCGGGGAGTGAGAGCTGCCTGGCACAGAGGTGGGAGGGGAGCGGCTTGTGCTGAAGGGACAGTAGAATAAAGGCAGAGAGCACAGTGGCCTGGATGAAGGCCTCTGATTTTGGAGAGAAGTGGAGATGGGAGCCATCGAGCCCTGAGTGCCTCGGGGAGCAGTTTGTGAGTTTGTTCCTCTTCTGATAGCTCCTAGGAGCCACTGAAGGTTTCAGAGCAGGGGCAGCCTTCTGGGAGGAATAAGCAGTAGCTGTCACCAGGGGCTGGGAGAGGTCTGAGCTGGACATGCACATTCAAGAGCCCCCTTTACAGAGCTGACAAGGGCTGGCCTAGAGAGAGGATGTGTACAGGGAAGAAGATAGTGTTAAGGAGAAGCCGTGAGGAACACCTGCCTTTAGGAAGTGGGAGGAGGGAGAACAGCCATCAGAGAGCAAAAGGAGAAACCTGAGTGTGGGTGGAGCCGAAGCCATGAGAGCCAGAGAGAGAAGAGGAGCAGAGGGCCAGTGCCCAGGTGGCACCAGGCCAGGAGCCGTGAAGCTGGTGCTTGGTGTGGGGGCAGGGGGTCACAGGGTTTCTCCAATGGGAGAATATTAATTTGTTGTCCACTAAACAGTGTCAGATTTTATTTTGGGGGCTCCAAAATAACTGCAGATGGTGATTGCAGCCATGGGATTAAAAGACGCTTACTCCTTGGAAGAAAAGTTATGACCAACCTAGATAGCATATTCAAAAGCAGAGACATTACTTTTCCAACAAAGGTCCGTCTAGTCAAGGCTATGGTTTTTCCAGTGGTCATGTATGGATGTGAGAGTTGGACTGTGAAGAAAGCTGAGCACCGAAGAACTGATGCTTTTGAACTGTGGTGGTGGAGAAGACTCTTGAGAGTCCCTTGGACTGCAAGGAGATCCAACCAGTCCATCCTAAAGGAGACCGGCCCTGGATGTTCATTGGAAGGACTGATGCTGAAGCTGAAACTCCAGTACTCTGGCCACCTGATGCAAAGAGTTGACTCATTGGAAAAGACCCTGATGCTGGGAGGGATTGGGGGCAGGAGGAGAAGGGGACAACAGAGGATGAGATGGCTGGATGGCATCACCAACTTGATGGACATGAGTTTGAGTGAACTCCGGGAGTTGGTGATGGACAGGGAGGCCTGGCGTGCTGTGATTCATGGGGTAGCAAAGAGTTGGACATGACTGAGCGACTGACCTGCACTGAAACTAGCAGTTGTCACTCTAGGACATTGTTTGACTATCCCTAGGGACTTCTGCTTGGAGAGGGTCTGCCTCTCACTGGGTGTGTGCCTTTGGGCAAATTACCTCTCTCTCAACCTCGATTCCCTCCTCTAAAATGAGGTAAAAACACCGACTTCATGGGTTTATTGTAAAGAGTCACAGGGACAAGTAGATATAAAGTACTTAATGTGTTCCTAGCAGAAAGCCAGTGCTCTCAAGATGGAATTTCTTGGTTGCACCAAAACTGATGGTTGATGTGCACACATTGTGTGCCCAGCTCTGTGCTGGGCACCAGCAGTACAGTGCTGGACGCAGGCCGGGTCTGCCCTGGAGGAGTTCACAGACTGGCCAGGCCTGAGCACCTGAACCTAAGCACTCTGGGTAACCCCCAGCATGGGCCCATTTGCCAGTGTTCCTAGAGTTTTTCCAAGAACTCATATTGAGATAGGTATCTGCTGCCATTGTGCTTTAACAAACAAAACCCAAGCTCCTGGGATGTTTGTGTTTGAGGGCATGGTCTCCAAGAGCCCACTTCCTCCTGGAACTCAGCCTGCACACAGAGCGACTGCCCCCAGAGGTCAGGGGGCCCTCCCATTGTGGGGGAGAAAGAACTAAGAAAGTGAGGGAGTGGTCAGCCTGCTCCGTATTTATACTTTACAGTATTCCCACCAGGGCACCCCATCTCGTGTGGTCACAGAGCCCAAAGAGGACATGTATACATGCTTTCACGTGTCAGGACAGTACGTCCCGCCTCCCAGCACTGGGGAAGAGTGCAAGAAAATCCAAGAAGAGTCTCAGAGCCCATAGGGGCCAGCCTGGAGGTAAACCTCCACATCTGAGTTGGGATGAGAGCCACGAAGGAGTATTCTCTTGAGATCTGAGTGATCATGGAGGTTGTGTGTGTGTGTGTGTGTGTGTGTGTGTGTGTGGTGTTCATGTTGAGACCTAGAGGTTGAGAAGGAGACTGCCCTGTGGTCCACTGGTAAAGAGTTCTAGGCATAGACAACAGCCCAGGTGAAGCTTCAAGGAGTAAGAGTTTGACCTTTTCAAATAATCAGTGTTTCTGGAACAGAGATGGAGTGGGGTGTGGACCAGTGCGCAGAGTTGGATTTTCAGAGTTAAAGCCCCCATAGGGCTTTAAGTGATGCACTCTAAGAAACTGTTGTATATTTATTCCATCATATTTATTGTTTTCCTTTATTTCAACAAAATTGCTATATTGTTATAAACAGCCTCACTGCATACTTGGTGTTCTATTTTCAGTAATGCCAGATGACAAAACATTTCTTGAGTCGTTGTAGCTCCAAGTTTTAATTTGGAGACACTTTGCTCTTCTGAGCAAAGCAGCACTTAGATTCAGAAGTGAATCTCAAATTTTATGCATCATACTCAAACATTGCAGTGGGGTCACATAAGAGTTCCTGTAGAAATTACAAATATTTTAATTTCATCATACAGTTATCAGTTTTTTAAAGCAACTTTATTGCGGTGTAATTGACATACAATGACTGGCATGTAGTAAAGTGTACCGTTTGTAAGGTTTGATATATGTACATACCTATGAAACTGTCAACCTTAAGGTCTTGAACATTCATCACTGTCCACCGTCATGAGAGCATACACTTAAAAGATGACCTGCCCCACGTTGCACTAGTCAGCTGCTGAGCTGGGCCCAGAAGCCTATTCTGCTGTGTCCTAATTTTGTTCTCTTCAGGAAATAAACCCATTAGCACCCTTGGGTGTGATGCTTGTTCTGCCATTCTCTAGCTGTGTGACCTTGGGCAAGCTACTTAACTTCACTGCCTCGGTTTCTCATCTGTGAAAGATGGTCTGTGAGGCATATATAAGATTATATACATGATGATACATGCACATATATAAATTATCCAAATGAAAAGCCCTTAAGATAGTACTTGGCACAGAATGCAATAGATATTGGCCCTTGCTGTTTGATGCAGAGAGCTGTGTAAATGCATTTGCCTAGAAGTATCACATTGGGGAATACAAAAAGCCTTGTAGGATGGAAAGCTGAAATCTCTCTCCCTTCTCCAAGGAAATTGAACTGAGACACTCACCAAATGATGATGCTGTTGTCAGATACTGTGTGTGTCTAGTTAATGCCACTCTTACTTAATAGTTTCTTCAGATCTGTTCATGTCCTGGGCTGGTCCCATCTCATGTTAAGTATGGTTCCTAGCAAATTACAGACTCTCCCAGACCAGGAGGGAGGAGCTGGCGTCTCCCTTAGACACTCAGGCCGTCATCAATTCCTCTCTCTCTCCCCATTACCAGAGGCTGTGGCTGCTGCTCAGAGAGGTCTCCCAGGTCTGTCCTCTGGCTTAAGGCAAGCCCTGTCCTCCTCGCCTTGCCCCCTCTAAGTGTTCTCCTTCCTTGCCACCTACTTATGCAGCAGCCAAATGGTGAAATTCCAGAAGCTCAGTTCTGTTCCAGTCACAGCCCAGGTCTAAAGCGTCTGATGGATCCCTGCACAGGATAATCAAATCCAAATCCTTTCCCTTGGCACTGAAGTCTCTCCATGGTCTTAACCCGGCTCTCCCTTCTTGGCCCCAAGTCCCACTCAGAACCCTTACTTGTACTGTCACAATAGCGCAGTGCTGTTCCCCAGCTCAGGACTTGGGAGAACAAGCCTGGACTTTGTTCAGAAGCAGAGAGACGCTGCAGTTCTATTATGACAGGGACATAAAACATTTAAAGAAACATGGACATTTCAGTACCTGGCTTTGAGCTGGACTCAGAACGGACACCATCTTTGAAAAAATATGTCAGGAAACACATTCGAGAGGAGTTTGAGATTTTCTGGGCAGAGCCTTAAAAGACAGTGGCAAATCACCTGGCATGACACACAAAGACTTTTTACATCCTGAGGAAGGAGTGTGGAGAAGAGAAGAGGGCAGAGAGCTGGTAAGACGAAGAGCGGCTTGAAAGGGGGCTGTCAGCACCTCTGTCTCCTCACCTCCTCACCCACCCATCTTTAGTCTCTAAACCCACAAATGTGGGGGGAGGGGATTGTGAGTGAGTAACATGCATGCATGTGTGCAAGGGTGTGTGTGTGTGTGTAGGGTAGATCTGGAAGAAGGGGTTGAGCATATTATACAGGGACCCTTACTTAGCCTCTGGGAAGCATAAAAATTTTCGGGAGAGCTCTAGAATGCTACAGGCTGTCCAGTTTGGGGGATTTGAGCCTATTTTACCTGCTTTAATCATTTAGTTTAATTTATAATTGTTATTTTTGTCTTTACCAAAAAAATATCCTCTAAAAGCCTCCTGGGAGAAACGCAGAAGAAAAAACAGAATTTTGCTGCAAAAGAGATCCTTTAGAAATGCTTGCTTGTCAGAAATATATTTTTCTTTTCTGGTTAGCTAACAAGTGGTTTGTGGAAGAGGGTCCTAGAAAACATCAGGCTCTGAACAAAGAAACGAAAATGGCCAGTAACCATCCTTCAGAAGTTCAGCCTCACCACTCATCAAAGAAATGGAAGTTAAAACAGCAGCAAGGCATATTGTTTGCTAGCAAGGGCCAGGAGAGCTGAATCTCTGCAGAAACCTCTGGTCGCTGTGCAATGGAGAGAGAAAGTGCCATGAGGCCAGGTGACAGGTGTCCCGAACTTGGGTCCATGTCCCACTTGCAGCATTCACAAGAAGCACATCCCCCTATACACCCAGAGCCAGGGGGCAGAGCTCAGAAAATCCCCCCGTTAACCTGAGAGGGACCATTGTAACCCCTCAAAAGGCCAAACTTTTATATTAAGAGTTTTGTGTACTTTATTAAAATATACATTATACATAGTAAAATTCACAGTCAACTGATCAGTGACCACCACCCAGACTGGAGAGAGAAAATTTTCATCACCCTAGAAGGTTTCCTCATGACAGTAGTCATGTCTTACCCATGGTTTCACTTTCCACCATTTCCAGTTAATCTACGCTCAATGTTTTAATGTCCAAAAAATTCCAAAAATAACTCAAAATTTTTAAATTGCATGCCATTTTGAGTAGCATAAAGAATTCTCACACCGTCCTGTGTATCCCACCTGCTAGTCACTTAGTAACCATGTCTGTTATCAGATCAATTGCCATAGTATAGCAATGCTTGTGTACAGGTAACCCCTATTTTACTTAATGGCCCCAAAGCCCAAGAGTTCAGTTCAGCTCAGTCGCTCAGTCGTGTCCGACTCTGCGACCCCATGAACTGCAGCACGCCAGTTCTCCCTGTCCATCACCAACTCCTGGAGTTCACTCAAACTCATGTCCATTGAGTCGGTGATGCCACCCAACCATCTCGTCCTCTGTTGTCCCCTTCTCCTGCCCTTAAGCTTACCAGGGTCTCTCCCAGTGAGTCAGCTCTTTGGAACAGGTGGCCAAAGTATAGTGATGCTGATAATTGAGATAACACCAAAGAGAAGCCATAAAGTGCCTCCTGAAAGGGAAAAGGGAAAAGTCTCAATCAGGAAAGAAAACAAATTGTATGCTGAGGTTGCTAAGATCTAAGATAAGAAAGAGTCTTCTATCAGTGAAATTGTGAAGAAGGAAAAATAAATCTGAGCTAGATTTGCCATCACCCCCTCAAACTGCAAGAGTTATGATTATGACTGATTTCCCTGCTGGCCCAGTGGTTAAGGCTCTGAGCGCCCACTGCAGCGGGCACAGCTTTGATCCCTCATCCGGGAACTAAGATCCCACATACATTGCAGCACGGTCAATAAAATAAAATGATAAATGTATTATTTTAATAAGAATAATAAATATCCTTTTAAAAGAATTATAAAAAGGAAAAAAAAAGACTTAATGGCACGGTACATGACAAGTCTTAGTGCAGGTGGAAAAGGCATGAAATTTGTACAATAAGGAATTTTGAGAGAGAGAGAGGACATTCACAAAAATTTTACTATAGTGTATTGTAGTCATTTCCTTATCCAGAGGATCTTCCTGACCCAGGGATCAAACCCGGGTCTCCTGCACTGCAGGTGGATTCTTTACTGTCTGAGCTACCGAGGAATCCTTAAACATGTTTCCATCCAGTTTCAAACTGGGGACCTTTTGCTTGTGAGACAAACGATAACTACTACACTATTGGAAATGCTCACCTTAATTGTATTTTATTATTGTTATCAATCTCTTAATGTGCCTAGTTTATAAATTAAACTATCACAGTTATATATGCATGGGAAATGCCTCAGTAATGTCTCTGCTGTCAGACATCCACTGGGGATCTTAGAACGAACGTGCCTACAGATAAGAGGCACCCACTGCATCCTGAGCTGTCACCACAGATTGAGTCAGCTCTTACTGTTGAACTCCACATCCATGGGGCCATATAGTATGTATAATTTTTGGTCTGGTTACTTTTGCTCATTGTATATTTCTTTGAGATTTATCCACGGCTATATATGTATCAGTAGTTCATCTGCACTGATGAGAAGTATTCTGTTGTTTGGATAGAATGCTGCTACTGCTAAGTCACTTCAGTTGTGTCCGACTCTATGCGACCCCACAGATGGCAGCCCACCAGGCTCCCCCATCCCTGGGATTCTCCAGGCAAGAACACTGGAGTGGGTTGCCATTTCCTTCTCCAGTGCATGAAAGTGAAGAGTGAAAGTGAAGTCGCTCAGTCGTGTCCGACTCTTAGCGACCCCAGGGACTGCAGCCTACCAGGCTCCTCTGTCCGTGGGATTTTCCAGGCAAGAGCTGTTTATCCATTATCCTGATGATGGACTTTTGCACTGTTTCCTATTGTGTAGTCTGTCATGAATAAAGCTGCTGTACAAATCTTTGTTTAAACATATGTCTTCTTTTCAGGGCTTCCCAGGTGGCGCTAGTGGTAAAGAACCCAACTGCCCGTGCGGGAGACATAGACACAGGTTCAATCCCTGGTGGCGAAGATTCCCTGGAGGAGGGAATGGCTACAACACACTGTAGTAAAATTTATGTGAATGTCATCTCTCTTAAAATTCCTTACTGTATACATTTGCCTTTCTCACTTTCACTAAGCACTCCAGTATTCTTGCCTGGAGAATCCCTGTGGACAGAGGAGCTTGGCAGGATACCGTGCATAGCGTCACGAAGAATCAGACGTGACTGAAGTGACTTAGCGTGCACACACGCATGCACATGGCTTCATTTCTGATCAGCAAATACCCAGGAGCGGGCTTACTCGGTCATAGCATAGGTGTATATTTAATTGCTAAACAGTTTTCCTAGTTACTCCTTTCTGGGACTTCCCTGTTGTCTCAGCAGTAAAGAATTCTGCCAATGCACGAGACAAGGGTTCAGTTCCTGGGTCGGGAAGATTCCCTTGGAGAAGGAAATGGCAATCCACTCCAATATTCTTGCCTGGGAAATCCCTTGGACAAAGGAGCCTGGTGGGCTATACAGTCCATGGGGTTGCAAAGAGTTGTACGCAACTGAGTGAGAAACAATAGCAACCCCCTTATACACGCCCACCAGCAAAGTGTATGAGTTCCAGTTGCCTGTGTCTTTGTCAGCACTACGTTTTGTCAATGTTTTTAACTTTAATCCTTTTTGGTGAATGTGTAGTCATATGTTACGGTTTTAATCTTCATTTCCCTGAGAACCAAAAATGCTGAGCAACTTTTTATGTACTTACTGTTTCAGAATTTACTGGGGCAGATCAAGGACGCAGAAAATAATGGAGTGAGATCCCCTGAGAGCAAAACACCTCCAAATTGAGGACTGGATTTTCTTTTCTATCCCTTTTGCTTCTATGCAGTGATCCCAGGAGCCGAGGAGAACTGAGGCAACTCTTGGCAGCCATGGTAGGGGCGACCATGGCAAGCCTGCCTGGCTATAAAGTAGTCAGCACGTCTATTGCTCCCTGCCTCTTTGCTCCCTGGAGCATCTTGAAAAGCCGCATCCTCAAGGCTGGGGCCCCTCATCCTGTCGGTTCTGCAAGGCCTTCCATAGCCTTCCTGTTGAGTGGGGCAACATTACTGATTCCTGGCTAACGGAAAGTGAAGGGAAGGTACAGACACAACTTCAGGCCCACAAAATCCTCCACTCTCTTTCTCTGTCTGCAGGCTGCTTATTGACTGCTGACCTTCTCGGAAGCCACGTGTGGAATGGTGGAACCACCTCAGGCCTGGGCATCTATATGGCTGTGTGAAGCAGAATTCCTCCCTGTTCCCCGCCAACACACATACCCATACCTCTCAGGAACAGCCATTTGGGGCTTTATATGTGCAATAAGTAAATATATGCTACGTAAGACTATTGCAATTTGGGGGATTTTCCTAATACAGCAGCTAACTATATCCTAACTGATAGAGACCACCAAAGCCAATTTCTGTTGCCTGCCATCAAAAACTCTGACTGATAAAACATATCTGGCCAGGAACTTCAGAGAGCCCACTGGATTAGCAAAAGTCAATCATGACCCTAGGCTCTGGAATCATGACCCTAGGCTCTGGAATCATGACCCTAGGCTCTGGAATCATGACCCTAGGCTCTAGAATCATGACCCTAGGCTCTAGAATCATGACCTTAGGCTCTAGCGTCTTCCCTGAGCTACATTGCCCCCACCCCAGCAGCTCCTTCAGCTGTCCCTCATGTGTCAAGATCCTTCTCTGCCCCCAGGACTCTTCCTCAGAGTCCTGTTTGTCAACAGCCACTCAGAGCAGGGCCCAGAGCTGAACACACTGTGAAAGGCTGGACCTCCTGGCACCTGTGGTTAGCACATCTATGAGGCACTGGGAAGTCCACAAACACAGGCCCCAGGACACTGGCCTGTGCCCCTCCCTCTGCTCTGATCCCTGTCCAAGCCGCAGCCTCCCAAGGCCTCATGGGCAGGCCCCTGGGTAGAAGGACCCCAGGACACAGTCTCTGCACCACCATTGGAGGCTCTGCTCTCCAATGGCTCCCTATCCATTTTATATATGCTTTGTTTAGTTTGGATCAGCAACGTGTCTGAATGGTCAGATAGACATCTTCTTTGGCCTGGTCCCAGCAGGACACCCTAGCTAACCCAGGGAATTCATGGAGTACAGGGAAAGCAGATACGCCTACTAAGGGATGGGTACTTTTTTGACTGTACCATAGTGCATGTGGAATTTTAGTTCCCCAACCAGGGATCGAACTTGTGTCCCATCAGTGGAAGCGTGATCCTAACCACCGGACCACCAGGGACGTCCCCAGGCACCTTTCACTTAACCTTCATACCTGCCCAGAAGAGAGGGCACACTCACTTCATTTCGCCAGTGAGAAAACAGACTCAGGTTCAGTAGCTCGTCCAAGCTCACACACAACTAAGACAGGAGCACTGCCAGAACTCTAACCCAGACTAAATGATCCCAAGCCCACCATGTTCTTTCCAGGCCACCTCACACCTGCTTCTGTGGCCAAGGTCAGATAGCTGGGCCGTAAGTAACAGAGCCAAATCTTCATATGACCACTCTAACAAGGGAACAGAAAAACAGCCCCAGCTCCGACCAAACCTTAGATTCTTTTCTTTCTTTTTTTTAAATGAGGAGTCAGTTTAACCATAGTTGAAGCATTTCACTGAGTTTCTGAAAAAAATTGTATAATGCACATACATTCCTAATTTTGGAATAAGGAGCTGAGACCTGAAAAGAGGCCATAGCTTGCAGGGTCACACATCATCTTCGTTCAGGAAGGTAGTCTAGAACCTGAGCCTTGTAATTCCTGGCCACCAAAATACCCTATTACCATAGTATGCTCATGAAGAATTTAAAAAACAAACTTCTCATTGCAATATAATACATCCCTGCTGCTGCTATATAGTTGCTCAGTCATGTCCGACTCTTTGCAAACCCATGGACTGTAGCCCACCAAACTCCTCTGTCCATGGGATTTCCCAGGCAAGAATACTAGAGTGGGTTGCCATTTCCTTCTCCAGAGGATCTTCCCAACCCAGGGATTGAACTCCCATCTCCTGCTTGGCGAGCAGATTATTTACCACTGTGAGCACCTGGGAAACCCCATAATATACCTGTAGAAAATACAAAAGTCACAAGTGTGCAATCCAGTGAATTATCACAAAGTGAGCCCTTGTGTTTTACCCCTGTGTAGAATTGGAACACTGCCAGCTCTCCAGAAGCGCCCTGTGGTGCCTCTCAATCACTGTGCACTCCCACTCTCCCAGCCCCCAGGGGGAACGAACCACTATTCAGAGGTCCAAAACAGATCCCTTTTGCCTTTTTGTAAACCATGTATCCACAGAGTCAGGTATTCTTCTGTGCCTTGCTTCTTTTGCTCAGTATTAAGTTGGTGAGAATTATCAGTGTTGCTGGGTTGAACAGTAATTTATTCATTCTCACTGCCATCCAGTGTCTGGTCCACTCTACTAAAGCAGCCATCTGCTCTACTACTGATGGACATCTAGGGGCACCAGAGGTCATTGCCGTCCTGCCGTGAGCCTTCCGGTGTACATGTTTTGGTGCATGTATGTTCATACTTGTGTTAGGTACACCCCTAGGAGTGAAATTGCTAGTGGGCTGGGGGTGGCTTGCTCCTCTTACCTTCCCCCTGCACACCACCCCCCAACCCAACACACACACACAATAGAGATTCCTACTTGTTGCTTTGAGAAATCCCCTGTGGGCCCTGCCTACACACATCCCCCGTTGCCCATGAGACCCTCAGGCTGCACCGTGGAGACTTGGGCACAAATTTGCTGCAATTTTCTACCTCTCACACCTTTGTTCCTAGAATTCTCACACCTCCAGCCCCCTGGCTGGCTCTGGCACATCTGCTGAGAAGTGCTCTCCTCAGAGCTCTTCAGATAACTCCTTTTAAACAAAAGCCCTGCAATTGCCAGTCAGGGAACCAGTCCTGTTCAGCCTGCCAGTTCGTGATAACTGCAGCTCATCTTACACCAGCCTCTGCCCCGATATGGGGGCTGGAGCAACTGTAGCTCCTCCCAGGGCGGGGACTGCAGAGTTCCTTCTTGCGGCTCATCATGGAACATGGGAGGTTGGGAGGGTGCTCATAAACTTTTGTGGGATTGGATCCAGCTTTCTAAAATGACAATGGGCTGATGCTGCTGAAAGTCCTGGTAACCTGTGCTGTGCTCGGCCTCAGCTCTGTGTCTGTTTCCTACAGCTGCTGTAACAAATTGCCACAGATTGAGCGGCTTCAAACAACCCATATTTATTCTCTTCCAGTTCTGGAGGTCGGAAACCTCCAGTCTTGCTGAACTAAATCAAGATATTGGCAGGACTGCATCCTCCCTAGAGGCTCTAGGGGAAGGATCCATTTCTTCATCTTTTGCAGTTTCTAGAAACCGCCTGCATTGGCTCATGACCCATTCCTCCATCTTCAGAGGCAGCAGCACAGCGTCTTCAAATCTCTCTCCATCTTCTTCCATCATCACAGCCCCTCCTCTCATTCTGGCCTTCCTGTCTCCCTCTTATGAGGACCCTTGGGATTAGAGTGGGCTTTCCTGTATAATCCAGGATAAACTTCCTGTCTCAAAACCCTTCACTTACTCACATCTACAAAGTGTCTTTAGCATGTAACATATTTGCAGGTTTGGGGTGTTAGGACATGGACATCTTCAACAGCCATGATACAGCCACAAGCCCCAAACCCTTAGCTTGCCAGTCAGGGCTGCAAACCTATGAACTTGCATTTCCTTCTGGTCAGTCCACACCCACACCCTCTTCTCCTGGCCCACATTCTCATCCCTGGTCACTCTACATATGTGGCACTTTTCTATCTCCCATACTTTTGTTCCTAGAATTCTCACACCCCAAAACCCAGTGCCTCTCATCCAGTCTCTCCTTCAAGCCCCCACTGAAAATTCAGCTTCCCAGGAAGCCATTCCTGATCCCCCAGATGAGAGTGGCCTCCCCTCCTGGGTCACACATGGGCGATGGCTCTGACGGGCGGCATTGCTCAGGCTCAAAGCCTGGCTCTGTCATTTGCTACCTGTGTGACTTCAGGCAAGTTAACGTCTGTGTGTCTTAGTGTCTCTTTGTATATAACATCTATAGTTTAGAAAAAAATTTAATGAATAATAGCGGTGCTTTTATAAGATTGTATAAGGGTTAAATGAGACAATGTACATAAGATGCTTCAGCACAGAGCCTGGTGTGCAATAAAAACTTGATTTAAAAAATAGTCCTGGGGACTTCCCTGGCTGTCCAGTGGTTAAGACTCTGCACTTGCACTGCAGGGGATGTGGGTTCATTCCCTGGCTGGGGAATGAAGATCCCGCATACTGCACAGTGCAGCCAAAATATAACAAAAATTAATTTTAAAAAAACCTGCATTATTTAAAAGGAAAAAGGAAGTCCTATTTCCATTGTTACTGGTGTGTAACTCATAAGTAGACCAGTGTTACTCATCCCTGTGCCTCCAAGGGCCCCCTGGCACAGTCACAGATGCTGGTTGATCTGCATGAGAGGGATGGAGGGATGGATACATGGCTGTACTTATTTGCCATTATCTAGCTGAGGGTGTGATCAGACCCTTGGAGCCAGCAGGAGAAGTAGGCTCCTATGGCCCCAGGCTGAGCAGAAGTGGAAGTTTAGCTGTCAGGGGCAGACAGGCGTCTCCATGGAACGTATCAAAGAAAGCTGGAGAATGTAGGGGTGTCTGGAAAGCTTCCCAGAGAAGGCGAGCGTGGAAAGCTTGGGTGAAGCGAGGCAAGGGGCCAGCTGGCCTCTCTCCCTGGGCCCTCCCTGTCTGTCTGCCGTTTTATATCACCTTCTCCAGCCTCCCAGGCCCTGCGGTGCAAATGTTCTTTCAAACAGTGGCAAAGCCCGAGAGAAGTCGGATTATAGGTGCTGAGAGGGTCCCTGGGGTTGAGATGGCTTTTTTGTGACTGGGGGTCCACAGAAGGCTGATCAAGGCCGTTCCCGCTCAGCCTTGGGTTGGGGGCTGTTTCCTCCAGGCCTTCTTGGTGGCAGCGGTGGGAGGAGAGTCAGGGTCTGTCAGGGCTCTGCCTCAGAAAGACCCCCATAAAGAAAAAGAGCTCCTAAAATTCTACCAGGGCAAGAGTGGTCTATTGGGGTGACCAGATTCCTATTTGGGAAAGAAAAAAATCTTTTTCTAGACACTTGGGCAACATTACAGAAAAGAGGCCCAAGTTCACTCACCTGAAACTCTGCCCTGCACTGTGAGTGCCCCTGGGCTTTCAGAGGGCGAGCAAGGAAGACCTCGTTCCTGGGCCACCGCAGCTGCTCACCATGCTGTGGCCGCAGAGGCCTCCTCGGGGCTCCCACCACAGCCCCGCTGGCCCTCGGCACTGGAGGCCAAGGCCTGGATTGACGGTCACACTGCCTGGGTTCTGATCCCACGTCCGTGAGAGCTAGCTGTGGGGCCTCGACATGGTCCACCCCTCAGAGTGCCCTTCCCTGGAGGACGGGTAATAATGCCTCCTGGCAGGGCTGTCATGAGGCACACATAAGCCTTGGATGAGGGTGCTTGGCATGGCTCTGGGCACACACAGCACCAGGGTAACCTGCCTTCTGCCCTTGTTTCAGAAGGCTGGGGCTCCCAGCACCATTAGAAAGCCATCACTCGCACCTGACTGTGAGCTTCTCTGGTGCAGCTCGGGCCCTCTGGACATCAAGGAGCAGGTCCTGGGAGAGAAGAGGGTCACCCCAACCCTAACAGGAGAGCGCCCCAGCCTGGCTCAGCCAAAGACTCTTCATCCTCCACAAAGGGCCCTTCACCCCCACAGCCTGGCCTTGGAGGTTTGTCGTTGAGCAGGACACCGGGTCTGAGCCGGGAGCAGATTCTCCACGCTCGGGTGTTCAGCCCTCCTGGGGAGCAGCGCCGACCTGTCCCAGCCTGCCTGGGCCCGACTCCCTGGCTGCCCGGGCCGCTCGCCAGGATGCTGAGGCCTTGGCCAATTGTCTGTTGTTCCCACTCCTGGCCATCCCCTGGGGAGGTCACAGACACAGCCAGTCCAGGCAGAGGCTGGCGAGGCACCAGGCTCAGAGGAGACCCCACTGCCCGCTCCCTGATGTTGGGGTGTGTCCCAGAGGAGGGTCTTCCCAGGCCAGCGCTCAGGCTCAGAGAGGGAGGACCTGTGTGCCCCTCCCTCCAGGGCACCCCTCTGTCCCTGTCTAACGCCACAGTCCCTCTCCCTTATGTCAGCCAGGTTATTTCCCCTCTCTGGACCTCAGTTTCCTCATCTGCAAAATGGAGGCAGAAGGCTGGAAGACGTCGACTCCCTGCCTTTCAGGTATGAAGTTACGGACCTCACCCGAGTGCTCACTGGGTTTCTGGGTTGAACTTTCGGAGCACCCTTGGCTCCTGCCCAGGGGAGGAGACTCAGAAACAGTTGTGTATACATTATAGTCACTGTCGGGTGAGGAAACAGGTTCTGAGATGTGACGGCCGTGTCCAGGGTCACACAAGCTGAAAGCAAGTCATGCTGGCTCTCAGCCCCTTGCCTATCGCAGCCCACTCTCCCACCCTCAGGTGCACCAGCCCAGTGGGGTGCAGCCCAGGCCACCACAAGCACCCTCAGCTCTGAGGTTGTAACTGATGAGAGACCCTGAAGAAAGTTGTGCAAACCTCTGTTTTTCTCATGATGGCCTGCCTCTGTCCCAATTTACAGTTTCCCTGGGCTTTAGGGTAACAAAAATAATAAACAATAAACATTTGTTCTTACTGAAAGCTTCCACTCTGTTGTAGGTGCTTTCTGTATATTAACTCAGTATGACCCTAAGAGTTAGGAATTATTGTGACTCCATTTTACAGATAAGAACACTGAGCCATGGGCTTCCCAGATGGCACTAGTGGTAAAGAATCTGCCTGCCAATGCTAGGAAATGTAAAATACCCGGATTTGATCCTTGGATAGGGAAGATCCCCTGGAGAAGGGCATGGCAACCCACTCCAGTATTCTTGCCTGAAGAATTCCATGGTCACAGAAACCTGGAGGGTTATGCAGACTTGGAGGGTCACAAAGAGTGGGACACAACTGAAGCGACTTAGCATGCATTCACGTTGAAGCACAGAGAGGTTAAGTAATGTGCCTAAGTCACACAGCTTGTAAGCAGCTGTCTCATCCCCATGTTCCCTAGAGAACAGAGCCTAAAGCAAAGCTTATGCTCTAAGGCTTTGCTGGGGAGTGCATTGTGGGGCACAAAAGCAAGGAGAGGGGAAAGAAGGAAGAAAAGGGAGGAAAGCAAATATAAGATACGTAGAGCATTTCTGAGCTGGACACCATCCCACAGGAGAACACAGCTCTTTGCTACATCATGGAGGATGTCTGGACAGGCCCTGTGTGCTCTGCTCCTGGGAACATTTTGATGAGAGGAGGAAGGGGAGAGACTCACTGCAAACTTTCTCCTGTGTGTCCAGAAGAAGGAGCCCATGCAGAGTGAGGAGTGTGGTGACCAGGAAGGAGAAAGGACAGGAGAGGTGAGAGCCATCCATCCATGTGGCAGACCAGATCCGGGTCCTAGCCAGCACCCTGCATCCTCCTGTGTTTAGTTGTTAAACTTGTCTTGGATTAAGTGACTCATTTTGCTGTCCTTTTTGCTTCAGTTGGTTTCATTCAGGGTTTCTGGTCCCTGGCAACCAAGAATCCCCATTTTACAGATGAGCAGACTGAGACTCCGAGTGGTAAGGTGACTCAGCCTGGGTCACATAGCTAATCCAGAAACCAGTGTGCTCAAACTTGGCCTGTCTCATCCAGACCCTGAGCATGAGGGTCACGCGGTCCGCCATCCAGGCCTCTCTAGGTGAGGGAAGATCAGGGTAAGGGGAGAAGATGTGTCCTCCGCAGACGTGGGGCAGGCATCTGGGTCTGCTCCCCTCCTTCCTCTCTGCCCTAACTTTTTCCACAAAAGGACTTGGTCCTAGGTGGCCCCGTCACCCCTTCCAGTCTTCCCCCACTTGTTATCTATAGAGTCGTCTGTGCTCCCATGTTCCTCTGCCCTTGT
This sequence comes from Nanger dama, assembly GCA_917880005.1. Classification (NCBI taxonomy): domain Eukaryota; kingdom Metazoa; phylum Chordata; class Mammalia; order Artiodactyla; family Bovidae; genus Nanger; species Nanger dama. The sequence continues at coordinate 139,046 of CAKJTW010000110.1, read as the reverse complement.
CTTCAGAAAAGTTCTACCCTGGTGGCCTGAGTCTCTGAGAAGCTGAGTCCCTGGAGAGGAGATTGAACCTCAGAAATCCCTGTCTTCTGTCTGCAGCTGGAGAAAACAGCTCTGATTCCAGGACCGAACTCTGCACCCCCCCTCCCCCATTCATCACAGACCACCCGAGAGGATGTGGCTGCAGCCCAGGGCCACGGCGCTCTCCGGTATACAGGGTTCTTACAGCTGAGGCCTTGGGTCCCAATGTCCAGGGCACACCGCGGTGGCTGACACAGGTATCTCGCGGGGATGGAGGAAGACAGTTTCTGTGGGTGGGGATGGTGATGGCAAGATCCACGGATCTTGAGAAAGAGAAGTTGGGAGGCACTGTGGCCAGCAGGGGTCAGCAGAGGCCCAAAGTTCTCCTGCCCTTCCAAGCCCTGGGGCCATGAAGCCTCAAGCCAGAGCCCCAGGATGCAGCATTTCCAAAATAAAAAAAAAATTACACATGTAACACATATACATGGTAACAAAAAAGTAGCCCAGAGGAACTGACATAGAAAATATACAGCGATGCTCCCCCCTCCCCAAGCCCAGAGGCACCTGGTGGGGTGAGTGTGGGAGGTCTTTTGTATTGAAGCGAAGTCAGGTCGCTCAGTCGTGTGGGATTCTTTGCAACCCCATGGACTGTAGCCTACCAGGATCCTCCCATGGGATTTTCCAGGCAAGAAAATGGAAACCCACTGGGGTGGGTTGCCATTTACCTCTCCAGAGGATCTTCCCCACCCGGGGATCGAACCCGGGTTTCCCACATTGTAGGCAGACTCTTTACCGTCTGAGCCACCAGGGAATTTATTCATTTATTGAAGTATGTTGATTTACCATATACCGTATGATATCTCTCATATGTGGAATCTAAAAATAATACAAATGAATGTGTACACAAAATGGTAACAGACTCACAAACAAATTTATGGTTGCCAAAGGAGATTGAGAGTGAGGAGAAACAAATGAGAGGCATGGGATTAGCAGAGACAAACCATTTGGTTTTTTTTTTTAACTGTTTTTCTTCTTCCTTTTTTTTAGCTGTTTCTTTAAACTTTTTAAAAAGTTGAATTATAGTTGATTTACAATGTTGTGTTAGTTCTTTGAGGTATATGGAATAATGATTCAGTTATATATAATTCTTCAGATTCTTTTCCATTATATGTTATTACAAATTATTAAATATAGATATAAATACAAAATATAAATATCCCTGTACTATACAGTAAATCCTTGTTGCTTATCTATGACAATTTCTAGCTTTCGGGCTTCCTAGTGGCTCGGATGGTAAAGAATCAGCTTGCAATGCAGAAGACTTGAGTTTGATCCCTGGGTTGGAAAGAGCCCTTGGAGAAGGGAATGGCAACTCACTCCAGTATTCTTGCCTGGAGAATTGCATGGACAGAGGAACCTGGCAGACTACAGTCCATGGTGTTGCAAAAATTCAGACACAACTGTGACACTCATTTCTATGTTTATCTATAACATCTCTTGAGAGGGCTCTACTGGTTTCAAGCATGTGCTTATCTCTCTAGAGTTTGATTTGTCATCACAAAGGACACCTGTGAACAATGATTGCGCTCATATACTTAGCTCCCCTCCGCAGCTTGATCACTGACTCCAGTTTTTGGTTCTACATCTGTGAGGTCGCACAGAGTCGGGCACGACTGAAGCGACTTAGCAGCAGCAGCAGCAGCAGCATTCATTTCTATAGCTCTAAACGGCATCTTATCTATCTCTTGTTCCATCCACTTGCCACAGTATCTTAAGACCCTCAGTGTAAGATGAAAGCCTGAGAGAACCCTAATCCCATCTATCCTGTGACTTTTGTCAGCTGGCCCTTAACTCTGACTTTGTTCAGATGAATAACATTTACATCCTTTAATGAAAACAAAATTCAAATTTCCAAGCTTTTTCTATAGCAGTTTCCACAAGTATCCTATGAGCAAATATTATATATATATAATATTATATATATCCTATATATCAAGTATTATAAATCAAACCTAGGCTCCCTGCATTGTGAGCACAGTGGTACATGGACAACTACTTTACAAAATTGTTTTATATTTATTTTAATAAGCATTATGTATGCATGTATATAATAAGTCCTTCAGTATGTGTTTTCACAAATCTAATTGCTTAGGATGAAGCTAGAGTCAATTCCTAAATGTTAAAACTGAGTTAAGGTGAAGAAAAATATTAAATGATGGTCAACACCCAAGGCATGCAGATGTAGGAAAAATCATAAAAGGGCTAAGAGATTGATTGGAAAACTGGTTTTGATTCTCAAATTCAAAAACAGCAATTGCTTTGCTATGACAGTCCTTCTTCCTCCTCTGCTGAGCCTAGCAGCAAACCACAATGATGTTTCCTTCTGTAATCAGGTGTCCCGGAGCCTCAGTTTCTCAAGAAGCAAAGTGCCAGCACTGAGAACATTGTATGGTCAGGCCATTCAAGATGGCTGTTCTCTTGCTCTCTGTACATCCCCTGCTAGACTTGTCCCTGCTTCATCACGTGACTATCCAGTCCTCTTAATTATAGGCCTTGCTTAGTCCCTGGTAGCTAATTAGGCCAGCTGATGTCTGTTCCCCCTATAAATGGTAGCATTCTCCCCAGTGTAACAAAGAGGGCTGCCACTTCCTGCTTCCCAGGTGCCGCCCACAGAGTGAAGTTGTCCCAGGACTCTTTGAGACATTATAAGATCCCTTGCCTAATAGACCATCAATGTCTCTGCCACAAACTTCAGGCTCTTTTTCAGTCTCAAGGCTGGGCAACTAGCTGTCTTGCAGACCTGCAGGATGCAGCCCCACCCACATATCAACCCTGTCTTCTTCCACTTCATTGTTTCCAAGTGTTTCACTTTCGTTGTTGCACCGTTTATTTCTGCAAGTTGTCACCCTTCTTTCTTTTTGTCTCAAACAGTACATCTTCAGGTTGAATCCTTGTCTCAGTCATCCCACTGGTTACATGGAGGGGCCCTTTTTGCCTGGAGACACCCAAGAACTGTTGATTATGCTGCAGTGGTTAGAGACCACATCTGCACTCACAGATCAGAAGTCGTTCAGTTGATCTGCCACCGCGGCCCACCGCGGCCCACCGCGACCCGCAAGCCTCCTCTAGCTTGTGGAAGCCTGTGCCAGGGAAGCCTGGCATGCTGCAATTCATGGGGTCGCCAAGAGTTGGACACGACTGAGTGACTGAACAACTGAACTGAACTGAGAAGAACTAACAGTGATGAACAACTCCATAACTAAAATTAAAAATATATACTAGAAGGAATTTACAGCAGAAAAACTGAAACAGAATGGGTAAGTGAGCTGGAAGATCGAATGGTAGAAATAGCTGCTGCAAAGCAGCATAAAGGAAAAAGAATGGGGAAAAAAATAAAGACAGTCTCAGAAACCTCTGAGACAACATTAAATGTACCAACATTCAAATTATAGGGGTCCTAGAAGAAGAAAGAGAAAGAATCTGAGAAAATATTTGAAAAGATTATAATTGAAAACGTCCCAAACATGGGAAAGGAAATATCCACCCAAGTCGATGAAGTGCAGAGTCTCATATAAAATAAACCCAAGAAGAAACATACCAGGCACATATTAAGGACATTAATAAAATTAGATATAAAGAAAAAATATTAAAAGCAGTAGGGGAAAATAACAAATAACATATAAGGGAATCCCATAAGGTTATGAGCTGACTTTTAGCAGAAACTCTGTAGTCCAGAAGGGAGTGGCAGGATATATTTAAATTGATAAAAGGGAAAATCCTAAAACCAAGATTACTCTACCCAGCAAGGATTTCATTCAGATTCAGTGGAAAAATCAAAAGCTTTTATAGACAAGCAAAATTTAACAGAATTCAGCACCACCAATCCAGCTTTACAATAAATAATAAAGGAATTTCTCTAGGCAGGAAACACAAGAGAAGAAAAAAGACCTAAAAAAACAAACCCAAAACAATCAGGAAAAATGGTAACAGGGACATCAGTTCTGTTCAGTTCAGTTGCTCAGTCATGTCTGACTCTTTGCAACCTATGAACTGTAGCACACCAGGCTTCCCTGTCCATCACCAAATCCCAGAGTTTACCCAAACTCATATCCATTGAGTTGGTGATGCCATCCAACCATCTCATCCTCTGTCATCCCCTTCTCCTCACCTTCAGTCTTTCCCAGCATCAGGGTCTTTTCAAATGAATCAGTCCTTTGCATCAGATGGCCGAAGTATTGGAGTTTCAGCTTCAACATCAGTCCTTCCAATGAACACTCAGGACTGATCTCCCTTACCATGGACTGGCTGGATCTCCTTGAAGTCCAAGGGACTCTCAAGAGTCTTCTCCAACACCACAATTCAAAAGCATCAATTCTTCGGCACTCAGCTGTCTTTATAAGTCCAACTCTCACATCCATACATGACCACAGAAAAAACCATAGCCTTGACTAGATGGAACTTTGTTGGCAAAATAGTCTCTGCTTTTTAATATGCTGTCTAGGTTGGTCATAACTTTCCTTCTAAGGAGTAAGCATCGTTTAATTTCATGGCTGTAGTCACCATCTGCAATGATTTTGGAGCCCCTAAAATAAAATCTGACACTGTTTCCACTGTTTCCCCATCTATTGCCCATGAAGTGATGGGACCGAATGCTATCATCTTCATTTTCTGAATGTTGAGCTTTAAGCCAACTTTTTCACTCTCCTCTTTCACTTTCATCAAGAGGCTCTTTAGTTCTTCACTTTCTGCCATAAGGGTGGTGTCATCTGCATATCTGAGGTTATTGATATTTCTCCCAGCAATTTTGATTCCAGCTTGTGCTTCTTCCAGCCCAGCGTTTCTCATGATGTACTCTGCATATAAGTTAAATAAGCAGGGTGACAATATACAGCCTTGATGTACTCCTTTTCCCTATTTGGAACCAGTCTGTTGTTCCATGTCCAGTTCTAACTGTTGCTTTCTGACCTGCATACAGGTTTCTCAAGAGACAGGTCAGGTGGTCTGGTATGCCCATCTCTTTCAGAAATTTCCACAGTTTATTGTGATCCACACAGTCAAAGGCTTTGGCATAGTCAATAAAGCAGAAATAGATGTTTTTCTGGAACTCTCTTACTTTTTTCCATGATCCAGCAGATGTTGGTTCTCTGGTTCCTCTGCCTTTTCTAAAACCAGCTTGAACATCTGGTAGTTCACGGTTCACATATTATTGAAGCCTGGCTTGGAGAATTTGGAGCATTTTGAGCATTACTTTACTAGCGCGTGAGATGAGTGCAATTGTGCAGCAGTTTGAGCATTCTTTGGCATTGCCTTTCTTTGGGATTGGAATGAAAACTGACCTTTTCCAGTCCTGTGGCCACTGCTGAGTTTTCCAAATTTGCTGGCATATTGAGTTCAGCACTTTCACAGCATCATCTTTTAGGATTTGAAATAGCTCAACTGGAAGTCCATCCCCTCCACTAGCTTTGTTTGTAGTGATGCTTCCTAAAGCCCACTTGACTTCATATTCCAAGATTCTTCACATCCTGCATAGCACTGGAGTGGAGAGTAGCAGCTGCGCAGTGCTAGAGTGGCTGAGAGGAGATACTCCACGTCCAAGGGCAAAGGAGAAGTCCCAGCATGACAGTAGGAAGGGCAAATTTGTGTTTAGAATCAAACCCCATTCCCGCCAGAGACACTAAGAGGGCTCAAACAAACTTTGTGTGCACCAGGATCCAGGGACCCCACAGAGACTGAGATAGAACTGTGTTTGAGCATCTCCCTATTGAGATACGGGTCAGCAGTGGGCTGCCATGGGGACAGGGGCTCTGCCTGCTGCAGACTTGGGTATGGCATATGCCCTCTTGGAGGAGGCCCCATTAAGCCCACCATAGAGCTGCCAGAACTTACACAGGACTGGGAAATAGACTCTGGGAGGGCACAAACAGAACCTTGTGCACCAGGACCCAGGAAAAAGGAGCAGTGACTCCACAAGAGACTGACCCAGACTTGCCCATGAATGCCCAGGAGTCTCCAGCAGAGGCGTGGGTCGGTGGTGGCCTGCTGCAGGGTTGGGGGCACTGAATGGAGCAGTGCATGCATGGGACTTTTTGAAGGAGGTCCCCATTATCTTCATTACCTCCACCATAGTTTTGCCCCAGGTAAATAGCAGGAAGGGAACACAGCTCCACCCATCAACAGGTAATTGGATTAAAGTTTACTGAGCATGGCCCCACCCATCAGAACAAGACCCAATTTCCCCCTCAGTAGTCAGTCTCTCCCACCAGGAAGCTTCCATAGGCCTCTTATTCTTCTCCATCAGAGGGAAGACAGACTGAAAACCACAATCACAGAAAACTAACCAATCTAATCACATGGACCACAACCTTGTCTAACTCAGTGAAACTATAAGCCATGTCGTGTAGGGCCACCTAAGATGGATGGGTCATGTTGGAGAGTTCTGACAAAACATGGTCCACTGGAGAAGGGAATGGCAAACGCCTTCAGTACTCTTGCCCTGAGAACACCATGAACAGTATGAAAAGGCAAAAAGCTAGGACACTGAAAGATGAACTCCCCAGGTCGGTAAGTGCCCAGTATGCTACTGGAGATCAGTGGAGAAATAACTCCAGAAAGAATGAAGAGGCAGAGCCAAAGCAAAAACAACACCCAGTTGTGGATATGACTGATCATGGAAACAAAGTCCGAGGCTGTAAAGAGCAATACTATAAGGGAACCTGGAATGTTAGGTCTATGAATCAAGGAAAATTGGAAGTGGTCAAACAAGAGATGGCAAGAGTGAACATCAACATTCTAGGAATAAGCGAAGTAAAATGGACTGGAATGGGTGAATTTAACTCAGATGACCATTATAGCTACTACTGTGGTCAAGAATCCCTCAGAAGAAATGGAGTAGCCATCATAGTCAACAAGAGTCCAAAATGCAGTACTTGGATGCAATCTCAAAAAGACAGAATGATCTCTGTTTATTTCCAAGGAAAACCATTCAATATCATGGTAATCCAAGTCTATGCACTGATCAGTAACGCTGAAGAAGCTGAAGTTGAATGGTTCTGTGAAGACCTACAAGACCTTTTAGAACTAACACCCAAAAAAGATGTCCTTTTCATTATAGGGGACCGGAATGCAAAAGTCGAAAGTCAAGAAACACCTGGGATAACAGGCAAATTTGGCCTTGGAGTACAAAATGAAGCAGGGCAAAGGGTAATAGAGTTTTGCCAAGAGAATGCACTGGTCATAGCAAACACCCTCTTCCAACAACACAAGAGAAGACTCTATACATGGACATCACCAGATGGTCAATACCGAAATCAGACTGATTATATTCTTTGCAGCCAGCCAAAGACAGAGAAGCTCTATACAGTCAGCAAAAACAAGACTGGGAGCTGACTGTGGCTCAGATCATGAACTCCTTATTGCCAAATTCAGACTTACATTGAAGAAAGTAGGGAAAACCACTAGACCATTCAGGTATGACCTAAATCAAATCCCTTATGATTATACAGTGGAAGTGAGAAATAGATTTAAGAGACTAGATCTGTTAGACAGAGTGCCTGATGAATTATGAACAGAGGTTCGAGACATTGTACAGGAGGCAGTGATCAAGACCATCCCCAGGGAAAAGAAATGCAAAAAAGCAAAATGGCTGTCTGAGGGGGCCTTACAAATAGCCGTGAATAGAAGAGAAGCAAAAAGCAAAGGAGAAAAGGAAAGATATACCCATTTGAATGCAGAGTTCCAAAGAATGCAAGGAGAGATAAAAAGCCTTCCTCAGTGATCAATGCAAAGAAATAGAGGAAAACAATAGAACGGGGAAAGAATAGAGCTCTCTTCAAGAAAATTAGAGATACCAAGGGAACATTTCATGCAAAGATAGGCTCAATAAAGGACAGAAGTGGTCTGGACCTAACAGAAACAGAAGATGTTAAAAAGAGGTGGCAAGAATACACAGAACTGTACAAAAAAATCTTCATGACCCAGATAATCATGATGGTGTGATCACTGACCTAGAGCCAACAGGGACATACATATTGATAATTATCTTGAATGTAAATGGATTAAATGCTCCAACCAAAAGACACAGATTGGCTGAATGAATACAAAAATAAGACCATATATATGTTGTCTATAAGAGATCCACTTCAGACCTAGGGACACATACAGACTGAAAGTGAGGAGATGGAAAAAGTATTCCATGCAGATGGAGCATAGACAGCATAGCATAGACTTTAAAATAAAGACTGTCAGAAGAGACAATGAAAGATACTACATAATGATCAAGGAGTCATTCCAAGAAGAAGATATAACAATTGTAAATATTTATTCACCCAACATAGAAGCATCTCAACCCATAAGGCAAATGTTAATGACCATTAAAGGGGAAATTGACAGTAACACAATAATAGTTAGGAAGTTTAACACCCCATTCATACCAATGGGCAGATCATCCAGTCAGAAAAGTAATAAGGAAACACAATCTTTAAATGATACATTAGACCAGGTATACTTAATGTATATTTATAGGAAATTCCATCCGAACACAGCAGAACACACTTTCTTCTCAAGTGCACATAGAATATTCTCCAGGATAGATCACATCTTGGGTCACAAATCTAGCCTCAGTAGATTTAAGAAAACTGAAATCGTATCAAGCATCTTTTTGACCACAATGCTATGGGGTTAGAAATCAATTAAAGGAAGAAAATTGTAAAATCAAACAAACAAACAAACAAAAAAAAACCCACAAACACGTAGAAGCTAAACAATATGCTACTAAATAATCAAGAGATCACTAAGGAAATTGAAGAGGAAATAATACATCAAAACAAATGACAATGAAAGCCCAGTGACCCCAAACTTATGGGGTGCAGCAAAGCAGTTCCAAGAAGTAACTTTACATCAGTACAGTTCTACCTCAAAAAAATACAAGAAAAATCTCAAATAAATAACCTAACCTTATACCTAAATAACAACAAACAAAACTCAAAGTTAGTAGAAGGAAAGAAATCACAAAAAACAGAGCAGAAGTAAATGAAAGAGGAACAAAGAAAACAACAGCAAAGATTAATAAAACTAGAAGCTGATTCTTTGAGAAGATGAACAAAATTGATAAAATTTTAGCTAGACTAATCAAGAAAAGGAGAGGATGCAAATCAATAAAAATTAGAAAAAAAAAAAAGGAGACATTACAACTGACAGTGCAGAAACACAAAGGATCTTAAGAGATTACTGCAAGCAACCATATGCCAAGAAAATAGGCAACCTGGACTAAATGGACAAATTCTTAGAAAAGTACAACCTTCCAAGACTGAACAAGGGAGAAATAGATAATATGAACAGACCAAACATAAGTAATGTAGTTGAAACTGTGATTAAAAAGTCTTCCAACAAACAGAAGTCCAGGACCAGATGGCTTCACAGTTGAATTCTATCAAACATTTAGAGAAGAACTAACATCCATCCTTCTCAAACTCTTGCAAAAATTGTGAAGGAAGGAACATTCCCAAGCTCATTCTACAAGGCCACCTTCACCCTAATACCAAAACCAGACAAAGATATCACAAAAAGAGAAAATTATAGACCAATACTACTGATGAACATAGACACAAAATACTAACAAACAGAATCCAACAACATATGAAAATGATCATACACCATGATCAAGTGGGATTTATCCCAGAGATACAAGATTCTTTAATATGTGCAAACCAATCAATGTGGTACACCATATTAACAAACTGAAGAATATAAACTATCTCAATAGATCCAGAAACAGCTTTTGACAAAATTCTACACCAATTTATGATTAAAAAAAAAAACAAAACTCTAGAAAGTGGGCATAGAGAGAACCCACCTCAGCATAATAAAAGCCATGTATGACAAGCATCATTCTCAATGGTGAAAAATTGAAAGCATTTCTTCCAAGATCAGTAACAAAAGAAGAAAGTCCACTGTCACTACTATTGTTCAACATAGTTTTGGCATTCCTGGCCATGGCAATCAGAGAAGAAAAGGGAAAAAAGGAATCCAAACTGGAAAAGAAGTAAAACTGTCACTGTTTGCAGGTGACATGATACTGTATATAGAAAAATCCTAAAAATACCCCCAGAAAGCTGCCAATATTAATCAATGAATTTGGTAAAGTCGCAGAATACAAAATTAATACAAAAAAATCTCTTGCATTCTTATACACCAAAAACAAAAGATCAGAAAGAGAAATTAAGATGACAATCCCATTTATCATTTAACAAAAGAATAAAAACCCAGGAGTGAATTTACCTAAGAAGGCAAAAGACCTGTATTCTGAAAACCATAAGATGCAGATGAAAGAAATCAAAGACATCACAGATGGAGAGATATACCATGTTCTTGGATTAGAAGAATCAATATTGTGAAAATAACTATACTTCTAAAAGCAATCTACAGATTTAATGCAATTCCTATCAAATCACCAATAGCATTCTTCATAGAATTAGGATAAAGAATTTTACAGTATGTGTGGAAACCCAAAAGACCCTGAACTGTCAAAGCAATTTTGAGAAAGAAAAACAGAACTGGAGGAATTCAGCTTCCAAACTTCAAACTATACTATAAAGCTACAGTAATCAAGACAGTATGTTACTGGCACAAAAACAGACATATAGATCAATGGAACAGAGTAGAAAGCCCAAAGATAAACCCATGCACCTACCATCACCTAATCTATGATAAAGAGGCAGGAATATATAATGGAGGAAAGACAGTCTTCAGTAAATTGTCCTGGGAACACTGGAGAATTACAGGTAAAAGAATAAAATTAGAGGGACTTCCTTGGTTGTCCAGTGGTTAGGACTCTGAACTCCCAGAGCAAGGGGCCTGGGTTAGATTACCTGGTCAGGAGACTAGACCCTGCATGCTGCAACCAAGACCCAGCTGAGTGAAAAAAAAAAAAAAAAAAGAATGAATGAAATTAGAACATTCCCTAACACCAACACCATACACAAAATAAACTCAAAATGGATTAAAGAACAAAATTTAGGCTGGACACTATAAAACTCTTGAAAAGTCAAAGTGAGAGTCACTCAGTCATGTCTATTTGTGACCCCATGGACTATACATTCCATGGAATTCTCCAGGGTAGAATACTGGAGTGGGTAGCCATTCCCTTCTGCAGGGGATCTTTCCAACTCAGGTACTGAATCCAGGTCTCCCGCATTGCAGGCAGATTCTTTGTCAGCTGAGCCACCAGGGAAGCCCTTAGAGGAAAGCATAGGTAGAATGCTGTTTGACATAAATTGCAGCAAAATATTTTTGGCCCACTGATAGAGTAGTGAAAATAAAAACAAAAATAAATAAATGGGGCCTAATTAAACTTACAGCCTTTTGCATAGCGAAGGAAACCATAAGCAAGACAAAAAGACAGCCATCAGAATGGAAGAAAATATTTGCAAATGAGGCAATTGACAAGGGATTAATCTCCAAAATATACAAACAGTCCATGCAGCTCAATATCAAAAAACAAACAACCTCCCCCAAAAAAATGGGCAGAAGACCTAAAAATATAAATCTCTTTTTAATATCTTTGCTAAGTCGCTTCAGTCGTGTCCAACTCTGTGTGACCCCATAGATGGCAGCCCACCAGGCTCTACCATCCATAGGATTTTCCAGGCAAGAGTACTGGAGTGGGTTGCCATTGCCTTCTCCTTTTAATATCTTTAATACCTTTAAATTTCTATCTATTAAAATTTTAATGTAATATCTTTAAATATCCAAAGAAGACAAACAGATGCCCAAGTATCACATGAAAAGATACACAACAATGTCATTCATTATTCAGTTCAGTTCAGTTCAGTCACTCAGTCGTGTCTGACTCTTTGCGACCCCATGAATTGCAGCATGCCAGAAATGCAAATAAAAAAACTACAGTGAGATTTCACCTCACACTGGTCAGGATGACCATCACCAACAAAATCTACAAAGAATAAACCCTGAAGACGGTGTGGGAATGTAAATTGATATAGTCACTATGGAGAACAGTATGGAGGTTCCTTAAAAACAAAAACAGGACTACCGTATGACCCAGCAATCCCACTCCTGGGAATATACCTAGAGAAAACCGTAATTCCAAAAGATACATGCACCCCAATGTTTATTAGCAGCACTAATGGAGAGGAATGGATAAAGAAGATACAGCACATATGTATATACAATGGATTATTACTCAGCCATAAGGAATGAAATTGAGCCATTTGCAGAGACATGGATGGACGTAGAGACTGTCACACAGACAGAAGTCAGAAAAAGAAAAAAAAACAAACAGATACCATTTACTAATGCATTCAAATCCTGAAATATGATGCTGTAAAAGTGCTGCACTCAATATGCCAAAAATTTGGAAAACTCAGCAGTGGCCACAGGACTGGAAAAGTCAGTTTTCATTCCAATCCCAAAGAAAGGCAATGCCAAAGAATGCTCAGACTACCGCACAATTGCACTCATCTCACACACTAGTAAAGTAATGCTCAAAATTCTCCAAGCCAGGCTTCAGCAATACATGAACCATGAACTTCCAGATGTTCAAGCTGGTTTTAGAAAAGGCAGAGGAATCAGAGATCAAATTGCCAACATCCACTGGATCATCAAGAAAGCAAGAGAGTTCCAGAAAAACATCTATTTCTGCTTTATTGACTATGCCAAAGACTTTGACTGTGTGGATCACAATAAACTATGGAAAATTCTGAGAGAGATGGGCATACCAGACCACCTGACCCGCCTCTTAGGAAACCTGTATGCAGGTCAGGAAGCAACAGTTAGAACTGGACATGGAACAACAGACCAGTTCCGAATAGGAAAAGGAGTACATCAAGGCTGTATATTGTTACCCCGCTTATTTAACTTCTATGCAGAGTACATCATGAGAAACGCTGGGCTGGAAGAAGCACAAGCTGGAATCAAAATTGCTGGGAGAAATATCAATAACCTCAGATATGCGGATGACACCATCCTTATGGTAGAAAGTGAAGAGGAACTAAAAAGCCTCTTGATGAAAGTGAAAGGAGAGTGAAAAAGTTGGCTTAAAGCTCAACATTCAGAAAACGAAGATCATGGCATCTGGTCCCATCACTTTATGGGAAATAGATGGGGAAACAGTGGAAACAGTGTCAGACTTTATTTTTGGGGGCTCCAAAATCACTTCAGATGGTGACTGCAGCCATGAAATTAAAAGACGCTTACTCCTTGGAAGAAAAGTTATGACCAACCTAGATAGCATATTCAAAAGCAGAGACATTACTTTGCCAACAAAGATCCATCTAGTCAAGGCTATAGTTTTTCAGTGGTCATGTATTGATGTGAGAGTTGGACTGTGAAGAAGGCTGAGTGCCAAAGAATTGATGCTTTTGAACTGTGGTGTTGGAGAAGACTCTTGAGAGTCCCTTGGACTGCAAGGAGATCCAACCAGTTCATTCTGAAGGAGATCAGCCCTGGGATATCTTTGGAGGGAATGATGCTGAAGCTGAAACTCCAGTACTTTGGCCACCTCACGTGAAGAGTTGACTCATTGGAAAAGACTCTGAAGCTGGGAGGGATTGGGGGAAGGAGGAGAAGGGACGACAGAGAATGAGATGGCTTAATGGCATCACTGACTTGACGGACGCAAGTCTGAGTGAACTCCAGGAGTTGGTGATAGACAGGGAGGCCTGGTGTGCTGTGATTCATGGGGTCACAAAAGGTCGGACACAACTGAGCGACTGAACTGAACTGATAAGTGGAATTTAGAAAATGGTACAGATGAACCTATTTGCAAAGTAGAAATAGAGATACAGATATAGAGAGCAAATGTATGGACACTAAGCAGGGAAAGGGGGAGTGGGATGAACTGGGAGATTGGGATAGACATATATGGGCTTCCCTGGGTAGCTCAGGTGGTAAAGAACCCACTTGCAATGCAGGAGATCCCAGTTCTATTCCAGGGTCGGGAAGTTCCCCTGGAGAAGGGATAGGCTACCCACTCCAGTATTCTTTGGGCTTCCCTGGTGGCTCAGACAGTAAAGAATCCTCCTGCATTGCGGGAGACCTGGGTCAAGCATATCCTCTGGAGAAGGGAATGGCAATCCACTCCAGTATTTTTGCCTGGAGAATTCCACGGACAGAGGACCCTGGCAGGCTACAGTTCATGGGGTTGCAAAGAGTCAGACACGACTGAGCAACTAACACTTTTCACTTTCATATATACACATAATTGAATCTCTTTGCTGTACAGCAGAAACTAACACAAGATTGCAAAGCAACTATACTCCGAACTTTTTTGAAAAGTCATTCATTTTATCAACATTTATTTAGCGCTTACCCTCTACCAGGCACTGTTTTGTTTTCTTTTTTTTAGAAGTGGCAAGGTTATATTTTATTTTCCAAAATGACCTCACGGGCCTTCTTTTCAGGAACCCAGTTTTAAGCAGTTGTATAATTATTTATTTTGGTTAATTTTTATTGGAGTATAGCTAATTTACAATGCCCTGTTAGCTTCTGTGCATAGTAAAGTGGATCAGTGTACATTTATCCACTCGTTTTTAGATTATATTCCCATATAGGTGATTATAGAGTATTGAGTAGAGTTCCCCATGCTATGCAGGAGGTTCTTATTAGTTGTCCGTTTTATAGATAGTAATACTAGGCATTGTTCTTAAAAAAGGAACTAAAGAGACAGAATTGCTACCTTGTAGGAGCCTGCATCCTAGGCGACAGATAGATGTTGACGCACAGAGTATCCTGAAATGAGGTGATGGTGAGGGCATGGAGAAAAAAATAAACAGAGAGTGGGGTGCTGGATGGGGGTATAGGTTTAGCTGCAGTGGTTGAGAAAGGCCTCACTAAGAAGGTGATTATCTGAGTGAATGCTGAAGGGATGAAGAGGGAGTTAGACGATACGTCGGGACAGTGTGTCCCAGGCTGAGGGAACAACCTGTCCAAAATCTGTGGGCAGGAGGTAGAACATGGGCAGCAGGGAAGGGAAGCGAGGCAGGCAGGAGGTGTTGTGGGAGATGAGCTCAGAGAGGGGATCAGGGCCAGATCAGAGAGCCCCGTGGCCCCGTGTGAGGACTTCGGCTTCTGTTCTGATAAGAGAAGCCTTAGAAAGTTCCTGGCAGAGTGCAGTATGCTTTCAGACTTCAGTCAGAACAAGGCCTTTGGGCCCTCAGCCCTGGCTGGGGCGGGGGGGTGGTGTGATCTGAGACCCACTGCTCAGGGAGGCTCACGGGGGCCCAGGACCCAAAGGCTGGCCGTCCACATCTGATGGGGTTGGGGCTCCCCCATCAGCACACCCTGTCCTGAAGCCCTCTAGCTCCTCCCTCCTGTCTACTCCCTCAACACTCATTCTGCCTCCTCTCTTTCTTATCTAATCTCAGGGGGAAGAACAACTGGTTCTGTGCACTCCTTTGCATCAACATGTTCTAGGTCAGATGTTTCTGGGAACCTCTGTTTCTGCCTTAGTGTGGACCAGCGGAGGGAACGTGGTACCCACCGGGCCCCAGGGGAAGGAAGGAGGCAGAGAGGTAGGCACCAGATTTTCATCAGAGATACAGCAGTGCCTCAAGAAAGCCCCAACCCACTCCGTCTCCCCAGTCTTCTAGTCCTCCTTACCCACGACTCCAAGAAGCATTGATTATTGACCTCCATCACTATGACAAAGCTCAGGCTCAGAGAGGTTTGATCCCTGGGTTGGGAAGATCCCCTGGAGAAAGGCATGGCAACCCACTCCAGTATTCTTGCCTGGAGACTCCCTTGGTTAGAGGAGCTTGGTGGGCTGCAGTCCATAGGGTTGCACAGAGTTGCACACGACTGAAGTGACTTAGCATGCACGCAGGCTCAGAGAGGTGGGGGCCTAGCCCAAGGTCATTCAGGTCATAAGCAGAAGATGCAGAATTTGAACCCAGATCTGTTTAAATGCGAAGTTTGGGGTTTCGCACATCCTGTGGTTCCTCACTGTCAGATACAGAGGGTCCTGAGGGTCTACAAAGAGCTAGAAGCCTTTTCCCCAAAAAGACAAACACACACACACACACACACACACACACACACACACACACACAACATTGCCTGTGACTTCAGGGGATTCCCAGAGACTAGTTAAGAACACCCATACCATCCTTGGGCTGTCTCTCTGAAAGGCACCCAGTGGGCTGGGCCCTCCTTGTAATGCAAAGCCCTTGGCCCCCAGAGCATCATAAAGATCTCTAGAGTTCCTAGCCAGCAACCACATCCCCTGCCCCCACGCAGCCAGAGCAAGAGGAGAGCCCTCCAGCTGATGCAGAAAACATTTTAGCCTCACACACAGACACACACACACACACACACACGGAAGGAACAGATATTTCCAGTCAACAAACTGGGCAAAATTGAAACTTTATTTTTCTGTAACTCCATGAATTTTTAAAATCTCTTCCCACTTCCTCCTATGACAGAATAATTAATGTATCCATTCCACACACAAAAAAAACTGTCATTTTCCGGTTAAAACTAAGTCGAGTCCCAGCAGTTCCACTTCTAGGATTTATCTTAGCGCTAGACCAACTCCGAGTGTGTATGGTGCAGAAATAAGATTGTTTCAGCAAAAGACTGAAAACAACCTCGATGTTCATTGCACAGGACAGATTAAATGCATCCCGGCCAGACCATCCATGGAATACTGTACATCCCAACAAAAGAACTAAGAAGCCCTCAATACAATAGGAAAGGTTTTCCAGAGAACATTGTCAAGTATAAGAAACAAGATACAAAACTGTATAGTGTTATCATTTGTAAATGTCTAGGAATACTTCTGCACATGTGTGTGCTCAGTTGCTTCAGTCATGACTCTTTGTGACCCCATGGACTGCAGCCCACCAGGCTCCTCTGTCTATGGGATTCTCCAGGCAAGAATACTGCAGTGGGTTGCCATGCCCTCCTCCAAGGGATCTTCCCAACCCAGAGATCGAACCTGCATCTCCTGCATTTCAGACAGATTCTTTACCTCTGCGCCACAGATGAAGCCCCTAGGATACTTCTAGAATGATGCAAAGCAAGTTTTAACAGTGGTGGCTCTGGGAGAAGAAATGGGTGAGCAAAGGAGGGAGAAGGATGGAAGGAAACTTCATGCTTTTCACTGTGAAGTTTTCTGTGCCTCTTTTAAGAAAAGAATTTATTGAGAAAAATTCACGTAGCATTACCATTTTAAAGTGCACAATTCTGTGTCATAGTGTGCTTCACCATGGTGCACATTCACCATTCTGTGTAGCCAGCACCTCTATTTCGAAAACATTCCATCACCTCGAAAAGGAAACTTTGTGCCCATTAAGCAATCAACTCCCTTTGTACGTTTTATTTTCCTGCTTTATCAGTGAAGGTCCCCATAAGAAAGAGATGGCCCACTCAGAAGGGCAGTTAGAGAGGGGGAGGAAGGGTAAAGGGGGCCACAAAGGATGGGGAAAGCCACAGCAGGGAGTTGGACCACTCCTGAGGTCCCGAGCCGTCTGGGCAGGAGGTCAGACAGGACCTTCAGCTGCCAGGACCAAGAGGAAGCTGCTGCCAGAACTGCAGCCAGCGGGGAGAGAGCGAGAGGAATCAAATTCCCAACCTCTTTCCATCAGCCCTCCGTTCCGCTGCTGTCTGTATTGGCCTAACTCGACCTGAGGCCAGGGGCCTCGGAGATCCCTGTACAGGTCAGCTCCCGGGGGACTGAGCCCATGGAGAGGGAATCGAGTGGCAGAGGCCGACTAACCAACACGTGGTTATAGACACTTTTTCAAGTGAGGTTAGGTAACTGTTTTTAAAGCTCAGCAAAATCAGACTTTGCTGCTCCCTGTCCCACCCCCTCCTGTATGAGATCTGTGGTCCTGGGCCTCAGGTGGGGTCAACTCTTCCTGCCGGGCCCACTGAGTACCCATCCCCCATCAGCCTCTGCGGCCAGTGTGCTGACCCTGCCCTCTGCTCACATGGACCCTTGCTCCACTGCTGCACTGAGGGGGCCGCCCAGGCCCTCTTGGCTCTGGTGCCCTGGGACCATCTCCTCTTGTGTGGCCGCATGCTCTAGGGCCTTGTCACTTTCTTGGGAAGCCTCAGGCCCTACTAACTTCTTCCCTTCTTACTGCTCAGGAAATGTACCCTAGGGAGCTCCTCTCTGAGCCCCACTCAGGGTCTGGCTTCCTTTTGAAGTTTCTTCCCTTCTCAGCTCTCAAAATCCCTAAGAATCTGAGGGATGGGGTTGGGGGAGGGAGAATTTGTTCTGCCACATTGCACATCTCTCCAAACCTTTTCAGGCTTTCATCTTAACCAAAGATTTTGAGCTTAAGAATTAGATGTCTTTTTCTCTGATTCAGTATCCCCTTGCGGCAGGTGGGAGGTGAGGGGAGCAGGGAGGGGCTCACCACTTAGCACTCACAATGATGTCCCTCTCGGTATACCCAGTAAGCCCATGAGCATGACTCGGCCCATCACCTTCTCATGTCCAGCTGGAGCTGGCAGCCACCTTGGCCAGCCTCCAAGCCATCACCCTTGTGATCCAAACAGTCAATTTGAGGCCCAGAGGGACAGAGGCCTGCCCAAGGTCACAGGGAGGAGGCGAGTGGAAGATTCAGGCCTCAAAGCCAGACTTCAGGCCTCCTGTCTACTGTGCCTTCAATGTATCGGGAGACAGCACCTTGGGGTCCACACCCTGAATTTTCATGAATGCTGACAAACTCTTTCTCAGCCACCTGCATCCACCAGTTAAGACAGTATTATCTGTGACCCAGCTGAACCTACTAACCACTTTTGGGGACATCTCTGCAGGAATCTCCACCAATGCCTCCTGTAGACAGTTTATATTCAGCAGACTCATGTTCCCCAGGAGTCATGCCCACCCACAGCCTCGGAATGTGACCTTATTTGAAAATAAGGTCTTTAGAGATGTAATTTTTTAGATGATGTCATATTGGATGAAGATGGGTCCTAGTCCGATGACTATCGTCCTTAAGGGATAGAGGGGCAAAGACACAGAGGGGGAAGACAGTCATGTGAAGACTCAGGCAGAGATTGGACAGATGCAGCTATGAGCCAAGGAACCTCAAGGATTGCTGAGAGCCACCAGAAGCCGGAAGAGAAAAAG
This sequence comes from Nanger dama, assembly GCA_917880005.1. Lineage (NCBI taxonomy): Eukaryota > Metazoa > Chordata > Mammalia > Artiodactyla > Bovidae > Nanger > Nanger dama. The sequence goes on along the minus strand of CAKJTW010000110.1, from coordinate 119,935 downwards.
AAAGATTCTTTCCCTGAAGCCTGTAGAGCAAGGTCTGGCTGACACCTTGGTTTCAGACTTCTGACCTCCAGAACTGTGAGAGAATACATTTCTCTTTTAAGCCACCCAGTTCATGGTACTTTGTTCTGGCAAGGACTGCCCAAGGGAGGAGATTCCTGGTGTTCCGAGAAAGCCCTCAGTTTGCCCTGCTGTACGTGAAGTTCCCACATCAGTTTACAGATGCCTGCAAGCCCACCATCAACAGCCTGCTTTCCTTTAACTGGAGGAGCAGATCCGCCTTCTACCAGGTGGCCCTGGTGGTCACGCTCCTGAGTCCCTCATTATATCTGCTTCCGTGCAAACGCTCCTGCCACCTCTACTGTAGTCCTCAGCGTTGGCAATGTCTCTCTCTTTCCCCCAGACTGGGGCTCCTTGAGGGCAGGAGCCGCGGGTCCTGCTCAGAGCTCCAGCCTTCAGCACAGAGCCTGGGGAGGCGGGGTTGAGAGGGGTAAAACCCCTTCCTGGGTGCTGTGTTGACAGTGAGGCAGGTTTGCAGGGTGAGGTTAGCAGCTACTGCAGGATCTGAATCCAGACTGGTGCTGAGAACCCTCTGTGCTCTGACATGGCCTCTTAAAGCCAGTGAGGAGGTTTTCTGGGGACCCAGAAGCCCTGAGCCCATTGGCCAGACTTCCTGGGAGAACCAGAGCAGATTTGCATGAAAAAGAACACTGGCTTCATTGAAATTCTTCTCGTCTTGAGTGAAAACAAAGCCACAAAGAAAAGGAAAGTTTTAATCTTGAGCAATTTCACCGTTGAGGAGTGTTTTGAGTTTCTAAAAATGGAGAGGAAATGGCTCTCTTTGGGCCACTCCGGTCACCGCCTCCCCGGCCCCAGGCCCGCCCCCTGCCCTGTCAAGGCCAACCCCCATGCTGAGGGAGACCGCTCTCTCTGGCAGATGCCCGAGGCTGGTGCCACACAGTTCTGGAGCTGGACGCAGCTGTCCCCCTAGAACCCCAGCATGCCGGACAGCAGAGCAGCCCCCGCAGGAGAGCCTGCTGGATGCAAGCCTGGGAACCACCCAAGAAAACTTGGGAACCAGGTAAGCCGGAGGTTGGGTCTCTGCCCACTGAGCCCATGGCCAAGTTCTGGACTTGACTCTGCTGTGTGACCCTGAGCAGGCTGCTTCACTCTCTGAGCCTAGGAAACAAAAGAAAGGGGCTGGATGATCGCTAAATGGGGTAAGCTCTGGAGTGGGACATGTGTACTCCCTGCGTGGCCCAGAGGGGCTCGACCGAAGAATGAGGGCATGAGTAGGGGGCTGCAGTTGGATGGAGGAAGAAGAAGTTAGCACACAATAAGAGTGTTTCCCTGTCTTCTCAAGGGGGAACCTTGGCATGTGGGGTCAATGTCAGACAAGGACAGGGAAAAGCCAAAGTGTCCAGCTCCAGCTTGCTGTGTGACCTTGGTGGGTCCCTGCCCCTCTCTGGGCTGCAGCTTCCCTGTCTGGACATGAATGCAGGAGGTGACGTTTCCCCAGAGCCCTACTGCTGTATATGTTCTACTAACCTGGGTTTCCCTGGTGGCTCAGTTGGTAAAGAATCCACCTGCAATGTGGGAGACCTGGGTTCAGTCTCTGGGTTGGGAAGATCCCCTGGTGGAGGGCATAGCAACCCACTCCAGTATTCTTGCCTGGAGAATCCCCATGGGCAGAGGACCCTGGCGGGCCCACCCCAATGGGGTCACAAAGAATCAGAAATGACTCACCAACTGAGCGCAACCTGTGATCCAGAGGAAGCATATTCAATTTGTCAGTCATCACCAGTGCCCACTCTGGCCTAGGCCCTCCCCATTCAAGGATGGGGGATCCTGAGAAGTTGGGACCCAGTCCTGGCCCCAGGATTCCCCAACAAGAGGACAGGGATAAGGCAGACACACAGACCTCCAGATGCCTGTGATCTGTGCCCAGGAGGGGTACAGGCCCAGAGGAGGCGAGAGGGGCTTCTAACAGTGGACTATTTTGTTTGTCCTGGGTGGGGGCACGGTGCTGCACTGGGTCTTAGTTGTGGCATGCGGGATCTGTAGTTGCAGAGTGGGAACTCTTAGTTGCAGCATGTGGGATCTAGTTCCCTGACCAGGAGTTGAACTCAGGCCCCCTGCTTTGGGAGCGTGGAGTCTTAGCTACTGGACCATCAGGAAAGTCCCGAACATCAGACAGGCCTTGGATGGCCAGGAGGGCACTGACATTCAGAGAGGAAGAGCCGTGTGGCCAGAGGGAACAGCATTGGGATGGTGAGAAGATGCGAAGAAAGATGGAGAACTCAGGGAGGGGCGAGGTCTGGCTGGCTGCAGTGTGCAGTGCAGAAGGGGAGAAGGACAAGGGAGAAATGCCAGGGGCTGAGCCCTCTGGGGAGAAGGTGCCAGTGTTTGAGATACAGAGTGAATGGCCATTGTTCTCATGGGAGTTATGAGGAAGGAAAGATGGAGCAAATGAAAGAAATGTCAATGTGACGGACAGACAGAGGACCCCCTCATCCCCACCCCGAGGCTGAGGGTCTGGGCCCTGCCCTGGGTCTCCGAGAGGGCCAGAGTGGGCTCCTTTCCTCGCAGAAGCAGAGGCACCTTACCTGCAAAGCCTCCAAGAGCTTGAGGTCCAGCCCCCTCCCTGGACGTGGGCCACACGCAAAGGGTCAATAGGATTCAAGGGGCTGGCTGGAGCTCCCTCACCCTGGGGAATGGGCTCACAGAGGCGGGGGCCTCTTTTGCAGACTCTATGAAAGGAGGGCAGAGCCGGGAATGGTAGGTATATGAGGGGAGCCTATGAGGGAAGAGAGGGCAGAAAACTCAGAAGGTCAGTCCCCCTCTTTTCTTGCTTAGCAACTTTGGGTAAGTTGTTCAGCTTCTTTGAGTCTCATTATCACTCTCTGTTCAAAGGAAGACAAAAGCCTGACCTCTGTTGACCTTGCAGAAAACCTGTGCAGAGTCTATCAGCTGGTGTGTATAAAATGCTTCCAAAGGCACAAGGGCCACTCCCCACAGGCACAGTGAACCTCCTAGGCCTTGCAGAATAGCTACGAGGAAGGAGCTTTGAACCCTTGTTTAACATGTTCTAAAGTCAGAAGCCATTACCACGGCTGTGATGCTCCTTGTTCCTCCAGGCCGGCCCCAGGAGCACGGGGCTCCATCTCAGGCTTGCCCATCTCCCCTGGCCTTGTGGCCCCTGGCAGGCTGCTGCTTCTGGGGGAGGGTGGGTCTGCACTCCTCCAATAGTCTGGGAGAGTCCTTATCTTTCCTCTCTCCTCTTCCCAGGGTTTTGGAAGGAAGGTCGGAGATCGGGGAGCTGGAGACTGAGAGCAGAGGAGGGTTTGCATGCCAGGCTCACCCAAATGAGTTTCCTTTTTTATCACACCACTTGCAGGGCTAGAGGGAAGGACCACTTGCAGGGCTAGAGGGAAGGAGCCTCTGCAGGGCTGGAGCTGGGGCGAGTCTGATGCTGACCTGGCAGCTTGTGCTCTGTGTCCTTTGAGGCCACAGTTGTAGACTGTGTCATCCATCAGGGGTACCCATCGGATATGTCCAGAGTCTTGTTAAACTCTTGGTCCAGTAGCGACACCAGCCTTCCTGAGCTGGAAGAAGCCCAAGTTGGAGGAAGGACTTTAAAAGAACCAGAGAAGGGAACAGTTCATCCTGGTTTTGAAGGGCCGTGGATGCCCTGGTGGCAGGCAGGGGCATTCTGTGGACAGAAGGTGTGGTTGTGGAAGAGTTAAGGTGGCCATCAGACCAGTTAGATTGGGCCAGACTAACTGCTAGGTCTGGATAGGCCGGTGTGGCCAGACTAGGGGCCGCCAGAGTCAGAGGAAGAGGCAAAGAGGAGACTTGGGAGGCATGCATGCAGCAGAAGCAGAAGAGGAGCCTCGTTTGTGGAGGTGGCTCTGGCAGCTGTGGATGCAGGCTGGAGTTGGGTGGGCTGGAGGCAGACGCCAGAGGAAGGGAACCTGCAGAGTTGAGTGTGGCCCAGGGGAAGACAGTGAACTCTGAACTGACTGTACTCCTGGCCTCCCAGCCGCCTTTCCCAGCTCTACCTGCTCAAAGACTGGGTGCAGAGAGGAGACCCCTTGGAGTCAGGAGTGTGGGGCAGGCACAGGAGGCTGCTGCAAGCCTGGTGAGGAAGGCTGCTCTCACTGCTAAAGCTTCCTGTGGATGGTAGGGAGTGAGCTCCCCATCTCTGGGGTATGCAAATCTGGGAGAAACAAACAATCACAGTGCAAATACTATGGAAATTATTCAGGCATCCTTGAGAATATGGAATATCCAGGGCCTTCCAGTTTTCCCAACGTCCTTCCCCTTACTTTCCCATGATACAAAAAATGGTTATTCTAGTAGAATTACTGTCTTTCTCATATTTTGGATTCTTTGCTATTTATTGGTTTGCATACGTGTACATTCATCTATTGAAGGTTACTTCTTGTTGGGACTTCCCTGGTGGTCCAGTGGTTAAGACTCTGTGCTTCCAATGCAAGGTGTGCAGGTTTGATCACTGGCTGAGGAACTAAGATGCCACATGCTTCCTGGTATGGCCAAAATTTTTTTAAATAAATAAATAATAGCAGTGTAGTCTTCAAACTCAAAAATAAATAATATTTATTGTTGAATAAATATTGTCCCAGAGGACATGGGAGTATATTATAAGTGCCACTGGGAGACAAGGTCAAGAGTCCTAGGATAAAGGGCAGAGCACATCCCAGAAATCAGAGTCCCTGGGGCAAAATAACCCCGTCCAAGACATCCAAATACAGATCTGGATGCCTTCAGGATCCAGGTCAACCCACGCCAGTGCTGAGTTTTCTACCCAGGCTGGCCTGAAGTCAGAAAACTGAACCAGAAACTGACTCACTCTGTCCCCAGGCAAGTTCCCTATTGACAGCCTCTCAGGCCAGTGAAGTTTTTCTTTAGGTCACTGAGTCTAACCCAACATTCACATATTATCAACCTACCCTGACTTGAATACTTCCAGGGACGAGGAACTCACTCACTTAACTCTTTGTCAATGCAAAAGACAGGGACAGTGGTGGGAGAAAGTCCTGTATCACATTTGGTTCTATGCGTGCCCCCTGGGTCCTGGCTCTATAGCCCTCCTCCACAAGCATCCCTGGTTCCTTGTGAAGGAGCCTGTGAGGAGCATTTGAAGTCAGGGCTAGGAAGGTACTTTGGAAATTGCAAAGGTTGTGACCATGTGAAGGACATCTAGGACCTAGCATGGACTCTAGCCCCAAGAAGCTGTAACGTAAGAATTTACATCTGCAAAATGTAATGGGTTGTGTTTTTTATTAATGGAAGCAAATTTTTCACTAGATGGCTTTTGACAAAAAGTATATACCCATGTAATCAACAACTCAAGAGAAATATAGAATATTTTCATCACTCCAAAATGTTCTCTGTGCTTCCTTCTAGTCAACTCTTACCCCCACTCATCCTTAAATAACTAGATTTGGAAAGCCACTGTTCTGTCTGCTCTTGAACATCATACGAATGGAACCCACTGTATGTGCTTTGCTATGCCTGATTCCTTTCACTAATCACAGTGTCTACAAGATTCCTCCACACTGTGAAGTGTTTCAGTAGTAATGTTGTTTTCTACTGTTGGGTAGAATGCCATCATGTGGCTATACCACAATTTGTTTATCCGTTCTCTTGTTGAGGGGATTTGGGTTGTTTCCGGTTTGGAGATTTTATGAATAAAGCTACTGCAAACACTCTTGTATAAGGTTTTTTGTGGACATACATACTGATTTCCTTGGAGAAGTCTCTAAGTTGTTGTATCAAAAGATCAATTCAATTCTGTCGCTCGGTCATGTCCAACTCTTTGTAACCCCATGGACTGCAGCACGCCAGGTTTCCCTGTCTATCACCAACTCCCAAAACTTGCTTAAACTCAAGTCCATCACATCAGTGATGCCATCCAACCATCTCATCCTCTGTCATCCCCTTCTCCTCCTGCCTTCAATCTTTCCCAGCATCAGGGTCTTTTCTAATGAGTCAGTTCTTCACATCAGGTGACCAAAGTATTGGAGTTCCAGCTTCAGCATCAGTCCTTCCAATGAATATTCAGGACTGATTGGATCTCTTGCAGTCCACAGGACTCTCAGGAGTCTTCTTCAACACCACAGTTCAAAGCATCAATTCTTTGGAGCTCAGCTCTCTTTATAGTCCAGCTTTCACATCCATACATGACCACTGGAAAAACCATAGCTTTGACTAGATGGACTTTTGTTGGCAAAGTAACATCTCTGCTTTTTAATATACTGTCTAGGTTGGTCATAGCTTTTCTTCCAAGGGGCAAGCATCTTTTAATTTCATCGCTGCAGTCACCATCTGCAGTGATTTTGGAGCCCCTCAAAATAAAGTCTGTCACTGTTTCCCTTGTTTCCCCATCTATTTGCCATGAAGTGATGGGATGAGATGCCATGAGTTTAGTTTTCTGAAGGTTGAGTTTTAAGCCAACTTTTTTCACTCTCCTCTTTCACTTTCATCAAGAGGCTCTTTAGTTCTTCTTCACTTTCTGCCATTAGAGTGGTGTCATCTGCATATCTAAGGTTATTGATATCTCTCCCAGTAATCTTGATTCCAGCTTGTGCTTCATCCAGCCCAGCATTTCACATGATATACTCTGCATATAAGGTAAATAAGCAGGGTGACAGTTCACAATCTTGATGTACTTCTTTACCTATTTGGAACCAGGCTGTTGTTCCATGTCAGTCAAAAGATAGGTATACATATAAGGGGATTAAACAACTCAGTCCTAAAGGAAATCATTCCTGAATATTCATTATAAGAACTGATGCTGAAGCTGAAGCTCCACTACCTTGGTCATCTGATGTGAAGAGCCAAGTCATTGGGAAAGACCCTGATGCTGGGAAACATTGAAGGCAAAAGGAGAAGGGGCTGCAGAGGATGAGATGGTCAGATAGTATCACCGACTCAATGGACATGAATTTGAGCAAATTCCAGGAGATAGGGAAGGACAGGGGAAGCCTGCCGTGCTGCAGTCCTTGGGGTCGCAAAGAGATGGACATGACTTAGCGACTGAACAACCAGTACATGTATAAGGAAGCCACCAGAGGTTTTCCAAACTGCTCCTAGAATCCCCACAAGAAGTTTCTGTTGCTCCTCATCTTTGTCATCATTATCTATTGTTACTCTTTTTCAATTAATTTAAATTTCCCTGATAATGATGTTGAACATATTTTCATGTGCCTGTTGGCCATCTCTGCATCTTCTTTTGTGAAGTATCTATCCAAAACTTTAGCCCAATTTGTAATTGGGCTTTATTATTAAACCTTTTATAATTGATTTGTAGACATTTCTCCATAAATTCTTGATATCAGTCTCTCTATGAACACATAGAACTCTTTCTCTATATGTTCTATGAGAAGCTTTATGGTTTTAGTTTTTATATTTAGGCCCATGATCCATCTCAAATTCATATTTTCCTTTTTCTCACATATTTATCCAGTTCTTCAAATGCCCTTTGTTGAAAATGATTTTTTTTTCTGTATTAAATTGTTATGGCCCCTTTGTTTAAAAAAAAAAAAAAGTCAGCTGGCTACATGTATGAGTCTATTTCTGGATTTACTTCCACTAAACTGTTTTCCTATCTTTATGTCAATACCACACTGTCTTCATTACTATAGCTTTATACTAGCTCTTGTATCAGGTAATGTTTGTCTTTCAACTTTGTTCCTTTTGTTTTATAAACAAGATTGTTTTGGCTATCCTGAATGCAGCAGACAGCCTCTAAGATGTTCCACTGACTCTTGCCTTTTGGATTCTTGTGTAATTCCATATCCTTGAATGGGGACCAACCTCCTAACTTATTTCTAAGAAGCAGAATATGGCAAAAGTGATGGGATTTCACTTCAGAGGTATGGTTATAAAAAGACCATGATTTCATTTTTACTGCTTTCTCTCATTTTCTCACATCAACAACCTGCAAGAAACTGACTTCTGCCCACAACCCCACGAGTTAAACCTTCTGCTGAGACTGACAGTTTGATGGCAACGTTATGAGAGATTTTGAGCCAAGGGCACTCAGCTAAACCTAGATTCTTGACCCACAGAAACTGTAAGATAATAAATGCCTATTGTTTGAAAGTCACTACACTTGGGGATGCTTGTTATAGTATAATGGGTTAATAACACAATAGCACCTTTGTGTTTTTTGTTTGTTTGCTTGTTTAATATTTATTTTTGTCTATTTATTTGGCTGCACCAGAGCTTAGTTGTGGCAGGCAGGATCTTTAGTTGTGTCGTTCGAACTCTTAGTTTTGAAACAGAGCTGGACTGTACAGTCCTTGCCCCCACCTCCCGTCCCCCTATCACGTTCTTTGCCTTCCTTTTGCCTGTGGAAAACTTTTGTCAAAGAATAAGTTTAATCAGAGAAGTGAGAATTACTGAAACAAAGGAAAACAGTCTAAGGAGACTAAATAATAATAATGTAATTATTAAGTCAAGGACCTTTAGTTCTTTCTCAAGGGCTGTAGATAATATTCTGAGCCATATTGAGTGAACTGTCTTATAGATACCGAAACACCAGGTGGCAAAGTTAACTGCACGATGACCAGACTGAGCCCGGGACTTGAGCTGCCGCAATTCTGAAAACTGACCACAATAAAAAAGAGAACAAGTGCACCCCAGAAATGAAGACTAACCTTACCTAAAACAACCAAGATGACGCTAGTCAGACCGCTGATAACTGATTGAAGATGACTGTTAGAGACGACTATGTTGTCTCTGCATGTAACAACATCCCCTACTCTGTCTATAAATGCTCTCACCCCATGCTTGTCAGGGGAAGGAGTCAGCCTTTGGACAGATATCCACCACCCTCCCCCACGATTGCCAGCACCTGAAATAAAGCAAACTTTCCTTTCCACCAATCTGGCCTGCTTATTGGCTTTTGAGGGGCAAGCATCTGGACCCTATCCCTTCCCTGCCCCCACTGATTTCCATCATAGCTTCAGCATGTGGGGTCTAGTTCACTGATCAGGAATCAAATCTGGGACCCCTTCGTTGGGAGTGTAGAGTCAGCCACTGGGGCACCAGGAAGTCGACACAAAAGCTCTTTTGTATTCTCATGCAAAATTTAGAATTATCTAATTATGGGACTTTCCTGGTGGTTCAGAGATAATGAATCTGCCTGCCAATGCAGGAGACTCAGGTTCAATCCTTTGTTCGGGAAGATCCCCTGGAGAAGGAAATGGCAACCTACTCCAGTATTCTTGCCTGGGAAATCCCATGTACAGAGAAGCCTAGCCAGTTATAGTCCATAGGGCTGCAAAAAGTCAGACAAGAATTAGCAACTAAACAAGTCAGTCTCAACAAAAAAGACTGTTGGAATTTTGACTAAGAACAAATTGAATCTATGTTTCAAACTGGGGAGAATTTCCTGACCAACCAACATGGAATGTATTTCCAATTATTTAGATCTTTGATTTCTCTCAGCTATGAATTGTAGTTTTCAGTGTAGATGCCTTACACACTTTTTTCCTAAACCTGTTGTTTAGAATTGTATGGGTTTTTAATACTATGTAAATTATATTTTGTAATTAATTTTCTAATCATTTGTTGTTTGTATAGAAACACAATTGATTTTTAAAAAATATTGACCTTGAATCTTGTGGTCTTACTTAATTACATTTGTTAGTTCTAGTGCTTTTTGGTAGATTCCTTTGGATTTTTATGCACACAAATTTGTCATCTATTTAAACAGATAGCTTTATTTCTTCTACTTGCCTCCAATCATTTCACTTTTTAATTTGTCTTGCCTTGTGCACTGACTAGGACCTCCAATATAATGCTGAATAGAGACAATAAGAGCGGATATCCTTGCCTTGTTTCTAATATATTTAGCATTTCCAGTGATCTTTATTCCCTCCTGTAGATCTGTTGCAGGAAGGGGGATCCCTTCCAGGGCCTGAAACTGGGCTCTTGTCTAACACTAGGAAATGAATTGTCCAAGGAGACACATGAGCTGACAAAGCAAGAGATTTTATTGGGAAAGGGCACCGGGAGGAGACCAGCAGGGTAAGGGAATCCAGGAGAACTGCTCTGTCACATGGCTTGCAGTCTTGGGTTTTATGGTGATGGGATTAGTTTCTGGGTTGCCTTTAGCCAATCATTCTGACTCAGAGTCCTTCCTGGTGGTGCACGCCTTGTTCAGCCAACATGGATGCCAGAGAGAAGGATTCTGGGAGGTGATCAGACATGTGATGTCTCCTTTTGACCTTTCCTAAACTCTTCTGGTTGGTGGAGGCTTATTAGTTCCGTGTTCCTTACCAGGACCTCTTATCCTAAAACAACTCATGCAAATAGTTGCTATGGTGCCTGGCCAGGGTGGGCGGTTTCAATCAGTGTGCTTCCCCTAGCAGATCTATGTTTTCATCTGGTGTAATTCCCATTATAAACATGAATAAACATTGTTCCCTGAATAAACTCTTGTAGCATTTCTTGTAGTGAAAATGTTGTGGTTATTCTTGCTGCTTAAAAGTCACTCAAAACTGTGGTGCTTTGAGCCAACACCAATTCCTTATTCTCTCTCATGGTTTCTATGGGTCAGTAACTCAGGAGCAACTTAGTTAAGTGATTCTAGCTCAGGGTCTCTCATGAGGTTACACTCAAGATGTCAGCCAGGGTAACATCATCTGGATGGAAGATCCTCCTTCAAGCTTATTTATAAGGTTGTTGGCAGACCTCTGTTCTTCACTGGCTGGGTTAGTTTCTTGTTGCCACCAACAAATCACCATAAGTGTAGTGGTTTAAAACAGAATAAATTTATTTTTTCATAATTCTAGAGGGCAGAAGTTGAAATAAGTTTCATGGGGCTAAAATCAAGGTGTCAGCAGGGTTGTGCTCCCTTCAGAGGCTGTAGGGGAGAATCTCCTCTTCTTTGCCTCTTTCCTTTTCCTCTTCTTTCCTCTACCAGCATCTACCCTTGGCTTGAGGTTATACCTCTCCAGTCTCTGCTCTGTGCTCACATTGCCTTCTTCTCTTTTGTGTGTGTGTCAAATCTCCCTCTTGTGATACATGGGACTGTAATCCAGTTCAGTTCAGTTCAGTTGCTCAGTCGTGTCTGACTCATTGTGACCCCATGGACTGCAGCACACCAGGCTTCCCTGTCCATCACCAACTCCCGGAGCTTACTCAAACTCATATCTATCGTGTCGGTGATGCTATCCAACCATCTCATCCTCTGTTGTCCCTTCTCCTCCTGCCCCCAGTCCCTCTCAGCATCAGGGTCTTTTCCAATGACTCAGTTCTTCACAGCAGGTGGCCAAAGTATTGGTGTTTCAGCTTCAGCATCAGTCCTTCCAATGAATATTCAGGACTGATTTCCTTTAGGATTGACTTGTTGGATCTCCTTGCTGTCCAAGGGACTCTCAAGAGTCTTCTCCAACACCACAGTTCAAAAGCATCAGTTCTTTAGCACTCAGTTTTCTTTATACTCCAACTCTCACATTCATACATGACTACTAGAAAAACCATAGCTTTGACTAGATAGACCTTTGTTGGCAAAACAATGTCTCTGCTTTTTAATATGCTGTCTATGTTGGTTATAGCTTTTCTTCCAAGAGGCAAGTATCTTTTAATTTCATGGATGCAGTCACCATCTGCTGTAATTTTGGAGACCAAAAAAATAAAGTCTGTCACTGTTTCCACTGTTTCCCCATCCATTTGCCATGAAGTGATGGGACTGGATGCCATGAACTTAGTTTTCTGAATGTTGAGCTTTAAGCCAACTTCTTCACTCTCCTCTTTTACTTTCAACAAGAGGCTCTTTAGTTCCTCTTTGCTTTCTGCCATAACGGTGGTATCATCTGCATGTCTGAGGTTATTGATATTTCTCCCAGCAATCTTGATTCTAGCTTGTGCTTCATCCAGCCTGGCATTTCACATAATGTACTCTGCATGGAAGTTAAATAAGCGGGGTAACAATATACACCGTTGACATACTCCTTTCCTGATTTGGAACCAGTTCCATGTCCAGTTCTAATTGTTGCTTCTTGACCTGCATACATTTCTCAGGAGGCAGGTCAAGTGGTCTGGTGTTCCCATCTCTGTCAGAATTTTCCACATTTTGTTGTGATCCACACAGTCAAAGGCTTTGGTGTAGTCAATAAAGCACAAGTAGATGCTTTTCTTGAACTCTCTGGCTTTCTCAATGATCCAACAGATGCTGGCAATTTGATCTCTGGTTCCTCTAACTTTTCTAAAACCAGCTTGAACATCTGGAAGTTCATGGTTCATGTATTGCTGAAGCCTGGCTTGGAGAATTTTGAGCATTACTTTGCTAGTGTGTGAGATGAGTGCAATTGTGCAGTAGTTTGAGCATTCTTTGGCATTGCCTTTCTTTGGGATTGGAATGAAAACTGACCTTTTCCCGTCCTGTGGCCCCTGCTGACTTTCCCAAATTTGCTGGCATATTGAGTGCAGCACTTTCACAGCATCATCTTTCAGGATTTGAAACAGCTCCACTGGAATTCCATCACCTCCACTAGTTTTGTTTGTAGTGATGCTTCCTAAGGCCCACTTGATTTCATATTCTAGAATGTCTGGCTCTAGGTGAGTGAGCATACCATTGTGATTATCTGGGTCATAAAGATCTTTTTGTCTAATTCTTCTGTGTATTCTTGCCACCTCTTCTTAGTATCTTCTGCTTCTGTTAGGTCCATATTGTTTCCGTCCTTTATCGTGCCCATCTTTGCATGAAATGTTCCCTTGGTGTCTCTAATTTTCTTGAAGAGATCTCTACTCTTTCCCGTTCTATTGTTTTTCTCTATTTCTTTGCATTGATCACTGAGGAAGAATTTCTTATCTCTCCTTGCTATTTTTTAGAACTCTGCATTCAGATGCTTATATCTTTTCTTTTCTCCTTTGACTTTAGCTTCTCTTTTCTCAGCCATTTGTAAGACCTCCTCAGACAACCATTTTACCTTTTGGTATTTCTTTTCTTGGGAATGGTCTTGATCACTACCTTCTGTACAATGTCACGAAGCTCCATTCATAGTTCTTCAGGCAGTCTGTCTATCAGATCTAATCCTTTGAATCTACTTGTCACTTCTACTGTATAATTGGAAGGGATATGATTTAGGTCATACCTGAATAGTCTAGTGGTTTTCCTTACTTTTTCAGTTTAAGTTTGAATTTTGCAATAAGGAGTTCATGGGGTTGCGTTTAGTGCCCACCAAGATAATCCACGATCAACTCCTTGTCTCAAGATCCTCAATTTAATCACATCTGCAACCCCTTCCTTTATTGGATGGGGGCATATAAGGTAATATGCCGTTCTGAGAGATTAGGAGATGAATATTTAGGTAGGGGGCATTTTCAACTGACCACACTTGCCATTCACCAGAAACCTTAGTTTTGCCAGTGGACTTCTCTGGTATACTCTGCTTGAGTGTTTTCTTGACATGACAATGGTGGCTGGGCCTGGGGTTGTCTCAAGTGTTCTTTACTCATATGTCTGATGCCTGAGGTGGTGAGACTCAATAGGCTGGGGTCTGGATCAACCAGGAAGCCTCAGTATCTCCTCTATTTAATCTCACACGGTCTCCTTCATAGTGGCTTCAAGGTAGCCTGACTTCTGACATGGTAGGTCAGGGATACAAAAAGCATGTATTGTGAGAGAATCAGGTGAAAACTGTACTACCTTTTATGAGCTAGCCTTGGAAGTCACATAGTGTCACTTCTGCTACATTATATCTGTTAGAAGCTGGTCATTAAGGGCACCTCATATTTAAGAAGAGGAGAATAAGACGATTGATGGGAAGAGTGTAAAGAATTTGCAGACATGATTTCAAGTCATCACCTAAGTGTGCTGATGAAAAAACTCTCATATTTCATTTAGTATCATTTCACTTTAAAAACTATTGAAATATGGTTGATTGACAATGTTGTGTGAGTTTCAGGTGTACTGAAAAGTGATTCAGTTATACATATATGTGTGTGTATAGATATGAAAAATACACATATATATGCATTCTGTTTTCAACTATTTTCCATTATAGGTTATTAAAAGGTATTGAATATAGTCCTCTGTGCCAACAATGGGTCCTTGTTTGTATCTATCTCATATTTACTTTCATTTTGAAAGATATTTGATGTTTCACAGGTAGCTGAGGCTCCATTTATTTTTTTAATATAACAGCTCTATTGAGATATAAATTGCATACCATAAATTTTACCCATTTAAAGTATAAAATCCAATGATTTTTAGTATATTTATAGATTTGTGCAAACATCATCACCGTCTATTTTAAAGTATTTTCATTACCCAAAATGAACCCCTAACCCATTAGCATTTCCATTTTCCCTCAAGCCCCTAGCCCTAGGCAACCACTAATCTACTTTTTCTCTATATATATTTGCTTAGCCTGGATGTTTCCTGAAATGATCCGATATGATATATCATCTATTGTGAATGGCTTCTTTTATTCAGCATGTTTTCATGATTCATATTCATGTTGTATCAGGTATCAGTACTTCATTATTTTTATGGCCAAATAAATTCCAATGTATTGACATGCCACATTTAGTTTACCCGTTTATCAGCTGATGAACATTTGAGTTTTTATTTTCTGGCTATTATGAATAATGTTCCAATAAATATTTACGTGTAAGTTTTTGTATGGACTATGTTTTATTTCAGATATAAACCTAAAAGTGGAATTGTTCAATCATATAACTCCATGCACAATCTTTTGAGGAACTAGCAGACTGTTTTTCAAAGCAGCTGTATTACCTACCACCAGCAGTGTACAAGAGCTCCAATTTCTCCACATCCTTACTTGTGGGATCTTAGTTCTCTGACCAGGGGCTGAACCCACGCCCTGAGAAGTGATGGCACAGAGTTCTAATCATTGTGCCATGAGGGAATTGCCAGTATCCATATTTTTATACAGCCTCTCTAGTGGGTATGAAGTGTTACTTCATTCTGATTTTGATTTGCATTTTCTGATAGCTGATAATGTTGGACATCACACATTTCTTCTCCATTTGTTTATCTTTGCAAAAATGTCTATTCAAATCCTTTACCCAGTTTCGATTGGGTTATTTTTCTTTTTGTTGAATTATTAGAGTTCTCATATCAGGATAAATGATTTATTAATTCTCTTATCAGATAAATGATTTGCTAATATTTTCTTCCATTCTGTGGGTTATCTTTTCACTTTGTTGATGATGTCCTTTGAAGCACAAAGAGATTTAATTTTGACGTAGTCCAAATTTGTCTATTTTCTTTTGTTTCTTGTGTTTTTGGTGTCGTAGCTAAGAAGGTCTTACCTAATTCAAGTCTATATAGATTTATTCTTATATTTTCTTCTAGCATTTTTACAGTTTAAGCTCTTGCATTTAAGTCTTTGATACATTTCAAATTAATTTTTTGTGTATGGTGTGAGGAAAGTGTCCAACTTTATTCCTTTGCATGTGGATATTGAGTCGCCCCAGTACCACTTGTTGAAAAGAGTACTTCCACATTGACTTGTCATGGCACCCTTGTTGAGAATCAGTTCAGTTGCTCAGTCGTGTCTGACTCTTTGCGACCCCATCGACTGCAGCACAACAGGCCTCCCCTGTCCATCACCAACTCCCGAGTCCACTCAAACCCATGTCCATTGTGTCGGTGATGCCATCCAGCCATCTCATCCTCTGTCGTCCCCCTTCTCCTCCCGCCCTCAATCTCTCCCACCATCAAGGTCTCTTCAAATGAGTCAGCTCTTTATATCAGGTGGCCAAAGTATTCAAGTTTCAGCTTCAACATCAGTCCTTCCAATGAATATTCAGGACTGATATCCTTTAGGATGGAGTGGTTGGATCTCCTTGCTGTCCGAGGGACTCTCAAGAGTCTTCTCAACACCACAGTTCAAAAGTATCAATTATTCGGCGCTCAGCTTTCTTTACAGTCCAACTCTCACATCCATACATGACTACTGGAAAAACTGTAGCCTTGACTAGACAGACCTTTGTTGGCAAGTAGTATCTCTGCTTTTTAAAATGCTTTCTAGGTTGGTCATAACTTTCCTTCCAAGGACTAAGCATCTTTTAATTTCATGGCTGCAGTCACCATGTGCAGTGATTTTGGAGCCCCCAAAATAAAGCCTGACACTGTTTCCACTGTTTCCCCATCTATTTGCCATGAAGTAATGGGACTGGATTCCATGATCTTAGTTTTCTGAATGTTGAGCTTTAAGCCAACTTCTACACTCTCCTCTTTCACTTTCATCAAGAGGCTCTTTAGTTCTTCATTTTCTGCCATAAGGGTGGTGTCATCTGCATATCTGAGGTTACTGATATTTCTCCCAGTAATCTTGATTCCAACTTGTTGAGAATCAATTGACTATAAATGTGAAGGTTGATTTCTGGATTCTGTATTCTATTGCATTTGTCTGTATGTCTGTTTTACGCCAGTACCACTTTATCCTAGCTATTGAAGGACACACTGTGCGTACGTGCCCCGTTGCTTCAGTCGTGTCTGACTCTTTGTGAATCTGTGGACTGTAGCCTGCCAGGCTCCTCTGTCCATAGGTTTTCCTGGCAAGAATCCTGGAGTGGGTTGCCATTCCCTCCTTCAAGGGATCTTTCCCACTCAGGGACCGAAACTGCTCCTCCTGCATTGCAAGCAGCTTCTTTACTGCTGAGCCACCATGGAAGCAGGACACTGTAGGTTTATAGTATGTTTTGAAATCAAGAAGTGTGGATCCTCCAACTTGTTCTTTTTCAAGACTATTTTGTCTATCTGGGTCTTTTGAAATCTCATAGTAATTTTATACCAGTTTGTTAATTTCTGCAGAAAAAATAGCTAGGATTTTGATGGGGATTATGTTGACCTGTAGATCAATTTGGGATCTACAATATCAAGTCTCTTGATCTTAAGATGCCTTTGCATTTACTTAGCTTTTTGTCATCTTCTTTCAGCAATGTTTTGTTCTGTTCAATTAAAAATCTTTTTCTCTCTGCT
This sequence comes from Nanger dama, assembly GCA_917880005.1. NCBI lineage: Eukaryota > Metazoa > Chordata > Mammalia > Artiodactyla > Bovidae > Nanger > Nanger dama. Next base: position 102,945 of record CAKJTW010000110.1, on the reverse strand, counting down.
CTTTGGATTGAATAATTTCTATTATTCTGTCTTAAGGGGAATGAACTTTCAGGTATATGAACTTTTCAATCTGCTGTCAAACTCATCTGGTAAATTTCTCATTTCAGAGATTGTATTTTTCTTATACTTTCTATTTTTATGTTGTGATTTTCCATCTGTTCATCAGTTGTATCATTTTTTCTTTAAATTATTGAACTGTTAGTAACCGTTTTAAAGTCTTTGTATGCTTATTCCAGGGCTTCCCAGGTGGCTCAGTGGTAAAGAATCTGCGTGCCAATGCAAGAGACACAGGAGACTTGGGTTCAATCCCTGGGTCAGGAAGATCCCCTTGGGTAAGAAATGGCAACCCACTCCAGTATTCTTGCCTGAGAAATTCCATGGACAGAGAAGCCTAGTGGGCTACCATTCATAGGGTCACAAAGGGTCAGACAGGACTGAGCAATTGAGCATGCACGCATGCTCATTCCAACATTTGTGTCATGCCTGAGTATGTTTCTATTGGCTATTTTCTCCCCTTGATTTGGGCCCACATTTCCTGGTTTTTCAGATGTCTGATCATTTTTTATTACATGTTGGATATTGTAATGACATGTCAGGAGTATATTGGTTTGAAGAATTTCATATTACATGTACATTAAACTAGTGTTTCAACCACAGGGCTCTGCCTTTCTGAGTCAGTTTCTCCTACCAAATCCCATGTTGCTGAAGTGTGTGGAGAGGAATAAGGAGCCTCAGAGAGCCTCACTCAATTTTAGGCAGTGCACATTATGGTTCGTAACATAAAATCTGGAGCCAGATTGCCTAGAGTTGAATCCCAACCATTCTAGTTACAAGCTCTGTAGACTTTAGCAAGTTACTTCATTTCTCTGTGCTTTGTTTGCCGCTTCAATGGGGATTATAATTTAGTACCTGCTTTATAAGATTGCTGAGATAAGTAAATGTATTGACACGTATGACATTATTGGAACAGGGTCTGGCACATACTAATTGTTCAGTAAGTATTAGTTCTCATTGTTAGTAAAGTGAAATGATGTTCTCCTAGGAGATCAGTCCACACTGCACAACACCCTTGCCTGCCATGCTCACAGATGTCTCTTGTGTGTGTAGGCTATATATGTGCCTGTCTCCTTCATGCCCATCTTTAGACCGTGGGTTCCTCCAGGACAGGGACCAAGTCTGGGAGCCAACATCCATAGGCTGCAGGGGCACAACACCTCTGTTGGCAGAAGTCTAAACCCCAACCTTGCCCCCATCCTGACACCATGAAGTTTCTCTGGCTAAGAACTGGTCCAGAACCTGAAAAATGGCAGTGTTCTTCCTTCCTCTCATCTCCTTAGTAGAAACATGGAAAACTGCCTATCATCAGAACTGGAATTTAGAGACCATCCCTTCCACCCCTTCATTTTATAGATGGACTAACTGAAGCCATAACAGGAGAAAAAGTGTAATGCAAAGTCAGACTTGCGCGTCTTCAAATAAAAACGGCGAGTGATGGGAGATGGCAAGCTTCTTTGCTGTGTGTCAGAATTGTGTTAACTCCAAGTTTTACACTGCCCTCCCAGTTATGATGCAAAACACCAGCTGACAGTTCTCTCTGTCAGTCATCAATACAACAGGAGAAAATGGTTTGAGGATTTAAACCTTGCTTCTACCCTCAAATTTTTCAAAATTTTGGAGGAAGGGTGTAATAAAAACGTCTAATGATGAATGCTCGGGAGTGGGAGTTCAGAGGTCCTTGGGACGCCCACCTTTCTACACCTCACTCGCTTTGGCCCCTGCCCCACCCACTCAAATCACCCAGCAGGCCTGAGACTATCAAGTACAGCCTGTTAACAGCATGAACACTGAAGCTACCCAAGTTTGCATCTTACTCTGCTAACCAAAAGACCTTTGGCAAGTTACGTAATTTCCTTGTACCTCAGTTTCCTCATCTGTAAAGTGAGGATAGTGATAGGAGCTGTTGGGCTGTTGATAGTGATTGGGCTATTGAGAGGACTGAATGTGTCAATATATGTATAAGGTGCACAGAACCCTGCCCTGCACACAGTTAATAGTGCAAACGTGTTGATTGTTAGCCATTACTAACATTATTCTTGCCTTGTTCTCCCCAGCTTCTCAGGCCTTGGAGTCCAGAAACACCCAGTCCTATAGCCTTGTCCTTGCCTGGCACAGGAGAATTCCAGCCCAGACATCCAAATTACCAGTCATAGACAGAAAACTGGAAAGCCCTCTGCCTGTGACTTGCCTGGGGGAAACTGAGTCCCAGAGAGGACCAGGGACTTTCCCAAGATTATCCAACTGAGGTGGAATCTGAACTAGAATCCATGTGTCCCAGTGTCCAGGGACCTGTCTAGGGCATGACCAGACTCCTCCTAGGCTATGCAGAGGACCTTGGGGGTGACTCTGTAGGCTGTGTGACTGGCTTGAGAAGGTTAAGCATTCGGTACTGCAGATTGGGTTAGAAGTCAGCTGGCTGGTGGGAAGCCCACATCCACCGTGGCAGGAGCCAAGATGAAGCTGAGACAAGCCTTTGGCCTCTTAGCAAGCACTCCTGTTAGGCAAAGATGGAGGAGAAACACTGATCCTCCTTGCACTGGGGATAAGTCACAGTCAAGGGCCCCAGGTGCCTGCCCCGAATATGTTCCTTCTGATGGACCTGGCAAGATATGTCTTGGGCCACCCCTGCCCTGACCTCACCCATTCTGAGAGACCGTGTGTCCTCAGAAGATCTCTGCCTTGGACGAGTTCCCTCTGTGGGCTGGGGTCCCAGGCCTGGAGGTGGTCCACAGCCTGAGTCTGTGACACTTGGACACTCTCCTGTCCGCACCAGCTTCCTCTGCTCCACCACTGCCTGGGGCACTTGTCCTCTGCCTCATGTTAAGTAAACCTTCACCCCTATCCAACTTTCCTCCTTCAATTTTCTTGTACCCTTATCCCAGCCTGGTCTGGTGACCCCACAGTGACCTTGAAAGCGTCTTTACTTATTAACTGTCAATTCCATCATCTCTAAGACTTTGAGGCAAGGACCAGGCTCTGCCTTTGAGACAAGGGCTTGCCTCTGCCCCAAAGGCCCCCAGCAATGTCTGCAGAGGAGGTACTCAGTAATTATAGTAAGAAGGAGAAACCTCCTGGAGCTGGCAGTCATGGGGCAGGCAGAGATCATTTTCAACTCTGAGAATATGGGCTTAAGATTTTTATTTCATAGTAGACAATTCGGTTTTAAAAAGTAACACCCAGCCTCTAAACGTTAAGTGCTCTGGGATGGACACAGCCAGCATGGCTCCAGCAAGAAGCATTAGAGATGGGGGTCCTTCCCAAAGGGCTCCCTGGAGAAGGAGGGGTCTGAAGAACAGTAGGAAACGTCTGCCAGGGAGGCAAGCTTACAGTTTTGAGAGTGGATAGAAAGGGATGATGACACATTTCCCAAGTCCTCCTGCCTGGAATAAGCCCATTTGCCCAGCCTCCTCATCAGTTTCGAAACTCTACATTTAGAGGAGTTGCTGAGCTACCTGGGAGGAACTGAGGGATCTGGGCATGCATTCCTGCTAGCCCCCCAAAGTGAGGACATTTCTCCCGCCATCCCCCCAACTTCAACCCCCAGTGCCAACTCCAACATCAATGCTCTATCCTTGCCAGAAAAGTGGGAGGAAGAGGAAAAAGTGGGGCAACCCACACTCTCTTTAGGACAGAGGAAGTATCCACATTTCTTTCTGGGGTTCACTGGGGTTGGGGTGTATGGATTCCCAAAGCACCCTGGGTTCCCTGAAACTGCAAGAGCATTTGGGCACATTGATAGGGGCGAGCGGAGAACTTCCAAGTTCTCAAAGGGGCTCCTGACCCATGAGAGGCTCAGGGGCAGCACCCCAGACCTGAATTGTCAGGTGCCCCGAAGTGGTAGTGGGCGAGAATCACTATTAAGAAAAAAACTGTTAAGAAATTGGAATTTGAAAGGGGAGAATTCTCTTGAAGCTGGTGTGCTGGTAGTGACATGCCAGCTTAGTGTAGCAATCCGGGAGTCATCTGCCATCTGAATGGGTGGCAAGACTTGAAATAACCCCTGCCCCATCCTGCTGTGGTGCCCTGCACCTGAGCCTTCAGTTGAGGGCTTGCTTAAATTTTCCCCTAACACCCAGTGGCCTCTGTTTTTCCACCTCTTCCAACACCTGCTCACCCTAGAGGCAACTGGCAGGTGGCAACTCAAGTGGGAGGGGGATTTGGGGTTGGAAGGTAAATAGCACAGTGATTGGCAGGGGCATTTCCAGAGAACAGAGCCCAGGTTTTAGAAGATGCAGACATAATGCCACAAACCCAAGAGTCTCTGGAATGAGGTGGAAGTGGTGACGGCATTAGAGCACAAAGGGTAATGTGCAGAGATACTGTTTCCATGGAAGAGGGGCTCTCCAGAGGCAATGTGAGATGGAGATGTCAGCCAAGTTTAATGATGGCAAATAATGGTCAAATTCAGCTTACATGGTGTCCTGGTTTCAACATCAGTTATGGAAAGCTGGATTTCAAATGACATCTCTGCCTCTTGCTGGGTGTGTGACATCGAACATGTCTAAAGCTTTCAGGTAAAAAAAAAAAGCTCTCAGGTAGCATTGACATACATACCATCATTTGTAAAATATATGGTTGGTGGGAAGTTGCTGTATAGCAAAGGAGCCCAGCCTGGTGCTCTGTGATGACCTAGAGGGGTAGGAGGGAGGTTTAAGAGGAAGGGGATATATGTAACCTTTCCCTTCTCCAAGGGATCTTCCTAACCCAAGGATCGAACCCAGGTCTCCCACATCACAGGCATATTCTTTACCAGCTGAGCCACAAGAAAAGCCCATGTATATATACAATTATTTGTGTGTGTGTGTGTGTGTGTGTGTGTGTGTATATAATTATGACTGATTCATGTTGCTTTGCGGCAGAAACCAACACAACACTGGAAAGCACTTATCTTCCCATTTTAAAAAATGGGGGATAAAAGAGGAAGGAGAAAAAAATAAATCTCTCTAGGCTTCTTACCTGGAAAATGGCACCATTAATCCACACTGGGCTGTTGGAAGACGCGGAGAGCCAACACACATAAAACACTTGGTACAATACGTGTATTTACTAAAGAAAAGTTTGAAAAAACAAAGGAAAAAGGTCAGGTTGCCTGCCTAACCCCTGGGGCCCAGCACCATCTTCAGGCAGAAAGCCCTGCAGCAGAAACAGTGTCTTCCTGCGTCTCTGCCAAGGATGACAGACAACACACCCACTGGCATCTGCAGGCTCCTCCCTTGCCTCCCGCCCCTCTTTATGTGAGCCTCACAGGTGGGCAGCAAGGACCTGTGCCAGGTAGGTCAAAGATATCTGTGGCCACACCTCACCAGCAGTGCCAGGGCAGACTGGGGCGGGGTCCCCACGCCCGCCCAGCCCCACTGCCTCATCACCTGGAACCAGGGACCCTGCAGCACTGGCTCCCACACCTACAAAGCCTTAGCTGAAGGAGCACAGCGAATGCTGTGCCTTGTGCCTACCAGCCCCAAGGAGGAAGGTGAGCACGCTGTGGCAGCCAGACACTCCCTGGAGGTGCACAGTCCACGACTGTAAGTCCTCGGTGGGGGTCTTCCGGCTGGGAACCAGGGATCACAGGAGAGATGCCAGGGAAGCCTTATCTTTGAGATGAGACAGGCAGGTCAGGCCAGCTAAAGAGCGGTATGGAGCGTGGGGGTCTGCTGTGCGGGGGCAGCAGGGAAGCCGGTAGGAAGTCACTGCCGGAAGAGCTCCAGCTGTGCAGAGGGACCAGTCTGTTTGCCCAGGGCCGTGGGATCAGAAGGAGGCACAGCTCCCTCCCTGCTCGGGAGGTTTTAGGATTTGGGGAAGTATTTGGACAATGCCCTCAATTGAAAAGACAGGTTCTCCCTTTGCCCCCAGGACAGAGAGAGGTGAGAACCAGAACAAGAAAGGGATGGGAAAGAGTGGTGGTGGTGGTAGTGGTGGTAGGGGTTTACTAATAGTGGACAGGAGTCAGGAGGCCGGGAATCTGATGTATTTGCTCATCTTGGTAATTGATTGGCCCTAGAGCCCAAGGCAGCTACCTGCTGCGAGGCTGTGTTGTTCCCAATGTGATCAGAGCATGTGGGCTTAGGTGATGGTGAATTACAGACAGGTACTGAGGCCAGGAACCAGTGAGTCATGCCCTGGAAGGAAGGCAGTCACTCTAGACCTGGCCAAGCCACAGGGTGACTCACTTACTCTGTGTCTCTGTTGCAGGGCGGTTTGGTGGTGCTGGGCCTCTCTGGGGCTGATGCGGTTCTCGCAGGGGACGCCTGAACAGGCTCTCTGAGGTTCTCGTTCTCTCCGGGGTGAGCTTGCAGGGTGTGGCTATCTCTCAGGGACCATGCCAGAGGCACTCCTGCTCAGGTCTGCCAGCTCCATCCTGAGGACTGTGTAAGGAACAAGGATCCTAACCCCCTCCCACCTCCTGGCTCCCACACTGCCTTCCAGGAAGGAGAGTTCTTGGGCTTGGCAGGGTACATAGACCCCCAGACTTGGATTGGGACTTTTCACCCTATTTAGTAACCCTCCTAATCTCACCAAAGAATTTCCTTCTACTTATTCACCAAAAGATTCTTGAGAGCCTAAGCACTACATGTATCATGTTATCCTCACAATAGCCATAGGATTTAGGCGGAAAACTTGAGGCTCAGAGAGGTACATGACTTGCCAAAGGTTGTACAACAAGTAAAGCGACTTGAACCCAGGCAGGCCAACTCTGGTAAATCTGAGTGCTCTATTGTTTCAAGAAAGCATTTATGGAGTACTTACTGCATTCAGAGCAGAGTGCTGAATGGGAAGAAAGGGCAACAGAAACAAATAGGAGCTGGATCTCCATCCACGAGGGGTTCATATGGAAAATGAAGGCTCCCCTTGACTTAAATGTCACACATAGTGACGACTTGAGACGGACTATATCCAACCAACATTTACTGAGCTCCAACTGCCTGCCAGAGAACACTTAGGGCCAGAGGACTGGGTCAAATCAGGCATGACCCCTGCTCTCAAGAAGCTTCCCAAGCTACGGGTTGCCTTCAAAGCCCAAACCTGCATGTTTGAGGGCTACGAGTGTGAGAGGGTATTGGGAATCATCCAGGAGGGCTTCCCGAAGGAGGAGCTGAAGGAAGCTACTGGCAGGCTCTGTCTTTAAATGATTCCCATCAGATCTTCTAGAAAGTTAGGAGGAGAAAGGAGAGCCAGTTCAGGGAAAGGAGAGTGCAAGCCCTCCCAAATGCCTCTGCTTACCCCCCGACACCGCACAATATACCTGGTCATACGTGGCCTCCAAGTGTTTCTTGCTCTCCATGCTACTATTGGGCAGATGCTGAAGGAGTTTTTGCTTCTGTGAAAATGAGTAAGGCAAGATGCTCACAGTCCATGTGTGTGAATCGGGGCTGAGAACAGTTTGCATCCTTGTGCTAAGTCGCTTCAGTCACGTCCGACTTTGCGACCACATGGCCCATAGCCCGCCAGACTCCTCTGTCCATGCAGTTCTCCAGGCAAGAATACTGGAATGGGTGGCTGTGCGCCTCTTCCGAATCAGGGGTGAACCCACATCTCTTATGTTTCCTGCATTGGTAGGCGAGTTCTTTACCACCAACGCCACTTTTGCATCCTCATCAGGGATCCTTTTCAGATTTTCCTCTTTCTCCTAGGAATGGAAAAGCAGAGGCAAGTCAGTCCCCTTGGGCTGTTCCCTCATCGTCACTGTCATTCTGCTACTTAGGAACTTTCTCCTGTGACACTGAGCCAAGTTCTGGAGTGCCATGTTCCAGGTGTTAGTAGACGATTCCAGAAAGATGGGAATACTGTGTTCCTCACCTTTGACAGGCTCCATGGGTTGACTATATAATATTCACACTTCCCCTGTCACAATGATTTGCCAGCCACTTGTGATTTCTGGAACAGCAGCAAGAATCAGAAGGGGCCCAAATTGCTCTTGAGGAGTCAAAACAGAAAGGATTTCTCCCCAGATCTCTTTTCTTTGAGGAAAACATTATAAATTCCACTTTGGAAGCCATCTCCTCTGACTTAACAATTCTAGCAAGCTTGGCTATTTTATTTACTAGTCTGCTACCGAAAGAAACCCCACAGACTGGGAGGGAGCTGAGTCGCTGGAGGCCAGCACAGTGACAGTGGCACGAAGTGACTGCAAGCGACGCAGGTGAGGATTAAAGACTAAAGACACCCATGGCCAGCAGTGGCACGTGCAGGCGGCAGCCGCCTCAGCAAGGGACAGATGGCCCTCCACGCCCTGCAGTTTGATTCACTTCTGTGTTACAAGCCAAACCAGTAGATTTAGTTACTAGTATGACCCTGGGTGAGCAGGAAAAAGTCATAGGAAGGTCCAGCACATTCTCTTTCAGTCAATGGGCAAGGGTGCCCCCCTTAAAGTGAAAAAAGGGAAGTCCTCAGTTGTGTCCGACTCTTTGCGACCCCATGGACTGTAGCCTACTAGGCTCCTCCCTCCATGGGATTCTCCAGGCAAGAGTACTGGAATGGGTTGCCATTTCCTTCTCCAGGGGATCTTCCTGACCCAGGGATCGAACTTGAGTCTCCCACATTCCAGGCACATGCTTTAACCTCTGAGCCACCAGGGAAGCTTGAGCCAAGTGGCAGAGTACTCTTTACTTATTTGGATAATTAGATTCTGGCCTTGTCTTAAGTATCCAATATTCTTCAGGGCAATAGAGGGCTGAATATGACCCTCCGTGGGCCATCCTCAAGAGGTTCTTGTCCCACCAAGTACAGGCAGGGGGACAGGATCCACCCTCTCCTTGAGGGGAGGGAAAGCACAGGACACGGGAGAGGAGAGGACCGCAAAGGCCAATGACTGAGTCACGAGAGGCTTGCCGCTGCAGTGGGCGGGGGCGGGGGCGGACGCTTCCTGAAAGGTCCTCGCAGGAAGTTGCTTCCTACCATCTCTCCTCCCCATAGACTGAAGACTTCTAATCTGATGGTTAGGCTTGGCCCTTGGCTTCCTGAGGTGTCCTTTCATTTAGTGTTTGTTTAGCTATTTTAAAACCAGAACCGGTTTACGCAAATTTGATTAGGTGGCAGAAACGCTTCCTGTACCTTTTGATGGTGGGGATTTAAAAACAAGCTTGTTTGAGAGGCAGCAGTTAAGATGGTGGGAGATTATAGCCAACGATGGGCTTGGCCAGTTTTGGGGTAGCTACCCAGTGGGTGTTTCAAAAGCTGATCAGGCAGGCCTATCTTTTGAGGGCTGGGACCAAGATAGAGCATGGATGTGATACTGAGTTCACGGGATACCATCCCCCACCCCCAGACTCTCAGTGTGGGACCCTCAGCCTAGTTGGGTGTGTGGCCCCCAGCTTGCCCTGTAATTGCCTGAGCCCAGAGCTCAGGGGTCATTTGGTGACATCACAGTCTTCTTCGTCCCAAAGTGGAGGCAGCTTTTACTCAGGGACCCAAGAGAGTAGTGGCACTGCCTAATGATCTAGAGTCACAGGACATGTCTTATGGTTTTCAGAACCCTCTGTTTTCCTCTGCTGGCACACAGGCCTCATCCCAGAAGCATGCTTTTCAGTCCTTCTGGCAGCCTCCTGGAGCAGGTTACCATAGCAACAGAAGGGCTGCTCCAGCCCTGTGGCCCAGCCTTGCTCACAAAGTTCCCAAGAAGGGGACCAGCCTGGCACCCCACTCCTTATCTCCCTCTTCCTCACCCTCCCCCTTTCAAAACCTCATGATGTCTTTTGCTTTCAAACCTATCTCAGGTTCTTCAACAGACTACCGCCAGGTGGGCCTGAGTGTTTTCGCAAACTCAGTTTGAACCTGCGGTACCAGCAAGAAGTAAGACCGAATGTGAGAAGCAGGTAACTGGGCCAGGTGCCTGGGAACTGGGCAGAGAGGGGACCAGCTCCACTCTCTCAGACAGGTGGGACTCTGAAGCCAGGGTCCTGCCTCAGGGCTGCCAAGACCAGCTGCACAGGTTACACAATGCCCAACTCCAGGCTCTGTTTATATAGCCTATCACTGTGACTCTTGTCCCCAGAGGTGAGTAACACCATAGCCTTGTTTGCCCCTGAGGTGTACTGAACCCCATCTGCTCATCCACCCAGAAGGTTGAGGTCTGGCCAGATTCCTCCGAGGAGGAATCATGCGGAGGAGCAGTGAGGCTGAGTATATAGCAGAGGCCCAATAACCCCATGGGCTGTGTTGACCACAAGAGGATTCATTGTACAGGGCCACCAAGCCTTGAAGGCAAGGGGATCTAGACCAGGAGTGAAGACAGATGGCAAGAGCCCCAGGTTTCCCTGGTCCCGTGCCTCTCCTCTCCGTCAGGGAATGGGCCCACCCTCACAGACACCACTGGGAAGAGGGCCTCATTTGGGGGCCAGCTTAGGAGCCAGGAGAGCTGTAGGAATGTCCTCAGCTCTGCATGAGTTTCTAAGAACGGCTGCTCCCAGTGCCTGAGGACTGGTGGGGGTGGGAGTGAGGGACTTGGAGGCACCTCCCAACCCTCAAACCTTGCATGCCTGACTCCAAGCCTTTCCCTGTCCAGATGGGGACACTGAGCCCAGAGAGAGTCATGTGCTTTCCCAGAGTCACACAGCAAATTAGAGTAGAGCAGGGCTTGATTTTTCTTTTTACCGAGCTCTTAGAAACTGAAGGGAGAGTGTGGCATGGGGGCGAGGTTACCTCCTACAAATAGTAAGGTCTTGTTCTCCAAGCCCCCTAGGATGCAGTGATGCCAGCGTCACCCCCGGGGGTGCTTGACGCATCCTGGGAAGGCATCCTGAGCCCAGGCCAGCCTGTCATCTTCTAACAATTGTTTTCTCTACCCCTCCAGCTCCCTGACTGATGGGCAGACACTCTCCAAAGAGCCCCTAAGCCATGCTCTCAAACTCTCGACCCCAGAGAAGGTGAAAGATGCCCAGTTGAATCCTCCAGGTGAGCTGGCTGGGAGGCTGCAGGGCAGGACTGGGTGGGTGGGACAGGGATGCAGCTGTAGTGGGTGTGCTGGCAGTGGGGGTCGGTTAACAGAACACTACAGAGCAACCCAGGTGACCCACAGGACAAAACTTGGGGGACAGGCCAGGTAGAAACACCAATCTCCATGTCCCCAGGGACCCCACTACATCCCTTCTTCTTTCAAGGCCATCAGGGCCAAGCTTGATGGAAGGCGGTGGGAGGAAGGTTTTTCTCTTTAGCAAGTTGGGAAGAAGAGAGGTCAGCGATGGAAAGACACCTGGGGCCTCATTCGGTGCACGTGTTGGGTACCTGGGATCTCGGCTTGAGGTTGGTAAAGGAGGAGAGGAGGCCCAGATAAAAAGGCCCTGGAGTTTCCAAGTGGGTTGAGGCAGTTTCTTGCTGGGCCAAAGGGCAGGCTGGCTGGCTGGCACTGGCAGAGTTGTTTTTGAAGCTTTAGGAGGCCACATGCTCTTCTAATGACGTTCACATCCAGATAATTGCACCTTCAGGGAGGCATTTACCCTGGCGAGTCATCAAAATGATAGTAACAACATGACTTTTGTTCACTTTTATTGGCTGTACAACGATATTGCAGCAACAATGGAAGTTTAAAAAAATGGAAGTGACCGGTGCCCGGGGAGCGGGTCACTGCCTCCCCGGTTCTGAGATGTCCTTGGGACAGTCCATTGTTGTCATCATGTCTCCGGTCTGTGTCAGCCTTCACCCTGCTGGGGCTCGCAGCCGCCCTCTCCCAAGCTGGGTATCTCAGAGTGGCCTTGGCAAGGATCTGGCCTGTAATGTGTACTTTCCTGGACTATGCCTCTCTGCTCTTCCTCAGAGATGAAGAAAGACTAGGAGCAAGGAAAGGACTGACTGATTTCTTCTTCTTCTTCTTCTTCTTTTTCTTTTATTTGACTGCTCCAGGTCTTAGTGGTGGCATGTGGAATCTAATTCCCCAAGCAGGGATTGAACCTGGGCCCCCTGCAGTGGGAGTGCCTAGTCTTGGCCCCTGGACCATCAGGGAGGCCCCAGATTGACTGATTTTTGAAAGGAAGCATTAGAAAGGCACCAAGAGAGCCTGGGAGAGGGGCCAGCTGGGCCCAGGCAACTCCAGCATCTCATCCTGGGATCCAGGGCAGCTAGCTGACTTGCTGTGTCTCACCTCTGGCAGGTCCCATTGGCTTGCTCAGGCTTGCTTTCCTGACTAGATAATTCTGTCTCCACAGTACTCACACAGCAGCCATCAGCACCCGGGGAATGGGCACAGCAAAGCCCTGGAGCTCAGAAGTCTTGGCTGTGGGTGATGGATTTGGTGTTTTGCAACTTGAAGGACAGGAAGGGGGGCTAAAGTGGTGCAAGCTCAGTGTCCTCAGAGCATTCGGTGCCCAGAGTGTTTCCAAGGAGGAATGAGTAATTTCCAACCCCGCTGGCTGTAATCGCTTAACCTGAATTATTACCTGGCAGCCCTGCAGCAGTAGGGCAAAGAGACGAAGCAGGTTTCACACAGGTGGGTAGGGAATCCCAGAGAGGGTCCCATCAGCGAGGGCTGGCAGCCAGGGGCCAGGCCAGAGTGAGGTGGGGGCAAGTTACCAGCTTTAATGCAGGGACAGGGAAGGAGTAGGAGTAGGGGAGGCAGCAAGGCCATTCAGATTTGCCAGGACTTCCAAAAGCTGTGGGGGCAACCAGGCTGGGGGTGCATCTGGACTCCCCGTCCTTTGTGCAGGGCTAGGCTGCTGGGGATACTGAGATGGACAGATTTCTTTCCTGCCCTCTAAGAACTCCTAGTCTGAGGGCAGACAGGCTCTGGGTGAAGGACACACTGAGGCTAAAGAAGGAAGACGTGCTATCTAGGAATTGGGTGATCAGGGTGGACTTCCTGGATGAGGACAATTTCTAGCTGGTCTCAGATTTTTAAACTCCCCTTGGGCCTAGGCCTGAGCTGAGTGGTCTGCCCTTGGGAGTTTAGCATCTAGAGCTGGGGATTAGGAGATAGGGACAATCTGGGAGGGACTGAGGCAGCTTCTCAGCACAGTTGCCCAAGGGACTCCAGGCACAGGGTCCAGGGACAGTGCCAAGCTGGCCTCATTGACTCCCACAAACCTGGCCCATGGGTCATGCTCTGCCCAACTCAGTCTCATGCAGCCTGCAGGGTTTTGAAGTATGGAGGGGGAGGCTCTGGAATGCAGCTGCACTGAGATCCAGATTCACCATGGCTTGAGTGCCCACTGGGTGCCAATCTGGCCCTGGGTCTTAGTTTCACAGTTCCCCAGAGGCTCCAAGAGGCCAGCCTCTGTGTGAAAGAGGATACTGGAGCAGCCACACATGGGGAGAGGCCTCAAAACTACCATTTCCATAAAATTGAGAAAAAGCAACTATCTGCACCAAAGCCTGTTAGGGAGAAGGTTTCAGGGGATCATGAGATGGGTTAAATGCCCACACATCTGCCCCCTATTAATAAGAGCAGCTTTTGCTGGGCTCGGTGCCGGGCTTCCTGGGTGGTGCTAGTGGTAAAGAACTCACCTATCAATGTAGGAGACTAAGAAATGCAGGTTCAAGCCCTGGGCTGGGAAGATCCCCTGGAGACTGGAATAGCAACCCACTCCAGCATTCCTGCCTGGAGAGTCCCATGGACAGAGGAGCCTGACAGACTACAGTGCACAGGGTCACAAAGAGTCGGGCATGACTGAGGGCCACTTGGCACAGGCTCTGTGCTAAGGGACTGGCTTGCGTTCTCTCATCTCTTCCTGGCAGCAGTAGGGTAGGCACTTCTATCAGTCGTACTTGGTAGGAAACTGAGCTCAGAGAGGTTCCGTGATTTTTCTCAGAGTCACATCTAGTCTTAAAGTCGGAAGTGGCACAGCCCTCTTTGGGACTGTTTAGGTGGGGTCCCCTCCCTCCTGCACACCCTGGCCAGCCCCCTGTCTCCTAACTGCAGAGCTGCAGCCTCTCTGGAGAGCTCTTGGAACTTTGTCTGCAGGATTCAGTGTTCACCTGAGTCTCCTCAGGTTCCCAAGGAGCTGGGGGCCATTGAGCTGTGCTCCCCAGGCTAGGCTCTGAGCAGCCCAGGTGGCTGTTCTCCCTGGAACAGCCCCACTGTGTCAGGCAGCAGAGCTGCAGGGATCTGACCTCCATACAAAGGCAGCCTTGTGCTGAACCTAGACATACATTTTTTCCTAGCCCTTTCTAAGTTGAGCAGGAACCCCAGCTGGAGCAATGCAATGTCAAGACCACAGGGAAAGGAGTATGTCCAGGGGGAGCAGCTGCTGGGGATGGAGCTGGTAGAAGTGCTGGTCAGGCCTATTCCCCACACCCACTCTCCCTAGGGGACTCTCACATCCACAGGGGAGCTTTGAGCTGGAGGTCAGGAGGCTGGGAACTCAGCCCGGCTTGGTTTCCAGGCCTCCCTGTGTCCCAGGCTCCTACCCTCCCACACGTTTCAAGGGCAGACATGGTGTTTCTGCTGGAAAGAGCTCAGGGAGCTCAGACCCTGCGGTTGGGGCAGGCAGGGCTCCTGGAGACAGTGTGAGGTAGAAGATCGGCTATAATTTCAGCCTGAAGTGAGTGTAGGGGAAGGTAAGAAGGACTTCGCAGAGATCAGAGGAAATGGGAACGTGTAATCTTAACCTTCAGTTCAGTTCAGTTCAGTCGCTCAGTCGTGTCCGACTCTTCGCGACCCCATGAATCGCAGCACGCCAGGCCTCCCTGTCCATCACCAACTCCCTGAGTTCACTCAGACTCACGTCCATCGAGTCGGTGATGCCATCCAGCCATCTCATCCTCGGTCGTCCCCTTCTCCTCCTGCCCCCACTCCCTCCCAGCATCAGAGTCTTTTCCAGTGAGTCAACTCTTCGCATGAGGTGGCCAAAGTACTGGAGTTTCAGAAGCTTTAGCATCATTCCTTCCAAAGAAATCCCAGAGTTGATCTCCTTCAGAATGGACTGGTTGGATCTCCTTGCAGTCCAAGGGACTCTCAAGAGTCTTCTCCAACACCACAGTTCAAAAGCATCAATTCTTCAGCGCTCAGCCTTCTTCACAGTCCAACTCTCACATCCATAAATGACCACTGGAAAAACCATAGCCTTAACTAGACGGACCTTAGTCGGCAAAGTATACTATCTAGGTTGGTCATAACTTTTCTTCCAAGGAGTAAGCATCTCTTAATTTCATGGCTGCAGTCACCATCTGCAGTGATTTTGGAGCCCCCAAAATAAAGTCTGACACTGTTTCCACTGTTTCCCCGTCTATTTCCCATGAAGTGATGGGACCAGATGCCATGATCTTCGTTTTCTGAATGTTGATCTTTAAGCCAACTTTTTCACTCTCCTCTTTCACCTTCATCAAGAGGCCCTTTAGCTCCTCTTCACTTTCTGCCATAAGGGTGGTGTCATCTGCATATCTGAGGTTATTGATATTTCTCCCAGCAATCTTGATTCCAGCTTGTGCTTCTTCCAGCCCAGCATTTCTCATGATGTACTCTGCATATAAGTTAAATAAGCGGGGTGACAATATACAGCCTTGATGGACTCCTTTTCCTATTTGGAACCAGTCTGTTGTTCCATGTCCAGTTCTAACTGTTGCTTCCTGACCTGCATATAGATTTCTCAAGAGGCAGGTCAGGTGGTCTGGTATTCCCACCTCTTTCAGAATTTTCCACAGTTTATTGTGATCCACACAGTCAAAAGCTTTGGCATAGTCAATAAAGCAGAAATAGATGTTTTTCTGGAACTCTCTTGCTTTTTCCATGATCCAGCGGATGTTGGCAATTTGATCTCTAGTTCCTCTGCCTTTTCTCTGGGGATACCTGTGGAAAACTCACCTTAATGAAAATGTCCAGTTCTGCCCATTATAGGTGTGCCTGGGTCTGGAAACACTGCTGTGGCCCAGGCAGGCCTTGACTTTAATCTCTTGTCAGATCCTGAAGCCACCATGACCTCTTTGCCTTATATATCCCCCGGAGTGTCTGGCAGGGCTAAATGGGTTCCAAAGACTCTTAGCAGAGGGTCCCTGTGTGAAGAGGGCATCCTGCTGGTGCTAGTCACCAGACGGGCCTTTGCAGCAGAGGCTGTGGGATCTGGTACCCTGAAGAGAGGTCTGTCCTGGCTGGGGAACAACATGGGTTGATCCACGATCAGAGCTTCCCTCCGTCTGCTTAATCCGCTTCATTCTAAGGCCTTTCTCAGAGGTTTCAGAAAACACTCTGGGTTTCTCCTCTCCACTCTTGCTCTCCTGTTTCGACCTTTCCCAGTGAATTAAGAGTGACTTTCTCTTCTGTTCAGAAGCCTTTGTTCCAGAGCCCCAGAGAACACAGCTCCCTGTCTGCTCAGTCACCCGCAGCATAATGGGCGATTGATAAGATACAGGACCAGTCAGGCCAAGAGGAGCTGGAGCAACATGAGAGGGAGGGAGGGAGGGGGAGGCGGGGGAAGGAGGAAGACAAAGTGCAATCTGGGTCTTGGGAAAGCCCACCCCAAGACTCAGCAGACACTCTCTGGATGTGTGCTTGAGGCTGTTGGTCTGACTGTTGGTTGCCTTCTAGAATTAGGTCTGTTTAGGCTCTTGGGTGCCTAACTGGGTGACAGGGACCTTGATTGGATCCTGCCCATGTTTTGGCTATGATAACAGCAGTGAGCTTGGCTGGGCACAGGGCAGACCTATGCCCCTGTTGAGTTTCAAGGCAAGGAGATGGGGACAACTATAAGGGCCTAGCAGCCCATTCTGATTTCTTACATCTCTGCTATCCTCCAAGAATTCACTCCTGGGAGGCAGGCTGAGAGGTACCACAGCAGCCCTGAGCCCCTTCATGACCCCTCCCTCCTGCTCACTTCTGAGCAGGTCAGTTTGTGGCAGAGGGTCGGGGGACCCAGGCACCACTCTTCTCTTCCCCAGGGGAACAGACCATGGACCCCCAAAGCCTAAACCTCATTCACTAACCAGCCGCCTGAACTGATGCCTTGTCCCAGTTCTGCCCCTAACGTGCTGTGATGTTGCCATTCTTGCCCACTCTGAGACTCCGTTCCTTCTCCTTCTGTGTACTGTGTGTAGGAATGCCCTGCCTCTACTTCTCAAGGATGACCTCCCCTTCCCCCAACCCTGAGGTCTCAGTCGATATCCCTGCTGGGCAGTGTATGTGTAGTTTTATTCATTCTTTTGGCAGACATTTATTGCAAGTCCAACGCTGGCATCAGAAGTTCAGAATCTAGTCAGAAAGGCCAGAGAGCTATTTCTTGAGCAGGCAAAATGTGCTAAGCTTTTTAACAATATTACTTTGATGCAAATCTTTTCAGTTTTATTTATGTATTTTTATATCCACTTTTATTTGCTCCTTTTTTTTACTTGAAGTTATATTGTGAATATCTCCTTGCATTATTAAATATGTTTTAAATACTTTGTCTTGATGACTGCCTATGAATCCATGATACGGCTATGTTCTATCAAATTTAGCCAGGCCCCTATTATATCGACTGACACTTTCACATGACACAGTGCTTTTGCCACAGTACGAAGGCCAACTCTTGTCTGTTTATTTTTTACAAATCTTTGCTGTTTCATGTTCTTTGATTTCAGGAGAAACCCAGGTACATAGGAAGGTAGGTGAGTTCAGATGACTTTAGTGGATGAAGGTTACCATGAGGACAGGCAAGGAAGAAAGGAAGCTTAGAAAGTGGCTATGTGGGGGTGGGCGTGGCAAGAAATAGACTCCATGGTTCCCTACTCCCGTGGCAACCACCACTGCTCAAACCTAGCCTCTCTGCCTGGCTGAAACCACCTGCTTCTCTCTGCTCCCTAAACTGTGCTCGGACTCCTGCCACCCCATGATCTCTGCAGCTCTGTCATGATCTCCGCAGGAGAGACCCGCACGGAGCATTCCTACAGGGCCCTGCACAGTGACCTCATGGCCCCTGTGCAGGTGTGTGGGGTTCTGGTCTCATCGCTGTGGCCAGGGGAGTGGGGCTGATGTCCAAGAGTCAGTGCTTCATAGCCAAGGGACCCTTCTGACTGCTCTGCCCACCTCACTGATAGCTAAGACTGGATCTTCCAACATGCTGTCCAGAGATTTCTCCTCTGACAGAGATGAGATTGGGAGAGGAAATGGTGTGAGCAAAGGCCCAGAGATGGGGATGCGTGGGTATGAGAAGACAGAACGTGAGAAGGGAGAACAGATGAGACACCTCAGGCAGGGGGACTCATCTACCTTCCTTCCCATCCGTTCCTAAGCCCAAGGCCACAGAGCTATGGTGGACTCAGGAGGACACTGAGCAAGGCTGGGTCTTGCCAGCCCTACCTAGGGGCGCTCAGGACAGAGGTTCAGCCCGGCATGGGCTGCTGGAGCAGGCGCCTGCTCTGGGGGCCCACCTCTCTCTATACCTGGGCACCAATGCATCCTGCACCACCCTCAGGCCACCTGGGGAGAAGGGAGGCAGGGGAGGGAGGGGCAGGCCTGGGTGCCCTGGATACACAATCATTCAGTCCAGTCCTCTGGGATCAGGATGGGACAGAGGCTGACTCCTGCTTCCCTGAAGGCCCTCTGACCTCTGCTCAGAGCCAGGCTTCTGTGATCAGGACCCAGGGGGAGTCAGACCTACCTTGGAGAGCCACTAGCCTGATGGGAGAGGCAGATCTGACCAGGACTCAGCCCACAGTGAGGCTTGGGCACTGAAGTCCTCAGCGAGGAGGTTGCACTTGGGGCCTGAAGGGCGGGAGAGGGCAATGTGATGGAAGAAGGGTGTTCAAGGCAGAGTCACAGCCTGGGCAAAAGCACAGGGTGGCCAGGAATGCAGGGCAATGGAGCCACTCAGGCTGGCCATGTCAAGGTGGCAAAGGCTGGCAAGCCCTTCTGGGGAGGGCCTTCCTTACAGACCACGGTAAGGGCATCACCCTGTGGTCAAGGTGAGATATGGGAGGCTTTGAGCAGGTCATATGGGTTAAGAAGGGTGGTTCTGGGAAACTCTGGAATGTAGGAAGTGGAAGTGGCCAGAGATCATGACTGCTGAAGGTCACTGAGCTAGAGCTTGAGCACAGGACTTGGGGAGGAGACAGGACGATCCTTTCCCAAGGGAGGTGTGGGTGCTGGGGTCAGCCTGGAACCCTACTGCAACCCCAGCGTGAGTTTGGGAGTCAGACCATGGGTGGGGATCCCAGCTCTGCCAGCTGTGGCTTAGCCTTTCTGAGAGTCATAGAGTGAGCGATGGCACAATATGGAAGGTGGTTCAGTGCGAGGTCACACAACCAGATGCCACGCAGCCCACCTGGCACAGGAGGGTGCTCAGTAAATGGGAGCTGTGATCATTTTAACTCCTTCATGGGAAGGACAATGATGGGGCCTCTCTGTGGGAGGCTGGAGCAGGGTAGACCCCTTCCCACCAAAGTCTCCCCTTCTGGTGGTCTGGGGGTTCAGACAGCTGAGCCTGTGCGGTGAACTTGGAGAGAGAGGGTCAGGCCAGAGCCAAGCTGCCTGGTCACACTTCCCGAAGGGCGTGGTTCCACCAGGGGCCAGGACTCTCATCCCTGTTACAAAGCAACCAGGCTAAGAGGAGACTGAACTCACAGACCAACTGCCTTTCCTTCCCTTGTCTGTTCCTTCTTTTCTTCTTCTAAGAAGGAGGTGAGACAACTTATCCCTGAATCACAGGCACCATAGATAAAAAGAGAGGTGCGTGTGTGTTAGTTTCTCAGTCTTGTCTGACTCTTTGTGACCCCATGGACTGCAGCCCACCAGGCTCCTCTGTCCATGGGATTCTCCAGGCAAGAATACTGGAGTGATTGCCATTTCCTCCTCCGGAGGATCTTTCCAACTCAGGGATTCAACCAATGTCTCCTGCATTGCAGGCAGATTCTTTACCATCCGAGCTAAAACAAACAAACAAAAAAAAAAAACAACCAATGCAGCAGAAAGAACCATGTAGTCTGTGGGAGAAAAGAAACCAGATGAAGGAGTTCTATCCAAAAAGCCATCAAAATTTAAGTGCTTTTTTCTTCAGCTGCAGTAAACCCACTTCTAGAAATCCATCCTTAGGAAAGCCTAGGACAGGGCTGAAAGCTGGAAATCACTTGAGTATCTTTTAGTGGGGAGGCTGTTATGATATGTACATTATGTTATGAAATTGATATGGCCAATGGCATATTATGTAGCCACACACACACAATGAGGGAGAGAAAGATTTTTTTAAGTTAAAATCTTTTGTTTTACTTGATTTTTAAAATTTAATACTAATTTATTTGGCTGCACTGGATCTTAGTTGCCGCCCTTGGGATATTTCATTATGATAGATGGACTCTCTAGCTGGGACTCGCCAGATTAGTTGCTCTGCAGTATATGGGTTCTTAGTTCCCTGACCAATGATTGATCCCATATCCCCTGCATTGCAAGGCAGATTCTTAACCACTGGACCACGAGGGAAGTCCTGAGAGATAGATATTAATGTTGCAAAAGCTAAAGATGGGTGATTTGGATAATGATAATGTTTGATTGGGTCCATATAACATTTTTAAGTGTGAGCAACATTAAAAAAAAATCAAGTGATTGTTAAACATCCAGATTTCAGGTAGCTCTTGGTTTCCATTCCTCCAGGGCACCAAATCCTAGAGCCAAGGAGCAGCTGCCCCCTTTAGAGGCTTGTATCCCCCTGCCAGTCTCCACTACTCCCTGTTACCTCCCTGGCCCTGAGTCTGGGGTCAGGACAATAGTCACTGCCCTTGTATTACAGCTTCCCTTAGCGAAATATTGCACTATTCTCTGTCTTTGTCAAAAACAGAGAAACAAAAGGCGGACTACAGGAGCCATGTCTCAAAGAAAAGGAAAGGGAGCCTATTTCTTTGTGAAAAGCAAGACTGCTTCTGAGTTTCACTTGCAAATCCTGGGGCAATTCCTTTATTTATTGTTTAGTATTATACATTATTTATTATTGATGTTGATACATTACCTACCTGCCCCCATGGAGTAGCACAGAGTCAGACACGACTGAAGCAACTTAGCAGCAGCAGCAGCACCCTTGATTAATACAATAGTAACATGATTCTTTTTTCCCCCTTTGGATAAAAAGACAACAGCCACAAAATTAAAACGAATTCCTTGTGCATATATTTGTATACACAGTGTGTGCGTGCGGGCTAAGTCACTTCAGTCGTGTCCGACTCTGTGCGACCCCATGGACTGTAGCTACCAGGCTCCTCTATCCATGGGATTCTCCAGGCAAGAATACTGGAGTGGGTTGCCATTCTCTTCTCCAGGGGGATCTTCCCAACCCCAGGATCGAACCCACATCTCTTAGGTCTCCTGCATGGGAGGTGGGTTCTTTACCACTAGCGTCAGCTAGGAAGCCCCTGTATACACGGACACACACCAAATGCCAACAGTGATTACCTAGACTTAAGGAAGACCTATCGACTTTTATATTACGTACTTCTAATGTTTTCTGTTTCTTAGAACAAACATAGTTTTGTAATTTTTTTTAAAAAGGTTATACTTAAAAAGTGATAAGTGAAAACTCTTGGCTGAGGGAAACTTTCACAAGAGGTTGTAAGACTTATCTCTCATTATCTTGGCAAGCCTGGGGAGCAGGTAAATGTGGTGGAACCTGAGCAACTAGAACGCCCACGGGAAAATACACCTTTTCTGTCCTAAGCACCAGGAAGAATCTGTACCTGGGAAGGGAAGACAGCTACCAGCTACTAGAAAGTGACTGCCAAGATGCTGGGCACTCTGGTTGGCCTACCTTACAGAATTCTCGTGCCAATTTGGGGGGTGGTGTTAGCATTCTTCCTCCTTTTTTTTTTTTTTCCTGGCTGCATCTCATGTCTTGTGGGATTCCCGACCAGGGATCAAACCAGGGCCCTTGGCAATGAAAGTGCAGAGTCCTAACCACTAGACCATCAGGGAATTTCATTTCCTCCCATCCTCTCATTTTTAAAAGCGGTTTTATTCAGGTGTACATTATATGCCATTGAACTTGCCCTTTGTAAATGCAATGATTTTTCACTGTTTCATTGAAAAAGTCACCTTTTCAATGATTTTTAGCAAATTTGCAAATGTACCAGCTTCATTGAAATTCAATTGTAGAACATTTCCATCACCCCAAAAACACCTTGATGCAAATTTGTGGTTACTCGCCATTCCCAAGTCCCACTCATCTGCTTTCTGCCACTCATCTGCTTTCTACCACTCATCTGCTTTCTATCATTTCCACCTTTTCTGGACATATCATATAAATGAAATCAGACAATATGTGGTCCTTTTGGCTCCTTTCACCAGATATGTTTTGAGTTTCATTCATGGTGTTGCCTGTATCGGCACTTTGTCCCTTTGTAAAGCCAAATAGTGTTCTCTTGTATGGAGAGGCCGTAGTTCACTCACCAGTTGATGGACATGTGTTGTTTCCACCTCTTGACTGCTGTAACTCATGCAAGTCTTTGTGGGATATGTACTTTCATTTCTCACGGGTAGATACCTAAGAATGAAATTGCTGGGTTGTATAGTAGGTTTACTGCCTAACTGTCTACCAACATGGCTGCACCATTTTATATTCCCCCACCTGTATGAGGCTCTGGTCTCTCTTGCCAGCCCTTTGCGCTTGGAGAGTATTCAAGTGGAGCTGGGAGGTGCAAGGCTTGCCAAAGTGACGCAACAGGGAGTGGCAGAACGGAATTTGAATCCAGGTTGACCTGACTCTACAGGCTGTGTCTTTACCCTGGTCTGCTCATGTGAGCAGACTTGAACAAAGTGCAGGGGTTGGAGACTGTAAAGAGGTTGATCTCTGGGGTCTGCCAGGCTAGGGTTCCAGGAAGAGGAACCTGGAAGAAGGGCCTTGGAGAAGTCTAAGGAGCAATTGGAGAGGGCTCCTCAGCAGGCGCTGACTCAAATCTCCACTAGGGGGCGCGGGGATCCAGCAGCGGCTGGTGATGGGCGTCTGTCAGAGAAGGCAGCCACGGATGCCAGCCAGCCTGGTCTTGGCCTTCAACAGTACACAGTGCCTGGCACTGGGTGACCTTCTCTCTGCCCCAGCCTGCATTTCCAAGCAGCCATGCCCCTGCCCCAGACATTCTGTTTTCCTATTTGGGCCTGGATATGTCCCCTTTTATTGGCTTCTGTGATGGCTCAGTGGGTAAAGAATCCATCTGCAATGCAGGAGACACAGGAGACGCGGGTTCAATCCCTGGGTCGGGAAGGTTGCCTGGAGGAGGAAATGGCAACCCACTCCAGTATTCTTTCCTGGAGAATTCCATGGACAAAGGAGCCTGGCGGGCTGCAGCCCAAAGATTCAGACGCTATGGAGCAACTAAGCACTCATGTCCCCCTTTCCCCCATCCTTGGCCTCCATGGGAGGAAGGATGGGCTCTTCTGTCCCAGCCCCAGGGCCTCCACCTCTTTCTGCCAGCTTCAGGGTTCACATGAAACGCTAGAGTGTTGGAGGAAGAGACAAGGTCCATCTGCTGTTGGACCTCCCCATCTCAGAGCGGGCTGGCCAGCAGGTGGCGCAGTAGCCCCCGTGGTCCTCACTCTCTCACCCGTGACTCACCTTCCCAGAAAGACTGGTCTGGCCCCAGCAGGCAGCCCCATGGACAAGTGTCTAGACCACCCGTCCCCTTCGCAAATGATCTGGAAAAAGAGAGGAGGAACAAGATGTGCATTTATTGGGCACCAACTACATGCCGAAGCTCTTTCATTCTTTTGACCCTCATAACATCCCTGAGAACTAAATCCTCAGCTTTTCCCTGAGAAAACAGACTCAGAGGTCAAATAGCTCACCGCACATCTCACGGACTAGATGGTAAAGCTCTGTTTCATCTATTGCACTCAGTAAACCTAACAGGTAGGTGGTGCCCGGGACAGTGTCAGGCATGCCTTTCCCACTGTGTGACATGGGGAAAATAACAGCCTCGCTGAGCTGCAGCTGCCCCATCTGTAAAAGGGGGCTACCAGACCCCCTGTCGTGCAGATGAGATGAGATCCCCACTTGAGGGTTTTGCATGGGGCCTGGCCCTGGCAGGGATGAGCAGAGATGGTTAGATTATTTTGTGGGACTGGGAATTTTTCCAGGCTAGTGATTAGAGCCTGCTAGTTTCCAGTCTCTAGCCCCCTGGAAGTGTTGCAATTTTTTATGTTTTGATCTTCTGCCATTTGGGTCTGTCCCCAACCGCTTCTCAGGAGACGAGGAAGGGTAGAAACCCCAGAGGATCTGAGAGTCCTGTTCTTCTAGGGCAACTCCCAGATCCACTGCTGACTTGCCCAGCCTCAGGGGGCAAATTCCAGCTGGCCTGATGGACCCTAGCAGAAAAATGTCTAGGGTCCCCAAGGCCTGCTTCTGCCCTCCCCTCTTCATTGCTGCCTCCCTAGAGCCTTGCCCATCCTTCAAGGCCGTCAGGCGTCCCCCTCTAGGCAGCCTCCTCACGAGTCTGCCAGCCCTTGTGGCTCAGTGCTCAAGGCATTGTGGGAACCAGAGGCCTGGGAGCTCTGCCCAGGAAGGAGCAGGGGTCCCCTGGGGACAAGCCCTGGCTGGCCTGATGCAAGCTGTGGTCTCCCTGCAGAGGAGGCGCTATGGACAACTCGGGGCCGATGGGCGCGTCCGCCTACGCATAGACCCCATCTGCTCCCAGACTCCCCGCACTGTTCATCAGATGTTCTCCGCGACTCTGGACAAGTATGGGGACCTCAGTGCTATGGGCTTCAAGCGGCAGGGCGCGTGGGAACACATCTCCTACACCCAGTACTATCTTCTAGCCCGCAAAGCCGCCAAGGGCTTCTTGAAGGTGAGGAAGCCGCCCGAGGCCTGGCCTCTCCGCTCCCGAGCCCTGCCCTCAGTTCTGGCCTTCACAGCCTTCCTTCTGATACCCCACTGGGAAAGCCCTTAGACAGGATCACTGTAAAACCGTCCCGTTCCTTGAGCTAATGGTCCATTCTGGCCTGGGGCTGAGGGTTTACGTTCATTGGACCCTTACTGTGTGTCGGGATGTGGCACGAGCTTTTCATTTGTCGTCCCGCTTGAGGTGGGCTGGGAAGCCTGGTGCACTGGGCTGAGGGGTGGGGGCTCCCGGGAAGGCCTGGGAGGGGGCAGCAAGGGCTGTTGAGTGGCTGGTCCCCCAGGGCACACTCTGACCCTGGGAGGTGGTCCCTGAGGTGGGCCGGCAGAGTCCCCTGCTGTCTGGAAGGGGGTTTGGTGAGAATGAGAGGCCCCTTTCCTGCTGGTTGACCCGGCCTGTCTACCTTTGGCCTGGAGCTCGGCCTGGAGCGGGCCCACAGCGTGGCCATCCTCGCCTTCAACTCCCCGGAGTGGTTCTTCTCAGCAGTGGGCGCAGTCTTCGCAGGGTGAGTGGCTGAGGGAGGGGAAGAGTCTCCAGTGAGTTGGAGGGGGCAGAGAGTGAAGAGAGGGTCATTATCTCTTTTAGGGGCACCCAACCCCTCCCCAACATCCCATCTCTTCCCTGGGGCCCTCTCCAGACCCGCTTTTGTCCCCTTCTGCCCAGGCCAGCTGTGCTGAGTTGCCTGGCAGGCCATGGGAGCTCTCTGGGGCCAGGGGCTGGGGATGTGTTGGGCAGGGGTCGGGGCTGAGGGGGTGGGCTGCTGTACCTGCCCAGACATGCATCCTCCCGGGTCTCTGACAGTGGCATCATCACCGGCATCTACACGACCAGCTCCCCTGAGGCCTGCCAGTATATCTCCTATGACTGCCGTGCCAACATCATCATAGTCGACACACAGAAGCAGCTGGAAAAGATCCTGAAGGTTTGGGGGAAAGGGGGAGCAGCCACGGGGTCAGGCTAGGCATCCTCACAGACCTCCACCTTCCCTGCCAGAGTCACCCATCATCCTCAACAGCAACCCTCCCCGGCACACACACATCAGCATAGCAGGGCAGTGGCCGCTGACCCATTTGTCAGGTCTGAAAACTGAGGCCCAGGAAGCTCAAGGAGCATACCCCTCATCCCCCACAGCCAGCCCATGGCCCTCCATGGTTTTCCCTATAGGCACGGGTTGAGTGCCCTGAGGGTGGTTCAGGGCACTGACACGTGAGCACCCACGTCTGAGTCTTGGTGGGGAATGGGGGTATGGGCTGCCACAGGGTGGGGCTTGGGCCAAGCCAGAGCAAGGGCTGCAGCGTCTCCTAGAGACCCTAGGGCACAGTAGGAGCTCAAAAGTGCCTCCTGGGGCAGCTGGCACCTTTCTGGAGCACTGATGCCTCCTGGCCCATTTAAGTCCTCTTCCTGACTGACCCTGTCACGTGAGCACCACGCTGGCATTCAGTGGCCTGAGGACACCTCTGTGCCCCAGCTGTACCCAACAGCCTGCAAGGCCCTCCGTGGCTCCTGGCATTTCAGAGAGGCTTCCCCCAGGTTGACTTGGCCCTGGTTCCGGAGCTGTCACCTGGACCTCAGTGCCCCCCCTGTACCTGGAGGCCGGGAGAAGCAGTCTTCAACCTCCTGGGACAGTGGGACCTGGAGCCTCGGACTGGCCAGACTAGATGGCCTCCCTCAGCTCAAGTGGAGAAGGCCTTTTCTGTCTCCACGCCTCTGAACCCCATGTTTCCAGGGTTCCCCTCATTGTGGGAGCCTCTGTTCTATCTGACTCGGATTAATGCTTGAGTTGGGGAGAGGCGGTCTGGGTGCAGAGGAGGGGGTCCGGAGTGAACTGCTCTGAGAGGCTGCGGTGAGCCTGGGCCGTGCTTAGCACCCCCTTCCTTGCCCTCCCCAGGCGCTCAGTCCTTTCACTTAACAGAATGTCCCGTCACTTCAGTTGTGTCCTACTCTCTGCAACACTATGGATTGTAGCCTGCCGGGCTCCTCTGTCCATGGGAATTCTCCAGGCCAGAATACTAGAGTGGGAAGCCTTTCTCTTCTCCGGAGGATCTTCCCAACCCAGGAATCAAACTGGGATCTCCTGCATTGCAGGCCGATTCTTTACCAGCTGAGCCACAAGGAAAGACCTCACTTAATAGAGAGGTGACAAATATTTAGAGAATAGTGCACAGCAGGGGGTCCCAGGCCCCTAGGACTCAGTGGGGCCCGGACTCACTCAGGTTTAGATTCTTCATAGATGCCAGAAGCCCCTGACCCAAGCTGCCCCCAGGCCAGCTTTCCCGGAGACCCTAGGGTTTAAGAGTCCTTGAGCACCAAGCTGGCAGGAGCCTCAGCTGCTAAGGAGTGATGGTTAATTTGCCTCCTCAGCCTCGCCCGAGGGAGCCACACACCCCTCAGCATGGGCACTCAGATTGGGGAGGGTGGTAGAGCCATAAAAACGCCCCATAGGGGTTTCCTGGCGGCCCAGTGGTTAAGACTCCACGCTTCCAGGGCAAGGGGTGCAGGTTCAATCTTTGGTTGAGGAACTAAGAAAGACCTCACATGCTGCATGGCCAAAAAAGAATTTTTGAATTAAAAAGCCCCCCCAATAGATTTTGCCCCCTCCCTCAGGGAGACCACCCCTCTGCATAGACGGTTGATCTGATTCAAATGCCCTTCCCCTGCCCTATTTACCACTGAAGAAACTGAGGCCCAGACCTACTGAATCAGAAATGTCCACCCTAGGTAATTACTTAAAATTTGTGTTCTGAAACTTTCCAGGCAAACATAAATAGAGAGAAGAGTATAGTGGACCTTCATAGAGTGTTCATCCAGATTTAATAATCGTCAATGTTTTTCATCACACCCATCAGTATGAAGTATTTGAAGGCAAATCTCTGATATCACAGCATTTCACCCCCTAAATAGCTCAATATTTATAAAATATAAAACAGTTTCATCACAGTAACTTTATCACCTTTATTTACACTAGTCAAAGAATTCTTTCCTATCATCTAATACCGACAATGTGTTTTTCCAGGCAATTCGTTTGAATCAAGATCTAAACCAGGCCCAAGTGTTGCATTTGGTGGTATCTCTTAAGAGTCTTTTAATTCAAAACAGAGCCCCCACCTTTTGTCCTGTACCATAGACCAGTGCGGTCCAGGACCAGTCATATCATCTGGGAAATTTGTTTCAGAACCCACCCAGACCAACGGATTCTAAACAACAGGGTGTGGGTCCCACGCCTGCTGGTGATTCTGACACAGGCTCAAGTGTGAGAGCTTCTGTCATAGACATGCTGCAGAAACTAGGTCAGCCGTCCCGAGCTGTTGTGTAGCTTGTCCCTGTAACCTCCACACTTCCTCCTAGATCGCAAGCTTTGATGCCCTTCAGATTAGATGCTAATTGGCAAAAACACCCCATAGGTGGTGCTGTGTACTTCCCATCGCATAGCTTCAAGAGTCACGTGATGTCGGGTAGTACCGCTTATACTGATGCCGAGCTTCATTCCCTGGATTTGGGGGCCACCTGCTCATCCACTGCAACGTTCCCCATCACTCTCCACTGATGAACTTTGCCTGAATTAATTATTATTGAATAAATGAGCCATGGGAAAACACTGGTTTTCTAACTGATCAGCTGGGATTCTTTTCCAAAGAAAGAACTTTCTCTCATCACTTGGGGCTCTTTGCTACCTGAAAAACCCTGTTTGTACAAAGTAGATGTGGTAGATAAAAAACTGGCCTATGTGGGTGACTGTTCCATGCATATTTGAACGAATGTGCATTCTTCAGTTTATTGGGTAGAATAAATGTTCTATAAATGTTAATAATGTCAGCTTGATTGATATGTTGTTTAACTCATCTATATCCCTGTTAATTTTCTATCTGTTTGTTCTATTGCTAACAAATACTGAGGGTTGAAATCTCAATATTTATTGTGGATTATTTGTTTATTCTTTTAAATCTGGCTTTGCTTTGTGTATTTTGAAACTCTGTCATGTATTCACATACTTATGTTGTTATGTCATCTGGATGACTTAACCCATCTATCATTAAGAAATGTCCCTGTTTACCTCTGAGAACCATTCTTCCAAAGCTATTTTGTCTTATATTAATATAGCCACTGCAGATTTCTTCTGATCAGTGTTTGCATGGTATATATTTTTGCATTGTTTCTCTTTTAACCCACATATGTCCTTATATTTAAAGCAAGTCTCTTTAGACAGCATATAGTTGAGTCATACTTTTATCTGGTCAGACAAAATTGTCTATAAAACTACCACTTGGTTCTTTCCTATTTGTTCTTTGATTCATCCATCCCTTGATCCTTTTCTCCTCTCTCATGATTTCTTTTGAATGGAGTTTTTAGTTTTTGTTTTACTTTTGAGTATTCCATTCTATGGGTTTCCCTGGTGGCTCAAAATTCTTCAAGCCAGGCTTCAACAGTACGTGAACCATGAACTTCCAGATGTTCAAGCTGGATTTAGAAAAGTCAAAGGAACTAGAGATCAAATTGCTAACATCCACTGGATCATCGAAAAGCAAGAGAGTTCCAGAAAAACATCTACTTCTGCTTTATTGACTATGCCAAAGCCTTTGACTGTGTGGATCACAACAAAATGTGGAAAATTCTTAAAGAGATGGGAATACCAGACCACTGGCCTGCCTCCTGAAAAATCTTTATGCAGGTCAGGAAGCAACAGTTAGAGCTAGACATAGAACAGCAGACTGGTTCCAAATTGGGAAAGGAGTATGTCAAGGCTGTATATTGTCACCCTGCTTATTTAACTTCTATGCAAAGTTCATCATGAGAAATGCTGGGCTGGAAGAAGCACAAGCTGGAATCAAGATTGCTGGGAGAAATATCAATAACCTCCGATATGCAGACGACACCACCCTTATGGCAGAAAGTGAAAAGGAACTAAAAAGCCTCTTGATGAAAGTGAAAGAGGAGAGTGAAAAAGTTGGCTTAAAATTCAGCATTCAGAAAACAAAGATCATGGCATTCGGTCCCATCACTTCATGGCAAATAGATGGGGAAACAGTGGACACAGTGAGAGACTTTATTTTGGGGGGCTCCAAAATCACTGCAGATGGTGACTGCAGCTTTGAAGTTAAAAGACACTTGCTCCTTGGAAGAAAAGTTATGACCAACCTAGACAGCATACTAAAAAGCCAAGACATTACTTTGCCAACAAAGGTCCATCTGGTCATGTATGGATGTGAGGGTTGGACTATAAAGAAAACTGAGCACCAAAGAACTGATGCTTTTGAACTGTGTTGTTGAAGAAAACTCTTGAGAGTCCCTTGGACTGCAAGGAGAGCCAACCAGTCCATCCTAAAGGAAATAAGTCCTGAATATTCACTGGAAGGACTGATGTTGAAGCTGAAACTTGAATACTTTGGCCACCTGATATGAAGAGCTGAATCATTTGAAGAGACCCTGATGCTGGGAAAGATTGAGGGCAGGAGGAGAAGGAGATGACAGAGGATGAGATGGTTGGATGGCATCACCAACTCAATGGACACGGGTTTGAGTGAACTCCGGGAGTTGGTGATGGACAGGGAGGCCTGGCGTGCTGCAGTCCATGAGGTTGCAAAGAGACTGACATGACTGAATGACTGGTGGCTCAGATGATTAAGAATTTGCCTGCAATGCAACAGATGTGGGTTCCATCCCTGGATCCAGAAGATCCCCTGGAGAAGGGAATGGCAACCCACTCCAGCATTCTTTTCAGAAAAATTCCATGGACACAGGAGCCTGGTAGGCTACAGTCTATGGAATCATAGAGAGCAGGACACGACTGAGCAACTGACACTTTCACTTTCATTCCATTCTATCTACTGGCTTCTTAGCTCTCCCTCTAGTGTTTGCTCTAGGGCTTACAATATGCATCTTTAACTCATCACAGTCTACTTTCAAATACGATTAGAATGTAATATTGTACTACTATGCATGTAACATATGAATCTTACAACAGTGTACTCGCATCCCCTTTCCATACTTTGTGCTATTGTCGTTCATGCTTAACTTCTATGTAAGTTATAACCCCTGCAATGTAGTATTTTATTTACTTATTTATTTATTTGGCTATGTCATATCTTGTCAGATCACACAGACCACAGCCTTGTCTAAATCAATGAAACTAAGCCATGCCATGTGGGGCCACCCAAGACAAACGGGTCATGGTGGAGAGGTCTGACAGAATGTGGTCCACTGGAGAAGGGAATGGCAAACCACTTCAGTATTCTTGCCTTGAGAACCCCATGAACAGTATGAAAAGGCAAAATGATAGGATACTGAAAGAGGAACTCCCCCATTGGTGAGTGCCCAATATCCTACTGGAGATCAGTTGAGAAATAACTCCAGAAAGAATGAAGGGATGGAGGCAAAGCAAAAACAATAGCCAGCTGTGGATGTGACTGGTGATAGAAGCAAGGTCCAATGCTGTAAAGAGCAATGTTGCATAGGAACCTGGAATGTCAGGTCCAAGAATCAAGGAAAATTGGAAGTGGTCAAACAGGAGATGGCAAGAGTGAACATTGACATTATAGGAATCAGCAAAGTAAAATGGACTGGAATTGGTGAATTTAACTCAGATGACCATTATATCTACTACTGTGGGCAGGAATCCCTTAGAAGAAATGGAGTAGCCATCATGGTCAAGAAAAGAGTCCAAAATGCAGTACTTGGATGCAATCTCAAAAATGACAGAATGATCTCTGTTGGTTTCCAAGACAAACCATTCAGTATCACAGTTACCCAAGCCTATGCCCCAACCAGTAACCCTGAAAAAGCTGAATAGTTCTGTGAAGACCTACAAGACCTTTTAGAACTAACACCCAAAAAAACATGACCTTTTCATTATAGGGGACTGGAATGCAAAAGTAGAAAGTCAAGAAACACCTGGAGTAACAGGCAAAATTGGCCTTGGAGTACGGAATGAAGCAGGGCAAATGCTAATAGAGTTTTGCCAAGAGATCGCACTTGCCAAGAGAACGTCATAGCAAACACCCTCTCCAACAACACAAGAGAAGACTCTACACATGGATGTCACCAGATGGTCAATACCAAAATCAGATTGATTATATTCTTTGCAGCCAAAGATGGAGAAGTTCTATACAGTCAGCAAAACCAAGACCAGGAGCTGACTGTGGCTCAGATCATGAACTCCTTATTGCCAAATTCAGACTTACATTGAAGAAAGTAGGGAAAACCACTAGACCATTCAGGTATGACCTAAATCAAATTCCTTATGATTATACAGTGGAAGTGAGAAATAGATTTAAGGGACTAGATCTGATAGTCAGAGTGCCTGATAAACTCGTGACATTGTACAGGAGACAGGGATCAAGACCATCCCCAAGAAAAAGAAATGCAAAAAGCAAAATGCTCATCTGAGGAGGCCTTACAAATAGCTGTGCAAAGAAGAGAAGCAAAAAGCAAAGGAGAAAAGAAATGATATAAGCATCTGAATGCAGAGTTCCAGAGAATGCAAGGAGAGATAAGAAAGCCTTCCTCAGCGATCAGTGCAAAGAAATAGAGGAAAACCACAGAATGGGAAAGACTAGAGATCTCTTCAAGAAAATTAGAGAATACCAAGGGAACATTTCATGCAAAGATGGGCTCGATAAAGGACAGAAAATGTATGGACCTAATAGAAGCAGAAGATATTAAGAAGAGGTGGCAAGAATACACAAAAGAGCTGTACAAAAAGATCTTCATGACCCAGATAATCACGATGGTGTGATCACTCACCTAGAGCCAGACATCCCGGAATGTAAAGTCAAGTGGGCCTTAGAAAGCATCACTACGAACAGAGCTAGTGGAGGTGATGGAATTCCAGTTGAGCTATTTCAAATCCTGAAAGATGATGCTGTGAAAGTGTTCCACTCAATATGCCAGCAAATTTGGAAGACTCAGCAGGGGCCACAGGACTAGAAAATGTCAGTTTTCATTCCAATTCCAAAGAAAGGCAATGCCAGAGAATGCTCAGACTACCACACAATTGCACTCATCTCACACGCTAGCAAAATAATGCTCAAAGTTCTCCAAGCCAGGCTTCAGCAATACGTGAGCCATGAACTTCCAGATGTTCAAGCTGTTTTTAGAAAAGGCAGAGGAACCAGAGATCAAATTGCCCAAATCCGCTGGATCATGGAAAAAGCAAGAGAGTTCCAGAAAAGCATCTATTTCTGCTTTATTAACTATGCCAAAGCCTTTGACTGTGTGGATCACAATAAACTGTGGAAAATTCTGAAAGAGATGGGAATACCAGACCACCTGACCTGCCTCTTGAGAAATCTATATGCAGGTCAGGAAGCAACAGTTAGAACTGGACATGGAACAACAGACTTGTTCCAAATAGGAAAAGGAGTACGTCAAGGCTGTATATTGTCACTCTGCTTATTTAACTTCTATGCAGAGTACATCATGAGAAATGCTGGGCTGGAAGAAGCACAAGCTGGAATCAAGATTGCTGGGAGAAATATCAATAACCTCAGATATGCAGATGACACCACCCTTATGGCAGAAAGTGAAGAGGAACTAAAAGGCCTCTTGATGAAAGTGAAAGAGGAGAGTGAAAAAGTTGGCTTAAAGCTCAACATTCAGAAAACGAAGATCATGGAATCCAGTCCCATCACTTCATGGCAAATAGATGGGGAAACAGTGAAAACAGTGTCAGACTTTATTTTGGGGGGCTCCAAAATCACTGCAGATGGTGACTGCAGCCATGAAATTAAAAGACGCTTACTCCTTGGAAGGAAAGTTATGACCAACCTAGATAGCATAATCAAAAGCAGAGACATTACTTGCCACAAGTGGTCATGTATGGATGTGAGACTTAGACTGTGAAGAAAGCTGAGCACCAAAGAATTGATGCTTTTGAACTGTGGTGTTGGAGAAGACTCTTGAGAGTCCCTTGGACTGCAAGGAGATCCAACCAGTCTATTCTAAAGGAGATCAGTCCTGAGTGTTCATTGGAAAGACGGATGCTAAAGCCGAAACTCCAATGCTTTGGCCACCTGACACGAAGAGCTGACTCATTGGAAAAGACCCTGATGCCGGGAGGGATTGGGGGCAGGAGGAGAAGGGGGACAACAGAGGATGAGATGGCTGGATGGCATCACTGACTCGATGGCCATGAGTCTGAGTGAACTCCGGGAGTTGGTGATGGACAGGGAGGCCTGGTGTGCTGCGATTCATGGCGTCGCAAAGATTCGGACAGGACCGAGCAACTGAATTGAACTGATGTCAGATCTTAGTTGCAGCACTTGGGATCTTCAATCTCCACTGTGGCATGGGAGCTCAACTCTAAGTTTTGACATGTGGGATCTAGTTCCCTGACCAGGGATTAAACCTGGACCCTCTGCACTGGGAGAACAGAGTCTTAGCCACTGGTCCCAGCAGAGGAGTCACTGCAATGTAGTATTTAAATAGTCATGTATCATTCAAAAATTTTTTAAAGAAAGGAAAGACGTCTCTTTTGGTTTACCCACATATGTGCCATTTCTGGCTCTCTTCATCCCTTCATGTCCTCCCCGATTTTTCATCTGGTTCATCTTCCTTCCTCCTAAAGAAGTTTCTTCAACATTTTTGGAATACAAGGCGAAGGGCAATGCTTTCTGTCAGCTTCTCATTTTGCCTTCATTTTTCAAAAGGTATTTTCATTTGATTTAGAATTCAGGGTTGATGGGGTTTCTTTTTTTTTTTTTTCTTTTTAGCTCTTTAAAGACTCCATCCCAATGTTTTCTACTTTGCATAACTTCTGATAAATAGTGTATACTTTCTTATCTTTGTTCCTTTCCACATGGTATATCTTGTTTCTCTGCCCTCTTTTAAGATTTTTCCTTTATCACTGGTTTTCAGCAATTAGATTGTGTCTTGGGATGGTTTTTCTTTGTGATTATCCTGCTTGGGATTCACTGGGAGTCTTGAGTTGATGGATTTATAGTTTTAATCAAATTTAGAAATTTCTCAGGCTTTTTTCAGTTAAAAAATGTTTCTTGAGATTCCAATTACATGTATGTCAGGTTTCTTAGTTTTCTCCCCCATGTTAATTTATTCCAGTTTTTTCTCTTTCTCAACTTCATTTTGAAACTTGTGTTTAATGAAGCCTTTCAGGGCAGGTTTACATAGCCTTTCTTCTAAGGCTAATTTAGCCCCATAACTAACACTTGTCACTTCTGAAGTCTTTATTTCATACCTCCTAAAGGCCCTTCACTCTGGCTGATGGAAACACAAATATCTCTGGCCCCATACAAGCTCTTGTTTGTCTTCTAGTCCCAGCTATTGGTCTTCCTCCAGCATCTGTTCTTGCAGTTTCATGAAGTTTCACCTATGCCTGTGCGGATTCAGCTCAGTTCAGTTGCTCAGTTGTCTGTCTGACTCTTTGCAACCCCATGAATCGCAGCACACCAGGCCTCCTTGTCCATCACCATTTCCCAGAGTTCACTCAAACTCATCTCCATCGAGTCACTGATGCCATCCAGCCATCTCATCCTCTGTTGTCCCCTTCTCCTCCTGCCCCCACTCCCTCCCAGCATCAGAGTCTTTTCCAATGAGTCAGCTCTTTGCATGAGGTGGCCAAAGTACTGGAGTTTCAGCTTTAGCATCATTCCTTCCAAAGAAATCTCAGGGCTGATCTCCTTCAGAATGGACTGGTTGGATCTCCTTGCAGTCCAAGGGACTCTCAAGAGTCTTCTCTAACACCACAGTTCAAAAGCATCAATTCTTCGGCACTCAGCCTTCTTCTCAGTCCAAATCTCACATCCATACATGACCACAGAAAAAACCATAGCCTTGACTAGATGGACCTTTGTTGGCAAGTAATGTCTCTGCTTTTGAATATGCTATCTAGGTTGGTCAACATTCTGCCAAAGACTCAAGGGAGACACCTAAACAAGATTCGTCGAACTCTTTGTCTGCCAGTTCTCTCCTGTCTGGTATTCTATCTCACAAATTCTAGGCACCCCAGCTTTCCTGAATTCTGACCTCAGACACCTCAACTCAGTGAAATAACTGAGTTCTGATTTCCTCTACCCCTTCCTCCGTGCTTCTCTCTTCCATAGTTACACAGTCCTTTGCTCCGTTCAGCCAGGCCCCAGATTGTCTGGCTTTCCTTTAATAGAAGTCATTCCCTGCCGCCTGTTTATTCCACCTCTGATGTTCCAAAGTTCTCATGATGGGAAATTGGGCATTAAGGGTGGCAGGTGTCCTGCTGAGTCAAAGGTCAGAACTGGGGACCAACAACATTTGCCACAAGGCGCCTGCCAGGCTGGCGGACACCTGGGGATGGGGCTCTTCTTAAGAAGTGACTTTTATTTTTAATGAAACCCCACTTATTTTCTCTGTCCACACAGATCTGGAAACACCTACCACATCTGAAGGCAGTAGTGATATATAGAGAAGATCCTCCGACGCGGATGCCCAGCGTGTACACAGTATGCGTAGAGGGGCCTGGGGGGCAGTGGGGGCCTGTGTGAGTCCACCCAGCTCACCAGGACTGCCCCCACTCTCCCACCTGGTGCAGATGGAGGAGCTCATGGAGCTCGGGAATGAGGTGCCTGAGGAGGCCCTGGACATCATTATTAACGCCCAGAAGCCTAACCAGTGCTGTGCACTGGTCTACACGTCGGGCACTACTGGGAACCCCAAGGGTGTGATGCTGAGTCAGGACAATGTAGGACGGATGCCCAGATGTGTGGGGTGGGCTGAGGGTGGACCTGGGCAATGGCCTTGCCCCAGCAGCCCTCGAGGAGGCTCCTTCAGCCCCTCTTTTCAGGGATCTGAGACAAGTATGACGGCTCTTAAGTCTGTGGTCCAGACTGAGCCCAGCAAAGTGGAGGGGGATGGAAGGGCAAGGCCTGGCCCAGAAGGGTTCCTGCAGAGATGCCCAGGAAGGTGTTCAAAGAACACTCCAAAGAAGTACCCCAAGCCCCTAGGGTGGCTCCAGGTGTGGGCACTTTCAGAGCTGACTTGAAGGTACCGCCTGGGGCCCATCTGCCCATCCTCCAGATCACGTGGACAGCACGGTACGGCAGCCAGGCTGGTGACATCCAACCTGCGGAAATCCAGCAGGAGGTGGTGGTCAGCTACCTGCCGCTCAGCCACATCGCCGCCCAGATCTATGACCTGTGGACAGGCATCCAGTGGGGGCCCAGGTCTGCTTTGCCGAGCCTGATGCTCTGAAGGTCGGTCTGCCTCTGTGTGTGCCCATGTGTGTGCTTATGTCTGTGGGCCCTGTGTGAGCATTTGTGAGCCTGCTGGTCCCCTGTGTGTTCACAGCCTAACTCAGATGACCAAACAAGAAGGGAACTCAATGATATGTAAAGCGAAGTTGAGTCAGAGTGGTTCTGTGGGTCTGCAACACCAGCAAGGACAGGCCACCCTCAGTGTAAAGATGGCCACAGATGGCCACAGCCCTGTCTCATACACTACACCTGTACTTGGGCTCCCTCTTTTTACCGTGAAGAGCACATCCCCAGAAGCCCTCTAGCACTTCTTCCTCCCCCTACATTGGCCCAAATAATGTCCCACGTCCATTCCTCAACTAGTCACTGCTTGTGCGTGTGCGCATGCTAAGTCGCTTTAGTCATGTCTGACTCTTTGTGACTCTATGGACTGTAAGCCACCAGGCTCCTCTGTCCATGGGATTCTCCAGGCAAGAACACTGGAGTGGGTTGCCATGTCCTTCTCCAGGGGATCTTCCCAACCCAGGGATTGAACAGATTTAGCAGATGGGTTCTTTACCACTAGTGCCATGTGGGAAGCCCCGTCACTGCTTAGAGTAATAGGGTGACCACGTCTGAGTTAGACTGATAGAAAAATCACTGCCACCAGGACTGGCCACTCTGGCACCTGAGCAACATCAGGGTTCTGTTAACAAAGAGGAAGGGGGAAGGGGTGGCTGTTGAGTCCTAGCCAACAGTATGGGACGTGAGTTGCATGGTATGCACCTGTGTGAGTGCCTGTGTGGGAGGGGGTCTGCACGGGTGCATGCTGACTCTGGGGACAGGCCCCCTGGCTCCCAGCTGGCTCTCCACCACAAGCCTGTCTCTCATTGGTGGTGAACAGGGAGTCTGGTGAACACGCTGCGGGAGGTGGAGCCCACGTCCCACTTGGGAGTGCCTCGGGTGTGGGAGAAGATCATGGAGCGCATCCAGGAGGTGGCAGCTCAGTCTGGCTTCATCCGGCGGAAGATGCTGCTCTGGGCCATGTCGGTGACCTTGGAGCAGAACCTTACCTGCCCAAGCAGGTACAGGGGGCCAGGGGACAAGAGGCCTGGGGAGGCAGCAGGGCTGGCTCATAACCCCAGGACACAACCTAGGATCTGAGAGGCCAGGCTTGTCCCGACCCCTTCGCAGAGGCCCCATCAGTGGCTGTGAGCCCCTGTTCTCCCAGATCCCACAGGAGACAGTAACCCCATCTTTGGGTTCTGACTGCAAGGACTGACTTGCTCCCTCTGGAGTAGCATTCACCTCCCCAGGAGCAGCTTCTGGCAGTCTCCTGAGGGGACTCCTGACTTCAGAAGGTAGCTCAAGTAGAGGCCACAGTGATGGGGGCTTTTCCAGCCTTCTCGACATTCCAATCTTTCACCCACAGCCTTTTGATTGCTTTTAAATTCTCACCCAGTGCTGTAGGAGGGTCAACAGCATAAATCTGGCCTGTTCCAATTTGGAAATGTTTTCCACCACTAGTGTGTCTGTGAAACTGTATCATGTCACATCCAGTGTGTACACATGTCTGTACCATTTCATTTGCATGGATGTGAAAAGAAAATATGTATAAATGACTCATTCAATGGTTTCAAATGGGATCAGACACATGTGTTCTTGTGTTCATGCATACATACTTCAAGTGTCTACATGTACATATTATTGTGTGTGCACTTTTGTGCATCTGTGTTGTCACACACAGCTCAATCTGTTTTTCTGACTTCTTGCTCAAGATGTATTTGCACAAAACTACATGTATACACCCATGTGTGCATGCATGCTCATAGGAAGGGCGAATATTGAAAATATTTAGTGATGGATTCAGCATCACCACTCATCAATCAGAGTAGATAACTGAAATTGCCATTCAGGGTACCCATTGACCACCCCCTTCCCTTTTACTGCATGTGTGAGCACGTGTTGTCTTCTGTGAGCCATTCTCTCTCTCCCACCAGTGATCTGAAGCCCTTCACAACCCGACTGGCAGATTACCTGGTGCTAGCCAAGGTCCGCCAGGCACTAGGCTTTGCCAAGTGTCAGAAGAACTTCTATGGGGCAGCCCCCATGACTGCGGAGACACAGCACTTCTTCCTGGGCCTCAACATCCGCTTATACGCAGGCTACGGCCTCAGTGAGACCTCAGGCCCCCACTTCATGTCCAGCCCCTACAACTACCGACTCTACAGGTATGTCCCAGGTTTGGGCACAGATGCTGGCCTGAACATCTTTGCTGATACCTGTCGGTGCCTATCTGCTGATTAGGGCCCTGGCACCAGACCGCTGGACCATGGATCCCTGAGTGCCAACAGCTCTATCTTGGGCCAAGTCCCTTTGCCAGGCCTGAGTCTTGTGGGGTGGTCTCTGTGACAGTGTCACATGGGTCTGTGGATATAAACAGCCTTGCAGCTCAGGGGCTCCTGAGCAGGTTCTGAGGGAGGAACATCCCTTTGTTCCCTCCCTCCAGTAGCATGGGGTATGTTAGAGGGTGTCCCAGCCCTGTTGATGACCCAGGCTCCAACTGCAATGGGAGCTGGGGGACTGGGCTAGTCCTCTGATGAACTGGGAGGGCAGTCAACTCTGGGGAGTGAGTTGAAAGATTCTCTGTTGTACTTAAATATCTCCCCTCCCTGCCTGCCCATCACAGCACTTGAAGTTATCCCATTAAGATTTTGCCCATTCATTCATTCACCTGAAAACCTTTAACTGGCCCTATCTCTTAGCTATGCTGCTGCTGCTAAGTCACTTCAGTTGTGTCTGACTCTGTGTGACCCCATAGACAGCAGCCCACCAGGCTCCGCCATCCCTGGGATTCTCCAGGCAAGAAGACTGGAGTGGGTTGCCATTTTCTTCTCCAATGCGTGAAAGTGAAAAGCGAAAGTGAAGTCGCTCAGTCGTATCTGACTCTTAGTGACCCCACAGACTGTAGCCTACCAGGCTCCTCCATCCATGGGATTTTCCAGGCAAGAGTACTGGAGTGGGGGTGCCATTGCTTTCTCCACTCTTAGCTGTGAGGACCCTAAAAATCCCGGGAGGGGACATTCTAGCTATGGATGAACACTGAGAGGCTGGGGGCCCCAGAGCTCTCTGTAGGGGCTGATCCAGGCCTTGGAGGAAACTGCTCCCTCTGACCATGTCTCCTGGCCTCTCTACACCCAGTTCTGGCAAGGTGGTGCCAGGCTGCCGGGTGAAGCTGGTGAATGAGGACACAGAGGGCATCGGGGAGATCTGCCTGTGGGGCCGCACCATCTTCATGGGCTACCTGAACATGGAGGACAAGACGTGTGAGGCCATCGACACTGAGGGTTGGCTGCACACAGGAGACACGGGCCGCCTGGATGCTGACGGCTTCCTCTATATCACAGGGCGTCTCAAAGGTGAGTGCTGCCAGCTGGGTTCGAGGCTGTGGTGGGACGTGGAAGCAATTATACTGCCACCACTATTTATACCCACTATAAGTATTGAACTCTTAGTTAATGCCACATGCCTTGCCATCGATGAACACTTAGAAGTTGGGGACCCCAGGACTCCCTGTGGGGTTGATCCAGGGCTTGAGGAAACTGCTCCCTCTGACCACGCCTCCTGGCCTCTCCACCCCCAGCTGCAGCAAGGTGGTGGGTGCCAGGCTGCCACAGAGCTGAGAGGTAGGGCCAGTTAAAGGTTTTTAGGTGAATGAATGAATGGCCAATGAAAAATAATGAATGAATGACATTGTTTTACTTACTATTGTCTCCCGTGGGACAGATACTGCTATTACTCCAACCTAACTAATGAGGACAACCAGAGAGGTTAAGTAATTTGCCCAAGGTCACACAGCTAATAAATGACAAAGCTGGAATTCAAATTCCCTCTGTAAACAAGGCAAGCCTTTCCAGAAAATTGGAGGATGTAATTTTTGGGGGAGGGAAGGGTGGGGCAAGCTGCTCGACTTGCAGGATCTTAGTTCCCCCACCAGGGATTGAACCTGGGCTCCAACAGTGAAAGCACTGAGTCCTAATTACTGAGACGTAAGGGGTAATGTATTTCTATATGCAAACATGGATATGATGCCGAGTAGAAAACAAATTGGACATAAAATGTAAAATAAAGTATGAAACTTCAAATTTCCCATGAGCAACTTGGCTCCTCCAGGGAAGAAAGTTGGGGACACCTCCGAGGAAGAGGTGCTTTATTTATGTTGCCCAATGCCTGCAGCATCCCCGTGGGAACTCCCACACCTCAATTTCCCAGGGGAAACTGAAGCTCGGTGAGTGGGTGAATACCTTTCTGGAAATCATGCAGGCAGGTGTGTGATCGAACCTGGGTCCTTCTGGCCATAGAGGGTCAGCTCTCCAGGCAGAGTCTGGGTGTACTTGTCCTGAGCCCCTGGACTAAAGCCTATGCGGGGGCCCTGGCCTTGCCTCCTCAGAGTTAATCATCACGGCTGGTGGGGGAGAACGTGCCCCCTGTGCCCATTGAGGAGGCCGTGAAGACAGAGCTGCCAATCATCAGCAATGCCATGCTGATTGGAGACCAGAGGAAGTTCCTGTCCATGCTGCTCACCTTGAAGGTGTGTCTGGGGGGTGGGGGGAAGGAGCAGCTGGTGGGTGGTCTGTGGGTCTGGCCTCAGGCAGAAGCAACGTTTGGCCAAGACAGTGCAGATGTCACAACCGTATTCTGGAATAAGTAGTCAGTTCTTCCTGTACTACGGGGCAGCTGTGGCATACAGGAATCCCTTCTGCCCCGTTTTAGAGTTAGTAATGTGCTGTCTTGGTGATCCTGTGTTTTCTAGTACAGTCCAGTGTACAAAGTGCTGTAGCTACCTCCCAGTTTGATGTCTGGTATCTGAGTCTGGGGTAGTAGACGGACCCAGAGTTGTGGCCCCCTGTTTTAAAAGATGATCTCATTGGCTGAGGTCATCTAAATCTCAGTCCTCCCTTCCTTCCACCTGCCCTAAGGGGCTTAAGCAGTCTGAGTAGCACGTGCTATTCATTCTAGAACCATCTCTCTGAAACAGCTCACAGTGATCCACATCCATGATGATTAGCAGTGAGACCTCCTCCAAGGCCCGGGCAGGCGGCCTGTGGAGTGAGGCTTGGCTCTGATCTGTCTCCGGCTTTTCAGTGCACTCTGGACCCTGACACCTCTGAGCCCACGGATAATCTGACGGAACAAGCTGTGGAGTTCTGCCAGAGGGTGGGCAGCAGAGCCACCACGGTATCTGAGGTTGTGGGGAAGAAGGATGAGGCTGTGTACCAGGCCATCGAAGAAGGGATCCAGAGAGTCAACATGAATGCAGCTGCACGACCCTACCACATCCAGAAGTGGGCCATTCTTGAGAGGGACTTCTCCATTTCAGGTGGAGAGTTGGGTAGGTGTTTTCTTTACACAATTGCAGGGGCTGTGCAGGTGGGCAGAGGCCATGGCAGAGCCTGGGAGGTGCCCACTAGGAAGCAGCCTTGGCAAACCGAAGGGCCCTGCTGGCACTTCGGGTGACACCTACCTCCTTCCTGTGGGAAGGCCTTGATTGCTCAGTGCCTGGGCTTGAGATCCTGTTCAAGGTACATGTGCTGGAACTCATTCATTTGAACAATGACTTTTAACTTTGCTTTGACTAAGGAATCGTTTTCCTCTGAAAGCACAATGGGACCACCAAGCAGACACCAAGGCCCTGTTAGAGTTTGGGCTAGAGTTTCACCTGGCTCCAGGGAGTGAGAACACCATAATCTTTTGTAAAGGTAGCTCATCCAACAGGCAAAGGGATGAAACCCTTCTGGGCCAATGGTCCACAGAATCAAAAAGACCTCTAGTGTGGCCTTAGCCGGATGGATGAAGTCGCTCTTGGCTGTAGCATCTTGGGGTGTTCATGACACAGGGCGAGGTGGAAATGGCTTTTTCAGTGAGACTCCCTCCAACCCGTCAAGGCTGAACCCAGAAGCAACTATCTACAGTAATGCTGAGCTGCTGTCAAAGACCCTGAGTTTATCTGGCTATCTGGCGCTAACAAATTGAATGTAAGGTCAACCAGACAGATGTCCTCTCTAAGCAGTTTCTATAAATGGCTTTGATCTTGAAGTCTCCAGTTACACAGCCAAGTGTGAGTTAGCATAAAATGGAATCTAAGCTACTCAAAGCAGAGCCCTTTCAGCCTTACCTGAGAGGGGAGAACCAAGGCCAAGAAAAGTGATACAAGGAAGACCTCTTGTAAAGACCATGGCAGAGGCCCTCCCTGTCTAGGTCTTTCCTCTGCCCCCATCACAAGCCATCAAAGCATAATGTCCAACATCATATTAGTGATCACTGAAATGCAGGGATGATCTGCCTATTAGTTACATCATGTAAACTACCCAACTTCCTCTGTACCCAACCCTGGCACAGTGTGGGAAGGAGCCACACAAGGGGTATGACTGCCAGGTCCAGGGATCACCATGGGCCATTTTGGAGGCCAGCTACTCGCTGGTCTGGCTTGGTTCCAGAGTTATCAAACTTAGTGAGTCTAGAGCTTTACCACATTAACCTTCACAGACATCTCAGAGCCCAGGCCTCACTCATCTCTTCCAATTTCTTTTAGGTCCCACAATGAAACTGAAACGGCTTGCAGTCCTGGAGAAGTACAAAGATGTCATTGATTCCTTTTACCAAGAGCAGAAAAAGTAAGCAGGGGTCATCCCTCCCCAGTTTCTCCTTAAGATGGCAGGCTGAGCGTCTTCCTGATCCCCAAGTCCTCTTTGGTCAGAGCACACGGATTTCTGGCAAGTCTCTTAGGTTCTCCAGGTTAGGCACAGTCCTGGAATCTGCCAGGTCTTACACCAATAGCCGACAATCCCGAGAAGCTTCACGTGTGGACAGTTTTAAGTACTGCTTTTTGTTCAGGTGACAATGAGATTAGCTCTCCTTCTCAGAACTAAAGGGCTACAGTTTGGGACCTTAGTTTCAGGTAGATTTAACAGGCTGCTAGCTCACTTCACTGGCCAGCTGGAGGCAGACTGAGTGCTGAGGGGAGGGAGGGGAGGGAAGTCGGCTTGGATGAAGTGTGCGGCTGGGACAGTGCTCAGCTCTGCCTCCCTTCTCGGCCTGGCCGGCTGTGGACTCTCATTGGATGCTGCCACGCCCATCATCCCATTACCAGGCATTCCATCAATGCACACACCCACTGACTCTGATGCTTAATAAAACTGCTGCTGCCTTTTGATTGTATTTAATGTGTAACTTGAAATTAAACTTTTAACAGAACTGTCAACAAGCACCTGATTTTGTCAACTGAGCAACAGATGAGTCCAGGGTGGTGGGTATTAAGCCCACAGGACAGTGTGCGATGGGTATATGAGTGACCTTTAGTGCCCTGGAATAAGCAAAGGTGAGGGAGGGGGTCAAGGGGAATGTTCTCATGAAAGCAGTTAACTGGTGCTAGTCTGTCACCCCCTCTGCCCACTCTGAATACTTCGAGCAGCCATCCTTAGTAGCAAGCTGAGCCAAGATGAAACAAGGCATCTAAATGGGCAGAGGAAAGCATACAGCTCAATTCGTT
This sequence comes from Nanger dama, assembly GCA_917880005.1. NCBI lineage: Eukaryota > Metazoa > Chordata > Mammalia > Artiodactyla > Bovidae > Nanger > Nanger dama. Next base: position 58,485 of record CAKJTW010000110.1, on the reverse strand, counting down.
TGGGAATTCTTTATTTGTGTAAAACGAAGGGTCACAGATAATTAGCACAATTCAATCAAACAGAAGCAGCAGCAGTTTAAACAGAGTAAAATACATATAAGATTATTTGTCTGGTTATGAGCTTCAAAAAAGGACCCAGACAGGAGTATTGGTTGTGGTTAAAACCCCCTTGTGACAACGCAAAGCCGCAGGTTAGAGATGTTACACAAGGGCCAAGGAGGACATGAGTTGTCTTTGGTGTTGGACCAAAGGGTTCATAAAAATAGTGACACCATTTCTGAAGATTAAAGACAAATCATGCTAAAGGTGAGGGTTGGAGGAAGGATGGGGAGGTGCCTGAATGTCAAAAGCTGAGCCAAGCCCCAGGGTGGCACGATTTTGTGAATCAATTCAGGCTGAGTTTGCAGCTCCTCTTTCCCTGGTGGTGCTGAGGCAGAGGGCGGTGATTTGGTGCTTTGGGGAAGGAGAAGCCAGTGAAATGTAAAATTAATAGCCAGTACTCCAGGTTCCTCAATTGCAGTCAAAATTTATATGGTGAGGCCTGTTAGCCCTATCAGCAGGAGTGTGGTTCACTTCCAGACAGCGACAGACAGGCTGCGGAAGAGGGACTGCTCCCAGGTCCGAGTCAGGGTCCCCCAAGGGGACCAAGGGACAGGAGATCGAGGGCTGTGTTATGCACCATGCTTGATATACGTCCAGTGAAAAGGAAGGACCACCCCTTCATTTCATTAAAAGCTCTTACCAAGAACAGTGAATCTCAAGATAACAAAATTAACTGAACACACAATCCACTTGTCTCTTTGTACCCGATATATTACCTGTATCCTATGAACAAAAATTACATCTCTCATTATATATTTCTCCAATCCGAAGTCTTTATTCATACTCAGTAATTCATGTAAAGTACAAATTAGTCTTTACTTTCCATATCACTAAGAAATATACCATATTCACTGTTTTTGATGTAAACTTTCCCAGGAAATTTCTCTTGTGCCCATTTAGTTTTATAAGAATATCCTCTCATGCTATTATGCCAGCATTCTACTTTATCCCCATTATATTTTTCATAAACCAAGAATATCAGTCTTTTTCTTTAAAAAGTTAGATGTTTTCTCTTAGTATTTATGTCTCATGATATTTACAGTGAAAGAAAAACTATTTTAACTGAAGCATAAAATGGTTAACAACAGCAAATGATAACAGTTCACTTGTGAGTTTACAAAAAAATGTATACCAGATAAGACGTTTAATAAATAAAACAAGCACTTGGAAGAAGTCCTTTGAAAGCAGGTCTAGGGACATTACCTGCATTCTCTGCACAGATTTTAAGAAAAAGGCCAGGTCTAAAAATGTACTCTGTCAAGAAACAAGCAACAAATGCATAAAGGCATACATAATGGGAAGTATTCTAACACAGGCTGATGTGGCGTCCACTAGGAGTGACTGATGCAGATACCATCTGTAGAAGCCTTAATCTAAATCTTTTACTCGGCGACAGATTTCGTCTGTGAAGTCCGAGCATTTTGAATTGCCTCCCAAATCTTTGGTTAAGCTCTGAGAAAAGGAAAAAGCAAAGACAGAAAATGTACCCACATGTTAAACCGAAGCAAAAACGTTTTTATTTAAAGTCCTCAGTGAGACACCGGCTGAGTGAGTTACCTGGCTACTCTTTCATTTAGTTCCTTGTTTCAAAGTAAGACAGGCTCTACTGCCATCCACCTACCCCAGGCGGACTTGGAAAAGCTAACTGGATAGTGTAACAGAAATACGGTGAGAACAAGAACAAGTCTCTTGGGACTTCCCTGGTGGTCCAGTGGTGAAGAATCCGCCTTCCAGCGCAGGGGACATGGGCTCAATCTCTGGTCAGGGAACCAAGATTCCAGGAGCTGCAGAGCAAGTAAGCCCACGCACCCCAACAAGAGAACCCCACTAGCAGCCTCAGCAAAGAGCCAGCACAGCCAAAATTAAAAACAAAACAAGATGCTCTCAGCCCAGAGGGAAGGAGGGATGCTTTCCAAAAATCTTCCATAGATTTGTAGTCTTCTACAATAGACTCAAAAGAAGCATTTGATCATGGACATTTCATTGACAGCAAATCTAAACAAGAGGTTGCATAAATCTCTTGGGGAATTTAAGTTTGCTTTTTAAAAACACATTTTGACCTATTTTGGGAGGCTGAGAAACCAACACTAGGGAAGTATTTAAATTACTAACTCTTCAACTCCTCTCTTTAGGAGAGAAATCCTCCCATTTCCCCTGTTTTCTACCAGCTTACGCTCTTTACTCCCAAACAGAACTCAATATATTTAATTCTCTCATCTCATCATATCCTATGCAATTTAAAGAGCCTACTGTGTAATTTAGGCATCTCTCTGCTGGGTTCTATGAGTAGCTTCTCTAATACAGTGTCAGAACAAAAAATATATATAATCACATGCCCTTCAATATGACTATATCAGGCTATTAAAAACAAGTTTGGGTTTCTTATATTTTGGCCACAGAAATTTCAAAGTACAGAATTAAAAAAAAAAATAAGCAGCAAACCTTGGAAATAAACCTTGTACTAAGTGAAGTTAAGGCAGTCAGAACAGTACAAGTGTGTGATTCAGCTTATATGAGGTACCTAGAATAGTCAGATTTATAAAGACAGAAAGTAGAATGGTGCTTGCCAGAGGGTGAGGCAACAGCAGAAAATATGGAAATCATTGTTTAATGGGGACAGTTTCAGTTTAGGAAAATGAAAAAGTCTGGAGATGGATGGTGGCGAAGGTCACACAACAATGTAAAAATACTGGGTATTCAATACCCAATAGACTGTGCACCTCAAAAATTATTAAAGTGATCAATTTTGTATTAGGTGTACTTTATCCTTTTGAAAATGATAACTTTAAAAAAAAAAAAAGGAAGAGATCTCAGGCTAAGGATCAGCCTTTCATGCCAAGCCTTGTAAAGCCATGATCTCCTCCATTCTCCCACTTAGAGAATAATTGATCACAACCCTCCCACGGGCCACAACCGCTTATGGAAACAGTGAAGCTTGTTGGGTAAGAGCCAGACTAGGTGTGAACCCCAACTCTGCCAGTTAGGAGCTGTGAGACCTTGGACAAACTTCCTCATCTATGTGCTTAGTCACTTCAGTCCTGTCTGACTCTCTGAGACCCCATGGACTATAGCCCGCCAGGCTTCTCTGTCCATGGGATTCTCCAGGCAAGAAAACTGGAGTGGGTTGCCATGCCCTCCTCCAGGGGATCTTCCCAACCCAGGGATTGAACCTGCATCTCCTGCATTGGCAGGTGGGTTCTTTACCACTAGGGCCATTTAGGAAGCCCTCATCTCTAAAATGGGCTTAATTACAGTATCTACACCACAGAGTAGTAGAAATTTGCTGAGATTTTATATATATATAACGAGTATAACATCCATCATATAAGCATTCAAGTATTAGCCATTAATACATCTATAAAACTTCTAAATATTACTTTTATATCACAGATGCATTTAAAGTAACACAGAGCACTGCTGTATTACAGACACGTCTATATCTGTGTCTACTGCTAGATTTCCAGCTTCTTGAGGTCTGAGACCTTACTTTATTCCTTATTTTATTATATCCTCCATACCTTATAATGTATGCAACAGATGTTTGCTGGAAAGAGGAAAAAGCTACTGAGAAAAAATTACTGGACTTAGCCAAGATCCCATGGGTAGCAAAAGGATAACCAGGTCTGCGCTGCTCTGACCCTCACATCACTGTCCTTCCCACTGTACACTGGAGCCCCTGCCTTGGTGCTTCTCAACCCTCTCCTGATGAAACACATGGGTCCTCCCTTCAGAAGATGCAACATGTGCACACCCCCTGAGTTCACTCAGGGAGTCTGCATTAGGAACGCCTACTTGATGTCCAATCCTTTGGCCCTCTTGAAAAGAAAACATACAACACCCAAGGAGGAAATGAATTTTACCCAGCCCAAGTGTGGCAAGATCACCACTACCTTTCCATCCTTGATTGTAGCGAAACATGCCGTCTCAATCTTCGCAGCGTGGTCAAAAAGCCCCATGTGGCGCAGCATCATCACAGCGCTGAGCAGGAGGGCCGTGGGGTTGGCCATGTCCTTGCCCGCAATGTCCGGGCGGTCCCGTGAACCTGCGGGGGGTTGGGACGGGGCACAGTCAGAAGGGGGACAGAAGCAAACAGTTCTCCTCCGGGGAAGCTGGGCTCTTAATCAGCTTTCCTCGCCGATGGAAAATAGCTACGGAACAGCTATCCAGACACAGATTTTAGAAATAAAGCCTCAGAAAAATGAAGAGCTAAAATAATTTTTTTTTAAGCGTAAAAAGATGAACAAACAATCTTATCCAGTGAACTTCTGGTAAAATATTTTAACTGAGGAAGGAAACACAATAAATAATAAGGATACAAAAGAAACCAGAAGGAAATGAATAAATCAACTGAGCTTATACAAAAAGCTAAACAAAGCTTCACTTTCTTTTGACAACTGGAAAAACTTAAGAGTTAGCAGATATTTATGCAGATAATCCCTCTTGGGTTCTCACGTCACTCTGACTTGAATTCAGCTTCAGGTGTCACCAGGGCCCTTACCGACTCGAAGATTGCAACTCCATTCGCTCCAATGTTGCCACTTGGTGTCACACCAAGACCTCCAATCAATCCCGCACACAGGTCACTGGGGGCAGAAAAGCATTTCAAAAAACAGCTCACCTAGTGGCCAGACTTCTATCTTTACATACCATTCTCCACTAAGAGAACCTTGGGCTCCTTAAACAGCTGATTTCAGGACTAGTCAGGAACATATAGGATGAGCCTGAAGCACCTTACTGTGCCAGAGAACAAATAAGGGGCAGTGTCAAGAGGGCACAGACACAGCTCAAAGGGACTGACACCGGCCAAGTCTGCGCCATCTGAGCACCAATATCGATGATGATAGTGAGGGACAGAACCCCTGAGTAAGACAGAAGCCGAGAGTCCAAACGGACATAGGTAAGTCAGTAAACAAATAAGACAGAAAGAAAAGCTTATCCTTCCAGTAGAATGCTAAGATGTAAAAGGAATGATGGATTTACAAAAGCACCATTTGGCCACCAGCACATGTATGTGTGTAGAGACAGAAATGAGGAGGAAGGAGGGAGTAATAAAGTAAGTCTGATAAAAACGTTAACATTTGGTGAATGTGGTGCTGAGTACACAGGATTTCTTTGTACTGTTCCTGCAACTTTCCTGTAAGTCTGAAATTATGCCAAAAGTTACCCCCAAAAAACGTGTAAAAATGAACACCCACCGTCCTAGCTATACATGCTAAAACACTGAAATCAACCAACCAACCAATAAAATATCTGTCAAGTGGGAAGAGGGAACTAATGGTCAGGGAACTACAGTCCAGAGCTAATTTGGCAAATGAACAAAGGAATAACCTACCCAACATGTAAACCGTTATCACCGCCTGAACTCTCAGAATTCAACTCATATCTTCTAACAAATGCTATTTTTATAACCCTTGATTAAAATTCTTAAGCCACAATTTATTTTAGAACATTTATAAATAAACTGTAGGCTAAAAGGGTGCAGCCAGACTTACCTAAGGATGTCTCCATACAAATTTGGCATAACAAGAACATCAAACTGGGACGGGTCTTGAACCATCTACAAAAAGTGCATTTGTGCATTCAGCAATCAAAAACTGCACCACATGTACACACTACACACCACAAAACATAGCAGGTAAGTGTGAATATATACTTACATTCAAACATACTGTATCAAGGTACATCTCATTAAATTTAATATCTTTACAGTTTTCTGCAACTTCCCTGCATTTTTGCAGAAAAAGCCCATCTGACATTCGCCTGTATTTAATCAAATAAAAATTGTTGAAAGCAAAGACTTGCAGAGAGAAAAAGATCAAATTAGAGAAGTAAAGTTCAAGAAATTTAAGTTCCAAAAGCCAAGATGTCTGATTTCAATTACAGTAAAAAAATTTTGGAGGGCAATCAGTAAAATGCAAATTTAAATGTTTTGGGATACTTCTGGAAGCACAGAAGAGTAAAATATGTAAAGTAGTTTGATCATAATGAAGAAGACTATATTTTTGTAGTGTTACCTAGCAAGAATTAAGAAATATCTATTAATAAGGAAATGTTAAAATTGCCTTAAAAGGTTAATTTACTCAATTATTTAAATAGTTTTACTATTTTACATGCTCAACACTTTTCTTAGGTTAGGAAACCTGCTTCTTAACACACCGAGTTAGCCTTTACTGCACTACGGACGAGGAGAATTCAAACTGCTAGAATGATACATTGGATCAGATTAGCAGTATGAGCACTATTTTAAGCTCCTGAACAGGTGGCCATTTCAGAAATATTCCTGCTATTCCCCTCCTAACACAGGAATGACTGCCCTTTTATAGACATGACTTAGCTAACTGGCCACCTCATCTGGGGACCTGGTCTCTCTGGATTCCTTCTCTTCCCCCGCCTTAAAGTGCCAGGACCTGAATTCCTGCTCCTTCCAAACTTGTTCATCACCCACCCGAGGAAACACATTAAATAGGAGACTGACACAAGAGCAATGCCCGACCCTCTGATTGGCTGCAAGGCCATCTTCCAGAACTATCAGGAAGCAGTGAGCAAGCTGCAGAGAGGAAAAGCGAGCCCTGCCACTGCTTGGCATCCACACAGCTGGAGGGAGCACCGCTCGCTGGGACTCACATGATGTTGGCTTTGTGCACGGCTGTGACGTTGCTCCGGTGGTTGTTGCGTGCGTATTCAAAGGCAAACTCCGCGATGCGCTTGCTTGCCGCTTCGGTGATAAGCTTGATACTCTGTACAACTCCATCCACAATCTGAAAGAGAGGAAGTCCTGTCTTGTTGAAAGGGTGTGGCTCTAGACCGCCGGTGGGTGCAGACAACACCATCTGTGCCAGGCCTGCATGGCGCCAGCTGCCAAGGCGAGCATCATGCATATGGCATGTCGGCAGGGTGAGTCATGTTCACCCCAGCCCGGTGAGCCACATATTATAAACTCTGCTGCACAGATGAGGAAAACCGAGGAACAGAGATGGTCACCCATGAAGCTGAGGATTCAAACTTCAAACAGAGAACAAGTTCCCAAGCCTGTGCCCTGAAGCACCACGCTCCCTCCCCAAGGCATCCTTTTGAGGCGACAAGACAAACACCCACAACTCCTCACTGAGTGAAAGGGAACTGTCTTTGGGAAATATTTTCACCTGGGAATTTGAACAACAGTCCCAAGTACACAGAAAGCAACCTAACTAAAAATTAAAAAGTATCCAAATGAACATACCACATGCTCGATTCCACTGTATTCTCCTTCCGTGTTCTCTCGAATGGTGACAATATTTACATCATGGTAAGGGGTTTTATAGCCTTCTATTGAGACACATGGTCGGACATTTGCATAAAGGTCAAATGTTTTACGCAGCAATAAATTCATAGATGGGTGACCAGCAGCTATTGGTGTTTTTAAAGGGCCTATAATAAAGAAGAATATGCAGATGACAACAAAATACAATCTGGTCTTTTCCTGTATAAACACAAGCTCATAATGTTGATACTTGTCCCTCAGCATGGAGTTAGGGAAGGGACCTAGCAGATACCAAAATCCATGGATGCTCAAGTCCCTTATAAAATGACACAGTATTTGCATATAACCTACATGCATCCTCCTTTAAATCATCTCTAGACTATTTATAGTGCCCAACACAAGGTAAACAACTATGTTAATAGCTGCCAGTGGAAATATTCAAGTTTTGCTTTTGGAACTTTTTGGAATTCTTAATATTTTCAATACATGGTTGGTTCATGTTATCCATGAACACACAATGCACGGATATGGAGGGCCAACTGTATTTGAAATTCTAATTTTCATTTTTTCCACTATTCCATCAGAGCTATATTTAGGATCCTTTCTTTGGACATGAAGTAGGTGTGTGACATGTCTAACATGCATGCTTCATGAAATGAGGGACTCTTTTGCCAGCATCATTTGAAAGGACAGACAGGGGCTCTGCTTCTAAGCCTGATGCCCTCTTCATAAATGAGCCCAAGCATAGCTGGTCACTCTCAGGCAGCACTGGGCACACGCTACACACCCTGTAAAAATGTGTTCTGCCTCTAACTTGACCCTCTGCTTCAGATTCAGATACGGAAGAAGTTTCCCCAGTGAAGCTTTCTGCAATATCAACTGCACTGAACACCGAGTTACTGAGGACCAAGCACTGTATCAGGTCCCTGACATTAGCTAATCCTATGACACCACCTCCGTAGTGCTTAATTCCAAGCTGTCACATGCTAGTATTTTGAATCATGGCCTGGAGCATGTATAAGCTAAAATTAATAAAAACATAAAAATCATGCGAAAGATAAACCCAGGTAAAGATAAATATAACATCTGTCACAGAAATCAATAATAACGATCATATCACATAAGCACTACCTTTCAAGCCCATCTTGTTCTTATCCATGGACTCTTTGGCTTCTGGGGGATCATCCACTTGCCTCCCGGCCCTTGAATGGCGCTGACGTTTCTCTCCTCCCACTGAATAGGAGCCTAGATGCCACACCACAGAGCACAGTGAACTGGAAAGAACTATATGTAACTCCCATTCATACTGAAGCTATAAACAAACTTCTTCAACTGGTGAAAACACACACAGTAAAGGTCCAGAAAGTTCCTGGCATGCAAGAAGAGATGTCATTCTCCAGCATGCCCAGAGGGATTCTCCACATTACCCTTGTCCAGTCATCGCTCCTAGCTGCCACCTGCCCACTTCTTTTTTTTCACAGTGACTCTTAGCGTAGCTATAATTAGAATATCGTAAGGAGCAGAGAAATAGGATTCATAGAAGTATCACATAGTACTGATGCATGGATCAACTTTGAAAACATTATGCTAAGTGCAAAGAGCTGCTCATAAAAATCATGTAATTTTAACACTCTGTTTATATGAAGTGTCCAGAATAGGCAAATCTACAGAGAGAGAAAGTAGATTAGTGGTTTCCTAGGGCTGGTGATGGGAGGGGGTGGGTGGGAGAGATAAGGGTCATGGGGAATGACTGCTGATGAGTATGGGGTTTCTTTTGAGTGATGAAAATGTTCTAACATTAGTTTGTGGTAATAATTACACAACTCCATGAATGAAATGAACTGGATACTTTACATGATGAACTGAACAGGACATGAATTAAATCTCAATAAAGCTGTTAAGAAAAAAAAAGAAGTATAACCTTTAAAGGTAAGAATTTTAGGGTATAAACCAGTGCTATCCTTTCTTCTCAACCACAGTTTTCATTGTGTACACACACCTCTGACAGCCAAGGGGAATGTACTAGGAACAGGAACCAGAGCAAGACTTGGTCCTGGCTCATAAGGAGCTCACAGCGGAGAGGGAGCACAGTTCAGCTCCCTCAGGGAACACTTTTGCATAAGCATCATTTCCTCTGTAGGAGTTTTAATTAGAAATGCATACAGAAAAACAATGCATATTTAGCATAAATAAATCAAATTCCTTGACTTTTATCTGTTGGTATCAAAATTAACCACTACATTATTTCACCTAGCAGCTATAAATAGCAATAATAAAGCATCAGGTCAAACAAAATCCAACTTTCCTAAATTCCCACTTTTAAATATCTACCTGCAGTGAAGGATAGACTATTTGACAATTATACCTCCTCATATTTGGTATTACCACACCAGAAAAAAAAAAAATCTTTCAAAGTCTCCTATATATCAATAGTGTTTTGAAATATCTATTCTGTTTTCTTTTTTTTTTTTTTTTGGCAGGAAGGTAGAAGAAGGTAGCATGAGGGATCAAGTGACTTGGCAGGACTTAAAGACCTTAAACCAAGGCAGAGTTCAAAAATCCATAAAAATTACAGTACTACTTGGATTCCTTTATACATAACTGATGCCAATGCAGTAGCTTAAACCATTCACAATGATGGCAGCAACAACACTCTTCAGGTCAGAATCTGTGAAGTTTTAATGAGAGACCCCATCAACTTCATACACACGTGAACAATTCATCCTAAGAGTTCATAGATTCCAAATGGCTAAGAAAACTTTTGTACAATTTATTATCAAAAGTATGTAAGCTCACTCACTTTGGCAGCATCAAAAATCTTCATAACTGCAGCAGAAATTTCTGGGCCAATTCCATCTCCTGGAATTAAAGTTACTGTCTTAACCTGAATATAAGAAATCATCAGAGGAGACAGTCAGAACTGATTTTTGAAGGTTTAAAAAAGAACATTGTTCAAAAGAAGTCCAGTTTAGGGGTTCTTAACTCATAAGAAATGCCTTTAAGAAAGCAGACCTACCTCCCAACGGCTCATCGAAGTGGAGGCAAGAATCAACAGATGCCACACTCTGCTTCCTAGCTGAGCCCAGAGGTTTCAGACAGAACTTAAGCAGTGCTCTCCAGAGAAAACAAAAATAAACTACCCAGTAAACTTCCCACCTGAAATTTCTTTTCAGACAAACTACGAAGAGACCACTTAGTTCAAGTCTGTAAAACCAAGGAGAGCAAAACATTTCAACAGGGTTCTCTCACTAAAATTTAGAGCGTTTCCTATGAAGGCAGGCATACTCCTCTCCAACAGGAGCCTAGAAATTTCCATTTCTCATGTAACTCATTCAGTCTTACAAAACACTCTCAGACACCTCCAGAGTAGCACTGTGGTCTATTTTGACACACAGAAAATCAGACTTCACATCAAGAGAGGGTCTGTTTTCCTGAGTTCCTTTATAAAACTGGCCCCTAATGACAGCAGTAATCCAAATAAGCCCAGTGAAGTTTATTTGGAACCATTAAGAATACGGTATGTGATCATGCCTGCAATGTCTGAATCACACGTCGAATGACAAAGTATATCTATAATGTAACATCAACAATTTAGTGCAAAGGCTTTCAAACACAGGGGGAAAAATATGTAAAGGGAAATGATGAGAGGATTTAAGTGAGGACTTCCATGTGGAAACTAAATATGTCATTATTTGTGGACTTTCCCCTACCTAGAAGTTTGGCCCAGACAATGGTCCCTGGCCTTTCTCAGTTCTAATTGCCTATGCTGGTTTGGCTAGGCTAGACAAAATAATCTAGGATGGAAACAATTTTCTCTAAGAATTAAAAAAAAAGTTGATTAAAAAAAAAAAAAAAATCACTGATTCGTTTCCCTGGTCTTAGCTTCCAGTGATGCAGCCGAAGGGGCTTCCCAGGTGATTCAGTGGTAAAGAATCTGCCTGCCAATGCAGGAGACTGGGGTTTGATCCTTGGGTTGGGAGTATCCCCTGGAGAAGGAAATGGCAACCTACTCCAGAATTCTTGCTGGAAAAATCCCATGGACAGAGCAGCCTAGTGAGGTCACAAAGAGTTGGTCAGAACTCAGCAAGCACACATGATGTTCCCTAAGCAGGTGGACTAATTATTTCTGAATTTAGCTATACAATGGAAGGATTCTTTTTTTAAAAATTAGTTTCTCTTCTTATTTCTCTCAAATATAACTGCCTTCCCACAAGGATAACATATATTTTAATCGAAAACCTGAAAATTAAGTAATAGCAGAGAGCAATGATCATCTCATTAGCTTTCAGAATGCATTTGAAATGCTAACAAGCCTCTTTCTGCATCTTTTGTAGCAAAAGCAGAGCCAAAAGAACCCCTTTGGCTTCTTCTTCCTGTTCTCCCAACATGTAATACAAAATGTCCATCAGGCCACCAGAAAAATCTACTTTACTTCTAGAGTTCAGAAAGTAAATGAAAAAAAAAAAAAAAAAGTACTATGCTCTTATAAATACCTCATAGGGTAAGATGTTATATGGGAGTATAGGAATTATGAATCCAAATCAGATTCTGTAAAAGGAGGTAAAATAAAAACATACAGGAAGTCACTGACCCACAGTCTTAGAATGCTCTAAAAATGTGGTGTCAGTTTTTAAAGCACAGAACTCTAATGCGGGGAATTCTAAAAGCAGCAGATTTAATGAGAAACAGATGATCTGTTAACAGGAGAGTCTATGAAGACTATGTAAGGAACGCATCAATACATATAAGCCTATAGGGCTCATAGATATTTGAGGCATTCTTAATTGATGATCAATCTACTGTTTTCAGGGAAGCTTACAAAATAAAAATGCGAAGCAGGTTTTGAAGCTTCTCAACAATTTTCTCTCAACTTATACTAGTTTGGAAAAAAACTGTCTTATCCAAATGAGATTGTGAAATAAAGTAACAGGCTCAAGGGTAATTTCTATCTATTTTTAAACAAGCCTCCCTCAAGATATCAATGTGACAGGCTTATAGAGCCAGCTATAACACAATCTTTTTAAAATGTTCAAGTTTTTTCATTAAAATGTTCAAATGTTTTTCATTTACTAATAGATTTACACATGTTCATCAATAACTTAAATATATAAGTATGGCCACTTTCCCCCAATTTTAAATAAACGGAGATTAAATGCCATATAATAAATGTGTTAGAGCACATTTCTTGAGAAACTTCTAAAAGGGAAAAAATAAAAGACATAATTATACTCACACCACCAGCAAAACCTCTGGTCACCTGTTTTTGGTTGTGGAATGCCCCCAGCAGCCGAGAGACCTACATTTAATATCAACAAAGAAATGTCATGCACAGAATTAACCACATAGTGTTAAAAGGCAGACATGGCACCGTCTCTGACAGCTGACAATGCTGCAGCTTCACACAGATACATTCAGGAATTTCCAAGGAATATTTTTCTCATGTATTAGCTCAACATAGCAAGCTCTCTTGGATTTGAAAACCAAAATTTTCAGTTTACTTTTGCTTTGAGAATTTAAGTACTATAATATGTACTTTTAAAGTCGATTTTATCAATATAAGTCATCAAAAGATGCTGAAAATAGAATGAAACTCTACTTTTTAAAAACTCAAACACTGAATTTTCTTCAGATGATCTAGACAGCTTTATGTCCACATTCTTGACCACTGGATCAATTTGGGGGTCACACACACCCTAGGAAAACTATCACTAATTTTAAGAGCCAGCAGGGTCCTTATGAATCCCTGAGCCCAACTCACTCATTATACAGTGGAAACAGTGGGTCCAAAGAGTAGAGATTTGTCTAAAGCCACAGAGACCACAAAGAGACCAGAATCTGGGTCTCCTAACACCTATTCCAGGGGTCCTCCAGTTACACTCTCTGCCGATTCTTTTCCCATGGATATTAAGAAATTATACTTTGTAATAAAAATCTAACAAAGTTTATTGAATACCATCTTGACATGTGTCATACAGAATGAAGATTTTAAATTATCTACTTCTGATAATATAGGTAATTCCACCATTATTGTTAATTGCTAGGACGGGGAAAGATACAAAAAAATAAATAAATGTGATCTGCTGCTGCTGCTAAGTCGCTTCAGTGGTGTCTGACTCTGTGCAACCCCACAGACGACAGCCCACCAGGCTCCGCTGTCCCTGGGATTCTCCAGGCAAGAACACTGGAGTGGGTTGCCACTGCCTTCTCCAATGCATGAAAATGAAAAGTGAAAGTGAGATCACTTAGTCATGTCCGACTCTTCGCGACCCCATGGACTGCAGCCTATCAGGCTCCTCCGTCCATGGGATTTTGCAGGCAGAGTACTGGAGTGGGATGCCATCGCCTTCTCCAAAATATGATCTACTAACCCCATTTGGAGAAGGAAATGGCAACCCACTCCAGTATTCTTGCCTGGAGAATCCCATGGGCAGAGAAGCCTGGTGGGCTACAATCCCATGGTGTTGCAAGAGTTGAACACAACTTAGTGACTAAACCACCACCGACCCCACTACCCGAAGATGTTGCCATTGGTACATCTTTTTCCACTTAACACTATGATACAACAGGAATATAAATTCTAAAGGTTATTTTGAACTTTAATAATTCAGTTCTTGAAAATTGACACAAAGTCACATTACATTATAACACACAGAATATAATCAAAGAAACTGGCTACATAGACCAAAGGTATTAAAACTAAAATTCATTAAAAGTTTTAAAGGTTAACTTTTTTTCATGCTAGATACTTGAGCAAAGATATATTTGTTATATCCTTAGTCTTCCTTTGAGGGGACAGTTCTTATAAATCCTGAACCTTTGGCTGTTAACATCAGCATGTAGTAAAGAGACACCAGCAGCCAAGGAGCTGAGAACAGGTTGTATCCTCTAACCCAGCAACCAGTTATCTCTCTGGACTGAAAAGAAAATAAAAGATAGGGCATGACCCAAAAGAATACGCTATGACAAAACCACTGGCCAAAAACTCAATCCTAGAGCGTGGTTCATCCACCAGCAAATGGGCTATTGGAAGGAAGGGAGACCACTTTAAGGCTATGTTATAAAATTTGCGTGAGTCCTTCTCACCACCCTTCAAAAAGAGACAAAAAACATTCACTCAAAACAGGCCCATGTCTTTGTGGCAAAAGACCCAACCAAACTAACTGACTTAAAATGTAAATCCACAAGGCAAAGATTTTCATGTTTTGTTCACTGCTTTTCTATCTCCAGTACCTAGAAAGTGCCTGGTTCTGAGCACACATAGTAGGTGCTCAGAATACTTTTGGAAAAAACTGAGGCCAGTCTCAAGTATTGCCCTATCTGATGAGTTCCCACCCACTCCAGCAAACAGCTTCAATACTTGAAATAGTTTTCTCTTAACAGCCAGTCTTTTCCATATTTGTCATCTCTCCTTTGTGACCTTAAAGTAAGGCAGTACTGCATCTAAATCACCCAGAACTTAAAGTAAAACAAGATTTTTTAAAGCACAGACTGTCTTCTACTTCTATTGTACTTGTAAATATGTATTAGATACATATATTATATCATTTTATTTTTTATAAAACCTGGAGAGATTATATTAGTAGCCCTTTTCAGGTAAGGAGACCAAGACCAGCCTCAAAGAATATGGACTGAACCTGTGACTTCACCCATAGCACCTCATTTCCTTTTTACCTTCATCTTCCAACTTAAAAACATATAAATTCACTCTTGAAGGTACTCAATAAAAGCCTGCTGATGGGAAACTGCCCCATTATAATTATAGTATTTTAGAGCCAGAAAGGTCTTTAGAAACCCTTTAATTTTCTCTAAATAAAGCTTCTTTAGGGAATATATATATATATATATATAAGCTTATACAGATCTTTTTCAAATAGAACCTGAAATGGGACTCTTAATAAAGGACTTATTTTGACTGAAACTCACAACCAGCTCAGCATCCTGGGACGTCAACTTCCAAAGCACTGCCTACTCCAGTCCCTAAAGGGAGAAACTGGCTCACAAAGGGCAAATGACTGCCAGAGGTCAAATGACTGCCAAAGGTCACACTGGGAGTCCATGTCAGAGAACCTCATCGTCTGATTCCACAACCCAACACTTTGTGAATACCTATGCGTAGTTTTTTTCTTAGAGACTACACTAAAGGAAAAACAAATTTACTAGCACTTTACTAGCTATTTTAGTCTCTCATTCTGAACTTTTATGTATCGATCAAAGATAATTAGGTGTTAGGTGTAAGCTCAGTGATTAAAGGACTGACTTCTGTTTAGACAATGACACAGAAGTTGCTTTACCTTCAGGAGTGAATGTGAAATAAGTTACCATTACACACAAGTCCAGGTCTGAAAAGGGTAACAAAGCAGAACCCAGTTACTAAATAAAATGCAGCTACTGATGCCCAACTGTCTGCTTGAAGGCTGTAAGATAAGTATGTTGATAGGTAGGAGAGCTTCAGACTTTTGTGTTGCTTCTGTATGTATTAGGTGCTCTCACATTATTTTATTCAATCCTCAACATCTCTGTGAAGCAAGTATAGATATTTTACAGATGGCTTATTAAGACTCACAAATGTTAAGTAATTTACTCAGGGTCACATGACCAGTTGGTGGCATTGGCAAGATTTAAACCTAAGTCTCCTAAATTCTGGTGTAGAGCACTTTTCACTAAATTAAACGTATGCAAACCTCATTTTAAACTCAAAGCAAGGGAGAAATACAGTATAAAATTTTCTAGAGAAAAAAATTAAACTGCTTATGGTAGGTTTTTAGGGGCTCATTCTCTAAGAGCAACAGGAGACCTGAGGGCCCATTTTTCCCTCTGCCTATGATTTGTTGTCTGACCTTGACCACAGACAGAGCAGGCAAAATGGGACTTGGAACTAATAATCCTGAGACACCTGAGTTCCTCTTCCAGTTCTGACAGGCATTTCCTGTATGACCTTGAGCAATTACGTTTTCAGGCAAAGTTAGTTCCACTGAGGAACCAAGGAACTGCAGACAGTCTGCAACCCAGCTCTGGCAGGCATCCCAGCTGCCAATGTGAGATCACAGGGCTCTCACCAACACAAGGTAAAGGAAAGGCGTTGCTGGTCTCCCTCTCCCAGTCTCTGGGTGCTCAGGTTCCAAGGTGCAACGTGTCCCGCGTCCTTTGAAGGGGAAATAGCTACAACAGCAGACTGGGAAGCGCTCCAAGGGAGAAAAAAAAATCTGGCAGGAAAATGACCCCGGGATTCCCTCACCTGAGAAAACCTCTCAGGCCCAACGCACGTGCCAGTGGCTAGGGAGGTTACCCGGCCGGGGCCAGAGTAGAGAGCGGGGAAAGCCCGGGTCGTGCTGAGGCGGACTCTGTGCGCGATCAGCAGGCTGCAGGGCCGCAGCTTCGGAAATAGCCGGGATGGCGGAGCTGGGCCGGCGGCTCCGGTGACCTTCCCGGGCTCCGCGCGAGGCCTGGGCTCCGGCCGGGACAGATGCCGGCGGTGGCACTGGGGTCTCATCGGGAACAGGACCGGTGCTCCCCGCCTTGACCTTGATGGTGTCCCAGCCCCAGGCGCGACCTTCCGGGAGCGGGGCTGCCTACACACCGCCTGCGGGCCACAGAGCCAGGCGCACGGGCGGCCAGGACCGGCTCCCTGACTGTTCCCAGCCAGTCGCGCGCCGCCGCCTTCCCATCGGGGCCCGCGCGCCAGCCCCCGCCCAGCACCCAGCACGCCCGCCAGCCACATGCGGGCCTGCCCGGCGCTCACCTTGGAGATCCACGCGGGCCCTGCCATCGCGTCCACTCCTCTCACCCCGGCGACAGCGGCGGCAGTAGTGCGCAGCCGCCCAGCCAGCGTCTGGAGCCCGCCCCTTTGGCCCCGCCCCCTGGAAGCCCGCCCCGCGAGTTCGCGTAGGGGATTTTCCGAGCACCCTCCTGGTCCCGGCCCTGGACACCCGGCTCCGCTGGCCAATCGCCGGGCTCGTCTCGCGGCGGCGGGCAGAGCAGCGACCCGGAAGCTGCTGGCGGGGATCTCTGGTCAGAGTCCTTCCTCTCCCGCTTCATTCATAGATTTCGGTGTTTAGGTGGGCTGTTTGTTCCGCGTCTACTGGATGCCAGTCACTCTTATGGATTTGGAGGATATAGCTTCTCTTACGGAGTTTACAACCTCAGGGAGGGAGATAGATCATTTACTCGTTTCATAAATGTTTTATTATTTTAACAACTTTATGGAGGTATAACGCACACGTATAACATATACAATAAAATTCACTCGCTGTAATTTCGCAGTAATTTTCAATAAATGTAAGCACTTGCACAACCATCACCACAATTCAGTTTTCCAACCTGTGAAAATGCTCCTTGTGCCTATTAGCTGTCAGCCCAGCTCCCATCCGACGTCCCAGCAACTACCAATCTACTATCTGTCTTCGAAGCTCTAAACATTTCTGAGTACCGCCTAGTTACCAGGCACTGTTCTCAGTGCTAGTTTTACAGTCCAGTAGAAAAGACAGACGCCAACCAAGTATGATAGAAATATGTAAATGAAAACTGTGATAAGTATCAGGAAGGGAAGGCGCAAGGAGCAATGAGAAGGTAAAATCAGGGGACCTGATTCAAATCTAAGAAACAGGGCAGAGGAAATAACGTCATATTCCCCTCCCTCCTCATCTTCTCAGCAACCAGAGTCCTGAAGCTCTGCTGATCACAGGTCCCATAGTTGGGTGTCAAGGTGATTCAGACCAAGTCTCCCCACACCACACCCTGAAAAAGGTTCTTTCCAGAGAAGAGCTACCCATCTACCTAGAAAAGTGGTGAATTAGATGCACAAGTGATGCCATTGACTTTGATGAGGTACTAAAGTACTGCTAAGTCTATGGCTTCATCAGGATACAGGGACCTCATCACTCTCTTCTTGGCCTTTGCTCTCATCAGGCCCTGGCAGTTCCACCCTAAGGTGTTCTCGGCAGTGCCCCTCCACTCCATCCCCACTGCCGTCACTGCCCTCCTTCAGGACTGACCATCTCATGTCCAGACAATAGCAGCAGCCTCCTCCCCCAACAACCTGCCCCTTCCAATCTTTTCTCCACACAGTCCTCTCCTTTCACAGCTCTGACCACAGCCCATGCCGGCCCTAACACCTCTTGACTCTCCCATTCATCTCTCACCACTGTCTTTTATTCAGCTGTATTTCCTGTCACTCCTTCCAGCCCCGGAAGTCCTGGAGCGCCCGCCAAGTAGGGCTCCTGGCCAGCCCACAAATGCTTCCCATATTTTACCCGCCCTATGCTCATGCCGTTCCCTCTGCTTGAATGTTCTTTTGTGCCATTTCCACCTGTTGAAATTCCAGCCACTCGTCAAGACTCAGTTCAGATGTTGATTCCTTTGGGAAGCCCCTCAGACTCACGCATGTGTTCCTTCTCCATACCTAGAGCCAGTAGGGAGAAGGCAATGGCACCCCACTTCAATACTCTTGCCTGGAAAATCCCATGGACGGAGGAGCCTGATGGGCTGCAGTCCATGGGATCGTGAAGAGTCGGGCCCAACTGAGCGATTTCCCTTTCACTTTTCACTTTCATGCACTGGAGAAGGAAATGGCAACCCACTCCAGTGTTCTTGCCTGGAGAATCCCAGGGACGGGGGAGCCTGGTGGGCTGCCGTCTATGGTGTCGCACAGAGTCAGACACGACTGAGCGACTTAGCAGCAGCAGCAGCAGCAGCAGCAGCAGCAGAGCCAGTAGAACTTGGTTCCCACCTCTTCCAGGAGCTTTATTGCTTTCTCCCCTGCTGTGTACCACTGAAGAGCCTCCTCAGGCTCAGACAGTCTGTTATGTCTTTGTTTCTCGAATACAGACTGAAACTACTTGCTGCTCATTGATTAAAAAACAAAATGTACAATGACTTTCTCCAAGGTCTATTTAATCCTCACAACAGTCCCGTAGGAAAACTGAGGTATAGCTAGTAAGTGATGATGCTGACATTGTACTAGGATGCTTCCTAATTACCAAGGCAGTTCTCCTCAAGGTTAAACTTCCCCTGGGAAGGAGGGTCATTCAACTCAACAAATCCTTCCTAAGTGGAGTCCCTCTCAGGTGCACAGTGAAGACAAGGGAATGAATCAGCCCCAGCCTTGCTCTTGGAGTCTAGTGGGAGAGAAACACAGAAGAGATTCAGCCAGGTGCTCTAACAGTTTGGGGAGGGAATGCGGTGCAGGGCGAGAGGGGGTGTTGATTAGGGAAGATTCCACTGGGGAGATGGCATTTGAATCATCCTTGAAGAGATCGAGGGCTTCCCTGGTAGCTCAGATGGGATCTCAAAGAGTTGGACAGAACTGAGCAACTAACACTTTCACTTTCACTTTGAAGAGATTGAAAAGGTCAGCAGCCTGAGATGGGGCCCTGAGGAAAGACCTGGGCCAGCCAAGACTTTGAGGCAGAAAAGTGACAAATCCTTGGAAGCTCGAGCTCTGGGGCTTGACAAGACCTCAGAGGTTTTCTAGTCTAACTCCCATATCAAGGTGCTTCCTGACTCTGGAGCAGCTGGAAGGACAGCAGGGAGAGAGAAAGCTACCTCCCTCGCAGCCAGGACCTGTTCCCTGAGTCCAGAACTGCCAGCCACTATTCTTCATACACGTTCCAGAGTTCCTCCAACATGCAGGTCACTCTCCTCTGGAAAAGCCCCCTTGTCCTGTCTCTTGTGCTCTGTAGTGTCCAGAGATCCCATCAGTGAGCCATGTTTGGACCAGACAGTGGGAAAATTGCCTCTCAGGAGAAGGATCTGTGAAGTGTTTGCAACCCCATAGACTGTAGCCTACCAGGCTCCTCTGTCCGCAGGATTTTCCAGGCAAGATTGCTGGAGTGGGTTGCCATTTCCTTCTTCAGGAGGATCTGGAAGGTGTGCCCTTATTTGTGATGACAACACTACCTGGTCCAGGTGTGCTTCACTCTAAGTAAAATTTTTGTAGCCAAGATGGCAATTTTTAAATTAGTCAGTAAAACTGGAATATAATTATTCACATACGAAAAGCTTTTCAAAAAGTTTTTACCAAAGGGACACAAATCTATTTCAACAGAATATCCCTAGTTTGTTTTCCTATTAGGGCTTTAGTGAACAAATGGGAAAAGGTTCTGAATAACTAGTTCACAGTCAAAGAAATGCAAACATTTTATTTTAAAAATATTTATTTATCCCCCTGACGGCCTCATGGGAGGGAGGCAGAAATGGCAGATGAGATCACCAAGGCTCAGGTCGCCCGGCCTGGTGGCGACATGATCTTAGGGAAGATCATTCGCAAGGAAATCCTAGCCAAAATCATTTATGAGGATGACCAGTGTCTTGCTTTCCATGACATTTCCCTCAAGCACCAACACATTTTCTGGTGATACCTAAGAAACATATATCCCAGATTTCTGCAGCAGAAGATGATGACGAAAGTCTTCTTGGGCATTTGATGATTGTTGGCAAGAAATGTGCTGCTGATCTGGGCCTGAAGAAGGGCTATCGAATGGTGGTGAATGAAGGTTCAGATGGGGGCCAGTCTGTCTAGGGGGCCAGTCTGTCTATCATGTTCATCTCCACGTTCTTGGAGGTCGGCAGATGAACTGGCCTCCTGGTTAAGTGTGCTATAGGGGTAATTTTGCCTTCTCTATGCAGTGATCAGGTTTGCAAGTTCCAATATGCTAAACAATTTTTTTTTTTGCCTGTGTATGGAGATATTGCAAAAATAATTTTAAAAACCCATACATAATAAAAGACATCATTGCATGGCCTGAAAAAAATTTATTTATTTAATATATTTATCTTTGACTGCATCAGTTCTTAGTTTCGGCACACAGGATCTTCATTGCGGTGCTCAGGCTTCTCTCTAGTTGTGGTGAGGGCTTCCAGAGCACACTGGCTCAGTAGTTGCAGCACAGGAGTTCTCTAGTTGAGGTTCATGGGTTGAGTAACTGTGGCAGGGCCTTAGCTCCCCCACTGCATGTGAAATCTTAGTTCCCCAATGAGCGACTGAACTTGAATCTCCTGCATTGGAGGGTGGATTCTTAACCACTGGATACCAGGGAAATCTCACAGATAAACTTAAAATTGTTTTTCTTTTCTTCTTTAAAAAAAAATTTTTTTTTATTGAAGGATAATTGCTTTACAGAGTTTTGTTTTCTGTCAAACCTCAACATGAATCAGCCATGGGTATACATATATCCCTTCCCTTTAGAACCTCCCTGCCATCTCCCTCCCCATCCCATCTCTCTAGATTGATACAGAGCTCCTGTTTGAGTTTCCTGAGCCATACAGCAAATGCCCGTTGGCTATCTCTTTTACATATGGTAATGTAAGTTTCCACGTTACTCTTTCCACTTATCTCACCCCTCTCCTCCCCTCTCCCCATGTCCTTAAGTGTATTCTCTATGTCTGTTTCTCCACTGCTGCCCTGAAAATAAATTCTTCAGTACCATTTTCCCAAATTTCGTATATTTGCTTTAGAAAATGATATTTATCTTTCTCTTTCTGACTCACTTCACTCTGTATAATCGGTTCTAGGTTCATCCACTTCATCATACCTGACTCAAATGCGTTCCTTTCTATGGCTGAGTAATACTCCATTGTGTATATGTACCACAACTTCTTTATCCATTCAGCTGTTTATGGACATCTAGGTTGCTTCCATGTTCTAGCTGTTGTAAATAGTGCTTCACTGAACAATAGGATACATGTGTCTTTTTCAATTCTGGTTTCCTCAGGGTGTATGCATAGGAGTGGGTTTGCTGGGTCATATGGTGGTTTTATTCCTAGTTTTTAAGGAATTTCCATCCCGTCTTCCATAGTGGCCATAGCAATTTACATTCCCACCAACAGTGCAAGAATGTTCTCTTTTCTCCATACCTTTTCCAGCATTCATTATTTGTAGACTTTTTGATGAGGGCCATTCTGACCGATGTGAGGTGATATCTCATTGTAGTTTTGATTTACATTTCTCTAATAATGAGCAATGTTGAGGATCTTTTCATGTGTTTGTTAGCCATCTGTATGTCTTCTTTGGAGAAATGTCTGTTTAAGTCTTTTTCCCACTTTTTAATTGGGTTGTTTGTTTCTCTGACATTGAGTTGTATGAGCTGCTTGTATATTCTGGAAATTAATTCTTTGTCAGTTTTCATTTGCTATTATTTTCTCCCATTCTGAGGGTTGTCTTTTCATGTTGCTTATAGTTTCCTTTGCTGTGCAAAAGCTTTTAAGTTTAATCAGGCCCCACTTGTTTACTTTTGTTTTTATTTCCATTACTCTAGGAGGTGGATCATAGAGGATCTTGTTTTGATTTATGTCATTGAATGTTCCGCCTATGTTTTCCTCTAAGAGTTTTATAGTTCCTGGTCTTACATTTAGTTCTTTAATCCATTTTGAATTTACCTTTGTGTACAGTGTTAGGAAATGTTCTAATTTCATTCTTTTACATGTAGCTGTCCAGTTTTCCCAGCACCATTTATTGAAGAGACTGACTTTGCCCCATTGTATATTCTTGCCTCCTTTGTCAAAAATAAGGTACCCATAGGTGCATGGGTTTATTTCTGGGCTTTTATCTTGTTCCATTGGGCTATATTTCTGTTTTTGTGCCAGTACCATACTGTCTTGATGACTATAGCTTTGTAATATAATCTGAAGTCAGGAAGGTTAATTCCTCCAACTCATTCTTCTTCTCAAAACTGCCTTGGCTATTCAGGGTCTTTTGTGTTTCCATATGAATTGTGAAATTTTTTGTTCTAGTTCTCTGAAAAAATGCCATTGGTAATTTGATAGAGGTCACATTGAATCTGTAGACTGCATTTGGTAATACAGTCATTTTCACAATATTGATTCTTCCTACCCAGGAACATGGAATATCTCTCCATCTGTTTATGTCATCTTTGAGTTCTTTCATTAATGTCTTATAATTTTCTGTATACCATTCTTTTGTCTCCTTAAGTAAGTTTATTCCTAGATATTTAATTCTTTTGTTGCAGTGGTGAAAGGGATTGATTCCTTAATTTCTCTTTCTGATTTTTCTGTTAGTATACAGAAATGAAAGTGATTTCTGTGTATTGATTTTGTATCCTGCAACTTCGCTAAATTCACTGTTTAGCTCTAGCAATTTTCTGATACTATCTTTAGGGTTTCATCTGCAAACGGTGAGAGCTTTATTCTTTTCTGATCTGGATTCCTTTTATTTCTTTTTCTTCTCTGATTGCTGTAGCTAGGACTTCCAGAACTATGTTGAATAACAGTGGCAAAAACGGACACTCTTGTCTTGTTCCTGATCTTAGGGGGAATGCTTTCAGTTTTTCACAACTGAGAATAATGTTTGCTGTAGGCTTATTATATACGGCCTTGAGGTAGGTTCCTTCTATGCCCATTTTTTTGAAGAGTTTTAATCATAAATGGAGGCTGAATTTTGTCAAAGGCTTTTTCTGCATCTATTGAGATGATCATATGATTTTTATCTTTCAATTTGTTAATATACTGACAATTATATATGACAATGTGACAATTAAATCACATTGATTGATTTGCATATATTCAAGAATCCTTGCATTCCTAGAATGAACCCAGCTTGATCATGGTGTATGAGCTTGTTGATGTGTTGCTGAATTCTGTTTGCTAAAATTTTGTTGAGGATTTTTGTATCTATGTACATCAGTGATATTGCCTGTAGTTTTCTTGTGTTGTCTTTAGAGAATTCCATGGTCTGCATAGTTCATGGGGTTGCAAAGAGTCGGACACAACTGAGTGACTTTCACTTTCACTTTTGTCTGGTTCTGGTATTAGGGTGATGGTGGCCTCGTACAATTCTTTCCTCAGCAATTTTTTGAAAGGGTTTTAGAAAGATAGGCATTAGCTCTTCTTTGAATTTTTGATAGATTCTCCTGCGAAGCCATCTGGTCCTGGGCTTTTGTTTTTGGGAGATTTTTGATCACAGCTTCAATTTTCGTGCTTGTAATTGGGTTGTTCATAATTTCTATTTCTTCCTGGTTCAGTCTTAGAAGATTGAACTCTTCTAAGAATCTGTCAATTTCTTCCAGGTTATCCATTTTATTGGCATATAGTTGTTCATAATAGTCTCATAATCCTTTTTATTTCTGCATTGTCTGCTGTAACCTCTTCTTTTTAATCTCTACTTTTGTTGATCTGATTCTTCTCTCTTTTTTCTGAGTCTGGCTAAAGGCTTGTCAATTTTGTTTATCTTCTCAAAGAACCAGCTTTTAATTTTATTAATCTTTACTATTGTTTCTTTCATTTCTTTTTCATTTATTTCTGCTTGGATCATTATGATTTCTTTTCTTCTACTAATTTTGGGGGAGGGTTGTTGTTCTTCTTTTTCCAGTTGTTTTAGTTGTAAAGTGAGGTTGTCCATTTGATGTTTTTCTTGTTTCTTGAAGTAGGATTGTATTGCTATAAACTTCCCTCTTAGAACTGTTTTAGCTGCATCCCATAGGTTTTGAGTTGCTGTGTTTTCATTGTCACTTGTTTCTAGAAATTTTTTGATTTCCCTTTTGATATCTTCAGTAACTTGTTGGTTATTTAGAAATGTTGTTAATCTCCATGTGTTTGTGTTTCTTACAGTTTTTTTCTTGTAATTAATACCTAGTCTCATAGCATTGTGGTCAGAGAAGACACTTAATATGATTTCAGTTTTCTTAAATTTACTGAGGTTTGATTTGTGACCCAAGATGTGGTCTGTCCTGGAGAATGTTCCATGTGCACTTGAGAAGAAGGTGTATTCTTCTGAATTTGGATAGACTGTCCTGAAGATATCAATGAGATCCATCTCATTTAATGTATAATTTAAGACTTGTATTTCCTTATTAATTTTCTGTTTTGATGATCTGTCCATTGGTGTGAGTGGGGTGTTAAAGTCTCCTGCTGTTATTGTGTTACTGTCAGTTTCTCCTTTTATGTCTGTTAGTGTTTGTCTTATGTATTGAGGTGCTCCTATGTTGGGTGCATCAGTTCAGTTCAGTTCATTCTCTCAGTCATGTCCGACTCTTTGCGACCCCATGAATCGCAGCATGCCAGGCATCCCTGTCCATCACCATCTCCCGGAGTTCACTCAGACTCATGTTCATCGAGTCCGTGATGCCATCCAGCCATCTCATCCTCTGTTGTCCCCTTCTCCTCCTGCCCCTAATCCTTCCCAGCATCAGAGTCTTTTCCAATGAGTCAACTCTTCACATGAGGCGGCCAAAGTACTGGAGTTTCAGCTTTAGCATCATTCCTTCCAAAGAAATCCCAGGGCTGATCTCCTTCAGAATGGACTGGTTGGATCTCCTTGCAGTCCAAAGGACTCTCAAGAGTCTTCTCAACACCACAGTTCAAAAGCATCAATTCTTCGGCGCTCAGCCTTCTTCACAGTCCAACTCTCACATCCATACATGACCACTGGAAAAACCATAGCCTTGACTAGACGGACCTTAGTTGGCAAAGTAGATATTTACAATTGTTATGTTTTACTCTTGGATTGATCCCTTGATCATCATGTAATGTCCTTCCTTATCTCTTGTAATCTTCTTTATTTTAGAGTCTATTTTCCCTGATATGAGAATTGCTACCCCCGCTTTCTTTTTGCTTCCCATTTGCATGGAATATATTTTTCTATCCTCTCACTTTCAGTCTATATGTGTCTTTAGGTCTGAAGTGGGTTTCTTGTAGACAGCATATATATGGGTCTTGTTTTTTGTATCCATTCAGCCAGTCTGTGTCTTTTAGTTGGAGCACTTAATCCATTTACATTTAAAGTTCAGTTCAGTTCAGTCGCTCAGTCGTGTCCAACTCTTTGTGATCCCATGAACCGCAGCACACCAGGCCTCCCTGTCCATCACCAACTCCCAGAGTCCACCCAAACCCATGTCCATTGTGTTGGTGATGCCATCCAACCATTTCATCCTCTGTCATCCCCTTCTCCTGCCCTCAGTCTTTCCCAGCATCAGGGTCTTTTCCAATGAGTCAGCTCTCCACATCAGATGGCCAAAGTATTGGAGTTTCAGCTTCAACATCAGTTCCTCCAATGAACACCCAGGACTGATCTCCTTTAGGATGGATCTCCTTGCAGTCCAAGGGACTCTCAAGAGTCTTCTCCAACACCACAGTTCAAAAGCATCAATTTTTCAGCACTCAGCCTTCTTTATAGTCCAACTCTTCAGCTTTAGCATCATGACTACTGGAAAAACCATAGGCTTGACTAGACAACCTTTGTTGGCAAAGTAGTGTCTCTGCTTTTCATATGCTATCTAGGTTGGTCATAACTTTCCTTCCAAGGAGCAAGCATCTTTTAATTTCATGGCTGCAATCACCATTCACAGTGATTACATTTAAAGTAATTATTGATATTTATGTTCCTATTGCCATTTTGTTGATTGTTTGGGTTGATTTTGTAGATCTTTTTTTTTTTTCTCTTGTATTTCTTGACTACATAAGTCCCTTTAACATTTGTTGTAAAGATGGTTTTGTGGTACTGAATTCTCTTAACTTTTGCTTGTTTGAAAAGCTTTTTATTTCTCCATCAATTTTGAATGAGGTCCTTGTCAGGCACTGTAATCTTGGTTGTAGATTTTTCCCTTTCAATACTTTAAATATATCCTGCCATTCCCTTCTGGCCTGCAGAGTTTCTGCTGAAAGATCAGCTGTTAAGCGAATGGTGTTTCCTTTGTATGTTACTTGTTGCTTCTCCCCTGATGCTTTTATTTTATTTTTTATTTATTTATTTTAATTGGAGGTTAATTACTTTACAATATTGTAGTGGTTTTTTCCATACTTTGACGTGAAACAGCCATGGGTGTACATATGTTCCCCATCTCCTTTTAATATTCCTTCTTTGTGTTAATTTTTGTTAGTTTGATTGGTATGTGTCTTGACATGTTTCTCCTTGGGTTTATGCTGTATGGGACTCTTTGTGCCTCTTGGACTTGATTGACCATTTCCTTTTTCATGTTGGGGAAATTTTCAACTACAATCTCTTGAAAAATTTTCTCATACCCTTTCTTTTTCTCTTCTTCTTCTGGGACCTCTGTGATTTGAATGTTGGTGCATTTGATATTGTCTGAGAGGTCTCTGAGACTATCCTCACTTCCTTTCAGTCTTTTTACTTTATTCTGCTCTTCAGAAGTTATTTCCACCATTTAATCTTCCAGCTCACTGATTTGTTCTTCTGCTTCAGATATTCCGCTATTGATTGCTTCTAGAGTAGTTTTAATTTCAGTAATTGTGTTGTTTGTCTCTGTATGTTTATTCTTTAATTCTTCTAGATCTTTTTAATTGATTCTTGAATTTTCTCCATTTTGTTTTCAAGGTTTTTGATCATCTTTACTGTTGTTATTCTGATTCTTTTTCAGGTAGTTTGCCTATTTCTTCATTTATTTGGACTTCTGTGTTTCTAGTTTGTTCCTTCATTTGTGTAGTATTTCTCTGCCTTTTCATTATTTTTTTTTAACTTATTGTGTCTGAGATCTCCTTTTCCCAGGCTTCAAGGTTGAATTTCTTCCTTTTGGTTTCTTCCCTCCTAAGATTTGTCCAGTTGTTTGTGTAAGCTTCATATAAGGTGAGATTTGTGCTGAGTTTTTGTTTGTTTGCTTTTCCTGTGATGGGAAAGGCTGAGTGAGGTGGTGATCCTGTCTGCTGATGACTGGGTTTGTCTTTTTGTTTTGTTTGTTGTTTACATGAGGGGTCCTGCACAGGGTGCTACTGGTGGTTGAGTGATGCCAGGTCTTGTATTCAAGTAGTTTCCTTTGTGTGAGTTCTCACTATTTGATACTCCCTGGGGTTAGTTCTTTGGTAGTCTAGGGTCTTGGAGTCAGTGCTCCCACTCCAAAGGCTCAGGGCTTAATCTCTCTCCAAAGACCAGCCTAGGTCCACTCTACCAAGAGGAATTTCACCTGAAATGAAAGGGCTTTTACTTGACTTCCAAAAGCCAGTGCATAAGAACACAACAGAGATCTCTGACTCAGCAGAAACTAGATACTGCCTGCCACTTGGACAGGCCTCCTTGGATTGCCACAGATGACTAGAGGGTCTGTCCTTGGCAGTGGTCAGCAGAACTCTAAAATTTTTAATTAAAAAATTTTTATTTGTTTATTTTTGGCTGTGTTGGGTCTTCATTTCCACGTGCAGGCTTTCCCTAGTTGCTGTTAGTGGGGGTTTCTCATTGCAGTGGCTTCTCTTGTTGCAGAGCACCGGCTCTAGCTGTGCTCTGTAGTTGAGGTTCATGGGCTTAGTTGCTCTCTGGCACGTGGAATCTTCCCTGATCAAGGATCGAACCCGAGGTTTGACCCACATTGGCAGGAGGATTCTTAACCCCTGGACCACCAGAAAAGTCCCATAAATAAACTTTTAAAAAGTCCAACCTACTCAAGTACATGCAAAAATTTTTTTAATTTGAAGCTTTTACTCCCTTTATTAGAAGGTGTAAATAAAATGCTAATATCCTTTACTATCTAATTTTGGTGAAACTGTCACACTCTTAAGTTTTGGCTGGCCTTATTAACTGCCACAATCTTTGTAAAAACAGTTTATCGATGTGTCTTTAAGAGCTATTAAATGTTCTTACTCTTTCACCTAGTAAATCTATTCCTGAGAATTAATCCCTTGAGAAATCGAAGAAAAATCCACAAAGACAAAGCACAGAGATACTCATTATAGGATTATCTATCATTTTAAAAGTACAACTGAAACAGTCTAGAGAAGTACCAGGAAATGATTATGTAATTTAGGGTAAATGAATTGAATGGAACAGCACACAGCCCTCAAAAGTGTCATTATGAGGACTCTTTAGTATCTCAGTGTTTATGGTTTAGCATTCAGGAAAAAATTATCAAATTTAAAATGTTTGTTCTGCTCTGTGTAACGTCTTTTTATGAGGGAGAAAAGACTAGCAGGGAAACTACTACCTCCCACAGTCTTACCTCTCTTAATAAAATCCAGCAGCAGTCTCCCAGTTGCTCAGACCACAAGACTTGACGGGGAGCTCTATTTTCAAGATAGATCCAGAATCAGGCACTTTTTTCCCACCTCCACTGCTCCCACCCACCCTAAGAAAGTGAAATTGCTCAGTCATGTCCAACTCTTTGCCACCCCATGGACTGTAGCCCACCAGACTCCTCCATTCATGGAATTTTCTAGGCAAACATACTGGAGTGGGTTGCCATTTCCTTCTCCAGGGAATCTTCCCAACCTAGAGATCGAACCCAGGTCTCCTGTGTTGTGGGCAGACGCTTTACTGTCTGAGCCACCAGGGAATCCCTGGTCCGTATCAAAGTCACCTCTTGCCCAAGTTAATACAGTAGCCTCCAAACTGGTCTCCTTGCTTCCACTCTTGCCTTCTTACGGTCCATCTCCTGCCTTATGGATTCTTTTAAAACATACGACAAATACATCCTCCACTGCTCAAAAAAGGCCAGTGACATTAAGGCCCTACACAATCTAGTCTTATTGCAGATGCCAAAGACTTGGCCTCTGCACCAATGCTGAATTGAATCTTGTATATAAGAGTTTGGGGTGAAGCAGAAAAGAATAGCTTTAGAAAAGAATAGTTTTATTGCTTTTCCAGGCAAAAGCAGATACAGCAGGCTCCTGCCCTTGAAAACTGTGTGTCCCAAACCAGAAAGATGGTGAGGAGTTTTATAGCAGTGATTCAAGGGTGATTCACTGACAAGATGAGGGAGTGTGCATGAATTGCACTTCTTTAATCTGGTCTCAAGTAATTTATGTTTTTAGACTGGCTCTGCAGCATGTGGGAACTTCCTTCCTCAACCAGGGATCAAACTTGAGCCCTCCTGCAGTGGAAGCATGGGGTCTTAACCACTGGACCACCAGAGAAGTCCCTCAGGTAATCTCTTGATGAGCTTCTCTGGTTAACTTAATTTGGCCTCAGGTGGTCTTCTGGGGTGTGAAGAATGCTGACATCTTCCATTTCCTGCATTTTTAGTTCTATGTTGTTGTTCCATTGCTAAGTTGTGTCTGACTCTTTGCAACCCCTGGACTGCAACATGCCAGGCTTCCCGGTCCTTCACTATCTCCCAGAGTTTGCTCAAACTCATGTCCATTGAGTCAATGATGCCATCCAACCATTTCATCCTCTGTCACTCCTTCTCCTGCTCTCAGTCTTTCCCTAGCATTAGGGTCTTTTCCAGTGAGTCATCTCTTCCCATCAGGTGGTCAAAGTATTGGAGCTTCAGCTTCAGCATCAGTCCTTGCAATGAATATTCAGGGTTGATTTCCTTTAGGATGAACTGATTTGATCTCCTTGCTGCCCAAGGGACTCTCAAGAGTATTCTTCAGCACCAGTTTTGAAAGCATCAGTTCTTTAGCCCTCAGCCTTACTTATGGTCCCTCTATCACATCCATATATGACTACTGGAAAAACCATAGCTTTGACTATATAGACCTTTGTCAGCAAAGTAATGTGTCTGCTTTTTAATACTGTATCTAGGCTTGTCATAGCTTTTTTTCCAAGGAGCAAGCATCTTTTAATTCCATGGCTGCAGTCACCATCTGCAGTGATTTTGGAGCCCAAGAAAATAAAATCTGTTATTGTTTCTATTTTTTTCCCCATCAATTTTCCATGAAGTGATAGGACCAGATGTCATGATCTTAGTTTTTGAATGTTGAGTTTTAAGCCAACTTTTTCACTCTTCTATTTAAGCATCATCAAGAAGTTCTTTAGTTCCTCTTCACTTTCTGCCATCAGGGTGGTATCATCTGCATATCTGAGGTTGTTGATATTTCTCCCGGCAATCTGGATTCCAATTTGAGCTTCATTCAGCCCAGCATTTTGCATGATGTACGCTGCATAGAAGTTAAATAAGCAGGGTGACAATATACACCCCTGCCGTACTCCTTTCCCAGTTTTGAAGCAGTCCATTGTTCCATATTCAGTTCTGTTGCTTCTTGACCTGGATACAGTTTTCTCAAGAGGCAGGTAAGGTGGTCTGGTATTCCCATCTCTTTAAGAATTTTCCACAAAGAGCTTAAAGATATTGTTATGTATATCACTTGAAGATTCTGTTAGGTCCATACCATTTCTGTCCTTTATTGTGCCCATTTTTGCATGAAATGGTCCCTTGGTATCTCTAATTTTCTTGAAGAGATCTCTGGTCTTTCCCATTCTATTATTTTCCTCTATTTCTTTGCATTGTTCACTTAAGAAGGCTTTCTTATCTCTTCTTGTTATTCTTTGGAACTCTGCATTCAGATGGGTATATCTTTCCTTTTCTAAACATTTTGCCTCGCTGTGTTTCTTTTTCTTGGGGATGGTTTTGGTCACTGCCTCCTGTACAATGTTACAAACCTCTGTCCGTAGTTCTTCAGGAACTCTATCAGGTCTAATCCCTTGAATGTATTTCTCACTTCCACTGTATAATCGTAAGAGATTTGATTTAGGTCATACCTGAATGGCCTAGTGGTTTTCCCTACTTTTTTCAATTTTACTCTGAATTTTGCAATAAGGAGCTAATGATCTGAGCCACAGTCAGTTCCCAGTCTTGTTTTTGCTGACTATATAGAGCTTCTTCATCTTTGGCTGCAAAGAATATAATCAATCTGATTTTGGTATTGACCATCTGGTGATGTTCAGATGTAGAGTCATCTCTTATGTTGTTGGAAGAGTGTCTTTGCTATGGCCAATACATTCTCTTTGCAAAACTCTGTTAGCCTTTGCCCTGCTTCATTTTGTATTCCAAGGCCAAACTTGCCTGTTACTCCAGGTGTCTCTTGACTTCCTACTTTCCAGTCCTTTGTGATGAAAAAGACATCTTTTTTGGTGTTCATTCTAGAAGGTCTTATAGGTCTTCATAGAACTCTTCAACCTCATCTTCTTTGGCCTCAGTGGTTGGGGCATAGACTTGGATTACTGTGATGTTGAATGGTTTGCCTTGGAAAGGGACAGAGATCATTCTGTTGTGTTTGAGGTTGCACCCACATACTGCATTTCAGACTTTCTTGTTGACTATGAGGGCTGCTCCATTTCTTGTAAGGAATTCTTGCCCACAGTAATAGATAAAATGGTCATATAAATTAAATCCATCCATTCGTGTCCATTTTAGTTCACTGATTCCTAAAATGTTGATATTCTCCTTTGCCATTTCCTGTTTGAGTGAAAAAGCTGGCTTAAAACTCAACATTCAGAAAACTAAGATTATGGCATCTAGTCCCATCACTTCATGACAAATAAATGGGAAAAAATGGAAATAGTGACAGACTTAATTTTCTTGGGCTTCAAAATCACTGCAGATGGTGACTGCAACCATGGAATTAAAAGATGCTTGCTCCTTGAGGAACAAAAGCTATGACAAACCTAGACAACATATTAAAAAGCAGAGATATCACTGTGCTGACAAAGCTATGATTTTTCCAGTAATCATGTACAGATGTGAGAGCTGGATCATAAAGAAGAGTGTGCACTGAAGAATTGATGCTGTTGAACTGTGGCGTTGCAGAAGACTCTTGAGAGTCCCTTGGGCAGCAAGGAGATCAAACTAGTTAATCCTAAAGAAAATCAACCCTGAATATTGCAAGGACTGATGCTGAAGCTGAAGCTCCAATATTTTGGCCACCTGATGGGAAGAAATGACTCATTAGAAAAGATGATGATAGTGGGGAAGATCGAGGACAGAAAAAGAAGAGTATGGCAGAGGATGAAATGGTTGGACGGCATCATTGACTCAATGGACATGAGTTTGAGCAAACTCTGGGAGATAGTGAAGGACTGGGAAGCCTGGCATGTTGCAGTCCATGGGGTTGCAAAGAGTTGGACATGACTTAGCAACTGAACACCACCACCACCAAATCATTTGAGGCGGTACCAGTACCCTGCCCCAATCTGCACCATTGTTTCTAGGTTGCTCCTCCCTTGTCTCTGCATCCCCTTCCTTCGCTGATCAGTAACTGTTCGAACCTGCCCTTTGGAACTCAGGGAAGGTCATGGAGGCTATAGGCCAGTCCCCACAATCAAGGAGCAGGAGTCACAGAAAGGCTTCTGTGCTCGGGAGCCCCACAGGGTCCTTCTGGGTTTCACTACCTGATTTCTTTTCTCATCTCCCTGATGACATTGTCCTTGCCATCACTGTCTTCTAAAGACACCTTCTTCCTTGCTGTTTTTTGATCAGACCACACCTCCTTCCTCCTTAGGGCCTTTGCACTTGCTGTTCCCAGTGCCTGGAATGCTCTTCCACATGACTTGCTCCCTCAGTTATGCCTCATCCCCCTACCATTCCAGTCCCTAGCAGCTTTATGTCTCTATGTCTTCACCTACACTGTGCATTTCATATAAATGGAATCATTCAGTTTGTGTGCTTTTTGTGATCGGCTTCTTTCACTTAGAAATTGAGTATAATGTGTTTAAGATTTATCCATGTCTATTGGAAATACCTCAGTCCTTTCCCTCCTGTGCCTCTCCTAATTCTTACACTACTGCCATACCCACAACACTTCTAACACTTCTGGTCACAAAATGTAGGGGGAGGTTTCCCCACCAAGCACTTCTCTGAGACCCCAGCTGGGTGTTCTGCAATCTAACTCCATTCTAATGCCACCTACCTGGAGGCAGCTCCAGTCCCACAGGACTGCTCCCAGCCTGCTTCAGATGATGGTCACCAGGCCAGGTCTCACCTGTGCCTCCAACCAATGGAATTTAAATCTGAAGTTCCCAAGATCTCCTCCTTGGTTTCAGTTAATTTGCTGGTGCGGCTTCACAGACCTCCAGGAAACACTTACTACCAGTTTATTAAATTAACCACTTTAGTAGCCAGTTTATTAAGGATCTGATAAAGGATACAATTGAACAGCCAGATGAAGAGACATATAGGGTGGGGTCTGGGAGGGTCCCGAGCACAGGAGATTTGAGGTGTATCACCCTCCTGGTACATGGATGTGTTCACCAACCTGGAAACTCTGTGATCCCCATACCTCCGGGCTTTGTTTGGAGGTGTCATCATGTAGGCATGATGGCTCATTTACTCCATTTCCAGCCTTTTTTCCTTCCCAAGAGAATGGGGAGCAGGGCTGAAAATTCCAAGCACTAACCATAGTGCCCAAATATAAAATTCACCAGAGGAAATTTGAAGATGTAATTGACTCTAACAGAGAAGGTGATGGCACCCCACTCCAGTACTCTTGCCTGGAAAATCCCATGGATGGAGGAGCCTGGTAGGCTGCAGTCCATGGGGTTGCTAAGAGCTGGACATGACTGAGCGACTTCACTTTCACTTTTTACTTTCATGCATTGGAGAAGGAAATGGCCACCCACTCCAGTGTTCTTGCCTGAAGAATCCCAGGGATGGGGGAGCCTGGTGGGCTGCCATCTATGGGGTCACACAGAGTCAGACATGACTGAAGCGACTTAGCAGCAGCAGTGATGAATGAATTGAGCGGTAGCCCATCTAGGAAATAGAAAGAAGCACCACTGCTGATTGCTGTATCTGATAGAGACTAGAGATGGAGTCCCTTCCCCCATCTCGAGGGAGCCCCCACCCTCTGAGAGTCTGGGCAGGTACACAGATGGTTGCAGAAGGGACACACACACCTGCACTATGAGCCTCTCAGTGCCTGCGGATCTATCCATTCCCCACGGAGCCACTCGCAATGTTTACTCACCAAACGGATGAACTCACACTCTGACTGTACTTCCTACTCTTCAGTGGCAGCAGTCTAGGCCTGAAGAGCCACTGCCCCTCAAATTTCAGGGCTCTCCAAACTTCTACATTGAAAACTGAACTCATCACTCACTTCCCTAAACTGCCCTCCCCGCTGTGTGCTCCATCTCAGCCAAGGTGTTACCTTCAACCTCTTCATCACTCAGAGGAGATTCTCTATGCAGTTACTATATTCTAGGTCCCTGCCAGGCACAGGGGAGGAAGCAGTGACACAGGGGAGGCAAAGTCCCTGCCCTCTAGGGCTTTAGTGTGGTTCTCAACGCTGTCAGCTAGGACCACCCCTTTTAATTAATATTTTTAATATTCTCCTCTTTAAATTCATAGATAATATAACCCACTTATACATATATTGAAAAATCAATATAAGATAATGAATATAAAAGGGGAATAAAAGGAGCAAGAGAATAAAATGGGCTTCAGTCTGAAAATGCTCAGGAGGTGGCACAATGGTAAAGATGGAAGAGATGCAAGAGACACGAGTGTGATCTCTGGGTTAGGAAGATCCTCTGGAGTAAATGGCAACTCACTCCAGTATTCTTGCCTGGGAAATCCCATGGACAGAGGAGCTTGGTGGGCTACAGTCTACGGGGTCACAAAAGAGTTGGACATGACTCAGCAACTAAACAATGACAACAATAAATATACCAGAAAAACATAAGGAAATAGTCACGTGCTTACACCTACAGAGAACAAAGAAGTGTGGACTTAAGAGAGGGGAGACAGGGACTTCCCTGGTGATCCAGTGATTAAGAACCCACCTTGTAATGCAGGGGACATGGTTCCATCCCTGGTTGGGAAACTAAGATCCCACATGCTGTGGGGCAACTAGGCCCCATGCCACAACTAGAGAGTCCCACAACAAACAGACAGATCCAGACATCCCATGGTCAAGCAAAATCCTCAAGCAATTAGATTTGTCAGCAGGCATCTGGGTGAATTTCTTCTTTCTCAATCGTAAGTAATGTTGCCATCATGGATGTGATTTTCCGAAGTGGTGATAAGTCCTTACTATCATAAGTAAGAGCAAAGCAAAGTCTGAAAGAAAGATAAGTCTGAACAAAGAAAATCTTGGCCTCCCCTTGATTTATACAGTGGTTGCATCCCTGGAAAAGTCAGCATATGTTAAAACCAAACTAAAGAAAATACTGAATTTATTTGTGAAAGAGTTCATTTCCAAGCTCAGTTAACTACAATAGACGTGTTACCCACAGGAACATCTGGTTGGACTTCTCAAAGTCCTGTGGGAACATTCTCTGCTGGGCAGGAATGTCCCAGTATTGCTGGACAGCCAGCATCCCCAGCCAGTGACCCCTGTCAGTGCATCCACTGAAATATCCTGTGCAGTTTAAAGCATTCCTTGGGGAACAGTATCCCTTTCATGAGGAACACTGGTCTAGAGGGTCAATATGCAAACAACTGATCCCAACCCAGTATAACACGTGCTCTGATATGGATGCAGGGTCTATGGGAGTGCCAAACCTGGGGTATCTCAGCAACTGTGGGTTTAAAGCAGACAGATTTCTACAAGCAGATAAGACTTAAGGGAGGCCAATGTTGCAGGCAGAAAGACAGGAAGGAAAAGGGGGTCCAGGCAGAAGGCCTTTAGATGAATGACAATCTATGAGGTGTGTGGGAAATATAAGGATTAGAGCCCAAAGGGTCAGGTGGTGAGAGGCTGGAGGAAGAGGCAGGGACCAGACCCTTCCACACCTATCTCAGAAAGCAGTTTGGACTCTGTTCTGGGGAGGATAAGGGGAACCATCTCATGTATGATGTGTTTTACTCATAAGTGTATTACTTTTTAATGAACTCTGATCAAAAGAGTTGTCCCCTTGAGGCCCATTTTGGGGATAGTATCTTACTTCTCCAGAAGTAAGGCCTGGAAATGCAGATGCTGATCGAACCAAACTGACCTGACCTATCCCTATTTGCTTACTCTGGGGCCTGGCTTTGCTCCATCTGCCATTTGTAGGTTAAGTTCTGAGAAGCTATTTAAACAGTGATAAAGCTTCCTGGAAGCAGATCATGACTCCCAGCACAGCCCTCCCCCCTAGGAAACCCAGCCTGTGGGCTGCAAGGTTAACAGCATAGGCTCCAGAAAGCCCATTCTCACAGTCCCCACAGGGGACAGTGCCCCCTCTCAGTGAAGGTGCCAGGGCAATAAAGGCAAGATCCCCAGGCAAACCTGGTCCCCAGTCTCACCCCACAAAGGGTTCTGAAGATTCTGTGATTAATGTGGCACCCTATAACATCTTTTAATATGTTTGAACAAGCAGAAGCTAGTATATTGGCAAAACACCTGTTGAATTCCCCCATCCTCCTGGATTAATCAGAAAAATGCAGGAAAGTGAACTAAATCAGTCTTCCTACACAGACTTCCAAACAGTCCTCCAAACACAGAAATCAATATTGGATCGTTTGGGGCTGCACCATCAGCTGGGTAGCTCCACAGAGAATTCTGGGAGACAGTTCATATTAGGGAAATGGGGTTTGAGAGAGGTTGGGGTTCCCAGATAGATTCCTTTGTTCTTTTTGTATAAACCATCATCCCTGGGCCTCATTACAGCTCGCTGGGGCTTTCCAAGAGGTCTTCCTGAACCATCTTTCTATGTGATTACACCTTCTTCGCAGCAACAGTGAAAGCAACCTGACTTCAAGCAATGTGGGACCTAAGGCACTTGGACATCATTTTATCCCACAGGCACCCCCACCTCCCTCTCTGATACTGAAAGTTTGGGAGGGACCATAAAGATTATTTCACAGGTGAAGAAGCTGATGCTCAGAGAAGGACAATTGCTTGCCCAAGGTCACAGTGAATAAGTAGGAACTGGAAACCCAAGCCTAAGCTTATCACATACACACAAGTGTGTTAGTCACTCAGTTGTGTTTGATTCTTTGTGACCCCACGGACTGTAGCCTGCCAGGCTCCTCTGTCCATGGAATTCTCCAGGCAAGAATGCTGGAGTGGGTAGCTATTTCCTTCTTCAGGGTATTTTCCTGACTGAGGGATCAAACCCACATCTCCTGCATTGCAGGCACATTCTTTACTGTTTGAGTCAACCACTTGCAAGCAAAACCACATATAAATATATCTGTGAAAGTCTTCCTTGTCCGCAGGGCAGTGACTAATTGAACTGTCACTAAGAGGGAGTTGTTCATACAGTGAAGAAATGAATGTTCTAGATCCACATTCAGTGCTGAAACCACTGGCCATGTATGGCTAAACTTGAAATGTAGCAAGTTCAAACTGAGAACGGTGTTAAGTGTGAAATGCACACTGGATTCCAAAGGCTTAGTCGAATAAAAATGTAAAATATTGCCTTAGTAATTTTTTATATTAACTACTAAAATTACAGTGTTTTAGATATATCTGGTTAAATAAAACTATTATTGAAATTCACTTCACCTGTTTCTTATTTTTCACTTTTTAAAATGTGGCTAATACCTATGAAGAACAGTGTGGAGATTCCTCACAAAACTGGAAATAGAACTGCCATACAACCCAGCAATCCCACTGCTAGGCATACACACCGAGGAAACCAGAATGGAAAGAGACATGTATACCCCAATGTTCATCACAGCACTGTTTACAACAGCCAGGACAGCAACCTAGATGTCTATCAGCAGAGGAATGGATAAGAAAGCTGTGGTACATATACACAATGGAGTATTACTCAGCCATTAAGAAGAATACATTTGAATCAGTTCTAATGAGGTGGATGAAACTGGAGCCTATTATACAGAATGAAGTAAGCCAGAAAGAAAAACACCAATACAGTATAATAACACATATATATGGAATTTAGAAAGATAGTAACAATAACCCTGTATGCAAGACAGCAAAAGAGACACAGATATATAGAACAGTCTTTTGGACTCTGTGGGAGAGGGTGAGGGTGAGATGATTTGGGAGAATGGCACTGAAACATGTATAATATCATATGTGAAACGAATCGCCAGTCCAGGTTTGATGCATGATACAGAATGCTTGGGGCTGGTGCACTGGGATGACCCAGAGGGATGAGATGGGGAGGGAGGAGGGAGAGGGGTTCAGGATGGGGAACACGTGTATACCCGTGGCGGATTCATGTCAATGTATGGCAAAACCACTACAATATTGTAAAGTAATTAGCCTCCAATTAAATGAATTTTTATTAAAAAAAGAAAAATATATAAATAAAATGTGGCTAATAGAAAGTTTAATAACATTACATACGTGGCTTGCACTCTGTATCCATTGGATAGAGCTTCTGCAGGCACTGAGGATACAGCAGAGCACAAAACAGACAAAAGTCATGCCCTCCTGGAGTTTACCCCT
The DNA here is from genome assembly GCA_917880005.1 of Nanger dama. NCBI lineage: Eukaryota > Metazoa > Chordata > Mammalia > Artiodactyla > Bovidae > Nanger > Nanger dama. The sequence goes on along the minus strand of CAKJTW010000110.1, from coordinate 19,190 downwards.
GGGGAGGAGAGAGACAACAGATAAACAAGTGAAACAAGTGCTCTAGAAAAATAAAGCAGGGAAGCAGGTTAGAGAAGGAAGGAGAGGTTGACATTTAAAATAGGCTTATCAGGACTTCCCTTGCGGTCCAGTGGTTAAGAATCTGTCTGCTAATGCAGGAGACATGGGTTCAATCCCTGCTCAGTGAAGATTCCACCTGCCATGGGGCTCCTAAGCCCATAGGCCACAACTACTGAGCCCATGTGCCTCAACTACTGAAGTCTGCGGGCCCTAGAGTGTGTGCTCCACAAACAAGAAAAGCCGCTGCAGTTGGAAGCCCACGTATCAAAGTTAGAGAGTAGCCCCACTCACCACAACTAAAGAAAAGCCCCCCACAGCAATCAAGGACCAGTGCAGTCAAAAATAAAAAAATAATTAAAATGATAGTAATATTTAAAAAAATAAAATAGAGTGATCAGGAATGGCTTTATTTATATTAGCCTTCAAGAAAATGGAAGGAGAGACAACTTCATCCCCCTCTAGGAGGATTGCAGTCACAAAGACAGGTAATAACAAGTGTTGGAGAAGATGTGGGAAATTGGAACCCTGATAACACTGCTTGTGGGAATGTAAAATGGTGCAGCCACTTTGAAAAACAGTCCAGCACTTTCTTTAAAAGTTAAACAGAGTTACCATATGACCCTGCAATTCCCTCTTGGGTATTTACCCAAGAGAAATGGAAACGTGTCCATCAAAAAACTTGTACATGAATGTTCATAGCAACATTATTCCTATTAGCTAAGAAGTGAAACACCCAAATGTCCTTTAATTGATGTGGTATGTCCATTCAAGAGAATATCATTCCACCCTAAAAGAATGCAGTTCCAAAACATGAATCTTGAAAACATTATACTCAGTGAAAGAAGTCAGTCACAAAAGAGCATATAGTATCTGATTCCATTTAACCATTCCATCTAATTCCATGAAATGTTCAGGATAAGCAAATACATTGAGACAGAAAATAGATAGGTGGGGAGGGTTGAGGAAACCAGGGAGAAATGAGGAGTGACTGCTAATGGGTCTGAGGTTTCTTCTTGGGGTGATGAAAAATGTTCTAAATGATCATTGTGAGGGTCGCACAGTTCTGTAAATATACTAAAGCCCACTGAACTGTATACTTTAAATGGGTGAATTGCATGGTATATTAATTATAGTAATATAAAACTGTTATGAAAAAAGAAAATAAAGACTTCACTGAGAAGCGATATTTGAGCAGACATTTGAGTGAGCTAAGTGGCTGGGCGGGGTATGGCACCTTCCAGGCAGAGAAAACAGAAAGTACAAAGGCCCTGAGGAAAGAGCAGGCTTAGCTTTTAAGGGATAGGCTAGAGCAGGATGAGGGGGACAGCAGGAGTTGAGTCAGAGGGATGGGGCAGCAGGTCACGTAGAGTGTTCCAGGCCATGAGAAGGACTTTGGCTTCTCTGCTGCTGCTGCTGCTAAGTTACTTCAGTCCTGTCTGACTCTGCGTGACCCCAAAGACAGCAGCCCACCAGTCTCTGCCATCCCTGGGATTCTCCAGGCAAGAACACCGGAATGGGTGCCATTGGCTTCTCTACTGAATGAGATAAGTCACTTGAGGCTTTAGAGCAGAGAAGGGCCAAGATGTGATGACCAGTCTGGCTGCTGTGTTGAGAGTGGCCTTCAGGGGTCATGTACAGAAGCAACGAGAAAGTTGTTGTATTGTCTGAACATTCCAGTTGAACTGACATGATATATGTCTGTTAGAGGTTTGAACCCGCTAGAATAGGGAGTGTGTGCATACACGGTCGCTCAGATGTGTCCGACTCTTGGCTGCCCCATCGACTGTAGGCCACCAGTCTCCTTTGTCCATGGGATTTCCCAGACAAGAATACTGGAGTGGGTTGCCATTTCCTTCTCCAGGAGATCTTCCCCACACAAGGATCAAACCCGAAACTCCTGAATCGGCAAGTGGATTCATTACCACTGAGCCACCAGGGAAGCCCCCTGACTGCTGCTGCTGCTGCTGCTAAGTCGCTTCAGTCGTGTCTGACTCTGTGCAATCCCACAGACGGCAGCCCACCAGGCTCCCCCGTCCCTGGGACTCTCCAGGCAAGAACACTGGAGTGGGTTGCCATTTCCTTCTCCAGTGCTGATTCTAAATTTTGCATGGGAATGCAAAGGAGCTGTTGTGGGGACTTCTTGGCATGCGGATTCATTACCACTGAGCCACCTGGGAAGCAGAATGGGGAGGGGTTGGGAAATTGTAACCTGGGAGGTGGGGGTAAAATTCAGCCCACCCTCTATTTTTGGCCAGCCTGTGAACTAAGAATTGCTTTTACATTTTTCTAAAGAGTTGACAAAAATCAAAAGAATAATACTTAATGAAACATGAAAATCATATGAAATTTCAAATTTCAGTGTCCATAAATAGTTACTAGAACACTTCCAGGTGCATTTGTGTGTATAGCTGCCTTCACAGCAGAGGTGAGTAGACAGAACGGGGACAAGAGACTGTGTGGCCTGCAAAGCCTAAAATACTTCCCATCTTGTCCTTAACAGAAAACATTTGCTGAACCATACAACAATTCCCAAACATTTTGGTCTCAGGACTATTTTTCATCTTGAAAATTGAGGATTCCAGATTTTGTTCATAGAGGTTATCAAGATTTACCATTTAGAAATTAAAAGTGAAGCAAATGGCATTTCTTCATTCTTTTTAAGCACAGGGAACTCTGCTCAGTGCTGTGTGGAAGCCTGGATGGGAGGGGAGTTTGGGAGAGAATAGATACATGTATTTGTATACTACTGAGTCCCCTTTTCTGTCCATCTGAAACTGTCACAACATTGTTGATTAGCCATACTCCAATATAAAATAAAAAGTTTTTAAAATGTGCATGTGATCTCCTACAAGTATTTTTAAATATGTAGTAAGTAATTAAAAAATAATTAACCCACTGCAACACTGAACCTGGTTTTGATAAACTGGCTTACACATGTCATGACGTAACGAAGAGCTACAGAGTTGGCTGTAGACAGGCTGGCTTCTAGACATAATAGGCTGTGCTAATGGACCAAGTGTGGGGTGTGAGGAGAAGAGAGGAATCGAAGATGCCTCCAAGGATTTTAAAGGTCCTTAAAGGGATCAGTGGGGCAGCCTGCGGGAGAAACAGTTTGGTTGGTGAGACTGACCCCTCCTCCCTCAACAATAAGACAGTCACCATCAGGTTGGGGTTCTCATTCTAAGCCATGCGGGAACATCCAGAGTAACTTCTGGGCAAGGGTCTAGAACAGGTCCAAAGAGGTGATTCAGGAAGGGAGAAACTGGGTTCACTCAGCTTGTTCTGTATGAAAGGGCTTGGGCAGGAATTCCCTGGAGGTCCAGTGGTTTAGGACTCTGAGCTTCCACCGCAGGGGGCACAGGTTCAATCCCTGGTTGAGAAAATAAGATCCTGCATGCTGTGCAGCCAGCCCCCTGCCCCTTACCCCCAAAAAGAAAGGGCTTGGGCACTCAATCCTCCAGAAGGAAAATCTATTCCAAGTCAGGTACATTTGGGTAGCTATTTGATTCAGTGTGTAAACAGGTCCAGAAAATGTATTCCTTTAAAGAAAGTTGATTCAGTATTTACTAGGACCTTGTCCTAGAGCCTGGGGATAGAACAAAAAAAAGAAAAGAAAAGAAAAATGTGGTGCCAGTCCTCCTGAATCTTGTATTTGAGAGGACACGTCACCTTTTCTGAGATTATGTTTTCATCTGTGAAATGGGATAATAATACCAAACTCTACAGACTTGTGAAGTGTTCATGGAATAATCCTATTCAGTAAACATAAAGGATCCAACACAATCCTGGGCACAGAGTAAGTAATCAATGCTTCTTCTCCCTCTCCTCACTCATCTCTCAAGCACACATCCCTCCTTCAAAAAGATGGCCCCAAGCTATGTATGCATTCATCCACCAAATATTCATGAAAAATCTACTATATGTAAAATGAGGGAGATACAGGAAAGTTGCAAGACACACTGTTCCCTGCTAGAATATGTGAAGTCGCTCAGTCGTGTCCGACTCTTTGCAACCCCATGGACTGTAGCCTACCGGGCTCCTCCATCCATTGGATTTTCCAGGCAAGGCGTCTGTGTGCGTATGAGATGAGATTGACCAAGTAACAACTCATGGAATAGAAACAGCAGCTATGTCAGGGGAGAGGCCAAGGTAAGTGCTCTCTAAACAAAGATAAGATTCCAGGAGCAATGAGGTTTAAATTATCCCTAAGATAGAAAGGACTCAGATGAGCCAAGATAGTTAGATGTTACTAGTAGGTGGCCTGAAGCTGATAAAAATTTTAGAGGTAGGTTAGCAAAAGATTTCGGAGAAGGCAATGGCACCCCCACTCCAGTACTCTTGCCTGGAAAATCCCATGGATGGAGGAGCCTGGTAGGCTGCAGTCCATGGGGTCGCGAAGAGTCGGACACGACTGAGCGACTTCACTTTCACTTTTCACTTTCATGCATTGGAGAAGGAAATGGCAACCCACCCCAGTGTTCTTGCCTGGAGAATCCCAGGGACAGGGGAGCCTGGTGGGCTGCCATCTATGGGGTCACACAGAGTCAGACTCGACTGAAGCGACTCAGCAGCAGCAGCAGCAAAAGATCTGAGTGTAGAAGAGAGTGACTCACTAGGCTCATGGGATGATTCACTGTAGGAGATATTCTTGTCCCGGCCCTGGGCCCAGAGCACCTCATCTCTGCCATAAAGATACACTTAGATTCTAAGTCCTATTAATAGATTAACAACCTGCAGATCAAGGACATTTCAGCACAAAGAATAGGTAGTCAATGAGGAAGGACCTTGGAAAGAAGGAAAGAAATCCACGTTTTCTTGTATTTACTCAGACCTTTAACTGCTGTCTAGTTACTCCTTGGGCATTTTGTAGCATTTATCCCTCCTGTTTTGCTTCCAAATTATACAAAGTTGCAAGAACCCCTAAACTACTCCTTGTTGCTACCTTCTGATGTTACATCATTTACAAAGACTGCAATTGCCTAGGACTTGGCCACCTTTAAACTTCAGTAAGCACATGTTCCCCTGTCCCTAGACAGTGTGATCAAGACAGCCAGAACCCAGATTTAAATCGACCCATCACCAGCTGCATGACCTTGGGCAAGTCACCTTTTCTGAGATTATTTCTTCTGCATTTCTTAGTTGTCAGCGTTCCCTGGGGCTTTCCAGGTGGCGCTAGCGGTAAACATCCTGCCTCCCACTGCAAGAGTTAACGAGAGATGTGGGTTCGATGCCTGGGTTGAGAAGATGCCCTGGAGAAGGGCATGGCAACCCACTCCAGTATTCTTGCCTGGAGAATCCCATGGACAGAGGAGCTAGTGGGCTACTGTCCCTGGGGTCACAGAGTCAGACACGATTGAAGCAGTTTAGCACACACTCAGGTTTTAGTTCAGTCACTCAGTTGTGTCCAACTCTTTGCCACTCTGTTGTGTCCAACTCTTTGCCACTCTGTGGACTGCAGCAGGCTTTGCTGTAATTCACCATCTCCTGGAGTTTGCTCAGACTCATGTCCATCGAATCAGTGATGTCATAGAACCATCTCATTCCTGTTGCATCCACCAGAGAGGTGGCTGGGGCTCGGCAAAGCGCACGGTCCCACTGCGTGGATGTGAACCTGCCCTCACCACTCCCTCACTTTGACCATCACTGTCTCCTCCTCTGTAAATCGGGAGGTGGCAGCACCTGCTTGGTAAGGGGCACACACAGCATCTGGTATATAATCAATGCACCATCCATCTCAGTGTTGTATTTACTAATAATAGGGATAGCATTTAATAATCTGCTCCTTTTTCTCTCTTCTGACTTCACTGTGCTCCAGACCACATCTGTTTTACTTACCCTGTAAATCCCACAGCCAGCAAAAAGAAGACACTCAACAAATGTCTGGCTGAAGAGGCAGGAACATGCCCTGTCCTTGAGGAGATGAAGCCGAGCGAGATGGGGGCCTGATGATAACACTGTGTGATGAGGAGGCCCCAGGAGGACATGCGTGGCTGTGGGCTGGGGTGGGGGGCATGGGCAGAAGCCCTCATGAGCTCCTGGGGATGGGGGAAAGTGGCAGGAAGGAGGGGATGCAGTTCCTTGTGGGGTGCCCACAGACTGTACCTCACTCCTCACTGATGAGCACTTAGGCCGTTTCCAAACACTTGTTACTGTTCTGGAGGAAACAATCATTTCCCAGCTCCTACTCCATCCATTTCGTAGAATATGTTTCTCATTGAAGTATAAACATCTGCTTTATTCATTCCATGCTCCGTTCATCCACCCATCCAGCCAGCCATCTGTTCATCCAGCCATCCACTCGGTAATCCATCCATCCATCCACTCTTAATTCACCCATCCATCCACCCATCAACTGATCTGATCATCTCGGACCCTAAAGAAGACAGACACCTCCTCCGCTCCTCCCAGGAGGACACACAGTGTGAGTGACAGGAGCCTTGTGGGGACAGCGAGGGAGACACAGAAGGGACATATATGCAGACCCTCCTCCCTCTGAACGGTGAAGCACCCACCTGGTCCTAACGCCTCCTTGCTGGTGTGTCCAGGCCAGCCCTTTCTCTTCTTGCCAAAAAAATGACAGATGGAGGACTTGATGCCCTTCTTTTGGGGGCTTTCTGCAGCGAGTCCTGGCTGCTGTTGCTGTTGCTGGGGTTGCCCCCGGGGCCGTCCTGAGAGCCTGTCGAGCTTTGGGGAGAGAAAACGACCTTTAACTGGCACCCTTGTGCAAACACACATTCCCTCCACAAGACCTACTGATAGAACCGGCCACCCAGCAACACCCACGCCTCAACCTCTCAGCAGAGAGTAGAGTCTCCCTCACCAACCACACTCCACATGAGCAATGCAGGCTTCTGGCCACAAACAACGGCCCCAGGAAGCTGAGATTCTCTGACTGGAGCTCTCCCCCAAGGAGGGCTTCACACAGACGAGCTGGTGCAGAGGGCGCTCTGACCCTCCCTCAGGGTCGCTGCTCGGCAGGTGACAACGCTCCCAGTGAAGGCGAGCTCCCCAGTTCTGGGCAGTTCCCTCCGCCTCCCGCAGGGTGACCGTCCTCGGCCATGGCAGGAGAGCGACGGTCACTGTGCAGGGCTGCTGGTCAGGTGACCACATGTGCCCTCCATCGAGTGCTGCCTGGCTCACGACGGGAGCTCAGCAGGTGGGCGTCTGAATGAGGACAGTGTCAGTTACAGGAGGGGACAGACAGTCTCCTGAGAGGAGACCCCTGAGGAAAAGGAGGGACCCTCAAGAGCAAATCCGAGAGGCACGGAGGCGTAACCATCAGGAACATGCCCCAGGCCGGGCAGACCTCTAGCAAGAGCAGGAAGAAATCTCCCACAGGAGTCAATACGTAGAGACAGATGTTTCTAAAATCACTGAGGTCACTGAGCTCTTCTACCCCAGCACCTGAAGTTCACCACTAAACACAGGCACTGAATCCAGTGGGATTCCTTTACACTCATCCTTGCAACTCCTTCCAGGACAAGAGGCGCAGGGCTCCTGGAAACTGACGACGAGGCGAGCAGGCCCCTTACTTGCGGGCGTCCCTGATGTCCTCGTCGCTGGCTGTGCGCAGTGACCTCGTGTCCAGCCGGTCCAGCCCAAGGGACGGCAGCGAGGTGGAGGTCGAGGGTTCACATGCCATGGTGTCATCTTCTACCTCTTCCTGTATATCTGGAAGCTGAGGGAGTGAGGTAAGTGTAAAACTGGCTAACAATAGACTGTGTCGAAAAAGGCAATCACACAGGCTTTACATTATAACCAGAAACTTATTTGAAAATATATTAGCTATGCTATCTGCCAAGTACAAAAAAATGCCTTGTTCTAGCTTAATGCCATCTTAAAGGACTTTTTTTTTCAAGAGAAGCGGTGTCGTGGAGCAGCGAGAGCACCCCACTGAGTGCAGAGACCCCGGACGGGAGCCTCCCTGCAGCCAGGCTCTGCACTCCCTGAAATCCAGCGAACAGATGGCCCTGCCAGGCAGGGACAGCAGAGCCATGCCGGCACCGTGAACCCTGCATGGCATGAACTGCCCTGATGAAAGGACTGTGCTCATCGCTTGATGCTGCTCAGAAGCACCACTAGCAAGAGTAAGAAACCTCTCAGCAAAGCCGTCCAGACCTTTCTATTTGAAGGAGTAAAGGAAACAGCTTGTACCACCACCCAAGATCATTTGTGGTGATGATGCAGGTTACTGAACCCGTGACAACAAGTGAAACACAGAAAAGGGACCCTAAGCCCTCCACGCGAACACCATGTGTCTGGCTTGTATTTCTCAGTAACATACAGACCGCGGGCTACACACTGAAGTGTTTACACCGAGTTTGAGTGTCATTTGCTCACTGTGGTTTACATAAAGCTCTCCTAGGTCTTCACTAAGAAATAATCTTGTATCAACCTAGAGGGGTGGGGTGGGGAGGGAAATGGGAGGGAGGTTCGAAAGGGAAGGGATGTGTGTGTACCTATGGATGGTTCATGTTGAGGTTTGACAGAAAAGAACAAAATTCTGTAAAGCAATTATCCTTCAATTAAAAATAAACTAAAAAAAAAAAAAAAGATGATCTCGCCTGGACTCCCAGCTTTTCTGCTAGTCCTGGGTCTGCAGATAGGAAAGACACTGGTGGCAACAGTGTGGGGAACAGATGAACCCCTTCGGGGTCCAGACAGGTCTCACTTATACATTTGGCTGTGTGGTGAAGCAGGGGAGGTTTGAGGAAACATGCATGGCAAGTATTTTGATAAACAATGAGTGTGTTGTCTTAACCAACTAACCAATCCTTTTTAATGGGATTCTGTAAAGAATACTGATCCCATGCAGCCCCACAGGAGCTTGGTGACAACAAAGTGACTTAGTGCAAAATACAGCTGAACTCGTTTAACAGCAGCTGGATAAACTGGGCACCTCCCCTGATCTCTACCAAGAAACCTCAGACAACAGAAGGCTACAAAGACTAGAATTATCCACGTGGAACTGAACAGGGATCAATCTCAAATTCAAGTTAAAATAAGCACTTATACAAATCAGAAAACAACAAAGAACAGAGCAGGGAAGTGATACACCTGGGTTGACTATGGACTCAGTGGAGACAAACACCTGCCTTAGAGTCAGGGACCATGGCCAGCCTCTTTCCCCGGGCCTCCTCCTAAGGAAGGCTCTGGGTCTGCAGCCTGGCTGCCCTCCCCCAGGATGGGAGCCGCCCCACTGGTGCCCACGTGACTAGGATGGGCAGTGCCGTCTCCTCACTTAACAGGAGGGCAAAGCAGGCCACAGAGCGGGCGAGTGGCACACCCAGGTCGCCAATCCCAGGGCGATGGCACTGCTCTGCTGTGCCCAGCAGAAGGGCTCCCAGGCACTGAGCTGCCTGAATTGGAGCACGGCTGCCCGAGTCCTGCAGGGAGGCCCCAGGAGTGCTCGATCAGCAGGCTGGGAGTGGGAGAGGGACAAGGAAGGCCAGCCCTCGGGGCACTGGACTCCAACAACGGGGACTCAACCAAGTGACCAAAGGGGAGAGGCAGCGAGCTCCCTCCTGATGCTCCCTCCATCAGGGATGCCGTGATGGACACGAGAGCCTCTGGAGCAAACCCGGGCTGGACGGCACCACAGGAAGTGTCCAGGCTCTGATCAGACCAGTCCGAACCACACTGCTGGGTGTGGGAGCCTGGGCACGGTGCTCGGCCTCTCTAAGCCTCAGTGTCCCTGTCTGCTGAATGGGGATAACAGCAGCCTGGACCTCACCTGGGCGTCTGCGGGATTAGATGACAGACTCGGAAAGCACTCGACACGGTGCCTGGGGCACAGAGTCTCCTGCACACTGCTACCCACCGTCATTAAATTGGCTTCCCCCAAATCTAACTTCTACGGCTCTGATTCAGTCCTTTGTTTTAAAAAAAAAAACTCAAAGCGGAAATTCCAGGGTGGTCCAGACGTTAGGACTTGGCACTTTCACTGCCAGGACACCGGTCTGATCCCTGGTTGGGGATCAGATACGATCCCATAAGCTGTGCAGCATGGCCAAAAAAAAAAGTAAAGAAAAATTTTAAAATAATAAATAATACTATGTCTATTATAAATAAGCATGAGATGATTAGAAGGCAAACAAGCGGGAGATTGGCAGACTGTTACAATTGTTCCAACAAATGACCTATTTCCAACAGAACCATCTTTAAGTACTTTAAGTGGTGGGTGAGTTTCATTACTTCCTTTAAAATGTCAATTATTCACCAGTACGTAACCACACAGTGTTCATTCATGTAAAATGGTAAGGACTCTCTAATATTTCACAGAGAAACAAAGGCATGCTAAATTACTAAACAGTTTACCTTTCGACAATGCTTCCTTACATCACTAGGGTGATGCATGCAAAGAAATGAAGAGAAACCAGATTTATTGCGACTTTGAAGCTAAAAATTCAAGAATCAGTAGATAAATACAGTATAGCAAAAATGATGGCAAACATATAAGTGAGATGAAGATTTAGACAACATGTTATTGGAAACAGAACATTTTTTTTTGACCACAGAAATTAAATAAGCTATTGAAGATTTACTAAAGAAACACTATAAATCATTACTCAGGAAGATACAATTCTATTACAACATCATGATTTATTAAAGCACAGCATTCTGTACAATAAAGGCCCTTAACCATCGTCTATTCTCAGCCTAACCTCTCTATAAGTTAGTTTCTCTTCATAAAAAAACGTGTTATACTTTAAAATAGTAATTTAACTGATGAGGAAGTTACCGTAATACCTATCTGAACACTGAACAAATCGAACCATCTACTGGACATTAACATAAAATGCTTACCTAGAATTTGATTTAAAACTTCTCAAAATAAATTTATTAAAGCAAGTTCCCTGTGAAAATATGTAAGAAAGAAAGCTAACATAATAGCAGGTGCAGTCTTTACATTTTATTCACCACAGAAGATGCTTTTTTAAAGAGTCTAGTAGAGACATTAACTGTGCAAAAGCTGATGAGATTTATAGTCTTAAAAACAAGCATCAACACAGAAAGGATATTGTGTCAAAAGTCCACTAAGTCTACACTTAAGAAGATCATTTCTTTATGTAAGGATAATCTCATTGATGAATTACACATGATATGTGGTTTAGGATCCATCTACATTATGCTTGTGACTGCGTAGTGATATGCTAATTCAAACTTACTGCTCTGGGGGAAAAACACCATTGGATGAGACATGAAGACAAAGCACAGACCCGACTAAGGGGCCACCTGCTGTGACCACAGCACTGCTGTGACCAGGGCAGGTGGGAGGACGGGGAGGGGAGGTGGGTGGGCCAACTACAGCCTCGGGGGCGAGGCGGGGCAGTGGCGGGAAGCTGGGGTCTGGACTGACAACCACTAAGCAGACAACAGGATGAGCCAGGAAATCAAAACCAGTGATGAAAGCAGACACACCGTCAGAGAACTCCAACAGCAGGACAAAATATACAGAACTGTTCTTTTCCAAATACTCGAAAAGAAATCAGTCATGAAACTACAGAGAAATCGTCAAAGAATTTTAAATATCAACTAATTAGCCAATGATGCAAATGAGAAAAACAGTGTTTCAAAAGACCACAAAATGGACTAGTTACCACTTCACATGCCGCTAAATGATTCACAGTTAATTTAATTCTATGCCGACTAACAATGCAGGTAACATGAAACAGGTGGTAACCAGAAAAAAGTGATAATACAAGTGAAGTTACAAAGCAGAGTGTTGTAAACATGATTTCATGGGGTAAACAGCAATACACTCACAACACCTAAGCTAAACATGGAAGAAAGCTGGAACATGTGCTTTAGAGCCGCACACTCTGTCACCAAAAGCCCTAGGTCATCATCCCGTTTTCAGACTCGGAAGAGTGAGGAAGCCAGACTTCTTCACTGGGGCCCTGGGTCACTGGGCTTTTAACCTGGTTTCACACGCAGAGCTGGCCTGAGCATGCGGCCAGGCCCATCAGTGAGCAGACCAGTTTAGATTCCTAAGCCAGGGGTCCAAATATCAAGACTAATTTGTCGCTGTGCGATTATGGAATGATTTCGCTCAGTCGTGTCCAACTCTTTGTGGCCCCATGGACAGTGGCCTTCCAGGCTTCGCGGTCCATGGGATTTTCCAGGCAAGAATACTGGAGTGGGCTGCCATTTCCTTCTCCAGGGATTTTTCCCAACCCAGGGATCAAACCCGGGTCTCCTGCATTGCAGACAGACGCTTTACCGTCTGAGGCACTAGGGAAGCCCGATTCAAGACTAGGCAGTTTTAAAAATCTTACACCTCTGAGCGTAGCAAATGTACCTGATTTTCTTCTGGGTAAAAACAGAAGAAACAAACAAACAAAAGAAAACCAATGTGCTCGGGGAGGGACGTGGCAGGGAGGAGGCAGACACATACCCGAGTCACGAAGCCCAGCACCTCTACTTCCCGCCCAGGGCTGTGCCGCCTCCTTTTGGGCTTGGTGCGCCCTCTGCTGGGCGGGCAGGAGTCCGCATGCGAGGAGGTGGGATTCAGGTTGAGGGAGTTAGAGGATTTAAAGCACCGAAGGTTGCTTAAGCTCTCCATGCCCACACTGCTCTCAATCCCCTCGTTCCACGGGTCCATGTTCTTTTCGTGGGTCAACCTAAAATAGAATAAAATCATCACCTGCCTTTGTCAACAGAGGAACATGTCTGGACAGCAAATTTGGGCTTGCATTGTGTGTCACGATTAGCAAATTCCAGGAAGAGGTGCTCAATTAACATCTCAGCAAAAAGGTTCAGCTTTCCCTCTTTTGAATATTCTCAAACTTAGAATAACTTATCATTGAGTCCTACAAAGTGGCCTCTGATGATTCACGTTCGATTTGACTTATTTACTCTAACATTCTGATGGGGCCTGGGTGGTGACTCTCCCTGTGAGGAGATACCTGAAGTTGACAACCTTTACCTTCCCTGCTCTCAGGGCAGAGATGCATGTCAGTGCCTGAAATCTTTTCCACTGGGAATCCGGACCTCCATATAACAAAAACAGCGATTCACGAGCAAGCTGGAGTTTCTAAACACAAGTCTCCAGACCAGATGAAGTGCTGAGTTGAATTTTTAATTTTTTTTTAAGGTTGTATATGTACAAACGCATCACTTGATGAAGTTCTCCACCAGCTTTGTGTGAGTTTCTGGATTCATATCAATGTGCTGCATTAACCTAGAATTCACAGTTACTGCTCTTCTCCTCTAATGTGTCATGGATGATTTTATATACAGATTAAATGCATGATTATGCAAATAAAATTATTTTCAAATTAAAATACAAGATCCTTACAGGTAGTAAACTCTCCAGTTTCACTTCTACTTATACATCTTGAAAGTTTTTCACTGTTGACAAGTTGATGGAGAGAATTTCCCATTTACATCAAGTCAACTTGTTGCATAAGGAAAAGTCACTTTTACCTGACAACTTGCTATAAAAATAAAACTATTAATATATAACTGATCCAAGTGTCCTACGGGGATGAGGAAAGACAATCTTTCTGAGCTTGTCTGTGCTCACACGCAGCCCACAAAACAGTCTGCCTCAGCGTCAAAAGTGCAGGCGGCACCATCTGCGTTTGCTGGTTGTGCCATTCACCCCTGCCTTTTCCCCGAGCCCCCCACACTCGACCGGCAGGAACGGGCACCTCAGCCAGGGGTGACGGGATGAGAACAATCTGAGCAGCAGCTCTGCCAGGTCTTGTGCAGGGTCACCGGCCTGTGGCCACTCTGAACGTGGATGCGGGACAGGAGGCACAGCTGTGCGGGGCAGGCCTCGGGGCCCCCAGCCACCCGGCTGCACCCAGAACCAGGGCCCCCTGCTCACCACGAGGTGGGCCTTTGGGTTCTATCCTGTTTTGTAAACTGTTATAACTGCCAAGACTGGGTCTAAAGAAAACATTTTAAATATACTGATGAGATGAGAAAAACTCAAATACATGTCCTTGGATCACTGTCTTACAACAAACCAATCTTCACAGTGTATTAAGTTCAAAAGGAAAAGGCAGATCTGAGTGGGAATTTGCCAATCCCAGAACCCCAGCTTTTCTGTTCCAGGTGGCTTTTCACCCAGAACATGGAAGGCTCCGAGGGACACACGAGGGCGAGCCCTCAGTGCTGGAGGGTGCACGGGCCACAAGGGATGCTGCCTTGGCACCTCACCCACCTTGGGGCCCAGAGCTGAGGCGGGGGATACCCCACAACGCCCCCTCACAGGGTGCTGACACCACACTGTGGACAGAATGCCCTGGCTGACTGAGCTCTATAATCAAGGGCAATCTCAGAACTGAAAATTCTCAAAGCAGACCTGAAGTCAGTTTTCTTACTATGGAACACTCAGACTTCTCTAAGCAGAAGACAGCTCCTCAGAGAAACCGAGTTTCCGGAGAGTTGGGCTCACGTGCACCCACCAGATCTCTTCGTTGATCTTGTCCAGCTGCTCATGAATCATCACTGCCGCAGTCTTGGCATCGGCCTGCCCACTGGGTGACGGCAGAGCGGGCGAGCTGAAGAGGGTGACCCCGTCGCCCTCGCCGTCAGACGTGCCCTCGTTCCTCTGGAACACCTGGGCCACGTTGGCCAGCATGCTGGCTTGCTGCCCACGCTCCAGATCCTGCTCTTTCAGGGGCTGCACCTGGGCATGAGAGGACCACGTCTCATTAGCAACATTCTGGACAGCTCAAGTCTATCAGGAACTGAACACAATTTTACATGGAAGCCCTGACTTTGGACAAATGGGCCATGCTTATGAGACACTGCCATCTCTTAAGCGAGCAGTACTGAAGAAACGGGCAGGAGGAGAATCCGGTTCCTAGATGGCCTGGTGACATTCAGGTCTCAGCGTGGACGGAAGGCAATCCTATGGGGTTATTCACAAGGGTGGGCTGAGGGAGTCAGAGACAAAAACCGAAAATTAAAAATACATCCTTGCTTCCATCAGCCAGGCTGAAGAAAAATTAGGAAAAAAAAAAAAACCACCTTCAGCTCTGCTGCCACTGGGTCCACCCCACCGGTCATCACTGGTACTAGTTCGCCGAGGAGTGCCGTCCTCACGGGTTCCCAGCTCTCCATTTTCCAGGCTAGTCTGAACATGCACAGACAGGAGTGAGCAGGGGCAGCCAGGGGACGGGAGGGCCAGCCTCCCGTGGCTCTCCTCTCACGGTACAGGCCCTCGGGCTGTTCTGGGGATGGCCCCTACACTGCAAAGGCTGCCCTGTCATCTGAGATGCACGGGAGAGTGCCTGCTGGGCCCCGTGCCGCCCTCCCGCTCTCACACCTCATACTCTTCTCTCCGCAAATCTCCCCCCTGCCCCACTCTCAGCCAGGTCCTGCCTTGTTTTCCCAGACATGATCTCAAAGCAACAGAGGGGCAGCCTCGAGGTGCTGGCTTGCCAGCTCCCTGTCCCCCGTGGCCAGTACCCTCGCCTTCTGTCTTCGTCACGACCCCTCCCCAGGGCTGGCCACCCCTTTTCCTGGATCCAGGACCACCTGCCATCATTCCTGCTCTGTTCCAGCGAACTAGCTGCCTATGGGTTCACCCCCATCAGCCCGATCAGCACATCCTCTCCATTCTCTCGCCTTAAAATCGCACATTTTTGAACATTTTAATTCTGAGAAACTGTCCTCTAAGTGTTCCATAGCAAATATAAACACTCAGAACAATACTAACCCTTATAAACTGTAATGAATAAGAAGTTACATCTCGGGTGTAGAAAAGCTTCTGGAGGAAACATGGCAAGCCACTGACCACAATGAAGCCTCTAGAGAGAAGCTGGACTTGGGGTCGGGATTCGGGTGGCAGGAGACAGGACTCACTCTATTGCCCTCGCTCCTCTCATTGCTTTAAACTGTCTCCATGGACCTCACATTCATTCCTGGGCATTCCTCACATTCATTCCTCCACACCCCACTTCACTTCCTCACGGGGTAAAACAAGTCAAACGGGCCAAGTTTC
This sequence comes from Nanger dama, assembly GCA_917880005.1. Lineage (NCBI taxonomy): Eukaryota > Metazoa > Chordata > Mammalia > Artiodactyla > Bovidae > Nanger > Nanger dama. The sequence goes on along the minus strand of CAKJTW010000110.1, from coordinate 3,169 downwards.
CGAGTCCCTCGACTCAACCTGGCAGCTCTGTGCTGTCGGCCACGGCAGTCACTCGCCTTGTGCAGCCACCGAGGATGTGACACAGGCCGTGCAAAGCTCGATGTGGAAATCACACAGATTTCAAGACTTGCAGTGAAAAAAAAGCCTGTAAAGCAGCCTGCTCATTTTTAGGAAATTTTAGATTGTGTATGCGGCTCACATTATCTTCCTGATGGACAGCCCTGTCCACGTGAAAGGCTCATGCTTTGTCTCAGCTTTCGGGTGAACCCAGAAAGGACTCCACAGAATTCTGAGCCACACACAATGGCCACACACTCTAAATCCACCTATACTGCAAATCGCATTCAATGTTCAAAACCAGAAATGCTATACACATTACAGCAGTAGACTAGCCATAAGGAAAATGCAACTCCACTTCCGCTAAGCGTCTGTAGTGACTGTAACAATGAACCCAGCTCAGTTCAGCTCTTAACAAATTTCTAAAGGATTTAGAGATTTAAGGACCTTGTTGTTTTGCATTTCTTCTAAATGCTTTTTTGCATTTTCAACTTCCCATAGGAGAGAATTCTGAAAAAGATACACACAGTACTTTAGAGTCAATTCTTCACAGACATTGCGTGGACTGCGGGATGGCTACTCTCCTGTCTGAAAGCACAAAGCACCTCGGAATGAGGGGCGGACCTAGCGCCCAGAGTGAAGTGTCAGCACGAAGCCGGATGACAACTTTGAACACTAACTTGTACACAGAAAAACTCCTCCTTCCCTGACTGATCTTCTAGATACAAGGAGGCCAGGTCCCTGGGCTAAGTGAAACTGCTTTATACTTGCTTTCAGCTTTTGCAGTTCAGTGGTCACTCAGGAAACGCGCAGGTTTCACATGCAAAGTTCAAACCTGAGACAAAACTATCCCCACCTCAGGGCCAGCCTACATGTCAGGGTGAAGTGAGGTCTCTAGTGAGGTGTGGGTGTCATCTTGGGTTTTGTGGGGGGAGAAATGTGCCACAGAACTTGTAGTGACCATGGGTCTCTCTCAGACAAGCGTCGCCCAAGCACCGACCTTGGCGAAGGTTCTGGGCCTTGTCTTTGGGGCACTGGTGCAGCTGGGACAGGTTTTCACTGAACCCGAACCAGACTGTTGCCCACTGAGTTGCTCTGATAAAGGTTCTCAGATATTTTCCAAAGCAAATAAAAAGAGAGATGGCTAGAGTTGGAATACGAGAATGCTTGCTTTGATTGCTTCAATCTTTCCTATCACATTATATAAAAGATCCTGAACTAAACTTATTGATTTGGCTGCATCGGGCCCTAGCTGCATCACATGAGGTTCCTTTGATGTGAGTGTCGCGTGGCACATGGGATCTTAGCTCACCAACAAGGGATCGAACCTGCATCCCTGACTTTGCAAGGCAGGCTGCCAGCCACTGGACTGCCAGCAAAGCCCCAGAAATAAACTTCTAAGAAAGAAACGAAGGAGTGAGGGTGGACCTAGAAGAATGTCCTAGCACAGCAGCTGGTAACATCGGGGCCATTGGTGGATCCGCCTCACTGATGCTTTCTGTAAGGGTTGCAGGCACACATCTATGTCTGTTCCTTCACACACTGCCTGTGGATGCTGTCACGCTTCTTGACTAGCACGAAATGCTGCTACTCTAACCAGTAAAGACATTCACTCTGGGGCCCTCTATGGGAATTTTCCAACTCCTGTCCTGGAGATTTCCCCACACACAGACCGGGCCGAGCCAGGCCAGGTCACATGCGCCTCTTGTAAAGGGGCCATGAAGCTCGCTCACCTTATCCTCCAGAGCAGCCATTCTCTCCTTCAGATGACACGGAAGCCTCTCATCTGAAACGGATAGAAGCTTATCCACGGTATCTGATAAGTGTTCATTGTGTTCTTCATTCATTTTTCTCTTTGCCTTGCCTAAAACAGGAAAAGCGAAAACTCATAAGCTTCCAGAGCAAGTATAGTCGTTTTTAAAAGCACCGGGGAGCCGCGACGTGAGCGGCCTGTGGCCTTGTTCCTGAGGCGGTCCCCCCCACGGCCACCTCTGGTGGGCTCTTGAGCATCCCCAGAGCAGACCGGCAGGTGCAGAGGGAGGCAGGGACTTCACTGGTTAAAGTCACTCCCAACACTTCTCTTTGGCAGAGCACCTGAGGGACCTTAGTGCCACCAGCCATTTCCTGTCGAAGGGGCTCGAGGAGCAAGCAGATTTACATTCAGAAAGAAGTACACTTGAAAGGGGATCGGCACACACACGTTGGTGGAGGAATTTCCCAGTATATAAACAGAAGCTTGAGTCTGGATTAAGGGTGTAAAATGAATTCAAGTTATAAAGCAAAAAGTGAAAAAAATTCATTTTGGAAAAAAGTCAGTGGAGATAGACTTTCACATATTTTTCTTTACATGAAACATCACTTGAATTCTTTGGAATGATTGCTCTTGTTCAGTCACTCAGTCGTGTCTGACTCTTTGTGACCCCATGGACTATAGCACGCCAGGCTTCCCTATCCTTCACTATCTCCCAGAAGTTGCTCAAACTCACGTCCATCGAGTCAGTGATGACATCCAACCGTCTCATCCTCTGTTGCACCTTCTCTTCCTGTCTTCAATCTTTCCCAGCATCAGGGTCTTTTCCAGTGAGTCAGTTCTTCACATCAGGTGGCCAAAGTATTGAAGCTTCAGCCTCAGCATCAGTCCCTCCAATGAACAGTCAGGACTGATTTCCCTTAGGATTCACTGGTTTGATCTCCTTGCAGTCCAGTGGACTCTCAAGAGTCTTCTCCAACACCTCAGTTCAAAAGCATCCATTCTTTGGAGCTCAGCCTTCTTTACGGTCCAACTCTCACATCCATACATGACTACTGGAAAAACCATAGCTTTAACTAAGTGGTCCTTTGATGGCAAAGTAATGTCTCTGCTTTTTAATATGCTGTCTAGGTTGGTCATAGCTTTTCTTACAATGATAATTCATATTCAGTTCAGTTCAGTTGCTCAGTCATGTTTGACTGTACAACCCCATGGACTGCAGCATGCCAGGCTTCCCTGCCCATCACCAGCTCCCAGAACTGCCATCCAACCATCTCATCCCTTGTCATCCATTCTCTTCCTACCTTCCATCTTTCCCAGCATCAGGGTCTTTTCCAATATGAAAATTCATATTAAAAACTG